>CM056713.1:2889478-5289478 GCA_029849275.1 Papilio elwesi
TTCTGGGACAGTTTTTACGCCCGGCCGTCTTCCTAACGCCAACCTTCCTCGGGAATAATAAGCTACTAACCTAACCTAACAAAACATGTAACAAAAGAATACATACGTATATTAAAGGTAGGGAACGCATCTGCAACATAATTGCTTGTTGCGGATGTTGATGGGTAGCGCTCGCTTAACATCAGGTGATCCGCTTAGTCGTTTGGCACCTTCTTCCATAAAAAAAAATAAAAATAAAAAGCGTAATGGCCGCCACGTATGGCTTAATGACATTTGATGCTGTACAAAAATCAAGTCTCGCAATGAAACAAGGTAAAATATGCACTGCTTCCCAAGTGTTTGAAAATGTTTACATATGAAAATCAGTGGCAACAAGTAATCTAGGAAAATTTAAATAAAAAAATACTAATTTGACAGATGTCAAAACTTAGGTTAGGATTTATTTATTACTGGTAGAATAGAATGTGAGTGGATAAAACCCCCTTTTTGTTAAATTTCATATCGTTCTTTATGTCAAAAACAGCATTTCATCGCGTTTGCTAGTATTTGTAGTTGCTGGAGGACCCGTCCGAAAATAAAATACATGTTTAATGCTTTACCTCAAATTGTTCCGGTTTCTGCGCGCTGGGAATACGGGGATTAACGTCTGTACGATTATCTTCGCACATCAGTCTTTGTGAATACACGGATTTACATACATGATTAATTATGTTCTGAGACAAACATTACAGCATTTAATTTAGGAATACCTGCTATGTTTACTTTAACAAACCGAATACCATAAACCTGATATTCAAAACAAATTACTATAGAAGCTACATATTTTAATTATTATTTAAGTTCATTATGACTTAGAAACGACAAATTCAGAATTAAAGCAATTCAAAATTAAAACATTTGAGATACCGGGCAGTTAAAATACTCCCCCTCCCCCAGAAACAGGGTATCTTTTAAAGATCTCTCCCCTCCCCGAAAAATAAAATGTAAATCTACTACTGCAATGTCCAGGTGTCCAACCATCGTTAGGAAAGCAACATCTTAGTTTGTGCCAATAAATATATTCCTAAAATTTTATATCTGTCATTAGATAGGGCCTTCATATATTTAATCATTAAGCATAATAAGCAGATATTATCACTGGTAGAAGGTTTATAACAATATTTGTCTTAGCATAAAATCTTATCAGTGGTAGAGTCCGCAACAACAACATCTGTTGCACGAATGGGCCGGCTCGTCCGGTGAAATACCACGACCTCACAGAAGACAGGCGTAAAGTAGAGTATTCTGCGTTTCGTCTGATGAGTGAGGTGCCGGAGGCCTAATTCTAGTTCTCTTCCCCTTCCCACCCTTTTCTTATATGGAAAGGTTGGGAAGGGGAAGAAAACATGACGGTGGAGGGGATGTATAGAATTTGGAAATAACCATTTTCTGTTTGTCCCCTCCTCTGACCATTAAAGGTGGGCAACGCATCTGCAACTCATTTGTTAGTTGCAGATGTCTATGGGTAGCGATCACTTGACATCAGGTGAACCGCTTGCTCGTTTGCTACCTAGTACTATAAAAAAACCAGTTGCGAATTATTGAGGCGAAATAAATAACACAACATTTTCTCTGAACTACATTTCTTTTAAATAACTTAGGCGTGAGACAGTAAGGAAACTTCGACGCCTTCGAAGTAGCCTTAAGCGTAATTTATATCCATCCTAAAAGCGTTTCTTACTTTCGTCTAAGAATATCTTAAGCCCACTTTACATACTTAGCCTAAGGTGTTGGAGAAACTTACCTTTTGTTTAGAAGTTTTTAGTAGTCGTTCTTTCATGTTCTGTGACTATTATGTATATTTTAAATCCTAAAGATTTAGTTGTTGTGTAATTATAATAAAGCTGAACCATATTAAATATGATTGATCATATAAACTTGAGGTTAAATTTAAATTTAACCTCAAGTTTATTAAATTTGACTTACATAAATAATTCATACAAAATTTTCATCCCCTTCGTCAGTTACCTACGTAATGACAGAAATCTCTGTACAAAAATTTAAGTGTCTATGCCCAGTAGTTAGGGCTGTGCGTTGATCTATCAGTCCGTTAGTTCCATAGGTTTTTGATGAACCAAACAACAACAATTAGACAGTGGAATGAATGAACAGAAAAAGTAAATATCCTCGTTTTTTATTATTTGTATCTACTCTCCCACTACCTTTATATTTGGGATAATATAAGAGGTGACCCTGTGGCGAATCCCCCCTTTTATCTGCTCTTTTCGACCAAGAAGTCAACGGTGAAGATTGTAGATGCGCGCGCAGCTTTGATCAAGAAGAGTTGAAGGCCGAGGACATACTTCTTCCCCTTCCCATCCTTTCCTTATTAGAAAAGGAGGGGGAAGAGGACTACAATTAGGCCTATTATTCTGAACTTTTTCCGCGACTACAGCATTAAAATAAGATATTTAGCTAAGAATATGTGATTTTGTAGAAATACATCAAAACCACACTAAGTAATTATGAAAAAAGTACAGTCAGAAATACCTATTTCAGTTAGTAGATTCCATGTAACTTATACTCGTATATGCAAGTAGAACAATAATTGCATAAAATCCCAAGTGGTCTCACTGCTGTTTTCCATTACTTAGTTATTAAGTCTAGACAAGTTTACTGCGGCTTGTATCTGCAGCGGAGAATTTAAATTACATATATTTACTTAATGAGATTACAATATCTCATTGCATTTGCATTTATAATTAATTATTTTTAATGTATTGTACATGGGATTCAGTTCATTTGATGAAAATGTAATATTACGGTATGAGAAATTTATACCCCAATCTGTTATTTTATCAGGACCTAGATTATTTGAAATATAAAGTGGGTTGCCGAGCTACATTGCGATGACCACTGTTAAATCGTAAAAGCTAAATTAGGTTGAAACCTTGCGTAACTTGGCGTTGGCGATTCTATCGGTCAAGTTTATGTGGACATCAAAACGAACACGAGGCTAACATTCCGTTGTTAATTATTTTAGAAGCTGACAAATATCACAATTTGCAATAAAATTCTTGCTGCTCGCAACTGCGTCGCCGCTGGGAAGACACATCGTAACGACTCATAACAATGTAGCGATAACGTAGCGCCTGCGTAGCGTGGACCGACTCCGTCTGTGCGACTGCGTCGTCGCAGAACTGCGTTGCGTGGTGCGTCGTGTGGCACATTGCCCGTCGAAGTCGTGCGAAGAATTACGGTGCGTGGACGGCACGCACCGCGTATGTAACGCCTCTCTGTCTTTGACAAAACTTCAGAGACCTTCAACATTCTAATATAAAATCTACAGTGATTTTTATATGTATTTATCATAATTAGCTGAGAATACATTAATTAAACATTATCCGGAATGCGAGTGAGACCGGTACCTACAACTAATGTCTCATAAAAATCTTGTAAAGCGAATCCATTCAAAAGGAGAATAAAGAATTTGCTTTGCTAATACAACTTTTACAAGAGAACTTTGTAAACTATTGAATAATTCAACGAACCTTCGTGATTTATTACCAACGATATCGGTTTTCTTTCGAAATCCGATATGATTTACTATCGACTGATGTAAGAATAACTATCTTATTTGTTTCGAAGAATCTTTAGATACATTTTTATTTACGTTTATTATTGCTGTAGTAAAAATGAACAGATATTAAAATAAGAATAAGGAAATAAAATCCTTCCGCAGTACATTTAAACAAATTAAAATGTAAGTGAAAGACACACTAAGAGAGAGATCTCACTCTCTCTCTTAGTGAGTCTGTTAAAAAAAGAATGATATTTACAAAAAAATCTTTAGATTGGCATGGCGGTTGAACCGATCGTTTCGATCCGTTTGGTAGCGATCCGATCAACATAATTAGTGCTACCCGTGCGAATGCCGGGGCGGATCGCTAGTAAGACAGAAACGTGACAGATGGAAAACGTATGAAATTTCACTTTTACAAATCTTAGCAAATTATTACACTAAGGTATTTAAAAAATACATATAAATACGAAACTGAAACAAAGGATTGTTGATGGGCCACGTATTATGGTCCCCTAACACTGGTGTCTGGAGTATACTGGATGAGGGCGGAGAGTGTCTACGCGTGGAGTCCTGTAGGTTCATGATCATGAGGATGAATTGTAACTATGCGAGTTGGAAATGAGCCAGAGAGTAACATTTGTTAAACAATTAACCGCAATATTTTGTATTACTTTACTTTATTTATTTTATTTAAACTTTGTACACAAAAATACATAAAGACAATGTAATAACAGGAAAGATGTACAAGCGGCATTAACTCACAATGAGTTCTTTTACTTTCTGACAAAGAAAGTTTATTGTGGGTATATTATTGTACTATACAACACCACATGTACATATAAATAAATACAAGTACTTGAATTAAAAAGATATAAAAGGAGGCTAACTTTTAATGACATAAAGATTTCCCTTACACGTGACATTTTCAAGCGAAGAACATTCCCAGAGGAAAGAGAAATCCATAGTCTTACAGCACGTTAAAAATCAAATAGCAATTTGCTCTCTGCGCTTATATCAGCTGAAAAGTCGAAGTAATAAAATACATGTGAGTATATTTCATTCTATAACACATTCCACCTTTGTTGACGTAACAAAATCCAATACCCACGTCTACCTGAGAGTTGTATTACTTTTGCTCTTATATTGCTTTTCTCGTGCACACAACAATTGTTCTTTATTTGTTGTACTGTGACAGGATGTAATAATCTGAACACACCACAGGAAATTAAAGAAGCTTGCGTATGTTCGGACAATAGTAAACTTGGAACTAAACTTTTTATGTTGCCTAATTGAGATTAGAGACAGATAAAAACCGTAATACCTTTCAGTGGAAGAAAAACCTCGTTAGTAACTAGAAATTATTAGGGAAACGAAAACAATAACATCGTTGATATGGCTTTTAAGTTGGTGGTGGTTCCTGATGCAGAGATATACAGTTTAAGTGAGCATTTCTTGTTCCCTGTGCCCTTCTTTACTATCTGTGTAGGTCTCCATCTAAGCATGGTCAATGTCCGACACAATTCTGTTCTGAAGACATTGGCGTGTTGAACCATTGTGATGTTCATCCGAAGGATCGCTTTAATTAGTTAAATAGTTATAAAAATAGATTAGCTATAAAATTAAATATTAGTGCCGTGAGACATAATTAACTAAATAATAATTTTGATATAAATATACGAAATGTTTGTTCATTTATCAAAATTATTTGACAAGAGAAAAATCTGAAAAAGGCTATGTCGTTTTCACGTAGGTCATTTTGTTTATATTATTGTATAAGATATGCGGACGTTAGTATTCCCGCCAGGCTTTTATAACAAGAAAGATAGACCCGACCGCGGTAAACTCTAAAGTAATAAAGAGTAGAAAACGGTAAATTTGTGTTATGTTGAAGTTTTATTACTTGAATAGTGTAATAAAACATGTCTGTAGATACATATTTCGTTTCGAGAAACCTTAGAAATTCTTATAAATGTAAAATTCAAAATAATTTTTCACTAATGCGAGCTTTCAAGTCTAGTATCAGAAGTGGGATATAAAGAGCGTATGAATTTTATTGGAAACGGAAGATGACTAACGCTACACATACTACATGTTGATTTCTAAGACAATTACTTGGAGATGCTTAGCCATTCTTTAAAATGAATAAGAAAAGGAGACAAATGTAAAGGGAAGAAATTCTGGCATCAGACACCTCATAACGTAGTACAAAATACCATTTTAATCATTTCCCTTTATCGTTTCGAATTTGATTTTTGAATTTGAAGATCGTATTAGTCGGACGTATTTTTTAATCGTCCTTAATGAAAAATTCATTTCAAAGAGCCGATAGACAGTCGCGCCCCGTGCAGCAACTTTCTTGCGTTTTGGCGCCTTTCGTACCGGTCCGCGCGACCACTGTCCGGTCTAGGATACTGATGTCTTTTGGTAGCGACATTCATTTTAATACAGATGAATTTTTAACGTTATTTTATGAATAAATATCCAAAGATGATGAAACCTTCTAAAACCTGATGCTTTTCTTAAATGCCATAGTTAAGTGAATATAAATCTTAAGATATAGGAATAATTAAAAATATTAACAAGTCAAATAGTCCAGTGTGGATGAACGTAATATTTCCTGCAAGCAATTTTCCAGGTGCAACAGACGTCGAGAACTTAATTAAAGTTAAACACCACGACGTTGACAGATACAGTGTTAATGATTCGCACAAATTCCGAATTGTTGATTATAATACTATCTGCTGCACGCGGATGTGCACGCATTCGTTTCTTATATTCAACCCCGAAAAATTTTGTAACTTGATTCTACGTGTAATTAATATTTTAGTCGTAGTTAAGTCTATTTCTATTGCAAAAAAACACAGGTCATAAGGAATGCGAATGAAAACTCAAAAAAGGGGAAGGTTCGCACCTTAACAGTAGTTCAAAAATTAATGAATACTCAAAAAATAAAATAAAAATTGAATACATGAAAAATAAATTAAAAAAAAGGCGTCGCAACTTTTACAAAATCAAATAAGCACGTTGCGTGTTGTTCAAGAGAACCTAGATTTTCCCCTACCAAATATCGCCTAACGCGGCTAAAGAAGTTTCCACTTCAAAGATCTTCCCTAGAAACACCTTGCTATAGAATGATTCGCTTCTTATACATTTTTTATTTGACAAGGGTTCGATTCTCGACCGTTGCCAGTCTTTGTGTCCGTTCGGCAAAGTAGTTTTGCCCTAGGTAACACGATTCTCACGCCTATCGCGTGAATAACATACAGATATAAAAAGCACTCTCGCTTTTGATGTGGAAGGGTAGGCAGAGACTGCTCATGTTGATTATCATTTCAACCTATTATATATAGTATATTTTATTTTGCCCGAAAAAATTCTAGGCCTAAGCGGCAATGGACCATACGTATAGTTCGTAGAGCGCGTGGACAAAAGGCCCTGGAATGGCGGCCACGTACAGGTCGACGCATCGTAGACAGGCCCCCCACAAGATGCACCGAGGATCTGGTGAAAGGTGCAGGAGTTCACTGGATGACGGCGATAGGCGATCGAACAATGCCAACCATTGTCTAGTAGTGGACGACTATCGGCTGAAATCATGATTAGTATATATCCTCCCTCCCATCCCATCCTTATTAGTAGAGGGTAGGGAAGAGACGAAACGCAAATGGTCTAAATGTTAGGTTACGTTAGGTTAGGTATTTCTATGGTATTTCACCGATCGAGCCGGCCCATTCGTGCAATAAATGTTGTTGCGTGCTCCACCACTGTTAAAACACTTAAGAAAATGGAAAATGATCTTACATTTAGATATTTTATAAGGAAGAAAAGCTGGTAGATAAAGAGGACTGGCAGTAAGGTCACTGATTTTGGTTTCCAACACAGAATTTAAAAAAAAAGTATATTTAAAAACTTTTAATAGTCTTCTTTTATTTTTCTTCTATCTACAAAAAAATATAGCTTCTCCATGGCCATTACTTAACGTAAGGTCGGCACAAAAGACTTTTGTCTATCAAAACAATTTATCATCCGCCATTACAATGTCCACTCCCTTCATATCATGTCACCTTTCCCGCAATCGATCCATATTTCTTAAGTCTACCCCTACTGACATCACTCCACATTTATATCTAAAGCTCTCCTTATCACATGCCATTTTTCTTTCCTCGTAGCATACCCACTCTCATAGCATACGTAATGATAGTATACGTGTTATTCTAAATTAACTACATTTATATCAAGTTTGATTAAAATGCTTTTAGGTCATGTAATCCTCAGACACATTTAAAATGGTAGTAAAATTGAAGTTTAGCTTATTTTACCTATTTCAGAACATAAATACATTTCTTTCGCTCGTTTTTCTTTTATCATAAATTTTATTTAAATAAGAAATGTATTAAGAAAACTCACACTAATCATGTTGCAAAATGGAAAGGGACCTTAAGGACTCCTAGCCGTTACGGTTCACTAAATTGAGGATTGTGGCGAACGCATGGCCCTTACGACTGTACCTAATAAGGGTTCGCTTACCCGTGCTCAGATTTCACGCAAACCTTTTACCTATTACAGGTAGGTATAATTAAGAAGGGTTAAGTGCTGTCGACGTGTGGTTTTTAGTTATAGTATAAATATAATATTTTCTGTACTAAAAGTAGTAATAACGGAAAACAAGGAGGAGGAGACAACAGTCGTTGTGCCCAACAATACGGGATCGGTGGCCGCGGCACAGGTTCATAAAATTGCGTTTCAGGATCTAGTCAATCTGTCCAGGTCTAAGTCCAGTCAGTTAAGTCGATGGTTACTTAACCGTAATAAGGCTGTGCGAATTGACTAATAACTAAAAACCAGCTGATTTTGAAGTAAAAACTTCTTTAGGCTTAAGGAGTAAGCTAAGTGGAATGCTACGAGAGAGTTACGAAAAGTGTAAACGGGCGAGGCGGTCGGAAGTTTTTTTGATTCGGAACAGTTTCGACGAACTTTTTTTAGTTTCTTTTTCTCGTATTAAATTTTATTGTTAAGGTACAAGGGTATTTTTGTTGAT
The DNA here is from genome assembly GCA_029849275.1 of Papilio elwesi. Lineage (NCBI taxonomy): Eukaryota > Metazoa > Arthropoda > Insecta > Lepidoptera > Papilionidae > Papilio > Papilio elwesi. The sequence goes on from CM056713.1 coordinate 2,898,079, forward strand.
TTATTTGTTATTAAACTATTGTCGAGCCTGTTTTGAGTTTTCACTTTATGACGGCCTGCGACTTTTTTATTTCAGATTGCGATTGTGAGAATGACAAATAATAAAATGTAATTATTTTTTTCTTTATTTTGCCAAATGTTTTAATTTAAAAAAGAACTAAGAATAAATAGAGTAATAGATATCTATTTGATAACCTAACTGGTCGATAAAATAAATTATATTTATTAAAAATAAAAACTTAGCAAAGATGCAGTCGTTTGTAGAAGGTTCGTCCGAAAACTTCTTCGGTAACGAGCCGATAAAGAATATGGCCATCGGGATCTGTCTCGAGTGCGTCGTTATCTACGTCTCTATCCAATGCTGTTTATTGAAAAAGGACGGCAAGTACAGTAAATAATTTTCATGTATATTTTACAAAGCAACTGAAGATTTGTTAGTATAATGTTGTCTTCGTATGCTCTTTGAATCGCGACTGAAATATGCAATATATAATAATAGTGATCCGCCCCGATTTCGCGCGGATAGCTTTAATTATATTAATCCGATCGCTATCAAACTTCACAGGATCATCCGCTAGGCCAAACTGGACATTTCCTAAAAAAATCGAAATCGGCCCTTTCGTAAGCTACAGGCAACATACTTACATACAGTGCACACCGCCTTTTATATATATAAATAGACTAGTGATATGTCCCGGCTTAATCCGGGTAGCAATAATTATGTTGAACCGATCGCTACCAAACTTCTCAGGATCATCCGCTAGGCCAATCAGAAAATTTCCTGTAAATTTAATCGAAATCGGTCTGGAAGTTTCAGAGCCAGGGAACATACATACACTTCGACTTTTATATATATGTATACAGATTAAATATTAGCTAATGATCGTCGATCGATCGGCTTCGCAAGCAGTCGTTTTTTTTATTTTCCTCACTGAACATTATTGTAACTTAAAAATAATTATTAACAAAATGTAATAAAGACCAGCGTGTAAGTATATAACATTACCTGGGTAACCGATATTGTAAATGTAAGTTATATCTTTCTGTCCCTCGGGAACAGGTCGGTTCTCACCTAAAAGGTATTCTATGTTCTTTTCTTAGGTTCACACAATGTGTGTGCAAAATTACATGACAAGCGGTTGAGCCGTTAAGACGTGAAGGTGTAACAAACATCCTTATCATTGACGGATCCAGAAAATTATCAGAATTATAACTTGACAGATGATAAAGTGAACTTTGTAATTATTATTCTATAGGAATCTGCAACAGAATAATGAGTTGAAGATGTGTTGCCTCCCTTAAATGTACAGAGGAAATTGAAGAAAGAACAAGTAATTGTACTTCTAAGTTAAAAAAATCGTCGGCTTGGCAACCTTGCGTGACTTAAATTAAACAATCCCTGCCCTTCTTGTGAGCTCATTTTCAATATAAAAGTAGCCGTAAGTTAAAAGGCTTAAAGAGTGAGAATGCTTTTAGTGAAGATCTGATAACGGCCTTGGCTCCGCCGCCCATTTCAAACGCCGTTATCTTCCTTTCTATCCCATGTTATTTTTATCTTTCAAACCCTTTTAGTAATGTCCTAATATATTTTATACCAAAAGTTTTGTAAAATACGCACGCAGGAGATGTTGTTTTGCATGAATGTTTGAGTACCTGCTTTAGTAAGTTCAGCTAATATAGTTTTGTTATTCGTCCGGGTCCGCTTGTGGATATTTAACCATCCCGGAGCCCATTCGCAAAAAGGGCCTCAAAATGGGTCCAACTGTTTCGGAGGAGTTTAGTAACATAAACACACACACACACAGAAGAAATATACTCCTCCTTTCAACCGAAGGTCGCCCACTGCTGGACGTAGATCTCCCGAATTGATCAACACAAAGATCTGTATTGTATTTGTACCTCTCCTACCCTACAGGGTTGCCTGGAAGAGATCGCTTATAGCGATAAGGCCGCCCTTGTCCACATTTAGGTTATAAGTTTAGTTTTCGTAAATTTGTATTTAGTTTAATGTGAGCAATAAAGTGTCTATCTATCTATCTGTCCCCTGATCATCCAGTGGTCCATCTTGTTCATCAGGAGGCCTGCGCTGGGTCGATCTGTACGTGGTCGCCATGCCAGGACTTTTCAGCCCTCCGTTCTGCGAGCAATGAGGTCCATTGCCACTAAAGGTTTGCAGTTCTTTGGGATATGTCGGTTGCTTTGGTTCTACTGCAGATCACATCATTTTATCAACTCTTTTTCTTTTCCTTAGTGTGACATCGTTCAGGCTATTTGTGCGATATAAATTTTTCTTGTCACTTTCCTTATCCATTGTTAACACGACAATGTGTAAAGCAATCGCAGGCGAAGTCGCAGATATGCGACAGCAATAAAAACGATGTAAATTTGAGAAATACATTTTTATAATATTAGGAGAGAAGACATTAGAAGGTAATACAATAAGGGTCGTGTTGATTTAACTTAAGATACCGCTCATAACTTGCTAAATTAAAATTCATTTGAGGAAAGTCGTTCATCTCTGAAAAAAAAAGATGAAATTGTCTTAAAGAAGTTTAAAAGAAATGTCATTAGTACATAATTGAAATGATTATCTTGCTTAGAGCGAGGAAGGATATAATTAAAATGCTACGAATATTTTGCCTTTAAATTTTAAATCGCTGACTCACAGCCAGTTGAAATTCAACCATATTGTTGACATGGGCTTAGAGATAACCATATGGTTGGATTTAATATTCCACATAATTATACAAATAAATGGAACATGATATACAATTGTTATATTGATATATGTTCGTGTGATATTGATCCATTAGGAATAGTTTATCACCAAGTCGTAGTACACGTACTTACATAAACGTAGATTTTGTTGTCATAGCTAGGGGTGTAGTTATATATGTTATTTATTATTAATGCGACACTGTCAAGACCAGAGTACATGAACCATTGCGTTATGATCATAAGCAAGAGCTAAGTAAGTGACTTAGTGCTACTAGATTCTTTCTACTATATTTTAGCGGTTAGGAGTCTTCGTAAACTAGTTCCTTTAATAGTAGACGAGGCCATACTAGCAACGACTCGCCTAATGTAAAGTGGTGACCGAAGCCAATGAACATCTACAACACCAGAGGAAATGCAGATGCGTTGCCGTCCTTTTTTATGGTAGAAGCTGGCAAAACGTGCAAGCGGATGACCTGATGTTAAGTTACCGCCACCCATAGACATCTACAACAAGCAAATGAGTTGCAGATGTGCTGCCTATCTTTAATGGCCAGAGGAACGGATAGGCAGGTCAAAATATATTCCTTCTCCTATTCATCTACTCCCCAGTCCAATCCTCTTCCCCTTTACATTCTATCCTTTGTAGGAAACGCAAAAAAAAATTAATGGTCTTTTCTTGAAAGACTCAAATAAGCTATATTATTTAGAACTACTGGTGATAGATCATTCCATAAGACAGCTCACCACGTCCACCGAAATAACTTTTAACGAAATTATGTTGGTGGGCTTTCGTCTTTTGAAATTGTTAAAATCACCCAAGTCTACGTTTTTAAAGTCTAATCACAACCTCTTCTTTTTTAACCTAAACCTAGCCTTAACCTCTTTCAGTAGAGTAACTTAGCTCCAAAGCTCTCTCAGGAGCCGAGGCTCGGGCCGTTACTTTATTATTATAACCAGATTGGGAGGCCTTAGACCTCTAAGTTCACTTCGATGGACGCTCCATGGAGTGATCGGGAGGGCCTCGGCTTGGCCTGTCACTCATTACGCGTTTAGCATTCCGATTTGAGGGTGGCCGAGAGGCCCGAGCTCGATGGGTAACTATTATGTTTACAATAATTTATAGTCTCCTCCTCTTCTTTCAAGCTACAATTTCTTTATGCTCCTTAAAAACCATTTGTTTCACACACATAATTTGTCTCAAATGAATGTCAAACAGATTCTAAATTGTTTATACATCTATACCACAAACTAGGGGTAATTTGCATTTCGTCTGTATTTGCCGTGGATTGGATTAAACGAATCCAGTAGCGTTCGTCCGACAAGGTTGAACAGTACGTGCCGTCCGACGACAGCTGTTGACCCACAAATGCCAATTTATGCACAAATATTCTATCATTATTAACCGCACTGAGTGTTAGTTTGATACACAGCCAATAACATGCTTAAACAATGAAGCCACGCAGCGATGCAGCTGGTGCGTGGTACTCAATTACTCGTACTCTTATGATTTCCATGACCATAAGTTAACGCATCTGCAACTTACTAACATGTTGATGGTGCCTATGGGTAGCTGTCACTTAATATTAAGCGAGCCACTTGCTCGCTTTCCACTTTCTTCAACAAAAAATCTGATTGAAATAAGTTTCCATTCGACAAACTGTTATTTTCTATTGCACTACCCTTGTCACTCTATCATCTTTTTAATGTACCCGAACAAGCAAAGCACAACTGTCTTAGTAACAGCGTGCAATAATAATATGCCTAGATGTCGCTGCTATCGAAATGGGAATGCACAAACTTATAGCATCAAATTAGATTCCCAAACAACACTGACGAAACAGAAAATCAATATATCAGGTCTCGACTGAAATACGTGTTCTGAATTTTCAAAACCTTGAACTAGAATGTATAAAATAGTTGCTGCATTTATTTAAGAATTATAAATAAACATACTCGTAGTATGACTAATGAAAGCTAACGCTGAAATATGGCAGCAATTAAAAAAATAGTAAGGTAACCCCGTTTAAATATATCTATATTGATGAATTAAAAAAAAACTAATTTCGACTTCAATACATACTTTTAAAAATAATCATATTAAATTGTCGAGTTGCCTTCCTATTTTATTTTTTAATTTTAATTTTACTGTACTTTTTCTATATCAAGCTCATCTGATTCAAGATTACAATTATATTAAAACAAAAATATGTGTTTTTCTTAATGATAGTTAAATTGGTGCTTGAAGACAAGAAGACACATAAAAGATGGTGTGTACTAGTTTATAAGCGTAGTCCGTATTCTCTTGTAGAAGAACGGACGAAAATAGTGACGCTGGAATCTTCTACAAATTTTTTGGCTTCACGCAATCACCAGGCATATCAATAGCAAATGAGAATAAAGGGATTAATAAAATTAAATCCCAAACCCAAGCATACAACTGCAAGATATCAAGACACCGTGAGCTCATTCTGCATAGATCGGAGCAGAATTAATCATTGAAAATAAGAGGGTACTTCGCCAGAGACTTTGACATTAGGACGTCAGACACCTCAGTCCCCCCGTGACTATGAGCGCTGTAAAGTACTCGAAACATCGGGAACCAAAACATAATAAATATTTACCTTATCGTAGGACTATTCCTGCGAAATTTCACCTTTTTTCTTTTCACAGAAGAAGGTGGCTAACGAGCAAATGATTCACCTTACATCAAGTGACCGCAACCCATCATCTGCAACAAGCTAATGAGTTGCAGATACGTTGCTTACCTTTGCGGCACAGAGGTGACCGTGTGGGCCACCACTAAAACTTAGATGGAATCACAGATATACTTATAAGTAATAATAAAACATAATGAATTCTGTTTATAAAACGGCTTTCACGTTGAATGGGTCACGCGTCACTCTCACCCTGATGAAGGACCTCCGACAGGTCTGAAACGTGTCGGCACCGACATACGCGAACGTAAGGAACGCCGTTATATAAACAGTTAGTTAATATCTCACGAAAATTTTAATAATCTATACATATAATAAAACTGTAACCGCTGTCTGTACATGGAAGATATTTGAAAAAAACTATTATCCCAAGCGAATATCGTATAACGCGGCTAAAGACATTTCCAGTTCAAATGTAACCAAGAACCAGTACTCGCAACATCATGTTGTCGAAAGTAAAATATTCCGCAACCATTTCACTTCTTCGAGTGTAATATTTACTTTTCCTGCCTACTGCGAAGGCTGTAATGTCAGGATAAGGAAAATTGTATTATACCATAGTGGCGAACCTCCGACAGTTTATTTCTCCGGATCTCATCTACTGTGTATTTTATAATCTTACCCGGACCTGGTGCTTAGTCTCAGTAAGGTGCGCGACTTCGCGGCGAGCGGACGTCTGTAATTTGTCGTACCGCGCGATTTCTGTCGTTCATTTTCATTACGCACTAGTCATTATTAAATGTAGATCTATTACCTCAGTATATTAAGCAGCTCTCGGTTGTTATTTCAAATATCCATTGATCTTTTCCGTTAATTAAGTTTTTATGTGCTTAAATATCAGTAATTAGACACTGGAGGGATATTCTAATTTACATTGTGGTAGGTATATCTAATTGTGGACAGTTTCGTGTGTGTTAAAACATTTTGGTATAAAAACTAACAATTTCGCTTTGTTTTTTTTTATTTTAATAATATTTGTATAAATTATAAATCAAAAGTTTAAAATAAATACAACATTTAATTGAAAAAAAAACAGTGTAAAACTATGTGAGTTTAAATTCATGATGAAGATTTAAATTATTTTAAAGGTACGTATTTTGTGAACTATGACTAAATAAATATATAAAACATAATGTACTGAATAACGAAATATCATATTAGTTTATATTTGGTCAAAATATTTCAGCTGTAAAAAAACGGCGATCAAATTTCTACCCTTCGGCATCATAAGCGCGCAGCACTTTAGTATAAATATCTTTCTGTATCAGTTAATTTAAGAAAACCAATGGACCCGACTTACTACAGCTCTGTATATGACATTGGGAAAGAGAATACGATCTGGGTACGCCTCTTCGAAATCAGCCAGCAAGTTCGGGTATCGGAGGTCACAATGGAATAAACATATATTACATACACGCGAAGTACATTAACCCACATGTCAGCCGGTCAAACAGGATTATTCTTTACTCCTCCATCCATCCCCCTATTTCCAGCCCTGAGTCCGGCTTAAAATTTATAATTGTTTTCGTCAAAGTAATAGAAAGAAAGACAATAAAAAAACCGGCCAAGTGCGAGTCAGACTCGCGCATGAAGGGATCCGTACCATTATGAATAAAAATCACGTTTTTTACATGGGAGCCCCCGTTAAATATTCACTTATTAAAAAATTCTTGTTATAGCGGCAACAGAAATACATAAACTGAAAATTTCTACTGTCTACCTATCACGGTTCATGATATACAGCCTGGTGACGGATGGACAGACAGACGGACGGACAGAGGAATCTTAGTAATAGGGTGCCGTTTTACCCATTGGTTATAGAACCCTAAAGACTAGAGCTTGGCCGCAATCCCCCCTGATAAGTAACGATATACATAAGTGGTGGTGTGGTGTAAATATGGTCTGTCTGTCCTTCAAGAAGAAAGCGTACTCCTTCCTTAAAGGCCTGGCATTTGCCTTCGTCTGCTGTTGCAGATGTTCATAGCTGTCGGTTATCACTTAATATTACCAGAACCGCAGGTCTTTTGCCCTTTTATATTATACAGAAAACCTTTTTAAGCGATGACTGGTAGCGTAACGTCTTTAGAGGCACTCTGTTTGTCTCTTGCACTAAATCTATATAAGTGAGGCGACTTGCTTGAAACTTCGGGACCATTACAAGAATATTACGTGCACGGAGGTTTGGGAGATTTGGCAAAGTTAAAGTTTCTGTGGAGGAGATGGCAATAAAGTTAAAATTGTTACATAGCATGCGTTACAAGGGAAAGAATAATGATCGAATTACGACTACTGGCTGACCAACTATTCTTGACAAGATGTTTTACTTCTATCACTTTTATTTCTAAATATCGATAATCGAATAAGCGAGCAACAGGTCTTTAGATATCAAACGTATCTGAGGCAGTAAAACGGCACCCTCGTGCGAAACAAGGGCGCGCTTGATTACATGCGATAAGAAATAAATGACCCACCGCGCTGGGACGTAATGCTCGACGCAAATAAATTATAGTAGAAATGTACACGAAACTTTTAGACTACGAAAAATATACACGCCCGTTTCTAAAAGGGTGAATAGGTACTGCAAATTTTATTTTTTATTCACACACCTTTGCATTAAAACTTAAACCATTCTTCACGCTTTTTCATTGTCATTTTTGAGATTGTCAGTTACTCAAATGACCGATAGGTTCATTAGGTTGAACATTCATCTTACAATTAGCGACAGTTTATAATTTGCTAGTCAGATTTTAAACTGAGCAGGTTCACCAATCATTCAGTAACATGTACGATACCAATGATGCCAGTTTTGAATCATAAGTTGTCTTTACTAACATAGTCCGGAAAGCTGAGGAAGGCCTAAGTCTAAACTTACTATGTACCACATACTTAAACTGTTGAGTTTGAACGAACTTATATCTTCTGTACACGCAATCTCTGCGTTTCGTTCGATAAGTGAGGTTCGGGAAGCCTAATTCTACTCTAATAAGAAAAGGATAAACAGGGGAGGAGAACTTGAAGGGGGAAGCAATAAATAGGAAGGAAATATAATTTTTCGGTTCGTTCATCTTCTGTCCTTTAAAGGTAGTTAACGCAGCTGCAACTCATAAGCGTGTTGCAGGGTACCGGTCACCTAATATCACCAGGTGAACCGCTTGCTCTTTTTCCTGCTTCTACTATAAAAAAAATTATAATTTCGTAATTTTTATACCCTTTTCACATTTTATCTGACAAGCTTTGGATAATACGAAGAGCTTTTTTACTCTGTGCATTTTAAAAATTCTGTAGGCGTTAGCTTGTATAAATAAATAAATACGACTAAGTGGTCGCCCATCTGTCTGGTCGCGTCTAAACTAACCACAAATTTTATTAAGCCAGTGCCACACTTTAACAACCTTCGGTACTGCTTTAATTGTTATAGATACCTATAACTTGTGATATCCCACACTGGTTGTAGCTTAATATTTCCACTCCACAATATACTGTACCACTATATACGACTACTTATAACAATCAGTCAAGGCTCGGGCCTCAAGGTGTTGTCACGACTGTTGACAGAAGTAAGTGCTTATAAAGACTCTTGCTGTCTAAAGTCTGCTCTGGAACTTTACGTTTCACTACTAAAATTCGTAAATTCCAATATTATTTTCGATAAACATTTTTTTCTTACATTACCTTACAACATTAGCCATCCAATTAAACAATTTTACATCACTTTACCTCACTATCTCCACAAAATTACCAAGTTTTCAAAGGTATAAAAATGTAATGACCGCAATGTATGGTAAATTATGTTTGTTGGCGAAGATCTGGTCACTATTCAAAGACCTTCTATTATTGGTCCATATAATGATATTATAATACAAAAATGTAGCAGATTTATGTCATAAGCGATCTAAAGTGAAGACTCGAAAACGTCTCAATTGACACATTTTTTCAAAGCTTACGTTCCGAGCGTCCGCAAGCGCAACAGCGCAGAAGCGACATATGAGCTCGGTGGCCTGCCAACCCGTAGTTACTGCAACGAGGATTAGGCAAAGCGCCCTCTGCACTCCGCAGTCTCAAGCCCGGTGAATCTGTTAAAGCCTCTTCTAGGCTCACAGTGGCCAGTCACTTACAAAAAAACTAATTCAATATACAACTGAAATCTCTAGCGTGCTAGCTAATAAAATAATTAAATTCGTCGCAGGAGGGAAAAATATTCCAGCACCATAATATAATAAGTGGAGCTAATCTCACATTTGAAATTATGATGGTAATAAATTCGAATTGTTACGACTTGTGTTTCGTTGTACGGTTGTAGTAAAGTTGTCGTATATCACGAAAGCGCGCGTGCAATACTTTTAATTGTTACTAATACGCATGTACCATAACTTGATACTCGCGTGAAATGCGTCCCCGCCCACTTACGTCTTACCTCCTCACGTACGCCAATGTTTCTACAGCGAGCGACGAAACTATTTGATTATACGCTTCATTGCACGCGACAATATACATAAATGAATACATGGGTTTGTAACTTTAATTTCGGACTTTTACACACAAATTGGTAAGCTTACATAACAAATTGAAAAGAAGAAGTCTGAATTTGAATGTAAAAACCCAATATGATGCGATGTGGCGATGTTTGTATGTATGTAATGTTCCCTATAGGTACACAGGCCTCCTCTCCGAGAGAGAGAAGGAGCCGTAATCCACCACGCTGGCCCAGTGCGGGTTGGTGGATGAACATGCCGGTTCCCTCACGATGTTTTCCGTTCCGTTTTCACCGTTTCTGAACCTATATACAAAAAGAAAAGCAACTTATAGTTGGATTATTGGCGGGCTTATTGTAATTATTGTGTATATATATAAAAATACTAGTGACCCGCCCCAGCTTCGCCTGGGTGCCACTAATTATGTTGATCCGATGGCTACCAAACACAGGAATGTGCCAATCTGGACAATCCCTGTAAATTTAATCGAAATCGGTCCAGCCGTTTCGGAGTCTAGGTCTATGGGGAACATACATACTTCGCTTTTTATATACTATTTTTTTATAAAATCCTATGTTACTTCTAATACCTCCAAGAACATGTATACAAAGTTTCATGATAATCGGTTGAGTAGTTTTCGCGTGAAAGCGCAACAAACAAACTTAGATTCACATTTATAACGAACGGTTTTCGTACACAAGAACGGTGTGACGTCATCAGACTCCAACATTATATTATTGTGCACGTAGGTTTTTTGTGTGTATATTACATCGAAATCTCCCTTCAATATAAAGGCATTAAAAATAAAATTGTTATTATAATAATGTCATTTTATGTCTGATAGTTGTTGGCTATTTCACTTGGACCTATTTAGTCCCATGGGGAAGAGTAAAGTCAAATAAAACCGTCCGCCATTTTCCCTTTGCGTAACGTATCGGAGCAATAAATGGAACAGAAGTGGCATTTTATTGAAACTGCCGAGACACTTTGCATTTATTATGCGACGAAAGAAACTTATTTCTTATAATGTTTCTTTATCCCCAACGATGGGAATATCAAATGTACCAGAATGTGGGAATACATTTTTATGGAAATAGGTGGCAAACGAACAAGCGGTTCACCTATGTACCGTGTGTGTAAGTGACCGCTACCCATAGGCATCCTCAACAAGCATATGATTGCAGATGTGTTGCCTACCTTTAATGGATAGAAAACTTAATGGATAAACAGGAAAATGGATATTTTCTTCTACTGTTCATCCCCTCCCCTGTTTAATCCTCTTCCCCTTCCCATCCTATTCTTTGTAGGATACTATGGAAAGAAGAAAAAGACCGGGCCTCCTGCACCTCACTCATCAGGTAGTATAAAATACTCCTATTTCACGCCTATCTTCTGTGAGGTCGTGGTAATTCACCGGTCGAGCCGGACAATTTGTGCAAAATATATTGCTGGCTCAGCTACTGTTAAACCTACCATTAATTTAATTAAAAATGGATAGTCTTCTCCCAGAGGTAATGCTGTGTCAAAGAGTAACATGTTACCTTAAATATCGTTTTTTACTAAAAGGCGGCAAACGAACAAGAAAGAAGATAAAAGATTTTATTAATTTTAAGGATAAACTCTAAGCTCTCTCATACAAAAAAAGCGCAACGTTAAACCTGGGCTATATTTCTTAATAGTCTAAACAAGTCATCGTAATTCTCCATGGTGACCATTGAAAATCTCGAAGTACCTTTTTTTTTTTTTTTTTTAACGCTGGGAAATGCTTTATGCATCCCTCCCGGAACCGAAGTTCCGGGTCAGGGTATGTGGGATTCCCCGGTACTGACCGGTATACCCAGTAAGATCCCAGCGATGTTCCGACGCGGCGCCTGGTGGCCGGGTCACGGGAACGCTTGCGCAATCTTCCGCGACCCAGCCGGCGTTGTCCGCCGAGGCAGACTCTCGGTAGCGGGGACTCATGGTCCCCGGACTCCGTCTGGAGGCGCACCCGGAACATTCCAGTGCGCCTCCCGTCTCGAGGGGGGGTGGCGACGGGCGATGAACTCCACAGTCTCATCGCCCGGAGCTCCTCACTAGGGAGGCAGGCAGCGGTCGTGTGCGCGCTGCCTGCGCCCGGGCCTACGGCTGCGGAGAGGGTCCGCGACTGCGTCGTCCTCCCGCTGCCGTTCGGCCGCCTCCTTTCGCGTCATCACCTCCTCGCAAAAGGAGGCGACGGCGTTCCAGGCCCTCTCGCCGCTCACCATGGCGCGAACCACGGCAGGCAGCGAGAGGTCTCTCCCTACGATTTCCACGAGTGCGGCGCGCTGACTCGACCAGTGGACGCAAGCGTCCAACGTATGTTGGGCCGAGTCTTCCGCATGGCCGCACTCGTGGCACCCCTCGTTGGGTTCCCGCCCCGCCACCCTGCACAGGTATCTCCCGAAACAGCCATGTCCCGAGAGAACCTGCACAAGGTGGAAGGACAGGACTCCATGTGTCCGACCCGTCCAGAGTTCTAGGACGGGCCGGATTGCCTCGATGGTGCGGTGGCCGGCAGACGGCGACAGCAGCCTCTCCCGCCACAGGGTGGCGAGATTGGCCTCCGCCGCCCTCCGCCACGCCCGCACTTGTTCCGGCGCAGGGTGTTCGCCCTGGCGTCGGGCGTCCACCTTCCGCCAGTATATATTGCAGAGCACTTCGGCGTCCAGATCCCAAGGCGGTGTCCCCGCCAGCACGCAGGCCGCCTCGCAAGAGATGGTGCGATACCCTCGTATCGCTCTGACCGCCATGACCCGCTGCGGCCGTCGCAGCAGGGTCTGATTGCGGGCGGTCAGAGCGTCCGTCCAAATGGGCGCTCCGTAGAGCGCCATGGATCGCACCACGCCTGCGTACAGGCGGCGACACCGCGAGCCCGGTCCGCCCAGGTTGGGCAGGAGCCAGCTAAGGGCCCCCGCCGCCCCCTCAAGCTTTGGGACCAGACGCCTGAAGTGCTCTTCGAACCTCCATCGGCTGTCGAGGACGAGTCCCAGGTACTTCATCGTACCGTTGACGCCGATGGAGGTTCCGCCCACCGTGATAGAGGACCGGGCCGGAGGCGCGTTCCGAGGCTCATGGAAACACAGGGCCTCGGATTTGTGTAAGGCTACCTCCAGGCCCAGTCCCCTCACTCGAGCGACTATTTGGGCCACGCCGGCAGTGGCCCGCACACGGGCCTCTCTGTGGGTGCTACCCCGAGCCGTCACGAGGGTGTCGTCGGCGTAACAAGTAACGCCAACGCCCCTCAAGACGGCTCCGCGCAGCACCCAGTCGTAGCCGATGTTCCACAGAAGCGGCCCAAGGACCGACCCCTGCGGAACACCGCACGACATTGCCCTCCGCGACCAGCCGTTGCTAGTCGGGTACCCGACCGATCGTTCGGAGAGGTAGGCCGCCACGGTCCTCCGGAGGTAAGGAGGAACTTCGTGGTACCTCAGCGCCTCCCTGATGCAACTCCAGGGCAAGGTGTTGAAGGCATTGGCGATGTCCACCGACACCGCCACCACCACCTCACCCCGGGACATCGCGGCCTCCGCAAGGGCCCTCACCCGCGCTATGGCGTCTATGGTGGACCTGCCCCTACGGAAGCCGTATTGGTGGGCGCTGAGACTCGGCCCCACCGCCTCCAGGTGGCGGACGAGGCGAGCAGCCACGACCCGCTCAAACAGCTTGCTCACCTCGTCTAGCAGAACGATCGGCCGGTACGCCTCCGGCTCGTGGGCTGGGCGCCCGTGCTTTCGAAGCAGGACCAGTCTCCCCTTCTTCCACTCTCCCGGAAACTGGCCCCGCTCGAGTGCCGCACTGAACAGCGCCAGAACCCACGGTTCGAGCGGCCCCAGTGCCAGAGCCCAGGCGCGACCAGGGATCCCGTCGGGGCCTGGGGCGGTGCTCTTCGCTCGCATGCGTAACACCGCCGCCCCCAACTCTCCCTCGGTGACCTGGGGCGCACCTGGACTCTGCTCTCCCTCTACAGTAGGAGGCGCCATACGAGGCGCCTCATGCTCAGCCCTATGCGGGAACAGCGCCGCAACCACCGACTCAACGACGAGAGGCTGCAGACTCCGCGTGATCGGGGAGGCCCCAGACCGGAGTTTCCTCCGTACCATCTTGTAGGGCCTCCCGAACGGATCACCGTCCAGAGTCCGCAGCAACTCGTCATTAGCGCGGTCTTTGGCCGCGGCAATTGCTGCCCGCAACGCCTTTCGCGCATCTCTGTAGAGGGAGTAGAGTCGCTCTTCCTCCGCCGGGTCGCGCCCCCTCCGCCGGCGGCAGCGGGTATACTGGCGACTCGCCCTCACGCTGGATCGGCGTAGCAGCGTGAGATCCGCGGACCACCAGTACACCGCTTGCCTGGAGGGGGCGGAGCGCGCTCTCGGCATGGCCCCATCGCATATGCGCGACATGGCCACGCCGAGACGCGCCGCCTCTGTGCCGATGTCGGTCACCTCTCCCTCGCGGGGCGCAGAAAACTACGCCTCGACTAGGGCGACCTCGGCCAGGAAGTCCCGGTCCATGTGCGACAGCGACCAGCGAGGACCGTCTCCTCGACGCAAGGGTCGGTCTGGGCCTCTCAGGTCGGCCGGAGTCGTGGAGACGCCGAACCTTACATATCGGTGGTCCGACAGTGTCTCCACGTCCTTCAGCACCTCCCAGTCCCGAACACGGCGTGCCAGGGCGGCATCGGCTAGGGTGACATCCACAATGGAGCCGCCCTGACGACGCACGCACGTGTTGACCGACCCTTGATTCAGGACCCTGAGTCCGGTCGCTGTCGCCCATTCCTCCAGCTCGTGTCCGCGCGGGTCCGTCGCCGGGCACCCCCACGCCACGGACTTGGCATTGAGGTCCCCAGCGACGAGCACGCGGGCGGAGCGACTCCCACCTATCAGGCCGCCGACTTCCGCAAGAAACTGCTCGAAGTCGGCAAGGCTCCGATTCGGCGAGAAATACACTCCGACCACCATGATGTCGCGAACACGAGCGGAGGCGTACCCCCGACCTCGGGCCATCGACCACTCCGCCATGCTCTGGAACAGTAGGTCCTGAGCTCTGGCGGAGTGGTTGATATTCGCCTGGAGGAGGTTCAGTGCCATTTAGTCTTCGGCCATTGGAACCTCCTCCGCCCTACGCTGCGTTTCCGCATGCTGGGGTGGGGCGGAAGACGGTCCGGCTGTCTGGCTCGGACCATCTCCACCTCCTCTCTTCTTTTTCCCCCTGGGTGGGGGCCTGCACATTTTCGAGCCCGTCCTGTGCTCGGCCGATACGCCCGCCGCTGCACAGATTACGCAGTGCGGCGTGGCGTTACAGCCGTAGGCCTTGTGGCCTGGCCGACCGCAGCGGAAGCATGCGTCGCTACGGTCTACCCCCTCCTTGCAGTTGCCGGCCATGTGTCCAAGTGCAAGGCACTTAAAACACATGAGGGGCCGGGCGTCCAGCAGCTTGACTTGGGCGGACACCCAGCCCACACGGATCCGTCCTCCACTCATCACCTTTTTCGCGGCCGCGACGGGACAGTGCACCAGCACTGATCCTAGCCCGTCACAACCGGTCCGGACTTCCCCGGCCCGCACCTGTTCGGCGGGACAGCCTCCTGCTGCTGCGACTGCAGCAGCCACTTCGGCGCTCGTTGTGGAGTCGTCCAGGCCGGTGACCCGTAGGTCGACCGATTTCGTTGGTCTTGAGACCCGGACGACTTCGCTGCTGAGGGCCTCCCTGAGCTTTAGGGCCAGGGAGTCTGCTCTTTCAGCGCTGGAGGCCCCGCTTATTTCGAGAAGGCGGCCACCATTGGCCGCCTTCCGAAGCCGGACCCCCTGAGCGCCGATGTCGGCTGCATTGACTTTGGCCCTAGCCTCCGCCAGTACATTGGCGTAGGTTGCGCCCCTTTCCTCAGCCCTCGGCTGAAGCGTCAGTACCACCGCCGCCGACCCGGGGGTGCGGAGCTTGCGGGCGCGACCCTTCGCTACGGTACGGTTGCTAGAGCCCACCTTCCTCCATCGTTCTGTTGCCGCTGTTTTTGGTTGCGGGGGATGTTGTTGCTGTCCCTGCCCCTGCCCTTGTTGCGGACTGGCCTTCTTTCTCTTTCTCTCCCTTTTTCTCCTCCCCTTTTTCCCATCAGAGGGCGGGGAAGAGGAAGGGCCTTCTTTACCTGGCCGCACTTGGGTCTGCCTGGGCTCGACCTGCGCGTGTTGGGACGGCGCAGGGGGCTGTGCAGGCACTGGGGGCGCCTTCTGTCCGGGTTGCGCCCGTTGTGTGGACACCGCGGCTGCAGCCGCAGCGTACGAGCGCTCCTCTTTTTTTTTCCTGTCGGCCGCCAGAGGTGGCCGCAGAATCCTCTCTGGGAGGAGACGGTCTTCCAGTGACGCCAGGTGGGAATTCACCATCCCGCCTACCTGGATCATCACTGTCCGACAGATCTCCTCCACAGAGAGTGCCGGCTGTGAGGAAGGCCGTGGTACAGGGGCGGCCTTCTTGGTCGAATCCTTGGAGGAGGAGGCGGAGCCCTGTGTCCGCATCTCCTTCCTTATTTCTTCCAGCTCCTTACGGAGGCTGGCCATCTCGGCTTGCAGGCGGGTGTTGTCGGCCTGCAGTTGCCGCGTCTCCTCCGTGGTCGTGTGCGACCCGAGAACTGCCACGGTTTCCTTTATGGACACCGCGGCGTCCTTCAGGACCTTTACAAAGGTGCCCTTGAGGTTGGAGGATTTGGTGGCGATCTTGGTGATCAGATCCAAATCCTCCTGCACCTGTTTTTGCAGTTGGGCTGCGCATTTCGGGGACTGCGACTGAGCACCCGTGAGGGTCTTAGCTCCAGTCTCTCGCCGAAATCGAGCGGCGGAAGCCTCCCTCAAGAGGGACTCCTCCTTGAGTTGCTTCGCCAGCTCTCGCGCTTCTGCCCTTCTCCTCCTGTCTGTATCTCTTGTGGGGAGCGGAGTCCCCGGTCTCTCCTCGTCCGATGACCTGCCACCTTCGCCCCTGCTGAGCCGCGGCCGCTTGACGGTCCTCGAACCGACCGTTGTGGGATCAGAGTCTGCGCGGCTGCAGTCGGACTCCGACGTTGCCACATCCCCCTCTGATATCTCCATCTCCGTCTTCGCGCCTTCTCCTGTCTCACTCTCTCCTGCGCGTTCCCCCCCCCCCAGAGTTTCCCCCTTAATCCTAGCCCTACCTTCTCCTTCTCCTTAATGCGATGAATGGCCCCCCCGTATACAATGGGGCCGGCTGTCCGACACGCCAAGGGATTCCCCGCTAGCGGGACCCTCCCGGGTAGTTACTGCATTTTCCATCGACATTTTGTGTTTTGTGTTTTGGGGGCCGCCCTCTCGACTGGTTCCCTACCAGCCATACATCCCCTCGCCGGGCGGTGGAGCTTGGGATTAGGGTAATTTTTTATAGAGGTTTTCTTCCTCGCGGCCCCTCGCTCCGTGCGTGGGGCCCCCGGTTCCACTCAGTGCGGATTACGGGTTGCCCGACGGTGGCCGAAGCCAGTGCCCACCGGCCCTGAAGACCGACGGGCCCGCCGCGCGCGGTGTTGCCACCGACTCTAGTAATTTTTTATAGAGGTTTTTCTTCCTCGCGGCCCCACGCTCAGAGCGTGAAGCCCCCGGTTCCGCTCAGTGCGGATTACGGGCTGCCCGGCGGTGGCCGAAGCCAGTGCCCACCGGCCCTGAAGACCGGCGGGCCCGCCGCGCGCGGTGTTGCCACCGTCTCTAGTAATTTTTTATAGAGGTTTTCTTCCTCGCGGCCCCACGCTCAGAGCGTGAAGCCCCCGGTTCCGCTCAGTGCGGATTACGGTCTGGTTTGTTACCACCCGGACTCACGAAGTCCACTCTGATGAGCAGAGAAGTACCAAGAGAGTCCGGGCGGCAACCCCCATTCCCCTCCCTGGTGTTTGGTTCGCGGGGCTTTCGCCCTACCCCGACTACAAGCCGGGGCGTTCCCCTATCCACCACCCGGGGACGCGCCACGTCGGAGTTCACCTCTCCGCCCACTGAGACAACCCAGCAGGTCCGTGGCAGTACCTAACCCAACCTAATCTGATGTTCTTTAGACTTCATTTACTTGTTAATTTGATCGACTGACATCCAACTAGGGCTTATAGGTTAGAAATACTAGCCTAAACAAAACAACAGGGATAGAAATATCAAAGCATAATTCGTTTAGCAAAATAAGCAAATGTTGGCAGTGCATTTTATAGTGATCCCGCAGCTCTGTACGTTTTATTCGAAAGTGAAGCTAAAATAGATTTCCACTTTTTAATATAATACATACTATGTGAAACACACATCTACAAAGAGCATATGAGTTGCCTTACCTTTAAGGAATTTATAAAAATGTTTTTTTTTATTGATCGAAATCAGAAACAAATGGTCGATTTGAAACGATTTATGCTAGTCAACACGAGGTGAGACAAGTTAAATATTTTCAACTTTGTAATCAACTTTGGCCTTTTAAATATTATAAATGACTTTCTTAAAGTAAGACTGGTTAAGTAAGGCAAATAACCTATGAGTCTTGTTAACATCCAAATGTTCAAAGTTTTCAAGACCTTTCAATGTTTATTTGTCTAAGGAAAGACAACAAGCAATGAAACAGAAACGTGGCACGATAATTTAATTACGACCTTATTCATTTGTGAGCAAGGCAAAACGTCGCCTGTTTTTCTTGAAACTTCCAATACAATGAATCCTAAAACAAAACGTATCTTTTCTCTATTTTACGCTTAATGTGAGGTATATGTGTTTACTAGTATATTAAATAAATATGCGCTCACGCTCGTAACCTAGTAGGGTGGGCAGAGATCACGGATATCCTTTTGGTGGGATCCTGGATGTACCCTACCAACACTGCCACTGACTTTTGCAACATAAATTTGTTTTGTTATTCTCTCTTCATTGATCCTTTCTCTATACCCGAACCTCCGAAGCGTACCTTACGCAATAAACATACACTTTCAATCAATGTTAATATATCAAGATTATATAGTTACTACTAATTGTGTTCACTTATTTTACAAAAATTATTTTCCTTACATTTACGAGAATACTATAACATTGGAATAAAACTATTCTTAAGAATTTTATCTCGTTTATTTTGACGATTTCGTTGAAATAAACGCGATGAAATCCGTAAAATCAGTTTTATTCCAATGTATTTTAATGGTTTTTGGGCTTAAACATAGTACCTTCTAGCATTCTAGCATCTGTATGCAACACTGTCATTAAAAACACATTTAGGAAATGCGGTGGACACAATCAGTGTTGATACACAAGTAGTTAGCAGATGTTTCACTGTCGCGGTCTTTATAGAAGACTAGTGACCCGCCCCGGCTTCGCCTGGGTGCCACTAATTATGTTGATCCGATCGCTACCAAACACAGGATGTGCCAACCTGGACAATTCCTGCAAATTTCATCGCAATCGGTCTATCCGTTTCGGAGTGTATAGGTCTATAGGGAACATACATACTTCGCTTTTTATATCCTATTTTTTCATAAAATGCATCCTATGTTACTTCTAATACCTTCAAAAATATGTGAACTAAGTTTCATGATGATCGGAGTTTTCGCGTGAAAGCGTAACAAACAAAATTACATTCACATTTATAATATTAGTATGGATAGTAGGGATTATGCGGAACTTTTATTGTATTGTGGGGGAACCGAATGGATAATATTCGGGTGGGCTGTGTTTAAAAAACACGCAAGTTTCCGTTACGTAAAACGCCTAATGTTATTTAATTTTATTAGATAGTCCCGATCACATTGAACGAACAAAACATAGGAAATTAACGTCAAACTAAATTCTCTTCAATTAACGGTTCACGTCATTTGTTTTCTTTAAACAACTAGTTTGTTCTCTATTACCATCGTGAAATAATGATTGGCTCTGTTGTCATCGCTCGTCGCTAATTGGATAAGCAGCACATAGTAATAACGGCAGTATTGGCGCGTGAATTGTTGGGGTGCAACAGTTGTCGTTACGTAGCGGCACCAGTGTTGAAATACGAAACCCCTACAAACATAACTCTGGTAGAGTCCGCAACAATAACGTCCGTTGCACGAATTGGCCTGCTCGACTGGTGAAATGAAACCTCACAGAAAACAGGCGTGAAGTAGAAGTACCCTGCGTTTCGTCTGATGAGTGAGGTGCCGGAGACCTAATTTCAGTCCTCGTCCCCTTCCTCATAAGGGGGATAGGATGGGAAAGGGAAGAGGATTGGAGGGGCTTAACGGTTTTTCCTGTCTATGCCTATCCTCCTCTGTCCATTAAAGGTAGGCCAACGCATCTGTAACACATTTGCTTGTTTCTGATGTCTATGGGTAGCACTCACTTTACATCAGGTGATCCGCTTGCTCGTTTGCCACCTTCTAACATAAAAAAACGGTTGGCCGAATCCGCTCATTGCGCACGAAATCTGAGAATCTCACTAAGTCGATCGAGTGAATCGTTTTAAATTCTATAGATTTCCAGAACGCTTGATTTTGGACGAATCAATTCATCTATAAATTTGACAGGGTATTCGAATTTCACTTGGCTGGTTACGGAATCTTATAAAAGCCCAATCTTTTGTTAAATGTTATCCACAGTCGAACAATCCGAATAAAATTTCCAAGTTCCTTTAAAAACTACTTATGCATCAAGTTTTTCCATCGACTTTATTTAACTGGGCTCTGAACACAAGTGCTCTTCTTAGCTGCCTGAGAGTTACACAGTTCGGATTTATTTCTGTAAGAAAAGACCAGTACCGATTTCATGCGGTGCTATGTGGAATTTCCTTTTAATAAATTTTATAAATCATCCATTATTTTGACAGTGATAGAGCCCGTTACAACATTTGTTGCACCAATAGGCCGGCTCGGCCGGTGAAATACCACTACCTCACAGAAGACAGGCGTGAAGTCTCTACTTCACGCCTGAATAATACTAGTGAGGATACTCTTATTCTGCGTTTCGTCTGATGAGTGAGGTCAAGGCAAATAAATAAGTATCTAGTAGAAGACGCCAGTACGATGCTTGTGTCAAGCTAAACCGCCTTTGATTAAATGCAGCTGTGAACAAATTGCCTTAGACATCGGAAGTAAATTACTGTTTGATATATTTTTATTAAGCATATTTGAAAGACGTGATCTTTACTTAAATTATACATTGTCTTTTGTGCAACAGTGATCTTTTAGATAGTATACTGATGCACAAAAGTATTTAGTATTTAACAATAGAACTCCAATTTACGCATCAATTCCATTTTTTTTCCTGCCTGCCTGCCTCACATACTAGTGCCTGTGATTTCGTCTGTGTATTAGTATTAGCGTATTTCCTTCCAGAGTCTTCATCTACCATCAGACCCAATTTAATTTTTTGAGACTATAGACGACTATCCACAATGATATCATAAGAGTAGCAGAAATGCTATTTATGCAAAAGTTAAAGGAAATGCTATTTAATTCTTTCTAAGACATAAGATCTGTGATATAAATAAGATTTATTCTAAGGATTCGTTTTGCGGCGGACCCGTCGCATCGATCGACAGGCCGACAAGATATCTATTACACCTCGCTGGCTTTACACAGATTCCGACAATAGACGCAGGCGTTCGGTCCCTTGTCAAACGTAGATTTATCCTACTTCAATGTTAACGTTTTAAGATAGGGTAAAAAATATTACAAACAAGCACTTTAATATTAAACTCTACACTTAAGGTTAGAGATTGTGTATTGCACCGTTAATATTAGGGTAGTGTCGGATCAGATTCGGCTCGAATGACCATGAAGAAATTGTTGGTTAAGATGGAATTTAGAGTCTGTGTGGTTTTGAATGGCTTCTTACAGTCTAAACAAATGGAACAAGATATTATAAAACGCCCCTATTAAAATGGTTGGAATTGAATACGTAATATTGTTGAACCGCGTACTGCCTTATATTATATTAAACAAATTTAATGGACGCCTGCACAATGATGATGCTTTAAATGCTGGAGCCGTTTTCGAGATGGTCGAAATAAATTTATTTGTATACAAGATTTGCTTGCTTTTTAGTATTAACACAACGAAAATTAAAGCGAAGATGAATGAACATTTCCAACAATTTGAAAAACATGTTTAATTTACATTCGATTTACATCAACCACCTTACCATACATACTTAGTATAGCGCAGAAATACGTCTGTGAACTTTGTTGAAATTAAAAAACCGCTGAGTACGTCACACTTGACCTCCTTACTTACGTTCAAAGAAAATATTCGACATTAGAGCGTGTTTGCTGGAAAACGTACGGACAAATAGCCTGGTAGCCGTTGAGCCCGAAGTCACGTGGTTGAAGTAACTACCAGCGGTTATGTACTAGTATTTGGTTCCATTTTCAGCTGAGCTGAGCTAATATTAAAATTGTGATTAAAATATATTCGTTTTTAGTTTTTTAGGTGAGGGGCGTAATGCGATACGACGCGTCCAATGTCCGCATGACGTGACCAATACATGACATAGCTACACGCGAATACAGATTATCGCGACAACATATACATGTTTCACATCAAGATGCGATTTTTGTAAACAATGGTTTTTACGTTAAAATTCGTCAATTCTAAAATATTTTCGAAATACAACTTTTTCTCATATTACCAAAAACATTACCTAATCATATTACCTACTACTAAGTTACCTACAAGTTTAATGGCTGCCATCTATGGTACGTTTATTTACAACAATTATATCTTGCAACAAACAAGGTATATATATAATATTTATGAGTCAAATCGCGTCGTGTCGCGTTTGTTGTTCACCCAGACCAACGGTTTAGTATCATATTTAAAACATCATAATTGCGCAGGAAAGCCGTGCCGTTTTACATATAAAGAGTGTACGAGCCACGCATCGTGCATTTTTGTCTCGTTAGCAGTTTCACGTTATTTAAACACTTTCGCTCACCGCTGTTGGGCGAGTTCATTATCGGCCCCCGTCACGTGCACTCCACAGCATAGCATTAGCACAGTATCATTAGTTTAATTTATTAATAACAAGTCCTATTAAAAGCATTATTATTTGTACAATACCGAGCTATAAAATCACATAAAATGCTGTAGGAAGGTTTAAATTTTGAGTGTGTGTATTATATTTTATGTTCTTTTACAAAAAATAGGTAATATAGTCTATTCGCAAAGACGCCATACGACTTGCTATTGGGTACTTACCTAAATAGCCAAATAGCCTGTATTAAGCAAGCAAAAGAAAAGAGAATAATGGAAACCCATACAAAACCCTATACAATTTACTTGACCGAGTGTTCATTCTTACTATCCAACGAGGCAATTTTAATGAAATGCCTTGTTTGTGGACGTAGCTCGCTTATCTAAAGATTTATGTTGTAACTAGTAGACGCCGGCGACTTCGTTCGCGTAAAGTTAAAAATTATAAATCACTAGTGACCCCCACCGGCTTCGCCCGGGTACCACTAATTATGTTGATCCGATCGCTTCCTAACACAGGAATGTGCCAATCTGGACAATCCCTGTAAACATCGAAATCGGTCCAGCCGTTTCGGAGTCTACAGGTCTACAGGGAACATACATACTCCGCTTTTTATATACTATTTTTTTCATAAAATCCCATGTTACTTCTAATACCTCCAAGAATATGTGTACAAAGTTTCAGGATGATCGGTTGAGTAGTTTTCACGTGAAAGCGCAACAAACAAACTTACATTCACATTTATAATATTAGTAGGGATAGTAGGGATTATGCGGAGCTTTTATTGTATTTCTAAGAGTTTCATTGGTTTCAAGTGTAGCAGTGTACAGCTAAAGGTATACCCGCTGTCGTGCCTTTCAAAAGTCAAAAATACAAATTGATTAGCGTAAAAGGAAAATATTATTTCCTTTTTAATTAATACTATAAAATAAAAATTGTGAATGTAAATTTAAATATTACTTTGATTTGCAATTTTATTCCATAAAAGAAAATGCTGTGTCTCTCATTTAAGATTAAAAAAAATCACGTTACATTTTTTTACAGTACTAGGTGGCAAAGGAGCAAGCGGTTAACCCGATGTCAAGTGATCGCTACCCATAGACATCTGCAACTAACTAATGACTTGCAGATGCGTTGCCCACCTATAATGGACAATTGAGGGGACAAACAGAAAATGGTTGTTTCCAATTTCTATACATCCCCTCCACCGTCAAGGTTTCTTCCCCTTCCCATCCTTTCCTTATAAGAAAAGGGTGGGAAGGGGGAGATAACTAGAATTAGGCTTGCGGCAACTCACTCATCAGACGAAACGCAGAATACTCTACTTCACGCCTGTCTTCTGTGAGGTGTTATTTCACCGGTCGAGCCGGTCCATTCGTGCAACAGATGTTGTTGTTGCGGGCTCTACCACTATCAAAACATCCGTATTACGAACAAAGTATTTGCACGTACGCCGATTTCAGGCAACAGAATTTTTTAGATGTACTTATTTTTCGAGTAATTTTTACAATATTTTCGTCGACTATACATTGGAATCAATTGAGAAATAATTAAAAAAAAACTCGCAAAGTAATTTGTGTACGTTATTTTATGTGGTACCTGTATAATTCTTGAATGTACGCCGCCCGTCGTCAGACCGTTAATAAAACAGGGCTTGGTTTAATGCCTTCAGTGAATAATGAGGGTTTAATTATATTAAAGTCTTGCGTTAAAATGTACGTCATATACGTATCTAACTACCTTTATGATAGTATTCTACGCACTTTTAAAATTGTTTAAGAGTAAATAAAAGTGTGGCATGTATGCCAGTGGATGTTGTGACTAGAATTAAGAAAGGTATGCTTCGGTGGTTCGGGCACCTTGAAAGGATGAAATAAGAGAGAGTAACGAAACACATTTATACTGCAAGTGAGTCCCCTACCAACACTGCCAGTTGGTAGGGGACGTCCAACGAGAACTTATATCGATCAGATTAGTGCCTTACTAAGGAAGGCCGATATAAGGAGCAATCATTTAATACGAGCAAAGGGCAATGGAGAGGGCAATGCTCCAAGTCTCTCGGCGAGATCGCATCAGAAATGATGTGATCCGCAGTAGAACTAAGGTAACTGACATTGCCCGAAAAATTGCAAGCCTCAAGTGGCAATGGGCCGGACACATCGCGCGCAGAACGGATGACCAATGGGGCCGAAAGGTCCTAGAGTGGCGGCCACGTACAGGTCGACGCAGCTTTGGTAGGCCTCCCACACGATGGACCGACGATCTGGTCAAAGTTGCTGGAGCCCACTGGATGAGGATGGCAGAGGATCGATCTTTGTGGCGATCAATGGGGGAGGCCTACGTCCAGCAGTGGACAAATATCGGCTGAAACGACGAGATTAAGAATACGAACCTAATAATTTTTCGGCTGGAAAATAAACTTACTTTATTTCACCAACGCGTCGAAAATGACACATTAATTGGGCTAAGATGAAATTGTTTTGATAAAAGACAGCGAGGGATTGAGTCTGTGAACATAATCCTCTAATCCATTCTCGCTGACCACTCACCTCCGTATGGCACTCGGGAAAATAATGAGGGATAAGTCTTTTCATTATTCTTTAAATGTCATAAGCAGAATAATTTCCAGCGGTCCGTTATTGTCGTTTAGCTCTATACCCTAGACAAGAAACTATGCGATTTACTATGCTGCTAGAAGGTAAAATCCTGGGTCCCCTTCTGATTCATAGATGCTGGCATCTGATCTGAAAAATCATTAATCCGCAAGATATAAAACCAAATCGCTAATGGACTTTTTTGTGACTGACATGTTTCTACCTGCCTAGAACTGGTAGATACCAGTTCTAGGCAAGTAGAAACATGTCCCAGTGAAACTGAAGATTCAGTTTCACTGGGCTTGATGTGGCAGAGCACAGAGGGCGTGTAGACTAAACCTCCTTTGAGAGAAATTAAGCTACAGGGCTCTGGGCTTGTTACTTAACGATAATCTAAAAAATGTTATGGGATAACAACATTTTAAGGGATAACAAGGGAAAAGATAGGATAAGGGGATAGTAGAAGGCCAAGATTAGGGGGAAGACAGATGTCGTATCGTATGAGATTGTAAAGTGGAAAACACATTGCACGAAAACTTTTTAAATTGTTAAGGATGGTGTCTATTGAGTGATATCACTGTGTGATGTTAGATTCATTACACTTTGATACCCGGAAATTTAAACCACTTTAGTCACGTAACCAGGGCGGAAAAGAGTCTGAGTGCACAGAAATGATTCTTGGTTTACGTTGTTATTTATATATTACCTGGACTTTATGGCAACATCACCTAGGTGATATCACGACGGTGAAATAAACTGAACCTTTTGGCTCCATTCTATGCGTTCGTGGAGCAATGCAGCCTGTTCATTGCCACTCAAGCAAAACGTAAATTCGTAATACAAATATTTGTATCTACCAACGTTTGTATCTAATTGAAAAGTTATGTGGGTGGAACGCTGTATATATCGTGGCGTGTTCTGTTTTAATTTGTTTGCAACACTTTAACATGTAATCAATCGCTGTTGGCGAATTTAAATATTTTTCTCGTTTTTCATACCAAACAACTCACGGTATTTATCTTAAATAAGGTAGACAAATAAAACAAAATCATATTATAATTTATAAGAGTAGCAGATATGCTATTAGCGGCTCGTAAGCGTAAGTAGGGACGCTTTTTCAATAACTTACATCCTATGTTTACATTACGCTTAAGTGACGAACACCAGCTTTCCTCCTTTTGACATGTGTTAATGTTGCTGTCCCTGCTTGGGAACAACCGGTTATTTTGTATGAGTAGAACTTACCTTCCACCCAAGGAGCAGGGTATAATAAAAAACTCCCTTTATTATGAAAAAAAACTCGGAAAAGTCAGAAGGAAAATATCTTGTACCCAAAATACTCCAATAAATATTTAATGGGTGCCAAACAAAGGTTGAAATTAAAGTGAATTTTGCGAAACTCATAACGATTATTTCTGCTGGGGCAAGTTACACTTTAACTTCAGGGAAAATTTTATTTAACTTTACTTAAACTTTATTTCCGTAACAAAACGAAGTCGATAAAATTTTCTTTGTGCTTAGCACTGGCGGGATTTAGACAGAGGTTTCTATTTAACATTACGCGAAAGAAACGAATTAATCGAGGAGAATGCACATAAGTCTTTATTTGATGGATGGAAGCACTCACATTTCTACTTCAGAATGAGCAGAACATATTTTTTAGTCGTACACACTTCTTTTTTTGGTCAAATCGAAACGTAATATTTACCACACTATTTTTGAGGAGATTTTTAGGTGAATTTGTAAGTGAAGTGTAATCCTGCGACAAAAGAACCTTGACAATTCGAACAAAGATAAGTTTTCTGTGTGTTCTGCGGCTTCAGAAATACATCCGTAGCCTTAAACACATTCCACTCAAAATATTCACTATTACCTACACAGCAAAGACTGCTTTGTATATTATATGTTGAAAATTAAATATACAGAAAAGCTATACGTTAAAAATAATAGCCTGCAATGTCAAACGTTTATCATTAAACGACGCGTTATTACGAAAGCGTGGTGTAAATATTCGTGACATGTTATGAGAAACAAAATGGCGAATATAGGGCTGTTCACGGTAAATAGCAGCACAATTGGGGTAATTTGTGAGAGCGAAAACAAAATGATCTTATAGTAATAGTCATCTTAAAAAATAAGCAGTTCATTAATCTAGAACTGCAGATGTTACGGATTTCCACTTAGCACGGCCCTGACACACCTCTCTCGCCTCTTCTACATTAATACTTCTACGCTGACATGCTCGTCGGCTATGGATACTGTTAACACACACAGAAAGAAAGGAATTTATTGGTTTGAAATAGAAATTATTACGCAACATTACAAATGAAAATACGAGCAAACGAATAGTACATCACCATATTGTAGGTATACTCGTACATTCGCCAAGTCTGCCCCTACCAACACTGGCGCTCACTCTTGCATTTTTTTAAGGACAAAGGTGGCAAACGAGCATCCGTGTCATCTTAAGTGACCGTTGCCGCTATGCATCAGCAACAAGCAAATGAGTTGCAGACGCGTGCCTACCTTTAATGGAAAAAGAAAGGACTATCTCATACCTTCACCCATCTAATCATCATCCCCTTCCTATCCTTTCCTCATTAGAATATGATGGAAAGAGGAAAAAGACTGTACATAGGCCACCGGCGTCTCTCTCAAAAAAAAACGCAGAATACTTCTGCTTCACCCCTTCTGTGAGGTTGTGCTTCTTCACTGGTCGATTCACCACATTCGTGCAACAGATGTTATTGTTTCGGCCTTTATTGTTAAAAAATTTAAATTTCTTTTGTCAATTTTTTTCATTCATCCTTTCAACATGATTTTTTTGTCTATATCTATTTAGTTTTTTAATACGATTTACGATTATAGACTTACGTTATGTTACTAATAGGCAAATTTATATACGTGTGAAATAAGCTTACTGGGAACCGAATTTTCATTGTGTTTAACGGTAAACCATTGTGCTATTTAATTTTTATTTCGATGTAGTGCACTAATTCACATAGTTATGATAAAGATTGAATCATATCTGTTACCATAAGCAATGTAAATAGCATTTCGTGAAGTAAAATTGTATTTTCTGAGAACATAAAAATGTCAAGGCTCAATTAACACTCGGCAGGGCTATAAGAGTGGCCATGTTGCATATTTTAGTTTTAGCCGAATATTTCATACAACATAGACATCGTTTCGTATTCTGCAGTATTTGTCTAACTAACAATTATCACAATAAGTGTTTAAAACCGAATCTAAATAATTGCTCGTTTAAATATATTAGATACAAAATCAGAAACTGACTGATACATGAACGCACAGCTACTGGGCCTAGGGACTTGACAGTTGGCACAGAGATTACTGTTGTTCAATTCAATGTAAGTTGACATCAGATGTATGTGATCAATCATATTAAACAGGGTTCAGTTTAGGCTGGACAATCGTCCTTTAAAATGAACCGAAGAGCTCAGCTTGTTTGACATTACTCGAAAAATATCTATTGCGACAAAACATGTCCGTAAAAAGACAACGCAGAACAAATCTCAGTCGAATCTAGTTACGAATGGAATGTATTTTAAAAACAAATGTAGAATTGCATGTTCTTCTAAAATTTATTTGCGAGAAATAAATCAAAAATAAAGTGAAAAAGAATCACGATTTCATTGCAGATGACATTCTGGACAGAGTATGTAACAATGTCTCGATTTATCTGGCGACTCATTGTTTTTTTAATGTCTGTTGAAATGGAAAATATATTGAAAGACGTTTCAGTTGCAGTATCCTTTGTCTGTTTCTCGTACGTTAACATGTTTTATTTGAATTTTTCTACTAAAGTTATCATTGGCTTATTTTAAACTAGCGACCCGCCCCGGCTTCGGGATGAAAAAATGATTATTTTGTTCGCCTACGTACAGATACGTCAAGTGTGTGCACTAAGAAAAGATTTTTCTAAATTCATCAATATTTTTCTGAAATAATAAAGTGAAAGTTTGAATGGAGAGATAATTTAAATAAATCGCTCATATTATATAGGGTTCAACGTGGCGATTGGTCCATTAAATTAAATTGCACTGCGGGTGAAACAGCGGGTCACAGCTTGTATACTATAAAAGAATATAATTTTATCTGTTGTGTTTAGACACACAATAATACTATAAGCATAATAGTTTATGGTGGCATAGGTAGCAGTGATAGAACTCCGACTCACGTACTGTAGCTCGCGGATTCGAACCCAGGCAGAGCTTTACTTTTTCTAATTTATTACATCAGGACTACTCTAAAAACGGTGAAGGGCAACATCGTAGGGTAACCAAATTCGAACACCTGTGAAATCCACCAACTCACACTGGGCCAGCGTAGTGGATTACGGCCTCTCCCTCTTTCGCAGAGAAGAAGAGAAGCCTGTGTCCCTGCAGTGGAACATACTAATAAGGCAAAATATTTTATAAAAGGTATGGAAAATACTTTCGTCGAAAGGAAAAATTGCAACAGAAATAATCCATGTACAAACAGAAAAGGTGTTAATTAGTTGTGAAAGATACTCCAGCGTACGCTCCGACTGGGATCGGCTCTAACTTGCCGCTAGTAATTTGTCCTCGCGCAGTTTCTAACTAATTATCAAGTGGAAGGAACACGGCTTTGAAAATTATACTGAAGTAAAAGTACAGGAAGCTTTTGCTATTCCTCCAAGAAAAAACTTAACATAAGGATTAAAAGAGTAAGCAAAAGAAAATCAGTTTTTATACGATACGGGGGTCAACGGGCTAATAGTATTTGGGGGACTATCTAAGAAAAATAGGCAGACATAAGGACTGTCGACAAAAGAGAAAACACAAAACATATGCGCGCGACAATAACTCAAAAATAAATAAATAATAAAAATAAGCCCATGTATCTTACGAATGAAATTAAAAATTGTGTAAAAAATCAATGGAAAAAAGCTCGTCGAAACTGTGTCAAATTCAAATAAGCATGTTTCTTGCTTGCTTCTTTTTTTTATGTGAGAAGGTGGCAAACGAGCAAGCGGATCACCTGATGTCAAGTGAGCGCCGCCCATTAACATCCGCAATAGACAAATGCGTTGCAGATGCGTTGCCTACCTTTAAAGGACAAAGGAGGGATAGACAGGAAAAAGGATAATTCCTTTCCCCCGTTAACCCCTCCCCATCCTATCCTCTTCCCCTTCCCGTCCTATCCTTATGAGGAAAGGGTGGGAAGGGGAAGAGGACTAAAATTAGGCCTCCAGCACCTCACTCATCAGACGAAACGCAGAGTACTTCTACTTCACGCCTGTCTTCTGTGAGGTCGTGGTATTTCACCGGTCGAGCCGGCCAATTCGTGCAACAGATGTTGTTGTTGCGGTCGCTACCACTGTTATATGCTATGCTTCTGTGACTTTCTAAGATTTCCCCCTAACAAATATCGTCTAACGTGGCTGAAGAAGTTTCCACCGCAATAACATTAAGTTTTTGTTATTCTCGTATGACATATCTGTGGTGAGGACATCATTGCGTTGAATTCATTCTATACAAGGGCGGATTGTCAATTTGTGGGGCCCTGGACCCCAAATTAAAGTTTTTGTAATTGGCACCAATCTAGAAAATAATGAAACGCAGATTACCATGTCAACTTTATTTTTCGAGTAGCCCTCACTCTAGGCCCTTCATACTCAGGTCACTCAGAGCTGCAGTCCAAGAAGCCTTAACGTATAATTGACCGTTATTCTATAGTTAATAAAAGATCACTTAACGCTACGCTTAAAAATAAAAAATTAAACAGTATACAAAGAGTAGTCAGTCCCCTTAGTACGTCGGTGACCTCCACGCTTGACCTCTTTACGTTTGAAAGGGTTTGCATAACGTGACTTGAGGAAACAAGTTACCTTTATTCAGCATGCAACAACTAAACGTACTCGTACATTATGATCAACTTTTATATAACCTAGTTTCATAATTAGTGCTATTGCCCGCGGCTTCGCGCGCATTATTTCGGTATATGTGTATAAAAATAAATAATTACTTCCTATCCTATATACCCCTATTGTCCTTCTTTAGTACGTCCCTACTCTGATCGACACCTATAAATTCTCCATGGACGACCCCTGTCAACACTGCTAATCACTTTTGCAACAACAATTTGTCTTGATACTATTTCTACATTCATCCTTTGCCCAAACCACCGAAGCATATTTTTCACAATTCTAGTCAAATCCACTTTTAAGTTATACTTATTTTTATATCCTCGAAAAGCAGTTTTTGTCGAGATGATAGCCTCTGTTCTTTTTTATATCCCTGACGATATGTGGCAAAATTTTATATTAATCGCTTGAGTCGACAACACACAAAACCAGTTCTGCCGTTCACATAACGTGGGAAAAGGGGAATGAAAAATAAAGGAAATATAATAAATAGATTATAAATTACCCAGGAAATTATATAATCATAAATTGTTCATTCTGTTCTAAATTTTGCAACAGTTTATAATATCGCTTTAGTGAGATTATGAACAATTTACAATTTTACAGTTTACAATGTACGTTATAAAATGCCGCATTTAATCAAACAATACGGTGCACAACTTTATTTCAAAAATTTCATCGTGCAAGTTTGATTTTACTAGCAGTGTGAGCTAGCGACCTTTCTTTCATAACAAAATTTATTTATATTACTTTGGTGACCCGAAATCTTGACCTCTTTGTGTTTGCACAAAGGGTATGATATAACGCGACGAAACAAGAAAACAAGAGACTGTATTATGTAACACGTAAAAACAATGTGATTCTATACTCGTACCATAATAAAAAATATTTGTTTACACAGTAAGCTCTCTCTCTTCAATTCATCCGTACATGAGAATAACACCTTTTTATTTTTGTATGCATGAACATGTCTGTCTGTCCAGAGTCTGGGTGTAATTATCTATTTAATATAATGCCCATCGATCTAGTAAGTAATACAAAAGCCTAGCAAATACAAAATGAATACTGTAATGAAGTCATATACAATTCGTAAAAATAGATCTCTCAATTTGCTGAAGAGTCACGAACTTAATTTGGCAATATCACTAAATTCAAATTGAGCTGTAGGCGGTACGTCTTACATTTATTACTTTTCCTCATTTTCCTAACGTAGAAGTATTCAATGTTCATTTAAATAAAAGATACATTGTTTTAATGGAAGGCGACAAACGAGTAAGCGGTTTAGCCAATGTTAAGTTACCGCTACAATCTAATGTGGTGTTGTTGCGATGTCTACCTTACCTAATACAGATAAACAGCAAAAGGATATTTCCTTTCCCCATCCCTCACCTCCCCGTCAAAAGCTCTTTCCCTTCAGATCTCTTATGTGATGACAAAATTATAATAACAGTACAGCCAGCAACAACAGAAGCTGTAGCAGGAACAGGCCGGCTCGATTGGTAAAAAAATGACCTCACAGAAGACAGGTATGAAGTAGAAGTATTTCTGCGTTTCGTCTGGCAAGTGAGGTAACGGAGACGTAATCATAGTCCTTTCCTGTCATTTTCTAATATGAGAAGAATGGTAAGAGAAATGGAATTTGAAAGAAATATCTTTTTTTACTGTTTATCTGTCTGTCCATCTGTCCATTAAATCAAGCAACAAAGAGAGAAGCGACAGAACTGAAACCGAAAATATGATTCAAATTTACTTTGTTTCTAGTATTCTAATAAACTACCAACAAAATTAAAATATTACTACCTACATATTAGTTTTATTAAAAGGTTTATTTACATTTATACGAACGAATATAAAAAAACAAATTTATATTGCAGTGCAAGGTGAGTGGCAGTGTCGGTAGGGGACGCCCTACGAGAACTTATGTCGATCAAACTAGTAACTTATTAAAAAGGGCGATAAAAGGAGCATCTGCCGACGAACATGTATGTTTGTAAATGAATGTAGCTGAAGCGAGAGAGGTGTGACAAGATCGCGCCAAATGGTAATCCATGATCTCTGCCTACCCCTCTGGGTTAGAGGCATGGGCGCATATTTATTTTTTCGAATGAATACTAAAGGAATTAATATACAATCCCTACTTCCCTACTAATATTATCAATGTACATGTAAGTTTGTTTGTTACGCTTTCACGCGACAAATACTCAACAGATGATCATGAAACTTTGTACACATATTTTGGAGGTACTAGAAGTAACATAGGATAAATGTACGGTTCCCGTGGGATACGTTTTGATGTGCATATCTATATATATAAAAGGCGATGTTCCGTATAGATTCCGAAACGGCTACCCGGGCGAAGCCGGGGCGGATCACTAGTATATAATATTTTTATCTCTAAAAGTTTTCACTTCTGTACGTCTGAAAAAGGGTAATGAATTGAAGAGTAAGTCTTCGCACCTGAGTTCTATTTTCGTCTTAACTATTACTTATTCCGCTTATTTTATAAAATTAATTAATTCAAAAAAGTTTCAATTGTACCATCTCTCGTTTGTCGGCAGGTAGGTCCTAAATTGGGGTTTATGTTTCGAATTAGTTTAAAGGGACTTTTACATTTTATAGGTAAATTTATCGAGAAAGTTTAAAACAGTTTTAGATTTGAGGAATACTCAATTTAGTTTAAATTTATCGTATATTAAATAGTTTACCGGTATTGATCCAAATGCCCTTATGCTATATTTACTAATAATTATTGTATGAAGTTGGTGAATTTGAAGAATTTTCGACAGAAAAATACTAATTTTTAGAGCGCCATCTTTCGTGGCCACCATGGCACATGCCACCAAGAAACTTACTTTAAATACTTAATATTGTATACTTACTTAAATACATAAATTTTGTGAATTGCTCGGTGAATGCCATTTATTCGAATACAAAATATAGTATCTTGTGATGACATATGAGAAGAGAAGGCTGAGCAATGCTTGCATGTAACTAAAATAAGTGGAGTAATAAAAGACTAGGAGAACATGGGAAAGAGGCAGCGCCTGAGACTTCACAAGACGAAACGCATTGATGTCAAACTTTTCGTCTTAATATGTGTGTATATTTAAAATACTCCGAACTAATGTCACCTAAATACCTGAAATATATTTGGAGGACTTTCAAACGGAAAGTTACAAACGTTATTTTTTAATAATGTATCGAAAGATCGAAAAGAGAGTAACCTGCCACAGGGTTATCTCTTACATACCCTCAATACGAAGGTAGTAGATACAAAGAAAAATAATAGGGATTTAAATCGTCCGCGTGTTGCTGTCATTTTTTATTAAACGTTGTAGGTAGGCCAGGTAGTAAGGGTACATTGCCAATAAAATCGTAGCTTTGAACAGACAGAGATATTTCAACGGGGAATTGTCTTTGAACAAAAAGTCCGCATTAGTTTACCTTGGAATACGAAATCTGACTAGCTGTTCAAAGAATTCTTATACGATATGTCGACTATCTTCCAAGTCGTAGGACGCTGCCAAGAAATTTAACATAAAGACTCCATTATTTTGTTCTTAATATACCTAGCGTTCATACGAAGCGATTTAAATCTTCGTTTATTGCGCATAAGGCAAAAGATTGGTACAAATTTTTCTGGCCGATTATGACTTGGGTACCAAATCCGTATCATCTGCATTACTTAACACCAGATGGGGTTGTTGTCAAGCACTGATTTTTTTTATTGAAGAAGATGTGTAAATTAACATATAATATAATGGTTTTATTTCATATTTTCATCACGTAATGATTTATTAGATTTACGCGTATACCACACATTGGAATAAAAACTAATTTTACGGATTTTATCGCGTTTATTTTACTTTTTTTTAATTTCTGACTTTTCGAGTGCTTTACAGCGCTCATGGTCACGGAGGGGACTTTTTATTACGTCTTGATGCGGCTGCCTTTCAGCCATTGTAAGACAAATAATAAATATTCCTTTTTGTTCCTTCTCGAATGCCAAAATTCCCAGGAAACGTCCTCCTAACCTGTCAGTTCTCTGGTTCAGACCATGCCGACAGCGACCTTCACGTTTGAAGTCTTCATAACATTGGTAGAAAAGCTATAGATGTTTAATCACTCCAAAATATTAATTATCTTAAAAAACTTTAGCCTTAAACTAGAGTATTTTTAGGGTTCCGTACCCAAAGGGTGAAGCTTGAACGTACTACTAAGACCTAAGCCTGGCTGTCTGTCCGACCGCCTGTCTTCAGGCTGTATCTCATGAACCAAGATAGTTAATAAGAAATTTTCACAAATTATGTATTTCGTTTTCCTTTAAAATCCAGAATAAAATAAATATCTAAGGGGGCTTCCTTAAAACAAATGCGATTCTTATAGAAGTAATGGTACGGAACCCTTTGTGCGTGAGGCGGACTTGTACTTGGCCGGTTTTTTATTGAGTTAAATATAATATTTGGCAAGCCAACTTATAGTCTTTTTTTATACATGCCATTTCCGGTTACCTTACATAAACACATCTTTAGTTTCCTGAGCACCGGTTAGCGAAAGAGGGTTTCGTATCATTGACATAGTACGGGTAGTAAGTTCATGTTGGTAGCTAAAATAATGATATCACTGAATATGGAATCTAAAGCTGGCAGCAAAATAATGCCAAATACAAGCAGCCATTACTATGAAATATCGTCAACATTGCCAGCGATAGTCCACAAGTTTTGTTAAGCCTATGCAAATTTCTATTCAACTAAAGTATTTGAGTATGCAAAATAAGATTTGCTTTTGTTGGTGCACCCAACTTTATTACTAACTCGGTTTATTATAGAGCTACAAATTTGGCAGAGGACAAATTTTCACTTTACTCGAAAAAATTCCATCAGGTTTTGAACATCCACTGATAGAATCTCAATTAATCTAAAGGACTTTCCTATAGTAACTGTAAGTAATGCACGAACATGCCGTTACGACTGGAAAAATACCACGCAGAATACGAGCTTGAAGAATAAGTATAAAGTAATTGGTAAAGCCCGCAACAACATCTGTTGCACGAATGGGCCCCCTAGAGCCAGTGAGATCCCAAGACCTTATAAAAACCAAGCATGAAGTAGAAGTATTCTGCGTTTCATCTGATGAGTGACATGCCGAACGCCCAAATCTAGTCGTATGCCTCTTGTAATCCTAGGAAAGAATGGGAAGGAGAAGAGAATTTGATGGGCGAGGGTATGGGTAGGAAAAGGAATATCCTTTTTCATGTCTATTCCCTCCTCTGTTCATTTAAAGGTTGACAATGCATCTGCA
Organism: Papilio elwesi; assembly: GCA_029849275.1. NCBI lineage: Eukaryota > Metazoa > Arthropoda > Insecta > Lepidoptera > Papilionidae > Papilio > Papilio elwesi. The sequence continues at coordinate 2,934,762 of CM056713.1, forward strand.
ACTTATAAGCTTGTTAAGCCTTTGGGTAGCGGTCACTTGATATCAGGTGACCCAGTTGCTCGTTTGCCACCTTCTTCAATAAAATAAAAACATTTACGAAAGAGTAAGAAATCACTTAGTAAATTAATGTAGAAAAAACACTGAAGGGAATTAAAAATCATAGTTGATAGACAAAACACGGAGTCCCTCGGTAAAATAAGGACGGTTCATTATCTGCCGCTATAAACGAATTACTCCTGAGACGGAGACGTCTGGATCGGATCAAGTTAATTATACAGGGTACTTATGCGATTCTTCTTACTGTTTGTCCATTTACAGCTTAACTATACCAACGCTTTTATAAGTGTTGGTACCTACTGTGTCTTCAATTCCAATATTGTCTGAGACATGTTGGTATTACCATTCTTCTTCTTAAGTTGCCTCTCCGCCTAGCGGAGGTTTGCAGTCACATCACCATACGAGTAGCAATACTGTGCATTCTTTGAATGCTCAAGATTCTAGAAAATTCATTTCTTTGTCCATGTATTTATGCTATGTTCGTGGAAGGGTCGTTATTCCTAGACTAGGTGCTAGATGAGATGGTAAAATTTGTATATGTAAGCTTTGTTTCACAGCAAGATAGATTTTTTGTAAATAAAAAACGTTATTTACCATACATGGCGGTATTACACTTTTTGTAATTTCATCGGAATGTTGTAATTTTGTAGAAATCGTGAGATAAAGTGAATTGAATTGGATAGGTAATGTTGTGTAGTAATGTGAGATTTTTTCGAAAATAATATCGTTATTTACGAATAACTTAAAACCTTTGCTTATAAAAATTTCATCTTGCTGAGAAACCAAGTGTTTTTAACCTTTACTAACAAATTTATAGCATTTATAAAAGTACTAACTGTTGCCCGCGTCGTTGCATGCTTTAGTTTCTTATTTTCCACGCTGGAAGTTCTTGCAAGATGCTTCCGCGTTTAATAACAACGAATTATAGGTAACGTGTATAAATAAGTTGTTATTGTCAAATTATGAGTTACCATGGCAACCGATATTGTTAATTTTAGTTACAGTTTTATTTTCGGGATAAAAGGTAACCCTGACAATGTCTGTACAAAATTTCATGACGATAGGTTAAGTAGTTAAAGCGTTACTAACAAACAGACAAATAAAAAAACTCACATTGGTATGTATAATGTTAAATGGTAAGGATTAAATTTGACAATTCCGTAAGTGCTTCTTAATCGTAAAAGGAGTTAATTAGCTCTACATGTTCCAACAAAGTAATTGTCGGATATTAAATATACGAAATGGTTGGACGTAAAGTACAATTTTACGTACTAATAAAATGTTGAAAGGGACATAATAAATATTAGGAAAATGGTCTTGTCGGTGATAAAGTATAAATGGGTATAGTTTTGTCCGACATGAACAAAAATGAGGCATATAGTACAAGGAAAAAACTAAACAGAAACCCTAACCCCAAAAATATTTATCTCACCACAGATAATATCTAACAGCTAGATCGATTTCTATGACATTTTCAGGAAATCTTTGGGTTGGCCTAGCAGGTAATCCTGTGAGTTTGGTTACCCGGTCTAAATTGTGAACTTTTGCACTGGTATCGTGATAAGATCTTCCACTCCTGTCACATTTGGAGCATGATTAGGTGCAACGAAATTTTTAAAGTCGCTTTTTCTTGATAGTTATTAAGTACTGAATATAATACATTTCATAACTTTGTCGTAACGGGCCAAAATCATCGAGATTGTGTTGAAATGTGTTATCAACCAAGTGAATGAGATATGTAGAGCATAAATTGTACAGTGGTAGAACCTGCAGCCACAACATCTGCTGCTCGCCTCGACCGGTGAAATACGACCTCACAGAAGACAGGCGTCAAGCAGAAGTATTCTACATCCAGATGATGAGTAAGATGCTAGAGAACTCATTCCAAACTTCTTCCCCTATTAGCAAAGGAGATATTCTTTCTTCTTCTTATCCTCTGCCCATTAAAGGTAGGCGGCAACACATTATTATTATTATATTTGTATAATTGCTCGTAAAACAAACAACAGACGCTCCTGGTGTGTTTCTAAGCACTCCGGTGTGGTTTCATTGCTTTTACAATTAGATTATAATTTAATTTACTTCTATCGTTTATTACATTACCACGTTTATGAGTAATACTAATACGTTAATGGACATTATGTCAGTTCATTCGTAAATAAACTTTGTCACTAAAAGTTTCTTCCTATTGAGAGATTATTTGTTTCAGCAATATGTAAGATCGAAATATATTTCCCGCAATAGAAGTTTTAGGGGGAAATCTTATAGGTTCAAGTGAAAAATCGCAACATGCAACATGTATCAACAACACGCGTTAATAAAATGCTTATTTGAGTTTCGAACAGTTTCGATAAAGGTTTTTTTTTCGGTTCTATTTTCTATTTATTTTTCATAGACTAGCTTGTATGGCTGTAGACTCACCTATACTATCGGCTCTAAAACAATTTAAATGATAGCGTGCGTACGTCTTTTTCCTTGGCTCTACACAAATCTACTAACTACCTACAAACTGGTAGCTCATCCTTTCAGACAGATAGTCGCATCAGTATTTCGTTCGGGGTTTGCGTGTTTGCACTGAGTCGGTATCTCTAGTACATCGTATCTCGGTGTATTCGTAAATTATGTCAAAGCTACGCTGTTGTAATCACAGAATGGGTGCTCTTTGAAGTATTTTCAAAGGTTTCTTAGAACCGGTTATTGAACTTTTCTATACTTTGTGAAGGATCAGGGATTACTATAAAATGATTATTTTAAATGATCATTTCCATTTTATCCTAACTAATATTATAAATGCGTTAGTATGTAAGTTTGTTTGTTTTTTTAATGATTCAATCGAGCGTCATGAAATTGTGCACACACACAATCTTGGATATAAGCACAAATATGCATGCAAGCCGAGAGCAATAACAGCTAATAAGAAAAAGATGTGTTAAATTTCATAACTGCAGAGAAAGAAGTGAAATTAATTTCTTAACATATGAGATATTATTTATAGAAATAGAAGAAATAGGGAACGCCTTTTTCTTCTTTTGAGTGGAGTTAATATATTATGTGAAGGTGAAGGTTTCCAGAGAAAGCTTTGCACTTCGAAACCGCGTCATGCTACTAAATAAGCGGAAATATATTTTATTTTGTTAAAATGACCCTTGGAGCAGTAATGGCCCAGTGGTATAGGCCCCGACTTACGTACTGTAGGTCGCGGGTTCGACCCAGGCAGGTGCTTTAACTTTGTGTAATTTATAAATAAATAAATATGCGCTCACGCCCGTAACCCAGAGGGGTAGGCAGAGATCATAGATTTCCGTTTGGCGCGATCCTGGCACACCTCTCTCGCTTCTTCCACATTCATACATCTACGCATGCATGCTCGTCGGTTATGGGTGCTCCTTATATCGCCCTTATTAGTAAGTCATTAATCTGATCGATATAAGTTCTCCTAGGGCGTCCCCTATCAACACTGCCACTCACTTTTGCAACATAAATTTGTTTTGTTATTCTATCTTCATTTATTCTTTCAACATGCCCGAACCACCGAAGCAAATTAATTATAATTTATAAACTGAATAAAGCGTCAATAGTTCTCTTATAGAATGTAGAGCAATGCTACTAATGCTATAATATAGGTAAAATAAAGCTCTAATAATGTATTTAACCTTGGCTTTCTCTCCGCTCAATTCAAAATCAACAGATATTTTACATTGATTTCTGTTCTTATAAAATAAATCATTGCTAAAGGATACATTTTAATTTAAAGATAAAGGCAGCTTAAGTATGAAAGATAAAAGCTGTGCTTTATAAGCTGGATAAAGGTTTAAGCTTCATAAAAGTACAACGAGTTGACGAACAAAAGAGGATCGATTCACAAAGCTAAGATTAAGTGTAATCAATGTAAGGATTTACAACGGACTAAAAATTATTATACGCATTACACCGGAAACTGATATTGGAATGAAACGTAAAACTTTATAACTAAATCAACAGTAAAATTTTAATGAAATCCTTTTCATGTTTTATAAGAAAGTCGTTAGCGTGTTTTAATTGAATAAATTTTATATTTTACAAGCTGAGCCGCGCAGTTTCAATTTAATTTGGCCGACAAATGTCCAGCGTAAGGTGAAATCTATCTTATATGCTTGAGCGTATAGATTTGAAGTCAACTAATATTGGATTGTAATGTTGTTTACTAACCACTGTTAAAAATTACATACGCATCAACCCGAACCTGACTTGCAAGATGCACAAATATAAACTAAAAATGAACAGTTCAAAATATTTCCGCTCTTCAAACATTTACTTTTACGATATCTTTATAGCTACATAGAAGTTTAAATCGAACGCATGAATTATAGATTGAAGCACGATACCAAAATACACCTCGCTCGCACGTTTGGAAAAACATTTGGCAAACAAAACAGCTCGAGTTATACAACTGCTTTAATTTGTTTGTGCTCAATAAATGTTACATTAGATTTAAATAATCTCATCAATGTATTAAGATTATTTTATTCATAAGCTCGTATCACAAATATTTGTGTTGGGATTACCGTAAGTGTTTACGGTATAACAAATCGAATCCTCTTAATCTAGCAGCTTACGTGTTCGTAGTCATGAGACCTGGCAGCGGAGCCGACGATGCTAAACTTGTACATACTCGGGATCGAGCCGCCGTACCCGTGGCACGACGCCGTCTCCTCCCTTCCGATACGACGAAGGTACTTCCCGAAGCGTCGGTGTCCGGAAAGTATCTGTGTCACTCGGAAGGTGGCCATACGCCCGGAGGAGCGTTTGGTTTGGTTCGCGGGAATTTCGCCCTACCCTACCCGGCTACAAGCCGGAGCATTCCCCTATCCACCAGCCGGGGATGCTCCACGTCGGAGTTCACTTCTCCGCCCACTGAGACAACCCAGCAGGTCCGTGGAACCTATCCGACCTAATAATAATAATAAATCAGCCTTTTCTAGAATGATTCCCACTGCAGGGACACAGGCCTCCTCTCCGAGAGAGGGAATGAGCCGTAATCCACCACGCTGGCCCAGTGGGTTGGTGGATGTCACGTGTCTTCGAATTTGATGGTTCTAAGAACATGCCGGTTTCCTCACGATGTTTTTCTTCACCGTTTTTGGAGTAGTGGTGATGAAATAAATTACACAAAAAAAGCGCCTGCCTGGTTTCGAACCCGCAACCTACAGTACGTAAGTCGGAGCCTAAACCACCAGCCACCACTGCTCCATGGCCGACCTAATGGAACACTAAAATTAATGTCACGTGATCGTCTACATCGTTAGCCACCTTCTATCATAAAATAGGTAGTGTAATGTATGTACAGCATTACATTTACTATCTTGATATGAAATAGGAAATGGTAAAAAGTAATTTAAATTTGATAAAGTTTATTCTAAAAGGAAAGATTTTTGACTACATTATAATAGAATTCTCAGTATTAAGTAATTATATATTCAAATCAAAAGCTACTTTTAACTGAAATTTACAAAGTCTCCTGGGATATGACAAAGAGCGCCTGTACAAACTTTATTTTCATTCATTAACAAGATCAAACCAATCTTCTCACCAAATGGTTCCTACAAGGTTTAAGGGGTAAGGTTTCTAAGTGTTGCAAAGTCACAAGAAGAATGGAGCGATTTGCCAGCTTCATACAGAAATCAACACTTTTTACTTTATAACAGTATGTTTTATGGAACAAGGTGACAAACGAGCAAGCGGGTCTCCTGATGTTAAGATAGGCATCCGTCCGCAACAAAAAAATAAGTCGCAGATGCAATGCCAACCTTTTAATAGACGGAGGAGGGGAGACAGGAAAAAAAGATATTTCCTTTTCCCCATCTATCCCCTCCCCGTCCAGTAAAAAAAAGTAAAACAATTAGTAAAATAGGTTCTATGGTTTTCAAGTTAACTCATTTACAAATTTTATTTATCACCTGTTACAATTTTACAATGTAAAATATAAATAGTGTTACAATCAATTTATAAATTAATATTAATGTTACATCTCATAATTATGACGACTAGTAAATACTTAAAAATAAACAAATCCTGAGCTACAAGCACTAGTGACTTTCACAAAGAAAGAAGAGAACTTGACCTAATTACTACGAACCCGTTTGAAAATTGTTTCACACTGGCACACATAAATATCTCACGAATAAAGTAATTGTTGGCGCTTCACAATGTCCAGATAAACTTAACTGGTAAATAAATTACTTAGTAAATTATAGGTCAGATCATCTCTCAGATAAGTTATTTGTTAGTTAAACTTACCTGACAGGTTATTTATTTCATTGATATTTGCCTTACGTTTCGTTTCAAATAAAAATAATCGATTTATAAAAAAATGCTTTTTTATCCTTATAATTTATTCAAACTCGTTTGTGAAACTATTTTAACAGGACGTTTTATGTGTCAGTTTGTTTATTGTTAAACCAGTTATTCAGCACTTTACTTCGACTTTGTGAAACAGACCTGAAATATATAACTAGAATGTGAACTTGATGTATAGATGAAATAGTGTAAGTAGCATTGCGTTTTTGTTGTTCTACGACAAGGGACAAAGGAGATCATCCCAACAATAGATTTTTACTCTGCTTAATTCTACTAAATTAATTGTATCTTATCTCTGAAGAAGAGATGCACTTCCATTGTTTTCAAATTAGTACTAATCGGGACTTAAAAGCTTTGTAGTACTTATACAATTTTCCATTTAGATAATCCTCTTGGTGCTACTTAAAGCGGTCATGTTTAGCGCTTAGAAATCAATTTTGACGTAAAATGATTTTTTTATTCCGTTACTGACCATATACCAATCAATATTTGCATCAGTTGGAACAGTTACAGATGCGTTACAAGCCTTTGTGTAGGAAAGAGTTGTGTGTTTAAGAAAGATGTGTACGCGTGCGTAGGAAAGAGGTCCAAGTTTGTGTAGGATAGAGTTGTGTGATTAATAAAGATGTGTGTGTAGTAAAGAGGTGCAAGCAAAATGTACGGGATACATTTTTTACCGATGCATATCTGCGTATAGAAAAGGCGATGTGTGAAGAGTACCAAGGCGAAGCCGGGGCGGATCACTAGTATTAGCATATATTACGAATATTCCTTTATTTGTCAGTGAGTTTTAGTGTTATTGTACAAACAGAGATTATTATTAAATAGGTAGAGATAAGCCTGTATAACCAGGATGTAGATAAACTTGTAAGGGACGTCATAAATACTGCCCCGAAATGTCTTCGCTCGGATATTTACTGTGACCTACTATCTGGAGACTTGTAATAAATAAGATTGTATAATAACATTTCCATACTTTCATAATATAATCCTATTTTACGTTGAGTTGATTTTCGTTGAATAGCGCTGTGAATTTTAACCGAAAAGCTTTTTATAGTGTAAGGAAATTGTTTCGTTACTCATTAAATCGTCTAGATTATATATTAGACAATATGTACATTGATACATCAGAACACTATTAACGGAGTCTTTAAGGGACATACATAAACACATCTCGCCCCAAGCTCTTAAGTCTCCCTCTTCGGAAAACAGATTAGAGAGTCATAGTGGGCCCGTCTAATCCTCCGCATCTGAACATCTTATCTGTCGCCATGTATGGATGTGTCTCAGTGCAATTCGCCATAAGTAGTATCAGACTCGTTAGGAGTTTCAGAGCTATCTTCAGCTGTTATTGCTTCCATCTTTGTGGGACTACTACGATACCCGTTGCACATTTTAATTATTTCAGTCGAGTAATTTTAAAAAATATTGTTTGTGATTACACAATTTTTTACATAAATTTTACGTGTAATAACTGCTCTTACTGTTTTGGGTATCTCTCTCTACATTAATTGATATTTTATATTCGGTACTGATTTTTAAACTTACGTAACTTAAGCTAGCTAAGTATAGGACAAGCAATAATCCACAGCCGCAACGTAATGCGCCATTAGCAGAAAACAAACAACCTCCGTCAGTGAACAATAGCTGGGACGACCGTAATATGACCGAGTCTATACGTAGTTTTGCGGAACTCGCGGCAGTTACACTAGGTTTAATTCCACGCTCTATTATGCCCTTCCTATGTATCACTGACGGTCATGTCTAAACAATCGTTATTTCATTTTAAACTTTGTATATAGGTTTTTAAATACAAATTCAGGACTTTTCAAATCAAATTCGAACTCTTGCAATTTTTGATTTCAAAGTTGGACGTGTTTTCATGTCATTTTGATAGATAAACATCCAAATTTTTACACACACTATGGGGTGCCCTACAGTATGAACCGATGCTACTCAATGTCTTTATAAAACAATCTTACTTAATGGTGGTGTGATACCCATTAATTTGCAACCATTATTCTGCTCACCCCACTTTTGAAAGTAGCCACATCGTACTCGAGCGGGAACACTGACGGCGGCAATTTATTCCAATCCCTTGCTGAAAGCACAATAAAGAAAAACTTCAATCGCTTAGTTCAGGTTTTAGGATGGAAGGTTTATTTTGACTGAAGAGATATATTATTTTTGTCTTTTGAACAGAGATGGGGAATCGAATTGTGCAAACTAATTACATCAATTGGTTTTAATGCTAATATTACAGCTTTTTTAATAGTAAATTTAATTGAAATTGAGTTGTGTTTAGGAAAAATAATAGGTGTAAGGTAAAAGTGCATATTGTGACTTGCGGCGGTCCAGGAATGTTGAGAAGATGAATGAAAAGAGAGTAACAAAATAAATTTAAGTTGAAAAAGCGAGTGGCAGTATTGGAGACGTCCCAGGAGAACTTATATCGATCGGATTAGTGACATACTAAAGGAGGGCGATATACTGAGTACCTGTAATCAACGAGCATGTATGCGTAGATCTAGAAGGACCAAGGTGTGCCAGGATCATGCCAAATGAAAATCTGCGATGCCTACCCTTTTAGGTAACGGGCATGAGCGGATATTTATGTATGTAGCCCTCGGCGGTATTTCTAAACCAGTACGACTTAGGGTCTTTCAAGAAGCGAGCCTACTTTTTTCTTAAAGTCCGGCAACGCATCTGCAGTTCCTCTGGTGTTGCGGGTTTCCATGGCCGTCGTTGATCACCTCGGTATTCCCGCCACTCGTTTGCCCCCTTCTCTTATATAAAGAAACAGTATGTTTTTATAAAATAAAATCCTTTACCTTACGTATTATGAGTAATTTGACAGTATAGATCTCAATTCATTCTAAATCGCCTTCCTAGCTGGTAATTTAAGCTTAATTTAAAGAGGACCACAATCTGACACGGATAACGGACGGGCTTAAGGGCTCAATTAAACCAGACTGATTGCAGTCAGATATTTCAAGTGACCCTCTGAACTCTCGCCTTGAATGCGACGATAACGAAATAAAATAAGGGATAAGATCAATCTGTTATACTAACCAGATCAAATTTTATTCACTAGTAGTGATCGAACCCGGCTTTGCGCAGGTTCGGACTAAGTTTGTTCCGAAAAAAAACTTGTTCTACGGCCTGATCTGGATTTGCTCTCAAAATAGTAAAATGATCCGTTGAGATGTTAGGACGTACACGTACCAAATAAACAAACACACTTATATTTGAACGATAATATTAGATTGCCTTCGAAAATAGATCCATATAAATAGATACAATAAAGATGAATGCATTTGGCAGCCATGTCTGTACCTTGTATCGATTAATCCAACGGATACAGAAAGGTGTGGCGTTGTGTTTGAACATACGGTACAGTAAATCTATGATATGGGACTGCTTTATGTGACTGGGGAAGCAGGCGATGGTACACCTTCGTGATATGTTATATACCTGCTTTATATACTGTGATATACAGTCGCCACATAGACATCCACCTTATACCCGTTCTAATATTATAACTGCAAAGATAAGTCTGTCTGTCTATTTGTTATTTATTTGAATTAAATCGTGAAAAAGGGTAATAGAATAAACAACAGTTTATCTATGTCTATATCTATACTGATAAATAAAATTGAATTGTCTGTATGTAAATGTAAAATTGATATGTCTACATCAGGTGATCCGCTTGCTCGTTTGCCACCTTCTCACATAATAAAATGTAATATCAAAATAACATTTCCATACTCAATACACATGATGTATATACGGTACTTATAACGAACATACAATTTTTACATTTTTGTCTGTCTGTCTGTCTGTTTATTCCGGGTAATCTCTGAAACGACTGAACCGATTCGGATGGGACTTTTACTGGAAGATAGCTAATATTGTCAAGATTCAAATAGGCTAATTTAATTTAAGCAAAATATTTAGGGTTCCGCGCAAAAAGTGAAAAACCCTCGAAATTGTTTTCTCGAATTTATTTCCATGCGGACGAAGTCGCAGGAAACAGCTAGTACATAATAAATTTGTCACGGGACGCCCGGCAGATGTGAAAACCTTTGCTGAAGTTTGATTTACTAATTATTAAAAATCACTACAAAAAGTACAAACAAGTACCCGTACCTGAACATTTATGCGCAGACATACAGGTGTTCAAGAATGAAAGGCTTACGATGCAGAAGTATTGCGCGAAATTGGAAATCATTGATCTTCACTCACATTTTCAAGTCAGGATCCTTCTGACCTTAAGGGGTGTTCTTATTTTCAGACGTATATCCAAGAAAGTGTATCTCTGGAGTACGGAGTAGCCGTTTTAATTAAGTACAGCGATAAACAGATTATTCCTGAGGCAAAGTCTCCGAGAATTGATGAAAGGCGCGGAGGATAACTTTATTCGAGAAATAATTAACTTGATCAAGAGATGCGAAACTACTGGTAGAAGATTGACCACGGCTAAGTTGGTTTATTATTTGAGATATATATTCACTATATACTATACTATATCTATTATTCTATTACGAATAATGGATTTAGTATACCCGGTAAGTTTCTTGAAATAATGTAAATAAATAATTATGCAGCGTAGTTAGTTGCAAAAAATTAAAAAGTATATTTACTATGTAAAAAGGAACATTGTTTTAAATAACAGACCACAAGATAGAGGGAGAAACCAAAGAGGTTCCATCCCCTTCTTTTATTGTCATATTTTACCGTAATGTTAAATTTAAATGTTAAAACTACCAATGAAAATTTTGCAAGATAGTGTTTTAATCAACAGCACTAGGGTAGTCTGTATGTAGTTCGTAATTAACGCACTACATCTATAAATTATGTGTGAATGTGACAGAACAGTCAAGTTGACATTAAGCGACAACCGTTAGCAAAAAATATTTCCGACGTCCTGAAACTTGAAGATGCCTTGCCAGGCGTTAAGAAAAGTGATGGTGGGTACATAAAAAAGGACGGAGCATGGAATGGATGGATTGGAATGGATTGGGCTTCTGCGAGAATTATATTACCCTTCAGTTCATACCGGACTCCGGTACGGTTCTACGGACAGTTAGCCGCCGCGTTTATTTACCAGACTTGAGACACCTTTAAAAAAAGTGTTTCAGCTTTTTTAAGTTTAATTAATCATGTATTTATTTATTTATCGTAAACTGAACTAAATACTGAACCTGAATGTCACTAACTAGCTGAGCCTATATCTTGATCATACAGTTCTGAGGTCAATTTACATTGGAATACAAATATTTATTCATACAAACTTTCATTCTCTACTTTAGGCCTTAAGGCGATGAATGTTGAAAAATGTTTCTTGACTGCTCGTCTTCGTAATAACAGACATTTTTCTGCAAAATTTCAAGTCGCTCGGCCCGGTTGTTTAAGCTATGCTATGGTATCTTTTATACGCATGAAAGATAATACAGAGATGATCTAATTTCTAGCATTTTTATTATCTGTCTCGTCACGCGAACACGCACATGGGAAGTTGTAAGAAGAGCCAGAGGGCAAAAGTTATTACACATGTTTTTGAACAACAGTAACTGATCTACCAGATTACGTTTATAATCTGAACAATAACTTTGTAGAAACATTTCGAAACATTTTATAAGATTTTGAATTATCTCCGAATGGAATTAATTTGTAAACTTCAAGTTTTTCTTGTTTTGCTAAATGTCAAAACCGATTTAACTTTGAAATACAAAATGTTATACAAAAGAGTTTAGATGACTTCATTGCGAATTAGAAATTAGTGAGATTTGTATATTATTAAAGTTTTTGTACTCAATCCTTTATAGTCTATTTAAAATTGAAATAAAATTGTATTGGTATATATTTACATCATAATGTACTGTTTATTAACAATCTAAGTAATATAAAATATGTTAAAAAAACTTCTTGAACCCGATAGTAGCTTCACATTCAAATGTGAATTAAATACACGCAAAAAAATCTCCGTCCAGCGGCTTAGGAGTTCAGGTACATACTCACGTATAGAAGAAATTAATTTACAAGGGTAACTTTTATGTCATTTGGATTATTTATTATTCTGGTGGGTAACTCATTTAAATTCTATGAGACGAGAATATTGCAGCCTTACTTCAATAGTTAGAACTGAAACATTGTAACTCATTGAATAAAACTTAAGTACACAGACAACTTAAGCAAGTTATAGCGAATTAAAGCGTTAGATACTTTAAGATGGGAGCTTTAAATGTGTTTTGGAATAACTACGAACTTACTTCTTTAGGTTCATATCATTTTAAATTAGTTCTTGCATTCTTCAATTGAAACTGCAATAGATACAGACATACTCATATCATTACGATATTTATTCGCCGTTGTTCATAGAAATTATGATATTAGTTTCTTTTAATTTCTATTGCGAAAACACAGAGAAAGTATAAGTGTACATTTTTTGGTGAGTCGAATAGCGGAAAACGGATGCAAGTAGGAACCGGAGATGGAGGATTCCATCTCACAACGCGTAATTGCGCGTTTGGCTAATCCAGTGCTTTGTAGACGGAAAAAAACAATTACTTCGTTAATTAAGGACATCGATTACTACCACATATATGAGGTTGTTCCTATATTTCCCTACAACTTTGCCCACATCAGCCTGTATATTTTTACTGTAGTAGATGGCGCTGTTAGTTTAAATCTTGGTCTACTTAAAGCATTATTTAACCAGTATTATGGTGTTTAGTTTTAATTCAAATAAGTGTAATTTTTTTTTAATTCAGTTCTCCACCCCTATTCAATAGTAAATAATAAAACGTAACAACTAGTTGCATGATAAATATAAATACCACAAATTATTAATATTGTTACATTAATTTGGAAGCTGGGTGGGATTTCCAGTTTGCTGTTCAATTAAATACAGCGGCGCAATGCTGTACTATACCCATCTGGCTTTAAAAACACTCAGTAGATAATTATTACTCAATCCAATGCGCGATACCAACAGTGCTTTGACGCGTAACGAAAACACCGGCCAAGTGCGAGTTGGACTTGGGTTCCGTACCAAAGAAAACTGACTGTTGTATTTTTAAAGTGAATGATATAACTCAATATTTTGTGAATATTTCAAGTCAAGAGCCTACTTAAATATTTATTTTATTTTGCTTTTTAGTTATTGTTGTTATAGCAGCAACAAAACTACTTAATCTGAGAAAATTTTAACTGTCTAACTATTACGGTTTATGAGATACAGCCTGGCGACAGACGGACAGACAGACACACAGCGGATTCTTAGTAATAGGGCCCCGTTTTACCCTTTGGGTACGGAACCCTAAAATAAAATCATTAACATGTGCTTCGGTCATCATTGTTGAAGCACTACAAAACGGCGGTAGCACCCACAGTGCTCTTAGGCCATTATTATACTGAACATGCAGAGCACCGTACACCTTCTGCGTGAAGGCAGCAACAACCTGAATTGCACGTGAAGAAAATATATTTTTACTTAAGACTAATATTACAGTTTGCGAACACAGACATAAAAGCCAATTACTAATAAAATATGCATAAAAGGCGGTGTGTATATGTGGTCACTGCAGACTCCGAAACGGCTGGATCGATTTCGATAAAATTTTCAAGAAACGCTCAGGTTGGTCTGTCGTGTGATCCTCATAAGTTTGGTAATGATACCTACCCGGGCGATGCCGGGGCGGATCCCTAGTTAGAAAAAAACTACAATTTCATAGTTTTATGTTTATAATTCTGTCGACTTTCTTTAATGACTGTCTTTTTTTAACCTACGTTTTACATAGAATACTCCGCTTTCCTTTTTTTGCAAATCCATTGCGAGCTTTTTAATTAACGTCCAATTTTCTACTCCTAATTACGGATGCTAATTACGACCCTGGCGAAAGAGATAAGTGAGCAGGTGAGTTACTTGATGGGGCCTTAATTACACTGAATATAGAGCATTTAAATCAGAAAGAGTGGAAACTAGTCCGTATTTTGCAGAAATACACAGCGGCGTAGAGGCCCTAGGTGAGTACATTTATATTGGAGACGTCCGTACATAGAACGACATTACAAGAATTTATATAATAAATTGTTGTAGACTAGCGACCAGGGCCGGCTTCGGACGTGTAACTGGAAATTTTCACTTCAAAATCAAATATACTGATACTTATTACATTAGGCGATATTGTTATTGTGTTTCCAGACTAAGTTATCAGACGATGTTACTGAACATAATATGATTTAGTTGTTTCAATGTACAAGAAATTTTACTTAATGCTTCGTTTACGCTATAAAAATAATTGACCTAGGCTAAGTCTTAAAAACCTTTCACCTCGTTTCTGTAAAAAAAAAACGTTTCACGCAAAATGTTCCACAGAATTTCAGCCGTCAGTCAGGTGCGCGCGTCCGTCGCAAGCGGTTGTGTGTTTCAGTTTTATTTCGTACGTTCCAATGTACATAGTGATTTTACTTTTAAGTGTTAAGATTTCTTTTCGGTTTACTTAAAATTATAATACCTTCTAACTATTTTTTTTAATGTATATAGTTTTGGTGAAAGAAAAATTGGGGAGATTTCCGTGTTAATTGTATCTGTGGAAGTGTATTATTTTTTTTAATTGTTCCAATGCCATAGCCAAAGAAAGGTAAATTGTATTTTTTATATACGAATTAGATTATTAAATAACTATTCACTAAAAAGAGCTAAGTCGTCATGGAGCTAAGACGGATGGCAGTATTGGGGACAGGAAGGGAGTGTCGTCTCCTGCCAACGTTCCTTTTTTCCCAACAATATTGCCCTCGAATATCCAAACTCAAAAATTGACAGCCAAACTTTATTACTGTTATCTGACTTCCATGTTTTCCTAAGTATTTTCCTGACCTCACGCAGTGGGATCATATCTAAGCTTGCACATACGAAAACACAGGGCGGCGTGTATATTAGTGGCTAGCGTGTGGATATTTTCAAGTACAATAGGGCTGTCAACTTCGTAAGTTATATATGCATTACTCGTAGTAATTTAAATGAGTAAAAGTAGCAAATCTAAGTTATAAGCGTCAGTTAAAAGTAAGAATTTCGAGGCGTAAATTTAACCAATATTTAAATCCAACTTTAGACATTGTAAACCATAGTTGAAAGATTAATTAATATATTATTATATGCAATCTCTAAAACTAATTCCATCATATGAACGTGGAGACAAAGAAAGAGATAAGTATATAATAATTATACTTACAAGTATTTTTTTTTTACCTTGCTGCTTAGGTGAGCTGGAATATTACTGATTCTACGTAAATACAATTTTCCCTTCCCAATGTCTGATCTTCTTATGCACCATTTAAATATCATATCATCTGTCTTTTCACCTAGCATATGTCCACTTCAGAATGCTTAACCTACATACTCGTACATAAAAGAAGGAACTGACTGAATGATATATCGACGCACAGCCCAAACTAACTGGGCCTAGAGACTTGAAACTTTGCACAGTGATTTATGTTATTAAGGATTTTTTATTAATTCATCCCCCCAATAGTTTAAATTAGGGGATGAAAATTTGTATTGAGTTTGTATTCAAATAATTTTGTAGTGTAGGGTAACTTCAAATCTGTATGATGAATAAAATAAATAAATAAATATGCGCTCACGCCCGTAACCCAGAGGGGTAGGCAGAGATCATGGATTTCCATTTGGCGCGGTTCTGGCACACTTCTCTTGCTACTTCCACATTCATACATCTACGCATGCATGCTCGTCGGTTATGGGTGCTCCTTATATCGCCCTTTTTTAGTAAGTCATTAATCTGATCGATATAAGTTCTCCTAGGGCGTCCCCTACCAACACTGCATCTCACTTTTGCAACATAAATTTGTTTTGTTATTCTCTCTTCATTCATCCTTTCAACATGCCCGAACCACCGAAGCATACCTTTCTCAATTCTAGTCACAACGTCCACTCTATATGATGAGTTATATTAAATAGGGCTCAGCTTATGCTGGGCAATCGTCGATTAAATTAACTTGCACGTCGAGTGAGACCGTGACGCTCAGCTTGTTAGGAATAAATTTAATTTTAATTCAAGTAAAAATAAAAAGTTTTTTTCATGGGCAATATTGGACGCTGACAACCCTGCGTACCGAGCTATATCTTATCTTTTGTTTGTGCTACACATGCCTGGCCACCTTTATTGATTACCCACTTTGTCTGCAATCCATGCTGAATATATTAGTGCTTGAAACATCTCAGTACAAAGCCACTTGATAATCTTCACCAACATAAACTGCCAAAGTAACTTGTGTGTTTGTTTACATATCACACAAAAACAATTAAAAAAAATTTGAAGGAACGAAGATTTTTTGAAGTGAAAACTTCTTTAGCTACCTTAGACGATTTTGTTAGTGAAATTTTTTGTAGGTTCGCGTGAACAACACGCTAAACATGCGTCAGCAACATGTTTATTTGCATTTGTCACAGTTTCGACGGATTTGATTTTCATTTTCTTGCCTTAAATTTTAAATTTTAAATCTGTAGCCAAAACCTAGTATAGACTATGGTCGTGTTGTACCGACCCCACATGAAAGGTGAGAAACGTATATATATATATATATATATATATATATATATATATATATATATATATATATATATATATATATATATATATATATAAGCCGAAGCCGGACCAGATCACTTCACATCAGTTAATTCTAATTTTGAATCTTTTTCTAATAAAATTCTAACTTTGAATCTTTTTAATTTACAGGTAAGTTGCTGCCTACAATTCGCTTCTATACTTTGGTACGTTCCTTACATTAATCACCCTCTTATAATATGAATGTATAATTCAAAGCTAAGACGGGTCGATTGTAATTCGACGTCCAAGGGAAACTTATATCGATCGGATTAGTCGCATACTAAAGAAGGGCGATATAACGAGTACCCGTAACCGACGAGCATTTATGTGATGTATGGATGTAGAAAAAGCGAGAGAGGTGTGCCAGGATAGCGCCACATTTAAATCTATAATCTCTACCTACCCCTCTGGCTTACGGACGTGATTGAATTTTTTCTAAACAAATAATAATGACATTTACTAGCCGCAGTTTAGACTACTAGTTTGATCTACGTCATTATCTTCCTGCCCTATATCCCACTATGTGTGGGGTGGCATAACTGGGTTTTGACTTCCACATTGATCTATCATCCGTCATCAGCCCCATCTTAGCCACCTTTCACGCAATACACCCATCTTTTCTTAGACTACCTTCACTGACATATCCGTACTCATTCATATCTAAAAATCTTCAGATCAAGATATTATTATTGTAAACAAACAATTGTCACTTACTATATATGGCATTACAGTTTTTATACTTTCATCGAAAATGTTGGAAACTACAAATTTTCATATAAAAGGCAAGAGAGACACATAAACACCTTATTGCTCACATTAAAGTAAGTACAGACAATTTACTGTCACTAAACTTATAACCTAATTGTAGGCAAGAGAGCCTTACCGCTTACGCCATCTCTTCTATGCAACCCTGTACGACATCAGAGGTAAAATAAATAGATACATAAATAGGAGCAAGAATTGTTTATAACGATATAATTCCTGAACATAAGCAATACACAAATATAAACTAACATAATAATAAATATAATATACGGAAAATAGGTAGATTAGCGAAAGATTTTGTTCAGAAGATGGTTTCTTTTACTCTCGAATGTGACGAGGTACATTATTCCACAGTAATCTTTGTTTACAAAAATCCCTTTTTGATGCGAAATAAACTATAGACTTATTTCAACTCATTCCAAGCAACAAGTCTCAAGATAAAAATAAAAGAGTAGTAATCTTCGAGCGCAGAAGTAACGCCCTCCCGTGGCGCAAGGGCGCG
The DNA here is from genome assembly GCA_029849275.1 of Papilio elwesi. Lineage (NCBI taxonomy): Eukaryota > Metazoa > Arthropoda > Insecta > Lepidoptera > Papilionidae > Papilio > Papilio elwesi. The sequence continues at coordinate 2,953,056 of CM056713.1, forward strand.
TCTGATTAAACGCGAGCAATAAACGAATTACCCCAAGATATAAAGTACTTCAGGATCGGATCAAATAAAATTATGTCAGTTATTTTCCCTCCCCGAAATTTTCAACGTTTATCTGTTTACAGCTACACAGTATTGTTTTTTATGTCTCTCCTATTTGTGATCCGCCCCGGCTGACCAGGTAGCGCTAATTATGACCATCCGATCGCCGCCTAGCTTCGCAAGATGACCATCTAGGCCAATATTAACATTTCCTGAAAATTTCATTTCATTGCCCTTTTCACAGGAGGAACACGAATTGTAATAAACATAGAAGGTGATAGGTTTGATTGTGGAAGTACTATGACAGGATTACAGCCTATCTTATTTAGGATCACTTATCATTATTATGATCAACATAAGTTACTACTGGAAGTCCAATATGGAAAAAGTAGACGTGGTTAAACGAGCTAGCGGGTCGCCTAATGTAAAGTGACTTATAGGTAACGAGCAAATGAGTTGCAGATGCGTTGCGTATCTAGCTCTAAGGGCAGGTGAAGGGATAAAAAGAAAAATGATATATTTCCTTCTCTTATTCACCCCTCCCCCGTCTCCACTTCTCATCCTATCCTTTGTAGGAAAGGATGGTACGGGGAAGAGGATTGACATCGAGCCTTTACTTAGATTTAATTTGTTACTATTATTACTTTATTTAGTTTCGAGTACTTTACAGCACTCACAGTCACGTAATATTATACGTAGTCCAGCTTATTTCGTAAATAAAACTTAGGAACGACAAAGTTAAAGATTTTCTGTCAACAATATATCTTCTACCAGTGACAAGAACTAAAATTAAACGACTCATCCAGTTGTGATATATCTTTGGAGCGCTCGTTCTACACTATCCTCTAAACTAACCACGAACTTTATTAACCTTGTTCCGACACTTTATTGTGACGTAAAAGTATACGTTAGCTTCGACAGTTTCAGATGCTGTATTCTTCTGGCACGAACAAAATTGCAAACCTAACTACTCGGCACACAATAAACATTTTTACTTTCCAAGTAAAATCCACGGCAAACATTTTATATTCGAGATATAAAGTGCACATAAAAATGATTGGTAACTCTTAATCAAAAGTTTTATTTTATGTGATACTAAAATTATTTATTTCGTTCATTTGTCAAAGTTGTATTACGCTACACAGTCATAAATTGTATTGACGTAACAGATGCGATATAAATCTTTGTCCAGCGATTGAACTACTCTGTAACTATTCAGTAAGTAAGCTTTAGTTAGTTAAATTGAAAACTTCTATGGCCACGTTAGAAGATATTTGATAGGGGAAAAATCCTAAAAAAATTGTCAGCCCATCCAAAATTGAAACCCGTGCAGCCTATACACACACACACACACATATATATATATATATATATATATATATATATATATATATATATATATGTACACAGATAGATTCACTACATTTCTCTCACATTTTATCCAAAATAATGAAAATTGTATAATAATTATCTCCCGGCGTCCATCGTTAAAACAAGTCCCACGCCTGCAACGAATTTTCAAAACGTAGCTTAATTTATAAAAAACAACCTGTGACACTTTTTGTACTTTTACTTCACACGGAGAGCGGTAATTAAAATGGATACTCTATCAATATATTTTTTGTTTAATTATTTACTTATTTATTCAACGACTTCGTCAAATCTAGTGTTTTAAAAAACAATTGTAAAACAAAGGTTTTTCTTACATTAAAATTCGTAAATTCCAAAATTGTTTTGAACAACAACTTTTTCTCATATTACCTTATAACATTAGCTATCCATATTACACAATTTCACTTCGCTATATCGCACGATTTCTACACAATTAAATTAAAAAAAAAATTAAAACATGGGACATGTTTTAATTTTTTTGTGAAAGTATTTTAATGAAAGTATAAAAAGTGTAATGACCGCCATGTATGGTAAATGGCGTTTGTTTGTTTACAACAATCATATCTTGCTATGAAAGAAGGCTTAGTTTCTAATTACTAGGTACTACAATTGGGTCTTATTTTCGATATGTGCATGATATAATTATATTAATGATGTTTTCCAAAAATCAGGCTCATGGCGTCACAATAATTCCTGCACGATTAATTATTATGTTTGTATCTGCAAAGCATCTAATTTTCCCGATAAATTTACAACAGTTCAAAAGGTATTTGTACTGAGCTCTCTGATTATTTCACATAATTGAATCTAACCTGAATCATTATTCGTTGTTTTTATTTTAAATATATTTTCTAGAGATATCTAATTATAAACAAGTTCTAAAAAATACTAATGGTTTTTTCTTAAAAAAATGACATTCACCTTCAAAAATTCAGCGAAACTAACAAGGGACGCGATCGACAAAGTTCAACGGTTCAAGTTATTTATAGTAGAGCAAGCAATAAACAAACCTGATCCTAACCCCGGGTCCGAGGAAGTGGATGATCGATACGATTCGACAAGGGTTCATGTCAAAATGGTTTTAAATTTTCCATCCAATTTAAATTACTAAATAAATAAAAATAAATGTAGCGATTGGAGTAAGAGTGACAAGGGTTAAGTTGCAAAAGTGATTAGCAGTGTTGGTACAAGTCGTCCTGGAATAACTTATATCGATCAGATTACGTACGTAACTGTAACCGACGAGCACGGGTATGATGCAGGCAGTCATAAGGGTTGCCGGCTGAAGTGAAAACTCAAAACAAGTAGGAAGTCGCGGTTGACAAAAGTAAACCTTTGTAGACCAGAAATAAAATTCAAAATTGAATAAGAGAATGATAAATGAAAAAAATCTCGTTGTAACTGTGCCAAATTCAAATAAGCATATTGTTCGCGCGAACCTATAAGATTTTCCCTTATAGAATATCGTCTTAAGCGGCTAAAGAAGTTTTCACTTCAAAATGTACTTCAAAAACTACCACAGCTGACTAACAGCAGCACAGCTCTGAAAGAGAACAATTATTAATCATTTACAAAACAGTTACATTACATACAGCATTCATTCGATTCCATCGCAAATCCTAAAGATTCTGGTAATATAATGGTACAAACTATTTAAATAATTGAATTGTCATCGTCCTCGATACGTTTTTATTGTTTTATTTGATTACAAATCAATCCGACGTTTTGTAGGGATTCAAAATCACGTTCAAAGATTTCGTTACATATAAACATACGTATACACCAAGCTAATAAAAGCATGTTAATAAATCATGAAAATCGATGTCTGCCTACCCTTGTTACTGTGCCACGGCTTAGTTAATTTATTGTATGTTGTGACGGTAAAAAAAATTCCAAAACAATTCCACGTAATCTGTGTAGTGACATGTTTGTCGGTGCACGGGCGTGTTCTAGAATGAACGATATTAAAGCTGTCATTCACTCGGTACGTGCTCGGTGAATGAATTATATCATACTCCACTATTTTCTAGTCTTGAAGCGTTTGCAGATGACACACGACCTTTATAGTTTGCATCGAAGATAACGGGCTAGAGTCGTGCCAACTTTGTTTACGTGTTCTTTAGAAATTGCGTACAAAGGGAATTTATATATTACTTTAACCTTGGAAAGGTTAAACAGTGTGAAGTGGACTTTATCTTTATTTATCACGAAAGATCGTTGGTTCGGACATGTTAAGGCTGTATCCAGAAAGAGTGACATGTTACAAAAGTGATCGGTAGTGTTGTAGCATGGGAGCCGACGATGCTAATCTGTATAAGATATCCACAAGCGTCATGGAGACCTATTGTGTATTAAAGATAGCGTTGGGGATAGCATCTACAGTCTTTATTTACGATTTCCGTTACTTCGGCTTGTTGAAATCGTCAGATTATCTTATCACGTTATCCTTGAACTCCTTTCTTTAGATTAAAATAAAAAATTGGGCGCGCTCGAGGTTGTCCAGGTGACGCTTTTGTATAACTTTGTGATCCCTGCACTCTTTTGCCACGCGCATGTAAACAACCCCATGACTACGCCTTACTACGATCTTAATTTGACGCGCTCGAGTATGTCCGGTGATCGCTTTTTTTTACAAATTTAATGTAGTCCCGTAAGCACGCAGCTATACATGGATGACTGATTATTAGAGTACAGTACTTGACAGGGTCCACACCTGATATGTAAACCTGACGTGTTGGAGGATGTACAAAAATCTCCACTTCGGCTCCCGTACCATAGGTAGCCATGTTAGAGACGATAGTAGAAAAAGGTGATATTGAGAGCATGTATGCATAAATGTATAAATGTAGAAGATGCGAAAGTGGTGTGATTGGACCGTGCTAAATATAAGTATATAATCACTGCCTACGCCGCTTGGCTAGGGGCGGGATTGCTTATCTATTTACCATCGAATCTGCTTGTTTTAGATATATTCTCGGTGCAGTATTTATCCACGTTCATCTGTATTTACGTCCGAAGATTTATTCCACTGATTCATCAACATATGTATGAATCTGTTTTTGCTGAACACATTATATGCCTTTTAAAATTTACGACGTTTGCAATTTTATAAATACAAGTTAACGCATGTCTGAACCCAACTGGGGTTTTAGAAAGTTAAATATTTATTTATAGAACATACATTTTAAGATGTCTCCAATGTTTTGTTTGTACAATTTAAACACGAACTTATTGTACACCGTTGAATAGCGGTACAGGCCGCAACATCATCTGATGCACGAATGGGGGTGTTTTGTGGACACCTGGTTGGAACGGAGTTCCTTTTGCTATATATTTTTTGTGTTTGTTGACGTAAAGATAAATAAAAGACAATTTAATATTAATTTAACGTTAAAAATACAAATATTCTTGCATATTCACGAAGAAACAAAAGAAATCCGTTCTAAAAAATTATGTTAAAAGATGCTATTGATATTTTCAATTCAGATAAATTACCCAGCTAAACTTTGCGAGTATTTCTTACAAACATGCTCCATCGGCGTCGCCATTTCATCCGACATTAGTCCACTGATGTACGTAGACCGCCCGACCCGACCCCCCTTGATCGCAACAAAGATGCCCTGCTGTATTGGGGCGTTATTAAATTCTTATTCCGCAATTGTCATTTATCAGGTAGTAACCTGTGCCCAGCGGCTTCACATACCATTTTCCTGCAGTATTGTAGATAAGGCGACATATAATTGTTCGTGGATAAAACATTTCATTGCCCAGCACATCGCATCGCTTCACTTGCGCGCACTACATCCACCTCTCTCAGCGGTTGGGAATCTTATAGGATCGCATTAACAACATGTTCAACATGCATCGACAACATGCGTCCGCAACATGCATCCGCAACACGCGTCCGCAACATGCATCCGCAACACGCGTCCGCAACATGCTGATTTCAATCAGGAACATTTCATTGTTAAGATGCAAAGGTTGCTTGTTTATTATTTGTTTATTAACGAACTATTGTCGTGCCTTCCCTTTCTGAGTTTTCACTTCTGTGGGCAGTTGTGGCTGCCTGGATTTTTTTCATCTGCTATATTTAAAACTCTGAATCGTAGCGCAATAATTGCACTGTTAAATCCAATTAGTTTTTGAGATTAACCCATACAAACAACTTCCGTGTTATTATATCTAGATGTTTGTTCAACTGTCGGCCTCAAACCAGGCGAAGACGTAACCCTGCTTCAACGAACTTACGAACCACTTAATAACTCATTCCACTTTGATCTCCGCTGACTAACTATGCAGCCTCCATCAAAACTAGCTAAGAGCTGGTAGCTCGCTAACTTTACTAACGCTTGGATATTCTTTAATGATGTCTTAAAATCTTAAGTCGGACGTTTATATGTAAACTAGTGACCCGCCCTGGCTCTGGCTCTGTCGCACGGGTAACAGAGCATATTCGGCACCATTTTTTGAAGTGAAAATTTTTCTAGCCGCGTTAGACGATTTTTGACGAGGAAAATCATACAGTTTGAAGTCTTCACTTCTGTCGGCAGTCCTTTAAGGGATATGATGGGAAATCATTTAAACGATGCGTTACCATGATGACGCTTCTAATAAACATATTCGTGTGAAACCGGGGCGCGTCACAACTATCATTATTAAAAAGGAAAAAATACACTAAATACGTGTAAAAAGTGTTTGGAGTGAAACGTCTATATATGCGAGATTTTTGTGTCACGAAAATACGCTACGGTCGCGTGGGGGGAGTTCATTTTTTTATGGTGGTTAATTCGTAGCTCCGCTTCTGATTTCGATGATTTTTTTATTAGACAGGTAGTGCTTGTCATGTGGTCTCAATTTTCTTATCTAAAACTGAAAAGTAGTTTTTGAGTTACTCTTAATACTGCGTACCAAAAAGTCGTTTAAAAGTAGGAAAATTTTGCTTTCTTGGCTTACTTAGGCTAAACTGTACTACTACATACTTAGGATCTACTTACAAATGATGTTTGAAAGAATTATAACTCTTTAAATGCTAAAAACTCCGCGGTGGCATGTATCTATTGTCTATGCTTGTCTTACGATAGCCTAAAAAAAGATAACATCAGATTAATAGACATTTGTTGAATCGCTTATCTCAAATGTACGCTCCGTATAACTCCAAGCCATTATCTTAATTGCGTTTTCATTCCCATTACAATGAGCTACTGGAATCGCAATCGAAAAGTCATTCCTATGTTTGATGGGTACAGAGGTTTAACAATCATTAAAATGTTTAGTGATTAAATAAAATATTTTATTCATATGTTAATTAATTTAGGTATCTCAAATTGTGCAATATGAGGCTGTTAAAAATGGTCCAAGATACGAAATAACAAATTTCTACCTTCATCTGTTATTTGATCATGACATACATATATATGTACAACATAATGTTAGAGCACCTATAACGGACGAGTATATATATATATATATATATATATATATATATATATATATATATATATATATATATATATATATGTTATCTGGTTCCCATAGCACAAGTTTTGCTTAGCTTGGGATCAGATGGCCGTGTGTGAATAATGTCCCAGGATGTTATTATGACAAATTATCTAACATATTATATAATCTAGGTCCGGATTAAATATCAGATGAGGGTAATGTTTATGTATTTAGAACAGATAAAATGTCTCCTTGATACAGGCTTGCCTAGTGAGGAGACAACAGATAGGACAATCATAGATAAAAAGTATCGGCAACTTGTACTCAAGAAACTTTTGTATTTAATGTCTATGCTCATTTTATTTGTATTGCGTATGCTTTTGTAATAGATATATTTTCTTTTTTTGTTTACATTTTCCTCTATGTAAATATAGTACATTCAACGGTTTAACTAATTAAATCTGTTACCAATAAACAGTTCTATACAGTTTTAAAATATTTGACTGTTAAAAACAGTTGTCTTGTGTATTTGTTTTGAATTGAAATTATATTCTTAGCAAGGTTAGCCTTGTATTTAACTAAAATTTATTTATTGAGTGAATAGCGAATTAATATTGCAGAACCTATCGTAGATTTAACAAAGCTCTATCTGTGGAAACAATGTAACTGTACGTGCCTTTGGCAGGTCTATTTTAAATGCTTCGCACGTTTTAAATAGGGTCCGGCGTAGGGTTTAGAAGAATAGTACAGAACGTGGTTTCGCATTTATTGCTATTTGTTAAATATCTCTTGAAAGCAAAGCGCAAACTGAAACAAAAACAAATCGCTCTATTCAGACTGGTTTAACAGTGAAACCATTGAAATTTACAGGTATCGTCCAGATTGGCACATTCTTGTGTTAGCTAGTTAGTTAGCGATCGGATTAACATTATTAGTGGTAACTGGGTGAAGCCGGGGCGCGTAAATACTAAAGTTGTACATTTATAAATGACTAGCATTTATAAATGTACAACTTTAGTATTTTATTTTACAATATTAACATAATTTAAACAATTCCAATTATTCTTTACTCGTGTAATAATTAATTACAGTCTCTTTACAAATTTTATATTAATTGTTAAACAAGTCTTAGTTATTATTTCGGCAAATGGCGTGTCACCCTCCGAACTTAATAAGACATGATTTTGCAGTAATAATTATGCGTGTTATTAACAATATTAAATATAATTAAACGGTTGTACCACTCGAGCATAATTCAGCATCCGAAGGGAGCATTTGATCTCCGTCAAACAATGCCCTCTTCACAGAATCACCTGAGCAATTTGATTTATTGACACTTCGCGCCCCTCTGAGGTACGATGAGAAATGTCCCTCCATCGACGACATACGAGCAATTTATCACGGAGAGCTCGTGACGACGCGTGACCTTTTTGCAATTATAAATGATAAATTGCGAATCAGTTTCATGAAGTGTATTATATTGAATAAACACTAATGACCTCTTTATGGTCGAAATTAGACCAAAGTTCATTAATACCGTTTCGTAATAATTAAATTAATCTAAGTAAATCTTAAAGTAATTTAAGTAAATCTATTAAAAAAGTAAAAATAAGTAAATAATTAAAATAAATAAAGATTCTGTATTTGTAACTACAAAATCATCACACATATAAGTACTAGCGATCCGCCCCGTCTTTGCACGGATTGCAGAACATACATTCCAACATTATTTTTTCTAACAGCCTAGCCCCGTCAGCATTAAATATGTTGATCCGATCACTAAACGTAACGGGATCAACTCGCTAGGCCAAAATCAACGTTTCCTGAAAATTTCATTGAAATCCGTCGGGGCGTTTTGGGTTAAGGAACATACAATGTATGTACATACATCGCCTGTTATGTATATAGATAAACTCACTAGTTTGATCACTGATCCGACCCGGATTCGCATGGGTGAGAATAATAATGTAGGTTGGAATGAACATACACACATCGCTGTTTATATATCTATAGATAGTTTAATATTTATGAACTTGTGTACACTTGATAAAGTGAACTATGTAAATTACTCGTTTACATAACAACAGAATTATTCGTACGTCATGATAATGGAAAACCGCAATCTCCGTCCGTCCGTGCGATTGACGCTCGTGGGCATTTGTTGTAATTATGCAAATAATGCAGACCAGATAAAACACCGCTTGTATTTACACTATTTTCATTGCTTAACGTGACGTGTTCATAATAAGTATTAACTGATATAGTTGTCGGGGACTGGTCGAATGGGCATGATCGCATGTGGGTAAAGCGAACCTATAAGGTTTTCCTTAACCAAATATCGTCTAACTCGGTTAAAAAAATTTACACTTTGAAAATACATTAGGATGCTTTATGCAATTAAGTTAAACTAGCATCTTAACCACAAGTTGTTGGAACAACAATTTTAAGATGTACAATAGACAAACTTCAGATAAAATCTTCGAGTTTACTTTATCTGCAATTAATTAAATCGAATCCGGGACTTTACAAAACAAGAGCGCACCAGATTAGGCAGTTATGACGTCTAGACGTACTAGAGACTGGCTGCATCTTAGCTCATAATTGTGGTGTTTAAACCTAGAAACGGCATTAGACACGTCAAGGATAGATTTATATCAGGGACCTATGACTTGCCAAGTCTCATTATTTTATTTATACATACTTGCAGTGGTAGTTGAGCTCTCTAGATATTTATTTTTATTTCTATGGTAGGATGGAATACCATCGTAACCTGTAATAATGTACGTATATAGTGTAGGGCTGTTAAAGGAACGGATGAAAAGAGAAAAATGCGAAGATTGAAATTGATGTGTCAAGTAACACACAATAACTGAGAGGGGTATGAAACGAGTATATTAGGGGAAGCTTGAAAGTAGCACTGATACTAGAAAAGTTAAAGAGCTAAAAGGTTAGCATGGTATGGGGATAAAACTAAAAAACACTAAGTTCCATTATGTATAGTATTCAATGTTATTTAAATTTTAATACCTAGATGGCGTTATTCTCATTATGATAAAAATGCAAAACCTGAAGATCCTGGCAACGTTTTAAATTAATACAACGTTTTGAAGGGGTTTAAAATCACATTCAGAGATTCCTTTACATATAAACAAACAAACGTACTTACCAAGTTAATAAAAGCTTGTTAAAAAGAGGCGGTGTTAAGAGTAACCCTTACAGACGAGTATATAGTCTCAACTTGCGCTGGAGGCAGACCGCTCGTCACTTGCTAGTATTCTTTGAAACGCAACAGACATGTGTCAATACGTTTCCGTGTGGCCAGACGTAACTCAGTCAATCATTTGTAGGACTTATTATTATACTTTCTTTTTTTTTCTCACCTACATGGGTACAATGCAACAGACAAACACACAGTTAAAAATGATAACTTACAATATCTCTTTTCTGTGTAAGGCGAAGAAGGAATAAATGAAGAGGATTATGAGACTTCAGTTCAGCTCACTCATAGAGGAACATGGAAAGGATTATTTACGGTTTTTTTTAAAGCAGAAGTTGGCAAACGAGAATGCGGTTAACTCAATGTTAAGTGTCAACTACCTATAGACATCAGCAACGAGCTTACGAGTTCAGACGTGTTGCCTTTTATGGACAGATGTAAAAACAAAAAAAAGAATATTTCCTATATCTATTCCCTTCCCATTCTCCCCATATTAGAAAAGGAGAGGCCTAATTCTAGTTCTCTCCCCCTTCCCACCCTTTTCTCATAAGGAAAGGATGGGAAGGGGAAGAAAACTTGACGGTGCCGGGGGTGTATAGGAATTGGAAACAACCATTTTCTGTTTGTCCCCTCCGCTCTCCATTAAAGGTCGGCGACATCTGCAACTCATTAGTTGCAGTTGTTGCCCACCGTTGCTCGTTTATCACCTATTACTATAAAAAATGGGAAAGGCTGATCCTTTCCCATGATTAAGACTCGCGCATCTCACTCGCCTGTCTTCTTTAAGCTTTTTCCAGTGAGCCAACCAATTCATGCAACAGTTACTGATACCTTTTCTTCACAGAAATTTCTCTACCGTAAATAGCAACATACAATAACAATTTTCGTTATTCTTTAGGAAACCAACACTGATCTTCTTGAGTCAAGCAAGTTCTTTAAATGAAAAGGAGAAAAATTCACGACACTCATGACAAGAATAAGTAATTCGATGTTTCTATCGCCGTGTCCCATCAGGCTCTATATAAATTTCACACGGCCCTTGGATTTAGTTAATCCACGACTGTCACTCTCGCACGCCGAGCGAGATGAATTGGTCGTCTTCAACTACGTGAAGATAAAGTGAACGTATAAGACCTTCTGTAAGACAACTTGATGTGAACCTATTTTTCAGTCATTAATTAAAGGTCCAATAGCTAATTGCGAAGAGTTCAGAGTGCAAATCATAAAGTCATGGGTTTGGATCTACCATTAAACAATACCGTCTCCAAGTACAAGCTTTTTTAAGCTTACTTGGTCACTAACTTCTAATCATTAATAAAATTTTAAAAAATCGGCACAGTGCGAGTCTGACTCGCACACGATGGGTTCCGTACTATCTACAAAACGACATAAAATCATGTCTGTTGTATGGGTGCCCCACTAAAGTATTTGTTTTATTTTAATTTAATTAATTATTTATAAAATGAATAATATAACTTAATATTCTATGAATATTTCAAGCGTCTTCCTGTTGCCGTTATCAATATCGAGCGAAAACGAGCAAAACATTGCGTTTGTTCTATGGGAACCCCCATTAAATATTTATGTTATTCTGTTTTTTGTATTTGTCGTTATAACAGCAACATAAATACATCAGCTGTGATTTATTTTGCAACTGTCTAACTATCACGGTTCATGAGCACCGACGAACAGCGAAGTCTTAGTACTAGGGTCCCGTTTTACTCCTTGATTACGGAACCTTAAAAAGTAACAGATATGCCATTAGCGAGCGAAACGTGAAGATTGGAAAGATCCTGATTGGCACGTGTTTTCTTCAGTTCGTGGCACGCATAGGAAGTGACGAACACTGGCTGCTCTCGTTTTTCTTTAAATTTTATTACTAATTTTGTTAGTGTAATTCACTAGCTATCCTTTTTAACACCATCAGACATTCCACACACCAGCTACTATATCAACTTCCATATTCGTACGAGTATGTCACCGATACTATCGGTATAAGTTAATTAGGAATGGGCCATACCAAATCATATCATATCAAATAAATATGCGACCCACAGGGGTCTCTGGGTCACATGTTTACTTGAATCATACTGACCTCACATTATTTATACCATGTGTTTGTTTTTTAATCCTACTAAGTTCTCCGAATTTCCCTCACATAAATTTCAAATACTTAAACACCGATGTCTAAAATAAACATCGCGCGGCGTTCCAAAGCTTTTAAGAAGCTTACATTACTGAAGCAACGAAACTCCCTTCAAATGAAGAAATATTCTGTAATTATTCTCGGATTTATTTATACACGACATAGAATATTAAACTGTTTATTCAATATTACGATTAGTCAAATTTAAATATAATATAAAAGATAAAATGATTTGTACATTGTAATAGCAACGATGCCATACTGCCCTGGTGTGACAAAATGATATTAGTCTAAGATAAGGCTCAAGACATTTATACTCTCATCTTTTTTTATAGTTCTAGGTGGCAAACGAGCAAGCGGTTCACCCCAAGTCTAGTGTTCGCTAGCCATAGACATCTGCAACTAACTAATGAGTTGCAAATGCGTTGCCCACCTTTAATGGACAGTTGAGGGGACAAACAGAAAATGGTTATTTCCAATTCCTATAAATCCCCTCCACCGTCGAGTTCTCTTCCCCTTCCCATCCTTTCCTTACAAGAAAAGGGTGGGAAGGGGAGAGAACTAGAATTAGGCCTCCTCTCAACAGACGAAACGCAGAATACTCTACTTCACGCCTGTCTTGTGTGAGGTCGTGGTATTTCACCGGTCAAGCCGGCCCTTGCGTCATATACCACTGTCGTAGTTTCTTTTTAGATTTTATTGTAATAACTTCACATGTTGTATGCTGTACAGCGACGATGGACGTCATCAGACTCAACCCCCATGTTATTGTGTACGAGTATTACTTAAACTTCATATTGCTATTATGTTGTGGGTTCGTGACCAAAGAATGCTACAATGCTTACTCCATTATTCCTCCATTTTTGTTAAGTTTGATTAATGTTACAAAAAACACACACTTGTTATTGTTCTAGAAATGTTTTTTAGAGAACTCACAAAGGATTGAATTCCACCCAAAGAATCCAACAATGAAAGGATGGAATCCATTTTATCCGTTTCTTTGTTCGTCAAATCGTTTAGAACAATAAGCGGATATAATTTCTTGAATGTGAGGGAACTTTACCGAGCTAATGACAGTGGAGTTGTGTGCCCTAAGAGCAAGTTCGGATTGTTTTCCATATGAGTCAATAACTTTTATTTACTGTAACCTGTCCTTCGACGGCTTTATCATTTATTGAACCTACCTAGTAGGGTGGTTTCGGAGTAGTATCCACTGAAACCAAATCCTCAGCTTGCAAACAGGTATAGTTTTGTAAATTGGAGTCGTAACTGACTTCGCTATCACCTGCACCAAACTGAGCAGCAGCTCCGACTGTTTTATAATTATATTTTCTTTTTCTATTGCCATCTCTTCTTAATCTAATCTATTTCATTGCAATTTTCCTACACTAATTTTTGAAAAACATTTTTGAAGTTGTACATCTTTTGGCGCGTTTGGAAAAAAATATGAGAATTTTCACGATGCGCTACACTTAAAAGTGACACCAACTTGTATTAATTTTTGTAACTAGATGGCGCTATTCTCAAACTCGAAACGAAATTATTATTTACATTAAAGAAAAGTTCTGAATTGTCGATCATCCCTAATATGTGTGCAAATTTTCATATTATTTGAACATCTTGAAATCGGTAATAAAACGTCGAAATGCTTCGTTAAAAAAACCGAGTTTAAATACACAAATGTATATCACAACTCGAGTTGGCGGGCAGAAATTTAATTAAAATTTTGCTACAGATAGTGTATACAGTAAAAACGCCTTTCACTTGCTCATTGCCCTGGGGCGTGCTATCGTTGAGGCGTGCCCGTTGCTTATTTTTATTTTTGAACGTCAACCGCAGCTGGAAACGAGGCAACCTCTTAATGGCGGCAATCCGAAGCAATCCACAGAATGCCGTCGAGTTGAATTTATTTACTTTCACTATACTATTAACCGCACTACTCTCTTGATAAACGAACAAATTAATCTAATTTCGTTTTGTTTTTTTTACCTTGGTATATATTTAAGGCTTCGAATAGTTCCCATCTATTCTTTGGAATATGACGTGGGACAAAAATATGTCTTAGAAGATTTTGGGACAATATAATTATGATTCCCAGTTTGTTCTATGGCGGGAAATTCGAATGAATATTTAGTACGTAGAACAAAAATGAGAAAAAATGTCTTATTGTCCCATGCTCCATAGAAAAAGCGGGAACTACCACGAGTTTCTTGTAAATCTAGACAATGTCACATTTAATTGGGCTTAGAAATAAAATTTTGAAAAAAAAAAGTTTTGATAAAAGAAAGCGAGGGATGAATGCGAATAAAAAACGACGAGAGGCGAGAATACTCATTCTAACCTTACCTCGTACGGCACTCAGGGTCATAATAAAAGAACTTTTTTCTTTTCAATATTGTTGTAATGTCAAAAGCAGAACCTTTCTAGTGGACTGCTTTTGTCTTAATAGCTCTATCGTCTAGAAAATAAACTGCACTATGACGTTAATGCTATGTGCTGGTGGAAATACGCAGGTCACTTAAAATTATTCTTGTAATTATATACTAGTGATCCGCGCTGGCTTCGCCCGGGTAGCCGTAACGGAGTCTATAGGGAACATTGTCTTTTATACACAACATAGATATGTTCTACGTCGAAGGTCTCGTCAGGCGATGTTGTACCTGTAAAAAATTTAACCCACAGGAACCGTATATTTTGCTGAAATAAAAAGTATCATATGTATTATTTCAGGCTATAATCTATGTCTGGATTAAATTTCATCCAGATCCATTTAGCCGTTTTTTCGTAAAAGAGTAACAAGCATCCATACATTAAATTGCACGGTGGGTGAAACCGCGGGGGTCAGCTTGTTCATTATAAAAAAAAGTTAACCTCTTAAACTTAGGCAAGCATACTTTTATAACATTTTAAATGGATTAAACGAATTAGTCATTTAAAATAAGTAAACGACAAAAGACTTAATTGAATTGACGCAACGATATTAAACAAGGATAAAAAAATTGCACCCCCAGTTTCTTGGAAAGTGCATTCATTTACCGCCCGCCCATGTGAGATGTTATTCACGGACCTATTTTATAACATCCACTCGCGAAATTGCCCTCTACAGGTGGGCTTCAAACATGTACTAAGTAACTAACTTAACCCGATTTCCTGCGCTTTGAGACCTGAACTTAATTACTCTGAGCTATCTTGATAAACGGGCGAGTGTTTTTGACATTTACCGCGTCGTTTTCGATTTCGAGTCCAGGCACAATTTTATTCAGATGAAACTTTACGTATCTACTTACATTTAGCTTAAATTTCTATAATTAAACTTATGGCAATAGGTGACAAACGAGCTCACAAAATACAGTAAGCTTCTGCGTTTCGTCTGATCGGTGGCCCAATTTCAATATTCTTCCCCTTCCTATCCTTCCCTTAAAGGGTAGGAGGAGAAGTAGTAAAGGATTTGACGGAGAGGGGATGGATGGCAAAAGGCAATATCCTTTTTCCTGTCTATCCTCGACCATTAAAGGCATGACAGATGACATCGACTAAATGAAAGATACCATTGAAATAAAAACAATTTTAAGCGTAAGTAGTATTGCTAAAGAGAGATTGTGCTTCGATAAAACACGCGTAACACATCTTATGGAGCTTAAGCGATCATAAAGTATGCACTTCATATCCCTAATGCCCCTTGATATTAAATCCCATCCTCGATAAGAGGTCGAGGCGCAAATGCATTATTATCCTTAGGGGCTGACATAAAATGCCATATTACCAGCTTCAAAGCAGTATTTTTATCGAATGAGTAATTTAAAAGCGAACTTAAACGCAAATCAAAACTGTTTCAAAGGTCATTGTTGATTTGTATTGATATTTCTTTACAGAAATTACAGCTCTTAAAGTCGGGTCGGAGTTAGCGATTATATATGAGTCAGGGAATTCTTGAAATGTAGGCCACGTATGGAAATGTATATAGATTCTTCCAGATGAACCGATGACCTCGCAATGATAACTAGAAGTACATGGATGCTACGCAGTTGAAGACCGCATATTGTGCGATGAAGTGAGGAAAGTCCATGTTCAATACACTGATAATGGTGATCAAAGGCAAAGCCATTTTTCACCACTAATTTAGGTGACCTTGAACTAAGTTCTAACTCTTATTAACTCTTCAAGTACTTCAAAAACTCAGTAGCCTCAATCCCGGCGAAACCACAAAATGAAGTCGAAGCAAAGTGAACAAACAGTAAACAAAATAGAATAAATTTCTGTGTTAACGAATTTTCCAGGAACTGGGCCAACGTAATTAATGACGTTGTTTACAGTAATGATCTCTACGGAATTAAGAGGACTAATTTGGAAAGTTTATAAGTTAGTCAAATTTGTGTCGCAAACAGAAGGTAGTAAGAGGTGTCAGAAAGTCAGAAGTCCCATGATAAAAGAGCATCTGTGTATATAGTTGCCAAAAGATAATAAAGGTATGGTTAAATGGTTTTTGGTGTAGAAAAAAGATTAAGGAAGCTGAGTCGAAAATATCAATGCTATAATAGATGTCGCGCTGTCGAATTGCTATTTTGAGCCTATACACGACTTTTAGATCGTACCTTAAACCGTATCGTTGTCATAAGGAAATATGCTTTCCATTCAGCGAGATCCTGGCACACCTTTCTGGCTTCTTCTACATTCATACATCTACGCATACATGCTCGTTCTCCTAGGGCGTCACAATCTTCGTCTTTCAAAGTTTCCAAACAATGATCCATAAAGAGAACAGACACGGGAATGTTACACAGCCCTGCCTTACACCTTTGTCGATGCTAAACCAGCCTGAGTAGGCCCCGTCAATCCTAACACGAGCAGTAGAATCTTTATAAAACGACTTTAACGCTTTTATTGGATCACTGTTCTCAATCCAAACTCAACTAAGGTTGACTACAGGCCATAAGCCTTTTCTAAGCCTACGAAGACGCACAATATTTTTTGGTTTATACACAGAAACTTTTCTATGATTCTACGTAAAGTAAAGATCATTATTAGTGTGACAAGAATTTGAATTTTATTAAAGACGGAACATTTAAATATTATTTTGATTCCATTCACTAGTTTGAGAGTGGCAACATTGTTTTGCTTGACTATCGTTTCCTATATGTATATACATATTTTTACTGGTACGTCCTAAAATAACAACCCAAAACCGTTAGTACCCTGCATTGGCCCATCCATGCAACAGCGTTTGACTTGTACGTTGCCTACTCGAGAGAAAAGTACCTAACCTCACAGAATGCAGACGTGATGTATTTGTATACCTTTCAAGTAGAGAGAAGTCACCCCTGATACTGCGACCTATGGAACAACACTAAAGAGTGTAGACAAGTAGGAGAAGCCTTCCCAAAAATAAATAGGCGGATCTTAAGTTGATTACTCCATTTGAATAAATAAATCACAAATCCGGACGCCACGGCGGCGCTCGTAGTTCACGGATTTTTCAATAAACATTTGTTTAACATAGGTCCCTTATGTAAAACCTGCATGGAGAATTAAAATATGACCACCCACTTCTTCCTGCACTGTCCGGAATTATTAGAATTACAGAGTAAAATATCTTGGCGCGCCGTGATCACTCCCGGAGATCGCTAGCAACATTAAGGGGTTGCTGGGATTATTCGGGGTGCTCGGCTGGCTGGAGTGATCCCACGCACGCAAAATACGCGCTATTCGTGGAGATGCCTCTTGCTACTGTAGTACTTTTCAAGTACCCAATAACTGACACGTCAATCATTCAGAACAACTGTTTGGTCAATGTTTTGACAAGGTACAATTTGTATAGTGTATTTATTCAGGTTCCGGGCGGTCGTGTCGCCCGCTCACTAGTCATGAATCATTCAAGCATTCGGCCCACATACACACGCGTCTCAGACTCGGTACACACAGTAATTGCTGTGACGTCACACCACCGCACTAAATAAAATTTACATATATTTCACGACGTTAAACGTTTACGTGTGAGCTTGAATTAGATCGAACGAATTCGTCTATCGCCACCTCGTCTATCTTTGCGTTAATTCAGGCAATGATGACTTCCCATTGGTGTAATATTGATAGGAAATACGGTAATTCAACTATGCCGCCTACCAGCTGATTACAGTCCGATTCTTCTATCCCTTGGACATTTCAACCGAATGAATCCTGTTTGATGATCTGATGAATGTTATTTATCTTCTGCATATAAAGAGGGACGATTTGTATTTTTGCATGTTTGTAACGAATTAACTCAAAAACTAGTGAACCAATTTCAAAAAATTCTTTCATTGTTAAAATGCTACATTATCCCTGAATATCATAGGCTGCATAAGCATATTTATTTCTTCATTCCTTCCTTTCTATGGTCGTCATAAACATATTTACCCAAAATTATTTATTACTGCCGAAAAGTAGGAAATTATAAAAAAGCGAGGAAAATGAGAAACAAATCCGTGCGCAAGCAATAGCTAGTATTTAATGTTAAAATTACGTGAATAAACCAATTTTACCTGAGAATTATTTTTAATTATAAAAAATATAATAATAGCAACATAGTTACTCTCTTATTTTTTTAACTATTCGTTCTTTGTTTAAGCTGCCATTATAATTCGTAAATAAAGAACTTTGTATGCACATACCGTAAAAATAGCGTTTTAAGGCAGCAAATTAAACAACATACTCGCTACTCGCTAACTTACTCGCTAACTCGGGTCAAAGTGGATCAAACCGCCGACAGTTGGGCCGATACATCTGTTTCCGATTCGATCCTGCGGCTTCCCTCAGGCAATGTTCACGAAATCAATATATAGGTTGTCAATTTTTCATGAAACCAGGCGACATTTCTGTCAAGATTTAAAAATAAACTATGCGAACTAATATGAAAGGAACGAAGAGGAGATGGGCCCCACGGTAACAGAGTCCTCGAACGAAACACCGGACATGGAAACGTATCAGAAGCCAAGCACCGGTCGCGCCTGGTGGATGGGGGAGGGGTATTCATCAGCAAAGTTTCTGCGTCCGGACTATAAGTATGATTACTTCTGCATCGGAGACGTATTTAAAAAGATTATATTACTTCGTACTTTATTCATGTAAAGGCTCCTGTGTGTTTGGGATGGCTTATATTGATAAGCGTACGAGCTAGATGGCGCTGGGGTCCGTTGGTTAATCTGGACTCTAATCATTAGTTTAAGTAGTCCCTAATCCTTAACCTTACATAAAAAACTGAGGCAGTCATAAGTACTGCCCACAGAATGAAAACTCAAAACAAGTGAGAAGGGGCGACAATAGTTCAAAATTGTAAAATAAGCATGCAACTTACGACAGCAGCATGTTGCATATTGGGCATGTTGTTCACGCGAACCTATCTTTGTTCCTACTTTCTGAAAAGACTGAGACGACAATATGATTCATTTGAATGTTTTCGGCAGAGTAAAACCTTAAAAATAAAATTTTCTCCCCTATCAAACATCGTCTAAGACGGCAAAAGAAGTTTCCACTTCAAAAACTAAAATAGAATAAATATGAGAAGAAATTGTATACAGTTAACGATATTAGGTTATGACACGCGAGCACGAGACCCTGTTAAACACACAAAGCATTGGCTACTTACTACAAAACCTCTCACTCTAGCACCTGAGTAACATGATAAATGATTTGAAGTGACCTGACCTGACGACCTGAATCTGAAACTCAGCAAGCTTTTACATATATGTGTTTTCATTATATTGAAAGTAACATACTCATCTCATCCTTACAAATATTATAAATGTCTTACTAATATTAAAAAAGTTTGTTTGTTACGCTTTCACGCGAAAACTTCTCAACCGATCGTCATTAAACTTTGTACACATATTATTTTCTTTTTATGAAAAAAAAAATAGTATATAAACAGCAAAGTATGTATGTTCCCTACATACCTATAGAGTCGGAACGGCTGGATCGATTTCGAATAATTAAAAACCATAGATGGATTTTAATTATTTAAACATTGCAAAATTATTCCAATACATAAAAATTCTTAACGTTACGATTTATTTTCTGTTTTGGTGTTCTGCAAATAGCCCTTTTTGGCCTTTCACCCTTTCTTTCTTTCAGGAAAAATTCCAAGATGTATTTATACATTTTAGGTTTCGGTTCAAATAAGTGTTCCTTAATGAACATCCTTTAAGTTGCGAAATAAAAAGTAACTTTCATTTAGTCGTTGGGAAGAAATGCCCTAAAGAGTTATATTTTTAGGGAAAATTTTGCTTTTAAAGAAAGTTCTGAGAAGGATAAAAGAATTCATAGCTCATTTTATATCAACACATTTTACTTAAAGCAAGAAACGTACAGCCACCGTATTGCTTCACTCAAAGTTTGTTATCATTCCCTTGGAACAGAAGTTTTGCTAGCATAACAAAACAACGGGATTGCGTTTACTCAAAGAGATATCCTTTGAGACTTTAACCTGAAGTTATTTAAGTATTTTATTAGTTATGGTACGACTTAGGGTCCTTCAAGCGATATCTCTTTCTTAAAGGCCGGCAACGCATCTGCAGTTCCTCTGGTGTTGCGGATGTCCATGGGCGTCATTTATCACCTCGGTGTTCCCGCCGCACGTTTGTCCCAAAAATTAATGGTTAATATATTTTCTACAATGGATCGTACACAGCTTACTTCAATGGTAAAGATATAGATATAAGAAACGGTTGGTATACACAGTTCTAATTTCATACAAACATACATTCGTGTATGTTTGTATGAAATTTTATACACACATGTCATGGATACAGTAATCGAATCATTGTATTTTCGATGTCTTTTTAAATTATTAAGACATCAATGGGAGCGAAATCGGGGTTATAGATAGATATCTACTGTCAAAATAAAAAATGCTTTGACGTATGTGTGTGTGAGACCGCAGAAGAAAGAAACATGCCAGTGCCCATACGATAAACGATTTAAGCTTAAATATTTGCTAGTACAAAACTAACAGTGAAGGTGGAATTTGGACGTTCTTCACTAGGACTGGTCTGTCCACGCTGGATATCTAAATACAAGCGTTTGACAGACCACAGGCACCGAGCTCCATAATGAAAAACAAATTATCTCCTCGAAACACTGAAGTCGAAGTACTTTAACGAAGTTGCGGTGAAATTCCTACTCCTTTGCTACCTGATATCATTCAAAGCTACCGTGGTCTGTTCGTCACACAGGGAAACATTCAGGTTTATAAAAAAACGAAGGTCAGATCGTGGCAGTGCGTAGGATGGGGCCAAGCAGACCAATCAGATCTCGGGTAATAAAAATAGAGGATAATAGATAACTGGCAGCGCCATCTACCGATTCCAATTGTGACACATTGCGAGACAGACCAAAAGTTTCATCAAAATCAGTCAAGCAATTACAGAGGTGCTCATACATGTTCACTAATGTGTATATTTATTTTAAATTGAATTTATATTGTAACATTTACTTTCATAAAGGTCTCCCGTAATGGAAAACAAGGATTAATTAAAAATTCTATCAGAAATAATGACGTTGATGTAATTAGTAGAATTCTACGGATTTCATTTTGTAAATGTAATTCGAGACGATTTTAATATAATCTTACATCGATTTATCACGATATTATATATTTGCCGTCGTCGTCTTTCAGCAGGTATTCGTCCATTGTTGGGTGTAGACCTCCCTTTGACCTGTCATCCAGGGCTTCCACAATCTTGACTAGGTCGGTTTTAACACAATAATTTTCAATAATTTTAATGTTTGCAGTACCTGATCATAGACATTTTTGTATTTTTTTTATTAAGCTAATTTATTGTATGAGCTTGTTTTTGTAAAAAGGACAATGCCCGCTTCCCACTTATTTATAAACCTTAAAAGTTTACGTATAGTTACAAGATATAATAGAAAGACTACCTAGAAGTTAATTAAATAATGGCATATAGTAAAGAACGAAGGAAGGACTGCTGCGCCCATGCCCGACGCCGATGGCAATCGCGGAACTGTCAAATGTCAAACAAAAATCCGTTTCAGTGTGAACTCCGTTACATACTGCATGCATTATTTATTTAATTGATATGCAATTTTTTTATTAGTCTGTTATATAAATAATACTAAGTTATATAGAAAGTCTAGTAATAAGCTTCTTGTTTATACTTCTATAAAACGTAAAATAATATATGAAACCCAGAAACAGTCAAATAAAGTCAAGCAGTAATGTGTCAAATGGAACGTCGTAAAAAGGTTAGTTGAGTTGTGTTCACATAATAGGATTCCCTTGCCGAATAAACATCAAAAAAATCCTGCGTTTCTATTGACATTGTGATAGGCGTAATTAATATACAATTAAATTAGCTTCATTTCAAGATTTATTTAATTTCTGTACATAATCAGGTAAAAATTGTTCTTTATTAATCGTTTGTAATAACGATTGAAGTTACTTCCTTTAATCTTTTTCTTACGCTAATTGAATGTTTGTTAGTCGTTAAACCTTTACTCCAAATGAAAGAAAATAAATTGGAAACAAAAGCAACGATATCTTTCAAGTGTTTTCAATTTTAGAACCTCTCCTGTGACGCTAATAAAGCATTTTAGACGATTTCCTTTTTATTCCGATCGTAACAGTTTTTCTTCCATTTAAAAATTCCCAGAACGAAAGAAAGATTTACGAATTTCGAATTGTTCCGACTATTTTTTGTCAAGCTTTTTATTTTCTTTTAAGTTGACATCCTCTTTGTTTATGATATTTTAATTGCTTTTGAAAATATAATAAAAACTTAAGGATCTTTTCACAAAAGTATACAAAAAGGTTTGATAGAAAAGCCTTTTATAAATACAGAAAAAGTGAAGGCAGGAGGGATGGTTTTATGATCCTAGGTTTAGGACACACTCAAATTAAGTTAAGGTTATAAGATCCTTGTTAATAATGTTATAAAGAAACGGGTTTATATTCAAATAATACGATACGACTCGAATTAAGGAACAAATACTTTGATATTTTTGGCATATTGAAAGACGACCTTTTACTCGCTGCATATTTTTAATTTAAACGAAATCAAATTTACTTTTTTATAACAATTAGAGTTGGGGCTTCGGAATATCGCTCGCTCGCGCTATAACATCTATTGCACTTAGCGTAATTTTTATTTTTGTCCGGCTCCTAAAGGCCGTAGCGTGATGTTAAATCGCTTATAACCTTCCCCAATAATTGGCCGATCAAATGAAAAAATATTTTTTCAAATGTGATTCGTGGTTCCTGAGATTAGCGTGAAACAAACGCTTCCGCCTTGTTATATTAATTATAAATATATTGAACGAAGGAAGAAGCGACTGGGCAAATATACGTCGCAAAATTGAGGTATATTCTTGATAAATAAATAAATACGCGGTCACGCCCATGATCCAGAGGGGTAGGCAGAGATCATGGATTTTCATTTAGCGCGATCCTGGTACACCTCTCTCGTTTCTTCTACATTCATACGCACGCATGCTCGTCGGTTATGGGTGCTCCTTATAAACCCTTAAACATCTAGGCGGAAGTATACTATAAGTTAAGTTAAGTTTAAGTTTACTCACCTCTGAGAGCTTATTTATTTAGAGCACTGGAAATATTAAAAATCCAAACGAAACTCGTTCCTTAATCAGAAACCGGATATTTCCTCGAGTCTTTACTATGACAAGCGAGTAAGCGAGCAATCTCGATGTAAATTGACGTGTTCTATGAAACATTTTCCTTGGAGGACCTTGGAGAAACAACCGTCGCACATTCCCCGATTTCACTGCGTATTCTGTGGAATCGTAAACCTTCAATGTTCCACAAGTAAGCTAGATCAAATGTTATCAATCGGTTCTATGTAGAAGAATATTAAATCATTTCTTACAATATTTATTTTTGAAATGATTTATATTTTAAAATAGCAAAAAACTGTAAAATTTACAGAAACACCATGAAGGTCCGAAGAGACAGTAAATGTGACGACCTTCTTTCAAGATGGCGTCTAAAATGTGACAATGTTCACGTGACATACGTCGCTATAACAAAACATAAAATATTATTTTTAAAATAAAGTTGTGAGGTAGTTACGGCACACGCCGCTTGTTATTCTTCCGCCGCTGTCGGCTGCAATTCTTTGTTTAACCTCCAAAAAAAAGGGATGGTTTAACGTGTGTATGTGTACATATGTGTGTTTTTGTTTCATGGTAGCTGTCTAACGAATGGTTCAATTTTGATGCGTCTTTTTCCGTTCGAAAACTGATAGGATAGAGTTGGCCCTTAGCTGTTATTTATAGATTTGTTCAGCATTTGAAGATTACCAGCCCCGTTTCTAAATATGTGTTGGATATTTTTTAACACAATTTCATTTGCTCAGAAGTTTGAACGCCATTTTTATCGATTTGGAATTTTTACGAAGAGTTTAGTATTTCTAATAAGATTTGATATTCGAGTGTAATTCAAATAATAAAACTTTGAATGAACGATAACCCCACTCGCTGCCTCGCTCAGTTAATTTCGAATTAATCAACTCACAAGGGCTTAATTAAAGTTGACAGGCGGAAGCCTCGTGCGTCACTACCGACCCCTTACAATGACAGCGTTATTTATTCATATCTTATTAATTTCACAGCCACTCACTATCACCCTTTCTGTAATAGTTAATTATATTATGAAATCATTATTGGAAGGAGATATCTTAGACGAATTAAGTTAAGTATGTCAAATAGATAAAAAAGAAGAAAGAAAGTTAATATTAAGATGACGTAGAAGAAGCGGGAGAGGTGTGCTAGGACCGGGCCAAGTGGATGTCTGCCTACCTCTCTCTGTTACGTGATCGCATATTTTATTTTAATTTATTAATAAAAACGACACAAATTAAATTATAAAAAAAATCTTCTCGGTTCACGACAATCGGCGAATAGTGAGTTCGAAGTTCTGTTGTCCATGTTTTGCAGTGCCGCATACCCTTAACTATTAGGCTATTGGCGTTCCTAATTATTAATAATAATATATTAATAAGTAAACTTGGTGTCTAAAATCATACGTGAAATTTAACAAAAACTGACTTTATCTGCACACCGCATACAGCGTAAGCTCCATCCATCACTGTGAGCTTAAAGCAAAGCCCCCGCGACAGCCGGGGACCGTATCGCGTGCCGCCACAAACTGTGCAGGTTTTACCGCACTTTGTATCCGGAACACTTTCGATAAACGAATTTATAAGTAATGCAAACCAGGTTTCTAACTAGGACCTTCTGCTTTATTTTACAATATGAGCCCTGCCATTGAGACCATTGTTCAGGCTAAGCTGAACCCTATTTAATATCAATGCTCATATAGATCTGACCTTTCAACTTAGATTGGCTTCATACAAAACTTTCATCCCCTACTTTATACCTTTAGGGGAAGAATTAAGACAAATCCTTTCTTAGTGCTCGCTTACGTAACAACAGAAATCTCCGTGCAAAATGTCAAGTCTCTAGGTCCAGTAGTTTTGGCGGTGCGTTTATATATAAATCAGTAATTATACATTTATATTTTGTGTCATAATTAAATATGGACGTAATTCAAATTACACATAATAGTGTAATAATGGCGGCCAGTTCGAGCAAATGTTGGCGGATGACGTCTTTTATTAAAAACCAATAACAGTGAAAAACGTCATTTCAAAATTATATTGTTCACTGCCTACAACACGTTCTAATTTTTTAAATTTATTTCACAGATTCTCGAAGAAATGATATGAACTCTGAACCATCAAGCTGAAGTCCAGAAACATGTCAACATACATCAAAAGATAGCTATGGATAGAAACAAAATGGCCGACGACAAAAACTGGGTTGACTATTTAACTACGGCATCACAGAACATAACAAATATAAAGGCCATAGACAATGGAATTAATGAAGCCAACAGCGGAATTAATATCGCATCTCATTCGAACTACAGTTTATATGATAATGAAACTGGTTTTCTAGAATATTCCAATTTTACAACAGACGATTATTGCTCGTCGAACCATTCGCACGTATATTTGAACGTCACTTGCGAATTCCCAATAAATTACGCGGAGCCGATGTACGGGTAAGTTAATTTCAAATGTTAAATTTTATTCCTCGATAAAATGATACGATACAATAAGCTATACTATATATAATATAGAAAGTATATTATACTTTAACATGTTAAAATCACCACCCACTTGCTTAAGCTTCGTTTTAATAAAAACACCTCGTAAGTATTGCGTTTGTGGTCAGGCTGAGAAAAATAGAATCTACCACTGTTATACTGAAACACATCGTAATTAGCACCTCATTCCGCAATATTAGGAAGGTGGGAAGGTATTTATTGTCACAATATCTACATAACCCTTTAACGGTTTCAATCATCTCTTTCCTATCCTTTCCTAATTGGATAGGACGGAAAGTTGAAAAGGATAGTAAATAGGACGGGAAGAGAATAAGGAAATATCCTCTTTCCTATCTATACTCTCCACTGTCTCTCGGAGGTGAACCACTCGCTTATTTGCTACATCGTCTATAATAAAGCCCATGGATCACTCAGGCTATGTTTCTTTAAGTAGAAGGCACCGAGCAAGTGGCGCACCAAATGTCATACCAGTATCATCAATATCAACATCGGCAACAATCACAAGTTATGGATACCTAGGCAGCTTTCTTGTAAAAAGAAGATGAGGAGATTAGAATAGGAGACGGGGATGGGGCAAGGGGCATCTCTCAAGGTGGATAGAAGCGGCGAAGTATAAACACTACCTAAAATACGCTTACTATTGAGTAGACGCATTCGTGTAACGAATTCTGCCGACTGCCATTCATGCATCTTTTGAAAGAAAAATAAGTAGACCTTATCACCAATAATTTTCTTTTTGTTTTAGATATATAGCACCATTTCTCCTTGCCACTACCACGGTTGCTAACACGCTGATCGTCGTGGTCCTGTCCCGTCGCCACATGCGCACCCCCACCAACGTAGTCCTGATGGCCATGGCGCTCTGCGACATGTTCACCATGCTGTTCCCAGCTCCCTGGCTCTTTTACATGTACACCTTCGGGAACCATTACAAGCCCCTGAGCCCGGTACGGGCGTGCCAAGCATGGAATTACATGAATGAGGTAAGTTGCACTTGGCTACATTTTTATGGTAGAGACAATCAAAACTACACCCATAGTCGACAAAATAAAAGAAAAGTGTTGAGGTGGTATGGTCACTTAAAAAGTCGCTTAGACAACAATATAATAAGGCTTGGTCTAGAATTGCCTACGACAAAACGTAAGCGTAGAAGACCATCCACCACATGGCAGACAATGGTCCAAAAGGAAAGCTCATTTGTATAAATATGAAGGACAAGATCGTGGTAAATTGAGGATGAGGTCAAGGACCGCTGACCCAAAATAAATGGGACAAGTTGAGACATAGAAGAAAATCTGGAGAAATTGCATGGAGGCGAAAAACAAACGCAGAAGAAATGAATGCCGGTCAGTGATACATACTAGCGCGAGTAACGGCGAGTCGGAAAAAAAACTTTAATAAAGTGCACGTGTTTTTGAAATTTTATAGTTGTAGATAGTTTTATATTAATGTATAGAATTATTTAAGTTATTTATAAGATTATATGGACTCCGGGAGACAAGTCGGCGACGCGGCTCGCCACCCGTCACGCTCCGTCTCCCGGAGAGGCGATATGTGGATTGCGGAGGCCCGTTTGGCCACCCTGAATATTTGTGGAGGATTGAGTGTCAAAATTGATGAAGTTTGTGAGTTAGTGAATGCCAGGGGTGTAGACGTGTTGTGTGTAAGTGAGACGAAGAGAAAGGGAAAGGGTATTACCACACATGGCACGCTTACCTCGTACTGGTCAGGTGTTGACGAGTGCGAGAGAGCTTGTCAAGGTGTAGGGATTATTCTTTCAGAAAGGATGAGTAGATGTGTGAAAGATTTTGAATGCGTAAATCCACGACTCCTCTGGCTCCGGCTAAAAGTGGGGTTACATAGACTGTTTGTTGTGGGAGTTTATGCCCCAGACATGTCAATCCCCACTAATATCCGAGAGGAGTTTTGGGAGAATGTAAGAGAAACGTTAGAGAATAGTAGGACAAATGAAAGGATAATTATGTTAGGAGATTTTAATGGAAGGGTTGGTGTAAAAAGGGCAGGATATGAAAGTGCACTGGGAGCGTATGGTGATGAATGTGTGAATGAGAATGGCGAAAGTCTTCTCGCAGTGTGCCTGGAAAAGAATCTTGTTGTGGCAAATACTTTGTTTTGCCACAAGAAGATTCATATGTATACATGGGAAAGAGGGCAAGACAGAAGCATAATTGATTTTGTAATTGTGGATGAAAGACTGAAAAGCGCGGTAGTAAATACGAGGGCTTATCGGGGTTCCAACGTTGGAACTGACCATTATCTGGTGATATGCCGGGTAAAGGGTTTGTTCAAGCGTTGGCGCCACCGAACACCTGCATCTACTACCCCGGTAGAACGTATTAAAGTAGAACTGTTGCAAGATGATTGTGTGAAAGAAAAATATTTACGGTGCTTGGAAGAAAAATTTAGTGAGTTGAATGAAAGGAATTTGAAAGAAATGAACGTTGAGAATGTTTGGGGAAGGATAAAGAATGGAATAGTCGAAGCTGCCACCGAAGTATGTGGAATAAGCAAGAGGAAGGAAGCAAGGAAAGCCAACACAGTGTGGTGGGATAATGGAGTTAGAATAGAAGTGAATGCGAAGAAGAAAGCATGGCTCGATTTACTGGCAGCTAAAGCCAGGCAATCAGACTGTACGAATGAGGATATCGAAAGGATTGAGTCACGATTCCGTTGTTTGAGGAAGAGAGTGAAAGAGATAGTAAATAGAAAAAAGCAAGAAAGGAAGGAGAGGGATGAAAAAAGATTGTCTGACGATTTTCACGCAAACGTGAAAATGTTTTGGAAATACGTCAAAAATGCCAGAGGCAGGTCAGTACAATCGAGAATGAATGTTGTTCGTGATGCGAATGGGGACCTTCTGAATGATGAAGTAGCAATTCTGAAGAGATGGAAGGGATATTTTGTAAGTTTGTTTGAATGTGAGGAGGCATCAGCATCAAACTCGGCATATACTCATGAAGAAAAGGAGTTGGAAAGTGAGATAAGTTTGAATGAGATTGTGATTGCGATAAAAAGAATGAAATTGGGTAAAGCACCCGGGTATGACAGGATTTCTCTCGAAATGCTGAGAGCTGGTGAAGGTTTAGTTGCAAGCCTGCTGTGGGTCTTTTTCAATATATGTTGGAGACATGGCCTAGTACCGGAAGATTGGTGTAAAGCCGTTATCGTCCCTTTGTATAAAGGGAAAGGTTCACAGCATGACTGTAAGAATTACCGAGGAATCAGCCTTCTCAGCATTGTGGGAAAACTGTATGCTAAAGTACTGATTGAAAGAGTCATGAAAGAAACAGAAGAAAGAATGTGGGATGTGCAAGCTGGCTTTAGGAAAGGAATGGGTTGCATGGATCAGATCTTTTCTTTACGTATGATCATAGAAAAGTTTTTGGCTCTAAACCAAAAAGTTTTCTGCGCCTTCGTAGATCTAGAAAAGGCCTATGATAAAGTTAAAAGAGATGATCTGTGGTCAACCTTGGTTGAGTTTGGATTGAACAGTGATCTAATACAAGCGATAAAGTCTCTTTATAAAGATTCTACTGCTTGCGTTAAACGGGGCCTACTCAGACTGGTTTAGCATCAATAAAGGTGTAAGACAGGGCTGTGTAGCATCCCCGTGGCTGTTTAATCTCTTTATGGATGATTGTTTGAAATCTTTGAAAGACGAAGATTGTGGATTAAGAATGGGTGAGTTAGTTGTAAAATGTCTCTTGTACGCTGATGACCAGGTTGTGTTTGCGTCATCAGCGGAGGACTTACAACTTATGCTGAATGTAGTGAATGATTCACTAGATGGTAAAGGTATGAAGATGAATGTGGATAAGACGAAAGTAATGGTGTTTGAAAGAGAACAAAGTAAGACAGTAATTGAAATAAAGGTTAACGGAAATGTAGTGGAACAGGTGGAAGAGTTCGTGTATTTGGGGTGTATGTTTAGTAGAGATGGTAGGCATGTTAAAGATTTTGAACGACGAGTGAGTGCGGGAAATAAAATGAATGGGGCTATAGGTACAGTAGTGAGGAGTCAGAATGTGTCTATGAAGGCTCGTCTGGCAATACACAATGCTATACTAGTCCCCACTTTAATGTATGGAAGTGAGAGCTGGGTTTGGCAGGAAAAGCATGCTAGTAGAGTTAATGCCGTTGAGATGCGATCCTTAAGAAGTATGTTAGGCGTGACTTTGAATGATAGGGTTAAAAATAGCGTTATAAGGGAAAAGGGTGGCTTAAAAGTGGATGTTGTGACTAGAATTGAGAAAGGTATGCTTCGGTGATTCGGGCATGTTCAAAGGATGAATGAAGAGAGAATAACAAAACAAATTTATGTTGCAAAAGTGAGTGGCAGTGTTGGTAGGGAACGCCCTAGGAGAACTTATATCGATCAGATTAATGACTTACTAAAAAAGGGCGATATAAGGAGCACCCATAACCGAAGAGCATGCATGCGTAGATGTATGAATGTGGAAGAAGCGAGAGAGGTGTGCCAGGATCGCGCCAAATGGAAATCCATGATCTCTGCCTACCCCTCTGGGTTACGGGCGTGAGCGGATATTTATTTATTTATTTATTTTTGTAGTAAAACAATCAAGCGATTGGCACATCTGATGTTAAGCTATCTGATGTTGAACTTAAATATCATGGGTAGGTGCATTTGTCATAGAACGGATGACAGATGGAAACCAAAGGGGAGTTGGTGGCCAGGTAGAAGTCGACGCAGTGTAGGTAGACCTACCATACGGTAGATGACGGTCTAATCAAAGTTGTGGAAGTCCACGTAGCTATTTTTGTGGCTATTCATGTGAATGGCTACGTCCTCCAGTAGACTTCTGTCAGCTGGAACAATTGGGTAAAAAAAGAAGAATGACCGGGACCTAGGGCACCTCAACTTCACAACTACGTACTGTGAATGCCAGTTTCTAATTTCGAATGGTTAAAGAAGCATCAATATGAATAAATACAAATCGTTTAAATTTTCTAATCTGCTTACTTTTTTTTTATGTGATATAGTGGCAAACGAGCAAGCGGATCACCTGATGTCAAGTGAGCGCCGCCCATGAACATCCGCAACAGAAAAATGCGTTGCAGATGCGTTGCCTACCTTTAAAGGACAAAGAAGGGCATAGACAGGAAAAAGGATATTTCCTTTCTCCCGTTAACCCCCTCCCCATCCTATCCTCTTCCCCTTCCCGTCCTATCCTTATGAGGAAAGGGTGGGAAGGGGAAGGGATTACTTTATTTCACGCCACGTAAACGTTTTGACCTCTAACTGTAACTATAATTTCGACTTAGTAAATTTATTACAGCATATCCACTTGGTCGAGTTTAATTGAAGACCATGTTATAGCTGTTCGCTTTACATCGCATTCACAGTACAGTGGGTAACTCAATACGATTTTATTGGATCATCTCTGCACTAGCTGTATACGGTTTACGCCTAAAGTTATACTACCCTATTGATTTTTGATTACGTATATCCGTAGCGAAAGCGCTTGTAAATTTGAAACACATATTCGCCTACTATGTTTCGGAGTTAAATTGCCAACTCGAGAAATTGTCCGTCATTGCTTGCAATGCAGGCCATGTTCCCTATATATGTTTCACTTCAAAAAATTAATTTAAATGTCCAAAGAATAATATTATTTAAATTGAGTTTCCACTTCTGGGTCGGAAAACGTATAATTTTCTTTCAACACTTTGCTGACTTAAGTTTTGTGGTATCCATCAGTTTCTCAAACTCTTTTTATAGCAATTTAACTTTTATCGTTGAATAGTTTACAAACTTTTATGTACCTTTAATTACTTTTGTAGGAATTCGAAAGATAAAGTTTTACAGTAGTCAATAGAGATAAGATTTTATTCGTCGCAAAGAAGTTTTGGATTTATTTTGTTGACATTACTGGAGTGAACAACCAAACTTACTTATCATAACTATTCGTCTATATTAACCGTGGGAAATGAGTTAATTTAGCAATGTTAAGTGTTATTATACTTACCGAATTTAATTAGTAAGATACTAAAGAAAGGCGTTATGAAGAGTGTCCGTAACCGGCGAGCGTGTATCATGTATGCATGTACCTTGTTCAACAGCAAAATGGGATTTTTGGAAACAAAAACAACTTTCCCTCAGCTTATCCATATTCCACAAATTAATTTCACTCTATCTCTCAATTTCCACAAAATTACAACATTTCCGATGAAAGTATAAAAAGTGTAATGGCCGCCATGTATGGTAAATGACGTTTGTTTATAACAATCATATCTTGCTACGAAACAAGGTATAGTTATATAGTTGTAAGATGATAGGAGACATGTAGGAGAAGTAAAAGAGATGTGCCAAAAACATGTCGAATGAAAATAATATCTGCCTATCCCATAGCTTTGCAGATGTGAATACATTTATTTTAAAATGAGTAATGAAGCAACTGAGTTAAGGCGCCATTTCTTTGGCGATAACTCGCTCGATATGAAGCATGTCGGAATTCCCCGCAATCAGATGAACGAGTAATGAAAATCCTAATTCGATATATTATTTGTGGGGAACAAGTCAAGTTACCTAACCACATAAATAATTAATCGATGCGAATGATGCGAAGACTAACAAGGCGCATTTGTCGTTTCTGTAACACATGTGGTCTTTACATGCGGAATTAAAAGAAAAGAATCAATACAGGACATTTCCAGGTATCTATTGACTCATCACGATATATCTGGAACCATATGGCCTAGAGACGTGAAATTTGGAAGGAATATTCGTTTCGCCGAGTAGAGGTCAGCTAAGAACGGTTTCTATGAAATTCTAACCCCAGGGGGGGTTGCGGGCGGAATGAAGTTCGCCAAACCAGCTAGTTTCTAAATGTATGAAGGAAGAAACTGACTGACTGCTATATAAACGCACAGCCCAAACTACTAAGCATGAACTTGAATTTTTTCATAGAGATGTCTGTTAATACGTAGGCGAGCACTAAGAATGCATTATGCTCAATTCATCCTTTAAAGGTCTAATGAAGGGGATGAACGTATGTATGGGAAAATAATTTCAATTCAATGTAAGATGACTCAAATAATCAATCATGTTAAATGAAGTTCAGCTTAGGCTGGACAATAGTCGGTTAAACTACACGCTCGGCGGGTGAAACCCGGGGGCTCGTTTTGTTGATGAATAAAAAATAAACAAACAATTGTAAGTTTCTATCGGCCAGGTCTTTGTAGGTATTCGATCGATTCAAATTTCCCGACATTTCGTGTCAAAGCGAACTGGCTAGCACAAACACTCTGGCCTCCTTTTCGTACATAGTGTAGCATCGGTTCCCGCTCACGTCGACGAAGCGTTTTCAAACTGCACAATTTCCTTCAGGGAAACACGTTGTCTGCGAAACGCGGAGGAAATAAATGCCATTCGAAGCGAGTTGTTCACTCGCTATCGCCGAATCGATTTTAGCCTTTTTAAAAATATCATTGTTTCATGTTTCTTAAAAAATTTAATAGCTATGAATAGAAAGATCGTGCTATCCCTATATCCGCAGCTTGTAAATGGAACGTAGCTCAAATGTGAAGGGAATCCAGTCACTTTATATCAGTAAACGACACAAAATCCACATGTATTTTTGAGGAAGCATATTAAAAACTATTAATCCATCGCGGATTCGGTGAAATATACAAATAAAACGTCCTAAGTTACTCACTGTTAGAACAGCTTTCCATTAGTCATTGAATTTTGAAAATCCGTTCAGCAGTTTTTGAGTTAAATTGGAACAAACAAACATTGAAATGTTTTGCGCTTTATAATATTAGTAAACATAAGACTAACTAATAAGTTAGGAAGCTTGGAACAGTGGTACAGCTAGCAGCATCAGATGATTCACAAAAAAAACATTGTGCAACTTACAGAATACAGTAGAGTTGAAGTGTTTAAGCAATTTGGAAGCTTACTGCTTTCTTTTAAGAACCATGCACCCCTTGGCAACCACCTTTGTCATGCTTTCAACCTTTTATTACAAAAATATGAGTACAGAGTACAAAAATGTTATGTACATGTACTAAAGAAAGGACAAAAGAAGTAGACGACACGATGAGCATGCACGTGTAGATGGATCGAGCCAAATTAAAGTCCTTGGTCTCTGCCTACCCATCTAGGTCTCTCTCTAGAACTGCGGACAACAAATTTAATTAATATAATTCTGTATTTTTTGACCAGGTGATACCGGCGATGTTCCACACGGCCAGCATCTGGCTGACGCTCGCGCTGGCCGTGCAGAGATACATATACGTGTGCCATGCTCCAGTCGCCAGAACCTGGTGAGTCAAACACATAAATAACACAAGCTGTTAAACCCCTCACAACAAGACAGGCGTGGAGTAGAAGCATTCTGGGCTTCTTTTCGGCCAATTTCAGTTCTCTTCTCGTTTCCATCCATTCTTAATAACGGTACTTAATCCTAATATGGGGAAGGGGATAAGGATTAGACGATGGGAAGATGAATAGAAGAAGTAAATATATTAGCTTTCTCTCTCCATTAAACAGTAGGCAACGCTGTTTCATATGCTTGTTGCGGATACCTATAACAAGCGGTTAACACCAGGTGTTCTAGTTGCTCCTCTGCCACCTTCTAACGCGTGTTTTTAAGCGTGACAAGGAACGCGTGACATACTCTTATTTTGTGTTTGAAAATGGAACACGGTACTAATCATTTATCAAGAGCGCATTGGCAACTCCAGAATTGTAATTTGAGGGGGTCGGGTCTGGAGCAGTTTTCAGTTTGGAGTTTTTTATAAATGTGATGATTATGAGTCTCTTAGACACCCCTCGCTCGCTGGCGTACGTACTTGTATGATTTCGTAATATGTACTATATGTAGGCGGTGCATACATGACCTTATATCAAAACAAACATCCTAAAATGTATTAAGATGAAGATACAAAATGTCAATATATTCTGAAGCGGCGTCGTCTACGTATTAAGTGAATTATAAGATCGTGCGCTTTAGAATGTTTACACAGGCCCTGGCATTAACTAGCAGTGTATATTGTGAATGTAAACACACTTCGATAAATCCTATTAATGTAACGTGTAACATTTTACACAGTTACTATCAGAGAGCTGGATCATAATTCTGTAGGGCAACCCAACGATGGACTTGACGTTCCGACATACTTTTTTTATAATGAACAAGCTGAACTCTATTTAATATCATACTGATCTGCGCCAACTTATATTGGATTACAATTATTTCTCCGTACAATCTCTCATGGCTTGGACTTGGCTTGACCACAATCCCAAGTCATGATAAGTGGCGATGTGGTGGAAGCATCAGTCTTTTTTATTTGCAAAATCAAATTAGAGCTAGGAAATACTATTAATAAATTTCAAAATTATAAACAGTTGGAGAGTCCACATCAACAACATCTGTTGCATGAATTGGCCTGCTCGACCGGTGAAATACCACGACCACGCAGAAGATAGGCGTGAAGTAGAAGTATTCTTTGCGTTTCGCCGACAAGTGCCGGAGGGCTAATTCTAGGCCTCTTCCCTCTTCCATCCTTTTCTGACGGGAATGATAGAATATGAGAGATTAAGGAAATATCCTTTTATTCTATTTTTTTCCTTCTCTCTCTATTAGTAGTCCACGGTCTAGGTCGGTAGGAACTATCAGGTTCTTTCCACCGTCTGCCACCTTTTTCTATATAAAAAAATCCGGGCATAATCTGATTTTGCTTTCCACAGAAGCGAAATGAAAAATCTCTGCAAGGTTTGAAGCAAAATCAATTTTTCATTTTCTCCCACTTTAACAAATTGACGGACACATCTGATTCTCAACGGCGTTCGGATTTTGACGCACTTAAAGATAATTGACTTGAATTTTTCCATAACAAGACCAAATTGTATTTTCATCAACGACGGACTTATCAACCACAGGACTCGGCTGCACCGAAATGGAAGATCATCGTTTAATTTGTAAATCTGTGCATTATGCGTTGAGGTAACTCTGTCCCTCTCTTTTCTCACAATCCGCTTTGTGCCAATCTCAAAGCCCTTGTCCTTTATGTAAAAAAGTTGATCCTCTACACTCTGTGAGTATAGCTGATCTGCTTTTCACTTCTGTCGACAGCCCTTATGACTGTCTGTGTCTCATTTATTTTTATTTTAAATGTACTTTTTTCTTTTTTTCAATATGAATTGTTCATTATTCATGTTCATTATTCTATATACGTTGAAATACTCGTGTGTTAAATTATTCCTGAATGTATGAATACCAACCGCTGCTTACTGACTGCTTAAATATGAATTAAAAAAAATAAAACATCAGATTGGCCACTGATTAAATGCTAAATTTAGAAATACAAAATTGCTAAAAAATGAAGGAAAAATATTCAACTGACAGATTGACAGTGAATGTTTGTTTTGGGGGTTTTTGTTTCCCTTTTTTTAACGTTAAACATATTTCTCCGAACATACTAGTCCTCTTTTATATGCGAAAATTTGTATGTATAGATGTTTATTACTCTTTCACGCAAAAACGGCTGAACGGATCTGGATAAAATTTGGCACAGATAGACTATAGTCTGGACTAAACATAGGTTACTTGTTATTCCGGAAAAGTTTACAGTTCCGGTGGGTTGTTTTTACATTTCATATCTACGTATATAAAATGGGATGTTCCCTAATACAAGTATAAAATAAAGTTGAAATAGTATAGTTACATATCCTTATCTGAAATCAGAGGATGCACGGATTAACTGTACCCATTTTCGAAAAGCATTTAACTCGCCGTCAGGACCACCCGGCAGACCAATCTGAAGATTTCCTGAAAATTTCATCGAAATGGGTCCAGCTGTTACGTTGTCTATAGGGAATGTACATACACAGATCGCCTTTTACACACACATATTGGTGAATGTATAGATTCACAAATTGCAATATCCCATTCGGCAGCAACTGCCAAAAGGTTGTTTCACTAAAATTAATTACTACCCGAAGCCATTATCGAAAAATTGTTTTCAAGCTTTGTTTGAACGATGATAAGTGATATGGGACCAAACATGTTAGTGATAACCGTCTGATACCGCTCGGGTAAGTGACTTGATGACGCACGCCTCGATACAGCCAGCTAAATTGAACCGAGATTATCACCACGTGGCCATAAATTATAGAGATAATTCCCAGATGGTGTTACGAATAAGACCGCCCTGCCAACTCTGTGCCAAAAGTATCTATACCATTATAACAAATGCCTCATTAGATGGTTGGGTCGTTCACTTTTGCTACCCAGAAACACGTGCTTTGAATGCGAAAATTGTTATTATATTCCTTAATGATAGTAAATAAATAGATAGATATGCCCGTAATCCAGAAGGATAGGCAGAGGGTATGAATTTCCATTTGGCGCGATCCTGGCACACAATCTCGCTTCTTTACATCTACGCATACATGCTCGTCGGTTGCGGGTCGCCTTTTTTTAGTAAGGCACTATTTTGATCGATATAAGTTCTCCTTGGGCGTGCCCTACCAACACCGCTACTTATTTTTGAAACATAAATTTGTTTCTTTATATCGTACAGCCCCATTCATTTTATTTCCCGCATTCACTCGTCGTTTAAAATCTTTAACATGATGAATATATAAATATTTGACTTCGTTTGCTTTAAAAAGCTTTGTTTTTCATATGACACAATATGTATAAACCGGTTAATAAGAGCTAGCACCTTCACACGTTACGCTTGTGTGGTGTCTGTCAAGAGCGTAACGTGAGGTCGCACTGCAAGCGCAACACGAAAAGTATTTTCGTCGCCCTCGCACGAGGTCAAGATTATGAAGCTTGAAGACGACAGTTATTGTTTTGATTTTGCTATTCTTTCTAAATACAGAGTGATACGATACGATTCTCATTAGAAGGTAGAAGGAATAATATTGTAAAGCATTATTTTTAAACGTGTTCTAACCTTACTAAAACCAGATAAGTTTAAAATTATTGCATTTAAATCTAAAGCATTTAATTTTGAACATACTGTATAGTGAAATTGCATCAGTGTGTGTGAACTGAAGATGCCAGCCGTAGTAACCCGATCTATACATTAGGATTTCAACTGAAATTATGTTAAATGTATTTAACAAATTTTTCCACGAATTGAATTCGATGAGTAAAGAATTTTCGTAGAGTAGTTAAAATTTTATTCCAATAATGTTTATCCAACTCGCTTTTGCTTACGTCTTCTATTTTGTATGAGGCAGTTGGTTTTATTTCACAGATCCTGGCTTGTAATAACATCATAAAAATGTTTATGCTGAAATATATCCGACTGGGCTTGTTTATGTGAATTAATTTTGTTTATTTATCCCCGAATGAATCCTTGCGGCTTACGTTGTGTGAGTGTAACAAAAATACTTGATTTTGTCATTTATATTCATTTTGAGTAATACTTGAACTAACTTAAGTTCTCAGGTAGATTTCAAGTTCATTTTAATGTACAAATATCTTTTGTTGATGTGTGTGGCTTTGACGGTGTACCGTTTGTCCGATTAAATACATATTATGAGGGGTTTTGAAATATTTTATTTGCATTATATGGTCTCAAACATGACATTGATTGTCTAAAACATTTTGCCTGTTCTAAGAATTATCTAGGAGCAATATTTTAGATTAAAACTGTTCCAAAGACAGTGATGGCAATATTCACACATGTCAAATGGTGGAAAAATAATCGCGTAATAAAAATAATAAGAAAAAGAGATCCGCTAGTGTTTTTCTTTTAAGCGTAAATGTAAGCACATTTTCGTAAGTATAGAAAACGCGTCCTAAATAGGACGCTTTCCAGTCTTCGCTTTTCGGCCGCTAATAGAATATACTTTTTGTATAACTTACAAGGTCTTCAGTCAACGTCCGCAACCACATATTGACAAAGCTTAATCAAAACCGAGCACACATCTCCTAGAGCAATCAACATGCGGCGCAATAAATCACGTAACGAAGTATCGAACTCGGACTGTTTAATTATATTCCTCGCGATCGTTTTGCTATAAATTAATTCCCGATCGGATACTTCTTCACGCGGCGATGTGATTGATTGGAGCGGAAACACGTCACCTAGTTTCCTGTAATTTATCAAGTCTCTCAAATCAACTGAAAGTTTCAGCTCAAACGCATGTATGTATGAAAAAAAATATTAATTTCAAGAAGTTACTTCACTACAGACATTTAATACAATTTTTTTAACCACGTCTGTTGATCTGAATGCTATAAACACAATAACTAGTTAACGGACTTTCATACAAGTTTATTAAACGAGTA
Organism: Papilio elwesi; assembly: GCA_029849275.1. Lineage (NCBI taxonomy): Eukaryota > Metazoa > Arthropoda > Insecta > Lepidoptera > Papilionidae > Papilio > Papilio elwesi. The sequence goes on from CM056713.1 coordinate 2,992,727, forward strand.
TTTTTTTGGAGTTCGATTTAGTAAGGTTTTGTGTAAATTAGGCGAAATATCCAATTGTGTTGAATGTCGGTTGTGATAAACAAAATGGGAGTTATTCATGCGTAATATTATACTAAATGTATATAATAGGATAGATAGAAAGAGATACAAATAACTTGGAGTACAATGTGACCACGAAACGAGAGCACTCGTTCGGTTGTCGAGTTAACATGTTTATTCAGTGATCGTTAACAGGGGTGCTAACTTTGTGGCCCGCACACACAGATATGTCGTACGTGTTAGTGGTTTATTAGTTTACATATATGTCGCTTAATGCATTATAATAAGTTCTATTATTGATTTTGTAACAGGAAACTTCGATTGTACACCAGCATAGTTTATCAATGTCTAACATCAAACTTCGGAGTTCTTCTAAGTTAACAAGAAGGCATTGCTTAGCTCCAACGTTACCATATAGCAGTAACGAAGACTTTAAATAATTCAGACCTATCCTATCCGTACAACTGGTGGCTTACAACTATCTTATCCTAACATGTACTATAGCTTAAACACACACGTCGGATATCCAAATCACTCAAAGGAACGCAAAAATTCCACTACTTCATATCCATATTTAGTCTCTGGTACCAAGCTGATTCATGCAACAACCTTTGCTGCTGATTGTACCACTTCTCCGGTAGTTATTTACAATCACGTCGTCAGGAAACTATCAAACATAAAATCGTCTTTGAAACGCACACAAAACCTAAACATATCAGTTGCATGTCCATAGATGGATAGGTGAAATCGACATTTGCGAACACGTCTACAGTTTCAGGTTAAAGTCGGACCATTCGCACTATCGCATCGCTTAGAAAGCAATAACGCTTTACGATAGCCATAAAATCTCGGCCAGAAAAAACATATCCGTGACGTATTGTTTATCACACGATGGTACGGTTTTACGAGCTTTAACAGCCCAGATATGTGTCGGTAACACAAATGTTCAGACAGCGAAATATAGAATGTAATTAACGTCAGATATATTTAAACTTGTCTATCCGAAAATAGTTCTTTGAATTCAATACATTCATCTTGACTTAATCACCTACTTCTGAATTTCAAATTTAGTCGTATCATCACGGCACAATGGTGGGATTAAGGTGAGCGTTAGAAGGAAAAAATGTGGCTTCAAAGTGCTTCAAAATTGAATACAAGAAAGATATAAATTTAAAAAAGTTCGTCAAATCTGTTATAAATTCAAATAAGCATGTTGCTCAAGCATGTTGAGCATGTTCACGCGAATCTAGAAGTTTTTGCTCTACCAAATATCGTCTAACGCGACTAATGAATTATTCACTTTAAAAAAATCACGTAACAACAACATTTTTAAAAGAATACTTAGAATAACCTAATATAATATATTAAATTTCTTGATATCATTGTTAGTATTATTTAAAAATTGGGACTAACGTACCCCATTTTGTCCCAGACCCATTGTGGCCCATTTTGCAGTAGCCTTTTGTAGTAAACCCGTATACGTATGGGATATACAGTAGGATATGAATGGGTAACAATCATCAAACAATTTATCATAATCTACGTTTTTTTTACAAGAAAGATTAAATAAACAATTATAATGATTCAATATTTAGCCACCCTGTTTTGGAAATTGAGATTGTTGCTAATTAATTTGCTTGCCATACAAAAGGTTTCATTTAATATTTCGGAGTCAAACTTTACGAAGTCCCTTCATAACTTTCAAATAATATCCGATGACGACGCAGGCTTGCTAAGCTCTACCGAGCGCCGCACAAGATATAATTATAATACTAAATATGAAAAATATATTAAATATCAGTCCATTTTATTCTATTTTAATACATTTCTCTCATGGTTAGTGCACTTAAATTAAGATTTCGGTTAGTTTTACACATTGGACCTTTAAACATCGAGACTTTTAAAATTGCTAGAGTCGGCAGATTTTGTTGTCGCAGTTGTTACACGAATATGTTCTCTTCGACCGAGGACAACATGGACATGAAGTATTTATTTGTCGCCGATCGGTACACTTCATCAGCTTATGTTTTGACTAGGTATATTATAAACTGCCAGCAAATTGTGAACTATACCAATGAATGACAATTTGACGCATCATGTTTAACTCGGTGGAGTTGCTAAGTAAAGACCCTAGGACTGGCAACACTACAGGCTCACTCCATTGGACTTATATTAATATTTAAAACAATTATGAGTATCTGTATAAAAGGGAATTTCCCATATCGTCACCCAAGGAAATAGCGAATGGAAAAACACGCATCTCATGAATACACTTCTGGGCTAAGATGTTTATATATTCTAGAGCCACATCGCATTTGATTCGCTTTCGGAATAGATAAACAGAAGGAACCTCGACTTTTCCTGTTGGCTGACATTAAATCAACCATTAAACTGTAAGCGGTAAGCGTTGAAAGATCAAAAGCCTACAATGATTTCCTCATTTAAAATCTATAAACCGTTACTTGTGAGCTTGTTAAAAAGATGGCGTGTTTAATGCCCTCGCTCCTCACGAATAGAACCCTTACTAATACCCTCTTAATAACAAGAAATTAATTACTACGATAATCAAAAACGTTTGGAATTATAAGATCCTTTGATAATATTTACCTCGTGCCGTTTTAATGCCAGCCTGTAAACCCAAATATGGATACACAAAGCTACCAAGTGTTTGAAGTGAAAACTTCCTTAGACGCGTTATTAAATATTGAATTTTATTGTTAAGACGCAAGGTTTTATTTTTTTTGAAAATATTTGAACTATTGTCTCGCTTTCCAACACGTGTTTTTATATTTCACTTATGTTTTTTCTTTCGATTCAAACTACAAAATGTAGATTACTAGTTTCATCTCTGGAAGTTTCTTTGGAGGATTTAAAAAGTAATATATCATGCAAAGAACATACAGCAATCCATGATATGGAATTATACGGAATAAGACAATTCTTTGTGATAGAATCGAATAACATTGTCAATGTGATAAAAGGGACATAATTTTAAGAAAATCTTGACAACCGGTAATAGAATACTAGAAATACTAGACATAGAATTTATATTATAAATACCTATTTATTGTTTAAAAAACCAATGGCCCGCAACAACATCGGTTGCACGAATAGACCGGCTCAACCGCTGAAATACCACGACCTCATAGAAGACGGGCTTGAAGTAGAAGTAATGGAAGTATTCTGTGTTTCGTGTGATGAGTGAGATGCCGGTGGCTTAATTCTGGTCCTCGTCAAATCCTCTTCCCCTGCCCATCCTTCTAATAAGGGAAGTATATGATGGAAGAAAGAAAGGAAGGATTGACCCTGGAAGGAGATGGATAGGAAAAGGATATATGTAGTCTTTTTCTGTTCATACCTTCCTATGTCCATTAGGCAACTCGTCTCCAACCCATTGTCATCTCGTTGCAGATGCCAATCGGTAGCGGTCACTTGATATCAGGTGAACCGCTTGCTCGTTTGCCACGTACTTCTATAAAAAAACAAAATGTTTAACAAAAACAAAACTGTATCGAATAACAAATAATGCGCTAAGTATAAAATAATCTTACGCAAGTAAACATAGGAATCAATTTTTAAGCATATTTATTTTTGCAGTCGGCGCCTTAAGCATGACGCATGTTTCAACTCAAGTGCGGCTTGACGTTTTTACTGCAAGTTTCACATAACGATCTGTCCTTACAAGAAGGGAATATGAGAAAAGTTTGTATTGTATCTTCGGCAGGGGAGCACCAAACTAAACTAGTTTCAGAATAACGACTTGAAAGAAATTACCTACAAATTTATTTTTCCTTTATTGGTTTTCCTCTCACCGTTTTTTTGTTTTTTTTTTCATATAATAGCCAACTTTCTATTATGGTCTTTTTAAAAAAAAATCCAATTTACATTTCTTCTATTTGCTATAGACATATCGATAGTATAGTAGAGGTTGTTTAATGACCAGACATGATATATTTACTTCCACCTGGTAATAAAAATAAGCCATTCGAAAGTAGGTCTAGGTCTCCAGGTTTTATTTTATAGTTCGTCATATAAACTATCGTTCCAACATTTACCGCAGTGTCTCTAGACAAATTTTTTTGACCGGTATGTGTTACTGTGTACGAGCGATGACAAAGGGTACTGAGAAGTGGCTCCTCATTGCGAGTACTATAAGACGGCTCAAGGTCACACAAAGGGCAATGGAGAGGGCAATGCTCGGAGTCTTTCGTGATCGAATCAGAAATGATGTGATGCTCAGTAGAACGAAGGTCACCGACATTGCAAACCTTAAGTGTCATTGGGTTCGAAAGTCCTAAAGTGGCAGCCACGTAGATGAAAACCACTGGATGAGGACAGCAGATGACAGATGATTGCGGTGATCAATGGGGGATTCCTACGTCCAGCAATGGACGAATATTTGGTGAAAAGATGATAGAAGCTATTGACGATAATAATATTTAAGAGCAAAGTTAAAGCAGCCAACTAAAATAAAGATTTTCTTCTAACTAATGTTCATGAGCAGCTACTGCTCGTTTGCCGCCATCCAACAGAGACAACTTACTTAAATTGGGGGTATGAAATAACTTACAACGATGTACTGATGATGTCTCTCATTCCACAGGTGCACGATGCCTCGCGTCATGAAGTGCCTGATCTACATCGGTATCGCCGCCTTTCTGCACCAGCTGCCTCGCTTCCTGGACCGTCAGTACGTCCCCCATATCACCGTGTGGCGCGGACATTTCGAAGAAGTTTGCAGGGTACGATTTTAAGAGTTTGTAGGCAGGAGGCAGTTCATCTATTGAAATTAAAATAACTTCACGGATTTTATTGCGTTTATTTAAAGTTTTGATCCGCCCTATCTGAGTACTTTACCTCGCTCACGGTCAAGCAGATCACTCATGTGGGTCTGACGTACCATTGTTAAAATTGCTGGCGAAGTATTAAATTAAATTAAATATGTATGTACCAAAACAGTATGGACTACAATCATACTGTGCCGATCCCACATGAGTGGGAAAAGGATAGGAAGATGATGTTTAGCGAACTGGAAAATCAATCGCAAAACCATTAAGACACCATAGTGACACGTTTACGTTAGCAAAATTAGGCAAAAGATAGTGTGCTGTTATTTTAGGCATTAATGTGATAAATTGTCTCTTGAACTTTTAAACAGGATGCTTTTAAAAAATATTTTATTAATTGTGATATTCCGAAAGGTAAAAACGCTTTAAAATAATTGAAAAGCTCATGATAAAAGCAAAATTTTTACAATCATTAGTGAAAATATTGACAGTGTTATACGAATAAATAAAAACGTAAGTCGATTTTATAATGTCTTCCTAAAAGTTATTAACAACTTAAATGTGCTGATTAATGTTTTTGCTTAAATAAAATAGAACATAATCTGGAATTGTATATATAGCTTTAGCTTTGATATTATGCACTAAAATAAATATATATATTTATCGAGAATGAAATGGTTAAATCTCAGCGACGAAATTTATTTGTGCCTTGATAGAGATTGTAACCATAATATTTGTACAGGTATTGCGCAGTTAAATGAAACATTTAATAAAAAGTGATACTAGAAAAAAATATGTTGTAGTATGGCAGCCTATTAACAACCCTCATGTAAAAATCTTCTTATAAGCTTTGTACACCCTCATCACATCTTGGAACTGTAATAAATAGATAAGCACTTACTTCTGTTATAAAGAGGGGCGAACAGAGATTTAGAATTTCCTTTACGGTCCCGACAACACTCTCTCGATTGTTTTACAATCTTTTCATATGTTGCCGTCGGTTATAGGTTCCCTTAACATCTGAAGGTGTTCTCAATTCGCTTGTATTTCTTTTGCAATCGAAAATTTTTGTTTACATATTGGTCCTATTAGAATTTTATCCCGGTTCGCTAAGTGGTTCCAGATTTATTTACAAGTTTCGCAAATCGAAGATGGTTTATTTGTAGTTTTACAATATAAATTTAAATTTGTCAATATTCCCTAACACTACAAACTTATAAAGTTCCTAAATTTAGAGAATTCGATTTGATTTTTGAAGACCCAAATGTTGTAAATAAATACATATTTGGGTTAATATTTACTGTAAGATTAAGAAAAAGTAAAATGCATTTGATCATGCAACGTTATATTTATCGTAACTGTTACGCCTATATCCTAAAATACAAATAATCTTTACAATTTGTGTCTGCTTCAACACAAAATGCTATTGTGACTGAACATTCTTGTCTAAATGTTTGCAAGCAAATACTAACTGTGCGTGTGCTACTAACTATATTGATGTAATAACTAAAAAAAGTATTTTTGCATTTCAGATAGAGATGGCGCCGTGGGTGCACGCGCTTTCTCTCGACGGCTATTTCATAACGTACTTTGGATTCCGAGTTTTATTCGTACATCTGATTCCGTGCACATCACTAGTCGTCCTCAATGTCCTACTCTTCAGAGCGATGAGAGCTGCTCAAATAAACAGACAGAAACTATTCAAGGAGAACAGAAAGTCGGAATGTAAAAGATTAAGAGATTCCAATTGCACAACTTTGATGCTTATCGTTGTTGTGACGGTATTTCTCTTGGTTGAAATTCCTGTAGCTGTTGTTACTGTCTTACATATAATATCTAGTACCATAGTCGATTTCTTGGACTATCATATTGCTAATATACTAATTTTAGTAACTAATTTCTTCATTATTGTCTCGTATCCGATCAATTTTGCGATCTATTGCGGAATGTCGAGACAATTCCGTGAGACTTTTAAAGAGCTTTTCATACGGGGTGCGGTCACAAGTAGGAATGGCGGTTCCAGCAGATACTCTTTGGTAAACGGACCCCGAACTTGTACTAACGAAACTGTGCTTTAATTAAAATACTTGTAAATTTATATAGTACTTTAGGCATAATATCTATATAGTGTATAAGACATATCATGTTGTTGCATATTATTGTGTATTTTCCTTCTATCGTGTCATGGAGTTTGTATAAATTCTTTTTATTTCTCTTCCTACGTAGCTTGCAAGCCTGTATCAACGAAACACGAAGGAGAATTGTTTTTAAAACATATTCTATCACACAATCTCTAATTTGAACGGGAAAGACCACAATTTTTTTAACAATTTTGAATTTTACCATGTTTGAATACCGTTTAAATTCTTTATTTTTAAGTTAAATAAAGCCTCCTTAAAGTAAAACTTCCTATCTACAATATTTAAGATGCGTTAGGATTCTGGGTGTGGCATCAGGTCATGTAGGATAGTCTATATAGCACGTGAATAAGTTAAAGGAGTTGAGTTAAGCAGTTGCAATAGTTAGTAGTAGGGGAAGTTCTAGTCGCAAAATTAAAATCGTCATTATATTATAAAACCGTTTTGATAGAAACTAGTGCAGTGTTACCATATCAAGAATCGAGAGAATCAAGAAATCAATTGTAATGATTTTGTTTATTGTAACAACGTGGCAAGCGAGCAAGCGGGTCACCTGATGTCAAGTGGCCGCCGCCCACAGGCATCTGCAAATAAGCAAATGAGTAAGCAGGGAGATGAGATGCATTGCTTACCTTTAAAATTAAAAAAAAAATATTATGCGAAAGGGAATTGTAATTGTGTAGAATATTTTCAGGTTTACGATTTACTCACATTTACTATTAAGGCTGTCGAGTGAATGTCGTTGGGTTTATTTATCTAAAGAGGCCTATATTGAACCGACTATACTCCTGCATACAGGCAAATTCATATTCCACTTGATAATTTCAGAAGTGGTGAATTTTAAAACTCCACGCTTACAATGCTTTATATGTATTTTAGAATTTATATTGATTAACTTTGTAATATATCATTATAGGAAAACGTAATATTTAAGAATTAATTAGGAAATCGGTACTTTTTCGGCTATGTGGTCACCAAATCATTTATTTTCATTAGTGACTGTTTAGGAGATTTATTTTTAAGTGGGATTTCTATAACAATTATGATTAGCTGGTTACATAGCCTTTAAGTGGTGAGCCCCCATTTGGGAAAAGTACCGAATTTCAATTATCGCTTACAAATAGCCTTGTGTATCGTTTGTATATCATTTTTAACACACGCTGTAAATATTTGTGACAATTGTACATAAATTTACAAACTTAATTATGATATAACTTCCATAGGAAGAAACTTTATTATAAAATTAAGTATTAAAATTTTAAAAAGATTCTGTTACTTTTAAAGTCGTTGTAAGCTTTCTTATGAAATCTTTTGCATGATTAGGTTAATGTGAGATTTTATTACATTAAAAAGTTAGAAATAAAATATAATCTCATTACCTGTTGTAAGTTTTACATAACTGAGCATTCGACAAACCATGGCGAGTTGGATAGTTAGGCATATTATTTATCTAATAAAGAACTACGAATAAAATTATTGTTTTTTCTACAAATCCAAAATATGACACAGTGTTTTCAGTCTCCTCGTCGGAGCAATCTACAATCGTCCCTAGTATTTTAGTACCACGTATATTTTGCCCTTTATTTACTGCATAACGTTCTTCTTGGCTCTTCTTTCTGTTATTATTTTCTTTAAATCGTCTCGTCGTAGGTGTCCCAAGCAGTTACCCCCATTCAGTTCTCGGTGGTTTCTGTTAATTTTTGTCTGGTTTTGCTCTACCCAAGACGTCCTTTTTTGTTATTTTGTGCGTTTTCATATGTCGTCATCATGTCATTTACATTTCGTCTTATTTAACTGCATGGTTATTACAATTTAACAGCTCTTTTATAACTCCTCCATCCATTGATATGACGTTTAAATCACTTCAACTTTCCTTGCTTATACATCATAATTCATCATCATTTTTAGTTTCATTTAATTGATCCTTATTTTTATTTGTTTGTTTCTTTACACTTAAAATGGTTTCCGACTTTATTTTAATTACAGAAGAAAACTCATTTACTTTTTTAATTGCGATTTCACTTATACTCATCCTTCTTTGTAATTGCTTTATTTATTTTTAATGAAATCTGAACCATAAAAGGTAAGAAAAAATATAAGTTTAAGACTTCAAATAAAAATTTCTGGCCTGAGAAGTGTACACATTCCTACATGGACGCAGAACAGTTGTAACTATTAGAAGCCGCTAGAATGGTTACGTTACGCTTAATCTTCTGTCGGTAACCTAATCTTAGAGACCGGAGTTAATCCTTTACGATTTAAATGTTATAACATTTCACATCTCTAACACCCTTACTGCGAGAAATTGGCAAAGATAACGGATACCTTGCAAATTCCTGGCAAACCTTCGACGGCTTCGATTCGAATCTGCAGTAAATATTTAGGTTAGTAGTCAATACTAGAAAGTATTGACTCGCTTTTTGCAAGATAAATTTGTTTTGTTATTCTCTCTTCTTTCATCCTTGCAAAATGCACGAACCACCGAAGCATACCTTTCTCAATTCTAGTCACAACGTCCACTTTTAAGGCACACTTTTCCATGCTAGAAGTAAAGGGAATAGTTTTTCTGGGGAAAAATAAACTGGCAAACCATGTCGCCTAGTGCGAGGATCCTGAATATTTCTGTTGAAACTAACCGCTGGTGTCCATGGAAATGTTTTATACCATATTTATACCATTAAGTCTATTGCCTGGACTCAAATAATGTATTTTCATTTTTTCATGTAAATAAATCACAATTATATTTGTATAATTTCAAGCCATTTTAATTTTTTAAGTAGAACTAACTCATAATCACTTATATTTTACAACAACAATTAGTAGATTTCAATAATTGAGTTTTTATAACAAAAGCCATAGTTTAATTTCGATAATTTTACATTTTCATAGTTTGACGTTTGAAAACCACAGTCCGTATATTAAATACGGGATCCTCCAAGGACCATACCTTGGACCATAACTCTTTGTCTTATTTGACGTTGATTCGTGAAAAGAATCATGAACATTTAAATATGTCTGAGGCCCCAGACAAAGTACATTCGCTCTGAAGCAATTTCATTACGAATTTCGCTATCAATATAACACAACAATCCCTAGCTATCAATATCGCTTGTCAAAATGTGACACCTGTCAACGCTTTTGTATGGATTGACATTCGCTTAATTGTTGATGGATTAGAGTAATATGTACATTGTCTAGCTATTGTCGATTCTAACTATAGATCACGTGACAGTTCGAAAGGTTATGTCAGTTCCATACATTTTATAAATCCAAACAACTGCTTAACGACTTATTGTCATCCCGATGCCCTTTTTCAGTCATCCCCTTCATATCCATATTCCTCTATCAGCCGTCATATCTGAATCTACAACCACTTTTCACATATCTTTCATATGAACCACACGTTCTTTCGTCTTCCTCTACCCTTGTAACCATCCACGATCAATCTGATTACTTTCTTTGTTAGACCTTCTTCATCCCTCCGCATAAGAAGCCCATACCAAGCTAACCGACTTATCGTAGAACAAATACAATAAGGCAAATAAAACTTGACCAAAGACAGATACAGCTCATTCATTATACCCATATACCACGTATAGCTTACTAAACTAGGATACTAGGCTACCTATTACTACATACATTATAACCGAGATTTTAATTGCAAGACAAAATCATGAACTGAAAAAAACGTGTGTGTACTTATATATACGCACGTAAGAAGTCATACTTCTTAAGCGTAACAAAACAAAAATAACTAAAAAGCTAATCCCTTGTGCCAACACTCCGTTTGTGAACAAAATGGCATTAAATCCAATGGATAACAGTTTAATTAAGTAACTTAGAATTACCAGTAATTGTCAAAAAGTTGTTATTGGTACCATGAAGTTGGTGTGCGCTTATAAGTGTAGCACATCGTAAAATTCACGCTGATAATTTTTAAAAGTAAGTATAACTAATTTTTTTTCTTTACAGGTAGAACTTTCACCATGGGTAACGACGCTATCAGTGGACGCGTACTTCAGCACCTACTTCGGATTCCGTGTCATATTCGTGCATCTAGTTCCGTGCACTTCTCTGGTCGTACTCAACGTGCTTCTGTTCAAAGCTATGAGAACGGCGCAGATGAACCGACGGCGACTCTTCAAGGAGAACCCGAAGAACGAATGCAAGAAACTGAGAGATTCTAACTGCACTACTCTGATGCTAATCGTAGTCGTGTCTGTTTTCTTAGTAGTTGAAATACCATTAGCAGTAGTAACTATATTGCACATAATTTCGAGTACAATCGTCGAATTTTTGGACTATCGTATTGCGAATATTCTTATATTAATAACAAACTTCTTCATAATGGCATCTTACCCGATAAACTTCGCGATCTATTGCGGCATGTCGAGACAGTTCCGTGAAACTTTCAAGGAGTTGTTTATCAGGAGTGTAGTTTCGAGTAGGAATGGGGCTTCGAGCAGGTATTCACTAGTCAATGGCCCTCGAACATGTACCAATGAAACTGTACTTTAGACAAAAATATTGTCTTGTCGTTAATTAATCGTTTCTCGTAAGTATTTAAATAGAATCTATATTGAAGAAAATGTATTACTTATATTAACTATATTTTATAACAATACTAGCTGTGCCCTGCGGTTTCACTCGCCGTGCTTAAATTTAAATGTTTATTAAGTATACAATTTTAATTTATCCTATAGTAACAAAACAGATGTGTTATATCTTACCTCCTTAATGATAGTTGGAGAAATAGTCTAAACGTTGATTAGGTCTTGAAGATACGTGTATTTTTTTAAAATCGTATCACAAAAAGCATTATAATTTCTTTTAGCTTTAGATCACCATAATATAAATAGAAATATTATAGTCACATCAATATTAACATTGTTTTGAAATTTGAAGTTCAGAAATATTAATTTTAAGTAACTTTTATATGTGCAGATTATGTTCATCAAACTGTCTCTATACGTATGAAACCAGATCAAGCTGTCAAGCGGTTGCTATAAATGTATCTAAAAATGTGTAAACATAATATCATCAAGCGTTCCAATTTTCTTCCTCGTTGTCCTTGAACATGCGATAAAGTTACTGGCAACTTACGCCATTAGGGTACAATTTCACTGCTTTAGGTATTGTGAGGAGAGTATAACATAAGGGTCCGTTCACACAAGCCGGCTCGGAGAAGAAAGCTGATTTTTATCATATTATTATTACTTATTTTGTTATCAAGAGAATGCCAGAAAACCAGCCCAATGCGCTTAGTATGAAACAATAAGAGGATCAGACCGGCTGCCACTAATGACGTGTTCTTCTGCTCTTCCTGCCGGTCTATATGAAACAGCTTGGTTTACTCCGATCAGTTCCGAGCTTATAATCCGCGATGGTCTGTGTGAAAAGACTCGCCTCTGATTCTCTCTGAGCCGGTCTGTGTGAAAGGACCCTAAGGGAGCGTTTCGACTAAAGCACGCACTTTTATCACCATTCATTTATAATGATGCAGTCCACCATTCGGTATGAACCGATTTCATATTTAACGCGATATTGGTTAATTAGTGACTTACAAAATAGTTCCTTGAATGTGAAGACACGAAAATAACACAATCTTAGTACAAATATTCTTAATTATATCACGCATTTCTGTCTCGGTTTAAAAAAAATTATTCAACAAAAATTACGTGATGCAACAAACGGTGTACATGAAATGTTATATTCGAAGGTCGTAACACACAATGCCCGGTCGTTATGAATAATTACCATAAAATATAAGCAGCGTTACCTCGATCTCTTTTTATAAAATAGTAAGACTAAGGAACTGTCTCTGTACTGAACTCGCCAAGATTCGTGACTATTTTTTTGATATATGATATTTTGGCATTATTTTGCAAGTCGCAATACCCTTCTTGGTACGATCCTTCCTTGACGTTTTGAAATTACATCCATTGTTATATTTATTAATTTAATAGTATATCTTCATTTAATTATATTTCTTTAGTTAACAATTATGTAAATATTGGTTACTTGTTTATGAAATGTATATAAGTTTCTACCAAAACAAATTACCTAAAAGCCTTTATAATATGCTGAGTTTTTTTTAATAAATAAACAAATGTATAATTTCAGTTACTATAGAAAATATAAATTAGCGTATTACCACATCTTTCATTTAACTTCCACCTCGTCATTTTAATTTTTACAGCAGAAGGATAAATACGAAAACTTGGTCATCGGATGTTATAACTTAACCGATGATTGCAAATTCACTAGCCATATTATAAACTGACACGGAATGGACTGTCGGAATCATTCACAATTTGCGTTTCGTCTGATGTGCTGGAGGACTAATCTTATCCTTTTATACCTATTACCTATAATTTTCCAGTAAGAGAAGGTTGGCACGGTGAACAGGATTCAGTGCAGTAAACAATAAATAAAAAAAATTCTTCGAAACAGTTCCAAATTCAAATAAGAATGTTGCTGACGCATGTTGCATGTTGTTCGCGCGAACCTATACGATTTTCCCCTACCGAATGTCTCGTCTCTAACGAGACTAAAGAAGTTTGCACTTTAAAAAAAGTCCCGAAACTTTTTAATCGAGTTACTTTACCGCTTATCCAAATCTAACCCCAAAACTAAACATCGATTACTTTGTTATACGGAAGTTAAGATGATTGCACACTGGTGCTATTAATACTGGTTACTGCACACGATTTAGGTTATGACTTCACCGCCGGCGGAGATAGCCGAGTGCAAACACCACGACCAGCAGATATGACGAAATGTTTATTTACCCTCATTACGATGTGGTTATTTAAAAAATATAATTTCAAAGAATTCATATTAGTATTTTGAATTAGGAACCGGATGGAAACTATAAGCCCGATATTATTATATCGTAATAGTGCCAATAGCCTAATGGTTAAATGGTACGGACTGCGAAACGTGCACAATTCGGTCGCGGGTTCGAATTTGAATGTATTAATATTTTTTTGCGATCTAACATAACCGAGGAGGGTTGGCGTCAAGCAGGCGGCCGGTCGTACAAAATTATAGCCTAAACCTAAAGTATTGACTACGGTCGTACTGTGCCAACCCCAATCTGGGAAAAGGGCAGGGAGAATATTATATCATAATTAAGCGGCCCGCCCCGGCGTCGCACGGGTATTTAACGAAAAATTAGTAAATTATAGATAAAAAATTATATAGCCTATGTTCATCAAGGATAACGTAGGTTTCTAAAGGTGAAATAATTTTTCAAATCGGTCCGGTAGTTTCAGAGCCTATTAAATGCAAACAAACAATCAAAATCTTTCCTCTTTATAATAAGTATATTAGTAAGGCTGAATAGCTTGTTTGTTTGAACGCGTTAATCTCAGGAAATGCCAATGGGATTTGAATAATTATTTTTGCATTTGGCTTTTAAATTATTTGGGACGGTTACATACCTGTTATACGCTTTTAACGCCACTCTACAACTTAGGAGCTGACGGTGTACTAGCGACCATTAATTTTGATATATTAATGCGGTTATTATTAGGAAGATCGGGAGAATCAGGAGTGTTAATTGAACATTTTGACAAACCTTTGAGAAACCGGGTACTCCTGTCAAGTTAACGGCCATGTAAAACCAAAAAATGACATTTGTTCTGACATCTGACAGCTACGTAGATAACTTGTCCGTTGATCATACTTCCAGAAGCGGGGTGTTACATTTCGAATGTTTATAAATACATCGTCTTACTACTTCTCCCACGCAACAATTAAAAGTATCTTAGAAAGCTTTTAAGCATCGTTACTCGTTTCAACAACTGCAATACTGAAGGGCGGCGCCGCTTTGATCTTTAACAGTTTGAAAGTTTTATTGTTATGAATGCGCTGTAAATCTTTCAGGCAGAGCAAGTAAAAGGCAATGTGGGTGGCTCTGTGCCATGATGAAGTAGACATTCTACACATACGCAATCTATATATATAAAAGGCGAAGTGTGTATGTATGTTCTGTACAGATTCTGAATCGACTGCGATGAAATTTTCATCAAAAATCCCAAACTCACACTCCAATGGTACATAAACTTGTCTTACAACTCCTTCAATACGCCCGACCCACTGACATACCTTCCTAAGCTCACTCCCTCGTATTCATGTTCAGCCACTCGCAGCATACTTATCGAGGACTACATCTCGACTGCATTAGTTATTCTGACATACTTCTATCAAACCCTACTCTCACTTCCATACATTCTTTCTTTCTTAGTATATTTCCTAAAAATGAACATCACGCATTGGAAAACAGAATAACGGAATACATGTTTATTGTATGACATTAAACGTTTCTCCTCGAATTTTCTCCGAACTATTTTCCCGACAATATCGCTCATGTGACTTTGATATATGGCCGCGTAAATCAGCTTTCGGAAACGTTTTTTGGATGTCGAGTAAATTTAACTACAGACGCGTCCGTCTTACGTTCAGAAATACAAAGAACCGACTTTCTGTAAACAATTTTATTACCTTTTTGAATCAACCGTTGCGTATTTTAATTCTAATGCGGTAGCGTATAGCAGATTTTACATACCTTATTAATAACAAGCTGACTCCCTTGGGTTTCACTCGCCGTGCAATATATTCTAACCGACGATTGTCCAGCCTAAGCTTTAATAAGATTCATCATATAGACTTAATGTCAACTTATAATAATAATAATGACATAGCCTTTTATTCTGAAATGGGTTTGTTTTGGTAGTAATTTTATAAATAATATGATGTCCCTAATTTCAGTGTGCCGTTTGGCATAGGCCTCCTCTCAACTTTTCCGCTGTTTTCTGTCGTGGGCGAATCTCCTCCAATTTGGACCGGCTGTCATCTTAACATCATCCTCCCATCTTATATACTGCCGTCCGCGACTTCTTTTTCCGTCTCTAGGATACCATTTCCTCACCTGCTTCATTTTCCTTTAGTGTCGCGGATCATGTGACCAGTCCATCGCCATTTAAGTTGATCTATTTTGGACAGGATGTCAGGCAATTTTGTTTTTGCTCGGAGATCAAGGTTTCTAATTCTGTCCTGTCGTTTATTCGTCATACTCCTTTCCGTTGCTCTTTGGCATGTAGCGAGCTTATCGCGAAAGTGCTTTATAAGTGCCCATGTTTCACAACCGTACGTTAAGCATGGAAGGATGCAGGTATTAAATGTCTTTCTTTTCAACGCAATGCAATGCAATAAGCATCCAGTATTTTTTCCATCCTAGCGCAATACGCATGTTTATCTCCCGGTGGGATTGGTCTTTCTGCGAGATAACTTGGCCCAGGTAGGTATATTCTTCTACGTATTTTAATACAACTTCGTTTAGTTTTATGTCTACGATTCTGGAATTGGTCATTAGTTTTGTCTTGCTAGTATATTAGTCTAATTTTTCTCAATCAGCCGTTAATTTAAAATTATCAACTAGTATCAAAATAAAGTTTGCGTTTATATTTTGGTAGGCGCTAAAATATTATTTTGTAAAGGGGGTAGTGGCAAAAAAGCAAATTCTTGTTAACGTCTTTTTGCACCCATTATATTTTTTTTAAATAGAAGATAACAGTCTCACTAAAGTTAACTAAACACTTGTCAGGGTCTAATTATTTAACTTTAATAAAATGTTTGTTAAGATTAACACTGTAAGTATTTGAATTTTTCGTTTTAAGTTCGTTTAGTGCTTTGTTTAACTAGATAACACTGTCACTAAATAATCGCGGTGTTGTCTATCCGTTAGTAACACTTGTTCACTGTATTTTCCACTTTAGAATTATTAATTATCATAAAATGCGGAGGGTAAGTTTACGGACTTCATGACAGCTGTCAACTACATGATGTCAATTTACATTGGTTTAAATTTTAAACGTGAATAACAGAAACCGATCTGCAAAATTCAAAGACTCAGTATTTTGGTCTGCATGTTGATATGTGCTTATATATGTATCAGTCAGTCAGTTTAAAGAAATCGATTGCAGGGTAGCTGCATTTAAGAAAAACCGTGAAACTTTATGAAATTTGAGTGAGTCGTGGGATCAAATATGGTCTTAAAAGTATGGCTTGGCCGTTTAATGTTCGTAGAAAACTATGTAATATTTAAGTTCATAAAGTAATTTTTTGTGCGATAATCACGTGTCCAATGATAAGCGTCCAATCCGTACTTTTAGGGTCAATTACACCATTTACATTCAACAGTTTATACAGATAGATAGCAAGGCTCGGCTCCTTTTACTATTTCTGCACAATGAGATGTTTCCCCGGTGTCCTAGGTGAGGTACGGCACGCGACGCCATGCCGTGCGATACTATGCGACAAATACGTAACAACAAATGCACATTTAGGTCTTCGTGAACCCGATTGCTAAGACATTTTTAGTGTTAAATAAGTAATATTAACTAAAAATACAACTTTATACATAACTATAATTGGGAATTACCTAAATACTTTACGACTGCAATAAAACTTCTCCCCTAATAAAATATAAGTCGTAAATTTATATTTATCGAACAAATATCATACTTTTTTATTGCTAATTGGAAATACGACGCCGGAACGTGATGACGTCAAATTGGTTTCATTGAATATTACACATGTATTAGACGATTGGATTATTTACTATCGACTTATATATAACTACTTCAAACATTAAAGGCCACAACTTCTATCTATATATATACAAGATGAAGCATGTATGTATGTTCCCTAAAGCCTGCGTTTTGGAGCAGTGGTAATGCCTGGATTTGAACCCACGACCTACAGTATATCGGGGCCTACTCGATGGGTCACCACTGCTCCTTATTTTTTATCTCCTTTTATTTGTTAGACATTGTAATATTACTGTAGTTTTTTTATGGAAGAAGGTGGCAAACGAGCAAGCGGGTCACCTGATGTAAAGTGACCGCTACGCATAGACATCTGCAACAAGCAAATGTGTTGCAGATGTGTTGCCTACCTTAATGGACAGAGGGCATAGACAGGAAACAGGATATTTCCTATTTCCCGCCAACGGAAGAAGAAGGGGGAGAGGATTGAAATTAGGACTCTGGCACCTCACTCATCAGACGAAACACTCTGCGTTTCTTTACGCCTGTTTTCTGTGAGCTCGTGGTATTTCACCGGTCTAGCCACCCCATTCGTACAGCAGATGTTGTTGCGGGCTCTACTACTGTTAAAATCTGTAATTAGTTGCCATTGAGATTGATTACCAAGAGTGCCATATTTTATTCAACGTAATTATTTTTAAATATTCATTTTAAATCCCATTAAACATTATAAAAATGAATTAAGGCGTTTACACATAAAATATTGAAAACCTTATATTTTTTTATAAAACAAAAATAATAAACGAACGACCTTCGGGTAAATGAATTTTTCTCCTAACAATAGAGCTCCTGTTAAAAGTTCTGCCACTGACAAACCGGGAATTTAACCCCAGCAGAGAAAGCTCCACGGGGAATATTAATAGAACGTAAATAAAATTGCTGGGCTATTTTTTAAACATCGATTACTACGTGTACTATGCGAGGCAGGAAATTACGTGAAAGCCGGAAGTGGAATGCCAAAAATCAAGATGGTGAGGATGGTAGTTGGATCTCTGTCGAGTTATAGCAAAGTTTGACGAAACTCAGCGGCAGGAATTGTTGCAGGAGATGAGTCTACCGACCCCTGTCTAGGAAATTATGGCCTCTATTACCAATTATATAATAACTTAAGCTAATCAGCAAATATGGCAGGTAAAATGTGTTAATAAGGAAACGTACCCATAATTTACTAACCGGACGATTTTCAAATTATCACAATGGGGGGTGGACGTTTAGATTTTCGTCACTTAGCCAATATCCTCGAGGGAAATTTTGCGGTTTTTCGAGCTATATTCAAATACGAGTAGCGTTTACACCGACGCCGTATTGTTCAAGACTTTATGAGTCAAACCATTATTTCACTTTTTCTTTGCAAAAACAACAACTAGAAGGAGGTCTTCGCGTATACTGCGGGTAATCACCGACGGGGGAGAGGGCTACAAAATTGCATTGGATCACGTAGCAACAATACATTCTATAATAACAATACATACTCGTATTATTTCAAGGACATGTTATATATTGTGTGAATGTGGCTACCACTGCCTTTGGAACACTTTTAACTGTTGATTTGTCTGCGTATAACATATCTATAGTAGAAAATATCTTCCCCCATTCAACCTCATTGTGGGTGAAACTCATGCCGTTTGAATATGGCAACATCGCTGTTGCTACGAAGGCGTAACATGAAATGATATAAGCTAATTATACTCCATTAACTTAATTATATATTCATGCCATTAAGTCCTTTGTATGTGCAAAAGCTTACGTAACTTGACAAATTAATGGTGGTACTGAAGTAAATAGCATTAGGTTAATAAAGCGAATATGTTCGCGGTAACTATATGAGCGATATCGCTCCGGGGCGCGTAGCAATTGATGTGGTCGCAGCATGGCGCCTATGTCAATTACGACAGTATTCTCCTATTTAATTGAACGTTAGAACTGTTAGTAAGGCTCCAAGAAATGCTCAATCTATTACACAAGGTGTCCCGCGGCGATGCCACATACAGGTTTCATAATTTGTTTTTCCTTACGTTGAAAAGTTACAAAAGAGCAAGACCCCCTGATGTTAGGGTGAAACAAGCAAACGAGTTCCAGATGCGTTGCCTACCTTTATTGGAGGGGATAAACTGGAAAAATGGTTCCTTTTCCGATCCTTCCCTCCCACCCAGTCCTCTCCCCCTGAAGAGAGGACTGAAATTGGGAAAAGCAAAATACTTCTACTTGATGTCTTTTGGGAGATTGTGTTATATCCACCTCGAGTTTGTCCCATTTCCCTTTCAACGCGATTGTTTACAAATCATTAAATGCTGATCAAGTTATTTTCAAAATAAAATAAAGTCTCCTCTGGATAAAATTTCCTTACTCAAATATTTAAGGCATAAATATTTATTTATAATAGAAAGATGAATGCACAACTCCTACTACAGCTCGAGGACTTTAATTAAATTACAATAATTATTTGAAAAACAATAATTTCCTTTACTTGCTGATGCTTAGATTACTTTCAGTCGAAACTTGTCACACGAAATCACACAATAGAAGTGTCTAGTGTATATTCGTAGTGACAAAAGTTCCTTTATTATTCCGCGTAGGGCGGTAGTGCGGCGGTAACGTGCGGGTATAAATTCGTCGGGATATGAGAAAACTTGACGCCTGACCGAGCCCTATGCACACAATGAAGTGAGATATTACATCCACTACGGTATAATACAGGGTTCACGAAGGAAGTTTGACGGGCGAGGGGAAAACGAAATATCCTTTCTTCTGGTCATCCTTTCTTCCGTCCATTTGAGGTAGGCAATACATTTACAACTTATTAGCTTCTTGCAGATGTCCATAGGTGGAAGGCGCTGAATATCTTGGCATGTTCGTTAGCCACTTTTTACAGGAAAAAAATGACCCCGAGTTTCCATTCTAGGACAGTTTGTATATTGTTGGTTGGTTTTCTTTGGGTACCATCTTGCCAACTATCTTTGACGCTGCTGCACAAATAAGAACGCGTGCTCTTGTGGGACCATTGGCATAGATTTTTCAGACAAGTTGTTCTTCTCATTCTTGGGCCTCTTTTTCCCGATACCTTGAATAATATTGTACGAAACTGTAAGAATTCGTATTACACATTATATGGGGAATGTATCCGAATTCTTTAATTTCTTGTTTCAATCATTTTTAGATCTTCCACTTAGTTCCCCATTCTTGGTAACACTAATTCATTGCGTAAATTGTTGGTATTAGTATTAGCTAATTAAATAGATGGCAGTGGCGGTGGCTCAGCGGTTTAGCCCCCGACTTACGTACTGTATGTTGTGGGTTCGAACCCAGGCAGGCGCTTTTCTTTGCTTAATTTATTTAATTACCACTAATCCAATAACAGGGAAGGAAAACATCGTGAGGAAACCGGCATGTTCTTGGAGACATGTGACATCCACCAACCCGCACTAGTCCAGCGTGGTGGACGGCTCATTCCCTCTCTCGGAGAGGAGGCCTGTGTCCCTGCAGTGGGGAACGATCTTCGTGGATAGATAAATCTCTGTCTACATGTCGTAAGTTTCTAAGCCTGTTGGCGTCAGGCAAGCGGCCGGCCATAAGATCTGTGGCTAAAACCTACATAGTGTGGACACATCACGTGCGCTAGGCAGCGAGATGATAAATATATCGAAAAATATCGTATAGGCACAAAGAAAATTTCATTTTATTAAATTCGGATTCTCAGAAATGTCTTGATTTGTTTATTCTGTATTACGAAGGACATACCGCGAGCGAGTCCTTTTGGTACGTTCCCGTTTGCCCCGTATCCATTAAGATTTATTTAATGTAAAAGGATTTCAAAGGCGACTTAGAAATGACGTTAAAAGTTAGTAGATAAAAACACATACCTAATAAATTCCGACAAACTATTTATGTATCTTAAAAAAGAGTTAATTTTCGTAATGTATATTTTTATTGTATACAATGTATATTTCCATTGTTGTTTTTATTATTTAACGACAAGAGTTGATTAGCGGATTCAAACCCACGACTAAGTTTTTGTTTAACTTTAGCAGTTCGAATTGGCGCTATTTCTTCAGCTAGAAGTTGTCCACTGCTAGACGTAGGCTCCCCCATTGATCGCCATAAAGATCGGTCCCCTGCCGCCCTCCGTTTATTCTATATAAAACAATGTTTTTCGTTTGATAACGAAATATAACGAAAATATAAAATAATACGAAATTTCGCTTCTATGAAAAATTCCTTGTGAAATTTTAGTATCCGCGTAGCTGATTGGGTCCCAGGTGGATACGCGGTAACTGTATTGTTTCCCACTAGGAAATCAATATATACAATACACATTATTTTCAAAGATATATCAATTTTAAAATTATTCACGTGTTTAAGAGTTTAATTTTATTTATTCAAAAAGTTTTTTAAGTAGATACAGTTAAACTTTTACTGTATCATATCTAACTGTACACTTATACAGTTCAGTTATCCAAAAAAATGGTGTTTGTTTTCCGAACACCTATGTCTCCCTATTAGTTCGGATAATCTGCGCTCTACTGTACATACCTAGCCATCGACCTCCACATATATAAATCCACAGAATATGCCCGCATGGCAGTCTAACTTCGCGTCAACAAGAAAAGCAAAAAGGGTAAAACTTTCAATAATAGGACATCCCTCATTTGAGCTTTTATGGACTTTACAATTAGTTGTAAAGTGCAACAGTAAGCGAGCAAATATTAGTATCTGCCCGCTTAGTGTTGTGTGTTCAGACTAGCATTGCAACTTTTAAGCGAGCATATTTAAAGTTTTATGTAATACGTGTGTAAAATAACATGACACTCGCGTGGAATGCGATGCCCCCCCCCCCCGCCCTCTCACGTCTCACTTCCCCACATGTTGTTACCACAGCGAGCAACGACGCTATACTATAAACATTAGTAACATTACAAACTATGTCACACTCCGCTACAGACCGTCGAGCCGAACGGACGTGCTTTGTTCGCGCTCAACATCTGTCGCTCTGCCTGACTTAAGTCGGGCCATCCGCCGTACAGGTGCGCGTCATTAGCGCGCCGCCGCCCTTTGTTCGCGAGCCGCCTGTTCGGCGTAATTTTTACTGCGCCGGCCATCTGGCAAGTGAATTTCTCGTTTCTTGGGAACGTTAACGTCTTAATTAGGTTGTTATTGTTTCCGCTTCTGGGAACAGCGTGTGCAAGGCGTTGCGAAGTGCAGTTTTGACTGCGCGGAACAACAACTTAGCGACGCATTTTGAAAAAACCCTAGCGGATACCTAACGGTGACAACGAAGCTAGTCAGGTAGACCCGTTCGCCCGCGTTTCCCCGTTCGGGAACCGCGAAATTCGGAAGGGACCTCCACCACTGGCCTTGGGTAGTGCCCTAGTCAACGTTGGTCCACGTATTGGCCATTTAGAGCCCACGGGTAGTTATAGTTAGTACCTAAGTACACACCCGAGTGCACAATAAGATCGGCACTCGGACGCACTAGGGCTACACGCAGTAGGCACACATCCTCCCTGCCTAACCAAGCAGGGAGGGAGCTAGGGATACACACCCCGGCTTCCCACCGGGACCGCCTGCTACTAAAGTAGGATAGATAGGAGCGTTAGAGTAACGTCGATAAAATGGCGGAAACAAGCGCCCTATTTGAGTTCATCCGGGAGAAGTTCCCGGACGTTTTTAAGGCTTTTACGGCCTCTCAGTTAGGCGCGCAAACCAGGCCCCATTCAGCCGCCTCAAGCGCCTCGTCCTCCTCCGGCTCCAGCGACTCGGAAATGGACCTCGACTCCCCGCTGTCCCCCGAAAATCCGGAGGATAAAGGCGGCCTATTCACGGTCGTCGAAAATAAGAAAAAGCGCAAGAAGCGCTCTTCCCCCGCTGCCTCATTAGCCTCCTCTCCTGTGCCATCAAAGGCACACAAAGCAGAGCCCAACGCGGTAGCTGGACCATCTCAGCCCACTTCAGCCCCCATCCCCGCCCTTATGGCAATCCCCGTAGCGTTGCCCAAGCCTACCCCAGCCCCGCAGGTAAAGCCTGCCGCCCCAACTGTACCACAAGGTCCCCCCGCGCCTCGCGCGCCGCAGGACAAAAGGCCCCCCCCAATCTACGTCCAAGCCCAGGACAAATGGCCGATGATACAGTCGGCCATGTCCAACAAATATAAAATAGCCGCTACAGCGACGGCCCAAGGCATCAAAATGCAGCTCGGACTGCTGATGCTTTCCGGCACGTAACCCGCTTCCTCCATGAAAAGGAGGTGTACTTCCATACGTACACACTCGCTGAAGATCGCATCTTAAGGGTCGTTGTTAAACGCATCCCTAAGGAAATCCCGCTAGAGGAAATCGCCCAGTCCCTTAAGGACCAAAAACTCCCAGTCTTAGGTGTCTATCGTATGACGAATAGACGTACTCGAGCCCCAATCGATCTAGTGCAAGTTCACTTAGAACGCACGCCTGAGGGCAAATCAATCTTCGACATCAAGTCGATCTGCGGCCTTAGTGGCTTGGTGGTGGAGCCGCCGCGTAAAGGCGCTCTACCGGGCCAATGCCACAAGTGCCAAATGTACGGGCATGCAGCCCGTAACTGTTTCGCCCGCCCTAGGTGCGTCAAGTGCCTAGGTGACCACGGCACCTCTGACTGTCCCCGCCCGAAAGACAAAACACAGCTGGCCACTTTTGGCCCCCCCGCCTGTGTCCTCTGCCAATCGCAGGGACACACTGCTAATTACCTTGGGTGCCCAAAAGCACCCAAGCGTAAACAGCAGCCCCAGCAACCATCTCGCCAGCCACTAAGACGTCCCCAACCAGTGCCAACATCGGCATCCTTCCCTCCTCTGCGCCCCGCGTGGCAAACAACCACACCACTGGCCTCCGCATGGTTCAAGCCGAGCCCCACCGTTACCGCGATTCCTCATCACGCAGGTAATAAACCGGCACCCGCCAAGCCGGTTGCACCCGTAAAAACGGCAGAGACCAATCCATTCGAGTCTCTAAACAGGCTAGGAAGCCTAGATATGGAGGAGGTCCTCACCTTCGCCGACGAGTACTTAAACGCATCCGGAAATATAGGCACGCGTCTATATTTAATTCGTAAATACAAGCACATTGTTAGTGCTCTTGAGTTCAATTAGCCGTTGCAGAGAAAGATAAAACTAAAAGTAAAAATAGTCCTCCGACCCTCGCGCGCAATAATGGTCGAGTTAAACCGCAATCGATTAACGTAGCATTTTATAACGCGAATGGCGTCAAAACACAACGCGAAGAAATTTGTAACTTCCTCCGTGACCACCAAGTCGACGTACTACTCGTGCAGGAAACATTTCTTAAGCCTGCAACAAGGGACCCGAATGTCCCAAATTATAAAGTCGTTAGGAACGATAGGGCCGGCGCGCCGGGCGGCGGCACTATAGTTTACTATAAAAAATCCCTGCACTGCGTACCGATCGACACGCCCGCGCTAACGCACTTAGAGGCTTCGATCTGCCAGCTAGCCATGACAGGCCATGCCCCCATAACGATAGCTTCGGTTTACCTTCCCTGTAGACCAAGCGCAACTATCTTGCGCTCAGACTTCGAAGCCCTTCTATCCTTAGGAGGAGCTACTATTCTTGCCGGCGATTTTAATAGTAAGCACATCCGATGGAACTCAACTAAGATCAGCACACGAGGTCGCGCGCTCGACTCGCTGTCGGACTTACTCGACTTCGAAATCGTAGCGCCCATAGAGCCTACTCATTACCCTCACACAGTGGAACATACACCGGATGTGCTTGATATAGCAATTGTCAAAAATATTAATCTCAACCTACGCGAAATAAAAGTGATTCACGAGCTTCACTCGGATCACCGACCAGTAATACTACGGCTAGGGCCTTCTGCGCCAGCCTCGCCCCAAACCAAGACCATCGTGGACTGGCACAAGCTCAGTGCTAAGCTACAGAACATTGACTCGCCGCAACTTGATTCCGTCCCCGACCAAATAATTAATGAGCAAGACATGGGCGTCGCAATCGGATCTCTCACAAGCTATGTCCAAAATACCATCGAGGACTGCTCGAGGCAGATCCCAGTGATGGACAACCATCGCTGGGAGCTGCCCCCGGACGCCAGGGACTTGCTGAGACGTAAGAACGCGGCCACCCGAGCTTATGATATGTATCCCACCGAATCGCACCGAAAGCGGCTACGTAAACTACAGCGTGAATCGAAAGCACGCATAGCCGCCCTCAGGAACGAAAGGTGGGATACAACACTTAATAATTTAAAGCCATCCCATTTAACATTCTGGCGGCTTCCCAAATCACTTAAAGGCGACACGTATACCACGATGCCGCCGCTTTTACGCCCGAACATGACCCCAGCCATGCTGGACGAAGAGAAAGCCGAATGCCAAGCTGACAGCCTCGAAGCCCAGTACTCTCCCAGTAGCCTACCGGTCGACCCTGCCCACCTCCGAATGGTGGACAGCGAGGTCGATCGAAGGAAACACGAACCGCTTCGCGACTCCGTTCCCCCGGTAACATTCGACGAAGTTAAGGAATTAATTAAGAACTTGCGTCCACGCAAAGCCCCCGGCTCAGATGGTATCACCAATAGGGTGACCAAACTCTTTCCTGCTGCTATTATACAGCTACTAGTTCTTATTTATAACGCGGCAATGACCAAAGGTGTCTTTCCCAGCGAGTGGAAAGATGCTGAGGTCATAGGGTTCCTCAAACCCTCAAAGCCGGCCACGAACCCCACGTCATATAGACCCATAAGTCTTCTCAAAACGTTTGGGAAGATCTATGAACGCCTAATATTAGCCCGCCTACGTACCTTTATGAATACCAAAGGACTACCAATCCCTGAACAATTCGGCTTTCGCGCCAAACATTCGTGTACCAATCAAGTGCATCGCATCACGGAGCACATTCTCTCCAAACGCCAACGCGGCTATAACACTGGAGCCCTCTTCCTCGACGTGGCGAAGGCGTTCGATAAAGTCTGGCACAACGGCCTCATATACAAGTTATACGAGTACGGAATGCCCGACCGTCTCGTATGCATAATACGAGACTTTTTAAGCAATCGAACGTTCCGCTACCGCGTCGAGGGAGTGTGCTCTCAAGCGCACCCCGTTCGAGCCGGGGTGCCTCAAGGGTCAGTGCTAGGCCCAGTCCTCTTTACCCTCTACACCAATGATATACCGCGCATACGCGGTGTAGAGCTAGCCCTATTTGCCGATGACACCTGCATTTTCACGTCGGGCCTTCAGCCTGACGCTATATGTCGACGCCTCCAGACCGCAGCCACCACTCTCGGTGCGTGGTTCCGGAAATGGAGGATCGAAATTAATCCAGCAAAAAGCGCGGCCCTTTTCTTCTCGCGACATAAGAAAGCCCATTCATTAACGCATCTCCCATCCATTCACCTCATGAACAGCCCAATTCCCTGGGAAGATAAGGTGAAATATCTAGGTGTCATCCTTGACAATAAACTTAACTTCGCCGCTCACGTGACCCGGGTCAGGAACCGGGCGGCTTTCGTACTAGGCCGCCTTTTCCCATTAATTAACTTTAAGAGTAAAATGTCCCTCCGGAACAAGGTGACACTCTATAAAGCTGTCGTACGGCCCATCATGACATATGCTAGTCCGGTATTGGCACAACGGCCTCATATACAAGTTATACGAGTACGGAATGCCCGACCGTCTCGTATGCATAATACGAGACTTTTTAAGCAATCGAACGTTCCGCTACCGCGTCGAGGGAGTGTGCTCTCAAGCGCACCCCGTTCGAGCCGGGGTGCCTCAAGGGTCAGTGCTAGGCCCAGTCCTCTTTACCCTCTACACCAATGATATACCGCGCATACGCGGTGTAGAGCTAGCCCTATTTGCCGATGACACCTGCATTTTCACGTCGGGCCTTCAGCCTGACGCTATATGTCGACGCCTCCAGACCGCAGCCACCACTCTCGGTGCGTGGTTCCGGAAATGGAGGATCGAAATTAATCCAGCAAAAAGCGCGGCCCTTTTCTTCTCGCGACATAAGAAAGCCCATTCATTAACGCATCTCCCATCCATTCACCTCATGAACAGCCCAATTCCCTGGGAAGATAAGGTGAAATATCTAGGTGTCATCCTTGACAATAAACTTAACTTCGCCGCTCACGTGACCCGGGTCAGGAACCGGGCGGCTTTCGTACTAGGCCGCCTTTTCCCATTAATTAACTTTAAGAGTAAAATGTCCCTCCGGAACAAGGTGACACTCTATAAAGCTGTCGTACGGCCCATCATGACATATGCTAGTCCGGTATTCGCGCACATTTCCCCAAGACAAATACACCGACTTCAGCTGATCCAAAACAGATTCTTGCGCAGGGCCACTGGCTCGCCGTGGTCATGCGCAACATCGATTTACACGTGGATTTAGAGTTGCCCACCATAGCTCAACACCTGAAGTTGGCGTCGCGTCGCTATTTCGACTCCGCCGCCGGTCACCCCAACCCGTTAGTCGTAGGTGCCGCCACCTACAAACCAATCGCGCTCGGTACGTTCCGTCGCGATTATAGACGACCTAGGCACGTCCTCGACTATCGAGACGATGCAATAACCATCGCTCAGGCTAGGATGAAACAACATCGCAAACAAATCACACACCGTCTTCGCCGGCGAGGACGGCTATTACCTTCTCGATACGGCCACATAGCCGGCAGATTCTTCTCCCCTACTCATGATAGAAGCGTTGCTGGAGTTTCTTCCGCCACTTCTTCTCCCAGCGCTAACGCTTTCCGAAGTGGTAGTAATGTTAGTTGTAATGTAACTTGTAATCAGATAATGGCTACCGATCGAGCCGAGGCTCGGCTCTCTCGGGCACCCTCGAATCGGAATGCTAAGCGCGTAATGAGTGACAGCCCAAGCCGAGGTCCCCTCTCGGGGGCCCTTGAGCCGAGTCACTCCAGAGCGTCCACCGAAGCGACCTAAGAGCTCGGTGGCCTCCCAATCCGGTAATAATATTAATGTAACGGCCCGAGCCGAGGTTTCCTCTACGGAGGGAGCCCTCGAGCTTAGTTACTCTTAAAGAGGCTTAGGCTAGGCGCCCTCTGCGCCCTGCCGCCTCGTGCCCGGTGTAGCTGTAAATGCCTCCTCAAGGCAAACAGTGACCCTTCAGTCACAAAAAAAAAAAAAAAAAAAAAAAAAACTATGTCACGATGTATGTAAGCTTTTTTACACGCTGTAAAAGAACGAAGCTGAGATATCGGACTGAAGTCGCATGTTATAATGGAAACGCGGAAGTACGATCAAATATTATAAATTATTTATTTCTTTGTTACGCCTTCATGACATCGACAGTAGTAGAGCCCGCAACAACAACATCTGTTGCACTGCAGGGCCGGCTCGACCGGTGAAATACCACGACCTCAGAGAAAACAGGCGTGAAATAGAAGTACTCTGCGTGTAGTTCGATGGGTGAGGTGCCGGAGGCCTAAATTCAGACCTCTTCTCCTTCCTACCCTACCCGTTTAAGGATAGGATGGGGATAGGAAGATGATTGGACGGGGAAGGGTTTGACGGCGAAAAGGATATATCCTTTTTTATGTCTATCCCTCCTCTGTCCATTAAAGGCATCTGCAACTTTGCTTGTTGCGGATGTCTATGGGCGGCGCTCGGTTGACATTAGGTGATTAGATTGCTTTGCCACATTCTTCCATAAAAAAAATCGACGTGAGAGAAGCCGCAGGTAAAAGTTAGTAAGAATACAATTTACCAGATTACAACAACCAAAACAAAAAACCTTCAAAAGCACCTCATTCGTTTCTTTTCCAGTTATATCCATCTTTACCTCGCGGTAAGATTTTATCTGTCACTTTCGCAAGTCCAACATTTCAAATTATGCTGATCGTTACATTTGACAAGGATCCGATTCATTTCTTGGTATTGTCTTGTAGCGGTCTGATAAGACACGCTTTGTTTTAACCAACGAATTGAGATAAGGTAAAGGAATTGTTAAACTTAATTAATTTTATTCTTACATTTTTTATATAGGCTTCGCCCGAGTAGTACTAATTATATTAATCCGATCGCTACCAAACTTCACAGGATCACCCGCTAGGCCAATCTAAGGGATTCTTGAAAATTTCACAAAAATCCGTCGAGCCGTCTTGGAATCTATAAGGAACATACATGCATACATACATCACTTTTTATACATATACCAGATAGATAAAATCAATTAAATAAATGGAAATATTCTGCCGATCATTATCCATTCGTCGATCTTTAAAAATATATATTTAATATATTCAATCGTCTCGTTTCCTTACTCGCATATTCTTCCGTTACGGATCCTCATTTCTTTCTATTCTGTATAAGACGACCTTCGCCAACTTTGCCACGCACTTTTGTAACATATTGCTTTGCCTTGTTACTTATTTTTTACAATATTTATCGTAACGACCATTTTTGAGCGACAACTTTCTTGTACAACGCTTTCTAATCCTAATTTCCCCATCCCGTTTTCATATGACAAAGAGTCACGCCTAGAATACTTCTCAAAGACCTACCGTATTTACTATCAATATCCTATGACTCTTTCTTCTTTTACCCATTTAAAAATCCGACAGCTTGATGGATCATCGAATCCATGATACTTTAATACAACACATACGGTCATTGGGACTGTCTTGAGGAGTGAAAACTCAAAAATAATATATAAAAATAGAATAGTTTAAAAATAAATAAATAATAACAACAACATTAACGTCATAATGAAATTCAAAAATGAATACAAGAAAAATAAATGAAAAACAATCGTCGAAACCGTTCCAAAATTCAAACAAGCATATTGTTGACGCGAACCTATACGATTTTAACAAGCATGTTGTTGACGCGAACCTCTAAGATTTTAACAAGCATGTTGTTGACGCGAACCTCTAAGATTTTAACAAGCATGTTGTTGACGCGAACCTCTAAGATTTTAACAAGCATGTTGTTGACGCGAACCTCTAAGATTTTAACAAACATGTTGTTGACGCGAACCTCTAAGATTTTAACAAGCATGTTGTTGACGCGAACCTCTAAGATTTTAACAAGCATGTTGTTGACGCGAATCTCTAAGAATTTAACAAGCATGTTGTTGACGCGAACCTCTAAGATTTTAACAAGCATGTTGTTGACGCGAACCTCTAAGATTTTAACAAGCATGTTGTTGACGCGAACCTCTAAGATTTTAACAAGCATGTTGTTGACGCGAACCTCTAAGATTTTAACGCGGCTAATGAAGTTTTCACTTGAAAATCTAGGTTTGCAAAGTCACCTTAAAAGACTTAAAATAAGGTCACTAGATCACTCTATCTTTAGCTGCATTGATAATTCCATTGATCGTGTTGCTTGAATGCTTAGTGGCTGATAGATCAAAGCCAAATGACTGAACGTCTCGATAAGCATTTCTAAGCTATAGATTAATACATAGTTCACGTGTTCACGACCAGATAAATTACTTAGATGTTACATCCTAAATTCTAAATCTACCCGAGACGAAATTTAGGTCATGTTATGAGTTCCAAAAGCAAACGAAGTGAAATTCGTGTCACATGTCCTAGGTTCAAAATACAACCGAGACAACATTTTGTGTCGCGTTGTACAAATTGAAAATTCTACCAAGGCAAAATGCGTATCACGTTTTTTTTAGCAAAATATAATTTTCGGTTAAATTCGATTCCGACTGTAATAGAATCCGCTGTCGTATTCGGGTTTTATTAAACTCAATTAGAAATAAATGTTTGTACCTATATACATAGATTACTATATCCATACCCATTCTTAAACATAGATATCCATGTCTAAAATGGGTAAAGGTACGACGTAGACCTTTTAGGTACTTTTATCCATATTATTATTTGTGTAGTGACGCATACTTAGGCAGGAATCTACTAAGGTGCTTTCCATAGCTTAGATAAATATACCCCACCAACAAATCGAATGAAATTCGTACAAAACAGCGTCGGCTAATTTGCGGTGAATATCCCTGCTAATATTATCAATATGAATGTAAGTTTGTTTGTAACGCTTTCACGCGAGAATTACTTAATTAATCATCATGAAACTTTGTACATATATTTTTGGAGTTACTAGAAGTAACATAGGATACTTTTCATAAGAAAAACTAGTATATAAAAGCGAATTATGTATGTCCCCTACAGACTCCGAAACGGCTGGACCGATTTCGATTAAATTTACAGGGATTGTCTAGATTGGCACATTTCTGTGTTTGTTAGCGATCGAATCATACTTATCAATTAGTTGTACCCGGGCGAGGCCGGGGCGGTTCACTAGTCTATAATAAAAAGGACCAGCTAGGACCTTAACGGTGTCGCTCGCGATAATTTCAATATTGCATGAAAAAAAACACAGGCAGTCCATAAGGACTGCCGACAGAAGTGAAAATTCAAAACAAGTGGGAAGGCGCGACAATAGTACAATAATAAACAAATAATCAACAAAAATAAAGCCTTGTCTTTGAATACAAGAAAAATAAATTTAAAAAAGTTCTTATTTGTTCCAAATTCAAATAAGCATGTTGCTGATGAGTGTTGTTCACGCGAATCTATAAGATGTTCCCTTACCGAATATCGTCTAACGCAGATACTACAGGTTACCAGTTGGCGCGATCCCGGAACACCTCCCTCGCTTCTTCATACATGCGCGTCGGTTGCGGTTATATAACCTTTCTTTAGTGTCACTAATCTCCGCATATGTTGTCCTGGAACGACACCACCAACACCACCACTCTTTATTGTAACAATCTTAAAGTTTTTTAATGGTTGGAAATGGAATTATTAAAATCGGCTTAGTATTTTCCAACTTTATCTCATCGTTTTACATCGTTGTACTTCGCTGAGAGGGCTACTTTTCTATCACAAACATAGGACGGACGTTATAGTAATATACTATAGTACTGTTTTTCACTCGCTGCACACTGACCCATAAAACGTGGGAGAGCTGCGAAAAGAGTATTTTGCCCTTCCTCCTATTGCGGTACCATTATGACTCACTCTTTTTTATCGATAACGGTGTTCACCCGCGCAACCAGATTACAATTGCCTTATTATTTATAACCCAGTTTGCAGCGAGCGAAAACCATCACTATAACCATATTTTTTTAATTACTTTTAAATTGTTTTAAAATCTAAATATTTAATGTTACCGTATCTCTGTTGTTAAAGCATTTTTCAATATTTACAACGTATTTCAAGAATATCTATCTATAACAAAATCGCGAGCGAGTCCGGTCGCAACAATTTTTAAATTGCATTCGTAAAATTCTCGGTAGCGTAATAAAGCGGAGAGCGAGGCGGGAGATATTAACCACTAATGAACAGCGTCCTCTAGCGGTGCAAAATGAAACTTACTCCAAACAACGCGGTGAAAATTCGGAGCTTAATAAAAGACGTCCAACACAGATAAGAAACTTTCCGCTCAAAACCATTTTTTTTTCATTCTTCATATGTTGCTTCGTAATATCTGCGTATATATTAAGTTTCATTTATTTTAGTTCCCGGGCATATATTTTATACTAGCAGCAGGAGGGAAATGAGCCTAGCTCCCAGCTGAGCTACTTCCCGGCTTCGCCCGGATACCACTAATTTGTAAAAAAAAATATACCTTGGCCGTTTCATGATTCTCGCACAAGCTTATTCCTAATGGATACATGTCCATAAAAGTGACAGACATAAATACAAAAGAACAGCTAAGGTACGAAATCATCAAACACGGGTAGTCAGACAACGACTGCCGACAGAAGTGAAAACTCGATACAGGTGGGACGGCGCGGCAGTAGTTCAAAAATAAATAAATAACCAACAAAAATAAACACTGTACTTTAGCAATAAAATACATGAAAAAAAATGGAAATATGTGCTGGGCGACACATAGTAGAGGTGAAACAAGAAAGCAAAATTGTCCCATTTTTTGGTACGCATTATTAATAATAACTCAAAAACTACTTGTCAGTTTTTGATTTTAAAAAATGGCACCACATGACAAACACTACCTGTATACTGAAACTTTCAAGAAAGCATGTTGCTGACGCATGTTGCAAGTTGAGTATGTTTACGCAAAACTACAAGATTGTGTCCTGCCAAATATCGTCTAACGCGTCTTGACAAGTTCTCACTTTCAGAGTAGACCAAATATAAAAAGAATCGTAGCTGAGTTTAAAGTGGTAACAGCGCCGAGTGAAGTTTAACAGCTTGCAGTTGACATGAAGGGATTTGCGAAAGTTTTGCTCTGCAGTTCGAGATAAACTTCTTGAGGGTAACACACTATCTTAAATCTTAGTGTTTTCCAAGTTAGTATGTTTTGCAGATGCGTTACCGACGTTTGGACAGAACAGGAATAGACAATAAAAAGGATTTTGCTTTTTCCCACTAATCCCCTTCCCATCCAATCCTCTTCACTTTCCCATCCTACCCTTTTTGATGAACAAAGAGGTCTGAAATTGACCCATCGGCACCTCATTCCTCAGACGGAACGTAGAAGCATACTTCTACTTTACGCCTGTCTTCTGTGAGGTCGTGGTATTTCGTCGGTCGAGCCTACCCATTCGTACAACGGATGTTGTTGTTGCGGGCGAAACAGACAAACTCACATTCAAATCAATATTATTATAAATTTGGTTTACATTTTCTTTATAATTCATACTTCAAGTCGTTGTTAAGTTAAATGTGAGCCTTGTAACTTAGTTGATGTTATCTCTACATCGGAACACTAAAGACAGAAGCGAACGACTGTCGCTTGGGAATTAGATGACGGCTAATTATGTTTCTATTCCCAACATTTGTCACTGACTATGATACAATTAGTTTGAATTATATCAAGGGGAGAGAAATGCTTTATTGTTAATTAGACACTAGTT
Organism: Papilio elwesi; assembly: GCA_029849275.1. Classification (NCBI taxonomy): domain Eukaryota; kingdom Metazoa; phylum Arthropoda; class Insecta; order Lepidoptera; family Papilionidae; genus Papilio; species Papilio elwesi. The sequence continues at coordinate 3,027,186 of CM056713.1, forward strand.
GTTGTCCGCGGCTTCTCACGTCTTCATTTTCTATGCTAGCAAATTTCGTAAGATAATTTCGCTATAAATAATTATAAGAATTTCGAATTAATGGTAACATGTGTTAAAAAGTTAGTATTGTCAATACATGAAACATTAAAATGGTAACCGATATTATAAGTGAAGGTATTATGTACCTCGGAAACAGTTTTATTTTCGGAATAAAAGCTACATGTGGGCAAAACTTCGTGATGGTCGTTAAATAGCTAATCAGCTTCGTACCCACAATGTTATGTTTCGCAATCCGTACCTAAAGTCTTTAGGCCATTGTTATTTTAAACTCTAAACGTTAGACCGTCGTAATAAATTAATATCTTTTGAAACTCGAGCGCCACCTGCTGTTTCGTCACTTAAATCAATTTAGTGTCGTTTGATTTTTAATTTCCGTGGAGGGGAAAATATCGGGCGAGCGACACAAATTTCCAGCATCGCTCGTCACGTAATTCCAAGCTGTCGTAACAGGATGACAAGAAATCGCAAATTACAAAGCGCTTTGTGCTGCGGACTGTACTTGGACGTGTTCAACGATAGTTTGGAAATATTCTTTTGTGTTGTTACTATTTGAATTTTCTCTTAAAATCAATACTTGTAGTTTAATTTAAAGGGTATAATTTATTTAAATGAACTCTGTATTTAACGAAATATTTTCTACTGGGATACCAGCTAGCAGGAACAGCTGTTCAACGATTGAACCTCCACGTCTTCGACCTCACAGAATGCAGTGCAGTAGAATTTCAACTTCTGACTTTTGTCAGATAATCGTTTTTTGCCAATTACCATCATAACTAAAACATGGTTGCAATTAAGAGACAATTGTGACACGTTTGTAAAGCAGAATTTAGGGAAAGGTTAACCGTATGCTTCTTAGCGTTCCCCATTAAAATAACGTAACCAGGAAATGGGAAATGTTTTTTTTCTTCCAGTAGAATACTAATGTGATAGCTTATATTGTTATGAACAGGTAGGCTTCGTTAAACTCTTGAATAAATAAGGGTGCGAGAGTGGTACCGTGTTAAGAACTCTGTCAATTATGCAAAACAAACGCCTGCGGAGCTCTGCCGATATGGTTTTCCCGTGTTCGTTTACTCTGTTTTAATATAACTTTTCCATTTTATTTAAGCAAAAACAAAATGTCTTTTGTCATCCACATTTATAAAAATAAACGAGCTGTACCCGCGACTCCGTGCACGTTGAATAGTGACTTTGGGCAGCATTTTTAATTTTGTAAGCTAATTATTTTGCTAATAAAATTCATAGATACATTAAAATAAGCTATTCGCTCAGCTAACCCTAACCTCACAGCTCTCATTGTGTACGGCGCGGCGCTTGGCAAGTTTCCTACTTGTGTTCATTTCAGTTTCACATTTTTTATGACTCCATAAATGTCACTACCCACCCTAATTCTTCTCTGTATTTCTCTAATATTTTGTCTCGTCGCAAATTTATGAAACATTCACATAAACCTATTTATTTTACCCCCTTAAGGGTACTTTATTTACAGATTTTGAATCACATATTTATTCATAGCTATTCTGTATCAAAATTTATTTAAATCGGTTTAGTAATTTAGGCGTGAACAAGCGTAACAAACATATAGCCAGTTACTTTCACATTTATAAAATTGATTTATAATATACATGATTTTAGGAGACATTCGCTATGAAATATTCTTGCAACCGTTGCACAATTTTATGTAGAATTAGTGATTCGCCCCTGCTTCGACCGAATAGCACGAATTATGTTGATACGACAGCTACCAGGGGGAGGAGGGGGGAGGGGTAGGAGGGAAGGAGAAGGATTGATAAGAAAAGGAAATATTTCGTCCTCTGTCCGTATATCTTTCTTTCTGGGATGACTATGGGAGATGCCTTAATTTGGTTTTGTCTTTTTGTCCATTTACACAGCACCATCTTTCTAAGGTAGCCACTAATAAATTAGCTTATTTACTATCAGATCCTGCGAGGTTGGCAGCGAATTCAGCGTGGAACGTGTTTTCGTAAAGATATCTCCTAGAACCCGATGGCAGCACCACCTACCGGATGCAGTTACGAATCCAAACCACCCGACCCACTCAAACATACGCACATTTAATTAAAACCGGTCAAGAAAAGAATTGTTCATATAAAGATTGTACAACAGTACATTATTAATCCTTGTCAATATAAATAATATTGATAAGGATTTATTAGTTAGTTTACGTTAGTTACCTTTAGCAATTCATGCACATTGTGATATTCCATTACACGATAAAATTTAAATGTTTATCTTAGGACTTATCCCAAAATAAAAACTAATGCGCACGAAAATAAAATCAAGTGCAGGTCTCACACTCGCGCCGTACCCCTTGCCGCCCACTCTGCTCAAGCCCAAGGGTTTCAGGAAAGGGATCGACTTGAGTATAACCCATCCAGCAATTAATAAAGCATCTTAAATTAATCTAAAGTTCGTTACTTTGCCAAGTCAGCTAGTACATAATATAGAATTCGTAATATAAACTACACGAATATATCTTCCCAATTTTACGGGCACTTTTCCGAATGACTTCTACAGCGTCTAGGAAAATTGCAACGTAAGCTAATATTAAAAAGTTAAGTGGGACAGCAACGCAGCCGAGCCTGCGCGGTATTTACGACACCTTTTATGCGATCGTTTTACGAGGGATGGAGATAATAGGAACAAGGGAGAGGAAAGTTTCGCACTTTTTTATATCATCCTACCAGCCTGGATGAAAAGTTCGCATATATTCCGAGATGAAAGATTTGTATGAAGACATGAAGTTACAGTGCCTAACTCCAACAAGAAAATTCATTAATATCGTGCCCATGCGAAACCGACGTAAGGATGTACTGAAGTATGTATGTATACTAACTTTTTTCATGTAATGAGATGACATAGGCTAGCCATTACATTTTCTTCAACAATTCTTCAGTCGAAACACTAAATCCAAATTAAAAACTCTATCTATAGAGCAGTGGTGGCTCAGCGGTTTACGTATTGTAGGTTGCGGGTTCGAACCCAGCCAGGCGCTTTACTATCTACACATTGGGTGGGCTAAAATCCTCGAACGCATGGCTTACATTATCCGATGCACGCTAAACCTTGAGTTGTCAACTTTTATCAGTAGTAGTAACAAGTATTTATTTTAACACTTTTAAATTTACAAAAAGTCATCGTATATTTTGGTCCTTCAAGATCAAATCTCAGTTTTCGCACACAAGAAGCCATATTAAATTCGCAATCGGTAAAGACTTTCGAAAATATCGCGTTACATCGATCGTGAAAGGGAAAAAAAAGAATTATTGAATTCAATAAAACCCTAGCAGTTTCTTCCGGATAAAATGTCTAAAGGGAAATTGTTTTTTTTTTGATTTATGAATAATTTCCCCGTTTCCACGTTTACCTGAAGCGATAGTTTCATACCTTAGTAAAGCCGAGTTGAGATTTATTCGGGGAATATAAGAGTCTTTTACATGCGAAGGAAATCAGTTATTTACCTTTGTCTACGTCGATCGGGTAAAAGAACCTGACGACATCATTTTAAATTATAACTAAGCAAGCTGACCGGGCAAACTTTGTTCCGCCTTACAATTAATTTACGTTGTGTTTCCTTATTAGCTCTATTAATTTTGTTTTAATTACTGGATGTTGTATACTCGGGTCGATCCATTTATTGAAGCACACTGGGCGAGAGCAAGGGGAAGCAGCGCGGGGGCGGTCTTATCAAGCGAACAGTTCCTTGTTTTAATTTTGCAACAACTCCTAAGATAATCATTTAAATTATATAAATGTTAATTATCGTAATGTGCATGAAATGCTTAAGTTAACTAATGTATTTACGTTTATAAGGATTAATACTTTATCCCTGTAAATGGGTTTTCAATTACCGCTTTGTACGTGATCATTTTTAAGAAGTTATAGTAAGCTATAAAGATAGAAATACCGAGGACTTTTTTTTAGATCTTTTTACGATATAAAATTCAATAGTACATCATTTTGATCTATCTGGTAAGGTTTAGCCAGCATTTGCAATGTAAGCCGCGCAAAAATATGTTTCTTCCGACATCACATTACAAATCTTTGAAGTTCTCTGATTTTCTCTGCTTTAATATACATGTATTATACTTTTTAACCTTCCTCTTGAATCACTCTATCTATTGATAAAACCCGTATTAAAATCCGTTGCCTAGTTGGAAATATCTAAGGGAACATACACCGAAAGCGACTTTGTTTTATACAATGTATTTTTCTTTATATTCGTAGCTGTTTCGACGTATAACAAAAAATGTAAAGAGACTTCAACTCTTTCTTAAAACTTTCGACTTTGATTTGCCCTGTAATAATCTAGTCCGTCAACAAAATACAAATTCTAAGAACTTTATACACCTGCTTAATATTTAAAGAAGCGTAAACAACCACAACAGAACTTATAACTTGTAGACGACTTTATTTTCAAGTTATGTTTTTTTAATGGCTTAGTTTATAATTATAATTTATACTAGATGAATTTTATTCCCCGCCATTTCTTTGTATTTATAAATGTTAATTTCAAGAAACAGAAATTTCTGAATAACAATAAACCCAATTTGTAAAGTAAAACTATCGATTGATTGCTTGAAAATCGATTCATAAATGTCGGAGTACTGAGGTCACAAATATAAGAAATACAAGCGAATACCGAACCTCATCCTTTTTTGAAATCGTTTAAAAATATAGAAGAATAAATGATGTAAGTTAACTGATAGTTTTAAATAGACTTAGTTGACTAGACAATCATTACAAAAGGCAATGTCGGTAAACTTTTAATGTAGACTCCGGAGTATACTAAATATATTATTTGCCACTTACATTACAGCCACTCAACTACTGTTGTCCAGAGTTCCAAAGATTCCGATCAACGGCGCGCTGTCAATCGGAAATTAACCTTGTAATTGACATTCCGATTGTCAACGGCAGCCATATTGGAATTTAATTTGCTTGCTGTTCAGTCACAAGTTAAATGGCCACGAACATACAGCCACGAAATATAACAAAAAAAATACAATAAATCAAGTTAGCTTTTTCTTTAACTTAGGTCATGTGTTTATGAGACGTGTACGTATACTTATGTGACAAACACTAGCCGTCCTATTTTTTTTAATTACGCCATCCTTTTCACAGCATTTGACATGTGTGAATCTTGCTGTTATCTTTGGAACACTTGGCCGTTGATTTTGATGAGTATAACATATCAATAGTATATATATATATATATATATATATATATATATATATATATATATATATATATATATATATATATATATATATATATATATATATAAAATATAATTGCCGAAACCAATTATATTTTATTTTTAATAGAACTATCACTTATAGAATTATCAGTCAGTCGTAGCCCACTTCCCATTTTATTAATCAACAATTACACACATGTCAAATATGTCCAAAGATTTACTTTTGTCAAATATTATTTACTTTACCGTATAATTTCACGTAACGATAAAAAATATCTTTTATATTAATATTTTTGCCAACAAATAAAACAACAGGACTCTGATATTGACATCCCAGTTCAGAAATGATGAACGACAAAAGTTGAAGGCAGAAACACAATGGAAATACGAAACAAGCAATTATGAAAGATTGCGCCAGCTGAACTCTGTATTAGACAGACACTCACTGTCATATTGAACTTTGGGGTTACCAGGGGTTTATACAAAAATGGCGTTGCGTGCATCCACATTAGATTAACAGCAGTATAGGCGAATGCTAAACTAGTATTTTTACAGTGATTTTTTTAACCGCGTTAGGCGATATTTGGTAAGGGAATATCTTATAGGTTCTCGAGAACAACATACTTTACGTCAAGAACACGCGTCAGCAACTTGCATATTTGAATTTGTTAAATTTTTGACGAATTATTATTTCATTTTTTTTGTATCTTATTTGAGTTTTAACTTCTATCGGATTTCCTTAAGATTGCCTATAATTTTTTCAATGTAAATTTTGTTTTGTTAAAAATGTTCTGACCATGAAACAAATATAAAAATTATACATTGATATTATTAACTGGAGAACCTTTTAGGTGAAGCCTTGATTGGCGTTTTAAGTTGCGGTCTGAAAGGAGAGAATAGTGAATCACTAAATTGAATGAAGGGTAAAGGATTTTAAAGGAAACATGTCAAAGCTCTTAAGAACCTTCCAAGAGGTACCACAGATCATTAAGATATAATTTATTTATAACCTACCTTTCATTATATTTATAGTTAAGTTTAGGTCCCCACAAATTTAACACATAAAACATCTACTCGTTCTATTTAAAAATTTTAATCTATTTTTGAAACTCTTATAGAATCGCCTGAACAACATTCTCAACAACGCCTTCCCACCTGTTTTTATATTGTTTTTGTCTATTCCACTGCAAATTAAGTACGAAACGACAATATCTGTTGCATTAATAGGCCGACTCTACGGTTGAAATACCACGGCCTCAGAAGATAGGCGTGAAGTAGAGGTATTCTGCGTTTCGTGTGATAAGTGAGGTGCCGAAAGCTCGTTTTCGCTCCTTCCCTGTTGGGAAAGGATGGGAAGGGGAAGAGGATTTGACAGGGGAGATAGGGATGAATGGGACAAGGAAATATCCTTTTTGATGTGTATCATTCCCTCTGTCTATTTAAGGTAGGCCACTCATTTGCAACACATTATTGTCACTAAAATAACCTTGATGAATGAAATGCAGATGCTCCAACTCCACACACACACAGAAAAAGAGATCCTACTCTCTGTTCCTACACTCCTTTGAAGTCAATTAAACAATATAAATAAAAGTGAATAAACAAAAATATGCATGCCCGTAACCCAGAGGGCTAGGCAAAGATTATGAAGATTTCCATTTGATTTCGATTACGCGTACTCCTTATTTAGTATATAATTAATCTGTTTCAACAAATAGAGTAACCGAACCGGGGCAATCAAAGCTTCACCTGATGTTAGTCTATTTGTTATGGTAGGTTTTCATTAATTACATAGAAAAACTTAATATAAATCTAGACAGACAATAACGTGATACAAGACTAGTTAAGAAACAAAATGCTAACACCCTAATAAAATGAAACATACGACAAAATCAACAGTGTAGTAATTTTTCAACAAAAACTTTTCGCAACACACACTAATTGAGGTACAGGTTAACAAGAAACCTGACCGGGGACGAGCTGAGGGGCTAGGAAGGGGTAGTTTAACAAACGGACTTCCATTAAAACTTGTACCGCGTATCGACATGTCAAACGCGAACTTTGGTCATTTTGTAATAAATGTTCCACCCGTTTCGACAAAGCCACGTTTTTGTGTAATTCCCTCTGTTTCTATCGACCGATATAGTAATTGTTGCGTTACGTCTAATGATTGAAGTCCCTTTATAGTTTATTTCCATCCTCTCTTCATCTACACTCCTATTCTTTCTTACACAAAGATTAGTAACGCTTTAAGCTTAAATAAAGTCACTTCCGGTCATGATACAGCGAAATCATCACGACTGAGTTTAAGGTAGTCAACACATTGGGAATAATCTAAAGCATAATTGTGATTGATTGGTGATTTCATTGTTTATGGGAGAAGGTGGCAAACGAGAAACCTATATCTGATGTCAAGTGACCCATAAGAATCCGTAACATGAGTTGAAAATGCGTTGCCTTTCTTTAATGGACAGAGGAGGGGATAAACAGAAACAATAATATTTTTTCTCCTATTATCTTCCCCATCGAATCCATTAAAACGTGAAGTTTCACAAAAAAACAGTTTTCAGAGCGCTATCTCAAACCATATGTTACAGGTACACAAAAAACTTCTGTCAGATATCATACATTGTTTCACAGAAAGATGAGATTTCTGTAAACAAAAGTTAACAAACAAGCAAACGTTACAATTCGTAAACTCCAAAATATTTTCGAAAAACAATTTGTTTTCGTATTGCCTTTATAACATTAGCAATCCATTTCACACAATTTCATTTCACTTCATCACACGATTTCCATGAAATTACAAAATTTCCTATTAACGTATGTAATGGCCGCTATATATGGTAAATAACGTTTAATAGATGTAATTATCGAATACCAACACGACGCATCGCAATACGAAACTTGGCATGCAGATATAAAAATAAGATGTGTAACGATTCCTTCTAGTCAATGAAACAACAAAGTCGATGTGACTTTGATGAATGGGGTCAAAGAAGTATCTACGTCAAATATATTCAGGGAAACAACTGTAAAAATTTCGCGATGCCATAATGATTTACTCCTGAAAGAATTCCTTCCTTCGTAAGCCCGAGGATTTATCATTATTGTTTTTAGCTTTCTCCTAAAATATCCACAAAAAAATGTAAGATAAAACGCGAACCTAAAACAATCTTACAGGGTTTTATATTTATTAGGTTGAGAGACATTTTTACCAATTTTTTAGGTCGCCTCGGATCTCTGCTCTATTAAAGCAAAACGCTGAGTTTGGGACCTTTTTCATATCATTAAGCGACACAGCCACGCGAAAACATTGCCGCTGTCGAGAATATTGAGATAATTCTACAAAGCACCGGTCATAGGAAGTCCCTATTACCACTTTTCTTTTTGGCTATTCAACATTATTGGCATGGTGTTACATAGCCTACGCTTTTTAGGGTTCCGTATCCAAAAGAGTAAACAGGAACCCTATTACTAAGCCTCCGCTGTCCGTCTGTCAGTCTGTCCTCTGTGATCAAGCTGTATCTGTATCAACCGTGATAGTCAGACAGTTGAAATTTTAACAGATGATATATTTCTGTTGCCGCTATTACACAAATGCTATTAAACAGAATAAAGTAAATATTTAAGAGGGCTCCCATACAACAAACGTGATTTTTTCCCGTGTTTATAGATAATGGTCTGGAAATTTTCGTGCGCGATTCAAACTCGCACTTGGCCGGTTTTCATTATTTGTCTGAATACATTAACTTGATTTTATTACGTGTATCAAAAACGAATCAGACAGAGAATATGAAGAATGATGGTATTGAACAAATTTCAACAATATTACAACCAGCAACCACAAAGGTGTTGCATGAATTGAACGAATCAACCCGGAGACTGAACCTATCAATAAAGTCTCAAACTGCTGTACCTAGGAAAGTGTAAGTGTAAAAAGTAAGCACTCAAATCAAATCAATCATATCCAAACGTTTTAAGTCATTAACTCCACATACAATATAGCGGGCATACATACAAACGGGCAAAACACGCCGAAGTCACAGGCAACAACTAGTGTTTTAATATCAGAATTACATTTTCGACAATTCATATAATCAAGGATCAACTAAAAATGTCTTACTTAATAAATACACACATGAAAAGATATAAATGAAATGTAGACTTCTTAATTATTAAATATGCTAATATGAAGGGATAATTAATGTCAAGCTGTATTGGATGGACCCTGCGTTAAACCCTGGACTTTAAACTAACGCCAATGATTAATGGACTGTAACGACACTAATTAATTACAGACGGATCCTGCCACAGATCCTGTGGGATAATATTCACTTACTCTTGAGTTGCATACTTAGTAGTCACTAGTAACTTGTATCAACCCCACTTCCCAATTTTTTTTAATGTATAAACTAGCGCTTGACAACAATCCCACCTAATGTTAAGTGGTGATGTGGTCTAAAGATGATACGCATTAGTTTAGTAGCAACCTACTCACTCTTCTCTTGAAGGTACCCACGTCGTAATCGGACGGAAATACTAACGCTGGCAGCTTATTCCAATCCTTTGCCGTTCGTAAGACGTACAAATATTCGAATCGCTTCGTTCGAACGCAGTAATGTAAATAAAATTAAAAACATTTATCAATCATATCATATATGTACAATTTCACTTACTTCTTCTCAAGTTCTCCACAAAATGACACCATTTCTGATGAAAGTATAAAAATTGTAATGCCCGCTATGTAGGTGTACCATAACAAGGAACATTACTTCGCAGCTCGAAGACGAACATTTAATAGTTTGAGTATGTAATGCAATTAACGCGAGCTAGTTAGCGCGACGCGGAATGCCCGATAAGGTTATTACTGACGCCAGAATGTTGGCAATAGATTCTTGTCTATTGCCAACATTCTAGCGTCAGTAGTAATAGACAAGAATATATTGCCAACATTCTAGTGTCCTTTAACGTTTAATTACATTAATCACATTTCCGGTTCTCCAGAAATGCATGAGTACGGTACTGAAACGTGAAGATTCTTTACAGGCACTTGTCAAAGGAAGGAGACTCAGTTTTTACTCCTGTCAACGTTCCTGACAATACCTCTTGAGGGCTGAGCCTTGACTGATTGTTAAAAGTAGACATATAGTGTGTACAGTATTATTGTGTTGTGGAAATATTGGGCTACAACCTGTGCGTGATATCACTTCTCTGTCCTCCTAATTTCATGACAGGCTTTTGAATGCTAAAAAGTACGAACCAAGAAAATGTTACATTTAAAAACCTTTGTTGCGGCTTCACCCACACACTCGTATTCTTTTTGATGGCACATTATGGTAATTTTTAAATCGTGGTACAATATTTCATTCGTCTTCAAAATGAAAGAGGGTAGCTGAAGATTGCCTACATCTATTGCTTTTTCTATACTATACCTACAAACATTTATAAGTTCATAAGTTGTCCGTGTAGGTGTTGGCTACAGTTTACAGCCTGCCTGACGCCAACCCTCCTCGTCGCTTCTATGTCGCTAATTTAGTAATTTTGCAAGTCAACTTTCATTTTCTACCAACACCTCTTTTTATTTTCTAAGCCACTTACTATCGCAGTAAAAGTTAAAAGAAATATAATTTGGCAACACATTATTAAAAGTATTGTATTTTTCAAAGTGTTATGAACGTGTTTAGTAACAAGTTAAAGCGAGAATCGTTTTCATCGGCTTTACTGAAATTGCCTTTCGTGGCGTCGACGGCGTCCTTATTGCAACTTGAACAGTTCACAATCCACGTATCCGATTATCTGAGCCTGGCTCGAGTTTTGAGCCCCGGAATATACTGGGCTTATCAGAAATTTGCACTCGACTTTATCTGAGACCTATCATGTAAATATGAAATTAACTCTATATTGTATTGCTTCATCGAAAACGGATTATCGTTATCCAATTTAGAATAAACACGAATATTTGTAAACAAATTAAAATAAGGCTAAGCCCAGTAACTGCGGTACCGCTCACGTTTTCAGTGTACCAGAAATGCATTAAATCAAAAAAAGTTGCCTCACTAACTTTAGACAACAGAATCTATTTTCTCAGGGCTCATTTTAGTTCCTGTCAAGTATCATGATACCTCCTGAGGTCCGAGCCTTGAATTAAAAAACATCACGAAATGATGTCTAAATCATGCGTCACTTCATCGAAAATGCGGCTCACTTAGATGCAGTCACAAGGGTTGCCTAAAGCAGTGACATAATAAAGACTTTTTGCATGAGGAATGAAGGGGTATTGGGGGACTGGGAAGAAGGGAGTGGGGGAGTAGGAACAAAAATAAAATTATATAAATAACAACATAAAGCACAAACGTGCAAGTGATAATAAAGTTAATACTTTATTATTTCTGTAAATTGATCGTTATTGTTCTTACTTGCTCTTCTGTTTTCGTTTCATTTCCTTCTAAGTTTGTGTTTCATTTCTTTTAAGTTCACAATACGTCCGTTTCAAAGAATTCTATAACATCTCGAATGCTTTTGCTCGTTAGAATACTGCGTTTTTTAAGAAGTGGAACGAAACTTTTATTTAAATTTAGTTTTGCTTTTAAAAGGACATTGTTTTGTTACTATGGTACAGGCTGGTATCATATTTTCAGTCTGAAATTTTCATGTCGAAAACAGATACCATTTGCGAGAATTTCCCTTGAGGCTTCGAAATGGTCGCCTAAATCTTCTTAACATTCACTTTATCCAAGGCACCTGTGTTATAAGCTGCAACTTTGGCCGTAATTGCTGTACCATACAAGCTGAGCCCGTCGTTTTCACCCTCCGTGCAATTTAATTTAACGCTGAGCCCTATTTAATATGATTGATAAAATAGATCTGAGTTCAACGTACATTGGACTTAAATATTTCTCCATACAAACTTTCTTCCCCTACTTTAGTCTTTTAGAGGGTTTATTAATTTAGAAAAATCCAGCCAACAGTTTAGGATACCTGACGATAAAATGGCAAAACACATTTTCTTAAACTTAGGAACGTTACGTTATTTTATGACTGCTACATTGAGTAATCTGGGGCAAGGGTTCCCGAGAGAGTCTCGGCTATGTCAGTTTCTGAGAGTAGTATGCCGCCGCAATGGTGCCCGAGGGCCGTAAGAATAACTGAATAGGAAACTTTCATATGTCGAAATTCCGTCGGGCAAAAGAACCTATCACTTTGGCCAGGTATATCAAAGTCAAGTATCGCAGGTCAGCACTATTGCATCTTGTGTAAAATAATGAAGGTCACAAACGGGCTTAAAATTAGTCAAAATTTTAGTAATGCCAAATTGTGCAAGTAAATAAGATTTCTTTCTATGGGTTATTTTATAATAATAATAAACTGTCACATCTTTTAACTAATTACTATTGAAGTAGGTATTGCATTGCCATTGAGAGATTCATTTCTAATAGGTCTCAGTAATGTTCTTCCTACGTAACTAAGTCCCACCAACCCAAAAGGGGAGTCAATACCCCCAAATCGCTATCCTGGATACACCACTGCATGATTTAAGCAAACCTTCCTAGGATTAGTATCAATTGAAGACAATTATTTGACACTAGTTAAGAATTAGCTTAAAAAATCATAGTTCCTGTGCAAACTTTAGACTTAAAAGATAGTAAGATAGCTATAACAAAAATATTGCTGTTACACGAGGCTCAGGTCTGATGGATGTCCGTGTACCTTGTTAACCTCTATCCTAATTAGATGCCTACAAATTCTTCTGTTGTAACAAGCGACGTCGTTTTTACGTCTATTTTTCCGGAAAATACCCTCTTTGATATCTTTGTTTGTACAAAAGGAATTATTTTTTTTTGTTTCGTTAGGCGCTTTGAAGAAATTTGTCCCATAAAATAAATAACATTTAATTCATGACTTAATACAGTTATATAAAATACTTAATACAGTGTAATAATTAAAGACTTAAATTTTGAGATACATAGCCATCGGGAATGTTCCTTTTATTTCTATTTAAAATATTTGTTTCCACTTACTGTAACATTTCAAATTTGTATAACCAGTCACAAATATGACATATTTGTGACCAGTTTTAATGATTATTAAGAACAAATACCTAATAAATATAAACCTATTTTAACAACCAATAGTATAAGACCCAAATGTGCTCCTTGAGGAACGCCTGAACATAAATTAGCCCCTATATTAGTAAGGTCGAAGAATCTGTATACTAAGTACAATTATATACGCTTATTTTAGTCGGTATCGTGCACTTTATTAAGCTAAGTCAAATTTGTACTTTCAAATTCACTTTTGACTCATGCTTAGCAACGCCTATTTATCTCGGCTTCAGAGTTCATGACTTGATAAGGTAACGAATTTGACGAAAGACGAAGAAAAAAACGAACCTGTCGAAAGTTTCGTACTGTACTTGCGTCGAAATTGTATACCTCTCTTTGCATACTTTAACGTCCAATACCTAGCTAATCCTTCCGATTTGTTTCAGAATTATCTATTGTTTCGATATTGCATAGTCACAATTGTCTCTGCGCTGTCGACTATCCATTTGGAACGCTGGACAGCTGAATACCCGCTTAAGACGTGTCTATTAATTTATTACGCACGCGACGAGGTCAAATAGAGGTGCTTCACCAATCTATTAAAGAAGTAAGTCCTACAGCGAATTTGTTCATTAGCTATTGAAATCCAAACGAAAAAACACAAGCAGTCATAAGGACTGCCGATAGAAGTGAAAACTCAAAACGGGTGGGAAGCCGCACGACTGATCAAAAATAAATAAATAATCAACAAAAATAAACCCTTGTGTTTTAACTTGTATAATAAATGAAAAAAGAGGTTTGTCGAAAGTGTTTCAAATTCAAATAAGGATGTCGCTGACGCATGTTCAGCTACCAAATATCGTCTAACGCGGATAAAGAAGTTTTCGCCGTAATAATTAAAATTCAGTCCTTTTATTTTTACTCTGTAATTTCTTTTCTTCCTAATTTTTTACGAACTTGAATGTTATACATGTTGAATAAAACCTAGGCCTTGTTACTTTAATAACAAAAAGTATATAATATTATGTCAGAATCACAATCAACGTGTGAGGACAAAGCCTTTGTCATTTGTATGTGATGGCTTTGTGAACAAGAGCTTTCAAGTTTTTGTCAGGAACACGTCGACAGTCTTGGAACACAATACAAAACTTTCAGCAGTGCTTTGACGTCAAGAGTACGTCTCACAAACAAAAGGTGTTTAAATTAAAATATAATTTTGTACCTAAATCAACTTAAGCTAAAGCATAGCACTATAGGTATGAGTTTCTGAATTTCTAATATTATAATTTCATGACGGAACAAATGTACCTTAAACATTTTTAAATTCCATCTCGCTGTGAAACGAGGTATAATTGTCGGGTGCAAACCTAGCCGATGGCAACAGCTAGTATAATATACAGGGCTATATAGTGGCTAACACATTGATATATTCTAAATACGTTAGGTAATACTAGAAGTTTTTAAATAAAACCAGATTTTATATGCATGGCGCTATTATAGTTCATCGAAGAACGTGCCTTAACTATTTATATACCTTTTGGATTCGTTGAAACCATTTTCGCGATTCATTGTCTTCACTGGGAAAGTTTAATAGCTCCATGGAACACAATCCATTCCGTTACCCGATAAATCGTAAACGTTATCGTAGCGTTTAATTTTCCGAAATAAGTAGTCGCAAAAATAAGTACTTTCGCAAATTAAAAGTATAGTATTCCCATAATATTTTTGTATTTACCAATGTAACGTATTCACCAGTAATATTTGAGACCGGGTGTGTCCTTACAGTGCCGCCATTGCCTATCACAACGTCCTATAACATGAATAATCCCACCACTACCTCACAGAAGACGAGCGTGAAATTGAGATGTTTTTTTTATATAAGACAGTAGCAAATGAGCAAGTGGTTCACCTGATATCTAGTGACCGATACCCATAGGATCTTTAATTGACAGTAGGAAGTATGAAAATAACGTTTTCTATCCTTTCTTAACAGAAAAATATGGGAAGGGAAGAAGACCAGAATAAGCCCTCCGGCGTCTCACTCATCAGATGAAAACCAGAATACTTCTACTAGACGTCTTCTGTGAGGTCGTGGTATTTCACGTTGAGACTTCAACACATGTGCTACTCATTAACACGTTGCAGATGCCTATGGGTCGTGGTCGCTAGAAGTCGATTGGACGGCTGTTTGCCACCTTTTATTATATCCGTTTCATACAATCAAGTATCTCAATACCATATGCTAATTTATTTAAATTTCACGCTACGCAGTTCAGAGCGCCTCCAATAACTGTAGCGTCAGTCAGTTATTGTTGCACAAAGGCTTTCCAATTGTAATATTAAACTCGCATTTCATTCCACATACTTCAGTTACCTTTGTTACTTAATTGTTATTAGCTTTCATTTATTATTATTTAATAGGATTATATGTACCACCATTTAATCGAAAAATCTAAAATACTTTCTATCTAGGATCTATTTTTATATATTTATGAGTAATTCACAAAACAATCGCGGGCCGCGTGTTACCAACCACTGTATAGTAACATTATTTCCATCCGTTAGGTAATTCCCGAGCGACCGCCGCCGCTCAACCTGTATTGTTACCTCGCGTCGAGCAACGAAGTTAATGGCGTGACCGCTTCTATCATCAATTAATGTCTGACGCCGCGCTATCACACCTTGACCATGCTATGTGCGACAGAGATAGCAGGCGCTGTCCTTTCTCTTAGACGCCAGTTAATTAGTTACCGCTCGTAAGTGATTGGAATATAATTAAAGAACACCGGGCACTATACAAAGCATTTACGTTACTGTTTTAAAATATCGCAAAGCACTAATAAAGTTAAATAAACTATTACAATATTAAACTAGATGGGCGCAGACTATGACAAAAGTCAGGTAGACTATGATGGCCAAAATCGCAGCAAAAAGACGGAAGTGGGATGAAGTCATGGTTACGAAACATCAAGGAGTGGACCAGTGTTGCCACCGTGAATAATCTAATTCGTTTGGCATTAGTGGAGAGAAATTCAAAGAGAGAGAGGGAGAACTTGATGGCGTTGTTTACAATCTATAGATGTTTTTTTTTAATTCTAATGTAACCAAAGGATTATCAGCGATCCATAAGTGTGCAAATTTTTAAATAAATCCAACTTCTTGATATGTTAAGATTCTGTTACCTATATTGAGCGTAACATCTTATCTAGAACTCAAGCTAATAAATATCTTGATCCCACACTAAACACTGAGTAGAGAAAAGGTTAAGCTTCTGTCCGAAATACGCTTAGCGCTGTGGGTTAGAGTGAGAGAGGAGCCTGCCTACCCCGACGGTAGGCGTAAGAGATAGGGAAACCAGACAGATGGCGCTGTAATGCGTTACGTAACGTAAACACTACATTTTTTGTTAGAGTTAGAAATTAAGCTTTATACAGTAATTAATGAGTTAAAAGACATATACTAAGTGGAATAATCGTTGATATAAATAAAGAACAGTCAGATTAAATTATTTAACAATGGGGCATTTTATTACTTAATTTTCTTATAAATAGCCACAATTTAATAAACTTAAACAATTTAAATTATTTCACAAGTATACAATGTTTCACTATGATATTTGTCATCAAATATTCAGTAGACGAATTTACATTTGGACCCCACTCAAATTGACAGACGCTTTGAAATTTGATAACGTAGGTCTCAACTCTTGATTTATAATGTAATACAAGTATATTATTTATTTTATTATTGATATACAGGATGTCCCAAAAAAGTACTTCACAGTGATATTCAACATTTTCGATTTTTTTGGAAAATCACCCGATTATTACGTTTTGTGCAACAAAATTTGTCACAAATAACTACTTAGCATTTACTTTTTTTTATTCTGAAGTCATTATTGATAGTTGATTTAGTAAAGTAAACTAATCATTGGTCGGTCATTGGTGTAAAGTACAAAATAATAACAGTTTGTTCTTTAACTTAATCAAGTGAATAAACAGTAAGTACAACTTGTAAATCATTGGTTTCTAATTCGATTGTTTTAGAAAAATTGTCTTATAAATTCTAACGCCAGCTACGATTCAATACAAATATCGGAATTCAAAGAAATAATATCGATATCATACCAAGAACTATCATCGATATTATTCCTATTCGATTTACAACGCTATCAAATAACCATAAACAATGAGAGGGGCACGCCCTATTTCATTGGCTAGGAAAGCGGTAAAACTCTATTGCCTCCGCGAGTCGTAATAATATGTTGATGATATAAATATGTATAAGCACTCAAGCCATACAATAGCTTATTACAATTTTTATTTTTATTTTTTGGAATGTGCGTTACAATATCGATGCTGTCAAGTTAGACGGCGATGTGAAGGTGCTTAAATAAGAAACGATTTATTTTTCAATCCATCTTTCTATTTAAGAGCTATATATAACTATTATTATTTAAATATGACAAACCAGGAAATGTCTCAGATATTGAAAAATTGAAAATGAGATTAAATTATCTTAACCAAAACTGCCATAGTGATATCAAAAATATTAACTTGCATACCAAGCGAGTATGAATTCTTCATCACAGCAATGGGAATCAACATCGGATGATAAAAAACGCACCTATTTAACAAACAGACTTTTATATAAACTTTTTATATATAACTCCATAATTATTAATAAACTGAAGTCACAATTTCATTAATTCAATTATTTTGCTGTTATAATTATATTGTTCAGTTCTGAATGACGTCAGGTGATTCTAAACTATGACAACGTCCCAACGCATTATCAACTTGCGGCGTAAAAATAAACTGTTTTGAATACGAATGATACCTTGTTTATTTCAGTGAAAGTTTAACGCAATCATAGCGTTCAGTAAAACTCTTCCCAGTGAGTTATTAAACTCTGCGCTGGAAGCATCGCGAGGTAATTACTTTCGGAAACGTTTATTAAGTTGTACTGATATCAAACTTTTTAATTAAGTTAGTTATTAAAGGATTAAGCAAGGAGGTAAACGGTGAGATTTTAATACCTCTAGTCGTTATACATTTTACAAGTTGCCAGCGTCTGTGTTTCCTTCCGATTATGACGTAGATACCTTCAAGTCAAGAGTGAATAAATATTATATATATATATATATATATATATATATATATATACTTTTAATCTATTTTGTGCTAGCAACAACATCTGTTCCACTAATGGGCCGGCATGACCGATGAAATACCTCGACCTCACAGAAGACAGGCTACAAGTAGAAATATTTCTGCGTTTCGTCTGATGAGTGAGGCGCGGGGGCCTAACTCTCGTATTCTCATTCCTTTTTCTGTTTATCCCCTCCTTTGTCCATTAAAAATAGGTAACGAATCTGAAACTCATTAGCTTGTTGCATATGCCCATGAGTAGCGGCCACTTAATATTAGTTGAAATACTTACAACCGCTCTAAAGCAAATATATCTATGCACTTAAAACTGAGTGTGAATGAGTGTTGGACAGTTTACGGGGTAACAGACCAAAAACATAATAGGCGCAATGAGTCAACTGATAAATACCGGCGTCCGTGTGTCACAAAGCTTAAACAGCGATACTGCTAAGACATTACCACCCATCCTAACGTCACGCCATGTTTTATAGCGCAGTTAACTACCCGCAATAGCCGCGCCAGCCATACGCGTAATAAAGTGGGTCGAACAATACGAAAAAAGTGGAAATTATCCTTTACTATGTTTTATAGTTAATCCTTATATGAATTTCCCGTTTCAGGGGTGTCTAAACTGAAGCATCGGTGGCCCGCAATGTCTTCTTAATATGCGCTCACGACTACACGTCGTTAACCTAAAGGGATAGGCATATGATATGAAGATAATGGATAATGGAGCTTTTTGCAAATCTATAATTACAAAGTGCAAGAGTATGTTTGATCGCGCTAATCATCGCCTTTGAGGTATTAAGACATTTGCTAGGCTATTTTACATCACGCTGTGAAACGTGGGAGCGGAGTAATATAAATAAAACTGTATGCGTAAAAGGGTCAGTACAATGACGTCAAGATCAAACAGCATTTGAGTGATGCACATATTACTAACTATAAGTCCATTTACTTAACATGAAAAAAATAGGACGACAAATATCTAAATGAATTTTTCAACTTACAGCAGTAAGTCTATTTAAAAAAATCTGTCACTTATACTGGTCCTAATCCGTTTAATTAAGATTAACAAACCAATGAAGTAGGCAACACCTCTTGTATGTGTGCCTGTGCACGGTACAGCATACTGTAATACATATATTCATCTAATTACTATGCCACGTCACTCAATCTAGCGAGTATTTTTACAAGCTATTATTTCTGCTAACTAATTTAAGCTCCATCTAGCGGTCAACTAAAACTCCTATATAATTAAGGGTAAAGCGCCATCTATAGTATTAACCTACATCTTAAATATTTGAAGAAATTACTGTAATTTAAGTATACTAAAGCTAAGCTTTGTCAAACCAGTGTGGAAGACAAAACATAATGATAATTAATAAGCTCACGCTCGTAGATCATACCCGGCGGATATTACAGATTTATTTGGCATGTCCTGTGTCGCCAGTATCTCTTATTTTATATACATACATATAAACTCATACCATTATTTCACTGAAATTGATTTATTTTATTTCCCGAATTTAAGAACCTATGTTATCAATAATCTTAGTTATGTAAGCTTGTCAGCAAAAACACCACTCACATTTTTTTAAAACCTTTCTAATATAACCTCTTTGTCCGAAATAACATTGCAACACCAAAGTCCAAATATAACCATGTTCTAATAAGGAAAGGATGTGAAGGGGAAGCTTTGACGGGCAGAGGGTATGGACAAAAGGAAATTTGCTTTTTCATGTCTGTTCCCTTGTCTGTCCACGTATGCAGGGCATCTGCTTACTCATTAGCTAGTTGATGAATGGCTCTATGGGTAGCAGTTACTTGATATCAGGTGACCCACTTGCTTGTTTGCCACCTTCTAGCATAAAAAACCATATTATTCGAATTTATTTTAAGAGAATACTAAAGCTACAAAGATATTTGTGAAACAGCAATACTAAGAGGACCCACAGATGTCACTATAAAACATTTGCAAAGCATGGTTATTCTCAGGTGCGGAGAGTTAACCTAAACAAAAACACCATCTAAGATTTGTCAGAAAACAAGATCTTTAATTTGTACAACTAATACATATAATCAGAAAACATTCCAATCTACAATGTAATACGAAAAAACGAGATATTTCTTCAATTCTTGGGGCCCTCTGTATATTATTCCCCGTCCACTCTTATATCCACAGGCCCCTAAGCTTCATCCCAGAAAGCTGAATGTAGAGATGAATGAATTGAACTTAATATTATGTATAAAAAATTGACATGCACATTCCTATATTTTACTTTTTAGATACAATCAGAGATGTTGTGATTGAGAGTGGTTGTAGCCCCATCTCCATGTGTCACTTAATGGTTGCGTGTGGTTAGTTGTAGGGTGTAAAATATAAAGGGTTGTATGTTGGGTGTAGTTTTTGATATGTTGTTACTATTAATTGGGTTTTTCGATAATATTTTAATAATATTTGTATTATTGAAAGAAATAACCCAGCAAAGTGGGTGTTTGCAGCTATGTATAATAGTATTATAAAGCATAATATTAAATAAAAGGCCATATTACCAGAATAAATTTTATTTCTACATTAAAGTATCTTCCGAACGTATATATTCCCCTATATCCGCTTGGTGGAAAGCTATATTAGCTAATGGATCCGCATGCCTGCACTCCGCTGTTGATCTGGATGTGATACCGAACCCAATCGGGATATCTGACATTGTGTTTATGACAACACCCTGATGTTTAGGTGTGTTCTCGGTTATTCTGCCCAAACCTATAAAAATAAAATAAGGAATGGTCAAGCATTATATGAATTATACTTGTTTACAGATCTTGTCTTACCTTTTAAATGTAACCATCTATTAGATCTATCTAGTGAAGAAAGCTTATAAGTGGTAATGCACTGGTTTCACCAATCTTAGTCTCCCTGCGTTCCCCCTTTTTAAATTGATATTAATGTTACTTACCACTTTTTAGAACATGATGTCCGTATAAGAATTGTTGCTCTGCGGATGGCTTAACCCAAATTTTGTAAGAAGCGTATGGTGCTATGTAAGTTAATGCAGTTATATGTAATCTAAATTTATTTGTTTTTGTGAATTTTCCAAAACATGTGCCGGCTGAAACCAAATGATCGGGGTTCACTGTCTGTGCTAGCTGCAAAAGACGCTCGGATATGTAGTATACACGGTCCTTTTTCTCTCTAAAACAATACGAGCCGTCTGGTCTGTCTATCAAGAGTTTTACATTCACACCGATACTGAAATCAAATACAATCATTATTTACACGACAAAAAGAGCACGTATCTTAAAATTTAGTTATATTTAATCAACTCACTATTTACTTAGTTTTTCGAATAAAATTCTAGTTCTATCTTCTGATAGTACTTTCATGTTTTAATATTTAATGGGTTATTTTCTGAAAAAAATAAAAACACGTGCAATGCAACTTGTGTTGATATCCAAATCCTATCCCAAATGTTGACGTTTGACATTGTTGTGTGACAATAACTTTTCGTTCAAAAATATAATTGAAATTTACAAAACCATTTGAACCAAATATTCTGGCTTTATTATTTATATGTTAAAAATCCTTAAAAACACTTATATGTGTAACAAAAGAAATGTATATTCTGTTTAAGTGTTACATCCAAATAAAAACTCCGAAAAAAACCTAACTTTCTTCCTGACTTTAGTTAGAAGTTAGGTTAGGTTTTTTTTGAGAGGTACTTAAATAAAATACTTTTTGATAATATTATTTACCTATGCCCGAACCGAAGTGAAACTTCCGAACGTTCCTGCAGCAGAACGTCAACAGGTGATTGAACGAAGCTCTCAGACAGAATCTCTGCCAAGCCAATTCACTCTCTGTTCATTCAACTCATTAGTTATTCAACTTCGTGCCAGTGTACTATCGGTAAGTTTTATTCTTAACTTTTCATTTCTATTTTCGTATTTACGTAGTTTTGTGTATTATACCATGTGAATATATGATTGTATAGAAATAAAGTAACTACGATAATTCGTATTAAACAAATTATTAACTTTGTTAGTGTTCTATAAAATCCAATTAGTTTTTCACATCTGTTTATTTCGCGACCCTGAAACAGTGAGTGTATACCACGTGACAATAACAAAGCAGCAATTGTGTGCAAAAAATATATTAACGCAATTATAAACTTATTTATTATACTGTTAACATAAATTTTATTTTTGTTCACACAATTGGTGTTAGAATTTTATCTTCTGAACGCATTACTTTCTGAGCGTAAATGTTAACTGAGTCACAGGAGGAAGTTTTACACTTTTACTGTAGCTAATTTATCTGATTATTATTAGAAACGTTTCCATTATGAGTGGAATTTTTCGTATATTTATTTATAAATGTATACATACTTATTTTACTGCTTATACAACACAATTAGTAAGCTTAAAAGTCCTCGCCGAATTTAAATCTCTAGAATCGAACCCTAATCCAAGATTGTAGACCTACAAGTAGATCGTCCAAGACTGAAAATATTTATTGGTGATCAAAGATGCCACCCCAAAAATATTTCCAAAATAATATACCTACGCAAAATTTGGGATACGAAAACAAAAGCTTTCATCGCATTCGATGATGGTTCGCATTTCACGTTACCTGAATACATGTACAATATTTTAATTAAAATACCACATTTTGTAAACGTACGGAGTAAACGAATTTTATAAAAGTAGTATAATTAGTTCTAATACATTTCTTAGAGAAAACTTTGATATGAATATTTTAAACAATTTGTAAACACATTAACAATAGTAAATAATCTGAACCTTTAACTTTAACCCGTCAGAAAATATCCTTGAGAAATTATTGTAATTATATCAAATGAACTGAACATAAAAAGATGATCCGGGCACTTAATTCTGTTATTTAACTGACAAATGACAAATGTTAAAAACAGATAATAGCTACCGTACCGTACTGCATCGGCTAGATAGCCGAGGTTGGACTCGCTCAGGCACTCTCGAATCCGAATGCTAAACTCGTATTGAATGACAACCTGAGCCGAGGTCCCCTCTCGGAGGCTCGCCGAAACGACCTAGATCTCAGCGACCTACCTGGAATCTGGTAATTATAACAAAGTAATGGCCCAAGACGATTTGACCATCTGTCATTGATTAACAACGTTTTCGATTTGTCTTACACCGGTATTTCAACCTTTCCACTCCCTTAGACATTTAATGTTCAAGTATCCTTTCATTCAAATAGATAAATCTTTTAGTATACAAAAAATGCACGATATAATCAATGGATATAATGAATCCATGAGGGGAAAAGATCTTAGATTAAAATTCAAGAGATTCAAAATAGGCCATATACATATAGTTATATGGCCTATTGAATTATGTCCGAAAAAAAGAAGGCCATATTTGTTTTTCAATTTAAGCCGGACTTGCAGCGGCTGTAATCCCACGGTCCACAGCGTTGACGAGAGGTCACTGGATCTTCATTATGAACGCAATCGCTGGACTATTTTTAGGCCCCCATAACGATTCGCTAAAAATAGTCGATCTCTGGCATAAGAAATAATTGCGCGCTATGTACATCCTCAAACAAATACACATTCACCCACATACACACACACGCATATACATACATACACACTCATGCATACAAAAACAGTAATAACGCCCGTGCATAAATATAGCACACATAAAATTAAAATAAAAATTATTATTATGTCTCGACAACTTGGTTCCGTTCGCTTCTCGGTTCCTAGTACTAGTATTAGGGGATTAATTTTCCGCAAATCCACGACTAGGGAGTATGCGTGTGGGACATGGATCTAACTAGTTCAACTCCCCAAAGAACTCCAGAAACCCTTTAATGTTGCTGGCGATCTCCGATAGTGAAATTGTGTGATATAACTAGAAAAGGATAGGAGGGGAAAAGGACTAGGCTTAGGCCTGCAATACCTCACTCATCAGACGAAACGCAGAAATACTTCTACTTGCCTACCTACCTACACGGTCGCGGTATTTCAACGGTCGAGCCGGCACATTCTAGCAACAGATGTTGTGGGCCACTGTTGTCTTAGACTTACTTTGACATTTTATTCTTGTCCTGAAAGTGCCCACGTTATAATGACGTAAAACCTGACGCTGGCAATTTGCTCCAATCCGTAACTATAAGCAAAATGAAGGAAGAATCAAAACGCATTGTTCTAACGCGAAGTATATAAACAACAACAAATCTCCGGTGGTCTAGGGCTGCTAATAAGTTTAAAAACTAAACTACCAATTAATTCAATTTTTATTACGATTAGGGACCAATTATTTTTTGCCTGACTGTACAACCTACCTAATTAAAGAAAGTATAATTTATTTGCAATTAAAAAATTTTCGCCGCTCCCTGAACAGACATAACGGTTTTGCTTAATTAATGACGAATCGAGGTCGAAATCGTGTCACTGGGACTTAGGTGTGGTTAGGGGTGGCGATTTTTGTAGATTATATATCGGCAAACGAACAAGCAGATTTTAAAGATTTTGTTAGGCGACCCTAACACGTACCATGAAATTAACCTCCTGATTGTTAGGTGTATGGAATGTGACTGGTCACGTAGGTGATAAACTAGGGAGCTTCTCTCATGCCTCCCAAATTCTGCTGGCACAATAGTCCCTTATTTTTTTTTATAATACTAGTTGGCAAACTAGCAAGCGATGTCATAGTTTCACAGTGATTTCATTTGGTATTTTACTGACATATTTTAATTTTATGATATACATTACTATCATCACTATCAAACTTCTCAAGATCATGCGCTAAGTCAATCTGAACGTTTCCTGAAAATTTAATTCAGTCTATAGGGACCATACACACATCGCCGTTAGTATATATACAAGATTTATTGTAGCCATAAAGATACTACTATGACACTAATATGACATCATTAAAGTAGCTGATTTTAGGCCACCTAATCAATGTTATAAATTGAAATTCCTATTCTTGGCTAGATAATCGTCACGTAACAATTCTCGCGCACTGTAATAACTACGGATCTTAATACTTTTATAGTAAAATGCTCGGTGTATTTTGACAACCCTATTTGACGTAAAACCCAATTCGACCAAATGATTCTACACGCGTGGTTGCCACTCCTTAGGTGTGTGAATTCTACGAAATAATGGTATAACATAATTTTACTGTTACCGATAAGTTATCGTATCAGAAATAAGGGATTTATTTTAATATTAATTACTTAATTTTGGTGTAAATTTTATGATTATATTTTTGAAGTGAACACGTGTATCGTTAGGCTATATCGATATTGTTAATTACGTCCCCGTCGCCAACTTATTATATTAAATTTTTTTTGTAATAGATGGCGCTAGTAGTCTTATCAATCAAGGTGAAATGTTACTGTTCTATTTTTCATATTAATTTGCTGAATTTATAATTAGAATATAGACTTTCTTTAACCGAAACGGCTTATTAAGGTTAATACTATATTTAGATGAAACAATAATTTGTATATCGTGAAAAATTGCAGGACTCTTGCGTTGACAAGGTTGTATGGTTGTATCGCAGGGGACCGATCTTTGTTGTATCACTGTAGGAGGCCTATTCCAGTAGTGGTCGACTATCGGCTGCAATTAACGAGGAATTTTCTCTACTGTTGGCAATCCTTTATTATATTTTTTTATTTGATTTTGATCAGATTTTTTACTGTTAGCACTTTTATAGTGAAAATAAATTTGTTAGGTTTTTGTTCAGTTCTTATATCATCGTATCGTCTTAATAATTGCCTAATAAATATATCTTAAAAAGTTTTTACTGAAAAAAAAATGACAATAATTTCTGGTTACAGGTATCGCAAACTGTTGGTTCTAACATAATTTGACTCTATTAGTCGCTTACCTTTAAAAATGTCTTGGAACTACTATCCGAAGAATTTTAAAGCCAACGGTTGGGGATGGCACAGGGGAGGGACAGCTGCGACCGCTGTGCGCGGTTTCTTGAAGCGAGAAAGAGATGGAGAAGGGAGTTCCGAACCTTTGGTCGGGAATGGAAGTCTTTACCCCAGTCTGCCGGCAGAAGATGACACGATGTTCCGAACTGGAGGTAGACTTTATCCATCGTTACCTGCTGAAGAATACGAAAGCGGTGCCGTGGAAGAAGTGGTGGAGGAAGCGTGTGCATCTGTCAACGTCAATATGGTGGTAAGTGTTTATTTTTTATTTATTAATAAAATTTTACTAATATTCTTGTCAACGATACAAACAAACTTAAATATGTACTCTTCTAGTAATGGTTAAATAAATATGACAAAAGAAATAAATATGCGCCCATTGTCCAGAGGGGTAGGCAGATAATATGGGTTTCCAGTTGGTTGGATCCTGGTACACCTCTCTCGCTTCTTCTTCATCCATACAACGGGTACTCCTTACATTGCCTTTCTTTAGTATGTCACTAATCTGATCGACATAGATTCACCCGAGACGTCGCAAATCCCAGTCTATTCGTTGCCCAACTGATAGTAGTAGTGGAATGGCCACATGGTAGCTGTCATCTATAGACATGGGATAGACACATATTTATTATAAGCACTTTATGGGTCAGTTAATTTTCTTTAACATTTTCCTCGTGTATATTTTTTAAGGGAAATCCCACAATATACTAATATATCAAGTACAGGAAAGGTGCCAAGAAATTGTTCTTTGATGTAGCGCCAAGTTTACGTTTGTCGCATCGATCGCTTTAGCAGATTGTGATGGTTACAGATCAGTCCTAGGTTCGATTTACACATCCTAGAAATATATTTGTAAGACAAACAAAAGTTTGCTTTTCCTTTTGATTCCATGCAAGCCAAATCCAGTCATTCTAATGGCTTACCATTAATTTTGGTAGTTCCCATTATTTCTAAACCATTAAGATAATATCAAATGCTGTATATAAAGTTTTGATGAAAATAATAAAACAAATTGTATTTTTGTAATAAATCTAACGCATTTATACGCGGATTACAAATTTTGAAAGATCTCAAGTGAGATTAGGCGGCCGACACAAATCTCACATCTCACTCGCCCTGGATTGCAAGATCCTCAAACGTGCCTCAATTTAATAGACGCCAAACATGCTTGTCGGTTACGGGTACTCTGAAAATCGCCTTCCTTTGGTATGTTAGCAATCTAGTTGATTTGATATATATTCATGGAAGATGTCCCTGGAAACTAAAGAAACAACAAGAACAAAATAACGTCTAATGTTTACAATGTAATGAAACATGCGCGCGTCTGAGACGATGCAACTGCTACATATATTTAATTAAATAATCTACATAATAATGTCTCTATCGCTAGTAGTTAGAATACAAACACGAAACATGTTGATTTAATTTATGTGTATGTATGTTTGTATGTATTCCATAATAACAAAATCAACTGCACGTGTAATCCTATCGAAAAAGTTAATTGTGTAAATTACCTTGGAGTAAAAATAGATACCTCTTTTTCCTGGAATTCCCACATTGAATACGTATGTAGAAAATTAAGAATATTACTAGAAAATTTTTTATCATTTAAGTACTAAAGTCCCATTGCCAATACTAAAATGTTTATATTTTGCACAAGTGGATTCCATAATAAGTTACGCTCTAGATTGCTATGGATTAACATTTAAGACATACATAGATAAAATAGAATCATTGCATACAAGATTTTTAAAATTACTCGTAAATAAAAAGATAAAGAATCAATGTAAAGGAGATTACTCTAAACTTTATAAAATATGTAAAACTTTACCGGCGAGACTTAAACATAAATATGTTCTACTTGTGAACAACCAAAGTAAACAGGATCGTTTCACTAATTTGGTGCAACATAAAAGTGGCACAAGGTCAATGTCCAAAGGTAAATTTGAAATGCCCATGGTACTAAATTACTATGGAGATAGAACGCTAAAAAACGAGTTCCATACTTACTCAATAGTTTACCCGAGGATATAAGACGTAAGCCTACACTTGCTAAATTTAAAAGCTTATTAAAAAACACTTGTTAAATATGCTGTAACCATTTACGTAAATTAATTGTAATTGTATAACCTCATTTAAAAGCTATGTTTATATAAAGCGAGTTACATATATTTTATAACTTTTTATCAATAAATAAATAAATAAATAAAAAAAATAAATTCCATCACTGTTTTACTGATCTGACTGACGTCTACCGCTTTGTCATTGATCTCGTCACTTGATCACTGTCAATCTCATTAAATTAAAACGAGCGATGCCGGGCACAAACACTAGTTTATAAATTAAGATATTCATAGCTTTCCTATTCCAGTACATAGCTGCCTTTGTCGAAAGTGCTAATAGAGATAGTCATAGATACGCTGGGAAATACATTTATGTATGTTTCCGTATTTTTGATGACGTCATCAATGAAACATCACCATTACTATAAAGCAACATGTTTTACCGTTTATCCAAAACAAGAGTCTCTACGTCATAATGAGTCAGGAAATACGTTTATTTGTCGATTCTGAGTCATAAGAATTCCTGATGTTGGTATCACAAACTAATCATCGGTTGGTTGGGCTTAGTTTTAATGATACAGAACGCATACAGTCAGTGCAAACGGTACATTAATGCATAAGTATACAAGAACCGGCAATGATGACGTCACAGCCCATTTAATTACGAATCGTGACTAAAAATATGCTTAACCCCTCAAGTCTGTTATCAAAAAATGTTATGAACTCCTGGCCACATTGTTTGAGGTCACAAATCCGGCGGATTGTCGAACAGTATAAGAAATAACAGTGGATGGGAAAACTATCACATAGTTTTATTTCCCATCTCCATTATATCATCGGACCTAGATCGGTTATATACGGCCCCATTGGCCATCCGTTCTGCGAGCAATGTGTCCGGCCCATTGCCACTTAAGGCTTGCAATTATTCAGACACGATTGTGTTAGAATGGGGGCAGGTCCATAGGCCCTCCTCTACAACTAGAAGTGATTTCAAATTTTCATTGTGTACAAAATACTGTTTTATCTTATTAAATAAATATCTCGATGTGTTACGATATTTGTCCGGGATAAACTCCGAAACGATTAAATCCGAATATGCAATAAGTTTCCAATAGATGGCGTTGTAAATTATTATGGTACTTTATTAATGCAACATTTCAGACTGTGCGTTTTTTCATGGCTACCAGTGAGAAGCCAGGGCGGGTCGATAGTGTATTATAATGTTTTTAAATGTTCCATTACTATTATCCCACGTTTAATAGGAATTTAAAATTCAAACACAAGGTCGAACAAAACCGGTTCTCAGCACAATAATTGCTTTTTCAATGAAATAATTTACTACAAGTGAGCCACTCCTCTTGGTATTCAGGAATTTTACTATTTATTTAGGCACTAGACTGATAGGATGGGACTTTTGTAAACTAGGTTTTTACGTTAAAACTCGTAAATTCCAAATATTTTCGAAAAACAACTTTTTCTCACATTACATTATAACTTTAGCTATCCATATTTCACAAAATTACGTTTCCGATGTAAGTATAAAACAATTATAATGGCCGCCGTGTATGGTAAATGACGTTTGAGTGTAATACGTACATACGCGCGAAAAACATTACTCTTCTGAGCTAATCGGGTAATGAAGCATAGTAAAAAAATGTTTTAAGAAGTATAATAAATCTACAGACACATAGCTACGAGCTGTGAACGCGATTATAAGGGCGACGTTTCGGAGTATTTTTAAACAGTTTTATTTATATCGATACTCCTCTTAGTGATTTCGTGTGTTGAAGAATTTGTGGTAAAACTCAATTTCTCTATGCTCATGGACACCAATTTATGAGGTTATAATGCAAATATATTGTTGAATACTGACGAATTTTATTTTTCAATATTATTACATACAAGATGAGTGTAACGACTACACGAAGACACTCTGTATGTCCTTTCGTCACAGACACTTTGTGTTCTCCGTATTAAATATAGTAATTTGGTATGTATCAAAAGTTCGACCATACTAATAGCATTTCCGAAGTTGTAGTTTCAGACGGCGATGACCTTTAAATTAAAATAAGCTTTCAGGGCTGTCACTCATAGGGCTACCCGTATGTACCGTATACATAGTACATAGGGCTACCCCTGCCTATGCAGAGATGAAGAATTTCTATTTGGCACAGCCCTGGGATGTCTCTCACGCTTGCAGAACCTTGCAATCTACGTACAAGCTTTTTCATGCCCTATCCACGACATCTTTGTAGGAAAATAGGACAAGTCGTTTTGTGGAGTTATCAATCAATTGAAATGTATTGCTTAATTAAACCTACAGGCTCCAATAATCTGTCATTATTTCGAGTGATGTCACCATACCGCCGAAATCTCATATTACCTTCACACTTAGTCTTATTTGGTAATACCTCGTTGTTCTTTAAATACAAAAAAAATGTCTGACAGTTGTAATAATTATGTACACTTTTAAAGGTTCGTTGAAAACCTCGCTCATATTTAAATATTATGTAACAACTCGTTTTAACACTAACCCCGCCATTCTGATCATGTCTCCGCAATTCCATATAAAGAAGTTGTAAAATTAAATTTAAGAGGTTAAGAGTTAAAATATTTTAACAGTATAACGAAACTAAGCGGTTAACACACACATACACCATATTTGGTGAAAACAAAAACAGGTACCCGTCAACTTTATAAAACTGTGCGGAAAAGGGAGAGACATATTCTTTGAGTTTAATGTATAAATTCAGACGTTGTTGACGCCACCAACTTCAAATCTAAGCTCCAATATTAGCCCTCGTTTGTGTACAATTACTGTATTTGCTTGTTCATTACTATGTGACACCGATGCGCTGACCAAGACCATATATCACGATACTTGGGATTAGTACTTGGAATTCGCAGCAACAGCAACTATTGAGAACGTCAAGATTATCATAATGTCAATACAATATTGGTTATCAGCGCCATCATAAATTTAGTCAAATCTTATCTAACCGAACAAAATAATCACAACACTTAACATTCTTTAATATTACCACGTTATTTTTGACGTTATATTCCTGACTACATGAAAAAGGCCTTTGATATGTCTAAAATACTACAGTTTTTTTATATTACCCTGCGCATTTCGCTCGCTAAAAAAAAGTCGATGTAGTTGTCTATATTTCCTTTAATTCACAGAACTATGTGATTGAATCACCACTTCCTACGAGTACAAAAATATAAATATTGTCTTCGGTTTATCGACTTTCAACGACCATTTATTTGCGTTCCTACTTCAACTAACTGTAATGTTGTGAATTTGCTTGAGAATATATTTTTTCTATTTTTATTAACTCTGCCAATACTACCTACTAATTCATTACATCTTCGATACGCTAGATTATTCATTTTAACGATCGAGCATGCATTGATTGGATTGTTTAAATATATTATACTTTAATATATAATACTTGTTACCTTATACAACCTATATGGTATAACCTAATGGAAACTAAATCGGGCATAGTAGTATATGTACATAAATAAAGAGATATATATATATATACACGTACATACACCTACTACTTAAGACTTATGGAATAAATTGTACCGACATATACATATACGTGCAAAGATTTGATTAAAAGTCGAACGCACATATAGATAAAATGTATTCAAGGCTGGTTAATATTGCCAATTAAATAAGAATCCATAATCTTCTTGAGTTCTACAAACACATATTGGACAATGTTGCATTTATATTTTGTAATTATGGAAGTCTATTAACCACTTCTTATTTTAATATGTATAGAACAAATAAAATCACATATTTCAGTTAATTACGTCATGCTTTGCACTGGCAATAATCTGTTATAATACTGCCGCGTTTAGTAGTCCTCTGCCGATTTTCATGGCGAACTGATCGTTCGACCTTTAAGTTTAGTCACGTAAAATTTAGAAATCTGTCAAAATCGGTGATACTTTTTTTCGGTACGTTAAAGTTTTGTGGATCTTTTAATATAAAATACTGAATTATGGTGCCTCTTTAATTTATAAGTTCCTATAAATTTGTTCTATTGTGCTGTGTTTTAATGTCGATAAACTTGTGTCGATTTGTAAACTTCCAATTGCTCATTATACTGTTTGCTAAATTTTTGAGTACTTCTTGGATGAAAAGATGACCTCATAGTCTTCAGATCATGTATAAATATTTGCATTATTTTGTATTATTCATATTAAACATGTCAAATATTTTATTAATGAATTGTTTTAAGGTTACATTCTAACTGACCTAGTTGAATAAAAGTGTTACACATAGCAAACTCATATTTTCACTCGCCTACTCCAACCAAGCTAAGCCAATTTTAACATTAGAAGACCGTTTTTAGCTACTTCTTTTAGTTTGTATTTAGCCACTAAATAATATAACATTTTACTACATATAGAAGCTAAAATGTTGCCAAGCATAATTATTATTTCCAGTATTTATTTTATTTTCTAAATTAAGTTAATCCTTTCAGTCAAGTCAAATCTAGTAAACAATAATTCCTGGTAAGCATGATTCAGCTAGGCATTTTCACACATAAGGCTCTAAAGAGTTAGTTGGTTAATTAGTACATTAGGAGTCAAAGAGTGATACGAAGATTGCTTTCTATTATATTTTATTCCTATTATGCTTCTTAATTTTAAATTTCGCTGTTAAATGTTTAGTAAATGCCAAAGGTGTTATTAGGCATCTTAAATTTGTGCTGAAAAGGAAATAGCGATCACATTTTCAGATTTAGCTATAGTAAAACATACTAGATCTAGTATTATTAAATAATTTATAGTTTAATACATGTAATTATTACAATATTTAATATTCAAATAATAATACAAATATAAAATTCCATGATTTTTTTCCGATCTCTAAAAAAAAACATCAGTTCATTGTATATAATGACCAAGGAGGTCAATTAGCACACCTACTGGTAGGTGATGTCATAGCACAATAGTTATCTAACATGCCTCTAATGTGCTCTCAGGCAGTGCCATGAGCACATTGAGTGTAATAAGATTGTCTTTCAGCGATTCATAGGATAGAAATGTTTTGTGTGTAGTTTGTAGTTGGGTTTTAAGTAATTAAGAAATTGTGTTAGTAGAAAAGTTAAGTATCTCTTCAAATCTGATTCATGACTACTGCTTTACAAGCTTAAACTAATATATTTTTATTTTTTATTAGTCATTCCTATTAGAAGAGAACACATTTCATATTTTTTTATGTATACAAATGCTTAAATTTTGGATTACTTTCCTAGACAGTGAAATGGATTGGCAAACAACATCAAGTAAAAACTCTGCAAATTTTCCATACCAATATTGTATTTTCATTTTGTATTTATCTCGACATAATTGCAAACACAGCACCATAGATAAAGTAAAACTAATACATACAGATTAATAATTATTTTATTGTTACTCCATAGAAATATGTGACAGTGAAATGATACAATTATAGTGTAGTGTAGTAGTGTTGTGAACCTCGCAATGGCGGGGCAAAATGGCGGCGGTAATTTTGGTGCGCTAATACAAGGCGCCGGAAGACAGATATTGAATCAGGGAGGACAAGCATTGCTACAGTATGGAGCTCAGGCATTAGGGAATATCATCAATGAGGTCTTCCAGAAAAAAGAGGTTGAGCAAAAGCGGTTTCTACCGAGCATTAAGAACTATAAAGTGGTGAGTACTTTTTATATAAAGAAATAATTAAAAACCGAAAATAGCTAGGTTTAGGGCAGGGGCAGACAACCTATAAATCACAGGTCCATATTGATAATTTCTGGTGGCCTACTTTAGTTCCGCAACAAACATTTTGGGAATAAAAGAAAATTGAATATATAAGATCAACATTTTAGTTAGTTCATTTACTTTATTAAAGCCTTAAAGCAAAACAAAAACCTGGGTTGGAAGTAACAATTGTTCATGAGCCAGAAGCCTACTATAAAACATGGCCCCATCAAAGTTTCTTGCTGGAACATGAATGTCTACACCATTTGAGTTAAAAGAAATGAGAGATTGATTATTTATATATTTGATTCACTTGTCATATATGGGTATGTTAGGTTAGTTTACTTAGGGTATCTGTATGTCTTAATTAAAGTATATTGTGTATTTTATATATCAAATATTGTTTCCTTGAAGTTAATTAACAAGACACGCCCATGCATGCCATAGATAATAATATTTACATAATGTATACACAAATAGTACAGTCACCATCCAATATTAATTAAAAATTTACCAACATTCATGCATAATAAAAATTAATCATAAAACATTATTAACTTGTTTACTTATTGGTCAAATGTCTGTTCAGAGTTTTAATTTAAAAAATGTAAAATACATGCTGTTTTTATTACAATTTTTTGGTTACAAATCAAGTTCATTTTCCTCTAGGATTATTCTGGATTTTGAAATAGAATTTGGTGATTTTTTCTTGCTTATTTAGAAGAATAAAGCAATTATTTATTTAGCGACAGTACATTCTATAATATATATAATTCGAAGTGAAAAGTGCTTATACACGATTATTCAAATAACATCACCCAATGAATTAAGCATACAAACTGAGGCGGACCATGAGCTTGTGGGCTAGCCTGCAGCCCTTGATAAAAAAACGGCATATACTAAGTCAAGACAACAATAAAGAAAATATTTAATATGTATTCTGTCTAGAATAAAATCGGACAACGAAAAAAAACCGGCCCTACTATATCCCTATCCATGGGCCGCAACGCAAATAGCCCTTACCGTGGGTTTCCACTGGCGTAAAATCGTGTATCGCAACAAGCTTTCTTTTTTCTCTGTGAAAAAACTGAGATAACAATATGTTTTATGTGATTTTTTTGACAGTAAAACCCACGCTAAGGTTGATCAGCCTCTGCACACAAAGTTCAATGGTCGCGACTGTACTTATAACTATAATTAGTTTGTGCGTAACACACGGTTATATGAAACGTAAACGAATCTAATTCCAAGCGACCGTGTGCAAACTGCGGTATATCTGGTCATTTCCAAGGCAACGTTTTTCTTGTGTATAGATTAGAACATGTTCGACTTTATAGACTGCGTAGTGTAATTGTAATGCCGTTCGTATTTAGTCTGGGTTCGATTCAGGATCGATTATTTTTTGTAACGTTATTCCCATTTCACTAATTTCCGAGGAAGGTTGTTGGCGTAAGGCAGGCGGTCGGCCGTAAAAACTGTAGCCAAAACATAGACAGTATGGTCTACAATCATACTGTGCTGATTCGCTTGTCACTAATCTGATGTAATAATCGATTAAACTGCGTTTTTCTTGCGTTTATGTGGACGGAAACAAGTCAATCTCGAGTCTCACTTTACGAAAATCCTGAATAACTCTGGAACCACCTATCGGATCGGTATACAATTTTAAATGGGATCAATATTGAAAACAAAAATATCGATTGCAAATTTTTTTTCATAATGTTCGGTTCGTCAACGTCGAAGTTCTGAGGTAACAATCATAAAAAAATAATATATAAAATACAAGCGAATTGAGAATGAGTCTAAAGTATTTTGTGAAGGAGCGACTTTAGCTTGGCTTAATTCAAACCAGAATCTTGATATTCTAACATAAAAAAGTAATATCGAATGAAACTATATCAATAGTGGGATTAATGGTACCAACTAGTTTCTTCACGTACAAACTGGTTGCGATAAATATGAAGCTTGGAACAGTAATAATGTTAATGCACAGAAATTATATGAGGTTAGGTTATTATTAAAGTCGGTCTAAATTTACAATATCATACGTATTTTCCTCTATAAAAAATGCAGCAAAGACGGAGCAATTTTTTTTATACTTTCTATATTTCGTTGCGATAATATCGGTCTAAAAAAGTGGATCTTGCTCCATTTGCTTTTGCGTGATTGTTTGACCTTTAGATGTCCTTTGTTCAGCTTTACTTTTTAAAATAAACTTTAGGTTGAATGCAGATTTCTATGGGACAGTGGTCACTCAATATCAGGTATACAGCTAGCTCGTTTGCAATCTTCTTCCATAAAAAACCCTAAGTTTATGCTAGACTGGAGATTCAAGACACAATTGATGTCTTGTGACGTTTCATTCTCACGGCAGATTCGGACCCACCTTGTTTCGCTTATTATTATTACGTTTTCAAAATTACTATAAATAATTGACAATTGTCAACACACTTCAGTTCCTAAGCACCAGAAATGTTTAAGTTATTTGTTCTAGTTCACTTGATAACTTTTCTCTGACCAGTGTCTGTAAATGTGGTTGGTTTTACTTTTTAAAATGGTTTAACGTCACTAATAAATCAATATGGCGGTCTAACATTAAGCGCCGCGTTGTCGATGTCCTAATGCCAGTGGTCGGCAACAGGCAGATCAAAATATTGTTAAATTTACTTTAATATTAATTTAAATAGTATATTTTCATATAACTGGGGCTATTTTAAGGTACATGCCGACCTCTGTCCTATTGTCTCTAAATATAAAAGATGTCACCTGTTTTTTTGCGTTTTACGATACTTTCCTAATGTGATCTGTAGACGATAGAGTGTAAGGTAGGATCTTTATAGTTAGAGGAATTGTGTTGACATAATATCCGTTTGAAACCCAATATTTTATTTTATTTTGTATGTAATCATATCCCAATTTTCGCATATTACCCAGTACCTAAATTTCATTATCTTACATCCTACTTTATTGCGTTTTTGAAACTATTTTAATACAAATATCAAATTTTCAATCTTACCATATATAATGAATATAGAATAAAAATGTTATCCAAGTATTTGCATTTTTATTTAATTAGAAAAAAATGCTTTAAGGTGTTTTTTTAATATTTAGTTGTTGAAATTTTAGTCAACAACCCGATATTCCGAGCTTTATACAAGTACCACAAAAAATATTTAATATCTTTGTGATACTTACAAATTACTCACAACTAAAATCATATGCAAATTTCGCGCATAACCTCTACTCTCACGGCACTCACAAAGGAATCTTCAAACATCGCCTACGTAGTTTATTGACCGCGAACAACTCTTGGTTATTGCAAATTAAAGATACATGTACAATAATATTAAGATTTCCAGGAACTGAAAGATTCGAAGGATGAATAAAGTTCCATTCTCCAAAGAAAAATTTTCTACGGAACCTTTTTTTTATGGAAGCCAAGCGTTAAGTGACCACTAACCATAAGCATCTGCAACAAGGTAATGAGTTGCACATGTGTTGCCTACCATTATGAACAGAGTAGGGGTTTATGAAAAGGGTATTTAGTTTTACTCCCTCCCTAAAAATCCCCTTCTCTTTCGCATCCTTTTCCTATTAGAAAATGATAGGAAGGTGATAAAGACTACATTTAGGCCTCCGGAACCTCATCAGATACGCAGAATACTTCTACTTAACGCCTGTCTAATGTGAGGTCTTGGTATTTAACCGGTCGAGACGGCCTATTCTTGCAACAGATGTTGTTGTTGCGGGCTCTACCACTGTTAGACACTGTTGTAGTGAAATTAAGATCTAAGCATTTCAACTTCTTAATCTCTGAATACCCTGTTATATATAACAATACGTATACATGCATACAAGGTACACTCTTATTGTTATTTTGTTGGCTTTTCCATTCACTGGCTCTCATCCAAAACATACGGGCGCAGTCGCTATACAATACACTGATTGTGTGTGAACACAATGGAGCAGCAGTGGTGGCTCAGCGGTTTAAGCCCCGACTTACGTACTTCAGGTTGCGGGTTCGAACCCAGGCAGGCGCTTTACTTTGTGTAATTTGTTTCATCACCACTGCTCCAAAAACGGTAAAGGAAAACATCGTGAGGAAACCGGCATGTCTTAGAACCATCAAATTCGAAGACATGTGACATCTGCCTACCCGCACTGAGCACACCCAGCGTGGTGGATTACGGCTCATTTCCCTCTCTCGGAGAGGAGGTCTGTGTCCCTGCAGTGGGAACATTCTTAGAAAAGGCCGATTTATTATTATTACAATAACATCAATATACTTTGACCGGTGAAATGAAATGCCACGACCTCGCAGAAGACACGCATCAAGTAGAAGTATTCTGTGTTTCAGCAGATGAATGAGGTGCCGAAGTCCTCATCCTTGTCTTCTTCCCTTCCCAAACTTTTCAAATTAAAAATATAGAGATAAAGAGGAAATATAAAATACGGGCAGCATAAATATGAACAATATATGAGTACTCTGCCGTAGCAGTTGCTAAGTAGTAGAACAAATAAACAAAGCAATGCACATCAAGTCGAAGTGCGGAGTTAGTTTGCACTTGACTAGGATTATGTAAATAAACTGGCGAGTGTGTCATCGAGCTATTACAGTTTCCGCACAATAATTACCATGTCGAATGAAGGAGTCATTCTTGATACTTGCTACAGTTTGCACGTATACGTTTATAATTGGCCTATCCTATACTAACTAATATAAATGCGAATATGAGTTTGTTCGTTTGTAACTAATTAACAAACTACAGTAGTTAACTCTTTAACGAATCAGCTGATGATCATAAAATTTTGCATTTTGGGTACAGAAAATTACATGGAATAGGAACTTACCTTTTGTCCCGAAAACAAAACTCATCCTGAGGTACATAAACCTTAATTAACAAAATCAGTTGCCATGGTTATTGTTTATGTTTTGACAATAACAAGTGTTTGTCACATGTTACCTACAATGCGAAGGTATTATACGCAGAATGGTCGTACAAAAAATCCCAAAATGAAAAATGTATGCATGTGAAGCCGCGGCCTACAACTAGTTTATTTATAACTGAAGTAAGAATGTACACTTTACCTTTATCGAATAAATGTGGGTTTTTTCTTTATAAAGTATTATTTATGTAAAGTAATCCTGCTCACAGTCCCCTGATGCTATGAGGGGGTCCAAGTTAAATTCTATAATCTAGGTTAGTTATAAGCCTTTGTACTCTCGATGACTCTTAAATAGGAGGTCAACTTTGATGTTTGTAATTCATTGACTTTAGTAACATCTATGTAAATAATACATGGATACTGGTTAGCGATGTTATGGTAATTCTCAAGGGATTAAAATTAAACGCAATCTGATTCAAAGGTTTTAGTTAAGACTTCGCTCTAAGTTTTTCTTCTTAAGACTACTAACATCCGTTACATGAAAAAAAAATCTTTATTATTAACAAAACATTAGGAGCGATAAAATGCTGTCTCTGGAGTTAAAAGTATTACCAACATAGCTTACTAAAGAATTAAATAGAATTCTTTTATAAAGGCTTAACCTCTTTTAATCTAAATTGACCTCGGCTACTTGTGACGCTCAATTGTTCAATTGAGACCGCTGAAAGACAAGCCTAACGATCGGGTCTTTACAGAATGCGACGGGTAAAGATCATAAAATTGAAGTCCACATTTCCTTTATCGTAGTTTAGGCAAACGAAGGTGACCAGAAGTGACCAGAATTTTTGATATTCTTTGAAATTCAGGTCTCATTTTAAGGATAAACAAGCATAACTTACTTATTTTAACGACCTATCGTAACGTTTACTGAAAACCTTCCAGGAGGATACAAATAATAAAAAGGATACGGGTTTGACCCGGTATAAAATGCCTTAAAACCATATTTTTATGGCATAGAAGAGTCGAAACCATGTAACACATTGTGGTTGTCTCAGGTACGGTTTATTGGTTACGGTACATTTCGGTATTTTAATGGTACAAACTGGCTACTGCATTGGTGCGGCTTGATAGTAAACGTCAACGGATCGAATAATGTACGCGTGTGTACAGATGTTCATCACTTTGTAACGTACTATTTATATCCCCATCTTACGTTTCTAAGGCCACAATTGTATATAATATTGTAACACTAAGACTTCGGGCAACGAACAATACATGCCAATTTTTTCTATGTATAAAATTTGTTTTATGTAATTAGTTTGCTTACGTGATTTCTTTTTTTTTGTTTTTTTAATAGTGACTAAATAATTTTAGAGCTTTATGTTATACAGCGCCATCTTGTAGATTTTTTTGGTCGTCAATAAAAAATCAAATCCCAAAAAAATGCCGAACGAAGCTCGGTCTTAATAATTGTTAAATTTAAGCCATAAGTTCATCGTCCGTTAGTCTGGACAACACAGACGAAGGGCATCCCGGGTCGACGTCTAGACAAGGGTGAATCGAAAAGCAATTTAATGTCTCGCCAGCTGCCGTGTACTTTGTAATTATTATGTGTTGCTATAAGTAATTATACATTTGCGTCCTTATGGCGGAATTTTTGTCCTTACTTGACACTTATCGTTATATTTTGGACAATTCACACAATGTTACATATGGCATCCCCATGACATATGGCAACCCTCGAGCACACGCGCGATGCGGCATTAAAGCAAGATGGTGAAGCATATTAAAGTCTTTTATATTCTGGAAATGATTTCTGTTACGATAAACGTAACAGAAATCATTTCCAATACATAACATTATAGCCTATGTGTAGTTCTGACGTATAAGCTATATTATTGTAAAGTTTCATTAAAATCCATTCAGTAGTTTTTGCGTTAAAGATTAACAAACATTCATACATCCGTAATATCAAACTTTCACATTTATAATATTAGTAGGATAAATACTGACGTATGCGTCCCCTATACTTCACTTTTTAGCTAAAACTACATACCACACAGCTATTATTGTAGAGCCAGTGATTGTGGGTGGGTAGTCTTAACTTTTATTTGACAAACTTTTATTATTTGTTTTAACGTGGTCAATCACCTGCCAGGAATTTATCACCCAAACTTACGCTTGCACTATATGACGCTCTAATCAGAACTGCGTTAATCTAGAATCTATTATGATCTACAAATGTCGATTTATAAAGTTATGCTTTTAATAGCTTTTCATATCTTATCGAAAACGAACGTACGTATGTTTGAAGCATAAAAATCAACAAGGGGTCTTCTATCTACTTCAATGTCAACAAATCGCATTTTAACCTTGACGGACAGGAAAACAGAAAATATGCCAGAGATAACAACGGAACTCCAGATATACTGCTGGCTTCTAAATTATATTATTAGAATATTAAGGGACGAATAGAGTTGTAAGTTTGACTGATAAAACTTTTTTAAATGAAAATAAATTACCAAAATGTATGGATGGAAGAAGCGAGAGGTGTGCCAGGATTGCGCGAAATGGAAATCATTATCTCTGCCTAGCCTCTGGGTTACGGGCGTCAATGCTTATTTGTTTATAAATGACCAAGGTATCTATAATAATAACCGACCAAGTGCGAGTCGGACTCGTGTACAAAGGGTTCCGTATCATTATCTATAAAACAATATGTAATTTTTTTTATTTTAATTATTTATTTTTGAAGTGAATAACTAAATATTCTGAGAATATGCCAAGCAACTGCCTGTTGCCGTTATCAAAAACGAGCAAAAAAAATCACATTTGATGTATGGGAGCCCCGTTAAATATTAATTTTATTCAGTTTTTTACATACATTTTATAAGATACAGCTTGGTGACCGACGGACGGGGTTCCCGTTTTACCCTTTGGGTACGGAAACCTAAATAATCAGGTGCTAGCCGATATTCTAAACCCGATGTAATGAAGTTACTGTTAGCCTTTGTGTCGGACGGAGGAGAGATGAATATTTATTTCAAGGCTTACCTCAACACTTCCTGAAAACTAAATGATATCTGCCACTGATCTTACCAAGTTCATAACACAACTACGACTAAACATGCACCTACTATATTGCATTTTTCAATACAACTCCCTTGTGGCATTATGAAAAATTAAACTGAATACGAAGTAATTCATTAACTAAAAGCATTTTAAGCAAATAATACTCATTACAGCGGCATCGGTCTACAAGGTGACAGGGAGGCGTCAGTACCACGCCTAAAATGACGCGTCCAACAATGTTGCACCTTGGGACCTCTTTCAGTGCATACAAGCTATCTATCACATTTAAGCTTGAGCACCATTTATTTAAGCTATCCTTTTTTATGTAACTAGCTATTTAGAAGGAACATATACATATACGCAACTGCCACACACGTCACGATTGGTCTAAAATACGGCAAAAGAAATTTCTACCCTCATCTGTCATTTGATCAGGACCTAGATTATCATAAGTAGGTTACCGAGCTAATTTAATTATATCATCTAATAGTTCGTCTCTTTATCTTAAGTAATTTTAGCAATATCAAACCCACTAGCATTTAACAGCATATCCTGCGAGGTTGCGCGATGTTTTAGAGAATAACGCCATCTACTTTCAATAACAAACACTAAACAGTGAAATATAAGACCGCTCACGTCCATTTTTTATATATGATAGACATACAAATCTACTTAAGTACTGCCAAGCTATAGGAAAGGTATACCTCTGCCTAATCTGACAAACATATCATTATGTTATTGCTTTTAGTAAGTTAAAAATGTATTCTAATAACTAATAAATAAATATACCACTTTTAATGTCTATAAATAAACACTTACCGTAACGCAATAATATAATAAAAATTATATCGTAAGATATATGTCATCATAATTAATAGCATGTTCTACAGGACAAGCTTTATGCGTAAACTCTCTATGGGGTTTCGATGTGTTATCTACATACATACGCGACATATTTAATAGGGCCCGTTATCAACCGCCATACCGTCAGCCGATACTTTTATTTTACAGTGGAATGGACACTAAACGGACGTTTGCCGGGAACGAATTATTTGAACTTTATTTTAGTCATTTTTTATTCAATAGGATATTAAAATTGTTTAAATCGATAGTTCGCTTCGGTAAATTCCAGAACAAATCGATCCAATTAATATGTTTATAACAAAGAAACTTCAAGTAAATAAATACGTATTTAGTCCTTGAGCTAAAATTTCAAGGGCGTCCTAATTTGTTAATAATTTATAATTATCGATGAACGCATAAAACATCAGTCAGTAAATGTCCGTACGTGGTAGCAGAATGAAGGAAATAAAAGAAGATATCGTCAAGTTGAGAAAAGAAGATGTTGGTCGTTTGACCACCGCATTCTATTCTTCTGCTGCTGTAACTAATGCTGCTGAAACTTGGAAGAGGAAATCTGTTTCAATACTATCGCCAAAATCTGGACGTATCTCACGACAGAAGGAAACGCCAAAGTCTTCAAACTCCTCTGGATTCTTTTCTAGACTTTTAAAAGATTTCAAGAGGAC
Source organism: Papilio elwesi (assembly GCA_029849275.1). Lineage (NCBI taxonomy): Eukaryota > Metazoa > Arthropoda > Insecta > Lepidoptera > Papilionidae > Papilio > Papilio elwesi. The sequence continues at coordinate 3,070,904 of CM056713.1, forward strand.
GAAAGTATCGGACTTCGAATACCAGCAGTCCAAAGTGAGAAAAAATAGTTCTTATAAACCGTTCTGGGCAACGAAAGTTAAAGCAGAACCACAATCTAATATAGAAGATGTTGCAATAAAGAAGAAAGCAGATGTTGCTGAAAGAAGTAATGCGGTTTATTCCGAAGGTTTTGTCTTCCGAAAAGAATCTGACGGGACCCCTACTATTGTAATAGGAACGGACGATGAAGTTAAAAGTGATGAACCATCTCCTAAGAGGAATTCTATTGTTGAACATAGTAAGGAGAATAAATTGAGACCACTGCCTAATTACACAGGTAGCAAAATGTATATGCCAACTGGAGAACGCTTATATTGGGTGCGTTTTATAGAACATACATACATACATCGCTTTTATATACGAACATATACACCTCTAAAGAAACTAAATAAATTTATGCCACGGGAACCATACATTTTTCCTGGATAAAAAGTCTTTGTGCTATTCCAGACCAAATTTCGTCCAGATCCGTTCAGTCGTTTTTTCGTGAAAGAGTAACAAACATCCATACACATGAACTTCCGCATTAGTAATATAATTTTTTTTGTTATTACCCCATATACTGTTTTACAGTTTTATTGGAATTTCTCATTAAATACTTATTATCTACAGGTGTGCCATAGTCAAATTCACTTTTTATAGTTTAAAAATTTTATTTTTGTTTATTTATTAGTACAAAAAGGCAGGTTTATTATTTATTAAGCTTGAGATATTATTTCCGAAGTTCTTTAAATTTTAAAACGGAAAATAATATTTAAAATTGATGTTATAAAAACAATATCATCAAGATGCTCGCCAGATCGACGATCATGATGGACGCCAATTCTAGACAAATTTGGTTTTAATTCTTCGATAGTTCTCGGATTGTTACTTTAGAGGTAAAAAAGGAACATTATGTTGGAGTCACATGAAGATCTTAAGCGATTAATGCCACAGAAATAACATCTAAGATTACGGCAGCAATGCTGTTGGTCACAGTAAGAAGTTCAATTCTTAAATATGTTCTTGTCCACAGCTCGGCGAGACCCGTCCGTCATCGTTCGGACCGGCCACTTACCAGGACTTCAAGGACATCCGCTCGAGATGCTTAGCTGAAGGTAGACTGTTCGAGGACCCGGAGTTCCCCGCTGTAGACCGCAGCCTCTACTACAAGGAGAGGCTGGACCGCCCGATAACATGGCTCAGACCGAGCGTAAGTCTTACATGCTATCCAACGAGTGTACAATAACATGAGACTCGAGTTTGATTACACTGTACAGCTACCGTTTAGTTATCATGTTATTGTTCACGAGTAGTAATCAAATTCTTGTCTCATGGTACTAAAGAACACTTTATCCCCTGCTCGACTTCCTTAGCTAATGGTCTGTAGATTTTGATCTGTACTAAGGAAATGGGATAAATGAGGCAGACATAGTTGACAATAGGAGTCGCAGCGGAGGACTTTAAAAGAAATAAGTCTTGCACAGCACAGCCCTCGCATTGGGCACAATTGCGCTACTTTAGCCCAATAACTTCTGTAACTCGAGCGACTCTTATATGGTTTAAGATATAGCATAAGACATTTATACCATCATCTGTTATTTGATCAGACCACTTGTGAATTATCAATGTAAATATTCTCCTCCCTAGGTCCCTCGTGGTTGACTATAGAAACTTTATTTGATAAAGTTTGATACAGGAGTGAAAAGTATATCTCTCTATTAATGTCCAGGAGATATGCGAAGACCCGCAACTCTTCGTGGAAGGCTACAGCCGTTTCGACGTCCAACAGGGCGAGCTGGGTGACTGCTGGTTGTTGGCTGCTGTCGCTAATCTCACTCTGCATAGGAAGTAAGTCATAATATAATTAATTTTACCACAAAGATTAGCATAACTCGGGCATTTTATGACAAGGCAAGAATAACATGTAATAAGGAGAGTTTTTGACATCAATGTGGAGGGATATGTCGGTAGGGGTTGACTTAAGATAGATGTAATGCGTGAAAGATGACACGAGTAACAAGAGAAAACGGGTTGTACCGACTCCACATAAAATGTGTACCGGGAAAAAATATGGTATATCCAATGAGATAAGAATTAAAGGGACTATCTATAAATCGGAACTTTAGTCTTCATTTTAGACCAAATGGTTACTTAATTGATAGTAATTTCGCCCAATAGTGTAAATACATACATACATACAATGTATTTAACCGAAAGCCCAACCAATAGGGAAACCTGCTTGGGATCCCGTGATTAATAAAATTAAATCTCAAACCAAGCATTCGACTGCAAGATTTCAAGGTACTGTGAGCTCATTCTGCATAGATCGAAGCAGAAATAAGCCAGAAACTGTGACATTGAGCCGTCCGACACCTCAGTCCCTCCCCGCAACCATGAGCGCTCCGTAACCATTAAACTACTGGAAGCGTCGGGAACAAAAACATAAACGCGATAAAATTCTTGAAATTAGTTTTATTCCAACAAAATCCCTACATTTAGTTCCGAGTCTCTTGTATTCTGAAGTGTGGTGGGAATCATTTTGGCTTTAATTAAATGCGTATCATTATGTGCAAATTATTTAATATAGATTTATATTGCTTCCTGTTCAACATACTGTAAATTCCAAGGACATAGTATATCACCAACAGCAGCGCGTTATACTTTCCGCATATATATTCTATATTTTTTATGTTATAACACTAAGTAAAAATAATCTGTTGTTGATCAGCAACAATCAGACTGCCCCCCCCCCCCTCCTCCCACAATCATCAGTGACAATCGAAAACATTCTTTCGTGACAAATCCAATAAATAAATTTAAATCCAAAGCTCCCTTCAGTGCAGTAGTATATGCCATACCCAGATCGTTGGTACTTATTGAAAGATTTAACAAAATGTAATATCGTCGTGTTTAACGTGTTACTTATTAGCATAATCTGTACAAGTATACTTATCAGTAATTAAATATATAGCTGAAATATTTTTATTTTAATGAGTAATATTTAATTAATAAAGCAATGAATGAATGAAAAACCTAGAAATATCTTTGTTCATTGTCTTTATGACATTGAAACTAATTTGCTACTACACAGACTAAAACCACCCCTTAGCGGCTTCACTTTCTCTTAAACAATGCACATAACTCTTGCTGTGTAAAATATAATAATTTTGACACTTATATAAAGTCAAAGTGTCGCTGTTTACTATACAAGTATACACTTGCATCGCTTCGCTATTTATTTTATTCCAGTCCGGTAACCAAGTAGAGCTGGATTGGAATAGCCCTGACTGGCGACAACAGATATTTTGTCAGCGCTGAAATGGAACTGCATTGGTCGTCTACATGATTCCAGTCGTGCTGAATTCAAAAATGATGATCCAGTGCATTTCAGTGCAGGTTTACAATTTTCCAGTTGTAATCCAGCAGGTTTCGATCGAGTACGATTGAAGCATACTTGACACTTTAAATTTTTACTTATTATTTAATACTAGTAATGCGTCCCGGATTCGCTCCGGTATGTAATAAACAAGTAAAATTATATAGAGCTTATCCATTGGTGAAAGAATTTTTCAAACAGTTTGGTAGTTTTTTAAGGTTAGCAAGAACAAACGAACAAACAAATCTTTTCCCTTTATAATATTAGTACAAATAGAAAATGTTCATATGATAACGTTGTTATTTAATTAATTTTATTCCCAGGTTGTTCTTCCAAGTGGTGCCGGACGACCAGAGCTTTGATGAGGACTACGCTGGCGTCTTTCATTTCCGGTAAAAGTTTATTTATTTACATACTAGTGACCCGTGACTAGTGACCCGCCCCGGCTTCGCACGGATTGCATTAACTATGTTAATCCGATCTCTCTTAAACTTAACAGAATCACCCCCTTCCCCCCGTTGTGCCGTTTCGGAGTCTATACGGCACTTACATACACACGTACACACACGCATCGCTTTTTATATATTTAGATGTACTCTATTGCGCACCATAATATACATACGTAAATACAATACATAATAAAACATAAAAAAGCAGAAAGAACCCCTATATCGTAGATCTTAGAAACCAAACCTCATGTAAATACAAAGCTTAAAGCAAATCTTTGCTTTGTATCTTGATGCGGGAAATTAATTTATACACAAAAATTACTAATTTATATACACCAATATACTACATATACTAATTTTATTAGTTTTTTTTTAATATTGGAAGGTAGCAATTGAGCAAGCGGTCCGTCCGAGTTGAAGCCGCCGCTACCCATAGACATCTGCAATAAGTTAATAAGTTGCAGATGCGTTTAACTTTAATGGACATTGGAGGCGATAAACAGAGAAAATAGTATTTCCTTTTCCTATTTATCTCATCCCCGGTCGAAAACTCATCTTCTCATGCTGTCCTCATTAGAAAAGGATGGGAGGGCAAGAGGCCTCCGCCATCTCACTTATCAGACGAAACTCAGAATTCTGTGAGGTTTCATTTCACCTGAACTTAATTATTAGTAGTTTCTTTATGTTTACTTTCAGCTTCTGGCAGTACGGCCGCTGGGTGGACGTGGTCATTGATGACCGGCTGCCAACCTACCGCGGCAAGCTCGTCTTCCTGCACTCCTCGGAGCGGAATGAGTTCTGGAGCGCCCTACTCGAGAAAGCATACGCAAAGTAAGCGAATACACTAAACATATACGATTAGTATTAGTAGGGACGTCCCATGTGGACTTATATGGATCAGATTGAATATAAGGCGTTGTAAAGAGTACTTGTAACCGACTTTGTGTGTATTTTGTTCCAAAACACGACGATAATTTTGTATGGATGTTGGTGAAGCGAGAGAGGTGTGGTAGGATCCCGCCAAACGGTAACGCGTAATCTCTGCCTTCCCCTCTGGGTTACGGTTGTGAGCGTTCTTATACGATTAATAATGTCATTATGTATAAGACATGTACTGTTAAACGTAACATTTGCCCCCTTGCAGCCAGTTGTTGCCATTCAGTCGACTCCCACAACTTTGACCAGATCGTCAGTACGTATTGTGGGAGATTTAACTTTACGTGGCCATTCTAGATAAGCAACATTCCTCTAACAACCGCTCTGTGGAATGATCTGTCGCCAGCGGTATTTCCAAACCAATACGACTTGGGTCCTTCAAGTAGCCGCGCGTACTCCTTTCCTAAAGTCCGGCAACACATCTGCAGTTCCCGTGGGTTTGTAAATGGGCGGCGGTAATCTTTTTCTCCAGACTGCACGGGTCGTACGAGGCGTTAAAGGGCGGTTCCACTTGCGAGGCGATGGAGGACTTCACCGGCGGCGTCACCGAGATGTACGACATAACGGAACTGCCCCCTAACTTCTACACCATACTGCTCAAGGCGTATGAAAGGAATTCCTTAATGGGATGCAGTATTGAGGTAACTAGAGTTATCTCACCGACCGATTGTGAAATCCAACAGTTTATAAACAGACTAGGCGTAATAAACTGTCAGCAAATATCTGACGTGGTAGAGCCCGCAACAGCAACATCTGTTGCACGAATGGGCTAAAATACCACGACCTCACTGAAGACTCGTATCGTTGAGTGAGGTTCCAGGCCTTATCCTCCCTTTCCCTTCCTAATTTTATCTAATAAGGTAAGAATGGGAAGGGGATATAAAGGTAGAGGGAATAAATAGAAAAAGAAAATATCTTTTTTCTGTTTGTCCACTCCTATCATGCATTAAAAGTAACCAATTCACTGCTAATACTTAATTATCCTTATGTAAAAATTTGTTTTAATCCTTAGCCTGACCCCAACATCCTGGAGGCGGAGACACCGGCCGGTCTGATCAGAGGACACGCGTATTCCGTGACCCGCGTGAAATACGTTGACATCGAGACGCCGGGGCGCGCCGGTAAGATACCGCTGCTGCGCCTGCGCAACCCCTGGGGCAACGAGGCCGAGTGGAACGGGCCCTGGAGTGACAAGTGAGTAACCTGTCACTTGATAGAATAAAAATATTACAAAATTAAGAATGGTATTTCAATTTTATTGATAAGATATTAGATTATACTTACATTATTTAGAGGTTGCGCTTTAACATTGGGCTTTATGGTCTAAGATACGACATACGGAATTTATACCCTCATCTCGTCTTTGATCAGAACCTAGATAATCACAAGCGGGGCGGGGGAGTTAAGCAAGGGTTCCTAATATGATTTTTGAGATTTAACAATGTTGGCCCCAGATAGCTCGGCAAACCAGTCGTTATTTTTTCAAATAAAAATCCCGCCATATGCGAGCTATTCTGGCGTGGGCTGCAAAAACCGTTAGTTAAACGTATATTATGTATGATGGCAATGTTTACCCTAAATAATCCTACAAAAAAGCCCGCGACAGACATATATCTATGTCTGTAAGTCATTATCACCAAAACAGTGAACCATCTATTAATTATAGGGCGGAGTGAAGTTTGGCGGGCCAGCTAGTCTAATATAATAAAAAATGTAAATATACCCCCTCATCTTGAAGATATCTGATTGTGATTAGAAAGTCAGTACAATGTGCAGCACGTGTTGGGTATTTATTACATGATTTAATATTGTAGTTGGTATCATACCGTGGATGTTTTATTAAAATGACATGTAATCGTAGGTCACCGGAATGGCGTTTCATCCCTGAGTCGGAGAAGGAGGAGCTCGGCCTGACGTTCGACGATGACGGAGAGTTCTGGATGTCGTTCAAGGACTTTGTCAATCACTTCTCAAGGTATATTAATGAAGAAAAGCCTTAAAACCAGAAGAGTTGTCATCGAATTCCATTTGGGAAAATCTTGGCGCACCTCTCACTTTTTTCGTACAAATGCGTCAAAATTTTCCAATAACAAGTCTGACTTTAGCCTCGATAAGATTAAATCGCTCGTTGCTCGTTTGATATTAATTGATCACCTGTACCAATCGGCAACCTTAACAGAGCCATAAAAAAACTGGCCAAGTGCGAGTCGGACTCGCGCACGTTCGACGCACGACAGTTCCGTACCATATCTATCTACTCGGCTGCCATTTATATAATAAAATAGAAAAATAAAATAGAAGAGGGGTGTGGAAAAGGAGTATAGGAAGATATGTGAAGGAATAATGTCTGCAGAACCTCAATCATTGGACGAAATGCCGGACTGCATTCCACTGCTGTACGATTTTATATCAATGTTACTCGACTAATTACTTACATATTATAATTACAGAGTAGAGATTTGTAACTTGAATCCTGATTCCCTGGACCCCGAGGAGTGTCCCGAGGGATGCACCAAGAAGTGGGAGATGTCTGTCTTTGAAGGGGAATGGGTTAGAGGTATGTCACACATGCCTTTATTTATAACTTAAATAAAGAAAATGTTCATAGTCTAGCCCATTACTAAATACACCAACATTAATATAACTTAACACTCCTCGTGAATAATTCTACTAGTAGATAATTTAATGCTGAGTTAATAATAAAAATATACGAAATGTAGAGCTGGGAGCTTCACGAATTCACGTTCATGTTGCGCTTGTGTAGTGTCTGAATAAGTGCGCAGCGTGACGCAGCACTCCAAGCGCAACATGAAAAGTGTGTCCGTCTCGCTCGCGCGAGGTCAAGCTCATGAGGTATGAAGGAGACGGCTATTGTTTTGCTATTGTGTATAAATACAGATTGGTATTTTTTAATTTAATTTAATTTAACATTTTCACTGCAAGCAATAATAAATGCGTAGCATAAAATATTAGCCTTTTAAAACCAGAGTAGACTGAAACATTTTAAAATTATTGTATTTTCAATTAATTTAATTTGAAACATACTGTATTGTGAAACTGCGTGAGTACAGTGAAGATTCCAGCTTGAGTTAATCGACCTATAAAATAACTCAATTGCATATTGAACTAAAGCTCACTTACCTACGTGTTAAAGAATATTATTGTGTCGATTCCCAGGAGTGACGGCGGGAGGTTGCAGGAACTACCTGGAGACCTTCTGGAAGAATCCGCAGTACACCGTCACGCTGAAGGACGTGGACGAGGGCGACGACGAGAACAAATGTACCGTAAGTACATACGCACTTTCACTTACGTTAATATCGGATACCGTATCCCAAAAGTAAACCTAGGTACCTAGTAACCAAAATCATAATGTTAAGTAGGCAATAGCATTCGACCAAGGAGTCTGTGCGTCCGTAAGTACCAAATATCACATGCCATGTACCAAGTGTTATCTAATTTGTACCTAGTACCACATACCAGTTTTGACTGTCAATTTGTTCCTATTGTTTTTGCTGCACGCACAATGAATTAAAAGTCAAATTACTTCATTGAAACGCGTGGTGCAACAACATGGACAGAGGAAGGCTGCATACGTCAACGTCCAATAATGCATCACTTAAGTCCTGGTCACAGTAGCGAGTAGTTCACATTTGTTCTATGGAACATGACGTCAAGACTAGTTTTCTCATTTTGTTCTGTAGAACATGTAATGCTTTTACTTCCTAGATTATTCTTTGGAAATAGATTCGGGTAAAGAGTTAGTGTGCAGTTCTACTAAGATAAAGTGAATCAATTGCGTTGTTTTGTCCCATGACGTCACGTTCAGTAGAAGAAATTGTAACTACCAACAATATTATGGTTATGAAAATAAATCATGTAATTTTGTCTGGTCCCAGATCATAGTGGCGCTAATGCAGAAGAATCGTCGCTCGCAGCGCCACCAGGGCCTCGAGTGCCTCACCATTGGGTTCGCGGTGTACCGCCTCCCGGACTACGGACATGTTCCCAAGCCGCTGGATGTCAACTTCTTCAAGTACAACGCCTCAGTTGGACGATCGCAGGCGTTCATCAACCTGAGAGAAGTCAGCGCCAGGTGAATTAATTATATTTTTGCAGAGTGTAGCAGATATGCGATTAGCGGTCGAAAAGTTAAATTACGCTATACTTTTTGTATTCGACATGTGTATGTTGCTGTCACTGACTTGAATACTTTTTTTGTATGAGTGTAACATATGTATGGTATAAAATATTGATTTTTTGTATTTGGTTGTATAACTATGTGGTTCACAAATTATACATCTTTAAAGAAAAAGTATATAATCCATGCCTACATCATATGTTAAACAATATGTTGATATACTATAAATATCTTTTGCAATTTGAGAATACCTGTCGTGATATTGATTAACAAGGAATTATATATCCTTTTTGCATTATTACAAGGTTCAAATTCGAGCCCGGTTCATACGTGATCGTACCGTCGACGTTCGAGCCCGACGAGGAGGGGGAGTTCCTGCTGCGAGTCTTCTCTGAGAAGGACAACAACATGACGTCAGTATTGTATAATTTAAACAAATTTAATCACATCAACACAATAGACTGCTGGACGCAGCCAAGTGAGTCCACGAAGATCGGTCCCTTGCTGGTTCAACCCGTTGACTCCCGCAACCTTCTTAGATCGTTGGCCTACCAATTGCGTCGTATGCTTGCCGTGGCTGACATTGAAAACTTCTTTAGTCGCATCAGATATTCGGCAGGGTACAATTTTATAGACTCGCATGACCACATGCGTCAGCAACATGCTTATTTGCTGGTTAAGGCACTCCACTCATCAGATGAAACGCAGAATACTTCTACTTGATGCCTGTCTTCTGTGAGGTCGTGTTTTTTCGCCGGTCGATTCTTATGTTGTTGCGCGCTCTACCACAGTTAAATATGTAATATGAACCTCTGTTACTGAGATTGCTAAGATATAAAAGTAATAAATGAAATGTATTTTCCAGTGAGAACGACGAAGATGTCGGCATGGGCGATGTCGATGACAGGGTATGTTTTATTTTACTTACGACGTGTTCACACTGCCGAAAACATTCACGTAAAACATGTTATCTCTCTCTTTCTATCTGAAAAAACTATCTTAATATTTTCCAACTGCAAACCGACTCTTCTGTCCCGGGTGCAGTTTTAGGTCATATCTATTTCCAGTAAAATATAATTATATATTTTATTGTAATAATTTTCAGGTGAAGGAGATAGCTCCGAGTCCAGAACCTGCCGATCCAGTGCGGGACTTCTTCAACCGCTTGGCCGGCGACGACGGAGAGGTCGACTGGCAGGAGCTCAAGGAGATATTGGATTATGCCATGAGAGAAGGTACGTTTAGGAACATTATATTAATAACTTCAAAATTATTAAGTTAAGTTCCAGAGTTGGTGACCATCCGTTCATCTATAATCAGATTTATACTAGCTGTTGCATGTTACGCAAGGTAACATGCAAAACAAATGTGTCCCGTACACATGAGGACCCGTACATTTTTTACATTCTAGACTAATCTATCTCTGTAACAAATTTCATACAAATCCGTGTATGACGTGAAGGAGTAACTGAGTGAGAAAGTTCGGACGTCTCTTTCACACGTTGTGCGCCGAGTGAGAGAAGGCCTGCTCGGTTCTCGAGGCGAGGTCTTAAGTTTGCTTGCGCGTTCCGCCGTACCGCGACCGATGATCGCCGAATAGTTTTTTTAGTTATAATTTAATTCAAACCATATCGAAATAACAGTCAATATATTTGTATAAAATATGACACAAACGTAATAACCGACGACGACTTCTTTATAAAATAGAGAGAGTCGAAACCGAGTGTGAGTTCACACGCTAGATATGGAGCTTTCCATTCTGGGTAATTTGTAAGTGAATAACATGAATACAGTGGAGATGGTGAAATACAGAGAGATTACAAAACTAAATTTGTGTATACGTCGCTCTCTCTTGCACCGCCTACATTTCTTTTCTTAGTAACGAATGTCTAAACGTGACGCGTCATTAAGGTTCCCTGTTTAAGGTTGTACCTAGTATTAAATAAAAATTTAAAGACGATGAATGTCCTTGGTTTTTGCTAACACGAATACCTGCATGCTATTAATATTGGTATTGGGACACCGATATATTTGTAATATACTAGTGATCTGCCCCGGCTTTGCACGGATTGCTAATGTTGATCCGACCGCTACCAAACTATACAGGAAAACGCCATATTGTCTATAGGAAGACATACACACGTCGCCTTTTATATATATGTATGTAGAAGATAGTTAACCTTGGAATAGAATTTAACATCTTTAAACATGAAAATTGGTTTTAACATGGAATTTATAGATTAAACTTGTACTATATATTGATACATAATTTTAGCAATAATTAGTACACATAATAGCTAAGCTATTCAAGTAAAGACTGAAGTTACTAGGTATGCGATGGGGTCCCAAAATTTATCTTAAGTTACCTAAAACCGTTCCTAGATAACTTACGTCTGAACCTGGCTATCTAACAATAACTTTACCACAATACTTTCACTAAATAATTTTCAAAACTCCAAAATTTTATTGCTTCATAGAAATCTCTAACAATTTAGGGAATACAGTTTTACAATACACATCAAAATTGTGCTAATCTATTGGCCAAAAATAATTTAAACATGAAATCCTAGTATTATATATAATGATAGCTCCTAATTAATTAATTGTTTATTTCGAAATTGTTTTAAAATGCCCATTTCGAGCTTTTTCAATGTGTTAACGCTTGTTGTGCTGATATACGCTTGTCCGTCTTTGCGTTTGCGACACGCGAGAGAATATTATATGTAAGTATCTATATGTACATATATGTGTAAATATATTTATTTCGTACAAATTATATGTAATTTTGGTTTTAATTGTGTTTTTTATCAGCCTGTTTAATTTTAAGCAATTGAATATAGTTTTATTTTGTTTTAAGTAGAAAAGAATTTCAAAATTTATATTTGAAATATAATTTGATACGTACTTATAGCTTTTTCGTCATGAAAATGTTTTTTTTGTAAACAAAGGTTGTACCTTACCTGTGTTAAAATTCGTAAATTGCAATGTATTTTCGAAAAACAAACTTTTTCTTAAATTACCTTATAACATTAGATATATATTACACAATTTCAATTCACTTTATCTCACGATTTAACCAAATCACAACATTTCCTATGAAAATATAAAAAGTGCCGCCGCCGTGTATATTAAGTGGCGTTTGTTTACAAAAATTATATCCTGATGGAACAATGTATTCCAACAAAACGTGTAGATTTAAAATTTTTATCCTTCGACTAGATTCATGTACTCTGTATTTTATTTTAATTGTTGTTTCTGTGCTATGATCGGCTTAAAGTAGCTATGTAGATATTAGTGCTATTTTTAAAGTTATCTAAACGTTAATTGTCCATGTGTTTTATTTTTGTAACCTTAAGTTCTGTAGTCCTGGAAAAGTAAAGCCTTGTCTTACTGTTTGTTTCTTTATTTCGGAGCAGACCCGTACAAAAGATTAATGTATCAAATAGCTATAATATTGGACATCTTATTGTATCTTATAAAAGGACTAACTGAAAGACACTTGTTGATCCCTCCGCTTATACAATGGTAGATTCCGTAACAATATCCAGAGCCTGAAAAGATGTGTGCTTCTGCGTTTCATGTGATGAGTGAGGTGCCAGAGGCCCCATCTAAGTCCTCTTCCCTTTCCCATTTTGTCCTATTAGGATAGGATGGGAAGGGGATGAATAGAAAAAAAACGCAATATCCTTTTTCGTGACTCATGTGACCATTAAAGGTCATCACACATTTGCGTGTTGCCTATGGGTAGCGGTCACTTGACATCAATCGAACCACTTGCTCGTTTGCCGCTATCTTCCATTACAAAACCCAAAATACAAACATATCGCGTATTACTCTGCCTTTACTCCATTCAACACATCCGACTTAGCTACATATGCCCCGGGTACAGAGCTAGCGATGAAACATGGCGGCGCGTACGATGGCGGGGGAGTCCCCGGCGGCGGACAGACGCCACAAGAGACCAGCTGTCTGGAGCAGCTGCTCTGCGCGCTGTGCTCGCCCATCTGCAAGGAGTTCGGCGTCGACCTGCAGCAGATACAACAGCAGAACGTCAATCAGGAACAGGTGCATTTGAACCAACCACAACCTACAGGTGCGTGATTTAAATCTGCCGTTTCCTAAGTACTAAGATACCTCCAGAGCTTAATCAAATTTGAGTTGTAGTAGGGGTAGTTGTATTAAGTAGACATAGTAATAGTAGGTAGGGGTAGTTGTATTAAGTAGACATAGTAATAGTAGGTAGGGGTAGTTGTATTAAGTAGACATAGTAATAGTAGGTAGGGGTAGTTGTATTAAGTAGACATAGTAATAGTAGGTAGGGGTAGTTGTATTAAGTAGACATAGTAATAGTAGGTAGGGGTAGTTGTATTAAGTAGACATAGTAATAGTAGGTAGGGGTAGTTGTATTAAGTAGACATAGTAATAGTAGGTAGGGGTAGTTGTATTAGGTAGACATAGTAATAGTAGGTAGGGGTAGTTGTATTAGGTAGTAGTAGTACGCAGGTGTGGTAATAGTACGTAGCATAGGTTTCCAACGGGGTCGAAACCGCCATCCCATTGTGGATCCGGGAGCTTTTCTCGGGGGCCAGACAGTACTATAATTAACTTATGATCACGAACCTCTGAGATCTCAAGATAAGAGCAAGTAATAAATAATTTGTTATTATTAATAAATAAAACAGATATAAAATTGCTAAAATTATATATAAAAAGAGGCGTTGTATTGTTTTACTTGTGTAAGCTTAAAGCTTTTACTATACCACAAAAAACTAGAAGTACGATCAACTGATGTACCAGAATACGCTTTATTTTAAAATGACTATTGCCTTGCCTAAGGATCTCCAAAAAATACCAATAAATTATAAGACCGCAACAATATTTTAAAGTTAGGAAAGGTCAAATTTTTATTATGTAATTATTATTTTACTACTCGAATTCTGGGTAACGAGTAGATATTGATTAAGATATTGTATAACTACTTATAACTTTACATTTTCCAGGACGACACAGCGCGTTGCATGCCTGCATCGGTTTCCGAACGCAAAATCATTTTATAGAAATGGAGGGACGCGCCATTTTAAAATGTCTATTTTCGCGCGCAATTTTGACGGCTCGTTTTATTTTTTTCATGTTTTTTTATTTCAGAACCAACGTTTATAAATTACCTGTGTTTCTTTTTGTGAAATAATGCCGTTTTTGTATATTTTAGGGCATTATTTTGCAAACGCTTTGATGTCACAAACGCAAACTAACACCAAGAAATGTAAACGAGTACAAAATGAAAAATTGTATTCGTCTACATTTCCGAACGCTTTACGTCGGCATGAGTGTAAGCGGCACAAAAATGGGCATTTTAAAAAAACTTATTTTTTATTTATATTTATTACAATATCAGAACACCTCCATTTCCATAAAGCTTAGTCTTAGATTGTTCTTTGGAATGTATCGCTAAGTATTGTGTTTTGAATCTATTAAAAGTATCAAAAACATTTGCACCTCATATAGTTACGAGGTGCAAATTATTTTGATACTTTTAAAATGACTAATGATAATTAGCTAAATGGCGAAATACTCGATTTAAATACAAAATTAAATCTATACTTAGTAATACATCTTCAATAATTTCAACAGGGTTACTTCGTTTATTATAAAAATATTAATAGTATTATTTCTAAATTGGCAGAGTTGAAAGGCCAAGGTTTCTCCAAGGAGGTGTGCCGGAGTATGATCGCGATGCTAGACAAGGACAACTCCGGCGGTCTCGGATTCGAGGAGTTTAAAACCCTCTGGATAGACCTGCGTAACTGGAGGGTAACATTTTTACGAACTTATCTCTTTATTGTATTTTATTTAAATTATTGCGAGATTTATGTCAGTCGTGGGACCAAACATATTTTCGGTTTATTAACTTACGTATGGAGGACTTTTTATCCTAAAATCTTCTCATGCATCGCTATAAGTAGGTTTTATATCTACCATTTCGGTTCCTCGAAACATTGTACTTACCCTTCTATTTATGTTTCCATTTGATATCAGAATAACTCGTGTATAATGTATTCCAGGCTGTGTTCCGTTTGTACGACACGGAGGGTCGCGCCGCGATCCCCGCGCACAACCTACGCGACGCACTGCACTCGGCCGGATACACAGTCAACGCGCACGTGCTCAACGTGCTCGCACACAGGTACAGCACGAATATACAGACATGCGCACAAACACACAAACATACAGACATAATGTTGTCGTAATACAGGAGCGCTTTAACGACAATTATAGTTTACAACATGTCTGAAGGCAAACCTACTTATTTAAAGAATAAATTCTTTGCAGTAAAGATATATATATATATATATACACATATATGTTAAGGATTTCTGTTAATTTGTAGATACGGCTCCAGCGATGGCTACATTCAGTTCGATGACTTCATCATGTGCTCCGTGCGCCTCAAGACCATGATCGGTGAGTTATTTTACATACTGCCACATATAATATATGCGATTTGACATTGCTATCTTTTTTACACTGCAAAAAGAAACAGTATTGACCTCTCTTTTTGCAAAACAATTAATTATCGACTTAAGATAAAAAATATTATACATTTGCCGTTGATACACTTGTAGCCCACTGTTGGACAATATGTTAATAAATTAAGTTCAAGAGATGATCAATGCAATGGTTTTCTTTTTGACTCGGGCGCCTTGAAGAAGTATGTACCTAGATTTAGGACATTACTTTTCACTATATTCTGACCCGGATATATCCGTAAGCGACCGGCATTGGCAGGATCCAGGCAGCTTAGAAAATATCGTCCCAACTCTTCTTCCATGACAAAATTTTGTTTTAAATTTTAAGTTAATTTGATAATTATAATTGTAATTAGTTTTCTTAGCTAGCATTGTTTCTATTTAAATTAAAAAAAGTTTACTTTTCTTTAATTTTCACTTTGCTAAAGACTACCCAAAGAATGTTCAAGCAAGAAGTCTCCCCTCGAATGGCGGCAAAGCCCCTCCCCATCACAATTTGGGATCCAGTAATGGTAGCGATAGACATGGGAAGTACTTCAGAGTACGCGCTCGATGGTGACACAAACTTAAGGCCTTTGTACTAGAGTAGTCCACTACTGCCCCTGAACATCAGGTGAACTGCGTAACGGTTTACCTCCGTTTTCATTTAAAAAATCTTAATTACGTATTATTTGCTGCAGTAGGTTGGCATCGTATGAGAAGTTGAGAATCTAATATATCTTCCATATTTAGTATATTATTTCTAGCAAGCTTCGAATGTTAATGTACATAGTGTAATGAATAATAAATGTAAAAAAACAGCGAACAATGAGCCGCTCGAGAATCTCGAGCGCGAACTGCAGCTGAACTCGTGAAGAAGCAGCGAGGAGTCTGCAGAAGTGAACCAACAGAGTATGACGCTACCACCATTATACACACGTGGTACTGCCGACATTATGCGCACCGAAGATGCGTTGGAACAACTCAAATTAAATAACTGTTTTATATGTAATAAAAATTGTATCAAAAGGTTGTTACGAACTTCCATCTTGAAGGTTTTCATTGAAAAAAAATATCACGATTGGAAACCTCTGAAATAATGTGCATTATGAATAATAAAAATGGAGATGAATGAGGGGTCTGTTTTTTCGATTAGTAGTAAAGCTTGAATTCCCGGGGAGGCGTTGTCATGCAGGCGGTGGCCGTTATAACTGTACGCAATACCTATACAGTATGTAAATAGTACCTATACGACCATACTGTGCCGACCCCTCAGAAGTGGGATAAGGGCCTACCCATCCCTAGATGAGTAGTGAAGCTTGTGTTACAACAGAAACAAATATTTAAATTACATAGTAATTTAACATCTGTAAAGAAATACATTACCAGCAATTTTACTTTTAAAATCCTAGTTTGTGGCAGTGCTTTTGGTACGGTTTGAATCTTTCCTTTGATTTCACTAAAGATTTCATGAAATAAACTGTTCCAACTATTCTTTATCTGTATCGTCTACAACAGACATTTTATTGGTACACACTATTCACTTTTAATAATTGAAGCAAATCAAAAATACCATAAACCTGTTTGTAGACGTTATTTCTCACTAAACTTAGGAAATCTACAACTACCCTCCCTATATTAGAATTTTAATTATTGTTTATAAAAATAAGGGGTTGTATATATCCTAAACATCACGCTAACTGCTTACTAACTGTAACTAGTGTAAAGTGTAAACCAACCCTTATAGTATTGTAATATATCTATGTATTCTTTCAGAAACCTTCAAAGGGAGATCTTCGGGAGGTGACTACGCAACCTTCTCCCTCGATGAATGGCTGAATCGCACAGTCTACTCATAGATGTCTTAAAATCACTAAAATAACGAATGTTTGCCTTATTGCCATAGGAATATGGTCCTAATTTAAGCGCACTATGTAACCGGCCAATACAGATTATATATTAAATAACTAGAAAAATATATTTTTAATCTATAGCAAAGTAACGAGAATATCGATTGTATTTGTCATACGTTTTTAAGAAATATGACAGCAAAATTCGCTAATAATATATCGATTACTTACAATCGATTTTATTCTGTAACATACAAAATAATTAGTCACAAATTATTTATTCAACTATACGGGTACATATACTGTATTGAAGTTATAAACTCTAAAAAATATTATAAATTCTTTTAATTTGCCTTTTTAAATCTTAGCATTACGATTATTTGAAGTACAATATAATTGATGCAGTATTTTATTCTATCCACCGACTTTTCATTCCAATAACTACTTTCATCATTCATATATCCAAAGATATAAAATACAACTGGGACTTCCGTATATTTACAAGTTATGTTGTTAAATTTCACCACTATAACATGAAATATCCAAAGTAGGCAAAGAACAAAAAAAAACAATATTTTGGCTCAAAATGTAGACTGCCATATTGATGACGTCATTATCATTCACACATTGTCATGTTGGTAGTGCGGGAGTCCCTTCTTTATGCATCTTTAGTTACTGTGCGATTACGAACAGCATTTCACATAATAATTCATTATTTTTGTATCGCGGGCTCTATTTGTATGCAACGTTTGTCGACATTGACAATGCATTTTTATTTTGCAATTTTTATTATATAATTATTATATGTATGACAATTTCTATTTTGTATCTTTAAAAATGAGATCTGAATTAAATGTTTCTTCATTAATTTTTTGTATTATTTGTTAATTTACAAATTAGCGTAAGAGGGGTTAGGTTTGAGCTTTGTTTACAAAATTTCCATCTTGATTTGGTACAAACTAGTTATTTTGTCCGAACAGAAAGGTTAATACTGCTGCCTCGACGGGCTTGCTTTATCCGATCTAAACTGTATTAGGAACATTGGATATGGATACAGTCGTTCATGTTGCTTCAGCCTTTTATAAATTACATTTAGTAAAAATTATCACCATATGCGTACCTTCAAAATAAGATTTATCGGGCACTCCCCGGAACACTTTCCGAAGAATTTTTTGGAACAATTCCTGCCGCTGAGCTTCGTCATGGCTCAACTCTACAGAGCCATCTACGAATACCATCCTCATTACCTTGAATATCCATCAGTATTTTCAAACCAGTACGACTTAGGGTTCTTCAAGAAGCGAGCGTACTATTTCCTTCAAGGCCGTCAAGCAGTTCCTCTGGTGTTGCGGATGTTCATAGGCGGCGGTGATTACCTAGTTTTAGGCGACCCGTTGCCCGTTTGCCACCTTATGCTATATTAAAAAATCAGAATATCATATAAAAAGTTGTTGGAAGAAATAAAACTAATGTTTTCCGGAATATAATGGTAACATTAATTTAAATTTATAACATAAATACATAGTAATAGTAGTAGTAGCTAGGTTATTAGTACCCGAAGACGTAGATGCCGTAAAATGTTTACATAAAATGGTACCTTATTAACAAGTTTTGAAAATTTATATGTCATAAAATTTATCAGGATATTTCCTGTAATCTTTGTATGAATCACCATTTAAACAGTTTCTACACTACTCATATTAGGAATCTTTTAAAATATAATGCTTTCAAAAGCCAAGCAATAGTCATGATATTGCTAATGACCAGGCAGTTATGTGACTACATTCTTTCTGAAGCATTAAATTACACTTACAGTTACCTCCTGCCCGCCGCAGGCCTGAGTAATAACTGTCCTTGGCATCATTGCCACACATTTCATCGCCCCCATTCAATCACTGTACAGGGGTTACTTTATGATTAAGTTTAATCTTTTGGCCTCCCTAAAAACTTAACATAGACAGAGCCTAATGAGTACGCCAGTCTATGCTCAGTCTGCACTAGTGTAGCTATATGAGTCTTGGGTATCAGAACTTTCATAAAATAAATCTGAGGCTGCAGTACACTTCCTATGAACTGCCATTGGTTGACATCCACCCAACGGTTTTGACAAGTCAGCAAGCGTAGTATCTCACAAGGATTAGTTGGTATATCCCTATTATCTGGTATGGCAATCCCACACAAAATCTTTTTATTTATGTTGATTTGGTGCATAGTCAGCTTAGCTCCTCCAGTTAGGTTGAGGTTCATCAACACTGACTGAAGCCACTCCAACGTGTTATGATTAGCACAAAATAGTTTAATAGTTCCGTCTCTGTATTTGGGTCTTTTTCTGAACAAAGGTACATTCGTCATTGTTGGGAGCTCAATGTCCTCAATCAACTGCATGTGGACGACATCAAGGAGTAGGTTTGCCACTTCTTGAGGCAGGTGGCCTGTTAGTGCACATGTTATTGCAACACATGTAAATGACTTGTCCAGATTAGAAACAGGAGCCGAATCTTCCTGTTTCATCTGCTTCTGCACATATTCTGATGTTGATCCCTTAAGTGTTTGTTGATCAGCTATAGCATTGCCTGCTGGTTGCTTACACGCTTCCCTCAACACCACAGGGGTGCTTACACTAGGGGCAGCAGTTGGTTCTTTGAGTGGAGGTTGGTTAAAGCTTGCTGTTATTGTTGGTTGCTCCTCTCCTTGAGATTGAAGAGCAGATGGTTTCTCAAGGGATTGTTTTTCATTTTGTGTATCCTTCAAGACAGCTTGTTTTGCTAGAAGCATTTTCTCTAGATGCTGCCTCTTGGTGGGTCTTTTTTTTCTTTTCTTCTTGTGACTTGAAGCGTAATTTTCAGAGGATAATTGTGCCTGAACTTTTTGAATCTCATCAATAAACCTAGTCACATGATTTTCACTCCCATCAGAACAAACTGCTTTGGTAGTATTAACATTATTTTGTGAAATAGGTACATTCTGAAAAGTTGTAAATAAATTTTAAATTTAATGAAAAATTTACTGATCTATTAACAAAAAATCCTTTAAAATTACAAATCAGGTCACAACCAAATATAAATTCACAAATCTCAAACTCCTGTGTTGATTACTTCATAATATTAACATTTAATGCAAATATATTTAATTATTTCAAATAAGCCATTTCACATTTATTCAAATATATTGTAAGACAAACTAGACTTTCATTGTACTCAAGAGATAGTGTACTGCATATTACGTATCTTCATTCATCTTATTAACATGGCCAAACCACTGAAGCATAACTGTCTCAATCTATATTACAATGACCTCTTTCACACTGGCCCAAGTTCCTTTAACTATTCCATTCCTAATTCTGGCATTCATTTATTGCACAGATGCATGCTTATATATAAAGACACCATATTTGTTATTGACCATTTCTCTGAGGCATTTATTTCTTCTTTTACTTTTTATAATTATCTTAAATGCCCTAAGTCACTCTAACAGTGGTAAAGCCCGCAACAACAACATCTGTTGCACGAATTGGCCTTGGCTTGACTGGTGAAATACCATGACCTCACAGAAAACAGGCGTGAAGTAGAAGTACTCTGCATTTCGTCTAATGAGTGTGGTGCCAGAGGTCTAATTTCAGTCCTCTTCCCCTTCCCATCCTTTCCTCAGAAGGATAGGATGGGAAGGGGAACAGGATTGGATGAGGAGGGAGTTGATGGGGAAAAGGAAATATCCTTTTTCCTGTCTATTCCCTCCCCTGTCCATTAAATCCACTAGCTCTTTTGCCACCTTCTCACATAAAAAAGAGTCACATTCATTTTAAGGTACTGGTAGCAATATTAACTGGGTCACACACAAATTTATCAACAGGACATTATTCTGTGAGGTCCTGATATGTGTAGCAGACATAGTTATACCACAGAAAAAGTGTCTGGGTAGTATCAGGAGTAAGTATGCGCGCACGCAACATCTTTCGCACAAATTGTACAACCTGAATGGTTAGATGCCACAACCTCACTGACGACAGGTGTGAAGTAAACTAAACTGATCGATATAAGTTATCTTCATTAGTTTGTTGACTATGCCTATGGCTAGCAGTTCCTAGATATCAGGTGATTTGCATGCTATATAAGTACTCTAGTATTAAAAGTAGCCTATTCATTCCCATAAGAGATTCTATAATCTAAATCTGATGATATAATCAATCCGTAACTTACATCCGACGAAACTGGAACCACAAAGAGGACATGTTCAGAGAGTTTAAACTTGTCCAGACCTTTTACTACCAGGTTAGCTTGAGTCTCATCTGTAACGCAGATCTTTACTTTTTTCTTGTTACCTGCGTCTTGTAAAAACTGATCCAGCATAAACTCAGTGATATTACATTTTTCTCGAATAATTTTTTGTAAATATTTGTTAGTCATCTAAAAAAGAGTTAACATTCCCATTATTGTATTATACAATTTATAAATAACATTTTAAATGATTATGTTAGATTGTCAATTATTAACACACCCATTCTGGTAAACCGAATATTGTTAACATCATTTTGGGTTTATTAAAATTCCGAAACCCGAAACTAACTTAGTTGAAAAAACGTTACCGTCACTTCTTTTAAACTAGGCAAAGTAAACTTTCAAATCAAAGTAAAACAGTGTTGCCAAACGATTACCTCAATTCCTCCCCAAATCTACGACGAAATCCCCAGAATTCAAGTTTCGAAGTAAAAACCCCCACAAAAAGTAAACTATTTATAGCACATAAAATATATATGCTATCTATTTAAGGTAAACATTAAATATATCCATTTTACATTACATACATGTAACTCTAACGGTTTTTGCAGCGCACACCAGAATAGCACGCATATGGCAATATTTTGTGCAGATAAAAAATATCTATATAAATTATAGCCTATATGTTAAACAATCCTTTCAGTAGTTTTTGCGTGAAGGAGTATCAAACATCCATATATCTTTATATTTTCATGTTATCTGGTCTCCTCTTTATTTTCTTTTATTTGTGATCTCATATAACTTCATATTTCATTTAATGAATACCAAAAATTCAAGTACTACTACGACGTATTTTTCAAAGACAGATAGCGGCTTTGTGGTTTCGTTTCTGTCATGAGTTTTCGCAGATTGATTGCTTTCGGCTATTATTTTTTATCACCACTTTTTTAAATCCTCCAATTCACACCAAACCCAGATTTTTATCTTTATTTATTATTTTATCCCCCGACAATATTTGGCGGGAAAAATCTGGGGGCCCAAAAAAAATGAAATATGTCTAGCAAAGATTAAAACTCTCCAAGTCTTTTCCGGCAGAGTACATAATCTAAATTTAGAGTCGACAATAAATGTATAATTATTAATAACGGAATTATGACGTAATATTAAATTAACAAACTCTAATATGAGCTTTGTCAAAAAAATGTGAATTCTGCAATAAAATTTAAATAATGAAAACAGTAATTTTTTGCAGTTTTTACTGCTGTCGGCAGGCAATAACTGTTTATTTTTACATACGTTTTTTTCCTTTGTATTTTTACATTTTTCAAAGAGCGAAGAGCAATCAATAAAATTTCATTAAACTTAGCATTTTTTTACAAAGCACTTTTTTAATGTACATCCACAACTAAAGAAAATTCCTTATAAGTTGTTCGAAGATATAATGAAAAGAAAGGTTGTGTGTTAGGTCTGCACATCTCGCTCATCAGTTGAATCGCTGAATACAAAGATCAGTACTTGACACCAGTATTCTGCTACCAGTTCGAGCCTTTACCAAGTAGAACAAGTATATTAATTCAACTGCTGCTTCTTTTCATAGATTTATATACCTCCGAATACCGTGCTCCGTTCAAATTCGTCATTCCATGGTGAAGTTCGATTTTATACTTTAGTTGTGCAAAAATATTTTTTCTTGATACTTAACTATTTACTTGCGAAATATGATGTCCGTGAACTTTTATTTCCTAGAGGCTAGCTTTACACGATTACAAAGCACAAAACGTCATCTTTTAGGGTTCCGTACCCATAGAGTAAAACGGACCCTATTACTAAGACTTCGCTTTCCGTCCGTATGTCTGTTTCACGTCCGTACGTTTTCACAGATGATGTATTTCTGTTGCCGCTATAACAACAAATGCTAAAAAACAGAATAAAAGAAATATTTAAGGGGGGGCTCGCGAGTCCGACGTTTTTTAATTACAAACACAGAGCTAATTCCTACTGCGGGAAACATCTGACTGTATTTTAGGAAGTCGCCAATTGGCGACTTAAGGTACTTCACTTTTGTCACGTCGTTTTTTTTTGTTCTCTGTAGGGTTTGTGCATGTTTTGCTCTACTATTGGCAAATTTGTTTTAAATAGTCAATATTGATTGTTTTTAAAAAAAATATATACATTGGAATAAGTAAAACAACCGTACAAGTTAGAAACATATTCAGCACAAGAAAATTATAAAAGATAATAGTTATTACAACACAATCCACATTTATTTTAATAGCTCAGCAGTACTCATCATTGAAACTGTATCATAGCGATCATTATTTAGGTGTCATAAAAAAAATATAGATTAAACCTTAAGAACTCTTGTAGACATCCGTTTTTATCGCACGACACCGGAGTCTTTTTGCCGGATTTGTGATGGTGTATGGTTGCAATAAATGTTAATGTCACCGACAGATTGTAACAGTAGGCGCTTTATAATCGGGCTACGCAAATTCTAAACGGTCGGTACATCGTCAGTTGAACGAATTATTGAGAATTCGCCGTTTATTTTCTAGGCACTTATCAATAGACAGGAATGGCTTTCCACATAACGAACTTTGAGCGCTGATTGGTCGAAACTTCAGACCCACTGTTTTGATTCTCTCCCTGTCCTGTCATCCTTTAGTCAGTCTGTAAACGTAAACAAATTATTTTAGTAGCATTAGTCACTAAAATTATACACAACATTAAATAGTTGCAGGTTATAATTATAATTAGTTATTTTCACCTTTATTTCACACGTCACAAACACAATACACGCAGGTTTCTTATACACTTAAAACGAATTGAGTTTCGTCCAATCAGCGCGCAACGTGCGATGCGATCTTTTTGTCGAACGACATTTTTATCTCATGTTCACAATATGCCTACCGTACCGCCCCATTAGAAAGTGCCTGGATACATCATATTGTCAATGATTCGTTCAACTGACGATGTACCGACCGTTTCGAATTTTCCTAGCCCGATTATAAAGCGCCTACTCTTACAATCGGTCGGTAACATACATACATGGTCCGAACATCGCTCCATCGACCAATTTACGCTGGATGCACCGCCACCTATTATTGACGGTACGTCGTCCGGTGAAAAAAAAAAGTACGTCTATAAACTAACGTTAATCAGTGTGGAATAGCTTAAATCATAAATATAAAAATAAAAAAAACGTGAGTTATTTATTATAACTTAATACAATACTAATTTATCATAACTTAAAGCTACCAAGTTTCATTCCATTCCATGTCAGTATTCGCCTGACTAGTCGTCGGTGTTGGTGTTGGCGTTGGCGTTTGCATCGCAGGTTTAAAGGACAACATTTCTGATACCAGCGCGGCTGGCACTTTATAGTAATCAACGTCGGACAAACGGATGACCAAAGTTGCCCCGCCTGCTTAAAACAAAACAACAATTATTATCTAAAACCATATGAAACATGCAATAAAACAAAAATATCGTTTTAAAAATTAAAATAACATGAAAAGATCTAAAGTGAAGGCAAAAGTAAGTTTATCATTTTTTTAACCAGATGGCGTTTATTAAAAATCTTATAATAATTAATATCAGCGCCATCTTATAAATTTTTGTGAGACTACCACATTACCCCTTACGATATGCGAATATTAATTAATCTTTGGAAAGAAACACGACCAGCAGAAGCCCGGTCGCCCAGCTATGTATTAAAGTGAATTACGTAAACAATAAGATTTTTGACAGCACGGTGACTTTTGTGATCATTCGGCGTAGTTCCAGTTTCTATAGAGTTAAGGCTCAAATTTTTATAGGTGCTTAATTAAATTACTAATTGTTTATGATAGCGCCATCTACCGGAACGCAACCTAATCAAACTATTATTACTTCACGTGTCCAGCAGTCCAACTTATTTATATAAACATTTCAAAGAAAAAGACTTATGGCCGAATTTCGTCCACTGAGCGACCACTAGTATAATGTATAATGTAAAATTTAAATGACTCGCCGGTATTAATGTTCCCGGCCTCCAATAAATCGGGCAGCTTGATGAGGGGCACCTTGCAGAAAATCAAGTTGAACAGGCGGTCGCTGCGGTACACTCTGGCGGGTTGGTACTTCTTCAAAAATTTTAAGATCAAATCTTTGCTAGGCAAAAATGGCACCCCATATATCTGCAAACAAATCAAGCCTCTTATACTAGTCTGAAGTTTAGTGCCCTATGTTATATAGTACCCATATTTGTATTTAACAGTGGTAGAGCCCGCAATAACAACATCTTTTGCACGAATGGGCCGGCTCGACCGGTGAAATACCACGACGTCACAGAAGACAGGCGTGAAGTAGAAGTATTCTGCGTTTCGTCTGATGAGTGACGTGCCGGAGGCCTAATTGTAGTCCTCTTCCCCCTCCTACCCTTTTCTAATAAGGAAAGGATGGGAAGAGGAAGAGGATTTGACGGATGAGGAGGGGATGGACAGGGAATGGAATTATCCCTTTTTCTGTTTGTCCCCTCCTTCGTCCATGAAGGTAGGCAACGCATCTGCAACTCATTAGCTTGTTGCGGTTGCCTATGGGTAGCGGTACTTATTTCCAGGGGCCGCTTGCTCTTTTGCCACTTTGTAATATTCAAAAAAAATGTATAAGGCGCCGACCTATAGAAAATCCGTCAGTTTACAATCTGAATGGGCATATTATAAATTGACATAAAATTGTGAACGGAATGAATCATTAACAATGGATATTATGTTCACAAGGTTCGTATCGCCGTCACGATCCAATTACGCCAGTTTGAACGCATGTTCGGTACGGTACGGTGGTTCGGCGTCTCGGTGCCCACACATATGGTACGCTACGATCCATCACTAGTCAGTTCAAAGGATACAGTACGTCGCACGAGCCAGTCTGAACGCGCAATTCTTATAGACTTCTGCAGACGAGGATATAATCTTAGGACACTTCGAACATAAATGAACACGTGGTGATTGCAGCGACGTTACGAAGACAAGGACGAGGCTATTTCACTATGCGTCCTGAGCGATATGAATCGGAGGCACCGTACAGGCAAAAGTACATATCTGGGACGCACGTTTAATTTTTTTTACAAAAGAAGCTAAAAGAAGTAAAACTTCAAAAATATTTAGATTACCATATTATTAACACTCACTCTCACTCTGTAATACATTCTCTTCTTCTGCAATATATTGTCCTGGAAAATTACTCGTAGCATCTGTAAGTAACGTGTATAAAATATATACTTTGTGTGGACACTGTACATTCCACAATCCATACCACCATTAATATATCGTATATTATTATTAAGACGTATATATTATAATACGCTGGGACCTTGTCAAAAACAGCTAATAAAATAGTTTATTTAATTTATTAAATATTTATGGAATTACTAATGTCATATATGCCATTTATCGAGCGCTTTACGTACTGTAAGTCGCGGGTTCGAACTCAGACAGGCGCTTTACTTTGTGAAATTTATTTCATCACCACTACTCCAAAAACGGTGAAGGAAAACATCCTGAGGAAACCGGCATCTAAGATATTCATCCATCATCCACAAATCCGCATTGGGCAATCATAGCAGATGAATTCCGATGAGGCCTGATTCCGTGCAGTGGGGAAGCTTAAAATAGGCTGATTTTTATTATTTATTATTGTAAGTGAAATAATTATGAATGAGGGTAAGACAAGGCTGGTACAAACAAAACAAAATTGACTGACCAGAGGTATGTAAGGGACTATCTTCTTCAACTCCATCCTGACCTTTTGAACGGCCAGCTCTTCATCTGTCTGTTCATTAACGTCAGTGTTTAAATGTCTGATATGGTTTTGTAACTGAAATCAATTAAATATTTCCTTATTAAATTTCTTTTTATACAAATTAAATAAGACCAACATTCACAAGACAATTATCACACTTCTTTAGTTGTGTAATGTATTCTTTTATAACAAAAGGCTTCACATTTTTTTTGGTAGCATGCAAAGGACACTTAAAATGTATTTGCTTTGTCAATGTATTCCAGTAGGACATCATGAACTTCATGTGACAAAGAAAAAAATTGAATTATTAAGTTTAGGCATTAAAGATGTGTATGTGTGCGCATTTTGTGGCATTATGGAGTCGTTAGTTGGAGTAAAAACAAAATTGATATTATTTTAATATGAATTTACTAACATTGTGCAAATTTAACAACAATTACTTAATAACGATGGTTATTGCGTAGATATAGTCTGTTATGTTCATCCGTCGTTTTTGATGCTTGGTACAGACTCGGGATCGTCTAGTCAAGCTTGGTTTAAGAATGGTTAATAGAGATATCAGTAAATTTTGATAATGTACTAATATTTCATATACAAGCCTGAATAGGGTTGGCGTCAGGCAGACCGTAAAAAACTATATTCAAAACTTATTACAGTATGAACCTACTACCTACTGTGCCGACCCTAAATAAAAGTGGGAAAGGGGCAAAATCAAGAGAAAAAATATGTACATACCACCCTGGAGATACGCTTGGAATACTTGGTGCATATCACCTCCACTTCATTCAACGGCATATTAGACAAAGCTAGAACAAATACGTCAGTCAGCATACACCATGCGGGATTACAAATATATTTAATTTTACTTGTTTTAGATTTCAAGGACGCTGTTGCCATATATTTCGTTGATTCTCTTTTCCATTTTCCCTCCCTTTATTCAAGATATAGACATCAGTAGGTTTAGGTTTTTAACCAAATTAATAGATAACAACTTGATATAAACTTGCGAAGTTCCTTCTTCTACGGTAAAAGGAAAATAATAATGTTAGACAACAGCGGTAGAGCCCGCAACAACATCTGTTGTACGAACAGACCTCACGGAAGACTGACTTGAAGTAGAAGTATTCTGCGTTGCGTCAGATAAGCGTGGTGCCGGCGGCCTTATCTTACACCTATTTTTGATCCCTTTCTAATCGAAATTTAATTACTTAATAGTGAAAATTGAATCTTATGCATCTTTCAAACCTATCTCTTTATGTAAGTCTAGATTGTCTGTTTAAATAAGTAAAACAATAAATACAATTAAACACACATACCATACGGCTTCTCAGTGACTGTCGTAAGGTTTATCTTGCTCAGCGTGGTAAGGGGACGACCTGCCGCCTTTTCTATATCGTTGACGGTGGTCTGGATGATAGAGAAATCGCCGTGGTGAGGGTGCAGCCTCCTGTACTCCTTGGTCAGCTTGTAGCTCGTCTCCATATGTGGTCTCTCCGCGAGTATCCATCGTAGGTAACCAAGCACCTTCTGTAAAATTATATGTCAAATAAAAGGTTTAGGAATTCTTAAAACTATCAATAACGAATCTGTATAAAAATCTCCGTGGCTATTCATGGGGACAGTTTGAAATAATTAATTATGATGTGTAAAGTGGCTGAAATACAACGATGTTTGTTTAAGATGTAATAGTCCGGTACAGTATTACGTCTGACGTCAAAAATGCGGTCGTATGCCACCCGTGCAAGCCGACGGCGGGTCGACAGCAGGGTTGTAACAGAACCACGCCCTCAGCTCTGTGCGGAACTTCCGCGAGTAATCGTACCTCCACCTCCGCATTTATCCAGGTTTTATATACGCCGACCGACAATGCGCAAAGAGCCCCTTAATCACTCGCTGAGTGTTGCGAGCAATGAAATATATTATACTTGTATATCGGAACGCAGGCAGCGAGTATAGAAGGGGCGATGGGTATATTTTTTTCTTTATTTCTGTGAAAAAATCATGAATGAATCCGTTTTCACTTTTACACCGCATTCGCAGAGGCAAATCCTACCTACACGTCCATTCCTAGTCATAGTAAATATAAATATATATACGACACAAACCTTAGAGATGGCTGCCAATATCTCATGGCCAGTTGTCTTGCTGAGCTTGTAAAGCCCTGCATACTCTGATTGAAGTTCCTCCATAATCTCCGAGTGGCTGGCAAGCAGCACCTAAAATATCTAAGTCCATTTAGTCCATTCTACACAGTATAATCATTCAAAAATGGTCCTTTATCTATAATAATTTCCCTGTTCGCACTTGGTGGGACAGGCACAACACATTTATCACTTTATCCATAACATTTTTTTAACATCCTGGGACACTATTCACACACGGCCATCTGATCCCAAACTAAGCAGAACTTGTTCTATGGAAACCAGATAACTGATGTACTATATATACTACTTTTTCTTTCGTAAGTACATGAATAGATCATTACACACAGACTCAAGACAAACAGACACATTCATACACACAAATGTCTGTCCTGGGTGGGAATTTTCACAGTGGTAGAGCCCGCAACAACATCTGTTGCACGAATTGGCCGGCTCGACCGGTGAAATACCACGACCTCACAGAAAACAGGCGTGAAGTAGAAGTACTCTGCGTTTCGTCTGATGAGTGAGGTGACGGAGGCCTAATTTTAGTCCTCTTCCCCTTCCCACCCTTTCCTCATAAGGATAGGACGGGAAGGGGAAGAGGATAGGATGGGGAGGGGGTTAACAGGGGAAAGGAAATATCCTTTTTCCTGTCTATTTCCTTTCCTCCTTTGTCCTTTAAAGGTAGGCAACGCATCTGCAACGCATTTGTCTATTGCGGATGTTAATGGGCGGCGCTCACTTGACATCAGGTGATCCGCTTGCTCGTTTGCCACCTTCTCACATAAAAAAAAAAGAATTGAACCCACGACCTGCGGTAAAAAAGCAAGTATCTTACTAACCACGCCAACCGGCCCGTCAATACCTAATACATATATTTACCTGTCCCATTGAACCTTCATTCGATATCTTATAGGTCCTTCGCAATCTCAATGGTATTCCAATAGGCTTAACAGAGGAAGGCAACTGAAAAAGACAAACAACCATGTAAGACTACATTTTTTAATTTTAAGCAACACAGTAGTGATTAGAGAACAATGTGACTGGAGCAATTTCATGAACGTTTTGACCTGGAATCCTTTTGCCAGTTCACCATCCTCTCTTTGAAAAATAACTACATTTTTTGTGTAATCATGGCAATTTAAGATCAGTTAAGCAAAACTTATGAAACTATGGTGCAGTTTAATTAAAGGTTCAAATGGACTGCAATGCAAATTTCTATGATAATTCTGAGCGAGGCGATATTGCAGTGCATGTCCCTTTACGTTTTGCGTAGCTGCAGCACATTTTTAGCTTATAGCAACAGATGCAAAGGAATCTCAAACTTGTACCTTTATATAACAAAGCTGTGAAGCATGACACTATATTACAACTTACTTTTGGCTCAACATCAGGTATTCTAGCATGCAGTTTGATAGCTCCAAACATAGTACTATTAATATTATCCACAACAGTCTTTGGATTGAGCATTTCTGACAAACGTATGTAGCCAACTCGAGAGCTTTTATTACATTTAATAGTGAGAACTTCATACTTCCCTTTGATTCGTTTTATTAATTTCCTCAGTAGTATTTTCATATTCCACTAAAAAGAAAAGTTAGTCATAAATAGTGCTAAGTGCTTATAAAAAGTTACATATAAATAGTTAGATTTGTCAATCGATTTTAGAGTTAAGTACATCTAGAAATATACATTTATTTATGTCACACCTTTGACCCAGTTGTGTGGGCAGATATTAGGGATTTCCTTGTGACAGTCCTAAATCCTGATACACCTCTCTGCTGCTGTATTCATATACCTACATGATTGTCAGTTATAAATACTTTTAATGCAACCTTTCTTCAGTATGTTGGCAATCTGGTAAGCATAGGTTTACCTACAATGACCCCTACCAAGATTGCAACTCACTTTGAAAACAAAAAAATATCTTGTCAATCTTCTTTCATTGATCGCAATAAACTACCCAATAACCCTTACTTAAATAAACTATTGACTTACTAATAAAACTTACAATCATTTTTAATCCTATGATCTTTCATTAAATTCATCCATTTTATTAAGGGATAAGCTTAAAAATATGGATGAATACAATGAAAGCTTTTTGACATCTACATTCGAATCTATCTGCTTTTTTACCTTATCCAACTATGTTACTCCACACATCTATCTCAACATTCATATTTTTGCCACATTCATTCATTTGCCAATTTAAGTCACACACACACTCTGTTTATCCTGCCATCTTTTCCTTTATAAAAGTTTACAAATTTATACTTAAGCCTTCAGAAGACTTTCTTAACTCTTATTCTTACCTACTGCTTATTGTTTTAACATACAACTGGTTTAAACCTATCCTACCTACCTTTATATATATCTTCTTACTTCTACATTTTATGTCTGTGCAGCTAAGGTATTTATAAGCTAGAATCTTGGACAATTTTATAAGAGTACATTTATTTTAATTTAATAACAGACTTAAATATTCTTATATTATGTTAAAACAATCCATAAATTTCTCTCTTCAATTGGGTTGTAAACAAAAACGTTATTTTTTTTAATATTTAAAGTATTAAATGAAAATTACAGTGATATTAACTTTAACAAAATAACCCTCTTCTACTTTTAAAAACCCGAAATCTAAAATTATTATATTATTATTAAGGGTATAGATGAATGAAGACAGAAACTAAAAATATTTATGTTGCAAAAGTGAATGGCAGGAAGTCCAAGGAGAACTTATATAGATCAGATTAGTGAGATATTAAAGAACGGAGTATCTATACCGAGTAACCGTAACCGATGACGTTTTTGCGTAGACGCATGGGTATAGAAGATACGAGAGAGGTGTACCAGGATCGCGCCAAATGGAAATCCAAAATCTCTGCCTACCCCTCTGGGTTACAGTCGTGAGAACATATTTTATTTATTTATTTTTAAGAGTATAAGAATATCAATATCACCTAACAGCGAAGAAATATTCGCCTGTAAAAAAAAATTAAACTTACCCTGGGAGGCAATCCAGATACGGTAATAATTGTCATTTTGATACCAAGTTTTTTATTTACTTATAATAGTGATTTTATGATCAATAAAACAGAATATATAATATACGATATTGGAATAATGACAAGACAACACAAAACAAAACACCAAACACGAAGGAATGAAAGAGAGAAAAGAGCTTAGAAAGAAAAGTTTGAGTCATGTTTGACGCTTTGACAACCAACCAAGAACAAAACATTCCATTGTAGTGTTGAGTAACTCATACGTGATGCACTTCAAATATCCCATACAAAATAATGAATTGTCCATCACCAATACTTAGCAAACATAATAATACCTACGGCGTTTAATTTTAAATTTTAAGTTATTTTACACAAGTAACAAAATGTTAAAGTGTTTCACAGTCAAGTCTTAGTTGTTTTAATCTTTGTATAAATCTCAATTAAACTTTTCCTCGTTTTGTCTTTGCCTTTCTTTTGAGGACCACCTCAAACATTGTTCCACTT
This sequence comes from Papilio elwesi, assembly GCA_029849275.1. NCBI lineage: Eukaryota > Metazoa > Arthropoda > Insecta > Lepidoptera > Papilionidae > Papilio > Papilio elwesi. The sequence continues at coordinate 3,103,832 of CM056713.1, forward strand.
CATTTGGCAAAATGAGTACCTCATACAAAGTCATCATTTTGGTTTTTCCTACAATCCCTATTCCATTGTCTTTAAATGGCAATATGGCATTAAGGAGGTTTTTAACCATAGAATATGAATGGTTATTGGATGTTTATTGGCTTGACATCATGGTTAATTAGGTCGTGCCGATCACAGAGTTCAAAGAGGCATTTCCTATGCCACAAATCTATACATATAATAAACTGTAACTGATCGCTGTCTGTACATGGAAGATATGAAAAACTGTCATTGGGGGCCTTCATATACACAATAAAACAAAAAACAATGATTATTAGAATTTTTGTCTGTTTCTCTGTTTGTCTGTGCGGTTGTTACCGCTAATCTCAGAAGCGGCTTAACCAATTTGGATGCAGTTTTCACTAATGTATTGTGGTAAGCTTCACTTAACATTAAATGTTAAATGTTTTATCTCAATCGGTGTATAGATAAAAAGTTATATCAATTTAAAGAACCATGTCAAACAATTGTTCGATAAAAATGATATAAAATAGCTGTTCAGTTGGATAGGTTAAACTTTTACCAGTATATGTTATTAGTTATATTACGATCTTTAAAATTATGATGGTTGAAAGTTTATCACGGGGTCCTATCCCATAGTAAAGATAATTATTTTATTAGTTGTATTAGTTTATTCCTCAAGACTAGATGGCGTTACGAGTGTGTACAAATTAAGATAAAATATAAAATTAAGATTCATAGCACACGCACTTCTTTCGGAGACACACGACGCTTCCTGGTAATTATAGTGTTTACACGGATGTAGACGATTTTAGGAATGATGTGTGTATTATTTTTTAATAGGTTTTGTTAGGTTAAGTCAGTAGCTTATTACTCCCGAGGAAGGTTGGCGTTAGGCACGCGGCCGGCCGTAAAAACTGTAGCCAGAACCTATATTGACTATGGTCACAGTTCACAATCATATGTGATTGTTCAGCTTTGCTACGGTTATGTCGATGTCCCCACAAGAGCGGGAGAAGGGCAGGGTGATGATGAGGTTAGGGTAGTATTTCAGTGAGTAATAAGTTATATCATTTCGTTTAAGTATAATTGCAGGTTGGGTGAAACCGCGGAGCACAGCTAGTACGTTAACCCTTAATAACCTAGAGTCTCAATTTTGATACCAATCTCTTAAACCGAATGTTCAAATTACTATTAGTTTTTTTTTGTAGGTTGGCTGTACATATTTTACTGTAGTATAATATTCTTTCCATAAAATTTGGCATAAAATTTGACACGAACTATATTAATTGATTACTAAATGTCAAATCACAGTAGTTTCGTAGGTTCTTTTAAATGTGGTATTTGGTAGTATTATATTATCTTTGGTCAGAATTGAGCAGTTTTGGCCGAAAAAGTTAGCGTAATGATGGAGGGTATTGGCATGATCTGCTACAAAACGTAAACGGACAACAAAGACCATTGTTATTCCATAGAATCATTTCAAGTACGAGCATGTATGCGTATATGTATGGATGGAGAAGAAGCGAGAGAGGTATGTCACGATTGCGCCAAATGGAAATCCGTTATCTCAGTCTACTCCTCTGGACGTGAGTGGATATTTATTTTTTTACTTACATAAAATAAATAAAACTAATACCGACTTATTTATTTAAGTTCTGTGTTATGATCAACCACCGAAGAAGTGTTTACAATAAATTTGATACCAATTGCTACTTATATAGTCGTGAACCTTAGAATTTGGACAATTTGATTTAATACGATTTTTCGATCTCGGATTTTTTGGAGAATCGCTCCTTGTATTTGTATCGATCCAACTTCGGATCGTACATTGTTGTTTCGATACAAAAATCGAATGGATCGAATATCGATTCAGTTAAGTATCGATATAATGTCATCGAGCATCCCTAATTCGTGTGGTTAATTTATCGGATAGGCGTTCATACACTTAATCAATATTTGATTTGTGCGAACATTTATTTGTTTGTATCTTTCTTATTACATGTATATGTGGTTTAAATTATACATTCGATTGTACAATAATTTATAAACAAAATGAACGAAATAAATATATTTGGTTTTCCTAAAAGTGTAAGTGTAATTGATATCTTATAATTGTTTTATGTCGTTAATTATGCCTTTTAGTAATACAAAATGATTAATTCGTTTGTTGTTACTTAAACTTTACAAGTGTTTGAACTTAGAAGATCAAAAAGTAATGACTCAGAACAGAAGGCCCAATTCTACCTACCAATTCTAGACCCCTTGGGAAGGCTTATCATGGGTTTCCACTGCCGTAAAATGGTGTCGCTATACAAGCTTTCTCTCTTTCCTTCTTGTTGAAAAAACTGAGATGACAGTATGTTTTGTGTGAATGTTATCGGCAGTGTAAACCCACGGTTACGTTCAGCAGAGTGCATAAAGGTTGATTGATGGTTATGCGATTTTATGAGCGACTACAAATCTAATAAAATGTCTTATAAAAAATAAAATAAAATCTATTAAAAATGTCCTAATTTTAGCCAATAAATATATTCAACCTATTATTGGCTTAAAACCTATACCAATAAATTGATAGTAATTTATATATGTCATGAAGGATTTATCTACCAAAATAAATTACCATTGTTTGATAAACCCCCTTTTTTTCTGGATTATAATGTGTTGTATGTATAATTAAGTTTGGTTGAGCACTCACAATCCTGGCACAAAGTAAACCATTTACTAAATAAAAATAGCATTACATAGTCTACAGGTTCTCTAACTTCCCCACCCACTAATGGGCAATATTGTACCTATATACCGTTTTTACTAGCAAGTTTTTCAATGCAATCAATCATATTTAAGAACCTTACATATACATAATATACCCTTCGCTGTTAACCTTTTACAATACTAATTCTTTAATTTCTTATCTTTCAGATGAAAAAAGCAAAAATATTTCATATACTAAAATATATGATATTTCGTAGACACTTAAGATGTAAATTTTGGATCAATGACATTGTGCCGGATTGCGATCCTAATTTTGTAATAGTGTTAATGAGTATTGTTAAAAAGGATGATGTTACCAAAGCTATAGATCTTATAAATGAGTTTGTCTATTATGATATTCAGAATGATCTACATTTCTCAGCAGTGGATGTTACTGATCATCTAACATCAGATGAGTATAATGAACATATGCCCGAAAAAAAAGTAGAACAAGCTAAAAGAGATAGAGAAACAAGACAGACAGATAGGCCTCGTCATCCATCTGCACCAAATAATGGTAGAAGTCGCAGTCCTCACTCAGCAGATGTTTCTATGCTAGATGTAAGTTTCTTAATTTTGTTCACTGATCTAAAAAAGGGTAATGTTTTTTCTGGGTATATAATGTATGTCCACTCCACTGTGACCTGTAAGATTAATAATCTTTCCCAAAGTTTCATAAGTTTGATTCCCACCCAGGACAGACATTTCGTGTGCATAAACATGTCTTGTCCTGAGTTTGGGTGTAATTATCTATTTTAGTATGTATTTCAGAAAGAAAGGTATATGTACTATATCAGTTAACTGGTTTCCATATATTGCTTAGATTGGAAGCTGATGGCTGTGTGTGAATAATGTCCCTGGATATTATTATTATTATCTATACATATAATAAAAACATAACTAATCGCTATCTGGACATGGAAGATATTTGAGAAAAACTATTACTGGGGGCCTGTATAAACCAAAACAATGAGTATTTGATTTTATGTGTGTTTGTGTCGCTAATCTCAGAAACGTAAATAATAACGATAGACGATTTTAAAAACTATGTATGTGTGTTGATTGATAGGTTAGTAGCTTAGTATTATTCCCGTGGAGGGTTGGCGTTGGGCAGGCGGCCGGACGTATAAACTGTCCAGAACCTATATAGCATGGACTGCGGTCACACTTTAAGCAATCATATGTGATTGTTAAACTACGCTCATGTGGAGCCCACATACGCGGGAAAGGGCAGGGAGATGACGATGAGGTTATGGTAGTATTAAGTAGGTAATATCATTTCGTTTTAATATTCGTTTATCGTTCATTTTTATGAACATGCCGGCAACATTCTTATTTTAATAATTAAAAATAAAAATAATTTTACTAAATAATTTGTAACAACAAATTTCAGAATGTTTTTTTAGAAATTTCATTGTTAAGATTATTTATATTTTTTTAAACTGTCTCTCGCACCTGTTTTGAGTTTTCACTTCTGTGGGCAGTCTTTATGACTGCCTATGTATTTTTTAATTTACTGTTATTTGGTTACCTAATATTGCAACTAATTTATTTCGTGTGCCGTCGTCTAACAAAGGATGGCATTCATGGCATCATAAACCTATACATTGCTGCATGCAAGCTTTTAGCCAAGATGTTCTCTTTACTAGACCTCTCTTTTGTAGTAGTTGCCTCCTACAACTACTTTACTCCAACTCCATGGCTGGCACGCATTTTGCGTGTGGGTAATATTTAGATTTTAGATCAATCCAGCTAGCCTAGATCCCCTGGCAATCTCGGTGTAGTACCGGCTTAGATATTTAACTCAGTACATGCAGATACTGCAGAGCAGTGCAGTAGGAAGTGAGATCATTAGCAAAAGTTTGCTAGGAATGATCTATTTATTGGTGAAAGCGTGCTAGAAACTGCCGTTTCATTGGTGAAAGCATGCTAGGAAACTATGCAATGGAAAGTAATGTAACGGAGCTATTATTGCTAACAAATATAAGGTTTTGGTTTTACGTTATATTTTAATTTTTAGATGGAGATTCAATTAGTGCAGAAAGAACGTTTTCTCATCATAGAACAAAGGAAGTTACTTTTGGAAAAAAAGAGATTGGAGCTACTAAAGGTAAAATAGAGTTTAAACATCACACTTGTGTAGTGTAATGGTGCTCCCGCACTGCTGTTAGGCAATGTTTGCGAACCTTAGTAAACATTTGATTTTGTAGTTAACAAATTGTAACAAACAAAACATTTCAACATTTCATAACATTTACTTTTAAACCACTACCAGTTTCCAAAAAACACGCTACAGTTTACCTGATTTCTTCCCAATTAAATTGCCGTCCCCAAAAGAGATTGTAATGTTTTCTTATATTTTAAATTTACTGGATTGAAAAATCTTATCAATTTAATATTTATTATTTCATTCTACATCTATTATTATTACGTTAAAAGTAACCAAATCAGCCAAAGTTGGCTAAATAACTAACTTAAACTTAACTTTTTTTTTCATGTTTTAACTATCAACTTATTACTATTCAGAAGTGAATAACATAGTTATAACTAATATAATTACAGTAAATAAGATAAATGGCGTTTGTTTTTCGTTTTGCTATGTTGTTTGACTGCTTCTTACAGAAGGCGTCCAATTTTTCATTTAAGTCATGTAATCTCCGTCAACATTAAATTTAACTTTTGTTAAAATAACAATGTTACCCTTATTTGGTTCCACAGGAATTTGAGCCAAGCTCTATTAATGATTTAGAAATGTATGCTGCCGCCATAGCAAAGCATTCCTTGGATAATGATCAACCACCAATACCTCAAAAAGATGTTCCTAATAGTATTGTATTTGCAAGAAAAACCATCGTTAAGCAAATGAAAAATGCTATATCGGAGTGCCTTAAAATGCGTCGCATTAATGTAAAATCTTTGTTCAACGCGCTAGAGAATCGTATCTCCGAACTTGTAGAGGGCAAGGGTCAGTTGCACCCGGATGATATCATTCGGTTGTACAGAGAAGCATACCCTGTAGAAACTGACGAAGCTCTGTTGGACGAAATCGAAGCACGAATTGGACAAAATGCTCAAGCCTATATAAACGTGAGGCCGAGTGGCGTAAAAGGAAATCACAGTAAGGTGGAGGCAATAGCCAATATATCAGGTACACAAACGATCCGTCAATTATTTGTCCTAAAGAAAAAGATTACACAGAAACTGATTAAAATTACTGAAATCAAGCAGTAATTTAAACATGTGTAGCTTTAAAGAATGGACAAGTTGTTGTGGTCGTGTTTTATAATAAAGAAAAAAATTATAAACACATAACCTGATATCATTTCAGGCTGAATAACACGTCTACGGCAAAACTGCGACGTGCTAACCGCAATTATAATTGTAATTATATTGCACAAAAGCAGAAAACGCCTAAGAATCAAATAAATATAATCAATCTATTGGTTGATTAAAATGTAATTTCATTTTTTTTAATACGTATTGCGCTTTCTAAACTAAGACTAACATGTTTCGTATGTTTGAGACTTTGTTTGATTAAGTAATTTAACACACTTTGTAAGGTATAGGACTCATTTCGACTTCAAGGAAAAGCTCAAAAAATATAATGTTTTAGGTGAATCCAATTCTGACAAAAGTGAGGTAAAAAATGAAGGTCAAGATGAAAAATCCAAGGACGAAGTGATTGAAGAAGTTACTACTTCTGCAGAGCCATTAGATGCTGAATTAGATGATTGGTTTGAAGATGACGGGCAAAATGTTGACTCCACTGACATACAGCAAGCAGGGGAAGAAGTAAAGGAGAAAGAAGATACTAAGGATATTCTAGAACTAGATAATGATGATGCTGAAAAGAAAGAAGATATCACAGATATTCTGGAACAAGATATTGATGACCTTGAAGAGAAAAGCGGGATTTAGTATCATGTATGTATGTCACCGACCGACGTCAGTTTGCTTAGTTTATAACATGCCAAGTCCGCTTATAAACTGTCGAAGTTTACAATCAGTACATATACTATTTAAGTATGAATTTATAGTTATGTGAAATAAGTTTTAAATAATTTTTTTCCAGGTTAAAGGCAAAAGTGGGTTTAAATTTTGCATAGTTTTATGCAAATATAACTTTATTTTGGCAAGTATTAAGTAAATAAATACTTCTCTTAAGTTTTGCAATTTTATTTCACAAAACCACATTTCAAATTAATGGTATATATAAGTTTTTTACCGACAAACAAATAAACTTAGGATCGCTAAAACTACATGGGTCATATGGGAAGGTCAGAATGTGATTTTCATGTACACATAACAAGATCGACAATCGTTAATACATTTGGCTGGAAATCAATCCAATCAATAATATTGGTCACTATGAAATATTTGTGTAATTAACAGATTTTCCTCGTTCAGCGTGCGTAGCAAAGAATTGGAACAAGTTGACAGCGTCAGCGTTTCCGTCCAATTATGACTGTGGCTTCAAGAGTCGCTGTTGCTAAAGTAGTGCTTTTATTGTCTTCATTTTATGGATGAAGGTGGCAAACGACCAAGTAAGTCACCGGATATTTAGTTACCGCCCCCGATAGGCATATTGCAACAAACTAATGAATTGCAAATACGTTGCGAAACTTAAACGGACAGAGAAGGTAATGGACAGGCCCGTCAAGGTGGAGATATTTGTCTTCTGGTATCTCGAAACGCAGAATACTTCTAATTCACGCCTGTCTTCTGTAAGGTCGTGGTATTTCACTAGTTAAGCCGGCCCATTCGTGTAAAAGTTGTTGTTGCGGACTCTACCGCTGTCGATGCTGGATATACTTTCTCAGCTTCACGGTACATAATCAATGTATTAAAACAAATCGAAAATTATTGGCGGACAAGAAATATTAATCGCAATTGTAACTGTATTGATTTATTTAAGCTTGACTATGGTTGGTTTTCAATATATTTAGCTTTAATTCGAATTCGTCGTATGTCGTTAATTCGTAAGGACATATCGTCCGTACTAGAAAAAAGACATATGGCATAAAATGTGACATATTTTTTATTTAATTTTAATTATGTTACATGTTGCACAAATAAACATAAAATCATACAACTTATCTCAATAATCTTCTAAATCATCCTGCAGGATATTTGAAACATCGATATCATCTGCAGTGACTTCAACATCTTTAGTCTCATTCACATGATCTCCGCCGCCAATACTCTTAGTTAATTCTTGAATATCTTTTATAAGATTTGTAGCATCAGATTTTTTGTCTTCGTCAGATGCAAGTGCGGTACCAATCTCCGCAACGTTTTCATTGTTTGCTGCTTCATCTTTAGGCTTAACTTCTTCAAAACAATCAGTGTTTTGATTATTTCCAGCAACCTCAGCATCGTTTACTTCTTGTACGTCTGTCAGATCGATCTTTAGTTCATCACTGGTGTTCAACAATTCGACGATGTCATCATTATCGCTGTTTTCATCGTAATCAACGTCATCACCGGCCAACTCAACATCATATTCCTCATCTTCTTCTTCACTAGTATCATCAGCGTTATTGCCTTGTTTCTTATTTTTAATTTTGTTACACTTTTTCTTTGGGCCAGCAATGTGTAGCGGTTTAAATGTCAAAATGAGGCCATCACCTGTTACAAAAGTAAATTAATATTATTATAATAAAGTGAGTACGTTATCTATTTGGAGGGTGAGACAAATTTTGGATTACGAACTCCTTATTGAGATATAACAAATCAACAGATATTGCATGAAATATGTCAAAGTGGAGTAAAGTGGATGTTGCTGGCGGGGGACCGATGTCTGTGGCGATCATGGCGGCATGCTTCGAGCGGTGGAACGTGGACGATTAGTTAACAGGAATCGAGTTTGATACGAGGATCAAATTGAAAGTACTGCATTTTGCCAGAAGTATGCGTATGTGTAAATACATTCGGGGAAAGTGCAGATTGCAGGTGACGGTAGTTTCAGTTAATTCAAAAAGACTACACATAATACAATTGTGCATATGGGTGGTTGTGTGTAGACGGTTATAGGGTGTAAAAGATACTGGTGCGAAAAATTATTTTTCAATAACATGTTCTCAATAATTGCATTAAAAGAAAAAACTAGCTAAGCGGGTGTTTGCAGCTCGTATATAAATAACATCAGGTAACACTTACCCATATCAATTTTCTCATGGGTGCACAGATAGTCGTAACTGGGATAGTCTTGGCAGACGACCAAGCAGATCTTGGTACGAGCAGACTTCTTGCAGCTGATGATGCCGAAGGGTTTCAGCTTAGGACCGAGCTCCTTCACCTTGATTCTTTCGTTCGCGTACATCCTAATTGCGAGGTTGCATGATACATTTAACAGACGCTTGGTTATGTCGAGTTTTATCACCTGGAAATAACAGTGAATATTACCAAATTGATAACATACTAAAAAGGACAGGAGAGGAGATATTAACAGCACTCGTTACTGACGAGTTGTGTGCGTAGATGCTACGCAGGAAATGAATTAAGAAATATTTGGAGGAACTGCACTTAATTTTTTTGATGAAGCCACAATACGTTTTACCTAACCTAACTTACGGACAGAAGACAAGAAATGTTCTAAAGATAATAAATACATGAAAAATACCTTCATGAATTCTTCGGAAGTTTTCTCAAGTCGTTGACAGATTTTGTCATCTGCCCCATCTTTATTATTCTTGCATTCCTGTTTGAACTGAAACAAAAAGATCGTACTAATACAACTGCAGAAAAATCAGACGGGCTCGAGATTCGGTAACGAATAATTGTACCAATCGCCTTCGTCGTTTTAGCCGATAGCCGTCCACGGCTTATCCAATCCTGCCAAATTAGGATTTCAAGTCGGAACCACCACGACCTCACAGAAGACTGGCGTGAAGGAGAAGTAATCTTTGTCTCATCAAATGAGGGAGGCGCCGGAGGTCTAATTTCAGTCCTCTCGAGGATTGGATGGAGAGGGGATGAATAGGAAAAGAAAATCCTTCTTCTTCTTCTTTCCTTTAGATTACCTATGGGTGGTGATCATTTAGTAACAGTTTCATCACATAATTTCTATATAGAATAAACTTATATCTTACCAACTCCTCGAGCTGTTTTATCTCGTTCTCGAGTGCTTCCTTCAACTTGGGCTTCAATATGTAGATTTCATTTTCATACTCCTTCTTCTCAAGGTCCTTCAATTCTAAAAACGAAATAATTATAAACATTAAACCAAACCGATTATCAGTGTGTCGATTAACCCAACTGCCAGTCCTCTCTCTGCTTGGCAAATTTCAACAGATATTTCTTCAGACGTTAATGTTAGTTTAATTAAATCTATCTATTACTTGTGAAATCTTTCCTTAAAATCGAAAGGAATTAAACAGCACAAGGACCCCTTCCTTTTCTTAATACTGTTTTTATGGAGTTTAATTTTCTCAAATGTAACATGCTTTAAGTTCTTCTCAGTTTCAACTTTTTTGTAGTAAATAAATAAAATTAAAACTTACTTTTGTTTGCTTTTTTATCTGAAACGAAACAAAAAAACAATTTTAAGTAATTATTTGTTCATCATAAATACAACTAATTACACCCCAATACTGATGTAATTTGTAATCCTATGGTACCGATCGAGTCGATGCTCGGCCCTACCCTCCCATCGGAATTATAAACGCGTAATGAGTTCTGAACAAAAAATTACGTTCATTTTATTGAAATGTGATGAACTTTGAACGATAGGATTAAAAATAGCGTTATAAGGAAAAAGCGTGGCTGAAAAGTGGATGTTGTGACTAGAATTGAGATAGGTATGTTTTGGTAGTTCAGGCATGATGAAAGGATGAAGGAAGAGAGTGTAACAAAACGAATTTATGTTGTAAAGTGAGTGGCAACGCTAGTAGGGGACGCCTAAGAATGGACATACTAAAGAAGGTCGATATAAGAAGTACCAGTAACCGCCGAGCATGGCAGGTAGGCGCTTTACTTTGTGAAAATATTTTATCACCACTGCTCTAAAAATGGTGAAGGAAAACATCGTGAGGAAACCGGCATGTTCTTAGAACCACCAAATTCGAACACATTTGACATCCACCAACCCGCACCGGGCCAGCGTTGTGGACGGCTCATTCCCTCTCTCGGAGATGAGGCCTGTGTCCTGCACTGCAAGGGCAGTGCGGAACATTCTAAGGCTTATTATTATTATTATATGATTGTTAGCACAGTACTATGGCCATACTGTGTGGACCCCACATACACGGAAAAAGGGCAGGGAGATGATGATGAGGTTACGGTAGTATAAAGTAGGTATATAATTCCGTTTAAGTAAAATTGCAGGGCGGGTGAAACCGCGGGGCACAGCTAGTTCTTATTGTATGTATAGAAAAGTAATTAAATTTAGTGGATAATTTTTGTATTCTAATTAAATTAATGGTTTAAAGAAATATTTGAATCTATACTTTGATCTGTTATCTGTAGACTAGTAAATTTGTAAATAAATACATACATACATAATATATATTTTTATTATAACTTACCATTGTTCGGATATTTGGGCAGGCGGCCCGGTGACGGTGCCCTGTAGCAAGGTGGCCTAGGAATGTCTACCCCCGGAACATTCTTGGCGATCTGCGGACTGTTATGTTGCTGTTCATGCGCCTTACGTTTCTCGGGCTTTGGAGGATTTACTGTAGGGGATGCCCGTACAAATCCCTGTGTACCTGGTAATATGTTTTGTCATAAGCTTTACTAATCATTAACGGAAAGAGAGCACTGCTGAATGTTTCACGTAAAACAAATTGTCATCTCAATATTTTCAATGACAAAGAGATAACATCATATTCTATGTGAATAGACGAAAGTCAGACAAACATGCTTAACCTTTTTCACACTCACAAACACTTTGTAAGTCCTCCGCTGATGACGCAAACACGACCTGGTCATCGGCGTACAAGAGACATTTTACAACATGCTCACCCATTCTTAATCCACACTCTTCCTCTTTCAAACAATCATCCATAAAGAGATTGAACAGCCACGGGGATGCCACACAGGCCAGTCTTACACCTTTATTGATGCTAAACCAGTCTGAGTAGGCTCCGTTAATCCTAACGCAAGCCGTAGAATCTGTATAGAAATTTTAACGCTTGTATTAGGTAACTCAACCAAGGTTGACCACAGATCATCTCTTTTAACTTTATCATAGGCCTTTTCTAGATCTACGAAGGCGCAGAAAACTTTTTGGTTTAGAGCCCAAAACTTGTCTATAATCATACGTAAAGAAAAGATCTGATCCATGCAGCCCATTCCTTTCCTAAAACCAGCTTACACATCCCACATTCTTTCTTCTGTTTCTTTCATGACTCTTTCAATCAGTACTTTAGCATATAGTTTTCCCACAATGCTGAGAAGATAATATATATTTTTATTATAACTTACCATCGTTCGGATATTTGGGCAGCCGGCCCGCTGAAGGTGGCCTAGGAAAGTCTACCCCCGGAACATTCTTGGCGATCTTCGGACTGTTATGTTGCTGTTCATGCGCCTTACGTTTCACGGGCTTTGGACGATTTACTGTAGGGGATGCTCGTACAAATCCCTGTGTACCTGGTAATATGTTTTGTCATAAGCTTTACTAATCATTAACGGAAAGAAAGCACTGCTGAATGTTTCACGTAAAACAAATTGTTATCTCAATATTTTCAGTGAAAAACAGAGAGATAACATCACATTATATGTGAATAGACGAGTTAGACAAACATGCTTAACCTTTTTCGCAGCAAGCCCTGCGATACCTCAAAGAGCTTGCTTTGGTGATAGGTTCACATTTTTATTATATCATTCTCATATATATATATATATATATATATATATATATATATATATATATATATGATATATATATATATGATGATGATAAGGCGATGTATATATGTTTCCCTATAGACTTCGAAATCACTGGGCCGATTTCGATGAAATTTTCAGGAAACTCTACTATAGCGTACTCAAGCTCAGTGATTTCTCTCATTCTGACCACGTTTTTCGCCGCCGCGGTGCCGCAGGAGCGTGTAATGAACTAAAATCGTACATTCGTTCAGCACCACGGCACTGCAAGCCACGGTACATGGGCTCGTCCCCGCCGCTGCTGCGACCATGCATACCCCCCCAGTCCATACAAATCCAGAGGTGACTAATGCAACGGCACCGCAGCTGCAGCATGATATGTAAACGGCCTTACATCGTACCAAGCCCGGAGTCTTTTAGAATGTACGAATATGATACAAGTTCGAGAGGATTTTACCAGGTCCAATTATAGGTGGAAATATACTACATAACGCTATTCTCCCCTTTCTCCTCTCGCGATATAACAATGGAGAAATCGATTATGTCACCGAGTGACTATAATATAGTGGTATGGAGCAACTTTTGTCATCCGCCTTGCTTTCCATTTCTGGGTCTTTAGATCTGCACAGCACTTACACTTATATAAAAAGGTTGCTTGCAAGTTGGTAATCCTTGACAATCTATATCGCATTAATATCCGACACTTTTAAGTAAATGTACATTTTTAATATCTACAAATACAATCAGGTGTAGTGTAGATACTTTTGCTGACGCTTGCACCACGACGTTGTCAATACGACTAGTTGACGTCGACTAGATTGATTCAGCAGCTTTGGGGCTTTAAGTCAGTCAGTTCAGGGTCCAGAACGTGGAGCAACATGGTCCCAGAAGAACGGCACCTAGGCGTTGTTGTGAGGTTGCGGTTGCCAGCAACACAAAGGTTCCAGGGGGACTTCGTGTCTCCTGGGATGTGCCTGGACTTTGTGCAGAGGGTACATTTCTTAAGAGAACCCAGAGACCGTTCTGCCGCACTTGAACACCAAGCGGTCTTAGTGGGTCCGCTCTACCCTCAGTTTAAATGGTTTAGTGTCAGTGCTGCCTTGTATTTATTAAATTACTTAGGATCTGCTCTCCAATAACACCTCCAAACACTAAGGCTGAGGTATTCCTTGCCAACGAAGGCAGAAATAACTTAGCCTCGAAGACGATCTGGATGTGATTCCAAGCGTCTTACAAAGCAACCGGCAAGGAGTGACCTATACGGCTGTGTTATAAACAAAGCAGGAGCAATAGAAATGCCTCTATTACTCTCGTACATACATGGCACTGAGTTATGACGGAGCAACTTCTTCATACCACCCCTATAGAAACGTGATTTGCAGTAAAAGTATATATACGTTTGCAGATAACCAGGTGAAAGAAATGGTGAATACTCTATGACTTGGTGTCACTACCCGTGAACCCATTTCTTACCATATTTCTCTTTTCTTACAACTCTTCGGTCCCATCACGTTCCTTCCCTTTACCCCTTTAGATCTGACCCAAACACAAAAACTTTTACGGTTTATATTGTGCATGTTGAGTAAAAATTACTTGATTTCTGATTTCTCGCGTTTTTACACAAGAAGAATCTTTATAACACTTTCTGGAAACGGTTATGTGACAACTAAATCACATAATTTATCAAAGGAGGCAAAAAATTACGCAGGCATAGTTGTGGACACGCCGTATGGTCATATGTCCCGCGATTTTAGAAAGATTTGTAATTCAAAAATCCTACAAGAGACAAAACGCTTCTGCTCGAAATTCCAGTAATTACACTACCATACGCGTCTTTTAAATTGGATCGACGAAAAATTTTGACAGCCAATTACACACAGTACTGCTTGGCAGCCTAAGCTGCGGTCAAATCTCATCGAACTATATAAGAACATCGGTAAAATCAAATGACGAGCTACGTAATTATCTGTCTAAACCTATAGCAATCCACTGCCAAATATAGGTAGATTATCCCTGCATTTGGTTTCGATATTACATTTAAGAAACGCAGGACTGCTATCCATCTTCAGGACCTTTTATGATCGTTCAGAATGAATAGTGGTGGTATTCTATACAACAGTGACCGGTCACCACGCTTTGAGCGCGAAATACGTCTATTGTACAATGTAAAGCCTTTAAAACTAACAAATAAGTGAATTGAAACATCTCACCTCCTGAAGGGGAATCGGTTTCTTTTTTAAATTTCGCCAACGCTTCAAGGACAAAACTCTTTCCGTTTTTCGGAGGGTAAAGCTGATCGTACTCCTGTATAATTTCATCGAAAGGAACAGCCACCCTTCTGCCCATCATATTATCGATTCGACACCTAACAACATTTTTAAGGAATGGCAAGAAACCTTTCTTTTTATTTAGATTATTGATTCCGCATTGACCTAATATATCCCTTACTATTTTAGAGCCAGCCTGGCCTCGCCACGTTTCATCCTTGTTCTCTATTTTCCTTGAATTCAAATGTTTACTTACTGTCTTAGTAGAATAAGTCGTTTGTTTATTAGGTATAAACAATTTCGACGTTTGTGGCATATTGCCGAATTGGATTTTTTTTTTATTTTCATGGATTTGATTATAAGGATTTGGATCTACAAAATTTACATTGTTACATGCATTGCTGTCCTTCGATTTAGTCCACTTAAAACGTGTGTTGTCACCAAACGCTCCACTTGAGCGATTGTAATTATAAACAGCTTTGCTATCATTACGATGACTGTAGTCCTCGCCGAAACTTTTAGAAGTACCCTCATTACGACGGACATCTCCTCGTTGTTGGTAGTAACCGGATCCTTCCGGTTCTTGTTTGTCATCCCTATCATATGATTGGTTGTAAGAATCCCTCGACTGTTTTGGATTTTCTTCGGTGTATCTATCATCGCGGGAAGACATGTTTCTGCTACCCGATCGTCGATGATACACATCGGAACTGTTGCTCTTATCGACATCGTATTGTCTTTCATTGGAACGACCGCGAGATTCATAGTTTCCGCGCTCGTTCCGTGAAGACGCCGGTCTTTCGCCGCGCCCCCGATATATTTGTTCGTTCTTTTCTTCAAAATATCGGTTGCCACTTTCCTTATTCTTATACTCATTTTGTAAGTTTTCGTTTGTGCAAGGTATGTTATCCTGTTGTTGTTGGTTATTGCCATAATTCGAAAACCCACTGTAACCCCCCATATTGGTATTCTGTGGACAAAGTATGTTCACTGTAGAACGGCATCCATAACAAATTTAAGCTGGTATACCAGCTTAAATTAGTTAGTTAATTAGTAATTTTAGCTGGTAAACCAACTTTAATTACTATTCTGTATGTCTATAGACTGTATTCGATATTCACAATACAGAAATAATACAAGAAATTAAAAACGGAGCATACAACATCCATTAAAATGTATTGTGAAATAAAATCCACCACCACTCAGCATATAGTATGAAGTGTATGTGTTTTAGTAGGATCCATTTGTTTCTCCATTAGAAACAAGAATATAGACACCATGCTTATACATAAACTGTTACGAAAAAGATTTGTAACGTTTTACACACTTCTTTAAGAGTGCGGTAGTATTCATTTGCTACTAGTTTATTCACTAAGTGAACGGTATTTGTGAGAGTGTTTGTCCCAATCGCCAATTTCCATCAGGCGATTTTGTGAATATTTTTCCACCGCATTGAGGATTTTTCGCTACGGGTACGGGGCGTACAAAATAGCGACCACGGTAACAGTAGAACAGGGCTGCTATAAATGTCACACTCTCACTATAACTAACTATTGACACAAACAACCTCCTCCTCCTCCTCATTCCTCTCACAAACCCCAAAAGTCTTAAGACTGACGGGAAATTATGACTTGGAAGATTTTTATTGTATAGAAGGTGGCCAAACGAACAAGCGGTTCATCTGATGTTATGTGACCGTTACCCATAGGCATCCGCAACAAGCAAATGACTTGCAGATGTGTTGCCGATTAATTGACAGAAGAGGGGATGACAAAGAAAAGGACATTTCCTTCTCTTATTCATCCCCTTCCTCGTCCAATCATCTTCTCCTTCCCAACCTATTCTTTGTAGGAAACGATGGGAAGTGGATAAGGACTGACACCGGGACTGATTCTGGGATATTATATTTAGGGCCTGTGTCAGTCATGTCCTGTCTTCTGATACTTGCTTTTCCCACCGCAGGTCGTGCGTCCGATTCCCACCCAGCGCAGACATTTGTGTGCAACATGTCTGTTTATCCTGAGAACAGGCTCAGGTAATTGTAATTATCTAACTTTAAACATGGTGCAGTAAAAGCTGCACCAGGTTTAAATTGCGTCAGTGCATGACTATGTTATGTTCCCAGATTGTGACAGGTACACAGCAAGGCGTATTTAAGACGTTGGAAGCGAATATCCTTCAACGTCGCAAATCATCTTCTGACTGCAGAAGACGAAGTCACGTTGTCATGAGTAAATGGATGACAAGTCTCAGTGCCTTAAATGTCAAATCAAATCTTTAATATCTCAGTGCCCCAAATGCCTTACGATCTTAATACTAGAAGTGATGAATATTGTAAACCGACTGACGAGATGTCATCCTGTGTAATAAATAAGTTTAAGTCATGACATCAACAACTGTTTGACTGATGAAATAGGTAGTTTAACTTTACTCTAACCGTGGATAAATAAGAAAATTTGCCCGCGATAAATTTCACATTCGTTAGGTTCATTCGACTTCGAAAATTCTTTTATCTTCACAGAGATACCCCAATGCCCCAAAAATAAACTTCTAAATCAGTGTGTCCTCCAGTGCAGCGACTTAGTCTTTGACCATTGGGGACTGGTCCATTGGCTAAGACTTGCATAGTTAACAATGAACATAAATATAAATATGTATGGGCATATTTCAAGAAAAATGCAAAAAGCACACATAGTAAAAAATAGAAAATTACAGTATTATAAATGTTTATATCAAACTACGAAAATAATAGATTACTATAGTGAAATATATTTTTATAATTAATATTTCTGTGTGTTCTACTCACTTGATTCATTGACACACCGGGAGCACTGGACGTAGGCTGTGTCTGCATCATGTTGGTAGCCTGGGACATTCCTGAGGGATATGATGAACCCTGCAAGATGAAGAGGGCTGGTGAGAAACTGTGAAACATCCTGAAGCTTAAACTTTCAGTTGCATAGCCCGCAGCAGCAATAGTTGTTGCACATCTGCACTACCTCAATCAAAGAAATACCACATCATGTCTGACGAGTGAGGTCCTAGATGCCAAAATCCTGTCCTATCCTTTCCTAATAAGAATTCAATGGAAATGGGAATAGGATTTGACAGGAGAGGGGATGAATAGAAAAGGGAAATATCCTTTATTCTATCTATTAATGGTAGGCAATGCATCTGCAACTCAATAGCTTATTGCAGACGCCGATGGGTAGCAATCACTTGATGTTAGATGAACCGCTTGATCATTTGCCACCTTCTTCTACAAGACAAATCCTTAACACTCAACTAGAATTGAGGTAGTGATAGCAACAGCAGCAACTAGCAGCATGTCTAAGAATATGAGCATGAATAACAGGGATTCATATGTCTGTATTTTGTTAGAGGTGCCACAGGCATTATCCTCTTTATTACTTTTGCTCAATTACTTTCTTATCAACTACATCCATTTTCTTATTCAATGGCTGGCAATGCACAAGTGTCTCTATTAATTGTTGCAGTTGCCAATGGGTGGATATGAGAGTGAACTCCTATGTTAAAGACAGGCAGTGCATCTGCAGTTCGTCTGGTGTTGCAGATGTTCATAGGCTGCAGTGATGACTTAACTTTAAACAAAGCTCTGCTCCTTTTTCTTTTGAAAAAAAAAAAATAGAATAAAATCTTGAATGTCCATCATGATATTTAGTAATAAAATCTTACCTGACCATACATATAGTATGGGATAACATATGGATTATTCTGCATATTTTGTGGTACAGAGGGCATAGTTGTATATAGTTGCATGTCAGGCCGGCTGTTAGAAGCCCAATTATTTATATTACCATCATTATTAATTCCTTTTAAATTTCCTTTATTATTTAAAGGATTGTGATTGTTGGTTGTCTGGAAGATAAAATGTGGAACATGGTGACAATGTGTATTTATATGTGAAGGTTTACAATACTAATATAATATAGACAGTGTAGATCATTAATCTATGTCAATTGTTTTTAACTAGAAACCCTGCCCCTGCTTTGTATGGATCATCATTATCTCCCTGCCCTTTTCCTATTCTATTATACATTGTAGTCCAAACTATATAGGCTTTTTGGCTAAAGATTTTACGGCCCCACGCCTGAGTGACGCCAATCCTCCTCGGGAATATACTTTAGTCTTGTTTTTTCATTGTGAACAAAGAAAATTCCATTGCCGAGATAATCAAATGTCGCAAGGACTGTTATTGGTCAGGCACATCCATTCTCGTCAGGTTCGTCATTAGCTGATCGGCATTCGTTTCTTCTGTGACTACAATCTCGAGCTTATTTAAAACCAGCGCCCTCTTTCATCTTCATACAATTCCTCACATATCTCTTCGCCGGCCTAATACAACATGTTGATTTCGAAACAATCGGGAATCACAATGTAAAGACCACATGAGGTAGACATTCAACATCACATTTACATCACCTTTCGAAATATTTTTTCATTGGTAGCATTGTCATCTTTGTGAATAAATTAACAATTTGATAATGCAAAAACAAACACAGCCTTTAGAAACCTAGTCGGTGGTGACAAATTCAGATTTTGCTTAGAAACATCTGCTATGACAAACTGTCACAGCTAAGACTCAAAAGTGGATAGCATATAACCATATAGCAAGCATAAATTTATTGCATAAACATATTTAGCAAATTTCATTTATTTAGTACATAAAAACTTAAAAATCTTACCTGACCATACATATAATATGGGAAATTATATGCATCAGGTGGCATTACGGGCATAGGTTGCATGGGAGCCTGGTTATCACGAGCTAAGGTATTTTTGTTTCCACTCTTATCAAATTCACCCCTCTTTCCTTCAGCATAACCTTGATCTGAATTTGTAGAATTGTAATTGTCAGATCTCTGAAAGAAAGATTTGTTTCAATGAATTTTCAAAACTGTGATAATAAAAACTTTTTACTCTCGAAACAACAACTTCTTACTTTACAACCAACAAAGCAAGACATATGTCAGTAAAATATATTAAAGACTAGTGACCCGCCCCGGCTTCACCCGGGTAGCACTAATTATGTTGATCCGATTGCTACCAATCACAGAAATGTGCCAATCTGGACAATCCCTGTAAATTTAAGAAAGGGTCTATAGGTCTATAAGGAACATACAACTTCGATTTTTACATAGCTTTTTATTTCATAAAAAGTATCCTATGTTACTTCTAGTATATGTGAACAAACTTTCATGATGATCGGTTGAGTAGTTTCAATGAAATTCATCAATAGACAAGAGTGATTCAAGGAAAGTTATCATGTATAATATGTCCATACATATTATAGTGTAGAGAAACAGAAAATATCAAAAGATTTATGTAAAAAACATACTTTTTGTACTTACATTGCAAAACCTGAATTCTTACAAGATAGATCAAAATATTGTAGTGCAGAATTGTATGTTTTAAGAAGATCTAGAAAATAACTCTATAAGGGCTAATCTATCTTTTAAGGATAGCTTACTAATAACTTTACCCTTTTTAACTCTGAGACAGAATTAAGTTTACCAGATCAGCTAGTATACAAAGGAAACTTTGAGTAAAACTGGCCAGTTTATACTTTTCCTTTAAGTGAAGTTATAAAATTCCACCCTTTATATTCAGAAATATTGACCAACAACTTGTTGGCAATAAGACATTCTCCTGATATGGTACATTTAATCCCAAGACTTAAGAGCTATATGCATTTAAAATTCTGTAATAAAGGCAACCTTCTAAAAGTTGATAGGGCAAATAGAGAATATTTGCATGTTCTAAAAACTGGACACCACACATATTTTTTTGGACGATTCTATGACTTTATAATTCAAATAAAGAATGTCTTATGTTGTTTCTTATTGATAAAAAATAAAACACTTTTGTAATTATCCACTATACAGTTGCCTAATAATAAAATAAATAATATACCTTATTTTTTCCTAGATCTTCTACATACAACTTCTGCCCCTTGAAAACCAGTCCATTCAGCTCTTTTGTTACTATATTGCCATCATTCTCATCACTTAACCCTACGGTTACTTTTCGGCTTTCAGGACCGTCATAAACGAGGTTATCCAAAATTAAATCCTGCAAGTTGCATCTGTCCCTAATAAGCGCTTTCACCTCACTGTAACGTGTCTAAATAAAAACATTAATTGGACAAAAATTAGGAGAGTACAACAATTCTTCAGGAAATTTTAAATACCTTAGTCGGTAAATTATGTATTACTATTAGCATCTTTGATGTTGTGTATGAGAAAGGTAACTCATTAATTACTATCGAATAATCACTACCGAACTGAATAATTAAAAACTATAGCTTATTACTAAATTTATTATTGGTATGTTATACTTTATTTTATTAATTACTAAATATAACATTAACAAAGAAAACTGTAATTGGCTGCGATCAGCAAGTTGGTTGACCACAGCCACAGTATAGAAATTACTCACAAGCTGATATGGCTATGACATTTAACTGTTGACATTACTTTATGGTAGTGGTAGTACTCATAGACTAAGAAATGACAGACGTTAGTGCTGTAGTTTAGTAGCGGTTTGTGCGATCTCCGTCCGTTATTACGCTCTTTCGGCCAATACTTGGTTGATGGTAGTTGGTACATTTTTAAACACACTGGACAGCTGGACAGTTATGTTATTTCGAAAAAAATTTTGACACCGCGGCCTATTCGTCACTATGCATGACGTAGGACGTAGACTTCCCGACCGGTTCTAGACCGCTAAACTAAAGTCGTATCGGCTACTTTTTATATTATAACATCATTGTATGTCTGAATAAAATCAAAGAATTGGAAAAAAAATATTTTGAGTGATCTAACCTATATATGCCACAGAGCCACATCACATTTAGCGCCACCGTCAGATACAATATGCAATATTTTATATGCTCTCTGATATACGTATTCTATTCTTTGCATTTACAATATTGCAATATGGCGGTATATGTCATAATCCATAATTAGAAAAAGGAATCACATAATTCATATATAATTATTTATTATGCTAGTTATTTGAATAGTCCACAAATATAAATATAATAAAACTTGAAGTACGTTGATAAAGTGATTTCGATTCTAAAAAAAAATTTTCTACAAAAGGAACCAAAATGATGGTAACAATGCATGGATTGCCACCTAATGTATGCAATTATTTTCATTGAATTTTATTAATTACCTTTTTAATTTAGTTTTTTTTTAACTTCTATATCTCATTTGCATTTCAGACTAAGTACACTGACATAAAATCTCTTATTAAAGAAAAATGTAACATATCAGATTTTATCCTTGGCACTTTAGGCCTTGATAGAGATAGGACCAAAAAAATAAGAGTAGGCTTAGCTTCTGACAGTGAAGGTGACCTTCTTATAAAGTATTTGGATGGATATCGTATTTCTGGACATGTGATAAGAATAGTTCCCATTGGTAAATCTGCTGTAAGTAAAACATACTACTTTCCTTATTAAGGCCTTTTTCATGTTGCAATAATAATACATTCTGTATATAATAAAGTGTAAATGATGTACTTTTATATCTGACCCCAAATGAAAATATTTTATCTCGGTATGTCCCTCTTGCTTATAGGTGTGCTTGGGGTAAATATATATATATAATTGCCAGTATAAATGGTGTTGAGAGGTGATAGGAATCGCACTCTTTGAAGTTCTATCATGGAAACCCCCTTTTTCTTTTAATTTGTTAGTGCAAAATTCATTTGCTTTGTTTAGCAGTTATATTTACATTTTGCACTTAGCCTGAATTGATTAGAATCACATACATCTACTGGTGACTGGGATCATTGTTATTTATTTTGAGGTTGTTATTGTTCAATTTACATTTTTGACTTTTGAAACCAATAAAGATGGTGTTTCCAGAATGAAATGCCTCAAATGAATATATCAAATGATACCAGCTATCAATGGCGAAATAACGAGCAACCAGCGGAGTTGAGTTATGCCAATTCAGTGGAGCCCGTCCAAAATCAACCTGGCGCTTGGCCGGTGGGACAAAGTAATACACCATGGACCAATAACCACCATGTAATACCACAGCAGATTCAGTCACAGAACAATTTTGGGTATGTGCAACCAGTGGCTGGTGCTCAACAGTCCTATTACCATGAGGTTAGTGATATTCATGTAATGTAGTGTTCTACATTATGCAATTAATATATAGCATGCTCACTCTGCACTACCTCTTCACTACAAGGCTGAAACAATACTATCTACTCTGTTCTATACCACTGGTGTTGTCTAGGTATGGACAACATCAAGACATCATGAGCATATACTGGGATAATCATTATAAACCCAAATATGTCTACTGCACTACAACACTACCACAGGGTACAGGGTTACAAAGATTGTTAGAGTAGACTTACATCATATGTGTAAGTGCAATGATGGTCTTCCACCTGTTCAGTTCAACTGTTAAAGTATTGAGCTATGATTGCAAAGTGCTTTAACGAGTTTGTATGTTTAAAATATTAAATGTATCACATGAAGCTTGAAACAGCTTAAGAGTCTAGTTTTAAAAACAATAAATAAATAAATAAATATCCTAGGATATATTCACACACAGCCATCTGATCCCAAACTAAGCAGAGCTTGTGCTATGGCAACCAGATGACTGATATACTACATATACTAATTTTCTTTTGTAAATACATACTTAAATAGATAATTACACCCAGACTCCGGACAAACAGACATGTTCATGCACACAAATGTCTGTCCTAGGTGGGAATCGAACCCACGACCTGCGGCGTGAAAAGCAAGTATCTTACAAACCACGCCAACCGGCCCGTCTATGTTCTTGTCTTGTAAGTTTAATGATGTTTTGTGATATTAAATGTCACACGTCATACACGTCTATGTTGTCCCCTCAGTTGCTAGCACTAGTTTTAAATTTATATCTATAGAAACATTTTATGTTCAGAGTGACTTATTAAATAAGAATAATGTTTGGCCAGCAGCAAAGTTTTCCGCAGGGCCGAGGGCCACAAGGACCTTTTCTACACAATCTGGCAGTAATTGAGGTTAGTAAATCAGTTAGTAGTAAGATAGTTGCAAAATGATATATTTTTAATTATTTAAGTTAGGCATATTGAAAGGATGAAAGCAGAACATAGAAAACAAATTCATGGGTTTTGGTTTTGGTGTTTTGTAGATTTATCTCACAAAAGGTTTCACATAGTAAGGTGTGCCACAAATGAATTTAATTAAATAATTAAATTCAGTTGTGGCATAACTTAATGTTGAGCCATAATCAACAATTATGTAACAAAAGACATGCAGATTTGTGGAAAACTTTATGCGTCCCAAATTTCATCCACACCATCTTGGTAGTTGGAATGCAGCAAATATTGATAATAATATTTGTAGCAATAAATACCAATTACTTATAATAATAAATTGAATACAGCCAATTAAAAGTTTCCACATAAAATTATGTAGAATGAGCGACCAAACAATCCATTTTTTTTACAAATATAAATAGTATAAGGTTTAGGCCATGTATTTAATGTGTTTTTTGCTACATTTTATAAGTTGCAAAAAGGATCTATACCCGTACCAAGCGAATTTATATAATTGGCAGTCCTGAACATAAAATATTAATTGATACATCTTAGGAACTATCACACATGGTGTACCCTGTTACAAATATGGCATGTATTGTGCAAAATGACTTTTAAAAACGATTTAGTCATTACTGAGTTTTTGTATTTTAATTCCCCAGCCTCAGAGAGGCAATCCATCTAGACCACATGTGTTGACTAATGTGGTGATAACTGACCCGGAATCGAGCAGACAGCCTAGCCAAGGAGAAAGATATCCAAATCAGAGACTCAATAATCCTGATAAACCGGTGAGGAATAAATGAAATTATGGACTCAAGAATTTTCACATCACTTATATAATAGTTTAGAAGCTTTTAGTTTTTTAGTAGATTAAATTAAACAGCTATTCTCCGCTACTCCGACTGGCGCATATTTTGCGTGTGGGTCATGGATCACTCCAGGACACCCAGGTCCTGAAAAATATAGAGGACTGTTGGTGATACCTTTATTATATAAATGTTTGTTAAAAGTATAAGACCTGTAAGACCCGCGGCAATTTTCCGGCAGAAGCCTACTTTTTACTAAAGACCTTTTACAGATAGATAGATAGATCTTTTACATTTCATTACAGCAAACTATAACAAAAGAACACTTCCAAGGACCAACATATATGGTCCCGCAGCCCAATCAGCCAGAAAAAGGATGTTACCAAGGCCAACAATGGAGTGCACAGGTAATTTATCCTTTTTGGTCTTGTTTTGAATAATGCTTTGTTGCATGCGTCATCGGCGGACTTACAATTTATGCTGAATGTAATGAATGCTGAATGTATGAAGATGAATCTAGACAAACAAACATTCATGAAAATACATAATCTCTGCCTACCCCTCTGGGTTACGGGCGTGGGGGTATATATTATTTTATTATTTTTATAAATAGACGAAAATGTTTGTTTAACGTGGATACATGGATGGTGGGAATTTCTAAAGCTAATGAACTGATTTGAATAATTCTTAACTATTTAAAAGCTATAACAGAGGCGCATTTTTGTTATTAGAATATAGTCAAATTGAATTGGGCACGAACCGCTAGTGTAGTAATCAAATTGTTTTAGGATCGACATGACAAAATCGAACGGTTCCCGAAACAACATTCAACTCAATTTGAGAAGCCTTCTAACAATAATAAAATGATTCAATTGGACAAGACAAAAGTTATGTTGCATAATCCAGAGAGAAATATTGGCACCAATCAATATGAGAAAGGGGGAAGGAGATTTTCACCACTACGAGATCATAGAATTTCACCTAATGGCCACAGAATCTTACCATCCGGCCGAAGAATCTCTCCTACTCCAAGTAATTCGCAATTTAAGAGTGGCATTTCGCCTTCAGGACGTCGTATTTCGCCTTCGGCACGCCGGATTTCACCTGCGGGACGTCGGATTTCGCCTTCGGGACGTCGGATTTCGCCTTCGGGACGTCGGATTTCGCCTTCGGCACGTCGGATTTCGCCTTCGGGACGTAAAATTTCGCCTTCAGGACGTCGGATTTCGCCTTCGGCACGTCGGATTTCGACACCTGGACGTCGATTTTCGCCACCTGGACGTCGGATTTCGCCTTCGGCACGTCGGAGTTCGCCTTCGGAACGTCGAATTTCGCCTTCCGGTCGTCGGATTTCGCCTTCTGGACGTCGGATTTCACCACCTGGACGTCGATTTTCGCCACCTAGACGTCGATTTTCTCCAACTGAACGGCAAAGTTCACCAACTGGACATCAAATACTGCAATCCGGACGTCTAACATTGCAATCTGGGCGCCACAATTTGGAATCTGGGCGTAAAATTTCACCATCTGCTCATCGATATTCGCCACCTGGACGTCAAATTTCACCATCCGGACATCAGATTGCGCCATCTGGCCGGCAAAATTTGCAACCCGGACGTAGAATTTCACCACCTGGACGTACAATTTCGCCATCGGGACGTCGAATTTCTCCATCGAGAGGAAGAATTTCGCCAACTGAACGTACAATTTCGCCATCAGGACGCCGAATTTCGCCATCAGGACGTCAAATTTCACCTCAGAGACGTAAATTTTCACCATCGCGACGAAATATTTCGCCTTCTAGATTAAGAATTTCACCTGTTGGTTCATTTTTGCCACCTGGCCGTAGAGTTTCTCCTGCATCTAGAATTTCTCCTGGTCGCAGGATTTCACCAACCGGTCGTAGAATTTCGCCAATTGGACGGAGAATGTCACCCGTTCGTACAACATCGCCATCTAAAAGAAGAGGTTCACCTGGGCTTAGGACCGTTACAATGAATAAAGGTCCTCAAGGTAAGAATTATATTTTTCTTATCTATTGATCTCAAAAGCATTTTTTAAAATTGGTACACATTTTAAACTTGCGTATTCCGTTAATCTTGCAACTAAAAAACCAAACATGATCTTGATTTATCTATATATATATATAAAAAAACATTTGCTGTTGGTTAGTCATGCTTATTGTCATAAAAGGCTGGACCGTTTTGGATAATTCTTTTTTGTATTAATGCACTCAGTCCAGGGAAGGTTTATAAGTAGTCAAAATAAAAAAGACCAAATTCGATAATTCTGTGTGTCATTTTATGACTAGCTGATACCCGCGGCTTCGTCCCCGTGGAATCAAATAAAAAATATTAATCACTTCGCACTTTCGCTTTTTCACCATTTTACGGAAGATTTGTAATGAAATCAATTTATTAAGGTGGTACGAAGTTCGCCGAATCATCTAACGGTACATTAATTACCGCTTTTATATTTAATTATTCTTTTATTACTTCATCAGGTGACAGACACGTGGCACCGAGATTGTCACCAAGCAAACCGGCGATGAGTAGAAAAATGTCACCAGGTAGACACATATCCCCGAATCGCGGGCCCCCGCCAAGAACATATGATAGGTGAGTAGATTTCTTCTAAAGGAAAAAGCTATTTATTGAATACAAATACACCCGATGTTAAGTGGTGTAAGTAAGATGATACGCAAAAGCCATAAGTTCTGTTCTCTTTTTCTTGAAGGTTTATTCCAAACCATTGTGTCCGTATGTCTAATCCTTCGATTGTAGAATGGATAAGGAGCGATGGTATCATGTGATTCTTGCTCACATTACACGGAATGCTTATGACTACACCTCAGACTGTCTAGATTTACATTAAAGTGCACAAACTCCGATAAATAGACTGTTAAAACTATCCTAATTATGTGTGAGTCATCCATACCAGAACTCAACAATTTGAGAACTTATTTATGTTAAGGTACTCACCGTCGCGCAACCCGATAGACAATTTGCGAGCAGGACCTGCAAAAGAGGCGAGGCCCGCGTATACATCGATAACACAGGTTAGTGTACTATAATCTCTAGCAATCTTACTCAACCTCTCAGCGACAACACGTATAATTTATTAGATAAATATGTATTTAGTCTATATTTCAGAGAGATTATATATTTAAATACTTTGGTATAGCATTAAATGTACGATGTATGCATAAGATTTGTAGCTTTTAGGTTGTACATCAACGAACCGAAATTTAGAATAATGACCGGAATTGAGGAACGATGATTGGTTCGAGTGTTTTCCGGGGTGTTTATTATGGAATGATTAAAAAGAATATTACAAGCAGGCGGTACACGCTACAAAACAGAATACTGTCCATTGTGATTTATAACAATATCTACATGTATGAAAAGTAAATGTATTTACATTTTTTACTTTTAAATTTTGGCACTGTGCCAAATTTAACATAATAAGTAGAGAGATTATCCTCAAGATATTATAGCACGCTAATAAAAAAGGTGCTACATTTTAGAATCCAGAAAATGATGACAAAGAATATACCGTGTGACTACAACGAAATAAATAAATGAAAACCGCTCTTAAGATCCTTTCTAGTGATTTGGTCAGTCTAAAATGTGTAAACAGCGGTAGATGCATAAAGATCCCGACTGCCGACAAAAAAATTGCAGATAAAACTGTTACATGCTTACTTACAGAATAATATTTCGACCATTATGATAAAAATACCTACAAGCACTTTTCACAAACTTCGTGACGCAATGGATAAAAACCTAAAAACAAACTAAGTGAAATATTTCCAAGTAAAAGTGTCATATCCTAATGTTGGACTTTCATCAACCTCGGTTTTAACTTCGCGAGTTGCCGGAGAAAAGATAATAAAACGAATCAAATGTATTAATCGTGATATACGCGCAAAATCAAAAAGAGTGATTCTTCCTTGTTTCGTATGTCAGCTTTGTAGTCTTCTGTGTATAATGGATTAGATATCGTACCAATAAAGGTAAAATAAGCAAAGCAGGAGTAAGGAGACCAAGCAATAGAAGTTGACTACGGAAGAAATGGATAAGTTGTAGTAGTCTGCGCTTCGCAATAGAAGCTTCTGTATATTACAGGTGCAATGAGAGAACACACAGAAGACATTCACATAGGTTAATCCATTACAACAGCTTGTATGCGACAAAGTACCGTATTCGGCAGCAGACGTGATGGAAACGTAAAGACCAAAAACAACAAGAATATAATTGGTGCTATTTTAACTCCTTATTTTGCTGAAACAGATGCTATAAAATGGTTTTAGAAGTAAAAGCGGCCTAATTAATAAATAGCACAAACGATGAACACAACGAAGTAAAGAACATTGACTCGCGCTATTGTGTGATGTTAATTCAGAATAGTCATAAGAAGTTCTGAATAAAAATAAATATTCAAAAGAAGTTGTCACTTTGGATAATAGATATTTATTCTATCTTCTTTATATATATAATTATTCTTCTGTACGTGTGTTGACAGTGAACTCCTCCTAAACGGCAGAACTGATTTTAATGATATTTTGTGTATGTGTTCGAGTGGATTCTAGGATGGTTTAGATTTACAAATATACCCAGCAGATGGCGCTGTAATCTATGTTTGTATGTTCCATATAGACTTCGAAACGGGTGGACCGATTTCGATGTAATATTCTGGAAATTGTCAGATTGCCCTAGAGGATGATTCTGTGAATTGTCGTAGTGATTGGATCAACATAATTACCCCGAGCGAAGGCAGGGCGGGTCACTAATATATATATAAATCGATTGCCAAAGATATGTACGCGCATAACTTCAGAACGGCGCGACTTCGTAAGCTAATATTTTTTGTTTGTTTATTGTGTTCTTAATTGTCACCACAAGATTTCTATGAAAGCAAATGTTAATAAATCGTACCGAATAAAATTTGGATTAAAAATATCCAATTAAAAAGTGAATCACTGTCTAAGACAGCAGAGAGTAGTCGAGAGGTTGCCATGGTAATGTGCAACACAACGTATTATGTTTTGAAAGCGGCAACTTTTTGGCATATTTTACCGACAATTCCAAATGATTGTTCGCGGAGTCAAGTTACAAAGGTTTTGAACCTTTTAATTAGGAAAAGAAACAAGAAACGCGTGCAAAAGCTGCGGGAAAATATCTATTTTATAATAAATAGTGACGTGTAGCGAATATTAAATAAATTGTTTATTTGCTTTACGAGAAAAACGTGATTTACCAACAAGATTATCTGCCTCCGTTGAGATGACCACAATCAGTGGGATCTGTAGCTTATATATGTAGTGAAACTGAGCCTACATTCTTCTCGTAGACGGGCGTACCTCTTGTATCCCCTCTGCACATGAGATTTGGATGATATGTGAAACAATAACATTAAGCAAGAAGCTACTAAATATGTACGTATTTTAAAAAGGCTCGAAGAAAGATACTCCAATGTATGCTAAGCAACCAACGCTCCTGACTTGCTCATCTGAGTTTGTTTTCCATGTCACCAGAATTCTTCAATTGTCACTCAGAGATGTGAATCGAGACTAGAGCCAATAACAAAACTAGAATCTAAACTAGTTTTATTAACCGGGCGAACAGAGGATACGATATGTTAATAACAAATGCAAGCGGGCAGTTAAATAGCCGCAGCATTCCTTTGATGTTCTCTTTTATTTTCCTCTCAGGATTTTTACGCTCTCCTTCAGTTGATGTTTCAAGACATACATTATTGGAATAGAGATGGTTTAAGGATATAGGTCTGGGACCTGAACTACTATTTACACTACCATGTTCAACAAATGGTACTCTCACCAGTGATTCGTTTCGAATGTATGAATTAAGTAATAAAACACTAGTAGTTAATAATACAAAATGCTAGGTCTATTTATGGGCGCTACAAGTGTGCGTGGACAATGGATACACATTTAAATAAACCAACATATATATTACAGTCCTTTTGTGATGTAATAAATGAGAAATTCTCTTGAATAGGCATTTCGGTATCATTCTCTTTAATTTAGACATAAATGATACAATTTTATAATACGCCAGAAGAAAACTGACACAAATTCTTAAAAAATATATTTGCCCGTAAAAGAAGTCCATCCTGTGTACTTATGTAAAACTAAAAATATAATGGAAATACAACAAGAATGGCGTATGTTCGTTATGTTAATTTATATTTTATTGCTTCCTAGGGCTGTATTTGTGTCTTTGCAAGTCTAATTTTAATTTACAGGCGCAAAATCAAGCTATGTACTCAGGTGGCTACCTTCCCGATAGCCGTGAAATCGAACAATATCCTACATCAGGCCCACGTAAAAGCGATCTACGACCCATTTGGCAAGAAAGAGAAAAATCCCATCAGCCTCTGGCAAAGCCAGTTGACGACAGGCGAGATGTACCTGGTATGCAGAAATATGACTCGCGCAGGGGTGGAGATTATCCAAGGGCAATATTAAATCCGCCCGAGACTAAAATTCTTTCGCCGAGTCGCAACTCACGCTCTCCGAATCGAAGAGATCGCTCTCCCGTCAGAGATCGGTTTAGAAGACATTCTCCGTCACCAAGATCGCCACGTCGCTCTTGGGCTTTAGAAAAACGACGTAGTCCTGATAATATTGAGCCACCACCTCCACCGTCTTGGCCTGAACGTCAAGAAAACGTATATTCGAAAGAAAATCGTCAAAATGATGAAAGAACCAGCAAGAAACCTGTTTGGGAAAAACCAGAAGCGGGCCAAAAACCAGGAGGAAATGCAACATTCTACCAAAAAGAAGACCGTCGCAGCTATGAGCGTGAAGATAGAAAATATTTTATAAGTCCGACTCGATCACGATGGGATTTACATCAACAACCTAAACAAGACGAAGAACTTCGAGACCGATCACCGGTGCGGTCTAGACCGGCTGAGCGGTACACACCAAATCGAGACGAATCGAAATTACCTCGCCAAGATTTTAATACAAAACGTCGGAATGAATTTCAAAGACATGGTCAAGGCCCTCGAAATCAAGAACCACGAATAGATCGATATGAGGTAAGAGATAAGAATAAGAAAGATTTCGATGAATTTCTTCATAAAAACGATGATTACTGTGAAGGTTTCGATGAGAGGGAACAAGATTTGTACATGGGACAGGATAACCTAGACAGAGAAATCGAAGACGTCTACAAAAGGGCCGCAGAAATTACAAGGAAAACTGATGAATATCAAAGAAAAAGAATTGAAAGCACAACATTTTCGAAGGATCGAAACTATCATCGCAAAGGAGACGACAATTTTGTTAAAAGGAGGGATGGGCCTTCTGGGCAAGATTTCTACGAAGCTTCTCAATCTAGGTTTGATAGAAACCCGAGACACGTCGAAGAAATGTGTAATGTGGATTTAACCCCGGCGGTTCAATATAAAAGAGATCAAGCGGTTGATAAAATAGCTAGTAAAATATTGAAGAAATTCGCTCCAGACCTTACGGGAAAAATAAGAGATGAAATCGAAGAACTGCTAAAGATTTCCATAGAAGATATGATTTTCGAAATGTTTGGCGAGAAAGACGTATCATTTATTGAAATAGTTATCAAGTTCGAGGACAGGTACGGCGTCAAGGACATGGAAAAGATATTCGACAATATCATATCGAAGTTTCCAATTGAGATCAGACTGTTGAAGCGGTCTGCACCAGGTAAGCTCTTCTTCCCTTGTGTTAGGAATTTTGCCAACAACAACCACATTTATGTATTTTTATCCAACGCATGCAACTATATAAAATGAATTTACCAACAGGTCTATCGCATGTGACGATGGAATTGTGTTCGAATTTTTTATTACTTAAGCCTCAGTTACAACAAACGTACTCTCATCATCAACCGTGTTGTTTGAGCGAATCCATACTAACTACAAGTTAAACGCAAGGTCGGAGTCACATTTCATTGTCGGTGGTGTTTCGAAACCGTAAAAATACGTCAGTAACGCCTTGTATAATTAATTTCCTTACTGGGTTTACCTTTTGCATTTATTTATTTATTTACGGTCATCTGTCGATTGTATATATGTACCCCCATATTTTCCCGCTCTTATATTTGATTAAATGCATACCAAAGGGATGTTGGGTTAATTCGTGTAGTTAAAAATCGATTTTAAGTTTTATTATTCAGCTTAATGTATCGTCGTCAATTCATTTCGTTCATCAATCGGTTAATAAAGTGCGGTTTTATTTTTTATATATAAACATAGTGTCGGGCAGGGGTGTTTGTGTAAGCCAAATTGGCCTAGTAACCACACTAGGTAGGCGACAGGTATTTATTGAAGTGAGTAGAATAATAACCGTCACAAACCAGCAAGCGGCTATCTATTAAGATTAGGCCGTCACTTAGCGCAAGCAGTCTAACTCAGTAACATACAATAGTACCTATCTAAATTATATATTAGTCACAAGTCAGCAAGCTAATATAAAACTCTCCTGTAGAATGTACCTTAAAACTATTTAACCAAAGCCGTGCGGAACTCGTCACAGCGTGTCAGGATACAAGTGGCGCCATCTATATGATCTTATCGAAATTATTAGACTGCAATACTATAGCGGACAGCGTTTTTTCATTCATTCGTTTTCAGTATTTGTTACAATCTCTCCCTCAGTTTCAGAAGTAGTCCCGACGATGAGACTGGATGTTTAATTCTTCTGTTTACTTGGTCGTCCTCTTTTTCTAAGCGGGTGGACAGGAGCCGGCAATGATTGGGTACTTTCGGTATTCTTGTAAGGCAGGAGTGCGGAAGAATGGTATATACCAATCACGGATTTGGGATCGTCTACGTTTGCAAGTTTATAAGAGGCAGGACCATGTTGTTCCACTATTATATATGGGCCATCGCGTCGAGGAATAAACTTCCCGCCGTAGCCTTTAGAAGCTCTGCTTGAGTATTCTACTGAGTATTCATCTTCACCCTCCCCCTGCATCAGAACAGCTCCCAAAGCATAGCTGCTGGCGTCAGTCTTAATAATGAAAGGCTTGTTTTCATCGCCCTGTCACAAAATCGGTGCAGTCGTGAGTCTATGCTTAAGTTCGTTGTAGGCTTTCTGCTGTTCCGTAGACCATGTGTGCAAGTGGCAGTTGTTATTTGTCGACCTGACCTCGTAGTATACCTCGGCAGATTCGACTTGCCCCACGTAGGGCGACAGATTGTCGGGCAGGGGGTGCTTGTGAAAGCCAAATTGGCCTAGTAACCACACTAGGTAGGCGACAGGTATTTATTGAAGTGAGTAGAATAATAACCGTCACAAACCAGCAAGCGGTTATCTACTAAGATTAGGCTGTCACTTAGCGCAAGCAGTCTAACTCAATAACATACAATAGTACCTATCTAAATTATATATTTGTCACAAGTCAGCAAGCTAATATAAAACTCTCTTGTAGAATGTACCTTAAAACTATTTAACCAAAACCGTGCGGAACTCGTCACCGCGTGTCAGGATACAAGTGGCGCCATCTATATGATCTTATCGAAATTATTAGACTGCAATGCTATAGCGGACAGCGCCATTCGTATTCTGTTGCAGTATTTGTTACAATAGTATAAATTTATTTAATGTTTGAATGAGGAAAGTTCGAGTTATTGTACTTTAAGAACCGAGAGTTTTAATTTTAACTCAAAGTTGTAAAATTATTTCCTTCTCATCGCAGATCTAACCTGTACAAAGGAAAAGCTTAAGAGCCTACAATACAACTCCTTGACTTCTATTCTTGAGTTTTATAAACCTCATCAAACCATCGAAAAATATTGTATAGAGTGTAAAGTAAAATAAAAAACCATCGCTACGTAGATTCAATACTTCACAACGACGTTTCTTGTTAAACCTTTTGTAATTATCATACAAATGTTCTTGACGACTTTTAATATGCGGAATGTACTATTTCAGACGTTTCGCCAAGTCCTGCTAAAATATCGAGAGGTTCTTCTAGCGCCAGTATGAGAGGTATATTAATTTTAATAAACAAGTATCGCTAAATCGTCTAACATATTTCTTTACTTCATTCTCATTTTTACAGATAAAGAATTACCCGTGGAATCGAACGGTAAGTTTTATTTTGTACCATTGATGTCAGTTTTTTGACTCATGATTTTTTTTGTCATTTGCTTAATTTCAGATTGGAATATAAGTAGTCTGGTTATGGCTAGGAAAGATGTTGATCAGATGCCTGTCATGGTGCCTAGTCTTCCAGTGGTCCCTGTGATGTTCCCTATGGTAATGGCATCCAAAGACGAGTCCCCAAAGGCCCATGAAGATGGGTATAGTTTGCATTTGTGTAAGGACAATTTTCAACCATTTAACGAAAATCAGGTGCACTTCTTAAAAGAGTTTGTAGTTAAAAATATAATAGACGCATCGGAAAAGAGCGACAACGGTTGGACGCCCGATTTGACCTTAAAGGGAGTGCAGAACGGATTACGCTACGTGGTGTGGACTCGCGATGAACTGTCTAAGAACTGGCTGTTAAAAATGGACTTCACAAAGTTTGGCTATTTTAATGTTATAATCTATTTATCCGAGGGATTTCAACTCGAGCGCGGCGCCATTTGGCTACCGGGTCATTCTAAAGCAAGAACTATACCGCCATTGAAAAAGCTGATAATGCAAAATAGGCACTTGGACAATGTTAACATCCACACCTGGAAACTAGTGAAGGAAATCGTCATCGAGAAGGGGACGAGGCTGTACGTTGATATGCCTCCGTCTTCGGCTTTTGCTTTGGAGAAGTATAACATGACTTTGAGCTATGAGCTTCAGAAAGTTCAAGTGTTTCTGAAAGCGGTCGCAATCGACAAGAACGTGTTCGATGCCGGCCTCGAAGAAGCATCAATTACAAATACTTCAAATCTGTACCAAAGGAACTCACCGATGCCCGCTATCGATAACGAAGCTTCAAACGTAGTGAAAATTTGTCTGGACAATACCCCGATCAGTGTGTCTACTGCACGCAAGATTAAGGAAGAATTAATATTCCAAATTTACAAATACATCAGGGAAGGTGGCAAAAGCCGAACGGATTTTCTCAAATACGGTTACTGTAACCCCGGTTACCTATGCGTACTTCCAGAAAACACCGAAACCGCAGAATGGGTGAAGAGTACACGTATGCGAAAAATCAACGGTCACACGATCACGGTTCGTGAAGCCGAAAAGGTCATCGTAAAATATCTTACAATGACGAGTTACTTGCCCTACGACAAGAATTTAACACCAAAAATGGTAATAGAGAAGTTTAAGACTGCCAATCGTGGAGTGAAAGGACTCAAGTTTCATTTGTGGAAGAATGGTCACGTTTTCTTAACGAAATTCAACACGAAAATGTGCTATCGTGTAGACGTCGATCTTGAGTCGGTGGAAACACTTATAAAATTAAAATTTCTTCTTGATTACTCAATAGATAATCGCAGTGAAACTGTCAATATAGAAAGTCACTATAAAGTTTCAAGAATTAAAGATATAGTACAGAAGTTTAAAGAGGCGACGACGGATACTTTGCATGTCGTCAACATGGATATATCGGATGAAGAAGATGTAATCTGTCTTAATTAAGATAATGCTTTATGTCTTAACTTACTTAACTTTGGTTATTATTTTACTTTGCATTATTACTTTAGATTATTAGATATTCAGGTAAATAATTAAAGTTTAGATGATTGGAATTAATGGTGTAATTTTTAATAACCATACAAAGGTGAATTGTATGTATGTGTGAAGTGAATTGAAATCCTCAGCCTACATCGTGCCATTTAACTTTTTCTATTCAACAAATTAAGTTGAATCTCAATCAAACGTGACTTACCATAATACAAAAACAAAGTCGGGTCGTAGTGAACCGACTCCATTTTTAATCAGGAAATCTCCTATCGACCATCGGACGTCTAAACATACGGTTACTTTCATTCCACTTGTACGTATACCTTGGGGTCAAAAGAAGATATTTGAGTCCTTAATTATTGAGCAAAGAGCTAAAGATTGAAGACAAGTTGCTGGCGTCAGATTTTCCTATTATCGAAAAAATTGCAAAATAAAACAAATATCTGTCAGTTGTTGTTCGAATCCCATGTTTTTCAGCTTTTTGTCAATAGATTGATGACACGGTTTTGGTTACTTGTTACCTCAGAGCTTTGGTCGAAAAGCAATATTGTTTATATCCAGACAAGGTTAAAAACATAAGCTTTCAAAGCTTAAAAAAGGTAAGTGCGGAAGAGAAGATTAACAAAAGAAGAAACAACGAAAGCTGTGTAAGTAATGTCAGTAAAGTTACAATGATCTTCGTTGGAATATTTTTGGTTGAAATAGATCAGTTCCAGTAACATTTTTGCGCGTACTTTTAATGCGCTGGCTGTCGCTACGTTTTAATTTTTTAAATCTGCAATTTTCAAACTTGATCCAGAAGAATATGATTTTTCTGGTTATTTCCGCAGCACCTGGACATTATTTGATGGTCGTATTGAAATCAAACTACATGCAAAGGTAAAGCTAGATAAATTATATAAATCTCCAGTCGATTTGAATACAGTTTCCGATATATATTATAATAAAACACCGTCAGTTTTGTTCAAGATATCAAAAGAGCTACGTTGACGTATTAACAAATTATTTACAGATACCCATAAATTTCAGTTACGTAGAGGAATACCAAATGAGTTTGTGCCGCTGACCTCATTATGCAGTTCATTATAAGGTATTTTCGTTACGTATTTCTATATAATAACGTAATATATGTAATGCTTGAGCTGCATTTAGGATAGCGGAGCCTACTATCAGGAGACTTCTGATATTTTGAGATTCAGTTTATTAAAGACTACTTTGGGTTCTAGTTGATTTTTTACAGGTTACGATGAAACTGTCATTTTAATGATAATTTTAGTACAATCCTAATTAGCCAACTTACTAAAAAGACGCAGCCACACAGACCTACGTATCTAGGCAGAAAACATACGAATATGCGCGTGGCATTCATTGCCAGAGCAGAGGCTGTAGGAGATATTTTTGTGTTTCAAGTCATTTATGTCGAAACTCTTCTAAACCAAGCCAAGGTTCTACTTGCTCAAGTCTTTTTCCCTGCTATCATAGTCGATTTTGGTGAAACTGTTAAATTTGCAGCTGAGAAAAAGGTTGCGTAGGAGGTAGGTGGCTCAACATTATTATTTAATTCTTCAGAGTAATATTCGCTAAAGCTGAAAATAAAAATAGTTCAAAACAACAATTCCTTGTATTCTCACCCAATTAATTTTAACAAATTAAAACTTGACGAGCGCCAAGCCACCCCACACTCATTGTCTTTGTCGTCTTATTAAACTTGTTATAGTTTGTTTTATTCTTTGTATAGCAGAGCAGACTCTTCTGATTGGACCCATTTATTATTTAAGTCTTTGAGGAAATAATGTAGCGGTGTTTCCTAATCATCGGTTTCCGTGTTGAGTTTCATAAAGTTATTTTGTCTGCCTTTTATCACCTTTGATTATTGTGAGTTCAAGTGGCTGCGAGACACCATTTTAATAAATTACAGGAAGAACTCCGGCGTTTCCGTCTAATTATGACGTTGGTACCTTCAAGAGAGCATTGAATAGGCTGGTTCTAAACTATTGCTTATTTATTAATTGTAAAAAAACTTAATATTGGAGCTATTGTTTTAAAAGCGAAATCTAGGTTATTTTATTACGCATTAAAATATAAGTATTAACTGTAGCTTATATATAATATAAGGTTGTCTGGTCGTTATTATAGTTTCCTACATCCTTCCTGTTTAAGTGACGTTTAGACATTTAAAATGTTATATTTTCAGATAAAAGTGCTTCTATAAGACTACATTACACGTGTCTATTATATAATACACATGCGATAAATATGATGTGATGTCTGTATGATTCAAAGTTCCAAGAGTAATTATTAATTTCTTGTTAAAATTACCTGTAACTGACGAGGATTCATCTCTAAATGTGTGAATGTAGAAGCGCTTCTCCTACATTCACACATTTAGTAGTCGTTTTCTTTGGGCGATGGCTTCAAACTTTGTTTTTTTTTATGGTGAATGGCGGCTCTCATGGGAGCACTCTCTTGCGTTCTTTGTTTGCCAGTGTTTATTTCAGTAAAGGTGTTATTATCTATTTAAAATATATCGTCATTAAAGAATTATTGTTAACTACAAAGAATTAGTTCTAGGCATTAACTGTTGACTCGTTTATTACAGGAGCAAAAGCTTTCTCTAAAGCGAAACTTATACGGGAAGCAGCGATGAAAACTCCAATCGCGGTAAAGAGAACAATTCCAATGAAAAGTCGCGAGCCAGTGAAAAGGCCAATAATCACAAACGAATCCGCACAAAATTTGGTCCCAACAAAAAGAAAGGTACCAATAACTAAAGTTGTGCCAGCAAAAGTCCCAGGAAGAAAAGTAGTTCCAATCAAAAATAGCAGTGCTGTCGTTATAGGCAAGCCAGGGCTAAGGATGGTCCCAGCTAAAAAATGCAACCCGGAAACAATGTCTACATCCATGAAAGAAACTTTAGATAAAAAGACTTCAGAGATTATAAAACCAAAGAGAGAAGTTACAAAAAACACTGCCGTTGTAAAAATAAGTCCACCTACTTCGACGACTGAAACAGGTAATAAAAGTACTATTATAATTCAGTATGTCACTAGTTCTTATAGTGGTCTTACTAAACATCTGTTGCTCGAATGGGCCGGCTTGACTGGTAAAATATAGCGACCTAACAGAACTAATAAGCTAACGAGTTGCTGTTGCAGATGCGTTGCCTACCTTGAATCGAGTGAAGAGAGGATAAACAGAAAAAAGGTTCCTAGCCACCCCCTCCTCTGTCAAATCCTCCTCCCCTTCCAATCCGTTTGTTATTAGAAAAGGGTGGGAAGGGGGGGAAGTAGAATTAGATCTAAGGCACCTCACTCATCAGACGAAACGCAGATCATTTCTTGGCGCCCGTCTTCTGTGAGGTGTTTCGTCTGCTCTGGTGTTAGTCGAATATATGTATTTTTTCAAGAATGCTAGCTTTTGGTGTAAATATATTTTAGGAAGGGTTTACGGTTTTTTTTTATTTTTTGTTAAAAAATATTAAATAATGGTTGGAATAATGATGGAAATAAGTTAATAGAAATTGTTATAGACATAATTTTGATTAATAATTATAAACAGTTTTGTCAAAATGTATTCTTTTGTGTAGTGGCTCAACCCGTGGTCAAGGAAGAAAGTAAAGAAGAAGCCAAGGTTCTACCTTCTGAACAAGAATACCAAGAGCTCAGTCATCTGCTGTCTTGCGCTTTAGATACCGAACTTGAAGATATAATGATCAAGGTAAAGAGACTATAGCTTTATCATACTAAGACAAGATATGAAATTATATATATGTATGAACTATAATTAAACATTTAAAGCACGTAGAATCAAAAGAATCTATTTCTTGTCAAATCTAAACTTTTGGTGGAAACATAAGCGTGGTGATGAAAAGTGGAGGGAAGGATAAGGAAAAGGTAAAGAGGGGATCGGGAAATGACAAACGCAGAAACGTTAATTTGGAGTTGGTATTCTATTAGTTGAGAGCACGATTATACACACATACTCTTCATACACAGTACTATCGGCCCCGGCAAACGAAACCTTGTCTTGCATGAATATTGTCTTACCTGATATTTGCGAGTTGAGATGTTTCTTCGTCATAAAACAAAAACTCCTGGAACCCGACGGCAGCTTGCCGCCTACCGGATCCAAATATAAACTAATCAGGACCCACT
This sequence comes from Papilio elwesi, assembly GCA_029849275.1. Taxonomy (NCBI): domain Eukaryota; kingdom Metazoa; phylum Arthropoda; class Insecta; order Lepidoptera; family Papilionidae; genus Papilio; species Papilio elwesi. Next base: position 3,144,396 of record CM056713.1, read on the forward strand.
CAAACGTACACACAAAACTTGATTTAAATCAACCCAGCTGTTTTGGAGGAGTCACATACACACGGAGAAATAAATATGTAATATATTTCATATGTGTACGTAGATAGGCACCTGTAAAAAAAACAAAAAAGCGTATCCCACGGCAATCGCACATTTTTCCGAGATAAAAAGTAGCATATGTGCTATGCCAGACAATCTATTTCTACCAAATTTCATCCAAATCCGTTCAGCCGTTTATACGTAAAAGAGTAACAAACATCCAGACATCCATTCATACAAACTCTTGCATTTATAATATTAGTATAGATCGTACAAAGTATTCTTCTCACATGTATTAAGTCAAAATTTAATTGGGTCGAAACTGTGTCATAAAGATTTTTATTACAACGTAGATGTGGCAAGAACTACCCGACAATCCGGCCACCGAAGAAGAAGAACTGGTTGTTGAGAAGATACGCAATGAGGCTGGCGATGATTTTAGAAACGTGAGTAACAATTAATTTTCCGACATGCATATAGTTCGCGTCTAACATCACTTTTTTATAATAGAAGGTGGCAAATAAGCAAGCGTTCTATACGACTGCCACCAACAATCGGCAACAAGTCGCAAATGCGTTGTCTACATTTAATGGACAGAGGGGATAAACAAAAAAATATATATTTCCTTTTCCCATTTACCTCCTTCCCGGACCAATCCTCATCACATCCTTTCTTTATTAGAAAAAGGAAGGGGAAGAGGGTAAGGATTATTTCGGCTCCGTCACCTCACTCATCAGGCGAAACGCAGAATACTTCTACTTCACGCCTATCTTCTGTGATGTCGTGGTATTTAACCTGTCGAGCCGGCTCATTCACGCGACATATTTTGTTGCAGGCTTTTAAAAAACTTCCCTAGTCCTATTTCATTGTTATCTATCTCTCTATTACATCAATTTTCATTTCAATCTTGTAATATGATCTACAGTAGGACGCTGATAAAATGAAAAGATCTAAGTTCCGTAACAAATCACTGCTTTATTTTTCAGATTATAGGATTGAACATTACAAAGAGACTGTTGAATATTCACAACAATTTGTACGCAAAGGTAAATTTTATTTCTTATACTAGCACTTTACATACTTATTACTAGCACTGCTCCGCGGTCTTATCCCCCGCAGCTTATAATTCTTTTCCTTTTTGCTTAGCTCCTAAAGGTCGTAGCGTGAAGATAAATACCCTATAACTTTCATTAATAATTGGGCTGTCAAATGCAAATGATCTTCAAACTTCAATTGGTAGTTCCTAAGCTTAACGCCTTCAAACAAACAAACTTACGCTTTGTAATATTAGTATAGATTGAAGTTGACCATTGTTTCTATTCTAGTTATACTTTAACACGCGCCCCGAGAAAGGCACTCTGACGCAATTCATCAAGGAATACAATTTGAAATCATTCAAACGCATACGCGCCGACACACCTGTTTTTGCCGCGCAATTCAACAATATCGATGACTACGATCGGGTGTGTAACGGAGACGTTTACTGTGGTGAGTATGACGGAATGCTGCTGAGGAACTTAGTAGATATTCACTTTGATAGAGCCAAAGACTTGGCTTGAGTCAAATAAAATTCAGGTATCCGTTAAAACTAAAAATAACTTCATTGGTTCATTCTACAATAACTTTGTGCAATATTTTTAAGGCGCAATATATATGAATCGCCCCTTGCATTTAAGCGATCAATTATATTGAGGCAATAACTTTGACAGTTCATAAGCGCCAATGTGTTCGCTTTAACATACGTCCCTGGTGTTGATTGTTCCTTAATGTCAGACCAAGATTCGTCTTCAGCATGTTTAGCCAGAGATAGCAACACTACATTCTACAGACTACTAATTTCTCTTTAATTCTATTCAACTAATTACCACTTATTCGGTGCTGGGCGAATAATGAATGCTTTCGATGATGAACTCTCTTTTCTCAAGTTTCATTAGTTTCTCCGCCTTATTTGCGCCTATACAATCTTCGTCAAGGCGAACAGACTGAAAGATTGCAATATGCGATACCTATAAGATACCCGGCACGGTGCAGAGAAAAATAAGGCACAATAAAAATAAATTCATTGAAAGTCTATCTTACTTCATAAGGATCGCATCTTAACGACATTAACTCTACTAGCATGTTTTTCCTGCAAAGCTTTAAATTAAGGATACACAACATGTATTTCATAATTCTTGTTTCCACAGGTCAAGTTAAAATACATGTCAAACCTTGCTACAGTTTCAAATCCTGCCCACAGAATTTGAGAACAATTTTCAGTGATAGAGATATTAAACAGAAAATAAACAGTGAACATTGTTTAGAAAAAACAAAAAACGATAACAAAATTGACAAAGTTATAATAAATATAGAAAAAGATGAAAGTAATATAAATAGAGGTGACAAAATCGAGTCACAAATAGCAGAAAATTCTAAAATGCAAGTTACACATAATGTCAAAGCACAAACAAATATCAGCAAACCAAAAGGAATCGAAGTGACAGGCGTTAAAAAAGAAAAGGAAGATAATAAAAAGGTTGATGGTAAAGTGAAAGAAGATAATAAAGAAACAAAAAGTATAGTTAAAGAAAACAATGAAGTCAAGGATCAAGACGTTCTAGCGTTGATTTCAGAGGGAATTGTTTTAGACGAGTGCAGTGGCTCCGACATAGAATAATCACACGACAAATTATTGTAATATTTAGTAATATTGTAAGTTTACATAATAATAAAGGTGATTTATACAACACTACTGGTGTGTCAATACTTATACACGTTTTTTAAAATACTAATTGGAATAAATATAGAAGTTTAATGACAATGCAATGAACATTGCTGTAGAGCTGGATGGAGCTAAAAATTTCCTTAAGTTTTTATCTTTATTAAGGTTGAACTTTAAGCCGAGTTTCTAGATTTCGAGAATATGGACTAAAATAACAATCGTATTTGTAAATATTTCTTTTAAAAATCTCACAAAAATTTAAAAACACATAGTAAGTAATTTATTTTGGTGGTTCTGTTGTTTCGCCTATTTCATCATCGACCTGGAAAGAAAAAAGAAAAAAATTAAAGGTGATATTTTATGTACGATGCAGTTTTTTTTACATTGTTTATGCCAATGCCCAATTTGGGCAATGTGTAATCTTAACACATTTAAATTTTATAAAGTTTCATTCTACATATTTTATTATTATCTCACTCGAAGTTGCCATATTCCACCCATTTTTGTCAGTAAATGTAATAAAAAAATCCTCGCAAGACCACATTACAGGCACTCAACTGCCTGTCATTTATTTTGAAACAAAAACTCTGTGCTCATCTTGTACCAGGATCCATTAAAATTCATTCACGTTGTTCATTTCTTTTACATGTAAATAAACTAATAATTAAATTTGCGCTCACAGCCCGTGCCTCAAGGGGGTAAGCGGCAGAGATTACGAATTTCTATTTAGCACAATCCTGGCTCATCTCTCGCTTCATCATACATGTACGCATACATGCTCCTTGGTTACAAGTACTCCTTTATAGCTCTTGATATGACTCAATATATATGCATATATCAAGTTGTTTTGTCGTCTAATTTTACAGTAATTTGATTAATTATTACCTACATTACGAATATCTCTAAGAATTACTTGTTAAAAACTAAAGTCAATGCTAAAATATTTTAAAGTGAATGTACAAGGTATTACAATATATAAAATGCAACAATACCATACCAAAACATAAAATCTACAAAGTATGTTTTATTACTCTAGCATGGGAAATGTGACGTTTCATCATCTTGAACAAATAGCAAATATCGCACAATTTTGTTAAGACTAATTAAAAAATTATACGCAAATTATTTGAATTACCGAATGCGAAAATCGATTGAAATTGTTATGTCCAATTCGCGCTATTGTATGGATGAATCAAAATATCACCCTACCCACGCTATAATGAAAATTGTACTATTTTTACCAATATACTTCCATGTTATTTTTATTTACGAAATTTTGAGATTAAGTTTCTGTGTTTGATCAATTTTGAGCAGCGCGCAACAGTTCAGAGGCTCGTTTTTTCTTAGGTGCTGCTGCTTCCAATTTTTTTCTTTCAGCTTCTAGTTCATCAGCTATTTCGTAAACATGTCTTGGAGCAACCTAAGATTTATTGGTGAAATATTTATAGAATAAAATATACATATTCGTCGGATTATGTACTGTGTTTAATGTTATCTTGTTTATAATGTTTATCTTGTTAAATATAATGTCTTAGCCAGAAAGAGAGAAAGACATTGATATCGAAAAAAAAGTGCAGATCAAATGCCCGTTTTAGTTAGCGCTGATATCTGATATCATTATTGTTTCCGAAACATTAGAACTGAGACTATGATCATTGTGGTCTCGGCGAAAACGTCGCTTATAACGGCAGTACCAATCTCACAACGACCCATCCCAATCCGTGGGTTTGTGTGACCATTGACAAATTTCGCACGATTCTTCAGCTTGAAGTAACAAAGATAACTTTATATTAATTATCCCAATTGGGTCGCTTTCCTGTCTTTATTTTTTAACGGCTAATGACATATTTGCTACTTTTTGTATTATAATATCATTAGCTAATACAGGCTAAAGCCATAAACCGGAACATTTAAAATTGAATACTAGAATACATCGATAACTTGACGCAATGTTGCCAGCTTAATAGATTTCCGTTAGATTTAATATATTTTTAATTTATTATCAAAAATACGTTAACGACTAATGGATCTATCTACAAAAGTAGTTTTATCTAAATAGTGATGGAAATTCATTCTGTTTAAAAGATTTTTTATCACATTTCTTTACGATGGAATTGGAACAATATTGTTTTAAGCATTTATTCTGGGTATAAATAGTAAAAATTGCTACTAATTCAGTTCACTTTTTTCACTTCACACACACCAGGCATGCCATAGAAATGGTGCTAACCTTAAGTCACCTACTCTACAACTCCCTCGGCTACTACAATATACAATGTTCAAATGTGTACTGAAAATTACGATGGCTGGACTGTCGTATTTTAATAAGGCAGTTTTTTTTATAATTACATATTTCTTATTTTAAAATAAAACATGAAAAACTACTTAATGCATTTTTAGCGGAAAAATCTGGATTATCATCTTAACGGATTTTAACTGAAAATCCCAACCTGGTTAGCAAAATTTTATTATTGGCAGCACTGGTCTGAGGTATATTTATACTTTATATCCTCTTTCCAGTTTCCATTGTTCTTGGCTTAAAGGTCTTGATAACAGGCCAGATAATATTTTTTAAAAAAAGGTTCTCTTTGGTATTTTCTGCTCTCCTTTCGTCCATTCGCCATTTTGTTTTTCGTTTGGATATTAGCTTTGACGACTGGTGAGGTTGTCTTTCATTGACTTATTTCGCCCTTAGATAAATATTTCGTAGAAGTTGCAAATATATGTTATTTAATTATTTAGATTATTCTTCGTAACAGTCTATTCATTAATTCAACGGTGTCCGGTTATTTTTAAATAAACATGAATCGAAATGTAATGCGTGGACCCGGTGGCGGTGGACCCCACAACTTCGTATCGAGTCATATTCGTGTGAGTAATATAATATTTTTGTGTATTCTTACTTTATTTAACATAAATTAAATTATTTTTTGCTTCGATAAACCACAATTTGAGATGGTGACAGCTGAACGTTATTGATTTTTATTAAGTTTATGTGAAGAAACTGGAACTTGTTTTGCTTTTGTAAATGAACCACTACTCGAATATAAAAAAAAAACCACTTGTTTAATGTAAAGCTGATGCCTTGTGGGCACACCTGCACACGATTAGACTTTTGGTGTAGCTTATATTGCATTTTAAACAGGGTGTGATATACTGATAAACTGCCACCTCATGTTAATGCACCGCTTGTTGTCTTTCCGCTAGTGTTTAAGGCGCTTTGTGTCCGTTTGTGATTCTAAGACTACTATGTCAATGTCTGTTGAGTTGTATGTTCATATTTTTTTGGGAGAAAGTTTCAATATGTTCTCATGTAAAGTAATTGCACAAATCTATAGTTTTTTAGATATCATTTTTCTAAAATCGTAATTCAATTTATTGAAATACATTATGAACATAGCTGTTTTAAGTAGAGATGTCAAAAAGACAAAGGAATGATATAGTAGAGATGGTAGAGACTAGAAAAAGAAGAATTCACCACCTACGTCTCGCTGACCTAACTAAACTGACTTTTACCCTTTATTTTTGAAAATTATAAAACTAACTAAGTTGTTATTATAAACTTAATTTTTATTGGTTTCAGAGTTTAGACACTGAGCTGGAGATGTTACAGAGGAAACGAGAAGCTTTGCAATATGAACAACAAAGGCTTGTTAGTGAGCGAGCTGGCATCAGAAAGGTGACATAAAACTTGCAACATAAACTCAAATCATTACTATCATGGGTGCATTCATTTAATTCCGGCAGTTAATTATAAATGACTTAGTGAGGAGTCAAAATGTTTCTATGAAGGCTTGTCTGTCAATACACAGTGCTCTACTAATTCCCACTTTAATGTGTGGCAGTGCAAGCTGGGCTTGGCATGAAAAGCATGCTATGTGTGACTAGAGTAGAGAAAGGTGTGCTTTGGTGGTTCGGCATGTTAAAAGGATGAATGAAGAGAGAGTAATGAAACAAACTTATGTTGCAAAAGTGAGTGGCAGTATTGGTAGGGGACACCCTAGGAAAATTTATATCAATCACATTAGTGACTTACTACAAAAGGGTGATATAAGGACCACTTATAACTGTTGAGCATGCATGTGTAGATGTATGAATGTAGATGAAACAAGTGAGGTGTCTGGCACACCATGCTAAATGGAAATCCATGATCTCTGCCTACCCTGTTGGGTTATGGATGTGAGTGCATTTTATTTTGTAGTTAATTATAAAAGTTATAACAAAGATATAGTTGTAAACTTATATGTTTAAATTAAATATTTAAACTTGTAAGCTTGTTGCTTTTCCTGTTAAAGCGTGTTTCTTACTTTTGACTTTAATTATTTTAATAATTCTAGTTAAATAAAAGTACAATGCAGTTTGATGATTTTCTAAGGGACTGTCTGTTATATAATTAAACCTTTCCATAAAATCATGACAGTTTCTCATTTATTATTTAATTTTATACTTTACATTCTCTAATAACTCTTATAACATTTTATAGACTTTACAAATGTGACAATGGCCAGTAATATTCATCAAATTTTGGAAAATCTTTTTTTTATAACTAAATTTGACTACAATCACACCTAAAACTAAGGCTAACCTATGCAAAACATCCTTTGCACCTTTTCTCATTTATTTTTATACCGCTTATACTTATTACAAGGGTTCAGTCAACTAAAATATTATTCATAAACTAACTTTGTCTCTGTAAAATGTTAAATTGGAATATATTTTCGTTTTTTTGACACAGAAAATTAAGTTTGTCATGAGTTTTATGAATTAGATAGGTAAGTGTGTAAAAATATAATAGGATATTTTTTTCAAAAATTACACCTTTTTAGTTATGGACTTAATTGCAATTTTCCCAATCCAATAGGTGAAGATTTTTGATTACCAAATCTATTTAATTTTCAGGGAAGCATTTTGTTACATTTGATTGTCACTTCCAAAGTTAATTGCCATTGATTTTCTCCCTTTTTACACCATTAATTAGTTAGTATTTTGGAAGATTTTATGGCTGTGATTGAAATAGACCAGATCAGCATCAATTTGGAAATAAACATGAAATAATTGTACAATATTTTGTATGTATGGCCTGCTATATTAGACTACAATCTTTCCAGAGGCAAATGCATAACCTTATTAATCCATAGAGGATTTGATGAATGTTTAGAATATGTCTTCTGCGGTTTGCATTGGATGTAGGATTGGCATACACTTAAAGAAACTCAACATTCTTGTTGTATATGATGCTTGTGGCAGCAGATAAGTACATGGTACCTTACTTCATATCATGCATTTGGAGTAGTCACTGTGTACTTTTATGATATTGCTACAAATTTATAACATAGGATAAAAAACTATGTTCATTATTTATTAAAAATTTGACAGAACTACAATGTATCTTAGGTTGTATCATTGTGAGATGTTTTTAAAATTTCTCATAATGTTAAGTTGTAACACTGCCAAGTTTAATTGTGTTACTAATTAGAAGTTTTTAATTTTACTAATTTTTTTGGGCTAAATAAAAACTAGTTGGTATAATAGAAGAATGAAATTTTTTCTTTCTTAAATTTGAGATTTACAATTTCTGTAAGTCGTCTAAATTTCACTTAAAATTATACTGGTGTAATCACTGGTGATTACATCGCCAGTGTTACTTAATTTGTCAATATTTCTTACAATTTTCAGAGGCCGTATGAAAGTGATCCACCCTCCCGGAGCTTACCATATTATCATAACCAAAGCAGCATTCAAAATTTTGCTCATCTTTATGATGACGTTTCTGAAAGCAGCTTTGGTGGCCCACAGCCGAAAAAACGTCCTCCCGTCAATGTATGGGATGATCACATGTTCAACCAAACCGCTGGTAATCAGCCTCTTGGACCGTATATGGGACCGAATCCTCAAAATAGGGGTCCCCCAATGCCTCTCATGGGTATTGCACCAAAACCAATAGGTCGCCGTATGTTAGATTCCAAAAAGGATCGTAATTTCGCACCAAATAAGGTGAACAGGACTCGATCTAAGCTTTACACTCCACCACAGTTAAACGCAGCTCCGGTGCCACCGAAGAATAAAATATCTGCGAAAACGATGGCGAAATTGCCGATTTTACGCTCCAATGAAGAGCCAAGTGGGCAAGTAAGTGGTCGGTTAGGGTTAGCATTGGGCTTGATTATTAAGAAAATGAAGGAACAATATTGTAATAGTCAAGAATCTGTTACATTGTTTAATTCTAAACATATGCAACGCTACATCAGGAAAACTATCCGCGAACGACTGAATACTATCATGGTCAACAGAGTAGTTGGAAAGCCCGAAGAAGTGGTGGTTGCATACCGCAAGGTATTCCCACCTCACACTGACAAGCTTATTTTGGATAACGCTAATGTCAATGCAGGTACAAATGTTTTGTTTTTTAACATGGTTTTTTAAAGGATAAAAAACATTTTTGGATTGTTTTTCATCCTCTATTATGTTTTATTTAATTCAATGTGTGTGTACACTGAATTATTAATCATCACCAAACCATGTGTCTGATCAAAGAGTAGGTGCATTATCATTTAAAATAATAAAAGTAAATGATTAAAGCTTCACCATCAAGATGAGAACTAATCATGCCTTATTCAACATTTCTAAATGTTACATCTTCTCTCATTATGATGGCAACAAAATCTTTAATCAATAACTTAATAGTATATGCACCCAAATATAATCCAGACTGTGGCCAGAGTTTTTGGATTTCTATTTGGTTTTACCCTGCCACACTTTTTCCTTAGTCTTCCACTCGCGCGTATTCTTATGGCTTTTCTTATGTATGTCATCAATTTCGTTAACATATATCTATCTAGGACCTCTCCTAACAAAACTGCCACTTTGCAAGATAAATTGTATGTTTTTTTTAACCCTGCCCACAATGCCGAAGCAAGATCTGATACTGATCAAATCAGTAATTTCATGTGCATATAATAATTTTGTACCATTACATGGTTTGGTAGAAATTATTTATAGTATTTATTAAATAATTTCTTTCATATAAAAAACCTGTGTTATAGTAATTTAAAAAAAACCATGATAGTTAAAGTATAGTTGATAATCTATGTCTATCTACTATCTATGTATCTACTTGAAAAAGTAGACCAACTATGTACTCCTAAAAATAAGTTCCTTATTTAAATCTTTTGGTCTTTACACATCTAATGTATTGTTATTATTTATTACATTCTTATCAATTATAATATAAATAAATGGACAAACTGGTCATCTAATAATAAGTGATCAATTTAGCCCTAAATCAAAACCCCAAAAAAGGCTGCAGAGGAGCATTGCATATTGGCTTTATTATGTTGCTGGAGACAGATCACTGCAAACCAGTTGAGCAAGACGAGAAGTAGCTCGAAAACCATATGGTATTCGTAACATGGTAATGGTGTGAATGATGTTTAAATACATGAAAAACAAGTATGAGCTTTGTTAGGAAAGTGTTGTCTTTTTCTAAACCAGGGACAACCCTGGAAATTGGTTTTACTTTGGTCTGTGTCATCGGTTTTATAGATCGAATAATTCACTTGCTTCGTTAAGACTAATCAACATTGTGAGCTGTTTCACAAGTGAGCCCTGAGAATAATGTCTTAAACTCGATAATTCTATTTGGAAGGGTTCGCATAATTTGGATTTGCGTTTTGTTTAAGGTGAAGAAATTTTGTGTTCCTCGTTTTGAAGTTATCGAGATATTAAATAATTGGATACAAGGCGAATGTCTATATATTCGACTTTTCGATTCGATTTTTTCTTTAATTTGTTTCAATTGATGTTCAGCAGCAGTCTTCTAATAACATTTTACATATATGTGGTCCAGGATAATTTACTGCTAAAGTTTAAGTCTACAGTTCTTTGGCGTAGTCAGTTATGTGTATATTTCTTTTATTATACTCTATATCAATCTATCCTAAAACATTGTTGCAAATGATCAAATTGAGGTCTTTTAGGTTGTACCCTTATGTAAATATGTGCATTATATAAATTTGTTTTTTCATAATTTTAATTTCTTAAAGGAAGATGAATTTATTTTTTTAGATTATGATAGATTCTTGAAATTTAATATTACCAGAATCTTGACAGAAAAATTGGATGAGCTCTTTGAAAAGGTATGTAGCTTTTAATAATAGTATTTAAATCTTATAAATACCCTCATTGTAATCTTTCATCATAAAAATAATAATCATATTATTTTCAGATGCAACAGCTATGTGATGGGAAAGATATAGAGGTGAGAAAAATAATAAAGCCTCTGATCAGTTCATCTAGTGAAGACAAAACGGAGTCAAATAAGGAAGTTAAATTAACCCACGAATTTATGAATTCATTGACCATCGCATTGATGGAAGAAAATTTACCACAGCTTCTACCTAAATACACTCAGGTAACAAAATATATATAAAAATCATAATAATTCTTCTCAGGTAATACAAAAATCGATAGTAAACCTAAAATATTTAACCTTTCAGAAAATTATAAAGATGTTAGACCTAGAAAATGAAATCACAACATATCTTGGAAAAAATGTGAAGAGAGTAAGAGGGCTAAAGAAGCTCAATGAAGATTCTCCAACTGATAATACTGAGAATAAAGACGATGATAATAAAGGTGAAGATGCGGCCGAAGTCGATACCATTGAAACCGATAATAATGAAGGATCGGATGAAACTCCAAAAGAAGCTAGTGAAGAGATTCCTCAAAACAATGACACAAATAAAGGTATAGAAGTAACTGAAAATGAGGAGAATCTGAATAACACTGTTGATGAAGAACCGAAATCCATGGAATCGATTGTAAATACTGAGCCAGCAACACCTAAGGCCCAACAATACTTTGTTAAGGTATATCATACATTATGTTTCTTCTTAGCAGGTGTGGGTTCGTTAGTGACGACAGCTTTACTAATGTTAAGCAAGATTTCGTACTATATGTTTTGTATGGTGCATGTAAATGAATGTGAGGAACATTTGATATTACATGAAAGACTTTAACAAAATAGATATGTGGAAAGGAAAGGAATATGTAGGGAATAATTTTTACAAAACCTCACAATAAAGCAAATCATTTTGTATCAATTGTTTTAGATAATTTTATAGCATCTGTCATCATCAATTTTAGACCGGTTCTGCTCTTGTCGGTGAAGCTATCTAAGATCTTCCCTGCATTGTGGCTTCCTCATTATTGTCTGAGGGGATACGACGTCTACTTACTGCTTTATTTGTTGAATAAAAATCCGCTCAGCCTTCCGCTCTTATTCTTTTCTATTTTTACTTCGTATCATCATGTCGTATCAGGTGTCCCAAATTTTTTCCCTGCGGTTCTCTTTGGTTTCTTTCAACTTTCTTTTTTCTTGTACTCTGCTAAGATACATATGATACATTTTCATCCAACTAATTTTTTCACTTCTCAAAACACCACTTGAGACCTCCAATGTTTCCTTTTCCCTTTGAGTCACCAATCATGTTTCCCTTCTGTAGAAGTCTATGCTCCAGATTTACACTTTTATTTGTTTTCTTGATATAAGTTGGATATTTTGGATGTAAACTGTTGTTTCAAACAAACAATAACAACTGTATGAAAATAATTTTGATCTCATGTAAATTCTAATTTTGTAACAATCACAGGTACTTGGACAACCGACTCTTCCAAATAGAGCTGCTGCTTACAAATTTTTCTCGTCGCTCAATGCAGTGACAATTAAAAAGCACAAGCTTATTCAGAATCTGCTGGTTGTTGCATTTAATAATGAACAAGACTACGAAAAGGCGATTGCGGCCAATGAAACTGTTGTTGGTAAGTTTACTGTAGTGTACTATAAAATCAATATCTTAACATTCTATAGTTTGCTCCAAAACAAGATAGGAAGTTTATAAATAAATGTCACTGCATGAGTTGCGACCATTACACTTTATAAAGTTTCATCGATAATGTTATAATTTTGTGTCCATCTTAAGAAAAATAAAGTGAATATAATATGGATAGTTGTTTATAAGATAATGTGAGAATAAGTTGTTTTAGAAAATAGTGTGGAATTCACGAATCGTACCCCTTGCTTATAAACTTTAAATCTCTTTAGATTTTCCACAAACTATACTTATGGATATATTTGCTTTCTTCGAATGCCCTTTCCTTGAACTTGATATGCTTGTTCAGAACACTTGTATTATACCCTCCAAAACCTTGTCGTTTCGATTTAATATATGTTATAACTTGCACTTTTTCAGGCGATTGTAAACTTATTATCAAGGCTAATGAGAATCAAGCCGTGAGCACTACATCAACTCCTATCAAGGAAAAAACCGAACCGGAGAAATCTGACCCGATGCTATCAGTGGACCTTGAAAATCAAATAACTGATGTTCTTTCCTCAATACAAGAAGTGGACAAAGCCAGTCCTGAAAAGGCTACAATTAAAAAGGAGGATGTAAGCACAGGCTCAATTGAAAATACTGAAGAGACTAATACCAAACAGTCTGACGCTATTGTAAACAAAGACGCAAATGTTAAACAAGAAAATACAGCCACTGATATTGTATCAAAAAATGAAGATAATGCACTTGAAGAGAATATATGTTCTTCGACTGATGCGTTTGATAAAGATTCCAGGGGTTTAGGCACAATAAAAGAAGTTGACGAAGATTGTACTGAAACAAAAACCAATGTTGCAAACGTTAAAAATAATGACAACACAGGTACACCAATGAAAACTCAGAAGCAGAGTGTCGCCACACCTAGAACGATGCGAACCAGGAGATCAAGCAAACTGGAGCAACAAAATAACAACTAAAATGATATTTAAGAATATTATATAATATTCACTGAAGAATATTTAAATGAATGCTGAAATTCTGCTTGTTTAGATTTGCTTGTTTCAGATTTCATAGAATGGACCGAAATAAATGTATGGATTTTTTCTTCATCAAGACCTTTTAAAGATTTACGACTTTCGGAATTACACTATGTTAATGATGTACTGTGTAACTTACGTGTACTGCTTGTTTATCCTATTTTCTTTGGTCTGGTCACATCTTTGGTGACATCAACAAAATATTTTAAAACCCACTTTAAATGTTTAGAAGCATCACAATCTAAATAATTAACATTAATTATTTTAGTATGAGCCCAATTCCAATTGTCCCAATGGTTTCCGTGGCGCCCCGCCATAACAAAAGAAATTAAAAGAATACTAAACCAATAATATTGTAAGCATTGAGATCACTGACGCGGTTGGTTTTAGCAGAATTTGGGAAGCATGTAGGCAGACTTCGTAGGTCTTGATAGATTTGTTCTGCCATACAGAACTCCATCCATCTTTAGAATCCTACTGTAGAACTACATAACACTTGCAAAAAATGAAATTTGAGTCGTGTACTTACCATCAGTTGGTTTATATAATATTCATAAGTGATGTTGCTTGTCACCGGGTCTAGTGCTGTTTGCATCATTTCATCGAACTCTTCCTGAAATATGTGATTCATTAATAATTCCATAATTTCAGTCTTATACGGGTAGGATGGGAACAAGAAGATTCGACGGGGAGGGATTGGCGGGGAAAAGAAGATATTCTGTTTTCTGTCTATTCCTGTAGCCATTAAAGGTAGGCAACGCATATGCAACACATTTGCTTGTTGCGGATGTCTATGGGTAGCGTTCGCTTAACATCAGGTCATACGTTTGCTCGTTTACCACCTTACATTAAAAAAACTACTTATATTATAATCATTAGGCTAAGAAATAATTTAAGATCAGTTAAGGCTACCCGTCACTAGGTCGTCATCGTCGCTCATGTACATCCAGTATCGAAGTGAAGAATCTTGTAAATATTTCAGAAATATTGGAGCAATTTCTATTAATATTACAAATGCGAAGTTACGCTTTCACGCCTAAACTACTAAACCGTTTTAAATTAAATTTGGTACGGATACAACCCTCCACGCAGACGGAGTCGCGGGCACAGCTATGTTAGCTAAGTTCAATCATACAATAAAAAAAAGGTTACCTGTGAGAATGGTTCGCCTTCCTCTAACATCAATTGAGAAAACCTTTCCTTAGTGAGGTAACCACGGCCTTCATTATCAAAGTAACGGAAGGCCGCCAATAACATCTCAGCACTTGCAGGGTAAAACCTAAAAATATAAATAAAATACTTATTATACACATAAAATTATTTAAGTTCTGTCCGTGTTCTTATAAATTATATCACATTTATTTATTTATATAGAACTTCGCTATAAAATGTAGAATGTTGCAATGTTAAACCTATATGTATTCTTTGAGAAATATTTTTATCTATGACTATGGCGCGAAATAACGATCGCCAATTTTATTACCGTACATAGTATAGGTATATTTGTGGCATTTCTATTGCGTTTGCTATCAGTATGTCTCGTGTCAAATACACATAAAACCGTTTTAGTTACGGTAAATACGTGTGTGAATTTAATTACGTATATTTTCAAGGAAGCCCGACTTTGTAAGGAAATTCATATTGGGTAAGTCATACAATAGAATTTAATTGTAGAAATTGTAAATCAATATAAGAAGTTATAAAGTATAAGAACGACAAATAACGAAAAAGTTATAAAAATTTGAAGTAAAACTTCTATATGGACTAATACCCCATATTACGATCTTTCTATTACGAATAAATGTTACAGGAGGGATTGTTGTTAATTCGTAGCTCCGCTCCTGATCCTCCGGTTTTGATTTTTTTTATTCGACGACGTAATTCACTTCGCTGACCCAGCGCGGGTTGGTGAGTGTCACATGTTCGAATTTGGTGGTTCTTACTTTGGGTTTACACTGCCGAAAACATTTATCTATCTCAATTCTTTCTGAGAGAAAGATGAGACTCCTAGTCGGGTCATATGTTGTCAAAACCTTTTTTTTAACTGGCGAATACTGGCCAAATATTCTTCGACTAATTTAAAAAATGGACCGTTAGCGCTTTCCGAATATAAAAAAGAAATTTATTTTCACTAATTAGCAAATATGGGTTCATTGCCAGTTAGTTATTGCGTTGCACCGCTTTGATTACTTCAAAAAAATTTTCTATTAGTCTGCAAAATTTGAAAATAATACCGCGGCTTGTTTATTGCACTATCAAACGATACACTGAAGATTTAAGCTTCGAAGATCGTAAGAATTACGGCTGACCTCGCATAGCGATCATTAAAGCAGTGAAGGCGTGAATCCTACGAAATCCTGTTCGTAAACAAAAAGTCTTAGCTCATCAGATGGCGATAAGCAGAACACCGGTAAAAAAGTGTTTAATGAAGACCTGGGATTACGAGCCGAACGAAAGACCGGCCATTTTTTAAAAAGCGTTTAAAAAAATGGCTTGGAAGATACGGCGGTACGCGGGAAAAATTAACATTATTATTCAACGAGGGCATTATCCTTCGTTACTCATAGTTTGGCTTGGAGTGTCATATTCAGGCTTAACTGACGTGTTTATTTGTGAATAAAGTGTCAAAACCAGTAAAGTTGTGTACCAAAATACCGTCCATACCAACATAGTGGAACCACTTTCTCGAACAATGTTTTATAACAGACATTAGGTATTGCAACAGGAGTCTGCACCAGCTCATAGGGCACGAAGCACGCAAAACTGGTTAAACGCTCAGGGAATCAACTTTATCGAGCGTGAAGAGTGGCCCTCTTCTTGCCCATATTTGAACAAACGACTACAAGATAAGGCCACATTTGGAGGAGAATGTCTGCGCTAAATCTCATCAGAATTTGGAGTCTCTTCGAGCGTCTCTGGTCAAAGCAGCGGCAGAAATAGATATGAATATGGTGTGTGCTGTCATCGACGACTGGCCGCGTTGATTAAAGGCATATATTCAAAACGGGGAGGGCATTTAGAATAATGGAAATAAAATTGTATTCTACATTTAATTACCTTTCATTTCATATATAATTTCTGAATAGTAATCGGGTCCTATACCACTAGACCAGCCTGCTCCATTAGAATTAATAGCAATAGATATGATATGCTATAAATAGTGAAAATAAAAACAGTGTATACAATATCTATACATATAATAAAACTGATCGCTGTCTGTTCATGGAAGATATGGATAAACAGGCAGGTTTAAACAATCATATATGATTGTTAAATTGTGCTACGGCCATACTGTGTCGACCCCACATACGCGAAAAAAGGGCAGGGAGATGATGAGGTTACGGTAGTATTAATTAGGTAATATTTACGTTTAAGTAAAATTGTAGGGCGAGTGAAACCGCAGGGCACAGCTAGCAATATAATAAATATTATAACAGTTGAAAATCTTAATACTTATTTTTGGTTCGGTAGCTTGTGAGGTCGTAAACAGCCGTCTTTTTTGTTATTGTTAATTGTCTTGAACACGTCCGTTATTACTTTACCATTTTTTTAAATATAAAATTGAATAGCAACAACACCGAGTGAAATGTAGCTCTATACAGATAAACAAAATTAAATTGCTTGTAATATCCAAATATAATTTTGATATAACAAGCTATTTCACTTCACGGCTCACTCACGAAGAAAAGCAGAAGTCTGTCGCTAAGCTGACCACTGCGTTGTTGCAGCGCAATGTTCGCCTAGCTGCAGGTATATTGCAGTTCGGCGGAGAACATGATGACGCAGATTTCCTAAAGCAATGAAGTTTTTCAATACTTCAACTTTACTATAAATAACTCACCTATGTTCCATCATAGCTTTACACATAAAAGGCAAAAAATTCAAAAGTGGCACATTCCCAGTCGCCTCTTTGTTCTCGGTCGCCAAAATTACTTCTTGCACCTCAGCCTCAGTCGGGCAGCAACCTTAAACATATCAATGTATGAACAACTATATACCTACACTAGCTGACCCGGTAAACTTCCTGAATAGCTGTATTAATTGCTGGATGGCCCGCTGATGGTTGATTGGATGGATTATTCCCGTGGCGATCCCTTTCTTGGAAGCACATTGATCTAAACAGAGTGGGCAAAGGGCGTGACGCGGGCGAGGTCGCATCAACCTTCGCATCTGCTACATTTTGTATTATAATATTGTGAGGAGATATGCCATTAGCGGTCGAAAAGTGAAGACTCGAAAGCATCCAAGTTGGGACGCCTTTTCTATAGTCATCACACTAGCTGTTCTCTTTTTCCTTGTTATTTTAGTTACGCTAACCTTTTTACATTTGACATAGGTGAATTATTGTGGCTTTGATGTACTTTTGACCGGTTATTTTATATGAATGTCACTTATCTATAATACAAAATATCATTGGTGTGGTCTACTCCGCTGGGTAAATTAAATATTATAGTACCTAACGATCGCAGTATTGTCCCAATTTCTCTGACGTCCACAACTTGTTTTCCAGAATGATCAAATACTTCAAACGATTCGATAATTTTCTTTTCCAATTCATTGTTTGGTTGTACTGAAATAGAAAATAAAATAATAATTTTTACTTATAGCTCGTCTCACGTTCCATCATTTAAATCTTACTTTTTGGTTCTTCTTTTCGCGCCATTATGTATTCGGTCTATAGAAAAATAATAAAAGTGCCGTGTAAAAAAATTTACGTCAATTTGGTATTCTAAAACATATTATTTTGGTTGTTGCTTAGTAACAAGAACATCAAAATATTAGCTCAGACTAAGTACTGTAATTACAGTTATTAGTCTCAGCTTCCCAGGGACAAAATGTTATAGATGTCAGGAAGTTCGAAAGGATAGAAATAAATAGTCTTGCGATAGAGTTAATAATTTTTGTTTTGGACATACCAATCATATATTTTAAAATTTAAAATATCCTGCATTCATAACAAAACATTTGCCGTTGATTGAACGTGTATTCTAATTGAATATGTAGTCGATTGCATGATACTATTTTCATGTTTTTAACAAGTATTTTAAACAAAATGAAGTACTCTATTTTGCCGTTTTTTGTCAAGTTTCTTCAAATAAGAATTAATAAAACCGAGATAAAAGCGAAAAATCGATTCGCATTTATTGCAATATCTATGGTGTAAACGAAACGTTGTAATCGCCTCTCTCCTCTCCTAATCCTATATTTCCGTTCCGCCAAGCATCGCGTCATTGCGCCGCCATGTTAGTTTGTTCTGGCGCTTATATGTAATAATTTTTGCGAGTAAAGTAATGGCTGCTTAGACAAGTGATACGTTGTGTGAATTATAAGAATTTGACTGTGAGTTGTGAACATTAATTGGAGATAAAATCATGGATCCATCTAAAATGAAAGTGGTAGATCTTAGGTCCGAGCTTGGAGCTCTCGGCTTGGACACCAAGGGTAATAAGGCGGCATTGGTAGAACGCTTGAAGAAAGCTCTTGAAACTAAAACTGGAAAAGGTAATTTATAATAGAACAAGCATTTTTACGTACTTCGAATTATAAATTTTATTAATTGCGCACAGCACGTGCAACTTTGAATCCCGCCATGTTTCATTTCGTTGAAAAGAATATGTGCGAATTTATCCTGGGGCCTAGAAGAATTTATAGCTTAGAATAAAAACTTAAACTACTCTATTGGACAATACAAACTATCAGATAATAGAAAGAAATACAAAAATAAATCTGATACGGAAAATGTGAATGTCATACATACGATATAAGTTCCCAATGACAATAATAAATGCATCATAAATATGACATAGGATGTTAATGCTAAATTATTTTATTAAATTAGTGGGATTAAGAAAGTTACCATTTGAATCATAATTATCAATATTTTTTTGTTTATTTAAAAGGTCACGATTATTAGGTTACAAACAAAGCCAGGTGATCAGCTTAGTATTTCTCCTTTCTAGAATCACAATCGTCTGGATCAACCTCATTTTATTTTGTAAAACCTATAAATCAGCTTATTAAGTTTAATGGCACCATCACCTCTTTTGATTATCTGTATATATTACACGGGGCTTTATCAGCTTGCACTTGTGATTGGGACCTCATGTAATACAGGTTCAACATTAAAGTTTTGTCTGTGGGTTGCATGCAAATGTCAACAATAAATAATACACATTTTATGATTAGGTCACAAAACTTAAAAGAAAAACATAGATGGTTTTAGAAATCATTGAAGTTGTAGGTAGCGGATTAATAATTTTCACCATTTAATGTATGCAATATATGATGCCAGGCCCCAGGAGGTTATTGAGGGGCCTTTTTTTTAATGATATGTGTTTTGGAATGGTTAAAATTTGTTTTAAGTTGGTTCCAGTAAACATTGTTCTTTTACTTTTAGTAACATTTATAATGTACCACTGAATTCAGTGTCCAAAGTAAATTAATTCTTACATGTTCTTATATGCTGTGTTTTAATACATATTCCTGCAAAAGACTTGTATCAACAACTTCTCATATCAAAATCTTACCTGAAAAGTAGCAATGTTGTCTCTCAAGATGCCATAAGTTTAATGTAGCTAATTTACTAACTTCTATTGCCATCTTCCAGTCCAGTTTTTGTATGAGAAAACTAATGCCGGCAAGTTTTTATGACTTTTATAGTATGCATTGTGAATGATGTATCAATTCATGTTTATAAATGATATTCCCGTCTAATATCTATAAATTTGTTCACATAGTGTTTGATGACACATCTATCCTGGATACCACCACAGAGGATATGGATGAAACAGCAACACCAAAAAAAATCACTCCAGCTGCCCAGATTATGCGAAGGTCCTCATCCCCAAGAATGGTCACACCGGCAAAGGTTGGTTATTTTACTATTTATACTAAATTTAATGTGGTAAGTATATATCTTTATATCTAGGTAAAAATATTAGGTTTTATTATATAAATACATCTTATATAATACAACCTATTATTTTAAATCTAAATTTAATGATCAATTGAGTTCTTTTAACAGACAATCAGAGAAGATCCACCAGAACCTAAAGAGAGAGAGATACTTGTCAAGGAGGAATCACCGGAAAAGTGTGAAACTCCTAAGAAAGTGGAATCATCAAGAAAATCTGATGAGAGTTCAAAAGAAGATAGCTATGTTGAACAACAGTGAGTAATTGTGCAATATTCATGGTAAAAGTAAATAATTTTTTAATCAAAGATTATTATATATATTTAACAGTGGTAGAGCCCGCAACAACAACATCTGTTGCACAAATGGGCCGGCTGGACAGGTGAAATACCACGACCGCACAGAAGACAGGCTTGAAGTAGAGTATTCTAGTTCTCTCCCCCCCACCCTTTTTGTAAAGGATGGGAAGGGGAAGAAAACTTGATGATGTGAAATAACCATTTTCTGTTTGTCGTCGTAATCATATCACGATACACGCTTTATCCCTTTCTTTTGCTCTGAAAAAACTGAGATGACAATATATTTTAAGTCTATGTTAAGACAGTAACCCATGTTAAACATAATTAGTTAATACATATTTTATTTTCCCATTATAGAAGCAAGTCTCCAATAATGGTTGCAGATTACCAAGCAGAGGATCGAGGTGTGTGACTTATATAATTTTGTTGTATTTAATTTAATAGTTATTTTTGACCACATTCATTCTAAAGTAATTAGATATTTGAATAATGTCAAGCCTTGGGTAATTGTATCCTTTAGTATGATACATGGCATAGTCAAATCATAAAATTATATGATGTTTTGTACAATAATATTGGTGAAAATGTACTGTGATTGCTACTCTAATGTCATATTTTCTTATCAATAGAGCCTGCAAAGTGAATTTTAAAAAAACTTTTGCCTCCCAAAGGAAGTAAAGAAGTAGGTTTCAAAAATCCTCTTCTTACCTGGAATTATTTCTTAATTTTAAATAAAACGTAATGTTAATGTAGTGTGTACAGATGAAAATGAAAGCCAGGAAGGAGACTCCAATCCTGGGGATCAGGGGAGTGGTGAAGAGAAGGAACAACAGCAGAACATGGAGCATGATGGTGATGAAGATAGCGGAGAAAAAGACAGAGATAACAGAAGAGACTCTGACGAGGTTTGTATTCTATCATGTCTTTTACTTTTCACGGTTTAAATAACAAAAATACCATATTAAACTTCTGTGGTATCTTGATATATTGGTTTTTACATTAAACAAGCTGAGTTTAATTCCAATAAAACTAATTTTACGTTTTTTTGGGTCCCGACGTTTCGAGTACTTTACAGCACTCGTGGTCACGGGGAGACTGAGGTGTCAGGCCCAATGTCAAAAGTTGCTGGTGATGCACTCACTTATTTTTAATAATTATTTCTACTTCGATCTATGCAGAATGAGATCATATCTTGAGGTATTGGAGTATACAACTGATAGAGATTTAGTTTTATTAATCGCGGGATCCCAAGCCGGTAGTAATTCCCAGCCATTTTTATTAAAAAATCTTTTTAATTTTAATAGATTAAAGTTGCTTCCGTTGAGATGCGATCTTTAAGAAGTATGTTAGGCGTGACCTTGAATAATAGGATTAAAAATAGCGTTATAAGGGAAAGTGTGGCTTAAAAGTGGATGTTGTGACTAGAATTGAGAAAGGTATGCTTCGGTGGTTCGGGCATTTTAAAAGGATGAATTAAGGGAGAGTAATGAAACAAAATTATGTTGCAAAAGTGAGAGGCATTGTTGTTAGGGGACGTCCAAGGAGAACTTATATTGTTCAGATTAGTAACTTACATATAAGGAATACTCATAACCGACGAGCTTATATGCGTAGATGTGCGGATGTTGAAGAAGCGAGAGACGTGCCGGGATCGCGCCAAATGGAAATCAATAACCTCTGCCTACCCCTCTGGGTTACAGGCGTGAGCTTATATTTATTTTTTAATTTGTATAGCGTATCATTCTTGGTAGGTGGCGGTGTATTTTTGCGAGGTTACTAAATCTTACATAATGGCCTTTTAAAATATGATCACAAACTGCAGACTTCTTTGAGGATTGGTGTTTTCAATCAGCTATGCGTTCCTTTATCTGGGTTTTGATTGGTCTCTTTGTTGTATTCGCGTAAATATAGGAAATCATTCAATTAAGTTTAACATTGCCACTGTTTCCTATATTAATCCTCTGTCCTCGGTCCTTCAAGTGCTGTAGATGTTTATGGGCATCAGTAATCACTTAATATTAGGCCACTGCTCGTTAGCGCACTTATTCTATAAAATAAAATATATGTCTTTGTTTTAATAATAGATCCTTATCTGTAAACTTTTAGATGAGAGATAGAGACAAGGATCGCGAGCTGACAGAGGAAGAGGAATGGGAGCTGCTGAACGAGCGGCTACAGATACGCGAGCAGGAGAGATTGGAGAGGGAGAAGAGACAAGCGGAAGAAGATGCTAGAAGATTTGAAGAGATGAGCAAGGTTGATCATTTTTATCTTTAATGTATGGTTAAGATGTGAAAACTAGTGCTTGACGAAAAAAAAGAGGGTATTAAGTAATAAGTTATTTACAAATGCCATCTACTGCTCAATGAAGTAGGGGCCGAGAATAGCGTAACCGTTCAATGGATTAAGCCACAGTGGTTCAGGGATAATAAAGCGGCGGAGCCCGGAGGGGCTCGGGTAGCCAAGCAATCGGTCCAGAACCTATCGTCACGCTCCCACACGGAAACTTAAGGTCGGTGGTAATGATAAGCGCCTTTTACTGCGACCCATGGAATAACACATAAGAGTGCTGACAAGAGAGAGAAACCTTCCCAAAAATACATGGGCGGATCTCAAGAAGGTCACTTAAGTAAATCACAAATCCGGACGGTCGTGGCGGCGCTCTCAGGTCAAAAACTAAGTAATAAGATTGAAAGCTTCATTTATTCAGCTTCCTTTGCCGAAATGTTTGGCTGGCTAGATGAAATAGTACTCACCTTTTCAATTTGCAAATATTTTTCATAAACTTGTATACAATCAAAATACATAGTAATTCTAATATAAATTTTGTGTAACCGCCGGATTTTCTTCTATTCTAGATTCATACATAATGTTGGATCCTACAAAGTTGTCACGTTATGTTTAGAAGATAGTAACAGATCAATGCTTTGTATCTGAGATGTATACTGATCATACATTATATTTATTAGGATCCGATAAAGCTGCAGCGTTTGAAGCGCAAGCAGGAGAAGAAAGCACGCTGGAGCAACTTTTACAAGACCATTGCAGTCACTAATGAAGTGCTCACGCCACCAATTGAGGTAGAATTAGACTAGAATTTGAAATACTGATAACATAACCATAGCTCCACATCAACAGAAAAGAGGGTAGTAAAGGGAAAATGGTTGTATTTTAGTCTGGGTCATATAAAGGCTTGGTACAAAGTGTGTTAAAGAGATCCTTTTTCTCTTTCCAAGGCACATTCATAATATAAAATAGGAAAGATTTGTTTGGCCGTTGCAAACAGGAACAATTTTTCTCTATAAAATATAATTATAATTAAGGAAACATTTATATTGTTGGCCATAATAATGAATGTGAATTTTTCAATAATTAACTGGTACTAAAATTTATACTATAAAATTTATATATATACGAGTTTCCATTTAAATTTTTGTGATGGAAACTTCAGTATTTAATGTTAACCATGTTTTCTAGGAGGAGGAGAAATATATGAGAAAAGTTGAGACAACTAAAGCCCCAGAGCCCGAGATCAATGATGACAAAATTGCTCTCTCTTGGTGTAAGTATTTTTTTATTTACATACCTAGCACTTGACAGCATTAATTACAATCGCAAACCGTTTTTCTACACATTAATACTGAAAATCATATTTATTGCCAAACCAATACAATAAGGATTCATATCAAACAAACATATTCCTTCCATTTAAGGACTTTAGGACAATTTAACTGCAGATACAATTCTAAATAAACTGCAATTTGTATTGAATTGTATCTGCAGTTGATTTTATGAGAGGCAAATGCAAAAAAGTGATTTACCTAATGTTAATCTAATCAACAACGATAATCTGAGTCGAAAGTTCTTTCCGACCCATTTATTATCCCATTGCTAATATTTATATATATATATCAGTTGGCCTAATATATTTATATATATATATGTCTAAATTTGAAACATTTTCAGATGACAGTGACCTGAACCAATATTTAGAGCTTCCGGACTTGAACTCGGTGGTACCCATGAACGAGGGCGCGCTCGCGCACGCGTGGGCTGGCTGCAGGGCTACACACGGCGTCAGCACTGGACAAGTGTGCTTTGAGGTTAGTAAAGTACTTCCTTAAAGCCGGCAGCACATCTGCGGTTCCTCTGGCGTTGTGGATGTTCATGGGCGTAGGTAACTTTTTTATATAAGAGAAGGGGGAAACGAGTAGCGTGAACACTTTGCATCTAGCGTCATCATATAACTTTTGATTGGTATATATTTCCTGTGAGTAGCAAACATATCTTGTCAAACATGTTGAATGACAAGATGGCCGAGCAGGTAAATAAATATTTTGTATTTACTTCCGTATGTTGTTGTGGCATGGGGAATCGCAAACGAAATTACAAAAATGCGAAGAGTTTATTGCTATTTTGCACCAATCATTAAATAATTCATAATTGACATTTACAATTCATATTTAAAACTATTAAGTAACATAAAACAAAAATAAATAATTGTACTTCCTATTACTATTATTAAGCTTCCTACCCTCATGCTGCATGATACTTTGATGCTAAACTTACCAGTACACAGCATACAATAACAATATTTTGTTAATAAGAAATTAATTTTGTTATTTTAAAAATAATTAGGTGCGCGTCGGTGCCGTGGTGACAACTACCGAGGCCGCAGACAAAGAGGTGATCATCAACGGATTGAGAGTTGGCTGGTCCACCAACGACTCCAACTTACATCTCGGTAACTCTTATATATTGTTGAATTCCTCAAAATAAAAATAACACTGCTTAATGTTATACTTTATGTAATCAACAAAATAGCTTTGTCGGAGTAATTACACAAAAATTGTCGAAACCTTTCTTTTTATTATTCGCTGTACTCTGTTTTTATTGTCCGCTGGGTTTTTAAGTCAATTTTTATAATATGAGTAATATTAAAAACACAGTTTTCATAGTATTGTTTCCTGTGAGAAGAACCTTGTCGCTGAATATTATGGCAAGGTAACATCTAAACAGGTACATAATTATTTTGTATTTACTCCCATATGTTCCATGATGTATCGGATCGCAAGCAAAATAACAATAACAAAATGCTTGTATATGTATGTTTAAATTAATAATAATATAAGGGCAACCAACTTGTATGGTGTTTTTTGTCAATTTATAAATACAAAATGCACAGGGATGGTGTGGTTTTAATTATGACTAAAATATATACAGGAAAAATAACATAAAATTACGTCAGTTTTAACTAAACAAAATGTAATTACAACACTTTATATCCTATGTTGGTTGGAATGGAAGATACTTATAGGTTAGGTTTGCTACATTTAAAAATAGGTTAGTTGCATTTGACTTAATATGTTATTTGTTCACAATTAGCTGTAAAATGAGTATTCTTAGTCTCAGTCAACGGATGTCCTAATAGACGAATGCCCTGATAATTTCACAAATGAGTATTAACAAGTGGTATTGTTCAGGCGACGGTGAGCTCAGCTGGGGCTACGAGAGCTCGGGCCGCGCGGTCAACAAGGGCGAGTTCAAGGAGTACGGCAAGCAGTACTCTGAGAAGGACGTCATCGGAGCTTATGTTGTATGTATTCAAGCGAAAATTTAATTTAAAAAATGTATAGCTCCTTAGTAATAGTGACTTATATTTAAAGCATGTAGAAAGAGTAAATATGAAATACAAAACAGAAAACCAATAACAAGATAAAAAATGAAATTGCGTAATGTGTAAAGATAATCTTGAATTGAACAACATAAAATGTAGTAAATGTAGTAGCCTCAAACATTAACTAACTTGCTGAATGTTGATGGTATTGCGTTATTAATTTATATTGTTAAATTCTTAACCATAAAAGGAGAAGGTTCTCAATTTGCTTGTTTTGTTACCTCAGAACTTTAAGGATTAAAAAAATATATTCGAGGGGACATTCTCAAGAGGGGGTCCCATGTCAGTTGAATGGTATAGAACCTTGTATTCCGAAGATAACGGCGAGTAAGGCTCTAATTTGGTTACTTAGTTGGGCACAGGGAGATTTTAAGTTGGTTTCTGTCCCAGTTTAATCGATTATTTAGTATCGCACTCTCATACTATTGAAATTTGAATACAATCATTTTTTTTGTTCAAGGATCTAGAATCGAATCCATGCAAGATTTCTTACACCCTGAATGGCGCGGACCTGGGTGTCGCGTACGAATTCGACAAGTCTGAACTAGGAGATAAGGCCATCTACCCACATGTACTGACAAAGAACACTTGCTATAAGGTCAACCTCGGCTATGACAGGTAACATACAAGTTTTTATCCTCATTTATTGCAAGCTTGCAGTTCACAGGATAGTGACCACAACATATAGCATGCTCGACAATCAGACGAGTAGCAGACCTACTGTCAGCATTTTTGCCTTTTAAAGCAGCAAAAGGATCTATCCTAGATAAGGAAATAGGCTAGATGGAAGGGCTGGGAAGGCTATTGAAAGAGGTCTTCAAATATTTGATTACGAAATTAGATAATCAATGGCCAATTTATTGATTAAAACTTTTTTTTAACTTGTCTTATCTTAAATGTTAGCGAAGTTGTTATATTATTATTATTCTCTAGGTACAACATGCTAACCCGCACGAAAGTCGTTCGCAAACGCATTGAAGTGCCAATCGAGCAGGTTATAGAAGAGAAGAAGGCGCGAGAGGCAGAAATCAAACGACTAAAAGAAGAAGCGCTGCAACGCAGCCGCGAGCGCAAGGAAAAGGAGCGCAAGGAGAGAGAGGACAGACAGAAGAAGAAGAAAGAGGTAAATTGTTTAAACCTTCTGCTACTACTGTACTAATGACAACCAGTAATAATGATTAACTATTTTATTATACTATCATATACTATCTTAAATATATCACTAAAAATACTAATAAATTAAATGAGTAGTTTAAAAATAATTTAACATAATAGGCCATTTTTTTCCCAACTTGATAAAAGAAAACCAATTATTCCATTATAAATAAGCTTTAAAACCTGAGCTATTTTCTAATTATAAGTGTGAAATACATTGAAGGAGCGAGAAAGATCATCGCGTGAAAGGAAGGAGAAAGAAGCTGAGGAGAAAAAAGAGAGGGGAGAAGAAGAATCCGAGGACGTGGAGAAAGATGCTCAGGAACCGGAGAAGCAAACAGATGCTGAAGCTGAGTCGACTGACCAACCCAAGGTAGTAGTATCAACATTTTTAGTTTCTTAAGTACAGAAATACATGAAGATATAGACAATATTACAAACTAAATCTAAGTTAAGTTAAACTAATACAAGCAATAGTCAAGTTAATAAAGATCCCTAACTGACTGCACCCCTTTGACACTCCAGGGAAGAATATGAATTAAAGGACAGCTCAGTCACCAAAATAGGTGAATACTGTACCTTTTTTCATAGCAAGATATGATTGTTGTAAACAAACGTCATTAAACATATATAGCGGCCATTACACTTTTTGTACTTTCATCAGAAATTTAATTTTGTGGAAATTGTGAGATAAAGTGAATTGAAATTGTATATGGGTTGTGTAGTTGTTTCTCGAAAATATTTTGGAATTTACGAATTTTACTGTAAAAACCTTTCACAACCGCAAGAGGCATACATGAAGTCAGTTGAAATGGACAAAGGAAAATTAAAATCTTGTCAAACGGGCAAATAGCAAACACGATAAAATAATAAATGGTGCTTTATTATTAGAAAAACTATAATGAGAAAATAGACAAGGCAAATTTATGGTTTTTGCCAACACAATCGTCAAGTGTTGATTTGATATTTTCCGTCATTTGAAAGTAACGCGCTGTTATTAAATCTGTACACAATAAAATATTATTAAGGTTCCATTTTTGAGAAACAACACTCACCTTTACTCTAAAACTAGCAAAAAAGATATGAAATGCTATTTCGGAGAGCTTTATTATAAAATTAAATAAGAGTGGTTTTGCGCGCTCACATTCGATTCTACCAGTACATGATAAGTGGACCTACGTTTTGT
This sequence comes from Papilio elwesi, assembly GCA_029849275.1. Classification (NCBI taxonomy): domain Eukaryota; kingdom Metazoa; phylum Arthropoda; class Insecta; order Lepidoptera; family Papilionidae; genus Papilio; species Papilio elwesi. Next base: position 3,173,239 of record CM056713.1, read on the forward strand.
CTTTTTCACTATTGGTTTGCACTAATATCAATCGTTTGATATCGCTAATTCAGACCTATTGTTTCTGATTTCGCTAAATAGCCAAGTGCATTGTATAAATAATAAATATTTATGTAACTAGGAGAATGGCGAGCAAGAAGTGAAGTGCGAGCCCATGGATACAGAGCAGACAGAATCCCAAGAAGCCCAGCCGCAGACTGAACCCAAACCTGAAGAAGAGAAGGAAGCGACTGCAGAGAAAGAAGATGAGAGACCACCAGAAGTCAAAGTGGAGCCGAATTCGGGTTAGTTCGTCGCCTTTCTAATTTATATGATCTCATAAACTGATTTTAAAAGGTAATTTTATCATTTATTTTGCTTAAGGATTAGAGAAGTTAAAACAGTGTTTGCAATCGTTTTTCATATAATAACTCAAAAGGCTAGAAGTATTCTTCGTTTCTTCTGATGAGCGAGGTGCTAGAGAGAACAGGTGGGTTAGATAGGAAAAGAAAATATGTACGTATTAATTTCTATGTTAATGAAAGGAAGTCAAGGCATCTGCAACTCCTTAGCTTTATGCAGATGCCTATGGGTGACGATCACTTGAAGTCGAGTGGACCGCTTGCTCACTTGTCTCCTTTTATTATAAAAATTATATTGCATCAATACTTTTTCATTAAATCTGAAATAGGAATTTTATGCAATCCTACTAAACGAAAGAGTGGTTGGTTTCAGAAGCCGAAAAAGAGGCGACTGAAGAAGATTTCCTCAAGGGGCTTTTATTAGACAACCGAATGAAGAATGTCATCAGGTAAGAGTTTGCTGTCGCGCTATTATTGCTGTAAACATTATAATCTATCAGATAATATAAAATAGTAATGTAAGGGAAAAGTGTGGCATGCTTGCGTGGTTCGGACATGTTGAAAATATCAATGAAGGGAGAGTAACGAAACAAATTTGTTGCAAAAGTGTTTGGCAGGGGACGCTCTAGGAGAACTTATATCGATCAGATTAGTGGCTTACTAAAAAAAAATAGGGGGTATTATAAAAAAAACAGCGAGGAAAATGAGGAATGAATGCATGCGAACTCGCCCGCAATAGCTAGTTTAATATAATTGAATGTGTTTATAGGTACACGGTGGAAGAAGAGCTCGACGGCATGGAGGCGTGCCTCACGCCGGGCTACGTGCTGATCGCGCTGGCAGAACTCGTGGCGGGCCCGCGCCCGCCCGCCACCATCGCCGACTGCGAGGTGAGCTGCTCACTACCATGTGATTTATAATTATAATTTACTCACCTTGATACTGTAGTTTGTCCACATCAAGATAGAATTTTTGTAAACAAACATACGTCATACTATACATGGCGGCCATTACACTTTTCATACTCTTATCGGAAATATTTATAAGTGAAAATCGTGAGATAAAGTGAGTTGAAATTGTATAATATGGATAGCTAATGTTGCAAGGTAATGCGAGAAAAAGTTGTTTTTCGGAATTCACAAATTTAAGAGTAAAAGGTAAGGTGTAATTTTTGTTTACAAAAATTACATCTTTATGTCGAAAAAACCATAGATTAATAACGGCCGACGGCGATGTGAGAGCACCACTACCTACGCTTCATACTCTTACCTTCGCATTTATAATAGACATCGACCATGATATATAAAGGAACAGATGATCAGAAGTGCCGGCGTCAATGTGTCCGTCTATTTATGACGTGGCTATCTTTCGACCACATTCTTGACATGTGATGGGGCTCCCACACCATGTTGCTGTTTAATCTTTCAAAATACCAGATCGTGAACAAAGGAAATCTCATTTTATTCACATATATTGAATAAATTGTTGTGTTGCGTAAGGGCTATACTAGACACGAAAACTATTAGTAACCGAAGAACTTGTAGTTTTAGATGTATGCAAACGAAGCAGGACTTTCCAAAATGCTAGTCTCTGATCTATGTCTAACAAATTGTCACTAAAGCGACTATCTGTGGACTGGCTTTTGGTAGTGTGTGCGACGAAGACTTGATTGCTTATCGCTTTGGAATGGCTCGCTAAAAAGGATTAACCCTCTGGTAGGTAAAATGAATCTTTACCACATTAGAAGAAAAGTAGGCATCTATATGACTGTCATGGCCACAAACGTCTATTAAATAGTGAATTTAAGCCATAGCCATTAGTGTGGCGTATTGTAACAACTCGAACATATTAAGAATTTGATTTTGTTTATTAATTAAGTGTCTGGATTGATCAATGGCATGATACTTTCCTGGAAAGACGAAAGAATTAATTAAAAAGATACTTCTGTATACGACCACTCACTCACTAGCTAAGGTGTCACTCAAAACTAAATTAGACCTATTGTAAGTTTAATTTAGTTTAATCGTATAGTATCTATACCATAAAGGTATATTTTAAAATGTTTTGCTTCCAGTGAGATCTCAATTAAAGTAGTTGAGAGCACTGTCAACTATTGAACAAGTCTTAACTTCATGGCACATTCTTTTTGTACAGCTGCTGCAATATTTACTTCTGATCTTTACCATGGTGTGTGAAGAGTTCTTGGTAATTGATTCTGCTCGACACATGAATGTTTACCGCAAATTTGTAACCTGCCGATTGTAGTTTAATTTTATTTCTTGGTGTATAGCGACAGGCTCATCACCTGTCATGTTTGAGGTCTTAATCTCATGAAAAAGCGAGTAGCAGTTACGTTTGTACGTTTTACGTACGTCACGTGCTGTACGTTTGCTTAGCTTAATGTAATTAACAATCGTCAGAGTTTACTTCTTTATGAAGCAATATGAACGTGTTTATAGTTTAAGACTGGATTTACATTTATAATATGTACAATAAAATGTTATCTAAAAAAAATTATGTTGCTGCTCTTGGATCTTTTGTTAAAATTACAATGTTGAAAGAACATTAATTTTACGGGGTACGGTAAAAAAGAGTGTACCCTAAAAACTCCTCCTAGCACCGACTTGAAGCAGGCAAAGTGGTTTCGGAATAATATATTTACTAAGGGATTTGGTAAAATTTAACTAGGTAGGAAACAGGCTCATTTTACAACAGCGTGTTGAAAATCTACATGTTGAGGCAAACCTTTTTGCAGGTTAAAAAGGCTTATGTTTTACGACGTACTATATCCTTGGTACAGTTGTGGGAAGTACAAGGGTGATTTAGCTATGTGCAGAGTAACTATATACTTTAGTTAACCTATACATGACTTCACTTTGATATGTATATCTTTATCTTGGTGAAATTGTGTTTTTGTTTCATACATAGTCCGCCTGGCCTTTGCAGCGCCGCCGGCCCGCTGGCTTACAAAATATGGCTTTAACGTGCGACCGCCGCTCTGGAGGTAGGGGCTTACGACGTCGATCGAGTGTCGGCTTCATGTAGAAACGACATTTCTTATTGGAGATATAGACACTAATCCCGGGAGACCATAGCATTGTGTACTGGAGATGAGACTGTTAGCGGCGGAATTATTTAACAGCGAAGTAACGTTTGTTGGCTTATCGACAAATGTCAATGGGGGAAATGAATTTGTTGATTGGGGAATCTAAATTGGACTTGATGGTGAAAATGTTATTTAAAAGTGGCGGTAGCGGTAGCCTAAACCCGACAAGTTAACTGCAAACATGGTAATAAGATTTGGTATTGGGAAAAGATCCAAGAAATAAAGCATCAGATTAGGGAGTTCCTTCACTACAACCATCGGTGACATAGAGATATTGGAAGATGTTTAGTTGGAACATGGTGTATTCATTCATAAAAAATAATAAAATTGGCTACAATTAAGGAATAATACAATTTTTTGATTCATGAAAAAACATATTGCTACTGGAATGTACCATACTCTTTATTGTAGTATGTATGAAACAAAACTAACTGGATGGCCAAGTACAGATTCAGTATCATAGGTATTGGGTTCAAGTCCCAGATGGAACAAATATATGTATTGCATGCAGGTGTTTGTTCTTAAACTGTGTGTACATTTTATATAATGCCAAACAAATGCAAAGACCATTTTCTTTGTATACAAAAATGTCAATGTGTATTTGAAGGAATCAATAATTGATCATCTTGAGGGAATTATAAACTATATATAATTGTATAAATGAATGCAGTGTGACTTTCTAGTCTGTGCACTTATTTGGAGTATCAGCTTGGACATGCATGACAGGCTTTCTATTGAGTTGACAAGATTTAAGGTCTTGTGAATATTTTGAACTCGTGTCAATGTTAACATTACTATATTAGGAATGCTTGATAACGATGTGTATTTGTGTGCAACAGGTGATCCTTATGGTGGGCATGCCAGGCTCCGGTAAGACCTATTGGGCGAAGAACCACATCGCCTCGAACCCTGACAAGCGCTACAACATCCTCTCCACGGGCGCACTCTTCGACAAGATGAAGGTATGCTACCTATTAAATATTTTAAATATACACTCCACAATGATAAACATACCATTACACATACTAGTGTACCATACACCTCACCTATAATTTAAATATAATAAAAATATTTATACAGTATTGGTGTCCTGGCTTCTTTGGCCATTATTTATTTTTTAAATCAAGTTTTTTATGTATGACATTGAAATCCATCATTAACATAACATACATCATATATTTATTTCATAATTCAATAGTTTAAAATAGCAGCGGATAATTTTTGAATTTAATTAAGTTTTTGAAATACTACATATTGATAATATTAATAATTTCTTTAAACGAATTTATGAAATGAAGCTTTGTTAAATAATTTATTTCCGTTACTTTCCATAGATTTCAGCTTTTGAGTTTTAAAAATTAAGGCCCGTTAACTAATTAATAGTCAATTTTCTTGATACAAGTTAAATTGTTGGCTTAATTATCTTATATCAATTATGTGGCAGTTCAAAGTTCAGCATGGAAATAAAAAGAAGCTGCTATTGAAACAAACACACACCTTCACAAAGACAACACTACACAAAACAAGAAAGACTAATCCGTTAACCTTTCAGCATAAATAGGTTTGAGCGCAAAACAAAATGAGACCACTAAAGAGCACGGCTCCATTTTGTACAAAAACTAATATTAGTCTATTTTCAACAGGGTTCAAATAACAGCAACATTTATTACAAAGTGTATATAAAAAACATTGAAAAGCATTCCATGACCTGTAGCGGTCGAAAACCTAGGCCGTGTTATATGATACCAGTGGATCGCCGCCCGAGGAGGACGCAAGTCGTGTCAACGGAGAGTCCCTGGTATCCAAATATAACATTATTTGTCTTAGACATTAAGATAGCTGTAAGCCTGCTAAGTCCTGTCTATGTGTGTATGTTCGCTTGCGTGACTCTTTGGCATCGATCTCAGGTGGACTGTAAGCCATTCCGGAGCAGCTACGAGGGCCGCTGGGACGCCATGGTGACAAAGTGCGCCAAGTGCGTGCTTAAATTGTTGGAAATCGCCAAGGGACGCAGGAGGAATTTTATACTGGACCAGGTGAGACTCCGACGAAACTACGACACGTTCGTACAGAGCTGGCAGGCACTTAATCAGGAACAATCGAGATCGGAATAACGAACCGAGTTTGGCCAAGTCTTTCCTATATTGTCCCGTGTTAAGGTGTGTCGTGCATAGAACTAAGAACTGTCGTAAATTAAATAATAAATGGTGTAATTTGTAGATGCAGCCAGGTGAGTAGCCTAGGTATAAGCGATTAAAACTTTGCCAAACCGATGCCAACCAAAAGTTAGAAACTAAAGCGTCTGGGATCTCTATTGAGCTTGTTCTAGGTGTTTATCTGCCATACGCACGTTGCCCGGACGCCTTGCCTATAATATGATTCGTTTTGCTCCACATTAACGACGCCGACGACCACCGTATGTATGTCGCCGTAACGTAAAAACAGACGAACGTATACCCGTCGGCCCAGAGGCGCAAGTTGAGGGAATTCGACGGTTACCGGCGCGTCGCCGTTGTCGTTGTCACTGACGAGGACACGTACAAGGAGCGCCAGAAGAGAAGAGAAGAGGCCGACGGCAAGGAAGTGCCCGACGGGGCTATCGTGGATATGAAAGGTTGGTAGCCAGCCGATACGACGCAACGAATTATATCTGTTCACTGTAATCGTACTCGTATATACATACACCGAAACACCCACCCGCTATTACCCGCACCGCTGTAGCCGCGTTACCGATTCACCGGGATGCGAATCGATTTCCTGTATTCGTGATTATAAATCGTATTATAATTACGAATGCCGATGAATCGATTCGGCTCCCTGTTCGATCAATTCACGCGGCTACAAGAAACCATTACCTTGATATTGACGACAGTCGATATTTTATAGCAAACTTCACCCTACCGGAGAAGGGGCCTTGGCTCGACGACGTGATATACCCCGCGATGGACGAAGAGGAGGCTAAGAAAATTATCGAGGCCTTCCACAAGGAGGCGAAGGCGGCCGGCGTGGTTAAGGAGAGGGAGAAGAGGGAGCGCTCCGCAAGCCGGGACGGACCTCCTCCTCACAAGAGACAGAGGGACGACAGGCGGCACAGCAGGGACGACAGGAGGCCCAGGGACTTTGGTCGAGACAGAGGTAATAACATCTAAATGTTTAAACTTATTAAAGCTCTATGAGAAATAAAAATTAAAGTTGTGAGAAGTATTCAAATCATGGCATGGCGTAATAATTTGTTTATACAGTAAAAAGCGACGAATAAGAACGCGAGTTACCCTATGTTATAAATGGTTTCTGTAATAAACCTTTGAGGTAGCGGAGGTGGATAAGGTTTAGAGTACGGTAAAGGAGGTACGATCTATCCACTCGTTTTCACGCTCGCATTCCAAGTTCTCTGTGCTTCCCGGCTGAAGCACTCCATTCATGTAACAAGTCGTTTCACAGAGGACAGATGGGGTGGTAGCGGTGGTGGCGGCGGTCGCGGCGGCGGTGGTGGCGGTGGCCAGGGTCGCTGGGGGCCGGCGGCGCGCGGCGGGCGCTGGGGCGGCGGCGGCGGTGGCGGGCGCGATCGCGGCGGCGGACACATGCCGCCAGGACGGTTCGACCGCCAATGGGGACCTCAGCATAACAGGTCAGTTGGCTTGTGTTGGTGTTTTGTGACCATTAATCCACTAACCGATCACTTATAAGAAGACATAAAGGGTAACAATCTGTTCTCACTGCCTCAACACAACTCTCCTGTCTATATAAGAATGTCCGGGCAAGTTAATGCAGTTGGACATTCTTCTGGTTTTGTTTTCGACTCTAGAAATAAGTTTTATCTCACAATTAAGTTATATTTGCAATTGACAAATAACTTTATCGAAGTATATACATATATAATCCTGGTTTGATTTCCGAGGAGGGTTTGCGTCAGGTAGGCGGCCGGCCGTAAAAACTGTAGCCAAAATATTTACAGTATGAACATAGTTCATACTTTGCTGAACCAACATGAGTGAGAAAAGGGCAAGGAGTGAATGAAATCTGATTGGTGTTCGTCTCCAAGTGATTGTCCATCGCCAACTATGTATTCTGCGTTAATTGTGTTTGAGTTTCTAAGTTAATGTATATTTACAATTGTTGACGAGTCATTAAATAAAAAAAACAAACAGATGGCACTAAATGTAAAAGAGATGAGGAGAGTTATGTGTGTTGTTATTGTATTTTACATTTAGTGCTTTTCTTTGTAGTGTTATTTTGATAAAATTTCTTCCTTCATCCTAGAAACAATGACTTTGGCGGGCGTAGCGATCATCGCGACAACTTCCGCGGTGGCCGGGGCGGTCACGGCGGTCCTAACCATGGGCTCGGCATGGGCGGGCCGGGTGGCCCCGCCGGTCCCGGAGGTCCCGGCATGCGCAACAATGACAGGAGCGGTCGCGGTCCTCCGCCGCCAATAAATGACGGCTCACGCTTCAATAGAGATCGCTCCAACAACCGAGGGCCTCCGCCGGACAAACGGCAAGGTGCATCAGGATCATTTTTTATTACAACAAAAAAATCGTTTTCTAAGAAAATCTATTGATATTATTTACCAAATAAACTTATTGTTAAATCGATTTGATTAACTTCATAAATAGCTATCGAAAAATTAGTTCCTTAAATTTTCACAATTCTTTAAAATCAATATAATAATATAAAACAAATGGTCCTACAGGCAACATGGGCGGCGGTACCGGCATGGGATCGTGGCAGCGCGGCGGCGCGCCCCCGCAAGGCGGAGCGCGGGCCCCACAGCGCGCCACAGGTCCCGGGGGAGGGCAGGGCGTAGGAAACTCCGGCCAGGGCTCCCAGGGCCCACCCGGATCGCAGACAGCACTCGCTAGGTCAACACAGGGCAATAAGGTATGTACAACAACAAAAAGGTAAAGTCAACAATCTTGTTGTGTTGATTAATAACCCGTGCTCTACTTGCTGGCGCCACACAGTATGTTTATATACAATAGTAGCATTTTATTGATTTGAAATAAATATTGTCATTTTAGGACGCGTCGAACCAGAATCAAAACCAGAGCTTGGCCTCGCAGAGCCAGAACCAGCAGGCGAGCTGGAACCAGTGGGCGAGCAACTGGGGCGGCTGGGGCAACTGGAACCAAAACCAAGGTATATAACCAAAGCTTAAATGAACTAAATGTTGCCGTTGAAATAGTTAACATACAAACCAAGTTTATGTGTCAATTTGTTACTTGAAAGTTCGAATGGCAACGTCGCATTTTGACGTTTGTAGTTATGTAACGTGGAAATTCGAAATCGATTACTTTTATTTGAAATGAAACGTAAGCAAATGTCAAAGAACGAATTAATCCGTCAAATAACTGTGACCACCAAATAACATCCTTAGCTGACGGATGATCCAACCTATAATTTACTCGGCATTTTATTAATCAGTTAAGCTTATTTGGAAATTGTGAAAGTAAATGCGATTATTTTCTGGGAATTTATTTTTATAAATGTTTACTATATCATTACATTATATTGTAACATAATATTGTGACGGCAGGCTGGGGTAATTGGGGAAACTGGGGCTGGGGCAACCCGCAGAGCGGCGCGACCGGCAACCAGACGTCCACCGGCAACCAGAGCGGCGGCACCAAGGGCGCTCAGGGCCAGCAGGGTGCCAACACCAACCAGAGTCAGAACCAGTGGGCGGGCAACTACACCGCGCAGCAGTGGTACCAGTGGCAGCAGTGGCAACAGCAGCAGCACAGCTGGCCTGGGGTGAGCGACGCACAATGATGCGACTTAAGTCGTGGCTAGATCATTGAAAAGCCGACAGGGCTACGATTTTTAAGCATCCAGCCGCCCGGCCCGGCTTGCCTCCCGCACAACAACGCAAACAACTAGGAACTTATTTCAAAGAAACTGAAAAAAAATAGATGAATGACAAAGGAAACAAATTTAAGGTCGTCCTTTAAAATTTCCATAAAATTAATTTAAAACAATACCCAATGTAAATAAAAAAATACAAATTTAAAGTAAAATGTAGAACCAGTAATAGTTAAGTAGTAATAGCAATTAATAATAAGTAACAATTTGGACATTTTTTATAATTTAGCCTAATAATAGTTGTTGCTCAAAGTGGCTATTGCGTAAAAAGTTAATAGACGCCCTAAATGGCAAAATAAACAACGAATGCGTGCAGATGCATAACCGCGTGCACAGCTATGCTTTGTTTCACAGCAAGATGTGATTCTTGTAAACATTTTCAATGTACAGATATAACTTAGAATAAAAAGAATAGCAAGCCTCCTATGACGAGAAACCGTTTGTCGTTACAGTACCAGCAGTCGCAAGGCAACCAGCAATCCGGTGCCGTGGACCCGCAGGCATGGGCGCAGTACTACCAGGTGAGAGACATAACTTATAACAATACCTTTTCCCTTAGGTTAGGATTCTGCTAACTTAATCGTGACGCAAATGCATGTCATATAGGTTAGACAGCAATAAAATAGGAAAATTGAAGCTCAGGACACTGAATCTAAATAACAACAAACAAACCCTGATCTGTCACTTTACTATTGATTTTGTCTTAGTAAATAGTAAGTTTAACATTCATATCTAAAACTTTCCTTGTCACATAACGTGCCCATACCATGCTTTGTGTGTTTGTTAGTATACTGACATAACACTATGGAAATAGCAAGTGCTATGTCGAAATAATTAAATGTCTGTCCGTAACAATCTCAAGAGTAATCTGCTGTTCATTTTGTTTACATCCAAAAATATTAGAAAAAAAAAACTTTTCCTCGCTTGAAAGATTTGTTTTGATATTTACTATATTTTTGTATCTACAGAATTACGGTGGAGGAAACACTACCGCCGCCAGCTCGGGGGCGGTGACCGGGGTCCCGCCGCCGTCCACGGATAAGAAATAACAACATTCACCACCTTGTATCGCAAGGGATGGACTCGCTCCCTCGACCCCGCGGTAACAAGACAAAGACATTTGACTATCAGTAACAAACAAACTGGACTCTTGCAACAAAATCTCTTAAAAGCCTATATAAATATATACACATACAGACCTTATAAAATGTATTTTAACACACTTTTATTACCTTAGCATGTACCTTTGTATGTAACGGAATTTTTGAACGTGACTTTGAACGCCTCCAAATGTCCGATTCATTTGAAACGTTTCACAATTATCGAGGACAATAATTTAAATAGTTTCTCCCATTTAAATTGCTGTCCTCAACATTATTGCATTGGTTTTTTTATTTGGAAATTATTCCTATTTCTATAATTAGTTAAAAAATATATATTGTGAAAACTGTAGTTGAAGACTTGATTGTATTTCCTTGAAATAACTTTATTTTTATTTTTGATGAAATGTCAATACACCATTTTATTTACATAAGAATAGTTGCTTATATTTTTTCTGTAAAAATGCACGTTTTATAAATGCTGCCTTTATTTTTACCGCTCGGCTTGTTACTGACGGAATTTTTGCACAGAATTTGGCAATAACTGTTTGAATAATAATAACAAATTTTACATTTAATGTACCGGGTGTTTTTGATGAGGAGAATTAGTAATGTAAATTATTATATGAAACATTACTTAAAAATTATAACCATTCTTACAAAAGTCAAAAACAATGATGTGGGATAGTCGGAGCTATTTTTTAATTTACCCTAAAACTTTAAGGTTATTCACTAAGATTTAAATACATGCAATATACTTCAGAGAGATAAAAACGACGCACTTTTATCGATACTGAAAGGCGATAGATTAATTGTGTGCTGCAAGATACACAATTTATGTATTTAAATATTTTGTTAAGGGTCGTAGGAGTTTTAATTAGGTTTTTTCTAGTTAAGAGCATATGAATGTTTGTTTCGCCCGTAGTACGAATATGAAATATTTTTCTAGTGGATCACGTTTTTGTTCAGGACTCGTGTGGAATGTGCACGGACAATGTCTCTTGACATGTGGTTTTCTTAAGGTATCGTAATATATTTTTAAGGTTATTAAGGCGACAGCGATAAGTTGAAGATTTAGCAATATAGATGTAATTTGGACCTCAGTCTGGTTGTGGTGATATAGGTTTGCTTGTGACGAGTGTATGAATGTTAGTGCAGGTAAAGCCTGACTTGTATGATTTTGGGTCCTTGTAATGCAATGAATTGATATCAAATATATTGTATTAAGTAATGTTTGGTCTTTTTTTAACTTTTGATTTTATCAGTTAAGACCAAAAATTCTCAAATGCTGTGTCCTGACCTAGCCAACGGCCGGACTCCATCGGATTTGTATATATTGTCTACACCAATTTCTAAAACAAAAGGTAGGAAATTTATGTAAGAAGCTGTTGCCCGCGACTTCGCCTGCGTGAAGAACATTTTAATTACTTCGCAGAATAAACCTACCTTTCTCAATTCTAGTTTCATCACTTTTAAGCTACATTTTTGCCTTATAACACTTTATTCCTATTATTCAATATCATGCCTAGCATACTTCTTAAGTTGTTGTGACTTTGATGATTAGGCATTCAGTCACGCCTAACATCGCATAGGATCAGGATCGCATCTCAACGGCATTAACTCTACTAGCATGCTTTTGCTGCCAAACCCAGCTCTCACTTCCATACATTCAAGTGGGGACTAGTACAGCATTGTGTATTGCCAGACGAGCCTTCATACACACATTCTGACTGCCCACTATTGTACCTATAGCCCCATTAATTTTATTTCCCGCATTCACTCGTTCAAAATCTTTAACATGTCTACTAAACATACACGAACTCTTCCGCCTGTTCCACTTCTTTACCGTCAACATTTATTTCAATTACTGTCTTACTTTGTTCTCTTTCAAACACCATTACGTTCGTCTTATCCACATTCATCTTCATGCCTTTACCTTCCAATGAATCATTCACTATGACGCAAACAACCTGGTCAAAATTTATGCAATAAATATTACAAGACAGAAAACTTTACACATTTTATTCCTTCCAAAAACTTGTCAATATATATTTTTATTTTGACAATTTGGGAAAACTTTAAATATTACCATACAATGCGGGAATTAAGTTCTCATAACTCGCTGATTATGATTTACATTATAAGTATTTAACAGTTACAGAGAACAACTAATTTGTTACAATATTACTATTCACTTTGTAATACAAAGAGATTTTTCACTCCACGCTAAATTCGCAACGCCGAATTAAAACTTACATCAGTAGGTCGATGGTTCCAAACTCCAACCCATTCAAAGCGAACCACACGATCAGCGGTAATTATTGTAATTGCTGTTTAATCACTTACAAGATATGAAAATATAGACGCTAACGTCTGTAATTCGAAAGTAAAATGCAATAAAATATTTTTGCAAGAAATGGGTCAAGTTGTGGGAATAACAAGCTACAAATTCGGGCCTGTAAATAAAGGAAATACAAAGCACAATACAATGTACAATAAATCTAAGTTTTTGTTGGTGGAATAATTAGTCGTTTTCATATTTAAAAAAAAATCACTGAGAATCCTACATTAAAAAAATTACGAAGGACATAACATGATTTAATTTCGTAAATATGTTGGTTGCATATGAAAAAATAAATAGATTTTCGAAGAAAGGCAGTTAAGTATTTACGAAAATTTATTTGAACATTGATAAAGTTGCACTTGGTTAATTAATTTGGAAAATTAAAAGGTCTTCTGACTCGTTGTCGATGGCATATTTTTAATTTAATTACACTAAGAACAACCAAGTTTCTACCATAAACATTTTTATCAATTCATTTTTTACGACGATTAAAATATTATAGTTTCGATGAATAAACAAATTTAACATCTACCATTAACAGGTTTACATTAATTTACGATTAATAATTTCAACCATCTACATTTATAATAAATTATAGTGTAAACACCCTTAACTATTTAATGACGATGATTGGAATCGGCTACGTCCTGTTAGGTTAGTGCCTTTTAAACTCTTTTCTTATGAACTTTTATGTAGCCAACAAAAATATTGCGTTTCTGATCCGGACTTACAATACACTATTAATAATAATAATAAGAAAAAGTGTAGGTTTAACTCTGCAACCAAAGATGTAATATACCTCCAGAACGGGACCCAAAAGTGAAAACATCTTAAGTCGCCAATTGAAGGAATACCGTGGTTTTAAAAACCGGCCAAGTGCCAGTCGGAACAGCTGAATCTTAGTAATAGCTTCCCGTTTTACCCTTTGGGTACGGAACCCTAAAAATAACGGTTTGTGCTATGACATGATACATCATTTCTTTATACATAAACAATACCTACCTCAAAAGATAAGTGAACGAACATCACAATTCTAAATTTAATGTATCCTGAATATTTCATTTTCTATGACTATGTGGCGTGATAAGTGTTTACTACATTACAAATTATATTTAGACTAAAAATACAATGAAATATAAAAGACAAGATAGATTAAAAAAAGTGTTGTAAAAATATGTTGCGTGACTCAATTTAACATTAGTATTAGATTGACATTTGTATTTTAGTATATCTTATATTTTTGAGATTTTTTTTAATGAGAATATTGTTTGCTATATGGTTATTTTATTTTAGTTTTTTAGTATTTAAGTATCCTTTATAAACACCGTTTAAATAGTACTTCAAATGATATTAATATTTTTTAAATAACATCCCTATCTTGGGGTATCACATTCGCGGCAAAAATCGAGCTTCACTTTTGAATTTGTATGAAATGCGGTATCTGGAGATATTAAATCTATGACTGCGACGTTATATTTAAAACAAATAGATAAATCACTTCATTTTTTGAAAAAAAAAGTATGAGGTTTACACACCAGGAATAAAAGCGCGGGAGACGCGACATCGGCCATAGACATACTTAGATTATTTAAAAAAAAATAACATTCTGTTACTCTATTTATTCCTAGTGTGTAAACACTACAAAAGACTTATATTTATGTTAACGAAAATAACATGAATATGGCAAATTAATACGACATACATAACGTTTATTAATCTACTTTTTTTTTCTTTTTTAATTATTTTCAAGGATTATTTACAGTCAAGAGCATTTTTATAAAAAAAAAACTAGAAAATAGGTATGTATAAAAAGCTAGATAAAAATCGTATCGTCCATATAAAACCAAGTTGCATTCAAATCGCATGATTTTAATCTAAACTATATAATTATAAATAATGTAAGTGAAGCGACCATCACAAACAACTCTGCGGTCGGTTTCTAAACTTACAAATATCTTTGTAACAACGTGGCACTTGTTTTCTAGAATGTTCTCTATAGGACAGCGCTGCGGGAGAAATAATCTAACTTGAACAAGAAAAGAATCATTACTATATTATCGTGACTTGATAATTTAATAATGAGAGTTAAATTCTTAAACTCAATTGTGTTAGTAGAAGCTGCGAGTGCTTTAAACTTTTTATCCAACTTCTGAAATCTCAAAGGTGTTTGTTTTGTTAGGGAACAACAAGAAAATATCTGGCTCGGACCTGATACGACGCGATTGTATATACACAACTATATTATTCTCAAGGCCAAGAATAACATCAATGCTAAAGAGAAGATCGTCGCCTTGTGCGACAAAGCCAAGGTATACCAAAAACAAAGAGGACTGAAGATTGCTCCACCACTCTACATTGGTGATGAATTAATGACCATTGGATACTTTCTCCCGCCCGCGAATATACTTACTTGAATATTTACATTTCATAATACAAGGGAACGAGGTTTCTCAAATGGACAATTTTTATTGCTTGTATTTTTACGATTTAAAGTTTAACAAATAAAGTACAAACTAAAAAAAAATATTTCATTTCAATTGTCGAAAGTTTAATAATAATATATAATCGTTTGACGTAAATCAGAAAAGTAAAAACGCCTGCACTGGTCTTTCAGCCGTCGCGAGCTGTTCTTATTTGGAAAATGTAATTTAAACATCTGTTGGCGCATTATCAAAGTAAATAGACTGACAAGTTGCTAACATCTAATTATGACTTCACTAATCGAACTTCATTATTACATGTTAAATCTAGATTTATATTCTCCTTAACTTTTCTTTATATAAAAGGATATAACGAATCGAAAATTAATAATAAACGACAATTTTTTAAGACACTTGAAAATCAGAAATTTTGTGTCAAATACAAAGTACGCCAAAATACAGATATTTTATTGAGAATTATTCATTAATTTCCAAAAAAAACACGTGATGAATTTCATACACATCGACATTGCTCGCAAAATGTGACAGTTTTAAATTATAAGATAGGCCGTTATGTTCACAATTGTTTAACATAAATACACGTGTAATAATACAAACTTATGAGATTACTAAATATGCACATATCTATCGATGTACCACAAAGTTTGTCCCATCACTAGATATCAAAACTATATTTTGGCGAAAAAATATGCTATAATAATACTTTTATGTTGAATTATTGTTTTTTTTAAAGAATGAATTAAATTACCAACTAAATTTAGACAAACGTTAAATTTAAACAAAGTTTATAGTGAATATTTTCTCTTGGTGAAACAATAAATAAAACCGAATTAAAAGAAGTTAATATTTTACGTGGAACAAAATTAATGTACCTATTACAAAAATAATGTCATTGTTCGACTAAAAAATGCGCACAATCCATTTGACCTTTAAATATTAAAAAACCTGAACGGACGGAAGTCTAAAAGCTACGTATTTATAATAATTTTATTTGCTAACAAAGAGTGCCGGGATCTTTCGCTCTGCTATAAAAATGAGCCAAACATATGTCGCTTAAATTTAAAATTATATAAATGTTACCTTACTTAGTTTTGTTATTTTCTCCGATTTGGTGACGGCGGTGGGTTTTGAATCATAATTTTCGGTATTCTTGATATGAAACTTGAAATACTTGGACAAGCTTCGGTACAAAAACAATAATTTAATTGTAAAAAACTCATTTAAGTGTCCAGTCATGTCCTTGAAAGGTTATCTGATTTCAATCTAAATATATGACATTTGCATATTAATTGAAATGTCGAAATATTTTTTATTTATAATCTATGACAGATTATACATAAAAAATGAAATACGGGACAGGGTGAAGCTACAATGTATGCCTAACGGTAGCGGCCATGTTTCGCAGAGGAAAGGGACACACATATTAAAATCTAGTCACATCCCTTTCACTCCAAGGCACTCGATATTAGGTAGATTAATTTTCAACAATCTTTCACAATTGTATTTCGATCAATGACTTACATAACTATAATTATAGATTAAAATTTACACGCCCTCTCTGCTTATAAGAACAAATAGCGGTGTAAATTCACGTAACATTTAAAAAGATATTCAATTCTCAAAATATATTACAATATGTATAATAAAAATACATACTCATTGTTTTTTACATTCGCTACAATAAAAACTTTAACAGATGCTCTGACGAACTGAGAAAGAAGAAGTAAGAAGGTTTGATTGATTGAAAGTGGTAATCATTTTTATGGATTAAAATGTCATTAGTTAATATTGTAGAAATAAAATATTAATTATTTATTGCTAAACCGCCGCCATTTTGTTGTCACGAGCAAAGAGGTAACAAATATTACGTTATACAAGTTAGTATTCGGCAATGCGCCAGAACAATTGTCATTAGTCTATGAAACATTACGCACAACACTTTTGGGGGCGGCAGAGACGCGGCGCCGCGGCCGGCGGGTTGCTGCGGACAAATTTTGCACATATTATAAAATTATTCGTTCGAGGAACGAGGTGGCGGAGGTCCAATTCTAGTCCTCTTCCCCTTTCCTATTCTTTGTTGATAAACAAACGATGAGAAAGGGAAGGGACTAGAATTGAGCCTTTATTAATGCTGGATTATTATATGTATTACTGTGCAACATTTTAAACACAAAGTATAAAATGCCATATTCATTTTATGATTGTAGTCAAGTAATAATTTATTAATTATTAAAAAGTACTACTAAATAATAAGTACAAATGTGTACTAACAGTGCTATTGCGGCGTGTTCGGTGATGAGGATCGGGAGTGCGCCGCCAGAGATTGTTGCAGGGCCGCCGGTGTCAGCCATTCCCTGGAGAACATCTAAATTAAATAAATAAATACTCGTCGACTTTAGCCCACAAGGTACGGGCCCAAGCACACCTCTCGCATCTTATACGTCTAACTATACATGTTAAGTTGTGGGTTCCTATAACATTGTTCAATTTAGTAACACTAGCAGTGGGCCCACCGACCACACTGCGTTTTCTTTAATATGTAAGATCGTTTTTTTTAAAATAAAGCGCCATCTTACAAAAATATGAGACATCCTACAGCCCTTGACAATGCTCTAACAATAAATAATGCCCATCAAAAATGGCGCACGTTAATTATTTACATAAATTTTTTGACGTTCCTACGGACAAAACATATATAGATGATTATAAAAAACCGGATCTAAATACAAAATTTCATGAAAATCGTTGGAGCCGTTTCCGAGATTAATTATATATATACAAGAATTGCTCGTCTAAAGGCATTAGAAACATTTGCCTTATTCCTGTTCATTCATTCATTCAATAAGCCCGAACCACTTCTCAATAACAACATCCTCTTCTATGCAATACTTTTACAATCCTATTTAATATCTATGCAAAGACCTTGTTTTAAGACTAATAAAGAGAGGGGTGTGTTATGGACATCCAGCTTGAACCGATTTCCTTTCGCTATACGTATACATAATGTAATGAATAAATAAAAATACGAGTATTTAAACGTTAAATTTTAAAAAAAAAATTATAGTCTCAAAATTGCCGGCAAACTGAATCGATTGAAAAAAATGTTTTCGTTTCTAGGTAATCGGGAAAAATGTTTTTTGGTGTTCATTGTTAAACGTTGTAGCCTCTCAGCCCGCAAACAATCGAATGAAGTGCGATAAAGTGTTCAATGTTCTCATTCCTTTGAAAAAGTATAAATAATTTTAATTATTAGGATGGGGAGGAGGAGGGGATTAACGGGGGAAAGGAATTATCCTCTTTCCTGTCTATGCCTTCCTTTGTCCTTTAAAGGTAGGCAACGCATCTACAACGCATTTGTATGTTGCGGATGTTCATAGGCGGCGCTCACTTGACATCAGGTGATCCGCTTGCTCGTTTGCCACCTTCTCACATAAAAAAATATATATAACGCACTTGGGTAAACATCGCTGCAGGAACGGCACGCAGGAACTGACGTAGGCGAGGCGATTCACCCACGCGGGTATGTCGCGATCACATAACGCCTGAAATTAGAAAATAACACTATAAAACAGTCGTAATACAATTACAGGTAACGGTATTTTTTACCTAAAGGCCTAGAGGTAACGGCGTGTTTTATCTAAAGCCCTAGAGGTAACGGCCTCAATACAAGGCTGTTACCTCTAGGGCTCCAAGTATATATAATACATAAAATTAATTTACTATTTTTTTAACTAATTCCATAAAAAACGAAACTGAAATTAACAAGGAGAACTGTCATGTGAAATGGTAATTAAATCTTATTAGTGATGGCATGTGTGTCATAGCGGCCTAGAGTATAAAGCCGCGCTAAAGTACCAGGAAGTCACTTCTAGGGATCTGGGTTTTATACATAACACCTACATCAGCGGTAACATTGATCAATGAATTTATTTAGAATTTTAGTTTGTAGGAGCAGTTTTTTCTGTCTTTTAATTGTACGTGCATAAAGCTATTGGTGTTGAGATGGATATTGTGGCACCTGCCACCTGCCTGTCAAAAGGTTGCCGACCGCTGACTTAGACGCTACGTTTACTTAACATACATACAAACCCGCTAAATACCCTACATTTAGCGGGTTTGTATGTATGTTCCAATCGTGAACTCTTGTAGTCTAAACAGCTTCACCGGTTTTGAAGAGTGAGGTCTCATAAGATTTGTATTCTACGCTGGAGTGTAGCGCATATGACGTCATCATAAGCCCGTACAGTGAAAGTAAATCATTACAATAATTTACTTGATTTTTCAAAAACCTATTCGGTAATTATTTTAAAATGCAAACTGAACTCACCAAACAGAACGCCGAGGTAAAATGGTTGCAATTATTGTTCATTAGATGGTACCTGCAATATAAAGACATTTTGTTATATTTTATTTAAATGAAATGTCCTGTCCAAAAATCTTTTATGATTGTTCCTTAAGGAGCAATATCCAAGTGACAATGTATCAATCCCCTCCCTCGATAAATCCTTTTTATCTTCCCCCCTTTCCTTACTAGAAATGGATAGGAAGAAGATTAGGACTCGGAATAGGCCTCCGACACTTCACTCGTCAGACGAAATGCAGAAGTACGTGAAGTATTTCCGGCACATTTATCAATTGCACATCAATTGGTTGGTTGGTATGGTTTTTTTGTACAACGTGAGTCCTAAAATGGTGTTACGGTGGCTATCGACACGGATGGGACTCGTGACGAATGATGGATAATACGACACCATTCAATTTAATACGTTAACCCACGCTCCATAACTGCCATGTTACACCACAGCTTCCTTGGTGGCAGTTTAAGGAAAATTAAGCTTTTTATAGCTTATTATATATGGTTGGATGATAAGTGACCTGTCACCGCGGAACTGCTTGCCGAGCTCCGTGACCAGCCGGCGCACCTCCTCCTCGCTGAAGTCCGTGTACCCGATGTGCACGCTCTGTCTGTAACACAAACAAATGTCTTGTTTATACAGACATTTCAGAATAGAAGGCGAAAGAATAAGCGGTAAAGCCAGAAGGGCAATTTTTTTTTAACTTTCTCACTGTTTTAGCAAAGGGAGCTCTCCTTGCGTATTATTTAAAGTCGGTGCGTTTCGTTACAATGGGCTTGGAAATGACTTGTTGGGAGGAAGCGGAATACCTTCAATCCCTCCCAAAAACTAACTCTCGAGTGGTCTACTGCCAGCGGCTTTTGGACGGATAGACTAATCTAATGACACCTCACTTTTCAAAATCGGTCAAGCCGTTTAAATCAGCGGGGAGTAAAAAAAAGGAGAAAGAAATTTATGTGGAATATATAACCGCTGGCTCTATTTTTACCTATCATACCCTTGCTCGATTTACCCTTCACGTATAAACAAAACTATAGTATTATTATTTGTATGTTGACTCATACACATGACGTGTCCCTGAACGGTTGCCAGTAGCAACGACCCGACAATTCATTAATAAATAATTAAATATGAAACAGGGCCGTCCGTTAACATAAACGAGATTTATGAGTCGATTTTAGATTTAAAAAAACTTGTAGCCTATGATAGAAATACAAGCGGCAGGAATTATTCTAAAGGACTCATAGTTAATGTGTTATCTGGTACAAACATACTAAACGCTTGTACATCATGGAACATGTCTCACCTGAACCTGAACTGTTCCCCCAGCTCGCGCTCGTCTCGTGGCGCAATCTCGAACACTCCCGTGAACGCGTACGGATGCCCGCCGTACGCCCACTCCGAGCCGTGGACTTGTACCCCGCTGTGGAACACACCCACGCCCGCGCCCGCCGTGTACCTACGGAACAAATAGATCATGGAACAACAGAAAAACCGCAAGGAAAGGAAAAAAATTGCCGCTGTGGAACACGCTCCCGCTCCGCCTTATACTACCGTACAAAAAGTAGATCATGGTATAACAGAAAGAATGGACGCGTAGCCAAAAAAAGGGACGAGATTAGGAAATGGAGTAGATCAGAAGAAAATCATTACGTGACAGAAGTTTTTTATTAGGTCGCTATAGATTTTTGGTTGAGGCGTCGCAACCTGGCCACAGTAAAATTACTAACGCCTGGTTTCTGAATGGTTCGCCACATTTTTATTCCATCTCTCTACTTCATATTTTTTTTTTTTTAATTTATTTATTGAAATATAAAAAAGTATACAATTTGAAATTACAGTATCTTAAAAACCTAATACAGGTTTGTCTAGATACGTGAGTACTACGCTAGTTAATGTTAGTATAAATATGTAGGTATTTATAGTTTTACAAGAATTGTTATTATATCATAATCAGTGAGCGTGCACATACCGTCATATACAGGATGCTCCATCGTTGTTGTATTGTATCGTTATAATTTGAGGTAATGATTTTTTAATGTATTTTTTATGTTTTTGTGGTTTATACTGTTTCTTATATCTGCAGGTAAGTTGTTTATTAAAATTGGAATTATGTATTTTGATGTGCGTTTACCGTATAAATTAATATAGTTAGGAATAGTCAATTTTTTATTGGTTACGCTCCTAGTTGTAACAGGATTACTTATTGGTATCTGAATTTCCGTCCGGAAATATTGTTCTACTAATAAATTAAAGTCGACTTTTTTATGTATTGGTATAATTTTGCAATGTTTAAATAATTTTAGGGGCTCCTTTGAATATTTTTGTTTTATTTTGTCTGGTGTTATTAATTTCAGTATTCTGTATTGTATGTTATATATTTGATTGAGATATGTTTTATAGGTACGTCCATAGCTACTTAATCCATATGATATAATATTTTCTACTAACGCCTTGTACATGGTAAGTAGCACATCGTAAGGGACTCTGTCTTTAATTACGTACAATTTAGCCATGATTGCCCTTAGCTTATCGCATGTTTTATTTATGTGCCGTGACCAGCTGAACCTGTCGTCGATGATTAAGTCAAGATATTTTTGTTCGCGGACCTGCTCGAGCGGCACACAATTGGATGTACATTGTCCGCTATGAAGACATATGTGACTGTGAGCTAAAATTTTGATGCTTTTATTCAGAGAGCATCGGTTGTGGCAAGAATGCACGTGGATAAATTTAGTTTTGTCAGCATTGAGTACTAGACCTGCATCATGAGACCACTTACAAAGTGCAACAAAATCTAGTTGTATATGACGTTGAGCCACGGAGATGTCTCTGTCGGCAGCCATTAGACATGTATCATCCGCGAACTGATATACTGCGCAATGTTTCATAACATTGTTTATATCATTAACGTACGTTAAGTAATGCAAAGGACCGAGAACCGATCCTTGTGCTGTGCCTTGGGTAACAGCGATGCTATCGCTGTAAGACGAACCTACTTTTACTCGGTAGCTGCGATTATCGAGATAATTTTCACACCATTGTAATAATTTCCCCCTAATGCCATTATTCTCTAATTTCTTAACAAGTAGATCGTGTTTAAGCATATCGAAGGCTTTGCTATAGTCAATAAATACTAAAATAACATGTTTTTTTAAGTTTAAGCAAGCATTTACATCATCGGTAAATCTAGACAATAGAAGAGTAGAACTTTTTCCAGCCTGAAACCCGTATTGTTTTTCAGAAAGAACTTTGTGTGATCGGTAGAAATTTTGGACCATTCCACATATATATTTTTCTACAATTTTATCAACTACGGGTAGAATCGTAATGGGACGATATTTGTCATAGAGCAGAGTACTTCCTCCTTTATGAATAGGCCTTACAATGCCAGTTTTTAGTTCGTTAGGATAAACGCCCGTGAAAATGCTAATATTAATTAATCGTGTAATCGCTATTACAATTTTTTCAGATAGTTTCAAAAAATCTACTGCTCGCAGTCCGTCAATCCCCGGTGCCTTGCTGGGATTGAGGGTTTTTATGATTGTTTTAATATCACAATCCTTAGCTTTTCTTAAATAAATTGATTTGTCAAGAGGCATTATATACGTGGATTCGTCTAAAATTTTTGTGTTACATTTTGGAATTAAAGCTTGTACGTTCATCTTAAATTCTTGAGCGAATTTGTCAGCGATATTTTTATTTGTACCTTCCTTGTTAAATGCTTTAGTTATTATATCGTCTACTGACTTGTTTATCTTCCCAGCTATATTATTTGCCATAGTTTACGTATATTTGTTTTATTATTATTTATTTGAGATTTATAATACGTATTTCTAGTTTTATGAACTATTTTATTCGTTTTATTTCTTATTTCTTTATATTTAACTCTAATTTCTTTATTACTTGGATCTTTTACGCAGCGAGCAAACCACTCATCCCGCTTGCGGCAAAGATTAATTATATTTTTATTTACCCACCCGTAAACACCTCGTTTAGAGTTCCCTAGTTTTTGTTTATATTCAGCTTTGTTATAACAGTTTGTAAAATTATTTTTGATATATTTGTATATTTCATTGGGACAATCCATATTTTGTGTCGGACTCCAATCCACTTCAAATAGGCATTTATTTAATATTTTGTTATCAATTCGGGTTACGTAAAGTGGAGCAGCCTGTATACGGCCACCCCCGAGCAATGACACCGTCGTTAGTCTGTGATCGGCCAACACAGTGCCGAGAGCAGCGGCGCACGCGTTTCCGACGCGGGATCTCACAAATATATGGTCAATACAACTTTTTGTAACTTTTGTTTTATAATTTTCTATTCTTGTGTAATCTGATATCCCGCATAAGAGACCGTGGCCGTTCATAACATCCATGTATGATTTTTTAACAGAATTTTCTAACTTTAAATCAATATTTACGTCACCCAACAATATAAAATCGCTGTCGTGGTGTTTTTCAAGTAACGTATCTAGTTCGAATACAAATTGACGTTTGTTAGTATTAGGTGGTCTATACACAGCGCACAAGGTTAATGGCCCTGACGTTACATTAATTGTACCGAGGAGACATTCAAAATGAAGCGTTCTAAGCTTAAAGTGCGTAAAGGTGTATTGATTTTTTATGTATAATATTATACCACCGCCTTTTTGATTTTTCCTTAATACTGTATACATTGTGTAGTCGTTTATATTGTAAAGAGATTTTAGGTTTTCACTAATATTTGCTTCTGTGATAACAAGAACGTCGATAACCGAGTTCGTTTCGCTCAGTATCTGTTCTACCCTCCAAAAATTTTTTATCATTGATCGAATGTTTACATGTATTATAGTCAATTTTCTTTCACTAAATCGTAACTTTCTATAATATTCCGAGAAATTAACACAATCAAAAAGTTCTACAATATTATCCTTGTCACAATCCATAGCTATTTTTTTAAATTCTAGTTTCGGTCAAGGGTTAGTATATAATGTTCTCAGTTATTAGATAGAAGGGGTTGTATGTCCTTAACAGATCTCAATCTAAAGATTTTAGAGTTTTCATTTTTTCGTACAAGTACTTTACCCTCCTTAAACCACACATATTTGTATGTACCTTTAAGTTGCTGTTTGGCCTGCCACAATAGGTGTTTGTAATATGGTGTCAGTAGTTCACGTACGTATATTTTCTCGGCGGCCGGCGGTCCCGTCAGCCCTGGCACGATGTCCCTCGCGGTGGTGACATTCTCGCGAGCTATAGTCAGGAAACGTTTGCGAGTGGCTTCCTCTCGGAACTTTATGACGATCATTCTGGCTCCTGGTCTGCGTGACGATGGTTGTTTTATGGTGATTATATCATTTTTAGGTGTATTAAATCTATCCGCGATGTTTTTGATAACCTCATTTAGATTTAAGTCAGTTATTTCTGGGACTCCCGCGATCTCAACTGAGTCCTCAAGATAGTGTTGCTCCATTTCGGTATATCTTCTTGGCTTCAACTTTGGTTTCTAGGTAGGTATTTCTGTTTTCTAAATTTTTCTGCTTCCTCTCCACCTCTTTGATCTTAGTTGAGACTGTGTTTAGAGATTCGGTGAACTCGTCGACCTTCTCACTGCAGTACTGCACGGCGTTGCTGAGCGTCTGCAATTCCCGTGAGATGATGTTGCTTACTTCTTTTCTTATGTCTTCCAGTAGCTTTTTAATGTTGATCGGGGATTCCGGTATTTGAACGTGTTCCTCTTCGTCGTCTTCATCGTCTTGCAGCATAATAAAAGATTTTTTACGGGAACAATTGAGATTGCAGTCATTGCATGTCCACTCCAGATTTTCGGCAGCTTTGAGGGCGTTTAGCTGCTTTGCACTAAGTCCCGTACATTGTGTTACGGCGTGGACGACTTTTTGGCATCTACTGCATTCCAACACAGGACTCTTTTTTGTTATTATTTTACTGCAACCCGGACATTTCGCCATGACACTAAACGGAGGGTACTTGCGGGACACTCACTTAGCGCGTGCGCTTACCTTATGACACTCGAGCGAGCACTGATTGATATTAAAGAACAAAGTTGATGATCATGTTTCTAGCAATTAAAATGATATTTGATTGGAATTAATTAATTTATCATTTGAAACCGTGTGTTAGTTTACACTTTTTGTGACAGCCTTACTTCTAGTCATTTATTGTACTAGTGTCTTGTAATAATAAGTAGATAGTGATTAATAGGCCTGATCAATCGATATCAAGGTCATTGACCCCAGCGTGACAGTAATGACGGCCGAAACGCAATGTGCCTGATAACGGCATTAGGAGGTTCATCAACAATGGAAACAATGTCGGAATGAATTTGTACATCATCGTACTGAAGACAAAATCATATAAATTGTCGCTCCTTTTTATTCATGTACATCGGACGGAGGTTTAGTCCCTGTTAATAGTTGCCTATTAGTATTCTATAAATACCCATTATGGATAGAGTGACCACGAGGCAGTGAACGAACGAAATAACTCAAAGACGTCAAGAAACGTCCGAGAGGTGACGAACAGTGGGCACATCTCAGCCTGTTTGGTGCGAGGGTCGGTGTGACCATGTAGCTTGGTTATTTGGTATTCAATGCGTTGTTGCCCAACTACGCCCATCATGATTGCCTTTTATTTAAAATATATAACGCTACGTTTAAGTGTTAAAGATATACAAATGCCAGCCGGCACTAGAACGTCGGCCGAGTTCCAGAACCGTTCGCAACGAGCCCCAAATCCGGCTCCACTTCCGTCGAGTTCTCTCGAGGCTCAGTTCTATCGAGTTGTAATTACTGAACGCTCCAAAATAACTGGAGTAACATTCACGTTGAAAAGAAATTTTAAAAAGTATTGAATACTAGGTAATTCCCGCGACTTAGTTTGTATAAATTTTCATCAAAAACTTAATACAAAGATAAAAAAAACATAGGTAATCCATAAAGACTGCCGACAGAAGTGAAAACTCGAAACAGGCGAGAAGGCGCGATAGTTAAAGAATAAATAAATCAAGAAAAATAAACCCTTGTATCTTAACTGTTCCAATTTTAAAATAAGCATTAACGCTACAAAAAAATAACATTAACAATTTCACTAACTATAATGTTAAAAATCTGACTCAAACGCATCAAGGCCAGACTACAGAAGCGTTGAGTTACGAACTAATAATTAGGCCAACACTTCCCAAATTGCTTCATCGATAGAGCGAGCAATGAATTTATTAAGTGAACGTTTGATGAACACATGTACTAATTTCAATAAAAGTAAATGCTAACAAGTGTAGTTGATTCACTTTTGCACTTATTTCCTCTGCACTTTTTGAATATCCCCATATATTGATCGTAATGACGTTGCCGCCGCTGATATATGTATGGTATGTGACAACTTGCTTTTCACATGTACGAGATATTGGTGCGACATTGACGCTACGATGTTATTTTAATGATTGTTTTGCAGCAATATTTGCCATTATTATTATATATTATTAAGGGCCGACTTGGCTTTTAATTCACTAGGCCTGACCAATTATTTCGATTTCTGCGATTGCTTGTGTGTGTGAGCAATCGTCGAGTCGTGCCCTACCGATGACCGAGTGTGCCAAAAGAAAAAAACATAGTCACAATTCAATCTTTTGAAAAAAGCCTAGTCAACATTGTATTATGTGAGCGGTCGAGGTAAGAAAATAGCATCAACCCTCCTTAACAATTAGAGAGGTATTAACTATAATATTTCAGGCAACTTAGAAAATCTAGCAACAAAAAAAATGTCAATTTCAAAAATGGAACGCTGTCTTACCAATTGGTCCAGTACATGTCGTAGACGTTGAGGACGACAGGCGTCTGGCCGGGCCGCGGCGGCCGCGGTTCGCTCCGACGTGGCAGCAGGGACATGCACGACGGGAACATCGTGCAGATGCCGCACGACTACATAAACAAGCAGACACATATACATTGACACTTGGCCGTAGCATCTCTTACTTAATAAAAATATATTATTTTAGATAGCGTAATAGCAGGGGCAGACTGTGTAGCTAAAAAAGTCTTGAATCCCGAACATCAAATGATTTGAATCTAGCCTGATTCACATCATTTGATGTTTGGCATTCAACGAGTAAAAGAAGAAACATTTACGTTATCTTTGAAATGTGTCTAGGTAGTTAAAGACTAGAAGAGTAGAAGTTAACACGGTAAGCTTCGATGATTTTCGAATAGGATTGTAGATTAGAGAGATAAGAACAATGATTACGCGGACTTGGGGGCTGCATCGCTTTAAAAACATGTAAAACTGACCCTTGAACATAAAGAATGGTACCCAGCTACAAAGAGAATAGAAAATTAATCATGTACAAGCATTGAAGGCATGGTCGAAGGGTAGCTTGATAAAAAATATGTTGCGATTTGAATACGACGGGCTACTTAAATCGAATTTGGTTTGTGCGATGACACGACCGTGTAGAAACAAAACTAATACCTGGTTGGTTCAGAGATATTTCATTAGAAACATTATCAGACATTATACAAGATTCCAACAAATTATCGGTTTGATAATAGGAATATTGCTAGTTTTATTTCTACAGAATTTAAACAGTACTAAAGCTTGATTCACACAAACAGTGATTTCTAGTAATGTGTTTTTTCCAAATATAAAGAATTTGCCGTATATGTATATGACAATAACTCACTTAATCCCATTAACAAAAAGTTACGAAAACAAGGTTCATTTGAAGCAAATTATTTTGTAGCATTTGCTTAGCTTGAAATTGTAGCATCATTAAAAGCTGACCATGGTACTCATTCTGGAGGAATTTAGTTGTATTTGTTACCTCTAGTTGTAAGCATAAAAAAGTTAAATAACGTCGCTGTTTTTTTTTTTAAAATATAGGAGGTGGCAAACGAGTAAGCAGCGGTTCATCCAATATTAAGCGATCGCTACGCATAGACATCTACAACAAGCTAATGAGTTGCAGATGTGTTGCCTACTTTTAATGGACAGAGGGGCTAAACCGAAAATAAGGATATTTCTTTTTCCTATTCATTCCCTACCCCGTCGATTCCTTTGTCCCTTCCCACGCTTCTTACTTCTACATCACGCTCGTCTTCTGTAAGGTCGTGATAAATAGAAAATGGTTATTTCCCTTTCCTATTCATCCCCTCCACCGTCAATTCCACATCCCCTTGCCATATTGAGGTAAGACGAGTAGAATTATACTTCCGTCAGCTATCACGCAAAACACAAAAATTTCTGCTTCACGCCTATTTTCTGTGAGGTGGTGGTATTTCACCGGTCGAGCCGGCCCATTCGTGCAACAGATGTTGTTGTTGCGGGCTCTACCAATGTTGTTGTTGCCCACAATTACTTGTTTGAAGTATGGCTTCTTGAGGGCGATTCGAGAATGTGAGAATTAAGAGTGAAACGAAAAAGCGAGAGTTAAATTTCAAGAACGCGTCGAGTTAAGGCATATTCGTTACATAAAGAGAAGACAAATACAGCATAGTTGAAGCTTTTTTCCGCTACGAGGGTTTTTCAGTTAAGACTCTTTTGGTTTTGAGGCACGGTTCTATGACTGCGTGCTTCGTATTACTTCTACTACAGATACATTTTCAAGGCAGTGGCAATAAATCAATTGTCTGTCAATGTTCATCATTAGTAAATTGATAGAATCGCTGGCACAACTATTTCGTCAACTAATATTTCTCAATATCATTTCTTGTTTTTTTTTTGCAACGTCTGGCAAATCCTCTTCTGAATAATAAACATTTTTTTTATCTAGGCAAAGGTCACAGGTTATTTGCTAATCTTCAACTCATTTGTTTGTGATAATTTGCTTTGTTTCATTATACGCAACGTAAAATACTGTATCTAAAAAATAATCAGTATTAACTTCAAAATTTCAACATTTATTCATCACTAGCAGTTGCCTACAGCTTTACACGCATTCTTTTCTTATTTTCATCGCTGGAATTTTTATAACTTGATTTCGCGTATACTGATTTAAAAAATAAAGTCAAAACGTTGTTATTGGTTGCCACGGTAATGAAGGTCATGTAATAAAATAACAAAAGATGTTATGGGAAGTTGCTCTTTGGGACAAAAGGTACACTATGTACTTTCTGTATCCTTGACAATATGCGTGCAAAAGTCAATGACGATCTGTTAAGTAGTTTCGCGTGAAGGCGTAACAAGCATTCGAATTTATAATATCATGGTCGATGAAAACTGCTTTTCACAATTGAAGGGCAAGTTATAGTCAGCGCGCTTCTCTAGAAAGTTCGTTGGGGAGCGCAGAAAGTTATGAACGAATAAGTATAGAGTGCGAAACATGATTATTAAACTATGTGTATTGGAAGATAACATTCTTTTAAAATATATAAGTAAACACGCAAGGCCAAAAACGCCAATCAAACAACAAATTAAAGAGAAAATATACGTCGTTTAGTATCAGGAAGTCAAGTGGAAGGCACGATGTAGAAGAGAGATTGCTCCACCGAGCAAAACACATCTTAAATTGTGTATAATATCAATGACAAGAACACTTACGCCACCGCGCAGTTAGGATAAGGCGGAGATCCATTTAGGAATTCTTTATACCGTCTTGATTAAAACTCTCGCCACACCTAAGTAGTTAATAGTAACATCCAGCTTGCTTGTCATCAATCTGGTCGGTATAAGTTCGTCTACGTCATGGAATTGAAGTTATATCAGATACTTCACGTCGACATAACTTATATCGGCAGAGTTAAAAGGGGCCTTAGAATCTAGGATGTTCCCTTCACGTATTGTATGTATTGTGTATTTTTGTACATTTTCTAGTGATCTGCATACAATATTATCAATAACTTATGTCATAAAACATGTAAAGTCTTCCTTACAATATTAAATCTAAATACCAATTACTCTACTAATTGCCAAGTTTCACGTTTCTTCAATAAAACGAAATAATTAATCTTTACCAAAGTGAAAAATACATGTGTCATATTGCTAACCTCGTATCTTCAAAGCTTATCGTTTTACAATGCCGGTGTTATGGTGCGTTTCAACCGATGTCTGGTTTTGCCTTTATTACAGCGCCTATCAGTCAATTGATATTAGTCACTGATTACAAGTAATGTACAGTGATATTATTAGTTATCCGGCTTCGTTTGACTTAGCGCTTTTCATTTAGGGGCACGATAGCGCCGCATTATAATGAATTAACTATATTTATGAAAGATTAATTTTTTATTTCGATTAAAAAGTGCACTCAATCAAGTTTAAAGTATTTTAATTAGTAGAATGAATTCGTAATACTTTAATTTCTCTTCTGTTCTTGATTCTGCTAACGCTATCAGACTAATTTAATTGAATACCATAAGTGAAAACATGTTAATGGTGTTAGTTATATTTATTGTAATTTTTCAGTTTGTTTTCCAAATAAAATAAAATTACTTAACCACAATAGTGCTAGTGGAGCAAGATCCGAAAGTTTATCTGTGTATGTCTCCAATACAAATAAAAACCAACCCCGAGTATGAAGTTCACAAGGATTTTGAAAGATAGACAGCAACCATGTAAACTAACATCGTTGCTATGACAAAACCAAGTGAAGGTGGAGTTTGCATATTCACACACGGCCATTTGATCCCAAACTAAGCAGAGCTTGTGCTATGGAAACCAGATAACTGATGTACTACATATACTACTTCTCTTTTGTAAATACATACTTAAATAGATAATTACGCCCAGACTCAGGACAAACAGACATGTTCATTGCACAGAAATATCTGTGCTGGGTGGAAATTGAACTCATGGAAATCGACCTGCAGCATCAAAAGCTTCTTAAAAATCTTAAACTTAAACTGTTTTTTTTATATAGCGGTTCACCTGATGTCAAGTGATCGCTACCCATAGAAATCTGCAACTAACTAATGAGTTGCAGATGCGTTGCCCACCTTTAATGGACAGAGGAGTGGACAAACAGAAAATGTCCGTCGTTTTCTGCCCCTTTTCATCCTAACCCCACAAGAGAAGGTCAAGGAAGAAAGGACAGATTTATGAGTGAAAATTACTAATCTAAAATTAGATATAATACCCTAATCCTTGTTTCCAAATCCCGCGCATTATTACGTAATTCATTATCACAGTACCCACAGTATGAAACAATCAAGTATGTAGATACGTCAGTAGTGTACATTTAGTTAAAAAACCTCTACAGGTTTTTAACGTTATCGATGTTGGTAGAAATATATTTTTCAACTTTTCACCGTGTCCTGAAACGACGACGATTTTATAACCTTAAGCTCCTTGCATATGTAACATATCTATCTATCAATGTTTTCGGCAGTGTAAACCCACGGCAACATAATTTTATACCGTAATTGTTACCGACGTCAAGACATCGAAAATTCGAAATCTTACACCCTTTTTAAGGACCAACGTAAATAAAGTAATTCTAACAATTTTATATAATGTTCTAACCGGATCGAAACCTTAATAAAACCAAAATAAATACATAGTCTAAATCATGTAAACGCAAAGACCTTGCGAAGTTACGACAGCTCCTGAGAACTAACATATGTAAGGAAAGTTACCAGTCATTTTCTAGGCACTTTCGATTTTAAATACCAAGGCCATAGTTGTTTGGTAAAAAGGGAAATAAATTAGACGTAATTACAGTGATGTGTAATTGATTCGAACATAGGATATCATATCATTTATTAGATATTATTTTTAGTGGATTAATTTCTAAATATTTATTATATTACGGGCAAGTTGAAAGGATGAATGAAGAGAGAATAACAAAACAAATTTATGTTGCTAAAGTGAGTGGCAGTGTTGGTAGGGATGCCCTAGGAGAACTTATATCGATCAGATTAATGACTTACTAAAAAAGGGCGATATAAGGAGCACCCATAACCGACGAGCATGCATGCGTAGATGTATGAATGTGGAAGAAGCGAGAGAGGTGTGCCAGGATCGCGCCAAATAGAAATCCATGATCTCTGCCTACCCCTCTGGGTTACGGGCGTGAGCGCATATTTATTCATATTTATTTTATTTATTATAAATCACTAGCGGTGAAAACCGTATGAAAATGTGTTTAGGAGATTTTGACTTTATAGGTTTAGACAGAGAGGAAAATGTCTTTCTGCATTTGGTACATTATAATATATGATCTTTGTAAACAAACATGCCTCGTCCCTTCTAATATTATGAATGTGAAAGTAACTGTCTGTTTGTTACGCTTTTACGTCTAAACTACAAAGCCTGTTTAAATGTTTGGTACAGAGAGCAATGACTTTTGGTATAGTCAAGAGTCTGAGACAAGAGACTACTTTTTGATGCGAAAAAGTAAGGGGTTGGAATAGGGGATGAAAGTTTGTATGGAAGTTTCGTCATTCTTATAGCTTGAAGCTTATGTTTTAGGTATTTAATTAGATATAAATAAATATGACAGTAAAATTTTGTAAAAATTTTAAAATGGTAAAATAAAAATAAGGCATAAAAGTTGTATGGAAATATGAATGATTTATGTGAATGTTTAATAAATTTACGACAAGAGACAAAATATTAGAGAAATACAAAGAAGATTTAAGTTAGGTAGTGACATTTACGGAGTCATTACAAAATGTGAACCTGAAATGAACAAGCTAGTGTACCATACATGGCGGCCATTACACTTTTAATACTTTCATCGGAAATGTTGAAATCGTAAAATAAAGTGAAGTGAAATTGTGTAATATGGATAGCTAATGTTATAAGGTAATATGAGAAAAGTTGTTTTTTGAAAGTATTTTGCGATTTACGAATTTCTTTAAAGAAAACCTTAGCTTACAAAAATCACATCTTGCTTCATAGCAAGATGTGACAAGGTATACGTATGTAATGATGTTTCTTCTGGTCTGGATAACACAGCTTTCTACTAGTGAAATAATGACTAAAATCGGTTCAGTAGTTTCAGTGCCCTTTATAAATAAATCTTTTTTATTTAATAATTATTTGTTGGTTAAATTATAGGTTTAAAGGTTATTGGTTGCCAATTAGCTGCCATGGTAATGTATATTTTGAAAAAAGAATCAAAAATACTAGGTTTTATTTTCCGATGTCATTCTCTGTATTCTTGAAAATAATTGTGCAACATTTTAATGATAATAATGAGTTAAAGAGAAACAAATAAATAAACAGACAAACTCACAACACACTCGTGTCACACTATACATATTTAAATACAATGAACGTTTGCGTAAATTTTATTATAACAATGTGTTTTTATGACTCCAATCGCGTGCTTCGCAACAATTGTGCAAAAGATCAATTTGTTAAGGCGGCTACTGATTGAAACGGAATGTTCCAATGTTTTGATTTACCCGTCAATTAAAAACGAATCAAATCTATTCATAAAATTTGTGGGCCTGTGTTACTAGATAAGTATTGTGTGATTAGATACGTCATAAAGTAATACGTCCGTTTTAAAAATATCAGTGAAATTGAATTATATCATCAAATCTGAAACCTTATCATGAAAATAGATTCGAATAAATGACATTGTGATGTTATATTATTTTCAAGTTACTACTTCCATAATATTTGTGTCTTGTCTTGTGATTTCCTTGTACTTTTTATATTTTAAATCTATGCCATGCCTGTTATATAGTGTGTATGTGTATATACTTTTATATTTTAACTGTATAAATTATGAAAATAAAAAATTTACGGAATTACATCGTATTATAATTAAGTACACATATTCTATTTCTTGCACTGTTTCTTATGATAAATATAAATATGCGCTCACGCCGGTAAACCTAAAAGAGGGCTAGGTAGAGGTCATGGATTTGGCGCGATAGATCTACACCTACAAGCTCGTCGGTTACGGGTACTCTTATATATCGCCCTTTTATAAAAAGCCACTAATTTTATCGATATAAGTTCTCCCAGAGCGTCCCGTACCACTGCCACTTACGCTACATAAATTTGTTTCGTTATTCTCTCATCTTTCATCTTTTTAAAATGCCCGAGCCTCCGAAGCATAGTAATCAATTCTAGTCACAACATCCACTTTTAAGCTACAATTTTCAAATTTTTAATCCTATCATTCAAAGTCACGCCTTCCCAAAGATCGCATCTCAACGGCTTATTTTATATTTCTATTCTATGTTATATACCTTGAGATGGATAAACCAGGACACAAAATTGAAGCCGCCCTAAGTCGCCTTGGAAGCATAGGTATAAAGCAGATTTGTGACATACTAAAGGAAGGCAGCTTTTATAAGATCAGACGACGTAAAACCGAGCATGTATGCGTAGATGCATCAATGTGGAAGTGAGATAGAAGTATGTACGTCAGGATCGTGCCAAATGGAAATCCGGAATCTCGCTCTATCGGGTTGGGTCAAGGGCTTGACTTACATATTTTAGATTGTATGGAAAAACTGAGTTTGTTATAACTCGAATAGAACATGATACAGTGGAAGAGCCCCCTGCAACATTTTTGGACAAATGGTCCGGCTCGACCGGTGAAATACCTTACAAAAGACAGGCGTGAAGTAGAAGTATTTCCGCGGTCTGCTGCTGCGTCTAATGAGTGAGGTGCCGAAAGGCTAATGCTTCTCCTCTTTACCTTCCCACCAATTTCTATTAAGGATGGGATGGGGAAGAGGATGGATAGGAAAAGGAACTCTCTTTTCTGTTTATCCTCTGACCAGGTAACTCACTATGGAGAAATAACAAGATCCCGCATGTTTCCACCCTGGATACGATCTGAGAAGAAACATTCGTCATATAGGCCAAGTGTGACATGGTCCCTAAAGAATGCGTTAAGATAAAAAATACACCTTTATGAAATAACTCGATTCAAAAGAAGAAATAACTATCTGAGTATCTACACTGACAGATGTAAAACGAAGTCAGGCGTCTCTTCTGAAGACCTGAACATCAGAATACACATACCCCTAGGAATTTACAACACTGTCTTCCAAGCAGAATGAATGTGATCATAGCAGCACAGGCCTTAGCTGCCAAAAAGGAAGGTTGAGAATGTTCACATACTATCAGAAGCCATGCCGGTGTTACAGGCACTGAATAGCAACACAATAACTTCAGACCTTATTTACGAATGCCATCGACTAGTTAATGAAGGAGGGGTCGAGAATAACATATTATTTATTATGTGCCATTATTAATTAAACGTAATAATGGGTTGCTTGGGTTTCTCTGGCAGGGCTGGCTGGAGTGATCCAGTGATCCCCGCCCACATCCAAAATACACTCTAGTAGTGGAGTTGCGGAATGGTATTTTTTTTTATAGTATAAGGGGGCAAACGAGCAACGGGTCGCAACACCAGAGGAACTGCAGATGCGTTGCCGGCCCTTAAGGTAGGAGTACGCTCGCTTCTTGAAGGACCCTAATTCGTATTGGTTTGGAAATACCGCTGGTGACAGATCATTACATAAGGCGACTGTGAGAGCCAGGAAATTACTCGAAAACCGCACGGTAGTGGAATGCCAACCATCAAGATGGTGAGGATGGTAATTGGAGCTCTGTCGAAACTCAGCGGCAGGAATTGTACCAAGCAATTCTTCGGAACACTCCCCATGGTAAAAACGATAAAAAATGCAAAGGGAACTACTCAGCAGTAGTTGCTAGATTCTTTGTTGGATCTGAAGATATAATGGCGGAGCTAGCATCATTTTAAAATAACTATGAGAATGACACTGAAAGTTTTATTTATTATTCTTTTAATTTTACCGGGATCAGTAGATGTCACAATGATTTAAGTATGTTTAATGAAAAGTTATGATAAATTTAATAAACAACAGACCTTCTAACTTACCTTTTATGAACAAATAATAATAATAATAATCTAATTATTACGATTTACATAGATTAATATTCACTCCTACTTTACATTTATAATTACTATAATTTAAATCAACAAATAGTTTAATTACACTACATACCCCTACATACCTTCCTCGGAGCTTTGGTTATATACAATTTTTTTCTCATTTCAAATTATTCATTACACAAATAATTAAGATAAACCAAAACCAGTAAAGTTCCAAAGTAAATGTATGTACATGAATGCACAATGTTAGTAACTGCACTATAATACTTCAAGTAATTGTTTCCTACACACAAAAAGGTGTTAGTCATTCATTTGAAAAGTCCTTGTATCATAATCCTTAAGCTGTACTGATAAGATAATAATAGTTCTACAAATTTATGGATATGTCAATTACCTGGCATGCCATTTAGTCTGGTAGATTATCTATTTTAATCTTAAGAAAGGCCATTAAAGTTCTTGAACTGCCAGTATCAGTTTAAAGCATGGACAACTTTTTTTAAATAAAACAAGGCAAAAATGTCTATACCAGGCTTGTGGTGGCAAATACTTACCCTTTACCTCTCCAAAAGTAACTAATATTGAGGGTTCTATTATGAATTTCACTGAGACAGTTACTCTGTTTATTACCTAATTGAGAGTATGATCTTGAAATTGTTTTATTTTTACCATTTATACAAGTAATAAGTCCTCTAATGTGTTAAGTCAGCAAATAAAATCTACAAAATTTAGCTAGGTAAATTCAAAAATCATTGCATGTAATAATATATAAACATGCATAATAATGGTGTACACAAGACATTGTAGGGTACACGAAACATAAATTGTGCTAGCTACAATAGAAATTGATAACAGATCTTACAAGGTTACGATTTTCGTGAGGCTCCTCTTGCAAGATAATAGG
The DNA here is from genome assembly GCA_029849275.1 of Papilio elwesi. Taxonomy (NCBI): domain Eukaryota; kingdom Metazoa; phylum Arthropoda; class Insecta; order Lepidoptera; family Papilionidae; genus Papilio; species Papilio elwesi. The sequence continues at coordinate 3,210,510 of CM056713.1, forward strand.
GGAGTTTATCAGAGGGTCCCGGTCATCTCCGGGACGACCCTCCGACCCTCCCCCGTCTGATTGGTTACGGCAGTCACATCTCCTCATTTCTATGCATACTTCTTAACGTCGGACTGTAGTTTTGAGTCCTTCAGTATGCAAATGGCACATCAATATTTATTTTAATATTTAAAAAATCCAATATATACTATTATACAGTAATTTAATATGCAAATGTGTTATGGCAAACTCAACATTTTTTTACATTTACAAAGACATTTCATAAAAGGAATTATACGTAAATAATAATAAAATAAATACCTCACTACCACTTTCTAATAAGTGTTGATCCATATTGCAGAAACTTATAAAGTTTCAATAATAGTAACTAACGTATGTCTAAATGAATAACAAACTACTTCCATTATCAGTGATGTGGTATGTCGACTAAATACAATAGGAATACTCTTCGAACCTATATTCTATCAGGCATAAAGAAATATGTATTGTATGCAAATTAAATGTTAGATCAGTAGCTAAAATAATGATAGTTTATAAACAGTAACAAACGCAAGTACCAGAGCATATAACCTTAAGTATCAATTAACTATAAGAATAAAGATGCAAAATAATTAAGTCTACTTACTACTGCTTGTTGGCCTTTGTAATATTAACTCGAATTCCATAGAATTAAGTACTCCGCTCAAATAATTAGCTTCATCTTTGATACAGCATTGGTAAAACCTTAGCGAATCGTAAATTTTTCACTGAAAGATAGAAATAAACGTAAGAAAATACAAAACGAACACACAATGTGCTACTCTACACTTCTATGCTGACATATTTGACATTTTTATTTCATTGCTAGCTTGGCTTGGTTGGTTGGTGTTCCAAAGAGCATAATAATAATGGGTGTTCCGTAATAATTTAATGAAGATAATAAAACAATCTTATTATACAGATTGTACACAACCTTGTATAATGGGACACGTTTCAAAAATACAATTTTGTTACAAAAAAACTTTTGATTATTGAAGAAAAATTGGAAAACATATTTTATTCTTTTTTGATACTTGCGATGAAAAAAAGTTTAAACGGAAAACCAGAAAAATAATAAATATCTACACGTCATCTTCGTACAGTGTCAATGTGTTGTCAAAAAGAATTTAACACGAAGCTTGTGGAAATATATCTAAATATTTATATTCCAAAATGGTAATAATGGTATTTATATATAATGCAATTAGTACTTCTTGTATTGAAAATATACTATATGATAGAATCTTAAGATACACCCTGTCATAAATTATTAGAATCAGTTATCTTTCCGGCACAAGTGTTTGATTCATTAGATGTTTTCATTTAATTTCAGGTCCTTATAGCTGCAACAGTGTGTACGAAATCGGGAAAAGGTATCTTACAGTTTTCATTAATTATTACAACAATTCACTGAAAACTTCACGTTAAAACTTTTTATATTTCTATTTCTAATTCTATTCTTCTTTCAGCATTAGTATCTCGACAATTTGTAGAGATGACGAAAGCACGTATAGAAGGATTATTAGCTGCTTTCCCGAAGCTTATGACCGGTGGTCGGCAACACACTTTTGTAGAAACGGAGTCTGTCAGGTATACTTCATTTTTTTAAATATGTTCACTATGAAGTTAGTTATGATGATGCCATTCCTACTCACATTGCATTTCTCCTTGTAGATATGTGTACCAACCTTTGGATAAGCTGTACATGCTGTTGATTACAACTAAAGCTAGTAATATCTTAGAAGACTTGGAGACTTTGAGACTATTCAGTAGAGTTGTAAGTATTATTATATTTTCTTATTTAAAATAAATTTATGTTATAAATTATTTAAGGTATTTTAGTATCTCAAAGTGACAGTCATGCTATTCTATGTGCAGGGTTAATACAACTTTCTTATAATGTTTTATGACATTTTGGTGCTTTTCTGATCTGAACTGAATTTTGTCAGTGCAAATGTAGAGTCGAGCTATTATAAAATTAATATTTATGCACTCACGCCCATAACCCAGAGGGTTAGGCAGAGACTTTGGATTTCCATTTTGTGCAAACCTGGCACATCTAGTCGAAAGACGGATTGGCCATGTTGGGAACGTCTATTGATACTTATTCTTGTAGTGCTCTCTTATGTTATTGTGGTATACAACCTACCTATAAATAAGTAAAGTGATTTGATTTTGTATTGTTATCTGCTATGTGTTCAAAGCGGTGCTTAAAATATTGTTACATGTACATGGATAAGTTATCCTCAAGAAAGATATTACTAATTAAAAATCGTTATTTAAATTTGTAGAAAAATTAGAAAAAAGTGTCACAGAAGATATTCAAAATTTCCAACAAAACATATTAAAGTATGTCTGTAATAAGTAAGGCCTTGTAATGTATATGAAATTGTAAAAGATCATTGACAGGTTCCAGAATACTGCACTCAGCTAACAGAGATGGAGGTGTTGAACCAAGCGTTCAATTTGCTGTTTGCATTTGATGAAATTGTTGCATTGGGCTACAGGGAGAGTGTCAATCTGGCGCAGGTGAAATTTTGACTAAGAATTTATATTTATAACTAGCTTACCCGGTAAACTTAGTTTCGCCATATTTATTTTCGTGCGCGTTAGTATTTATTTCGCTATAACTCCCAAGGTATTCATTCAAATTATATGCTGTAAATTATTATCATAATCTGGATTAAATTCTTAAAGTAACTAATATATTTATGCATTGATAAGAATTATAAATAATATAATAATAAAATGGGTATAGTAAGCTATCCTTAAAAGATAGATATATGTACTGTCACAGACTTTTTTTTTAGATCTTCTGATTTGCAACTTGATGCAAATCCCTATGAGTAATGGACACTTTATACAGGTAAACCGCTTGCTGGTTTCTTCCATAAAAAAGGGAACCATGGCTTAAGCATGATATTAGAAACGCCACATTGGTAGACCCAGAGGATGTCTAAGGGGCTTGAGCCCTCCCCCAAAATCATCAGAATTAATATTGTAAAAAAATGCTTTAGCCAGCGTAAATATCTTCTCTGATACAATGTTGTGTGCTTGTTTTTTACTATGCTATAACCTATGTCTGGAGAGTCGCCCATTTGAAAAAATGGGGTAAAGCCTAAATTTCATGATATTTCCAAATCAATATGATTTATGGTTCTTCAAGAAAACAGTGTACTACTTCCTTAAAGGCTGGCAGGGCATCTACAGTTCCTCTGGTGTTCTGGGTGTTCATGGGCGGCAGTGAACACTTTAGCTTTAGGAGATCTGTCGCTTGTTTGCCTCCTTCTCCTACAAAAAAATCAGAACTTTCAACAGTGGATATCAAAAGACTTGTGTACTGATAGGATTGCTTAATTGACTAATCCTTTTTTTTCAGGTGCGCTCATTTGTTGAAATGGACTCCCATGAAGAGAAGATTTACCAAGCAGTGAGACAGGTATGTGTACAAGAGTATCACTACTGCTTTGTTAACACATTATTTTTAGCTAGTCCTGTATACCTTGTTTCACAGCAGGATGGAAATTTTGTAACGATAGGTTTTTACGCTAAAATTCGTAAATTCCAAAATATTTTTGAAATAGTTAACTTCAAAGATTTTTAATAACGCGACCTAGTTTATTTATTTATCTTCTACAATCTAAGGCCCGACGATTTTACAGCCAAAGTTGAACCCTATTTAATGTGATTGATTATAGACAAGGTCAACATCTGAATTCAAAAATCTTTTCTTAGTGCTCGCCTACGTAATAACAGAAATCTCTGTGCTAAATTACAAGTCTCTAGTTCAAGTAGTTTGTACTGTGCATTCATATATCAGGCAGTTGGTTTGTGTTGCTTGGCAAAAGATTCAAATATAGGTAGAAATATCTAATAGTTGTTCACAATTTTTGATTTATCGTAAAAATAACTGCTAACAGACCCAAGAGCGGGAGGCTGCCAATCGTATGAGAGAGCGTGCGAAGGAGTTGCAGCGAGAGAAACTGGAGGCAGCCAAGCGTGGACAGACAGCGCGATCCAACATTGCATTTAGTGAGTATTGTTACCAAATCATTACAGATTCATGTTGTAACATGGAAGTTGCCAAAAGTATAATAAGAATAATAACAAACCAATACAATACAACTTAGAGTTTTTCAAGAAAGCATTTCTTTCTTTTAAGACCGGCAGCACATCTTTAGTTCTGCTTTTGTGATTATTCATGGTTGGTGACGAGGACCATGCGGGATCTGGAAGTGACAATGCTTTTCCATTCATTATGTCGGCCTGATGTTTGACATTTCGCCCGCAACCCCATTTTTTTTTAAAGTGGAGCATATTTTGTTTTATGGACATCAAGTATCAAATAATGTTTAAAATGTGTAGTTATAATTTAAAAACACTATTTTATATAGATTATTCGTGTATTAATTTTTATTTATATTTAAATTGTCCTAAAAATCCTCCCACTGTTATGCTTTTTTCTGACATAACATGAAAGATTTGGCTCCTCTTACGGCTCCCCTTCTGGCTTATTTGGGACGTAATAATGAAAAACGTGCCATGTGAAAGCTTTTCAACACATAAAGTTCAACAATTGTTGAACCTTATGTTGAAAAGATTATAATACAAATTATAATAATATCTAATCAAGGTGGTGGTTTTGGAAGTTCGTCAATTTCATCTGCCTCCGCCCCCGCGAGTTCGCCGGTAGCCGAGAAGATGCCTTCGACACCGGTTCGTGAAACGTAAGTGCCCCTACTTTTACCGTAGCTCTCATACCAAACTCCAAAAGTTACGTTTACACACCAGTCAGGTTTTTTATACAGGTGTCCCATGACATTCCAATATAGGAAGTTTCACTTAAAGGATTTTTCAGGATTCAAAGATTTTTAAGCAATTTCTTGTTTGAACGGGAAAGGGGGATCCGCGAAATAAGAAAATAAATACTTGTATTTTACAAAAGGGTCAAAAAGTGCCAAGAGTATTGTTTTTCTTCATATAGCCTTTTTAGGGTTTTATACATATATAGATTAAAGATTAATGTATGTATCTCCAACAGGCAAGCGGCCAGTACAGCAATGAAGTTGTCATCACGGGGCGCTGACGTGGATTCCTTCGTGTCTCGCCTGGCCAAGGAGGGCGACGTGGCTGCGCTCACTCCGCAAGTCACAGTTGGCAAAGATAAGGCGCCAGTAGCTGCTGACCAAAAAGAGTGAGTGTAGAACAGTCGCATGTTATTCTGTACGCATAGTTACTACCAACACTAATGTGGAACCTTAAAATGTTTTCAATTATTACAATTTTATAACTATTATAAATTAAAATCGTGTTATTGTATGGTCACGTGACGTAGGTGAGGCGAAACGTCACGCGCACCATGCTGTGATGAAATAAAATATGTGTATAATTGTGATATTTGTGTCGCAGTGTGCACTTGCGCTTTGAGGAGCGCCTGAGCCTGACGCTCGGCCGCGACGGCGACATACAGAACTTTGAACTCTCCGGTAAATGTTTTAAGGTTTATTTTTTATCGTTACTAAATGCGACAAGATGCGACTTTGTTTTAGAACGCCTAATCCTTTCCTTTTTACATGGTGGTACCGGTCCGCGACGCCGATGCAACGCCCGTATTGCAACTCTCTCACTCTTCAGATAGTTTCGATTTTTTGACAAATGCTCACTTAGCTTTCTTTTATAACAATATAAATATTTTTCATGTATCTACAATCCCATACAAATATTTTTAATACCCGAATAATAACATTAGTCGTACAATTTGTTTGTTCAGGTCTACTGACGCTACGCATAGTGAACGAGCAATACGGAAAGATTCATGTCCACGTCGACAACAAGGATACTAGACCTCTGCAGTTACAGGTCAGTTGAAATAAGTTCACAAGTGTCTTCGGATCATCATCTCCCCTTTCTCCTTTATTCGAGGTCAGCACAACATGTTTTCGTCTTCCAAATCGCCTATCATCCTGCTTTTCTGTAGTTACTCCTTACTTATGTCATCTTACGCAATTCAACCATCTTTTTTAGGCCTACCGACCTATTTTTTCGTTTCATGTATTATTGTATGCATAACTAAAAGCTTACAAGCGGCTATAAATTCGTTGTTACTCTTCCACAGACCCATCCCAACGTAGACAAGGAGGCGTTCCGTTCGAGCGGAGTGATCGGTCTGAAGCAAGTGCAGCGGCCGTTCCCCATGCACAGTGACGTGGGCGTGCTCAAGTGGCGGCTCACCACCGGCAACGACGATAAGCTGGCCCCACTCTCAGGTGAGACTGTATACAAATCTGACATAGGCACTTGACTTAACTAATAGCGTGTATGGAAAGAGCATTTAACGCGCCAGTCTACTCGCTCGTAAACGACTCGGTGATTATACACGCTGTGCGAACTCCACCGCTATTACTTCATCCAGAAGTACGCGCGAGTACGTGGCGAGTATTTGTTATATCGGGGTATTTCACCGCGCAGCGTCTAATGCTCGATCCTACACACGATTATTATGGCAGAAAGTCAGTTACGCTCCATTTTGAAATACGTTCACTCACTACGGACACGTGCGCCTGAGTATCCAGAGGAATCTTGACTCGTCCCGCCGGGGACATCTGGACGAGACGTATGTAGCACTAGTATCTAAGGTACGAGTGTAAGACGCTTTATCTGGATAGGCTTTTAATAGAGCGACCGTTTCAGTGAATTGTTGGCCATCGGAGGGCGCGGGCGGCGGCTGTGACGTCAACATTGAATTCGAGCTGGAGCAGGACCACCTGGTCCTCACTGATGTCATCATCAACATACCATTGCCGTGAGTATATCAAATAAGCTAGTTAATAAAGGCTTAATTACATTAATTATAAGCTTGTTTCGTCGACCAGATCTGGCAACACATCCCTAGTTGTGCATCAATGGGAGGGCAGCTATGCACAGAAAGGCCGTAATCTGGTGTGGAGCATTCCCGTTGTAAATAAAGAACAAAAAACTGGCAGTTTGGAGTTCACGTAAGTACATCAACATAGCAATGCTCATAAACGTAATTATGAATGAAATTTTAATTAAAATATTTGGTTATATAAGATACTAGCTCCTGTTGCCCGCTGTTATTGAAAGGAAATAAACTGCTTATAATTTACCCTCGTACAGTGTAACTCCAGCGATACCGAATGACTTCTTCCCCATAACTGTCACTTGGACGTCGGACACGTCACTCGCGCAACTGACAGCTGTCAAAGTGACGCAGGCAGAGGACGGCTCGCCAGTAGACTTCTCGCAGGACGTCAGCTTCCGTCCGGACAAATATGAAGTTGTTTAATAAAAACTATTTTCAAATAGTTTTAATAGATAAGGTTAGTTTATTAAGTATATAACTTTAATATAATAATTTTAATGGAAATAAGAGAAAGATGTATAAAGGGGGTCCTACTCGATCGATAATTCTGCGGATTATAATTCTACGAGTTTATTTGTCAATTTCTACTGATTGATTTGGCGCCAACAAATTGTAAACTATAGGAAGGAAGTGTTAAATAAGACACAGACATTGTTCAATAAATAACTTATAACAACAATATAACTTCTATTCAGAATATTCCATATGCATTACAATGTGTTTTGTTCGGCAAGACATATTTTAATTATATATACAAAATCATAGATAAAAAATAATACATAAAAACGTTGTAAAACCTCTTTATTCTTTTAACTTTTTCTTTATATTAAAATAGGCAGTACAGGCAATTTTTGTTTATTACGATAATGTATTCTTAAATTATAAATTATATGATTTTGCCAATAAAATGTGTTTTATTTCATGCGTAAAACTCGCGATATGTTGAAATTATGTTTTATTTCGTTGTTACTATTTACAGCATTGATAAGATGTTATAGAAATAAACTAGTTTTTCCGCGACATTCAAGAAAATCAAATGATTTATTCACTAATAATCAGACGGGTAAGCAAGATGTTTTTGTTTAGTTTATTTGTATACTGTATTTTTTTCTTTTATGTTCTATGTATATATAATCTGTGATATAAGAATAAGTAATTAAAAGAAATTTTTAGAGATCTAATAAATAGACCTCCGATCGGTTGAAATTCGTAACGTTTTTGTTATTTCTAAGCTTATTTTCAGTGTTCACAGCGCTGAGTAACTATGAAATAGACTCGTCCCCTGTCGCGGAGAAGATGTACAAGTGGATAGCGCGGGTAGTACACTCGCGACATTCCAACTACCCTCACATGTGCACTGCCGCGTGTATAGACACGAGGATATTCATTACTGCCGCCGCCTGCGTAGCCACGTATGTTAGTTTAACCATTTAATGAGTTACAGATGCGATGTCTACCTTTAATAGACAAAGGAGGGAATAGATAGGAATAGGATATATCCTTTTCCCATTTATATCTTCTGAGGAGGAAGAGGACTGAGAATTTTGCCTCGGTCACCTCACTCATCAGCCGTAAGGCCGAATACTTTTACTTCTGACCAGTATTATGTGAGGTATTTCACCGGTCGAATCGGCAGATTCGTGTAACAGATGTGGGCTCTAACACTATTATATGTAGAACTATATAATATTTAAAACACTTGTATGTTTTCCATACAAACTTTCATTACCTACTTTTGACCTTTAGGAGTTGAATTTAAAAAAAAACCTTTTTAGTGCTTGCCTACGAAATCTCTACAAAATTTCAAGTCTCTAGGCCCAGTAATTTGGTCGATGCGTTATCAATCAGTCAGTTTCTTCTCTTGCATATATAGGTAATAAATGTTACAAGTCGTAAGTTTTAAGACAACATATTTCAGATTGAAGGTGCTCCAAACATCAATCATCTATCAGTATGGACGTCTACACGCCGTAGCGTTTGTTGTGCCATCTAACGGATCAAAACAGGCATTCGATGACATCGGCTTTATTATTGTTGTGAAAGACAATACGATAAAATGGCGAACTATAGACTTATTCGATTCAGTCAACCGTACTGACGATTATTTTAAATGGTTCGCAGAATTATACCATACAGATGAGATAGAGCATAAAGTAGTCGGATACACAGTTCCAAAGGTGAGAATGAGCGAAGTCTAGAATACTTCAAGTCAACTTTAACTATTCTAGACTAAGTCAGTCGACTTTTCGCCGGACAACGTGTTTTTTTACCGGATTTTCAGTGGTTTATAAGGAATGTGCACCGGACACCGATCATGCGACCAATATATGATTTCCGTTTATTGACGGTCCGTCATCCGGCAAAAAAAATAAACAGACGTCTACGAGTGCTCAGTGCAGTTCCATTGAGTGTTTGGTGACAAGATATTAACCGAATAACTGCTGCAAAGCTTATTATATTAATTTAATTAAATGATTGAGATTACTTTAATTAATGTATTTTTGACAGATTATACATCACCTTGTAATACCCGACAAACAATTTTACCTCACCGAATTACCCGTCGTGGTCAACATTAACTTATGCCCGTCGATATTGACATTCAACAATCTAATATCTGGTTTCTACACTCCCTGCTACCATTCGTGCTCGGTTCCTGACTACAAAGAAAGCGCGAAATCCTGCGCCGCCTACCACGGCGTAGAGGGCGCTGCTGTGTTCCATGTTGAAAGTAACAAATTGCTCGGTGTTGCCACATGGGGCCCGACTAATATGAAACCATTGCCAGTCGGCTTCGCGGTACCCAATTCAGAGAACTTCTTTAAAGATTATGACTGTGCGAGGCGGATACGTGATGACGAAGGAAATCATGATGAAGGATATCAGAAACTATGTATTGACTAATTTATCCTTAGTTTTGTTAATAAATAAATATTTTATTTAACAAATCGTAATACAGCTTTATGAATTGTTACTTATTATATTTTCACTTAATATATATCTACGTATGTATGTATATGTATTAGATTTAGATTACCCTACTTCGGTCCAACTAGTGGTACTAGATTGACCAATACTCTTTGTTGATCTAGACAAGTAGCAGGAGTCCACTAGGTGAGGGGGCAAAAAGGACTTTCGTTGTTATGAATCTTGGTGGGCCTCCGTCCAGCAGTGGGATATTTTTTGGCATTTTATGAAAATATGTTGACAATGGCGGCTTACTATTAACAGATGATAATGCTTATCTGTACAAACTGTCACTGGAAATGGGTCCCCGGAAAGAGAACCTCTTCTCTTACTGTATGGGTCAGCTATGCACTATATTAATTGGTATTCATTCTGCTTGTCTCATTTTATAGTTTAAAACCTTGTTAAGTAATTTTTGACCTTTAACTACTAAAATAAAACAATTATTGGATTTAATATTTTATTATCTTCTAACATTGAGAGAAAAAGAACCATACTGTCACTTATAAAAGAAAACTAATACTTCAAGGAATCTTCTATGGGAAAATTAAACTTAAAACTAGATGGAGAAAAAGTAAACTTGAAATTCTTTTGTTCACTTTTTACAATTGCTTCCTTTTTATGATTGTCTATATTGTCTACGCTGGCAACATTGGTAGATAATGGATTGTCAGTCGCTTCAGTATTGCTATTAATCCTCACAGAGTCATTAGTGTTGTCATTGTCTAAGTTTTCTGGAGTTATATTAAAATTAAATCTAAATGTTTCATCACCCGTTGTTAGAAATGCAGATTTTCTCAAAAATGTAGCCTTAGGTGGTACAGGGCTGTCAGATATTTTGATTTTACTCGCCACTGTAAATAAAATTAAATAATAATTTAGAACTATTTCCCTTACGCCTAAGATAAATATAAAAACCTTATGTACTATTGAGAATATATAAGTTCTTAAATTTAAAGATAGCAGGACCAGATGAAGAGTGAAAATCTGAATGGTTTTTCTAAATTGAGTTGATATATGATTTAATTAGCAAGTTAGATATTCATAACCAGTACTTATGGCTTTATTAAACTATGCGTTTTGACACAATTGGCTCACAACACTCATTTAAGAGGACAAACAATGAGATAAATATATAAAACTATCTTATTTCAATGGGCATTTTATAATTTTTTTATATATTAACAAATCTTTTCTATGCTCTTAGTGTTCATAAATACACTTAAAATAAAATAATTAAAAACAATTATTTATTTATTATAATAAAAAATGTTCCATCTTTTTTAACCGAGAGTCGTTAAATTTAAGCTTTGTGAAGTTTTTTATCGATAGTAAGAAAATGCATATATTCAGATTAAACAAATGTCGGATTCAAACCCAACCGTTACAAAAGTAGTATATTTAACATTGTTACCATTGTAATTAAAATTTAAAAAATATTTGTAACCATATTCATACAGCACATTGTTACATATTCTTAGTACTCCTTCATTAAAACAATTAAGTACTTAGATATACATTAAGCTCATCAAATTGTGGAAATTATACCTAGTGCCTGAATAGTAACTAAATAATAACGAAAACCAGAGGGAAATTAGAATTGAGAAATCCAAGATGAGTTTGCATGGCAATGATATTATAATACAAAAAGTAGCAGATATGCCATTAGCAGTGGAAAAGTGAAGACTCAAAAGTGTCCAAATTAGGATGTTTTAACTTTAGCTTAGGTCATGTGCTAACATGTTTCCACTTATAATAACTTATTATTTCAATTAAGCTATCCTTTATACACCATTTGACATGTGTGAATGTTGCTGTCACTGTCTTTGGAACACTTTCGACGGGTGATTTTGTATAACATATCATTGTTGCATGGTAAAAGATGTAATTGGAAAAGTTTAACTAAATGTAGTAAAGTTTGTTTCCATTTACACTTACAGTATACTTGACTAAACTCTTTACATTATATATTTAAGATTTGGTAAATAGAACAAATGTAGTAATCACCTATCAGTTCTGAATGAAATGTAGAACCTTTTTTCAAATTATTGTATAATTTTTTATATTATTATCTATCAAGTGGTCGTCTCTCAATTGTATTACGCTGTAATGACGTACAGGACATACTTTTTGTTAATTTCTTTTCCTCCGCTGCCATTTTAGCTCTGTAGTCACCAAAATGTGTCCGCATCAACTGCCTTTTCCTGATTATTGGTTGATTGTTATTTTTTAGTATTGTCAACACCTTCCATGCATCTTGCACTAAAAAATAAAATAACATGAAAATATTTCAATATGCTATGGACGTTTTATTAACCTGTCTTATCAAGAAAAATTATATGTAGTAAATATAATAAATAAACAACTCAGTAACGACAGCATCTTTGTCAAAACTTAGTGATTAATGTTTTATGATTAGGAGTTTTACCGAAAACAATTTCGGAAATACTTACGGTGTTTTTCGTTGCCTTTTTTCTCGCGTAACGATCGCTCAAGCTGTTGTATGCACCAGCATAACTGAAGTTGAAATTCTCTCGTAGCCTCTTCAGGATCCTTATTGTCGTTGTTATCTTTATCTAATTTGTTTGCTTTTTGTATACTATTTGGTTTCCCTTTACTATGTAGTTTAACTGCTTTTGGCATTTTTATAATAAATTTAAAACTTGTATTAGAGAAGGAAATAAAACTAGTTATAATCCCACGTTTTGAATTTTAATAAATCACAATTGCAGGGCTAGTGTCTTGTCTTGGTCTTGTCTTGATATAAAAAAACATAGATTATGTTAGTACAGACTGCAGTAGAGTTTGGTATAGAGTAGGTATCTCATTGGTAGGGTTAGGATTCGCGATGGTTTTGGATGGGATTGCTGGTTGGCTTTGGCTATTGTAAAAATAAATAATACATAGTTTAAAAATCACGCTTTTAACTAGCACAATGAACTAAAAAGTAGACAATGTTTTTAAATATGTTTGAAAAAATAATCTTTTATTATTTTTTAAACTAATAGTAAAATTGTTTAAGCGATAACGCTGCTCGTTTGCCCCTTATAAAAATGATCACCACTATTACTTTAACGTTACTTGAGAATGCTGGAAAGTATATTGCAGCTAAGCTTGAAATTTTTGTTTGTATTTATTTAGCACCTAAATTGTTTAAATAGCAATTTGATTTCGTACGTGCTTGTAATTTTTTTTAATTGTTATTGTGTAAAGCTAGTCTCGAGGTAATCAAAGTGCATCACATTTCACAATGAAATAATCAATTATCGGAAATGTTTACCACAACAAAAGAAAAATTCGAGCTTCATTTTTGAACGAATAATTTGTATAGGACACGGTACGTAGAGGAGGTATCTGTAATCTGTTAAATCAGTCTTAATGCGTCAATAATGAATTAATTTTACTGTTGCATAAATTATCGAAATTTTATCAATCGACTGCTTCACAGCACTTAACGGATCGTTGAAATAGCTTATTGTATAATTATGCAAAATAACTTAAACATGTTATAACTATAGCCGATAATATTTGACATTATTAACGTCTTGAAGACATTTTTATCGTTAATCAAGGTTTTAAATTTTTATGTTTTTATTATTATCAAACGTATTATGTTTGTTTTAAGATTTACATATTTTCGGGGTTTATTTATTATTTTGGATTGGTTGGATCGTTTTTAACCGACTTCAAAAAGGAGGAGGTTATCAATTCGACGCTGGTTTTTTTTGTTACACTGTGTTATGTGTAAAAGTATAAAATCTATACATATAATAAAAATAAAACTGATCGCTGGTGTACAAGACAAAAGAGACATGACAACTTGTTTTATGTGAATATTTTTGGCAGTGTAATCACGAGGTAAGGGCGCGTTCTTTTTTGATTATGATAACATTGTAGCCCACTTATTTACCGCAGGGAAATTACTGAAAATATTATGTATTACAAATTACTCTAATTGTTTAAGGTAGGTAGTACGATTTTATTTAAATTAAACGACACGGTGAAACTTTATGGCGCAGCTAGTCTAAGAATAAACTTGCGATCGTCATTTGGAGTTAAATTTACCTACTGGCGATCCTCAAAATTAAGCACAGTAATAGCACAAACAGAAACTAATAGAAAGTATGAATTCCAAATTTCTAAATTATTTAAAATCTTTTCCGCTATATTGATATTTTAACGAATTCCGGATGCTAATTCTAATTTCAAGTGGCTCAGTTTCTTAATAATTTGTATAAGGAAAACGTTATGTATACTCCTCAGTAAAAACCCATAAAACAACTTTGACATTTAACCCATAGCCTTAATCGCTAAATTATTTAATCTTAAACTATCACAAAAATAGAGTAATTTTAATCATAAAATCTATACGTCACCGACCGATTATAAAGGCAGCCACCTTATAGTCGGTCTACTCAAAGTCTAAACAGTTGGTATATTATCAGTTTAACGAATTATTGAGAGAATGCAGTTTCTTTTCTAGGCACTTTACAAAGAGGCAACGTAAGGAAGGTGCATATCTATCCAATAGACATGAATGTCTACGTTTATAGAACGAACATTGAGTGTTGATGGCTCGAAACTTGAGACCCGCTTTTTTGATTCGTTGTCATTTTATTTTCAATTATTTTCGTAGCATTAGTAACTAAAATATACACAATATTGGCAAAACTAAAATTACACAAGTAATTTATTTCCTAACAGGTTATGGACAGTGAAAAATAACCAAAAGAATTTTTACCTTTATCAACTGGATATAGACGTCACAAACAATATTACTCAGGTTTTTTAAACATTACAAAGTATTTAAACAAAAAACTTTTCGTTGAATTCACTAATAATTTCACTGTTCCAAATTGTCAATTGTGACAAAAATCGGAATTGATGATATGCATTTAAATAACAGTTAAATTTCAGTTCAGTTGTTATTTATAATTTTAGTTACTAATGGTACGAAAATAATTAAGACTAAGATCACAAGAACATTTTGTTTATTTACGTCTAGCTTACCAGCTAAAGGAAAGAAGTGGCGCAGGATACGAGTTTCGACCAAGTAGCGCGGACGTTTCGTTTTGTTGAACGGCATATTTATCATATTAACAATATGCCTACCTTACTTCGCCCCATTAGAAAGTGCCTGGAATGAAGTGACGAGAATGTGCCGACCATTTGGAATTTGCCTAGCTCGAACATAAAGACTCTGACAATCGGTCGGCGACATATGTAATAAAAATGGAACTGATTGCTGTCAGTTCATGTAAGATATTTGAGTAAAACTATTGCTGGGGGCCATTGTAAGCGTAATAAAACCCAAAACAATAGTTATTACAATTTTAACTATTTGCCTGTATGTCTGTGCGTTTGTGCGCGTTAATCTTAGAAACGGCTTAACCGATTTGGGTGCGGTTTTCAATAACTTTCACTTCACTTAAAATTTGTTTGTTTTATCTCAATCGGTTCATAAAAACACAAATAAAAAAGTTTCTTTTCCTGTCCATCCATCCCCGTCCAAGTCTTCCCTTTCCTATCTTATCGTAATTAGAAAAGGATAGGAAAGGGAGGAGGATCAGACAATATGCAGAAACAAACGTCTGACTTCTGTGAGGTTGTGGTATTTCACCGGTCGAGCTGGCCCATTCGTACAACAGACAACAGATGTGTTATTGCGGGCTCTACCACTGTTAAAATTGGTTGCAATGCCTATTGGCAACGCATCTGTTCTAGGTAGAGGCGGTTACCTTAGGCGTTCATATCAGAGTCACTTGCTTGTACGCTTCATTTTTTTTCTTGTAAATTGAAACTTAACACGAGTACATGTATAATTGCACCTACAACATTATGTCCAAGCCTATTAAATGTCCAAGTTCCAGATAAAATGGACTCTAATTACATTTTGACATCGTTAAGAAATGATTACCGTAGTTATGAATGTAATGTTCCTTTTAAATTGAAAATTAACACACAATTTACTACTTTATTCATTTTGAGGTCCAATATAGGTAACGTCGTCCTTAATGTTGGTCACATATATATCTCATAGCTGTTAATCGGTGTCCCAAGACCGCACCTTATTAAAAATACGCTTTCGTCGTTTGTACGCCTTCTAAATATTTATTTATTGGTAGTCTTTTTTTTGTATGGTGGGGGAAATCTTCTAAAGATATTCTGTTCTCGGGGAAGGACAGTTTCGTCAGTTTTCAAATTTATTTTCACTTTTCTTTTATCCCGTGGTAGATGCTTAATGAAATTAATTGAGCAAATTAACTGAACATAAAATATTTCACATAACAACAAGATTCATAATAGTAAACACTACTAACTAGTCGATATAAAGTTCGAATCATATAAATGTTCTTTTTAATTGTCAATTTGTTTAAGTTTTCTTAAACTATTTTCTACTTTTCAGTTGGCTACTTACAAATGCGAAGTTTCAAATAAATCCGATGTTTTAAAGGGGTTCAACTTAACTTTCAAAGATTCCATTACAAACAAACATACACACCAAGATAATAAAAGCATTTCAATTAAATCTACGTAGGAAAATGAACGATTATTTCTTAAATTTAAATAACCCAGTAATTGTTTTATCTTATAAAATCTCGTGTTTGTTTACATCAAGGTACTACGTTGCGGACCGTTTATTGTACAGATAAAATCTTCATCTCATTTAAAAACACCTAATTGTTTCCTGAACAATAAAGTCTGGCAATACTGGTATTGAAGTGAATTAAACATCTTGCGTAACAAAATCATTCGTATCACAACAAATGGCGCATAAGGCTTAAAACCGAATGTAAAATGTTTGAGATACCACTCGAGTCTGTGTGGCATATAAAATAATGAACGATGATGTGTGTGTGTGAGATACCTGCGCATGAACAGTGCAGGTGTGGATGTGCGTTATCGTGGCATGCTTTAGAGATAATTAAATATATTTTGTGACATTGTCATTTTAATTTAGTCGTAGGAATTTAATTTGTAACTTTTATGTGTTAAAATGTTGGTATTTTAAGATCATAAAAATTACTATTTCCTTTACAAACATTACACATAGGATGATTGTTCCATTCCTTTGTATGAATCTTCACATGGAATTTAACGAAACAATAATTAACAGACACAGAACAAATTAATCACTAAGACCCGCAATAGGTTATATAGATATCGCATCCTAATAATATACATGTGTGATGTGATATATCAAATCAGTGGCAAAACACCTTATACACAATCCGGGAATCAAGATTTATTAGGCACTAAATGGGTCAATGTTTAGCGATCAATTTGCAAACACCAACAATGTTATAAACTTAAAATATCTACAAACTTAAATATTTTATGCTTGCTGGAAAATGGCTCTGGCAATAATATGTATTACCACCTTATTTATTCGGCGATACAAAATACGAAAAAAAAATTCATGCTGGTTAATCATCATAAGTTTATGTTGTGTAAAGTCAAATAAAGTCAATTTAAATTATTAAATTCTAGATGGTAATTATTTCACCACAATAGGAAATAGTATTAAGACTGCTGTTGCCGCTCAAATGCACGTTTCTCCGGCCCAAACACGTTCTCTACACACGCTCCGACTGTCCCACAAGCGCTGGCTATTCACGATTCAAAGCAACCACTATACGCTACGTAACGAACGAGCGCCACCATAGACAGCCAGCCACACTGCCACAGTCGACCGCGCTGGCCGACGCGGTGCACGTTTGTGCTTGCGCGCGCTTTTTGCCTTTAAAAAAGTTAAACGTCAAACTTTTTCAACAAATATTCAACTTGAAATTTTGAACAATTCAAAATTTAGGAATGTAACTGAGTTATTCGGATAATATAAACGTATTGTGCCATAATTGTAGTGATGTTATATTGTGCGGAGTAGATTTTAAGAATACAAAATGGGTGTTTTAACGAGGTTCCTCTTAGTGACCGTCTTGCTGCCTTGTGTTTTGGGCCAAGCGCAAGCCGAGTGTTTTGGTGCGGGTAGCGTCGCTGGAGCCGCTATCGGTGCTTTCCTTGGAGCCCTGTTACTGGTCGCGGCCGCTTATTACTTGAGGAAACTGTATTGGAAGTCACGCAAAGGTAAGTGAGACTGTGCTCATTATCTTGTTATTTTCGACGTTTTTTTGCTTCAAACGCCTGCGGCGTTAAAATATGAGAGTCAGCACTCGTACCACGTAGGTAGTTACTGAATGCAATGACCTTTCTCGTTTTTAAATGTTCCTTTGCAATACACTCCTTAACCTTATTATCACAATACGAGGTAGTTTTTTTGTAATCTCGGCAATTTATGTAATATTCAGATTAAATGTAATCCATGTCTGTTATACAATTCTTACATCGTAACACCTAAATTATTTCTAACAAAAATAAATAAATAATGATAACATTAGTAATTCGGAATTTACATTATTTATTGTATTCGTTATATTTTTATTTATTATTGTAGTCGAGGTAGATAGAAAATAAATAGTCTAGGTTTGTTGTTTGACGTAACACTACGTCCAAATCTAATGTATCTAATCATACTTTGAATTAGAGAGGAAGCGTACGAAGAATACTATCTTACGACGAAAATCCGTATTCGAAGTTTGCGCCAACGAGCTTCGTGTGGCCAGTGTTTAATATATTGGGTAATGTTTTAATACAATGTTATTTATATCTTTACATTTGACATCTAGTATGGTAGGCGCACATTTAGAAAGTCCTTAAGTTAGGCTAGGTCGTATGTTTGTAGCGATCTCCAGGGACTTCTTTTGGCTTATAATGATAAGGAAGCTAGGCAAAAAGCGTATTGTAATTTTTCTCTGTCTAACTGAGCTGCGTTTAAAAGCATTTTACTGCTTGTAATTTATAACCATATCCATTTTCAACCAATTATTTTTTTAAAGTTATATGAATTAGGTACAGTTCTCATATGCCGAAGGTTTGGGTTCGAATCCCAAATCCAATAATTGTGTGTAAGCCGATTTAGTCGGCTTCGGATAATGGATTACGAATGTCGTTGTAACGACTGACTACAAATTCATTAGAGTAAAAATGTAATAGGTTTAACATACCTACAGATGAATATTTTTTGATAGTCTGGTATGAAGACCCGTTTACACTGAAAGAACAGAATACGCGTAGTGATTGGATCCAAAGTACTAAAAAATGATTAATTCATCTAAAGGCCTATTCAGACCTGAGTGTTATTCGTTACACACGTTCGTACCCCTACCCTAGAGAAGGGAAAAAGAAACAGGACCACAGAGGTGAAGGTGGGATGATGACATTAGGCAAGTTGCAGGAGTAATATTGAAGATTAGTTTAGCTACAAAAGTATACTTGTTTATCCATACTCATAGTTTTTAGTTCTTAATACATTGTAAATATATTAAGTTGGTCTGAATAAAGGGCTTTATTATTCATATTAAATGCTGACACATATCCATATACGCAAATAGCTATCTTTATAAACGGTTTCCTTTAGTGGTCGACTCCTTTCCGCCGGTAGCTGTAATACGATAATGTCGGACGCGTTGTCACAAACATTTCGCTTGTTGTGCAAATAACGAATACCTTGGTGATCCAACAACAATACACATTGTATGCGCGAACTCAGCTTACATGTCTTACACTTCTTAATTGATTGCTCGTTTGCCTTTTAAAACCTTTTGAAAGTTCGTTATGGTAGCTATAATTAACTTTTTAAAAGTTGATGCCGACTCACATAGCACGAAAGTCGCGGCACGATATGAACTCCTTCAACTCATCTTGATGGGAAAAGTCTCTGGTAAAATAAGTTAAGGAATTGCGAGTGCCGCTCTCCTGTTCCACTTCCCAAACGACAAAGGAAAATATGTTGAACTGACTGCCAATCTCCTCTATTCGGAGAGCTGCCTTAAAGAAAAGAAATTAAAACATTGCATCCTCGACTGACAATGATAAAACCAAATACTTAAATTACGCGGCATTCCAACACATGCCGGATAAAGCTAACTTATTATTGTATCTACCCATTTGTTCAGTTTGTTTATAAATTGCCTGTTTGTACGTCACCGACACAGATTATTAACTAAGAAAAACTTTCACGCAGTTTCACTTCGCGTTCAGCCCGTGCCCGATTAAATTTTGCAATTGCTTAAAAATATATATAATCACTTTAACTACACTATTGTAGACATTTTTAAAATAAACATTGCTTACACATGAAACTACTCGCCTTACTCTCGTTGGCCACAATACATTTACCTCCTCATTTATTGTAAGTTGTTCTCTCTTCAGTACCCAGTCGTTAAACAGTGATCACCATAAAAATTGGTTATTGACAATTATCAATCCATTTAGTGGGGGGAGGCCATATCGACCTATACGCCATTCCCAGAGATCTGTTGATCTGTGTACTGCTTCCCGAGTTTCCCCTGAAATAAGAAATTGTCAATCATTTTGAGAGGTGAAGTTAGTTTTTGCTTTCTTTCGTTACCTATGTCATCATCATCCGCCAGTATACGGTTTCTGCCGTTTTCTCGAGGTCATCAGTCCATCTGGAAGCAAGGCTCGCTATCTCTCTCTAAATCTATGTATTACAAGATTATTTTCATTAAGTTCCCTAATAAAATTAAGATGACCACAGAGGAAGTTGGCTTGGTATAGGTCATTTATATTTTCGTTAACGTTATAGATAACGGAACGGTTATCCGCTAATTCCTATAGTAGGTATGTAACGTGCCAGTGTTGCCAGAGATAAGATAAGGCGGGGTCTTCAATGTACTGTGAGAGACAATACCAACTGTTAGATGTTTCTAATTACTTATTAACATTATTGATGACTAACATCGTAGGTTTTAGTCCCCCCTCTTAGCTTATGTAGTGAAAAGGTAATCCAGAAGGGTAGTATGTATCAAACTTTTTTTGTTTGTAATCGTGGACCGATTTAATTTGTAAAAATGCTTTAGGTATTGAACAGGTTGTATATTTTTTTTTATAAATAAATTCTTTGACCATAGTAAAGCTATTATATATATAGCCCTTATAAGACATTAATTATAAAACAAGTTATCGATTGTTACCAAAGGCCTGTATAAAATTGTCCAGGTATTTAATAATAAATTTGTTATCACATTCTTTTGTGACGGTTTGTGGTTTTTAATTGCTTGATTTTATGCTCCGCTTTAAATGTTATTTAATCGATTAGACTAACTTTTTCTGAAAGTTCGTGATATAACTATGAAGTTATGACAAAAATCCATGCATTTCTAGGTGAGTAGTGCTGTATTTGTTAGACTTAGTAAGGGACACCGATTCGTTTACTGAGATCAAGGATGGCAATAGATCATATTATAATGTGGAATTCGAACCAACGACTATGTTGTACATGTTTCGCAGTCCGTACCCTTAACCATTAGGCTATTGGCTATATTACACAGAAATTATATTATAGTTAAAAATAATAAGAATGTTTCGCAGAACGCTGCTTGCAGAATAATTTTGCAACTTGAAAACTTATGTAATGCCAACCGTAGAGGCATAAGCAATTACAGGCTTATTGCTTACATTTAGTATAATACTAATTTTTTCCATTGAACAATAATAATAAATCGGCCTTTTTTTAGAATGTTCCTCACTGCAGGGATACAGGCCTCCTCTCCAGAGAAAGGGAATAACAATACTAATATTATAATATTAGTAGCGTAGTTCAGTAAAACAAAGATGGTATCACTTTCGTATATTTGGGATTGAATATAAGGCAGAGATTACCGATTGGCACGGGTCTGTTTCACTTCGTGCATCATACATGTAACATCGCGCTTTCTTGAGTAGGTCTTCTGTTTAACTATGGTAGAGCCAGCAACAACAACATCTGTTGCACCAATGGGTCGGCTTGACCGGTGAAATACCACGAGCTCACAGAAGACAAGCCTAATGCACTTCTATTGCTTCTATGTATCCTAATTTGAGTCCTCTTCCCTTTGTCAATCTTTCATTATAAGGATAGAATGAAAAGGGGAAAAGAATTGGCCGTAAAGGGGATGAATAGGAAAAGGCTGTATCCTTTTTCCTATCTACCCCCACCTCTGTCCATTAAATGTAGGAAACGCATCTGCGACTCATTTGCTTGTTGCGGATGTCTGTGTGTATCTGTAGCGGGTACTTAACATCAGGTGAACCGCATGTTCGCTTGCCACCTTCTTCCGTAAAAATTGTCACCACTTTGGTCGGTATAAGTGAAAAAATGTAGTCTGCAATCTCTGTGCGGGTTGTTTTCGGTTATTTATTATTATTGAGGGAGCAAGACGTGAGAACCAACTCAATATAGTTCAATGAATTCAGTTCCTGCCGCGACAGTCTACGGCCAGTGCGTTTCAGTTCACTGGATAGGTAAATTATATTCTGTTACGGATTCATTAAATTCGTTCGTGTTTTGGTTCAATTAAATATTCAATAGAACAATGGCTTGCGCTAAAAATCGTTTAATAAGACTACGGCTCACTGAGACGACCAAATCCAATCAAGTTTTTGTTGTTGAAATTTCCATACATACATGTATAGTAAAATAAATAAATAATAAATAATATTCACACACGGCCACCTGATCCCAAACTAAGCACAGCTTGTGCTATGGCAACCAGATAACTGATACACTACATATACTACTTCTCTTTTGTAAATACATACTTAAATAGATAATTACACCCAGACTCAGGACAAACAGACATGTTCATGCACACAAATATCTGTCCTGGGTGGGAATCGAACCCACGACCTGCGGCGAGAAAAGCAAGTATCTTACAAACGACGCCAACCGGCCCGTCATATCAATCCCTATTAATTTTTGAACTTCAATATGAAGACATTTCTATGGTTAAGTTATTAATAGTGTGTTGGTATTATTGCCAATAGTTTTCTTTCAAATCTATACAACTTCATATCTGCTAGATTCATTTACATCTATACAACTAGATGCATTTCAGATTTGATCATTTAACTCTTCTTTCTTTAAGTACACGATGGCAGCAGTTGCTATGGTGTTCTGGATATTAATGGACACCGGTTATCACTTAACAAAATATATAATTTAATATAATAACGTCAGATAATAAATACATTGCGCTAAATATAAATACTAAATCATTTTTGTTACATTCATTTCGCGTCCCACAAAAAAAAGAACAGTATTGTTTTTGAACCTTTGTAAAAATATGCCTCACGCGGACAATTTTTGTTGTAATTACGAAAATATTTATGAATACCGCAAATAACATTGCGTTGGCTAGATCCAGTGCTTCTCAAAATATCCCAAAAACTGTTAAGCAAGGCAGCGTCGTTGATCAATCGCTTGTTGTTATTTTTGAAGTGAAAACTTATTTGGCCGCGTTAACGATATGGATATTGGTAGCAGCAGCAGCTAGCAACATGCTTGTGAATTTGGGCTAGAATCTTTTTTCAGAAGTTTTTTTTCTTGTAGGTATTAATGAATCATGACTCAATTTTGAATTGTATTGTTAAGGTTCAAGGGCTTATTTTTGCTGATTATGTATTTATATTATATCTCTCTATATATTTTACATATTATTTCTGAACTATTGTCGCGCCTTCCCATCTGTTTTGAGGTTTCATTTCTGTCCGCAATCATAATTGCGCATTTTTTAAAGAAATACCATTGTGATTTGTATATTTTCCTGTAAAAATCTTGTGACTTAATTCTCAAGAAGGCGTCCAGAAAGACAGTATGTACGCTCTTTTTTCCCTCAAGGATGCCAAGTCAATTAATTCTGGAAATACAACTGCGAGTCCGTTTCGCAAAATGCGAAGCAGATTCTCATAACACAATTTGTTATTGTTATTTCTATACACAGTTTGAGAATCTCTGACTTGAGGTGTCGTGTGGCCACTCAAATAACTAAAGCGTTTTCACACGGAAACAAGAGCTGTAATTGTTTAATTGTACTTGATCGCTCATGCGAGCTCGCCTTCCTCCTGATTACTTTAGTTGATGATAAGAAACCTCGTTACCTAAGCTGTATTGGGTTTATCACTACTACCAAATTTAACGAGTTGTTAAAGATCGTCTACCCGAACAAGCTAGTTCTTTTTATCTCTCGGTCATAAGTTATTAATGCTTAATAGGCGCCGACGGTATTACCAATTTGTAGCTACAACGGTGTTTAAAAAGGAGAGAAATTCGGAGCTGTTTAATAACTATGTAACCGTCAGATTTTAAACATCGTTATTTTATCTCACTGGCCATCGGTAAATGATACGTCAAATTGTCAATGATTCGTTCGGATCACAATTTGCCGTCAGTTTATAATATGGCTAGTGATATTATAAACACACGAAGTTCACAATTTGACGGTGACATCTACATTAGACAGGTTCGTATGTCTCAAACACGATAGTGTTTTTTTTTCTTAGAGTTGGACGATGATAAGTAAAATATTTTTTTTCCTAGTCAAAGTTTTTGCGTAAAACGTAAGTTCTTTGCAGCCTTATCTAACCACAGATGTAGTCAGTCGTTTCCCTCCATATAGAGACGATATCGAGCCAGTCGCGTTGCCGACATGCGGACGTTTTGACGAGATTCCGCTAACAAAACGGCATGTTTTAATCGCGACGTTCCAAGAAGCGGTCTTTCAACACGGTAAAAAAGTGACACATTCATTTAGAAAACCGGATTTCGAACGAGAGAAGGTAAACGTGTTCAACGTATGTTGTACATCTGCTAATATTGTACAAAAATCCCCTCGGCTCATATGTCTGCTCGCGATAAACTTCTGTTTACGTCATAATCGTAACATATGTATGAATTAGACTTTACATGCGATTACTAATAGCTAAGTATATACTATACTAACTAGCCCGGCAAACTTTGTCCCACCCTATAATTAATAGATGGTTCACTATTTTGGCAATAATAGTTTACACATAAAAGATAGACATATCTGTCGTGGGATTTTTGTCGGACTATTTTAGATAAACATTTCCATTATACATTATATACGTGTAACTCTAATGGTTGTTGCAGCGCAAACCCGAATAGCACGCATATGGCAGAATATTTTCTTTCTTACTTGACACTTAGCGTAGGACAATTCACAAAATATCTTTATAAATTATAGCCTACATGTTATTCTGATGTATAAGCTATATTATTGTAAAGTTTCATTAAAATTCCATTCAGTAGTTTTTGTGTGAAAGAGTAACAAACATCCATACATACATACTTACAAACTTTCAGCGATCATAAAGGCAACTTGCACTCTTAATGCTACAGCAGATCCAATTGTGGTTGTAAACCATCCCGGAATCCACTTAAACACACACCAAATATTTCATCAAAGTCGGTCTAGCGACTTAGTACCTTTTTGGTTGCGTTTAGACACACAGAAGGATAAAAAAGAAAGGAATCTTTGAAATAAATAATAAACTAGTGATGTTCGTCGCATACTTGTTTATGGTTTATATAATAAAAAATCGATTAATGTACCAAGCGATTGAGTGATGTAAAAAATGTCATTATCCCATGGCGTTGCAACTAACTCGCATCCCAGCGCTTTGTTCTATTCCGATCTCTGCAAAACGTGTAATTAACCGCGTACAAGATTGATGTATTGAAAAGTGTGGCTTAAAAGTGGACGTTGGAACTCGAATTGAGAAAGGTATGCTTCGGTGGTTCGGGCAAGTTGAAAGGATGAATGAAGAGAGAGTAACAAAACAAATTTATATTGCAAAAGTGAGTGGCAGTGTTGGTAGGGGACGCCCTAGGAGAACTTATATCGAGTATGCATGCGTAGACGTATGAATTTAGAAGAAGCGAGAGAGGTGTGCCATGATCGCGCCTAATGGAAATCCATAATCTGTGCCTACCCCTTTGGGCTACGGGCGTGAGCGCATATTTATTTATTTTATTTAAGATTGATGTAGCCTTGCCTATAACGCAGTACTGTAACATTTATTATACCAAATTACAGTGGAGTAAATTTAAACTTATATTTCCGCGAATAGGTATCTAAACCTCGTTTCATTGTTGATTATATTATTGTTGTAAACAAACAAATGTCATTTATCATATATGGCGGCCATTACACTTTTTATACTTTCATCGGAAATTATGTAATTTAGTGGAAATCGTGGGATGAAGTGAATTGAAATTGTGTAAAATGTATAAGACAATATGATTAAAAGTTGTTTTTCGAAAATAATTTGTAATTTACCAATTTTAACGTAAAACTTTTGAGATCATCCATCGCCACCTCACCTGCAGATACTGTCGCTTTCATAACACAAATTTGCTGTCTTTTTGCATTCATCCTCTCTCTGTGTATGTCTCGCTCCCTCTATCTTTTAGGCCAACATATTAGTATAAATATAGCCTCTTAACTCATCCTATAAAAATTGAAATAATAACAAATTGTGTTGAAAAACATGTTGGTGGTTGTAACTTAAATTTTAAACCACATTAAAATAAACTAAAAGTACTCACATTACAACAAATTTGGCCTAATTATGTTCTGTTTTGCATAATTCTCAAATATTCACTAAACGTCGTACGTCTCATCTTTGAAGCATCAATTCACTAAAAGAATTTTAATTGGCTAAGAACTGGTTGGTATTTTTAACTCCGATATAAGCTCATTGGGCAATAAAAATGATATACCACATATATTAATGCCACAAGGTGTGGCATTGTATGGATAACTTGTGCGTGTAAGAAATTAAATGACTAGTGGAAGTTTTAATCCATAAGATGGATACTATTGGTTAAGAGTACTAGAGTTCTAAAACTTGAATGAGTATAAGGTAAGGTTAGGTGTTACAGAAAGATGATATAACATCAGTTCCATATATGTTCATCCATTTAACCCTAATGAATATTGATTTTGAATAAAATGACCACTTTTATATATTTACAGTTTTTTTTAATAATACATTTGTAATAATTTATATTATTAATGATATAATTAATAATAAAAAAACACAAAACTGTATTTACTCTATTGCTACACCCTGCCCCTTCTCTAAAACTGTACACAAAACAAATGCCGATGTCCGAATGCGTATGTTTTTTTTTATCGAAGTCCCCATAAAAGTGATACAAGGGGCTTTCAAACATGAAAAAAGGCTAGTTATATGAAAATGTTCAAATAAATATGTAGGTATATTTAGCCATATTTAGCGTTAGAAGTTTCAACATTCCGGTTCGCGGTCCTCCTATTGCCGACCTGAGCCGTAGACATTAACAGTGGTAGAGCCCGCAATAACAACATCTTTTGCACGAATGGGCCGGCTCGACCGGTGAAATACCACGACGTCACAGAAGACAGGCGTGAAGTAGAAGTATTCTGCGTTTCGTCTGATGAGTGACGTGCCGGAGGCCAAATTGTAGTCCTCTTCCCCCTCCTACCCTTTTCTAATAAGGAAAGCATGGGAAGAGGAAGAGGATTTGACGGATGAGGAGGGGATGGACAGGGAATGGAATTATCCTTTTTTCTGTTTGTCCCCTCCTTCGTCCATGAAGGTAGGCAACGCATCTGCAACATTAGCTTGTTGCGGATGCCTATGGGTAGCGGTACTTATTTCCAGGGGCCGCTTGCTCGTTTGCCACATTGTAATATAAAAAAAAAAAAAAACATATATCGTCCATAAGCAATTAATAACTCATACTTGCTTGCCCTTGACATACCACTCTCATTATATTAATCACAATGTTAACATGTTAATAGAATTGTATCTAATCGTATTCCGATAGTGTAGAATGCAACGATATCTTGACATCATACGTTCGAACATAGCGTAATGCGTAGTATAGATAATCCTACAAATATGGGTAAATAATCTGCGTTGAATTTCCGCTTCTCATCAACTCCACTATCGAAAACACTTATTTGTAACAGAAATATTTGTACAACCTGTACCTTGATTTTTAAACTAATAAATTGTTTTTTTTTCACCCAAATATTGTTCTTCCTGTGATATTTGCGTCCTAATTAAGCTCCGTTCTAAAATCAAAAATAGGTGTTTATTTTTTTATTTTAATAAACAAAAAGTTATCACGAAAATCTTTAATGGCTCCTCGTTCATATAATCGCTACGTTCATAAAAATAACCGTCAAAACAAATGACTTTGAATTTTTAAATTCTTAGAACGAATACATCCAAACAATGACAACAGAGACTTTGACCCTGTTTGAAATTCAAAAACGTCGAAGGAGTTGCCCCTAAAATAAAAACAAAAGGCTTGACTAATTGTTTTGGGCGCGGGGAGAAGGACCGGTAAGAATCCGTGGCATTCGAAGGACGATCACGTCATCGATACAGGTATCCCTAGTGTAGTGCTGTAGGCGACTATTGGCCCATTGACTTTAAATAAATATATTGCTAGTATGGCTAAGATGTGGAGTAGCACTATTAAAAGACGCGCTAGTTATCTTTACGAACACGACACGAAACAAGCACTATAAAGTACCTGACTACAATCTCAGCTGATGTTAATCTGTGATGTAGTTGAAAATCTTTGTACTGCACTGGTCATAGGGATATAAATGCTATTATTTAAAATAAATAAGTAAACTTGAACGATCATAAAACTTGACTTAAGTATGATATTACGTGACCAGCCTCGGTTCCAATGGAATTGTTTATAGCCATTTTAAGTGCTACCACGTGAAGGAAAACGTCGTGCGGTAAGTTGCACGCTTGAGGCATGTATCGAACTCAATGCCACTTTCAAGTGAAGAAGTGAAATAATGCTCTTCAATTCTCATTATAAATGACTTTGCCCAGCCGAGGTATTTGCATTATTACCTAACACAGTGAACTTTTAAATTCAAATATCTCTTAAGGTTCCGTACCCAAAGGATACCATATTGCCGCTATGACAACGAATACTAGAAATCAAAATAAAATAAATATTTAAGGGGGCTCCCATACAACAAACTTTATTTTTTATAGATAATAATACGGAACCCTTTGTGCGCGAGTCCGACTCGGTCTTGGCAGGTTTTTAGATTTAAGATGCGACTCGTTATCTCAGTATATTGTGATTAAAATGATTTCGATGACTGGCTCTGGTACCGTTTAGATATAGCTTTAAGGGAAGAGTAGAAAACAGACGTAGTCACATAAATTCATAAATAGGCGAAAATATTCAAAGAACTAATAAAAGTCTGTTATTATAATGTAATTGCATATCTGAAATGGAAATGTGTTTTAATGGAGTGTAACCATCATCGTTTTAACGGCGCACTGTTGCGGATAAACAAGTTATTGCCACCTGTAGATTGTCGCGTGCAATTAACTTCAGAAAACGTGCATTATCTATCCATCGTCAATGTTGACGAATGCCATATAGACACTAGGGATGTGCGTGACGATTCGATGTTTAAAAAGTATCAATTCTTGTGTAAACTTGTGTTTTCACATGTAGGTATATTTCCATAACAGGATTATACTTCTAGTTAACTTTAACTGGACGGCAAGACTGGCAAGAGGAGCAAGTGACCGTTAATAATACCAAAAATTATTTAATAAAAAATTAATATTAAAATGAGCTATAAGAAAATAGTCTTGCATTAATATCGCTGAAATGCTGTAATGTGTGAAGTGTCCATTTAAACAGCTGTTTT
Source organism: Papilio elwesi (assembly GCA_029849275.1). NCBI lineage: Eukaryota > Metazoa > Arthropoda > Insecta > Lepidoptera > Papilionidae > Papilio > Papilio elwesi. Next base: position 3,239,991 of record CM056713.1, read on the forward strand.
GACTTCTTCACCTTTTCTTGCAACCGGAAGAAAAACAATTTAAAGGAAACAAAAAACAGCACATCACTAGAGCTGTTGTAAGCGTGACCGAGTGTTGTACCTGCACAAGGTCGCAGCGTCTCAGTAATTATGGTAAACGTGGTAACACTGGTTATTCATTGACATTTGATTATTGCGCACACCTGCCGCGGCCTCTTGTGTTTGTTCAAGACGTTACGCTACAGATAAACGAATATTTCATTCACGCAAATCAAATAATGTCTTCATTAATTTCATTCAAAAATTATTACAGTAGAAAAAAATCGGTCCTCTCAGTTGCTTGGTCGTAAGTTGTAAAAATGTTAAGATCTTAAATTTAACCTTAAAATGTTTGATGAAGGTAGTATGAGCAATATTTTTGACATCGGAACACCCCACTGGTACAACATTGACACCGACATAGCAAGGCAAAATAAAATCAACATAAGCAAATAACTACTTTCTTTTGATTCGACGATTTTTGTTGCAATTTCTTAATTATATCTGTTTGAGACAATAGAAAGTCGTTGTGTATTCACATTACGTAATTATTGGAAAGCATCATCTTCACGTAGTTTTTTCTAATACCAATCAGTTCCTCTCTCCTATTGTCGCAACGCCATGAGAATCGTGACTTCGAGAATTATGTTCATCGCTTATCAATCGTGCAAAAACATACGGAATCTTCGTTCATCTATACATGTTAATGTTCGTTCGGATTTGCAAAGTTGAATTGTTAGAAATTTGCTAAATGTTTTTACTAAACCCCACTTTGATACCCATAAACCGACTTTAAGCGAGACAAAGTTAAACCTCTTAGAGTGGTAGAACTTGCAACAACAAAATCTGTTGCACGAATGGCCCACTCGACGGGTGAAATACCACGTCTTTACAGAAGACGGCGTCAAATAGAAGTATGCTTCTGTGTTACGAATGATGCGTGAGGTGCCCGAGGCCCAAGTTCAGCCCCTTTCCCATTTTTCCTAATAAGAATACGATAGGAAAAGGAGACCTTTTCCTGTCTATCTGTCTCTGTCCTGTCCTCTGTCCATTAAAGGTAGGCAACGTATCTGCGACTCATTTGCTTGACGTATGTGTAAGGGAAGCGGTCACTTACAAAAAGGTGACCTAGGTCTATATGTGTCGTGAAATGTGGTAAGAATAAGATTTTAAATGATTTTTTTACGCGACCATTTAGAAATTGAAATTATTGAATAAAACATTGACGACTGTAAATTGGACGTAGGCGTGCATTTTCGAAATCTCGGAGAGACGCTATTTTCGTATACGTGCAAATTACTTCCAAAATGTTCACAGTTTTCTGAAGCTGTGCTAATTTGGTCACACGTTAAAATATTCTCAAATTTTATTTACAATATTTTGATGTCAAAAATATATTTATATGTTATATATAATTTTATTATCAAGGAGCAAAACATGCTTATTAATTGGGAATATAAATGTAGTAGTAGCCCTAAACAATATGTCACAAGGAAATTACTTTCTATTAAATTGGTCGTGTTAGATGTCGATAATTTTAGGGGGGGGGGGAGGTCCCCTTGTATAAACATAAATTACAAAATTCTTCTTTATGGGACACCCCTGTGGTATCTTCGACGGCAAAAGAAATATCAATTGAACCCTGGCACTGTTCTTTTTTTTACCTTACATACTTGTATGGCATACACTGTAAAATATATGCAAGTGTTTTTTATACAAAAAAAACTTTTGGGCATAGAGGTTATATTTCAAACATCAACAACTGCATGTATTGAACGGTCGCAGAATGCCTCGAATGCCATTGTTTGTTTATATTAATTCATAAAAAAAACAAGAGTCCGATACGCGTCGATTAGAGTATAGCGAGCTATGTGGGTCAGGCGCGGAATGCCGCCCGGCGAGCCGTTCCCACCTGCGAGCCCCGCGTGAGCTCGCTGCTAGGGTTGCCACCCCTACTTTGTTATGAAGCATAATCTTCTTTCCTTTATCATCATCATTTTTACTTTCCTCTCTTTTTTCCTTTTTCTTTTCTACGTCTCTCCATTACGCTGCATAAAAACTTGAAAAACTTTTGCTTCCAGGTAGCAGTGGTCACTTAATGTCATGTGAACTGTTTTGCCTCCTTATTTCGGGTACTATATTTTATATTAGAGTATAATCAATGCTATAAAACAAGAAAACAATAAAGTACGTGGAAATTCCTTTTTTTATAGATTGAAAACATTTATGGGCTACAAACCCGTTGCCTTCAAACGTCACATACCCTGCCCTGCCACACACCCTGCCAAAGTTTATTCACAATCTGATCAATGGTATAGGAACATTGATTTTTATTCATAGACAAAAAATACTAATTTAGATCAACTTACGTGAAGACTGGAAAACTTTTGTTTCTGTTGTAGCGGTTATAATTATTCGTTTAAAGTTATTGCATGCATTTGCATAAAAACGATGGCAACCCTATTCGCCACGCTCTTGTGTGTGCGGAGATGAGCTTTCGGCCATTTTTGTTATTAAAAAAAATTAACATTGGCATGACGTTACGGTGTCGGAACTGCGATTTGTACTGTCTTTTATACCAAATACGATCTTATTTTTTCTGAATAAGATCGTATTTGGTACAGCTGTAGTTCGGTGCTAAGGGTCCGACTTACGTTTCGAACTAACGTCAAGTTTAACTTAGATTTTGACAACACTCTTTAAGCAATGTATGCTAAAAGAAACTGTTTTATTAAGCGGAATCCCATTTCCTTGCATATTTTTTGTACAATCTAGACTGACTGGCTTCAAGGCCGAATTTTCTTAGGTTGCTATGATCAGAGGGCTCGTCTCCAGGTTTAAGTTAAGCGTCTTTCGCGTTCTGTTCGCACTCAAGCTTTAGGGGCTTCCATAAGGCAAAAATTGTCAAGTCAGTCCGTCACAAAAAATCACTTTAACTTAGATTAAGTTATGTATGTAAGTGTTTATTAAATGTTTTTGTTTGTTTTCCTGACGTTTAGAGTACTTAACAGCAATCATGCTCACGGGGCTGGGGGAGGGGGCAACTACTAAGTAAATCAATATTAGATTTAGTTATTTATTTTTACAGCATACAAGTACATGTATCATATCGTAAAAGTATTTAGATTTATATAAAAATAAAACATCAACTCTATACGTTTATCTTCTTAAATCACATCTACGTCTTTATGTATTCTTCAATGCCATAGATAATAAAAACAACGATTTATAATAATACTGGAATAATAATGTATAACAAGAATAATATAATCATGGGAGTTCAAAGCCATTGTTACGTAAACTAAAGTATAATACACATTCCCATATTTTATAGAAAAAAACACTAGCAGCAAAAACCCGCAAAGGTATTAAATTGTTAAGTTATATATACATAAACTTAAATGCGCTGATACCACTGTTTTTAAAAGTTATTTAGTTCAATATAAGAAGCAATAATAAAGATTTTATTTCTGATTGGGCTTTCAAATATTAATAAATTTATACTAACATAATTAATCTATAAAGTTCATAATAATAATAAATTGGCCGTTCTTAGATTGTTACACCACTGCAGCGACACAGGCCTCCTCTCCGAGAGAGGGAAGTATACAGTTTAATTCCTTAGAAATAGGCAATTTTCGTTTAAACGACGGATGAAACCGCGTGACACGGGTGGTCTTGTAATAATAAAAATAAATATTATCAAACTTCGTGAATACAGGATAAGCTGAGGAATGAGGAAAGGCATTTTTATCTCAGCCTGAAATATACATTTAGATAATTAACTTCTTATCTAATAAGGGTTTGAGAACCCGTAACCGATGGTTGTGTAGAAGATGAACAGAGAAGCGACCGTTTATGTTTACGCATGGTTTTTTAACTCCACTATACAAAGTAATTCTTATTCCCAAAAATAAAAAGTTGTAATTGATTATCAATGACCCAAGCTTCTTAGATATCGAATAATAAACTGGCTGGCTGCCGTGAAGTTGGCAAAACGTATATTTAACGCAAACAAGTCGTTGTCGGACGATGTATGTAAACCTCGTTTTCATCCCGTATCCATTCCAAGAGGCGTATCGTCCGCTAACATCGCCCACTGACCGAATGATCTAGAATGATTGGAAAGCCCATAGCCCGATAGTGCGCACTAAATCTAACTCGTGCCTACCCTCACGACTTCTTAACACGCGACGTCAGCTAAATCAAACAATTACTAATTACATTAGCTTTTTTATTTGTATCTATATAAAATTATAGAAGTTTGCTCACGTGTCATATAAAAATCAATAAACCAATTTGGATGAGTTGATGAATGTACAGAGTGTACAGTCACCAAATCTTATCCAAATTGGTATCATATTGCTATGGTGTCCAACATCATAATTGAATGGGAGTACCGTTAACATAAAATTTATTGTGCCTGCAGCAAAAGATTGGAACAACATTTCGTCCAATCCATTGCTGTACCCACAATAAACGAACATTCAAATCGCTTCGTTAAAACTTGTTGAATACTCTACCTACTCCGATAGACATTTATATTGTGGAGTAAGTACGATATACGAGTCATAATATACGATATAATTTTCAGTTCTAATAATTAGCAAACTGTTTCTTTAAATTATTTTTACGTATTTGTATACATTTGACATCGTTTGTGTCCATATTTATTTTAGGTGTTGCGCACAGTCTACGATACCGAGAGGTCTTGGCTTTTTTATATTTATAATAAGAATTAGCACTGCTTCAAACTGTAGGTGTCCTTGCATATCTTCAATGCGTCTACAGTCTCCAGTCCGATGTAAATTGCGTATCTGAAATCGTATATGAAAAAACATTCGCAAATATTTAAACCAAATTGGGGAATCTCAAAACGTTAAGGAGGACCTTGTAGCCTTACTTGGGGCTTTAAAACTTTAGAAATTGACGGCAATAGGGGGTGAATACCTAAGAATTGATGTAACGAAAAACATTGTTGTTCTTCAAGTTGGACTGATGACCTCGTGAAAACACTGAAAATGGACGGCTGTATAATCGGCAAGGCCTGTGGTCTTATACAGGGTGATGATGAATGGATTAATAAGTAATTGAAATTAAATGAACGCTGCTGCCCCAAGTATCAAAATAACTCCACTTAAATTGAAATACTATGAAATACTTCGAAGAATCTTAATCAATATATATTATGACATTTGAATCTTATACTATAACATGACAGAAAAATTCCATTAAAATTATTAAATATTATAAAATATATTTGATGAACGTAATGCCTAGTCTGTTTGGTCTGTTCACTATATTTTAATTTGGGTATGTAGTGGGTATTTAGTCCCGTCCTGTCTCATGAAGCACGTAAACAATGTATACGACATTTACATGTTCACTTCTTATATTTTTGGAGACAGATTTTTACGCGTTATTTCATTTGACATTTTAGCTATAAGTGCCACACTATATTCGACGTTGACATTTTATTTCCCTTTGAATTCTGCTTTGGACAAAGGTCAAACGCCTGGGGAGTGTGGGGGAGGGGGGGGGGGAGTGGTTGTCCACCACAACTACATATCGTAAAACAAAGTCCCCTTGGCTATCCGTTGAAGCCGATACTTAGTCTTACAGATATCGTGATCCAGTGTTACCATTCTAGTTTACTACTTCATCTAGTTACTCTACCATGCCTCCTATTTCAAATCCTTTAGTCCTATTACAACACTATTTTCTTTATGACGCAATTTGAACACCAATCATTATTATTATTTTAATCATTATTTAATTAGTATACTGTAAATTCTCTCAGATAACACCTTTATGTTTGCCAGCTTATTTTTATACGGACGTATGTAATTATAGATGATGTCATTGTGGCAATGATCTCACGTGTATATTATAGTCAACAAGTCTATCTTAAAGAAAAACTCTCATTGTTTCCCTTTAATGAGTCCGCAGGCCCTTTAGTTGAGTACATCTATCTAGCCTCGATATATAAAAACATGTTAAAATCTTCGACCTGACAATCATTCATCATCAATGTTGTCGGTGTCAATATTTCCGAATACGATGATCCTTATTGTTAAACTTGTACCCTGCGTCGACCATTTATTACCATTGGAGGTGTGATTGTGGTCAAGCATTTAATAGTAGTAATTGAAATCTCTGGCAACTTTTTTCTTGGCACATATACAGGTATTTAAATTAATTGTAATAGCTACTTATATCCAATTTTCTAAAGTAAACAAATGACAACGACAAATCAAATGATAAACTCAAAAAAGAAAAATTAACATGGAGTTCCATTTTTGAAATTTCCCATTTTTTTTATTGTCAGTGTCCGGAACCAAAAACAAAAGAACAGCGCGCCCCACGTTGTGACGTCGTAAATGTAACTGTTCTCTCGTTACCTCAATTTAAATTCAAATTATATTTCTGATACTATTCATTCTTTGAATGGCATAACAGAGCTATGCATAATATTTCCAATCAAAACATAGTGAACAGTTACGAGATGCTGTATCGGTGAGATCAATACGATAAGATTGTGTCGCGGCCATTTTGATTCGTGTTTACTTTTTAGTGTTCGTCCAGATAGTTAGCACCGCAGGCTGTTTCATGAGTAAGTCACGTTTATTTTTCTGCTATAATTTTATTCGACTATTCAAATAATTAAATATTTTTCGCAACTCCTTGGCTAACGTGTATTTTACTTGTATTCAATAACTTATTGTAGTCAGTAAATCCAGAATTTGAGGTGTGACGTCATCCACGTTCACAGCTGGAGGTAGATGTTTCTGGAAACCTTTAACAGTAGTAGAGCCAGAAACACCTGTTGCACTAATTGGCGGCTCGACATGTGAAATACCACGACCTCGCAGAAGACAGGCGTCAAGTAGACATTTTCTGAGTTTCATCTGTGAGTGAGAGGTATCAGAGACCCAATTCAACTCCTTAAATCGTTAATAAGCTTATATCGCTTTATATAAGTCGACGGACACAACATAACTAATATTATAAATGCGAATGTTTGCTTATTACACTTTACAACATAGGGTACCTTTATATATTATATATCATTGCAATGGTGCCATATGACACAAGAATGAAATCTTTTTGATATTTCCTTATTTTCATGTACAAAGTACAAGTACATTACCTTGGCAACCATAATTTCAAGTTATTATACGCAACGTCAAGTTTCATTATTTTTATAGGGAGCATTTTAATAGCATAAAGACTAAGCAAACTGCTGACTTATCAATAGGATGATGACGTTACAGTCAATATTGCACTACCGCATTCGCAAACCTCGCCCACCATATTTGCAATGTGACAATTTACGAACTAACGATAAGGCCGCGAAAATCGTTTTAAAGACGCAAAGCGCAAACATGCGCTGTTTGCCAATGGCGTTGTTTGAGCTAGCCTTTGTGTATATAACTTGTTATCAGATAAGACGAGATTGCGATGTGCTTGTTTGAAAAGATTTTTCTATGCTTTATATTCGCCTTGATCGCGTTTTTGTTTACTACCGCTATGGATAGGGTTGACAAAAAGAATACATTTTGAACACCTTTTGAGGTTATATCCATAGAATTAGCGTTCCCAATACTTGCTTGCTTAGAGGAATACACTGATAGGTGGGTAGCTCACTTATTCCCTGTAAACTGAATAGTTAATTAGCTTTCTTTTTGAAGTGAATACTTTAGCCACGTTACACGATATTTGTTAGGGTAAAACCTTCGCGTGAACAACATGTTGTTAGCAATACGCGTCAGCAACATTTACGACGAACTTTTTTTAATTTATTATTACTGTATTCAATTTTGAAATTAATTGTTAAGATACAAGGGTTTAATTTTGGGCTATTGTCGCGCCTTCCCACCTGTTTTGAGTTTTCGCTTCTGTCGACAGTCCTTATGAGCCTTTGTCTTTTTAAAATAAAAATGAAGGTTTTTGGTGTCAAAATAGGTATAACAGAAAAATAACAATTTTTCATTTGTCTAGGCATTATATGGCTCCTCTTAGATATTTACAACATCTACTGCTGGAAATAATTCAATTTATGTTACTTATATTATTCGAAATTGAAGCAGGCGAGAGAAGGCACGGGATCGGAAAAAGTGGAGACTCTTGTTGTCGGAGCCCAAGTTTTTTTTTGTAACTGAGTGTCCGGTAAATCCGTCATTCCGCCATTACGTCATCTGAAAAAAGTACGTCATATAAAAATAAAATATTGGACTAGTGAGGAAAAAACCAAGACACGTTAGTAGCTTATAAAAAATAAAGAAGATAAATATAAATAAACTAAACATCACACGAAATGCAGCGAACAATTACTTGAGCCAATCACAAAATAGCCCCTCGATTGTGTTTGCCTCGAAGCGGATGTTCATGTGTTGAGAGAAAAAAACTGATTTAAATACAATATTCAATTTATACAAACATAGACATAAAATTTTTCTTGGAATTATAATTTAACTCAAAATGTTAATATGTTGGGAAGCTTAGAAACTGGTTCTTGATTCGTTGTATCATATCTAGTAGATTGGAAAACATCTCGGATAAATTGGAAAACATTAAAAGTAAGGTCAGTAAATAAATTTATCTAAATTTGAGCACTCATGGAATTTGTATGTCGAGTTTGAAAATGTTCAAGGGCGTAATCAATTCAAGTCAATAAAAAATAGAATACATGTACTGCTTACTATTAGCATAACCTGAATATGATAAAAACCCCGCTTTAAATTTCTTACTGTAGTATAATATTCCACTCTTAACAAATTATATAATTATTCATAGAAATTGATTTAAAGACCACTAATAAGGATTTCTTATAAACATTTGACAGGATATATCACGAGTAGATAAGCGATTAACAGTAAACAAGAGGATTTTGCGCAACCAAAGGCTGTTATAACGTGGCATCGAATTGTTTGTAGAAATCAGGTTTTTGCTATGCGACGCGCATGCTCGATTGGCCACGGCGTGGCCGGCGTACCGCAAGGTCGTGAGCTGGTACCTACACTGTTTGTAAGAGTTTTTGCCTTTTTATTAAGATGATGATGACTTAGGCAAAAGTCAGATTTTTAGCTTTTTTATTATATTACAGTCTTGAATTTCATTACAATTACTTGTTTTGGTCATAACATATTAGCATTACAAGATAGACATAACATTATAGAATACGGTGACAAAGTAGAATTCTTTCACTGTGATATTAGTTGCTTTGTAGTTGCAGATGCGTTGTATACCTTTAATGGACGGACACCTATTTATCTCTTCCACAGTCAAAATCGCCTTCCCTTCTCATCCTTCTCTTATTAGATATGGATGGGAAGGAGAAGAGAACTAGAACAACACAACACAATTAAATATAAGAAAAATAAATAAAATGAGCTCGGGTAACAAAACTTTTCTAATTTTAAATAAGCATGTTGAGCATGTGGTTCATTCGAACCTATAAGATTTAACACTACCAAATATTATCTAACGCGGCTAAAGAAGTTTTCGCTTCAATAAAATATGATATTGAAAGCAATGATCCAAGTTTACAGATCAAAGACAAAGGGCGAGCTGGGGTTCATAACATCGCGACTTCTTAGGCATGTCAATGAGATCACCAGCTCCGCAACGGCCACACAATGGCGCGGACGTGACTGAGCCGAGGTACCCAGCTATGAGCTCACTTTGAATTCGAACTACCTATGTATATGTTTAAAACGATTTTATTATAATATTTATCGGAAAACGTTTTTACTTAATAAAAAAAATATTTAACCCTCATTATTGTGATTTAAAACACGATCCCTAAGACGTTGATTGTTTTTGAAGCGAAAACTTCTTTAGCCGCGTTAGACGATATTGAGTAGGGGAAAATGTTATAGTTTCGCGTGAACAACATGCCCAATAGCCGGCAGCAACTTGCTTATTTAAAGCGTCCTAAGGATTTAGCACATTTGTTAATTCTTTAACTTGACTTGCAGCGCATTGAATATCCTCGTTATAAATGACTGGTTATCACTGTTAGGGGTCCATTTTTTATACAACTATTGTATATCTTAAAGCTATGCTAAACAAAAGTGCAGTCATAGTTTATAAGACATCCGAGACGGGGACAATGTTTTGTTATTTATCTTATTATCTTAAACATTATTGTTCTAGTGATGCTTGTGTGGTGGGGGAATCTGTGTTATAGGGTTAACCCATAAGAATAAAGAAAGTGTCAATTACTACAGGTTATAAAACAAAGTCACAATTTGAAGTTTAACCGTGGTAGAGCCCGCAACAACGTTTGTTTCACTAACGGGGATGCTCGACCGGTGAAATACCATGACTTCACAAAAGACAGGCGTGAAGTACAAGCATACTTGATGAGTGGGATGCCAGAGGTCCAATTTCAGTTCTATTCCCTATTCCATTGTTTCCTAATAATAATAGGATGGGATAGGGAGGGATAAATGGGGAAAGGTAGTATCCTTTTTACTGTCCATCCCCTCCTCTGTCCGTTAAAGGTAGGCAACGCATCTGCAAATTACTTGCATGTTGTGGATGTCTATGGGTAGCAGTCACTTAACATGAGGTGACCCACTTAGGCGTTTGCCTCCTTCTTGCATGAAAAAACAAGAATTAAAATAAATATGTACGATCAAGAGTTTGATGTAGAGTAGAATCTTTAAATCAAATTTAATTTAAAGAGTTCCAACTAAATTATAAAGTGAGATATCGTGTCAAAATTGTCCGAGCATGTGCTGTTCGCAAATAAATCTAAACACGCGCCCTGACTAAGACATTCCAAGAGGTGAATGGCCTTGATACAGGCTTCTGGTCACCGATTCGATTCCATTACAATTTGTTCTTGTTACATGCGTAGAGTTTTAACATATAGGCCGGGACGAATATATTACAGGTTTAGTATGTGTACAGTTTCTTGTGCTTAACACCTATAATTATCACAAACAACAATGTTTGTTTGAAAAAAAATTGCGAAATCTACTAAACATGTTTGTGAATATAATTTGTACAATGTTTTAACTCTAAGTTTAGTGGTGCCTACTATTTGTCACTGTCTGGACGCGGTTTAAGCAATTGCCTCGTTGTGATACGATCGTTTTATTAATTTGCTCTTTAATTGATCTGCGGAATTTTCCTTGCCTGTTTGCTTTTAGTGTACATATTACCTTGCACTTTTAACATTAACAACAATATTTTTTGTTGGTAGAAAAAGCTGCCGTAGTGATACTAGATAAAGCTTTTAAAATTTAATTATGAAAACATCTTATGTGCGTCTTTGATTAGTCTTTACCATATATTTGTCGAATGAATTAGAACAATGTAAAAGCTTGTTGCATGTACTACACGTACATTATCAAATCAATGCGTCCTTAATCCATAATCTTAGGATCCTAGTGTATTCCTTCACGTATCATAATATCACGTAACATTAAGCGACCCGCTGCTCGTTTGCCCCTTATCCTATAACACGAAGCCCGCCTGGACTGCGACGTCGCCGGTCAATCACGCTTGTCTCACCTCTCCGCGAGCATGTGAGCTCGCACCGATCAATGAAGGATGTATTTGTTAGTCTTGGGGCCCGGTAGTGACACCTTATGTCAAATTTGTTTTCGTCATATTATTCGAATCTTACAGCTTCGATCGGGATGATGCTAAAAGCTGAGCAACAAAATCGGCCAAGCCATAAGTTACTTTTGATCCTACTAGAGATCTCATATCTTATTAACGGTAAATACATTATGGCCTTGTGAGAAACTTTGCATAAAAAACTTTTCGGTGGTATCTTAATCTAAACTTGTCTACACTGAACGAACACAGCGCTGTAACGTCATCGGACGGAGGTCTTATGTTGTTATGCATAAGTAGTAGTACATTGCGAGTAAATATTGTATGATTTTTACATAATGTAAATATAATATGGAATTCACATTCAAAGAAACGACGTTTAAAAATTTCTACACACAAACTACGTTATATCTATCAGAGTCGCATTCCCAAAGCAAAGAAATCGGTAATTCTAAAGCTATTCTGATAGCATCGCATAATAACTAATTGCGCAGAATTAACGAGGAATGTTTATTATTTGAGAATATTCCTCGAACGGTTTTTTTTTCTTGGAATTTTAAAGAAATTAGTTTATTTATTTATTTAAAAAGACATACAGACACAAAAAATAAAAATTATGCGGGGCTCTAAGAAATATAAAAATAAATACCAATAGTTATTACTGAGAAATGTAGTCGTGAGTACCTTTTATCAGGATTGTGTTACTTTATTAATTTCAGTCACAATTACTTCCTCCATGTGTCTTTTATGCGCATTTGATAATAAATTACGCATTAATTTTGTAGGTTGTGAAAGTAAATTTTTCTACAAGGAAAAAAAAGATTTTTCTCATTCATTAAAGACATACTCACATTAAACTTGTTAAGAATTGTGCGTGCGATTCTTCACAAGGCCAATATTGACAGTAAAAGTAGGGCGCGAGTGCGACGACCAGAGAGCTCCATTACCGCGCGTACAAGCGCTTTCATTGTGAATGGGGCCTTACAGTAACAGCGAAAGTGAATGTCTAAGCGAGCTTATCAATTACCTATATAATTAAAAACAAACGTCTGGCTCGATCGGCCTCAGAAGCGTGAAGTGTCAAGGTGATCAACACCAGTAATTAATTGCGTAGAAAATTTGTTTTAATTATGAGTTCTAAATAACAGGAAAACAATGGACGTTTAAACTTTTAAAGCTGTGTGTAAAACAGTTTATGAAGTGAGTTTGCCAACATCGCAACGCTTGGCAGACGGATAAGCCAGGGTCCAAGTTCTGGTCAACGTTGCTGGTATGAATGCTGGACGTATGGATTGCTATACTTCCACTGTTACCATCGCCGAAGGTGTTGACTCATAGCGATAATGATAATAGAATCATGCTGAATTTTCACTGAACTTACCCTTAGTCACTTAAAACAGGCAATGTTTATAAATACCCGTTCACAACTCATTTCACTTGTTGCGCTTGCTCCTTTCCTTCCTTTTACTATAATAAAAATATAGACCGCTGCAGATCATGTAGTTAGTGTGAATGGGATCTTACATAATAAGCAAGCGTATGTTGGTAATATATCAGTAGCTCAAGGACGGGCCAGTATTTAGTATTTACAAACAAAAGTCGAGCTGCCTACAAATCGTTTATCTCGTAGGTATATTTGTATGCGGCGTACATTAAAGCATTACACGAAATTCGGTCGAATGACATCAACACGGCTTACGTGAGATTCCTTCGTTTGAGCAAGAGACTTTAACTCTACTTGTCTTGTTATCCGTCGTGTTAGAATGGAGTAACTCAAATTGCTCTCCTAAATCGAATATATCGATAACGTTTCTCTAATATTTATGAACTCACAACCGTTACCCAGAAGGGTAGGTAGAGATCATGTATTTCAATTTAGCGCGATCCTGGCACACCTTTCTTGCTTCTTCTACATCCATACATCGACGCACACATTCTCGTCGGTTACAGGTACTTCTTATATGTTTTATTTCAACAATTCCGTAACTAACACTAATACTGTGTAGTTACATAGTACACAGTAGTAGTTAGTTAAAAGTAATTAAAAAATAATACAGGAGAAACTCGATTATCCGGACTGTTGTCGTGAGGCATTCAGATAATCGATTATAAGTAATAATCGTTTTTGTTAAGAAAAACGGTTTTGTATGTGTTGTGTATTAAATTATACATGAAAGTGTCTATTTAAATTAGCAACAATAAACAAAGTTTTTTAATAAAACGTTAAAATACATTTTCGAACGTACATATGTCTTTATTTTTTTTTTTTTCTAATAATACTTAGTTATTGCAACTTAATCGTGAAATTAAATATGTATGTACTTATGTATTATGGTTAAATATGTTTTTAAATCAAAAATCAAATGTCTGTCCTGGGTGGAATCGTACCCACGACCTATCCCCTCCCTATCTTACTAACTACGCCAACCGACCCGTCAAATAAAACATGTATAGATTTCGAAAACTTTTCTCAAGTGGGGGACCTTCCCTTGGCAATTTATTCAGTTCATTATTAAAATAAATTGCATACAATGGCCGCTTGCATCGCTAATATGGATCTAATGGATTCGTGGAATGAAATTTAAAGAGTCCCATTAATAATTCGCGCATGAATATTAAACTTACGTATTATTTAATAATGAAGACTACCTTTTTAATTTGCTTTATGTTAATAAATTACTTGAACTTACATATTTTTTCCCGATTAATGACAGGTAGAAATCCCTATGAACCTAGCATGTGACAGGTGTATCCCTTCTATACACATATTACACATGTCCCAGATAAATATTAACAGTTTTATGTAAATATTAAGTTGTATTGGTTTATTACCAAAATAAGAAGATATAAAAATTAAAAAGATATTGTTTAGCTTTATCAATGTGATGTCTATCCGGTAAGTATGAGTCCAGTAGGTTTGTAAACAAACAAACGTCACTTAACATATGAACATGGCAGCCATTATTCTTTTTGTACTTTCATTGGAAACGTTGTAATTTTTTGGAAATTGTGAGATAAAGTGAAGTAATATTGTATAATAACGATAACTTATGTTATGAAATGAGAAAAAAATATTAGGAAATTCTAGAATTTTACAGTAAAAGGTAAGGTGTACTCTTTGTTTACAAGATTTCCATCTTGATTTGGAACAAACCGTTTGTGGTTCGATATTGCATAGTGTGTCCGCCATTTTCTGACAGCTGTCAATAGTTAACAAAATGTCGTCAGTGAGCAGCGGGACCGGTTCACTTTCGACTGATCACTGAACCAACATAATAAATAGTCTTGCTTAACTGTATTCGTCACATCAATAGTTTCGTTACATTGTATTCAAATATGCCTATGTAGATTTATATTAATTGATAAATCTGTACAAGCAAAGTTGGCTGAAGTCGGTACGTACCAAGGTTCTTTTAAGATTACCATATATGCAATTCCAGTACTTTATGTGAACCTAGTGTTAATTAATAAATATGCAATATTCAAATGACATCAAAATTTTATAAAAGATTGAAATGTTTTTGTACATAATTTTAAGTCTTTTTCTTTCATCTTTATGCTTTTACTTTTTGCTCCGTCGTGTCGGAATCCATAGGGAACATCGTCTTTTATATACGCAGATATGCACCTATAAAAAAACAAAAAAAATCCGCAGGAAACTTACATTTTTAATAAAAAATTGCCTATGTGCTATTCCAGACTATAATCTACCTGTTTGGTACAGATTTCATCCAGATTCGTTCTTTCGTTTTTGCGTGAAAAAGTAACAAACATCCATACATAAAAACTTTCGCATTAATATATAAAATTTTGGTTATAGATGTCATGCTATTCTTGGCTAAAGTTAAAATTTGATAACTTTAATTTTGACATCTAATATTACTCGGCAATTTTCGTTTGCTTAGCATGAACTCAAAAAACACTAATTTTCTTCGTTTCATATAATGAAATGAAAATATAGTCGTTTCCCTTCCAATTAAAACCGCGTTCTATTAATTATTTAGATATTCAAATACTTCAGCTAACGTTAGAGAAGCTTTAAATTAGTGTCGGGTTGACTTTCAAAAACCCGTTTCATATCCAACGTTTCACGCTCTATGACAAATATGCGGATATCATATTAATACTGGGTAACCTTTCAATGAACCATTCAAATGTATATATTATTGAGTATTAGAAAAATCTTCACCGTTTTTTTAATTGATTTTTTTAGCAACGTTGGACGATATTTTTAGCGGGAAAATCCTATACGTTCGCGTGAACAACATGCGCAACATATTTGAATTTGGAACAGGTTCGACGAACTTTATTTCATTTATTTTTCTTGTATTCAATTTTGAATTTTAATGTTAGGACACGATGGTCTAATTTAAGTGATTATTTATTTATTATTGAACTATTTTTGCGCCTTTCAACTGTCTGATTTTGTTGCTTTATAAGTGTAGTCAATAGTAGAGATATTGAGGATGGACTGAAAGCCGGAATTTAACTGATTGAATCCAATGCTGTCTTAGTGGTTAAGTAAGCAGTTCATAGTGTGACGCAAAACTCGCGTCTTATGTTTGTCAATTCCAACTTTGATACCGTTGTAAAAATTATATATCAACTCAACGGCCTACCCTAACAACTCGTGCAATTAACTTCTGACTAGAGGTCTCATTTAATTTAATACTAGCCAAATACTAGGTCCTGACCGAGTATACTCTGCTGTCATCTGTCATCGTAAGATCGTGTTTTTCGGAATGTATTTAGAATTCGAATAATGACATCTAGCGTATTGTCATAGAAAATTTAGGTTGCACTAAGATTTTACACTGCATTTACGACGGTGCCTTAAAAAATTTTTGTTAGTTTTTATGGGCAATAGTTTTGACAATTTGCAAAAATATTTATATTTTTAATGTTTAAATAGTCTTTTTTATTCAAGCTTTATTTCATACAACGCACAAAAATCTTTATACTACCATTGGCGTCAATGTATATATACAAACATACCTATTGTATGCCACTGGTATCTAATTAACTGGTATCCCTAATTTTTGTGAGATGGCCCTGAATGACATTATCCGAATATGAAATCATTGTACCGAAAAACACGAGTTTTAGAAAATGTAAGAAACTGGAGGTTTCTCAATGCAAATTTTAATACTAGAGTAGGGAGGAAATAGATTGGAGTATATTAGGAAATTCCTAATTTGTAATGTTATTATACTTTGTAGATTGTATGTAATCAAAAGATTTTGTAGTAATTATGTGAAATTAATTATTTATTAATTTGAAAACGCAGTCAATTATTTACTTTAGCCTTTAGTTTCATCTACCGTTTAGTTTCTCAAGTAGGTACGTACAGAGAAATCATTTCGTAAAATTTGTGTCGTCTATATGGCAATAGACTTATTGAAATGCGAAAGGCTATTGCTATCTCTACCCATATCTACTTTAAAATATTTAAAAAATATTAAAACTTTCGTGAGACATTATAAAAAATAACTTTTTATTAAAATGTCTGAGTGCGTGGCGGGATGCGGCCGCGAAGTAATCCCATTCACCCTGAAGAAGGACCTCCTATCGGAGGTCCGAAACCTGTTGCTACAAAATTACCGTAAAAAAAGCCAATGTCAGTAATGCCGTTTTTATAAAAAAAGTTTAAAACTATTTTTTTATACTGTTATTTCTTACGACATATGTCAGATACCGTTATAAACTAAAAAAATAAAATTTATTCGTCATTACGAATTCACCATTGAAATTTAATAAATAAATAGATAGATTTATTATTCCTCTAATCTGATACGAATTGAAAAAAAAACAACTTAACAAGGATTAAATATTTTTATTATACGCATCATTTGTATAATGGACAGATCTTGTATGCAAAGGTTCGCGCGCGTGTAGCGCCCACGCACACCGGGGTCGTCGACCCGGTGTCTCGGTTACGTAACGATCTGCGGTTTAAGGGTGAGTTTTGATAAAAAAAAATATTACATGAAAGACATAATAACTAAACAAATTTCCAACACAATAAGAAGTTTGACTTATCAACTTGTATAAATCCATTAAGAGCTTCAACCACGTGCGGTTATGATGCCAATGTAGAGTACATTACTAAAGAGGTCTTCATACTTATGCACTTATACTACAAATACTTAATGTAAGCCTAATCCTTAAACTAATTTCACTTAGTCTGTGGTCAATAATTCCACAGAGTATGGTCGATTTATCGCCATTCAGGCCATTCTCGATGGTTAACATTATGACATTTAGAGAGCGGAATTAACACTTTCTTATATATACACTCTGGTCTGATGGTTATTTTATTAAATTAAATCATTTGACATATTATGAATGTTACTAGTATGATTCATTTGTATGATTAGCGTAGCCTTAATAAATAAATTGATGCTTTGCGGAATGGCATTGTTACTCTACAGATATTATTTTGTCCATTCCTAAAATTTTGACTTCACTATCATCTTTGTGAAAGTCGAGGAAGTTGTGATGATTATATTTTCCTTAAAACATCTTATGTCAAAGATGTATCGTCAGAATCAATAAAGATTTTTCTTTTTTTTGCGAAGTTATTCAAAAGATTACTTGATTTGAAGCGAAGCGACTGTTTGTTTAAGGAGATAAGGGGGCAAACGAGCAGCGAGTTGCCTGGTGGGTAGCGATCACAACTGCACAGGAACATGTACAAACTTGAAGTGAGCGTTTCTGGCATTTAAGGAAGGAGTACGCTGTCTTGAAGGACCCTGAGTCGTATCGGTTTGAAAATGTTGGTGAAGGCAGATCATATCGCGAGGTGATTGTGCGAGGTAGTAAGTTCCCCGTAAACAGTTTGTCAGCCATCAAAATGATATGGTATATGGAGCTCTGTCCCGTTGGGTGATCGATGCTTCTCCTAAACTATAGAAGAGCGCTAATATGCTATCTAACAAAACTTTAATAAACTAATTGAATAAATTACATTTCGAAAGAAATCGTGGTCCGTCGGACAATCGTAAAGTCGTGTTGTGTTGGCAATGTTTGCGAAGATTTGCATTTACTTACGTAAGATTTACATCCGCCGGTCATCGACCATTTCTATTTGTCACGTAGATACTAGTTGTCAACGACATCTAACGGTTATGCGGCAAACAATCTAGAAGTGAACACACATACCGTAAAACCGAATACTATTTTTTTTTAGATTTTATTAAGTTTTTGTACAGTTTACAAAAAAGGTAAAAAACAACGTTAGGTGTACACGTACGGTGTATATATTTATATGTTAACATATCTTCGTCAATGCTTATGATGGTGATCAGCCATGAGGCATAGAATGTAAAATTGACTTTAACAAACTGTTCCAGACTTGTAAGAATTTACACAAGTTGTAAATTATACTAACTAGAATACATTCCAATTACAGTTATTATTCGATATATTACTTGCCAATTGTGATCCAGAATTCAAATTAAGCAAGCAAGTAAGGTAGCTTAAAACTAGTCGAGTTGGTTCAACTATTTAGAACAAGGTTGGTCAACCCCATTATCGCCGGCCAATGTTAGATGGCGTAAGTTTGCATAGTGTTCAGCTTAGGATCATATCCGTTATTCTTGACTAAGGAAATATAGAAAACCTTATCAAAGAATGCTCCCAACACTGACGACAATGCTGTCAGTTATATATTAATACAGAGCTTTTTTAAAAAGAGAACATTGTGACTAGATGTTAAATACCCCTATATATCTAACCGTGTCAAAATTGAAGCCAGTGAAAAGTAGTCGCCAATTGGTTACTTCGTAAAATCCCTGTATTTGTAATTAAATGACGGTATGTGCTGTGAAATCGTATAAAGCTAGCCTCGAGCAAATAAAAGTGCACGAACATCATATACAAGTAAATAATCAATTACCGAAATATTTTTACACAAATATACTAGAAAATCCATATTTGGACGTTTAATTTGTTTGGACACGGTATCTGATGTGACTTAAATCTATGGTTGGGACTATAATTTAGGAAAGCATGCTCAAGTGAATCGGGCACTCTGAAGGGATGAATGAAGATAGAGAGAGATACAACAAATTTATGTAGGAAAAGTGAGTAGCGGAGTTGAGAGGCGATGAGAATTATTAGAATGATGAGAATGAGAATTATATCTACCAGATTAGTAATATATTAAAGAAAGGAAGTATTAATATTAAGACTAATTGTAACCGACGAGCATGGCATGTATGTGTAGATGTATGGATACAGATGAAGCGAGAGAAGTGTGCTAGGATCCTCATATAGAAAACCTTCAATCTCTGGCTACCTTCCTCAGTTCTGGTTGGTTATATTATTCTAAATCCTATTCAATACTTATAAAAAGTCGTTTACAAAAAATTCTCAATCTGACTGGAAGTTTTATGGATCAAGTTTATATGTAACTTTTACATTGTACTAATACCCTTACAAGTGAAATCCTTCTTAGTATCGTCCATTCATCGCTTAATTAACCGAGACGAATTCAACAACGTGGATGTTACACGCTTATTTCAATCAGTCCACTTCTTTCGAACAAAAGTATAGAAAAACTTGATCACCATCTGGAGCATAAATATAAACAGTTAGTGCCACATCGTAGATCCGATAACGATCGGAAAATTCTTCACTAGATTTGAATGATGTGGTGGTGTGTTGTACGTCGTGTGAGGATTTTGTTAGCAAGTCTTCATTGGTTTAATTTAATTTAATTGTAGGAGTTAATCTATTTGGTGAGCGTGAGATTTACTTCCTGAAGAATTAACCTAGATGGTAAATTCGCTGAGGAAAGTTAATAGAAATTGTCATTTTTACTACTACTGTTTACATTTATAGTTTTTCGTTTAATTAATATTTATTTATTAATATGTAATTTGTTTATGAATTATGTAAAGGAGTTGACTAAGTCTTGGGAAGCCTTTCTATTGAAAGTGTCATATTAACATGTTGTTTATTTCATGTATATCAAATAGTTGAGAAGACCGCTGAACCGATTTTGATACATTTTTGTGTGTGTTTGTGTGGGTCCTGGTATGGATTAGATTCTATAGGACCCGGTAGCACTGCCATCGAGTCCTATGAGCTTAATTCATACTTTTTGACGAATTACAAAATTAATGACTTTTGAAAAATCGTTAGTTAAACCCGCTAAAATGTCTACCGGGTCCGGTGGTTTCTGTTTATAATACCTTTGTATGTATCTCATACATTACATTTACCACTGGCTGCGAGAACGCGTCGACTTTTGCTTTCGATAGAGACTGCCGGTGTCAACTGGGTCGCTGCTTTCACAACACTACTGCAACGTTTTTCTTTCTTTTTTGTCGTTCGCTCAACTCAGAACACTAGTGATGTGTTCGACATAACTTAATACTGGATATCGACATTTTTTTGTCTCGATGTAGTATTTGTTTTAATTCTTTTTGAGTTGAATTAAAACAACTAAAACATTATAATATGATGATATGAATTTATAAAGTGATAGTGCCAAGAATCGAGAACATGTTGTGTTAATAGGTCATACAAATAACAATTAATAGTAATTTATACGTACAATACATTAGTATACATAACACGAATAATAACAGAAATCAAATATAACAAGACCTAGCTTGAATCTTACTTAAACAAATTTAGCGTTGACTTTCACTACTTGAAAAGTGATAGGAGCATAGTGATTAAGCGACTTTCTTATGATTACATCCGATGCATGTCGATAACTGTCAGCTGTCGCCACGCCCATCACTAACACATCTATCGTTCGTCACGCTAAATATTATTGAATATTATGTTATTGATCGATTAAAACTATTGTAAGTCGGTATAAAGATAATATCGAATGAAGTCGATTATGATCAGTGTTCTTCCGTCAATAACTAAGACAATTTACCTATATATACTCGAATATTAATCGATTAAGAATCATTAGAAACAGAAGTTGATTATGATCGCCTGACTTGCGTGCAGTCAAGGCGAGAAACAAGGCCGACTAGCCTCGTTGGCCAGAGCAAACGGCGTTAAATCAATTACAAAAGATTTTGCATGTTACGTGTTAAACGTTTCCATTGTCAAACGGCAACCGTGAAGTGTTTAACAATTATAAAACAACTCATAGTCGAAATAATGAATAAGAAACAACTAAACAAAATGTTCGCCTCCATAAATTAGTCTTATACTCGTATTGGAAGGAAGAATGAAGGAAGTTGAATAAATAAATACTAATAGGTTTTTCACATATAAATTTGGTTCGTAGGTTCCGAATATGATGATATTAAAGAGAAATTATATAAGTGAGTTCACACTGCCGAAAGATTCACATAAAACATGTCGTGACATTAATTTTTAGAAAGTGAGAGAGATAGCAACGTTTTTTATGTGAATTTTCGGCAGTGCCAACTCACTGTATGAACTATCGCTTATCACCGTATGACACAAGTAATTGGTATTATACATATTAATGCAAAAAACAAACACTCATTGAAAGAAAATCGAATCTAGGACTGACAAATCTTAAACGGAACACAGAAGCAGAGTCACAAGGGCTTCTGCGCAGTATGAAACCTATTTTCCTAATACACCCCAATTATATCTTATCCTCTAGATAGCGGCATAGGCTTGACAGCAAAGAAAATCTATTGCATACCTTTCTTTGCCCATGGGTTATCAGTAGGACGAAATACTTGACCAACCCACGTTGATAAGCAGGCATCCTTGACGCTTTGTTAGTGATACAGAAATAGTATTGATATAATGATAACATTAGTTTCGACCAAGCACTCAAGAAGCTCTCGTAAAATATTATACCTTATTTCACAGCAAGATGGGATTTTTGTAAATAAAGGTTTTTACTTTAAAATTCGTATATTCCAAAATATTTTCGAAAAAAAACTTTTTCTCATATTACCTTGCAACATTAGTTATCAATTACACAATTTCACATGACTTTATCTCACGATTTCCACAAAATTACATTTCCGATGAAAATATAAAAAGTATAATGGCCGCCATGTAAGTGACGTTTGTTTGTTTACAACAATCTTATCTCTTTTCAACATTGTATAGTCATCATCCCATTTTCCCACTTATGAGGTGGACAGAGTATAAATTTCCATCGCAAATATTTTTCATTTGAATGTTTAATTGAGTCGGATCAGCTAAATAATTAATAAAGTTAATATTAGCGTTAAAAGGAAGTGTGTAATCGTTTTCAATGCCTTAAGGTGCGGCCACACCTTACTTACCCGTTTGGCGAGTAAGAAAGCTGGTTCTAACGCGTTAGAAAGGGCGTATGTAGTGCCAGAACATATACCGAGTTAGTAATTACGCTGTTTTTTTGCTTTGTCATTATGTAACTGATGACCAACATAAATTAGCTATCATCATTTCCACTCAGTTCTTAAATCTAACAAAAAATAAATACGTCGCTTGTGTACAAAAATTTGGGTAATTTTTGTATTTACAAATCCGAACTTCTGACAGGGCCTAGTTTGTCTCCTAAAAGCTTGGTGTACTCGGTAGAGCGAAGCAACATTTTTGTGGCTATATGTAGGCGATAATTACCGAATAATTGGCAATTTTTCATTGGGATTAGTATGCCTACAAGAAAAGAGTGCTAAACTAGTGTGTTCGTGATTTAAGCAGCGTTATATTTATATGATTTAATATTGCCTGTGTTAAAGTCGCGACGTTTAGTAAATTTAAATGTTGATTAATTGACGTTTTATTGTGAATGTTTTAATAAAGTCCCATTTATTGTTATTGTTGATGTAGCGGCAATTCGTCAGCGATATTTGGGTTTGCTTACAGTTGCTTACGTTTTTCTTTTTAGTTTACCAAAGTCCAGTGAATGACCTTTCTTGGAATGTCGTCTGATGAAACATTATTAACATAGGAAAGCGACTAGAAATCAATTTATAAGTCGGCTCCAAAGTAACTTTAGGTGCGGCAGGAAATTCGGTTTCCTTCGATTACATAAGTCAGCTTACTGTCCCTTGGCCCTAGGCTTAGTTTCAATGATAGCTTGAATTTTCTTTATTAAACATTTTTTTAAGATGATTTTATTTGAAACTGATATAAATACTACTGTACTGTCAGGTGTATGTGAAGTAATAAATAACGTTGTGACAAATTATAAGGTACGTTATGATTGTTCCAACTTTTTGTTAGGATGAATGAAAAAAGACAGAGAGCAAATGTATGTAGCAAAAGTGAGTGTCAATGTTGGTAGTTTACGTCCCATACGAACATATACCACTGGTCAGTGACTTGCTAAAGAAGATATTTGGAGTATACGGAAGAGACAAGCATGTATGCACATGAAAGAAGAGAGGTGTGCCAAGACCGTCCGAAATGTAAATGCGTTATCCATGCCCACCCTTACCCAAGTAAATGTTTATTTATTTGTCATCTTCACTTAATATTATAACGAGAAAGGATTTTTGTATGTAGAAAAAGAAAAAACTCAAAAACTACTGGATCGATTTCAATAATTCTTTCACCATCAGAATGCTACATTACTGAGTAACATTGATTATATTTATTACTATAAAATAGGAATCCCGCCTAAAACTTCAATAATGTAACCCTACGTGTAAAAAAATTAGCCATGAAATGTTCTTAATCGAATGCGCTCCGGAAACTATTGATGATAGAACTAAAAAATGCTTTACAATACAAAAGACTTAGAGAAACGATACGTACGTACATATAAATATATATATATATATAAATATATATATATATATATATATATATACATACATATATATAATAAAGCGTGCTAAGCCGCATACAACAATTAGTATACCATATAATAAAGAGTTTTTATGATTCCAATCGACAATTCGAACAAATTTAATAACTCTAGAAGCAAAGGTATAAAATAATAATTCTCATTTTCACAGGGAAACACCTCGTACTATCTACGGATCCAGAATCCGTGAAGGATGAGTTCGCATTCGACAATCCCGGCTTCAGGCAGGACGAGAGACAAGCGTGGAGACACGAGGCGCCCACACTCCCGCTCGGTGGAAAGACCAGCGCGCTCCAGGCTGAGTTCACCAGGCCAGAGCACAGCAAGGATGATTCATATTTACAGGTGCGTTTAAATATTCCAACTAGCAAATTAATTTAATTACGTACATTCTAATCATGCTCAGAGTTTCTCTTCGATATTGTATCACAAATAATGTGCTCTGTAGTCTGTCCGCAATCACATTTCTATCAATAGTGCGAAGAATGGGTAATAGGTTTATGGTTTGTTCTAAATCAAGATGGAAAATTTGTAAACAAAGGGCACACTTTACCTTTTACGCTAAAATTCGTAAATGCCTAAATATTTTCGTGAAACCACTCATTTTCTCTCATTATGCATTATATTTTCAATTGATGACAATTGGCAACGATGACGTCATCATATTGATTTACCTAGTTATTAAAAGTTGATGATAAATGAAATGAATTTTTTAATCGAATGTTATGTAACTGTACATCGAGAAGTAAGCCGTGTGTTGCGCAAGCGTCACGTAACAAGAGATGTGCATTTCCTCATTGATTACTACTCAATGGACAGTGTTGATAATATTATATGTATGTATCTATCGCCGTCAGATTATAATCTCACAGCCATATCATAACCCGCCGGAAAATTGTGACCTGAACGCGTGGGTTAGGTTTGTTACGTTTGACTTGATAAAATTGTCAATGATTCATTCACCTTACACTTTGGCGTCGGTTTATAATATGGCTAGTGAGATTATAAATGGACGATAATAAACCGTCACATCGTCAAACATTGGAAACGTCATCTGTAAGATTTAACAAGCTATATTGTGAACATGTCGCAATTCGTCGGTGGCTAATACAAAATACTTTGCCGCGTTCACCTTATGACATGTCCTGTTCGTTTTGAAAGTCTACGGTGCACTGTAAAGCACTAACACACTCTTCAACTTTTCTAATTTCCTTACCGATGTTTTCCTTAATAGAAAACATGTCTTTAAACACAAATTACGCAAGGTCTGGCGTGTAACGCGAGCTCGCGAGATGCTTCAGCATTCCGCGGAGATTGTGAGAGTTGGCATGTGCTGTGTATTGTGCAACCGGAAACATGGTTACAAGTGACTTAATAGTATTTTTGAACATTTCACAAATTGAGAAGGTTTTTTCACATTCTGCAAGCGCACTGCATGTACACATTCATGTAATTTGTAAATTATTGTTTTATACTAAACTAGTGGCTTGACACGCTTCGAGATTATATGCCAAAATCTTGGTCAATATTTATCGTAATATTTCAGACTATTTGCACTTAAACCTTAACGAATTACATACCTAATACCTCCTCGTAGATCACTCCGTCTTTTGACTAAAACCGTAAGAGATTCAGCTTATTATTAATATTTACTTTAGTTACTTTTATTGCGTTCTCACAGACGGCTAGTTGCGATGAGGGGACTTTGTTTTATACTTCGTCTAGTTTGGCAGACACGAGCCTCGAATCCCTTACCAGATAGTCATTACTGCATACCTTCAACCCCGGCCCCCCACCCGCTACCTCGTCGCGGGTAATGATGCAATCATGCTCCGATCTGCATTCCATCGACGAAGCGCAGTAAATTAGGTACACTCGCGCGCAATAATATCACACATACACAATTAAGGGTCTGCTTCACAAAGTCTGAGTTACAGCTTATTAACTAATTGACTGATCAATTAACTTTTTAACGTAGTGTTACACTAACCTATCTTGTCCAACTTAAGAAATCTTATGTATAATTATCTGCCGTTTCTAACTTAAATTTAAACTTAATAATGCAAGCAAAGTATCAGTTCACTTCGACGATTTGATTTAAGGTTATAAACTATCGAGATAATTTAAAGATAATGTTAGGTGATGATAAACAAATGATTTATTAAAAAAACTCCAAATCAAGGTTAAAAAAATGTATGTAAATCCGAGTAATGCTTTATAAAATCTCTGACCATCATGTCAGAGGGTCTAGCAATTCTTACAAAAAACACTGACGAGAAATAATCCGATTATAAAGTGACGAAAACAATCGGTCGGTGACTACATATATAAAACATGAGGCATATGTAATATCCAAACCGGGAATGGGAAAGATAGTAATCGCTTTGGAATGTCACTATTTTTTAATACCGTTGTACCGAAGTAACTCTAAAACCTTATCTTAAAGTCTTTTTATTCATACCTTGAACTGAGAAACATGCTAACATGATAACTTAGCAAAGACTAGCTTACAGTGCCATATAAGAATCGTTGTAAGTTTTAAACGCTGTTGGTTTTCTACGTGACTGTACTAGGTGCGCGTGTCTATAATGACTTTAGATTTAAGTAAGCCAATGATATATAATAATAATGTGGAAATTATGCCTGTAGGATTAAAAATTCAATAATTATTAATAAAAAATAGACACTTTGACTGACATTCTTGAAATAAATAGCGCGTTTTAAATATCTCTGAGCTTAGGGTACAACTTGAGATTAAACAAAGGATAGAGATCGGGAGATTATGTAAAGGGAGGGGAAGAGTATTTTACTCGGAACGATAAGAACAAAATATTTATATTGAATCTCTGACATCATGTTAAAGTGACGCCAGCCTAACAAGGCAAACAAGATAAGACCACCTAGAAACACCGACGGTCTCCGGGTTTCCCGCCGCTGATAGTAACAACTTAATTACACTTTTAATTTAGACCAAATTCTTCATTAATGTTAACGTCAGAAGTCATTTGTTGATAAGTTTGTTCGTGGATCAAGGAAGAATATAATCTATGAAATATAAAATAATAAAAAACTGGCCAATTGCGAGTCGGACTCGCGTACGAATAGTTCCGTACCATAAAAACGGCAGAAAAAATTACGTTCATTGAATGGGAGCCTAAATTAAATATTTATTTTATTCTGTTTTTTATTAGTATTTGTTGTTATAGCGGCAACAGAAATACATAATCTGTGAAAATTTCAACTGTCTTACTATTACAGTTCATGAGATACAGCCTAGCGACAGACGGACAGACAGACATACGTACGGACAGCGGAGTTTTAGTAATAGGGTCCCTTACCTTTTGTTTACGGAACTCTAAAAAGACAGAAGTGTCCTATGGAGAGCTCGTTTGTCCCCTTAAGTATCCTACTTAAAAAACTGTATTCAATAACAACAAATTCACAAAAATAACAATAATTTTACGCATAAGAGTCAATTCTTAAGAATTAGTTTTGAAGTCGGTGTCAACGAAGATAGGTCTATAACCTGTATGTAACTAACTGTCGATCGAAAAAGAATCATCGAAATCAGTTCACCAGGAGCGGAGTTCTGAGAGAACAAACATACAGACGAATTGATAACCTCCTCCTTTTTGAAGTCGGTTAAAATAGTTTTATATAAATATTAGCGCCAGCTTCACACGGGTTCTCCATAAGAAACTTTTAGAAAAACTCCTTTCTTACCATAATAAACAGAAATCTCTGCAAATTTTGAAGTCTCTCGCTCCAGTAGTCTGAGCTGTGCTTTGATATATCAGTCTGTCAGTTTCTTCTTTAGTGTACATAGATTTAGAGTAAAAGACATTTTTATTCCACAATATTTCGTAGTAACTGTTATCTATTCTTAGCTCCTATTACCTGTTTATTATGCTATGGTGATTAATCAACTGTCATCGATCGTGCATGCTAATGCATGCATGCCTGCGCGCCGCGCCAGTCCTGTCGCATACTTGGCTGTAAATTATTTTAAGCTAGATAGCTAGCTCTGACGTGTTCTTGTAATTTTAGTCTTATCTCTCATTTAGTTATCGAATTGAGACATAAGAAAGTTTATCGTAAATCAATTTCATCATCATGCATGTTCCTTACAGTGGTTGAGCTCGCAACCACATCTGTCGCTTGAATGGGCTGGCTGAACCGGTGAAATACCACGACTTTATAGAAGGCAGGCGTGAAGAAGTAATTTGCGTTTCGTCCGATGAGTGAGGTGCTGGAGGCCCAAATTCAGTTCTCTTTCCCTTCCTCTTAAGGAAAGGATGGGAAGGGGATAGTATGATGGGCGAGGGAGGAAATATCCAATTTTCCCATTCATTCCCTACTCTGTCTTACTTCCTGTCGATATCTATGGGAAGTGGTCACTTAATATCATGCGATCCGATGACGAGCCAGTACGGGTCGCGTGCTCTCTGGCTGTAATAAGCGATGGCCTTTAGTCTTTAATAATCAAAATTCCGATAACTTAAACTCATACGGATATCGTTTCATGGACAAGTGACGTCATTACGTTAAATACTTAATAGTAAAGCTGTGACATCATCGGCCCGTCACAGTTAAAAGTCTTAACATTGTTTTAAGTCATTTGGATGAAGTCACATGATTATGTTGGCAAGGCTACAGAAGATGCCTCTACTAATTATTAAGGATGTTGTTGGGTTGCGTTGTTCACTTAACATTATGTCGTCTGTTTGTTCGTCTCCTTCTGTGGTAAAATAAACTTAGATTTATTTACACGGAATGTTACCGACGGATACGAAATTGTGTACTAAAAATATTTGTCGGAAGTCGTTCAACTTCCTTATTTCCTTGTTCTTGTTATAGATTTACTGAATGAACGCATTTTTTTTCATTCAATGAAATAATACTATAAAAAATCTTACCTTGTCGTTTGAGGATTAAATTACCAAATGTCAATCAATAAATACAATGAAGGTTTCGTCTTAGAATATACAATACTAATGACCCGCCCTGGCTTCACACGGGTACCACTAATTATGTTGATCCGATCACTACCAAACACAGGAATGTGCCAATCTGGACAATCCCTGTAAATTACATCGAAATCGGTCCAGCCTTTTCGGAGTCTATAGGTCTGTAGGGATCATACATACTTCGCTTTTTATATACTTTTTTTCATAAAAAGTATCCTATGTTACTTTTAGTACATCCAAGAATATGTGTACAAAGCTTCATGATGATCAGTTGAGTAGTTTTCTCGTGAAAGCGTTACAAACAAACTTACAATCACATTTATAATATTAGTAGGGATGACGTGTTTGCAGTGAATAAATAATAATATAATAATAAATCGGCCTTTTTAGAATGTTCCCACTACAGGGACACAGGCCTCCTCTCTGAGAAAGGGAATGAGCCGAATCCACCACGCTGGCTCGGTGCGGGTTGGTGGATTACAGTGAAACCTGTGAGCATGTTAGCGGCTTTTGTATTATGAAACTTTTGTTGACAATGTTAACGATATTTTAATTATAATTGTTGTGCAACCATTATAGTTTACAAATTAAAGTGATTTTTTTTCAATATAATTCATTTTGTTTGCAGCGTGGTCGGGTCCGTCGCGTGAAGCTCTGGGCGCGCGACTTCACCGGCCTTGGTCTTCGCTGCGGGGGCGGGGCGAGGGAAGGGGTACATGTACACTCCGTGCTCAGGAGTGGACCGGCAGCTGCTGCCGACTTACAACCAGGTATGTTAAGCAAGCGCTCCTAACTTAAACGCACAACTCTCTCGATCCATCCTCATTTATTGTAAATCAATGTATAGGTTCATACCCCAACCAATTGATTAGGAATTTTAAATAATCAATTGTGTCGTAATAGTTTGGCAGTGACACGCTGCTATGATACGAAATCAGTTTCATACGTTGCATGAATTGAAGTATTTATTTAAATCTTGCAGGCGATAAAATCAAAAGCATAAAGATCGAGCTGATGGGCACGCCGCTAGAGGACGCTGTGGCTATACTGTCACTCGCGTCACCCTATCCCGTCGAGTTGGAGGTGGTGGAGGGCGGCAGGGCGAGCGGCGGCGGCTGGGCGGTGAGACATCCGCTGCTCAAACGTGCCGGCTCTACCGGTGATGTTTGTACGGTAAGTTGACGTTATTATAATGTAAGGAGCTATGTCAACAAAAACATTAAAATAGTAAATCGTTCACGTTATTAACCCAGAAGGGTAGGTAGAACAAAGACAAGCCTAGCATAAAATTACTAGCATAATCCAAACGGGATTATGTTAGCTGGGAACAACAGCATAATGCATCATCAGTTTGATTGTAAAGTATTTTGGGATGAATATTGGACAAATAGGTAAATCTGTCGCACCGTTTAATAGAATGGTGTATTAGGATTTCTGTTACACCATGTTTTTTAAACGACCTGAGAATTATAGATTAATCCACCCTTCTTTTGTCTTGTCGTATCCCATTTTTATTTAATTTTTGCGCACTTTCATTACATTTATAACTAAGTCTTAAAATTTAATTCTCTAGTTTATCAGTACGTTTGTTTAAAATACAATATTACAGAGTTGGACCCAAGCATCAAAAAAAATATTAAAAGCTCGGTAAAAAACGTATTATAGTTTGGTAAAATCAGGGGATGAAAGTTTGTACGGAGAAAATACCAGTGTGACGCCGGGGCGATCAGTTTCTAATAGAGATATGATCTATTAAATAATCACATAAAATATTTAGAGAAATTTATCAAATATGTTTTTAAAAGATATGTTGTGTTACTTTACGCGGTAGAGTCGCAGCCACAAATGGTAGTATCACAATCGTACCTTCACTCACGTCCGCTATGGTTGCTGTGCGACACCTACGCTGCGGACGTGGTCATATTTATAGTATAAGGATCTCGAAGTTGGCTTTTTCAATTAGTATCTTTGGGGATTTTACGCTCATGTACTTCAATAATTACCAAATATACATTACTAGCTATTGCCCGTGGATTCATATATTGGTGCGCCTTGTCAGTTAATTTGAACAGTAGGCCGTGACGGCGAACAGTCTGACGCTCTCATGCCGTGATGCCAAGTCTGCGACTCTCGACTATTTATAATTAAAATAATAAGTATAAATTGCTTTTAATCGCAAAACTGTCTTTTTTATTATTTTACTTCATATCTTTTACTTGTTTTTATTTATTAGAAATTCATATATAATTTTTTTTCTCCCTTGAAGTGTAAATATATATATATATATATATATATATATATATATATATATATATATAAATAGTCATCATCACATCACCACGGTAAATGATATAAGATTATATTTTCTATCTGTCGATAAGTTTTTTGTGATTATTTCAACCCCTTTTTTATAACAATAGGTAATTCATGTATATATTCATCCCAAGCAGCATAATATTAGTAGGGATTAGTTTAAAGTTATATTTCGTCAACATCATATTACGTTTCTCAATACTATAAAGTAGTATAATCAGAAAGTGGACGTCAAATCGTACACGAGTCTAACTCACCGTTGTACATACAAACGTACTTTGTACGTCCACATAAACGTGACCCCTAGAGGCACCAACGGCGAATTACGCAAGGTTTCAGCCTAATTTAGTTTTTATGATTTAGCTCTGCAACCCACTTGTGATTTATCAGTTTACATGTGAGATGATTGTATAAACTTCTTATGCCGTATCTTATTGTTACATAATAATAAATTTTTGAACAAAGAGCCTTTAAAGATACATTGTCTCGCAGTCTCGCAATTTAATTCATGAATATTTTATAGGCGAAGAACCACGACATTATAATGCAATAGCGTTTCAACTAGTATTTTTTATACTTCAATCAATTATCGTAATATATCGATTACCTCTGAATCAATTTTTAAATCAAATTGCTATTGCAATAATCTGTAAAATTAAATTAAAATCAATTGAATTATCATAAATAAATTAAAATATTGAATGCAGCAACAAGCACCCGAAGAAACCCAAGCACAAACTTGACTGGACTCCGACCTATCTAATAAAAATATCCAATCTTGAGACCCTCTTGGCTGTCTTAGAAGAAGGGGGCACAAACTAGAATGTCAAACACCCATAGTTTGGGAATCTCTGTTATAGAAGGATTGATGTCACGAATTTCCATTTTGCAGTTATTAATTACACTCCACTCTCGCTTCGTTTACTCATAATATGTCTTCATTTTTTCATTTCAATTTTAATCTCAAAGTCATCTTTTAATGCAATTTTTTTTCATTTTATGCGAAAATATAGTAAGTATAGATTCGAAAATCGTAATGTCGATACTTTCCGACAAATCGTTGTAGTTATATCCCTAGTACTCACTTATTGTAACGTTGAAATCGTTCGCCATTCACCAACTAAATGTTAATTTTTCTAGATCCTCAGCATTACTAACTTCTTTAAGTATCAGATATTAGAGATCACATAAAAATGGTCTGGAAAGGAAGTCTAGCACATTTTGATCGTCAAAACAATGAGACGCCATATAAAGCGTCACTGCTTTCATAATATGGAAGTTTATCGATCAACATTATTGTCTTGCAGATACGTTGACACGTGTTTATGGATACAACGTCTCCTACGCAATGGAATGCGAGTCGGTTATGATTCTATTGTTAGTGTCGCTAGTTACGGAATGACGTAGACGACGGTGTTTTTGTTCTACGGTTTCAAGAAATCAAAACAATATAGCTTTTTTGAAAAAAAAAGTAAATTGCAGTAAATCCTATTCCATATCTTACTTGACAATGGCTGATGTACATAGGTTTTCTAGGGACCACATGTTATTAGTTAAACGAAGATAAGAGAATTTGAAGACAGATAATCTAGAGATGTACGTATATATATAAATTTTAATGTAATATTAGCACACGTTATACATTTGAATGTGTATATTAATTGCTTCCATTTAACTTTTCAGCTTGAAAAAGAAGGAAAGCTGTTACATCCGCCGAGATCACCAAATGCAGCTCATTCCAACAACTCTACGCTAGAAACTAAACACGGCAAGGCAGGAATCAAGAAAATACTGACCGAAAAGATCATAACATCAACAACCCTTGAACGAAACAAAAAAGAGAAAAAAGATGGCGCGTCTTCAACATTAGAGAGAGAAAATGAAAAGAATTTGAAAATAGTCGGTAAAGCGAGACATTCCGACATACCGCCTGGTTTAAGTAAACCCGAAAGGAGTAAAAACAGACATTCCACTGGCAGTGACATTCAAATCATACAACCCGAGAATGGAATCACACAATTAGAGCAAGTTGAAGTCCAAAAAAGAGATTATGATCCTAAGAGAGGAATGAAATTCGGTATTAGAGTTCTTCCACCTAATGTGCCTGATGACGGAGTTCTAAAACAAAAAAGTCCGGAAAATGGGAATGTTATCTTAGAAAAGAAAACAATCGATGAACCAGATAAGCCTGAGCCACAACGCCCAGCCCCAACCACGCATACTAAACACGAAACGGAAACAGAAATCAAGAAACCCGTAGTCGCTAAACGACGAGAAAAGATGGCACCACCAATCCCCAATGCGCGTGTGAAGACCAATGAGTCGGAAACATCAATAAGCAGCAGTTTTGATTCAAAAACATCTGATACCTCATCTTTTGCTAGGAGCGAACTTAATTCTAGTGGAATCAAAAGAGATGAAAATGGAATCCCTCAAGAGCTACCTGCACATATGTTCGAGGCGGCTAAAGCTGCCAGAAGTAATAGAAGGAGCTCGTCAGAATTAGTTCAGGAAAAAGAAAAACTAGAAGTCAAAAAAGAAGAAGTGTCTAAACCAGCAAAGAAATCTAAAGGAAAAGCGCCATCCCCTCCCGATACTGATAAAAACAAAACAGATGACAGTATTCTAGAACAACTAAAGAACGTTAACGATTTTCTGAGTAACGAAAAACAACATTCAAGTCTCTTATACGATACATCCACATCAAACAAATCAACTTCATCTATGTCGATTTCTTATAATACCTCAACTCCAAAAGTCAGTAAAACGAAAACATCTCGTATTGATGACTCCATTAATTTTACACAAGACGACATAGATGATATCGTCTCTAAGCCTTTTAAAAGGGAAAGCGATTCCTTGAACAATTTTTTCGAAGATTCTAAATCTAATTTATCTTCGAAT
Source organism: Papilio elwesi (assembly GCA_029849275.1). Taxonomy (NCBI): domain Eukaryota; kingdom Metazoa; phylum Arthropoda; class Insecta; order Lepidoptera; family Papilionidae; genus Papilio; species Papilio elwesi. Next base: position 3,274,527 of record CM056713.1, read on the forward strand.
CAAGATGTTCATTCTGTAGTCTCTTTGAATAACAGCGACAGGAGTGAAAAAGGTTCAACTACAATCGAACTTAACAATAGTGATATTACCATACACAGTTCACCCTTGAACGACACGGTCAATTCAACATCTGACGATACGTCTTTACTAGATGAAAATGAAAGAAAAGCTGCATCTTTAGGAGATTTGTCTCGATTTGAAGTCAGAATTAAAACAAACAAACCGTCCACGGGTACTTTGGAACGGGCTCAAAGTTTAGACATATCTGCGGAAGATGCCGAAATTCAAGAAAGCGCTCTGTCACCCAAAAAGCGTAAAGCTATGTCAGTTGTTGAAACGACGTTCTTTGATTCCGGCACAGAGGATGCGTCTTCAGAAATGATTGATCCAGAAAAGGGAGTAGTCTTGAAACAAAAAGAACCAAGATTGAGTTTAAATATAACAAAAACGTCTGCTATTGAAGGTCTTAATACATTCCAAAGGAATCGCCTAAAGAAAGGGTCAGAGTTTGGTAATTTAGAAGACGCGATAGTTAAAGGGTCGAGCAGTTCCATTGATTCTGACCAACAAGAGAAAGAAGCTCACGTTAAAAAATCTGAGACAAGAGAAGTCGACATTTTACAGCAAGGAGAAAGTCACGAGACTTCAGATCACTTAGCAAGAAGGATAATGGATGAAAATATGAAAGTCCATTTCAAACTTGTCTCAGAGTTTGCTAAATCAACTTCAGACGGTAGCAACATGAGTTCATTAGAAAACCAAGAAGCGTATGCAAATACAGAAAGTAAATCTCCACCTTTGAAATACGAGGAGAAAATGAGCATGAATTTTGATACAAACATTCCAGATGATTTAAAAATGTCGCGTAATACATACGTCAATAGCTTAGAGAGACCTAAATCTGACATGATGAAGAAACTGCTAGCTAAAAATCCCATTTTTAATGTTCATACAGATCAAACTCAAAAATACGAAGCTACGGCTAATAAAGACTTACCGCCAATGACAGATTCGTATAAATCGGCCATGCACCAGCCAGACATCGTGAATTTCGATTTAAAAACATCAGAGTCTAAAGGTCGAGATTACGACGAGTTTGTCAGTAATATAAGAGTGGGATCAAACAATAGCAGTTTGAAAATGACTAAGAAACCTCAAGAGACCTTTAGCACGGAATGGTCAGAAACCAAAGATGCACATAGTAGTAATATTGTTACAATATCAACAAGCGATAAAAACATTCCGTCAGTCGAAAATAAAAAATCTTACACCAAGTCCATAGAAATAGGCGATCCGGTTATGAGAATAGTACCAGACGTAATAGAAGGTACTAAAAATAGAAATGACCAAAGAGAAAATAGAACTTTATACATGGAACCGGGAAACGTTTCTCTAACTATGACACAGCAACCGGTACAAAAAACTGTTACAGTGAACGTAACGGAAGATGATTTCGGAAATAAAGTGATAACACAGAACGTTGAAAAATATTCAACTCAGTACTTAACTTCAAGAACAGAAGCACCTTTACAAGTCGAACAAATTAGCTTTGGAATAATGAAAAATCCGGGAGATATAGAGCAATTGAACTCAGAAGAAGGCGAAATCAAGGATTTCGATAAAAATATTCTGGATGAAATTAAACGGCAAAACCCAAACATGCACTTTACATCTAATGAGCCGTCTTACACAAAAACGGAGACAATAATATTAAACACAACAGAAATGGACGAGGAACAAGCAAAAGCACTAATGTACAAACTACAAAATGATCCCAGCTTTATGGCACATAAAACCCCAGAAGAACTCTCACGTTTGGGAATAAGAATAGTTCAAGATTTGGAAGACGAACAAGCTGTCACCCAAGATTTAGTAGAGACAACTAAAACTAGATACTCCATAAATCCTACAATAATGCCAATAACACAGCATGAAACAAAAACTGGTGTTAAAGACCATATTACAGAAATTCAAGTGGTTACATCACAAACCGATAAAACGAATCAAAAGAAAGATGAATCAGTCAAAGACAAAGTTGCAAGCAGACAGAGAGCACCAGTTTACCAAGAGCCCTTGCTATCGTATGAACTTGATATCGAACTGCTCAACGATTTTATCCTAAACGAGAGACACCACACAGCGAAACAACTGAACGAAATAAAGAAACGAACGAAAACCGAACCAAAGAAAAGGCATTCAGATTTCGATCTACCGAGAAATAGTCACATAAAATTCCGCACAGCTACATACGAATCTCCTAAAGGCACGATAGTGACAAGTACGGATCTAGAAAACCGTAGACTATCCCAACTCGATCAGATGACGTTAAGGTCGAGTGACCAATCGGTGGTGGGCCAGAAACCGGCGATTTCGGCTAAGCCGAGTAACATACCTGTTAAGTTGTCGGAAAAATCAAAATCGATTACTCAGGTCTCATCAAAGATACCGGTTTTCGGAACCGTGAAGTCGCTCAGTCAAGAGAATCTGTCGGAGAGAAACTATTCACTACCTCGCTCGCCGCCGCCGAGTCTAAGCGGTAGTTCCGGTAACATTTCCGTTACTTCTATAATTAAATCTAGTTCTAAAAGTCCCAGCGGGGGCTTACTGTAACAAACTGTAATCTATTATGTACTATCTATTATACTATATGTTAAAACAAAAATATTATTGGAAGAAGCAAAAGGCGGAGCACCTATTCACACTTTTAATTTGTAATTTAAAGAGGACAGAACGGACACAAAAGGTGATACTAAAATTGTACATATTCAATCAGCTTTATATTAGAAAACAGGAGAAGTGGCAGTGAACAGAGAATATGATGACTAGAACAGAGAAGGGAAAGAATATGAAAGAAATAATAAGGAAAATGAATAAAATACTATATTGATAAACACAGGTACGATGAATTAGCCGAAAAGAATTATCTTCCAGATAAAAGTTAATAGTTGTAAAAAAGAATAATTATAAGAATAACAAAGATTTGCACATAGATGGCATTTTTATCAATGTCTTTGTCCAGCTGAAGTTATGAAAAATGTTCTGTCACCTCGATCTGTATACAAGTTATTAAAAATTATAATGAAATATTTCCTTTCATTCAAACAAACACAGACTAAGCTAGAAAAAGCGTGTTAAAGATAGTATGTGTGATAAATGAACAAATGTTTCTAGAGCTAATACAGATGTGGTAAATGGAATGTAGCAGGACCGTGCAACTAATCTGCAATCTTTTCCTTTCTTTCCGAAAAATAAGCTTTAAACTGTGGAAACAATTACATATTATTTTTATAATTGTTTGGTGGACTCTTGAATTTACTGTACTACTACTACTACTACAATTATTCTTATGTTGTTTTTCTTATAATTTAATGTATTTTTTTTAGTAAAGAGACTTTTCGTATATATTTTCTTATGTTTACCGCATGTGATACCAAGACCATATCAAGTACGTAAATATTTTGTACTTCTAATATTTTAAATATTGTTTAACGAAAAGCACAACTATTTTCTACTTTATATGTTATTTGCGTACCAGATAATACCTCTTCCCTAAAAAAAATTGTAGAAATATTTTCATTGCGTAGGCAACAAAAGTTACAATTCAATGCTTTGTCAAACTCACAAATTATTATTATAGACTAAGTAATATATCGTTTTGTCTTTTTATCACTATTCCGCGTATTTTGCAACTTCCAATAATAATAAATTATGTCTACCTGTTTGTTACACTTGTACAATACATTGGCGTTATATTTAAAATGGCGGTTAGCTATAGGCTTTTGAGAATTTATAAAAAAAATGTATAGTGCCAGAACTGTGGCGTCCTTAAATATTAACGAAAAATGTGCCTTATAATATTAAAATATTTTGACATTTCATTGACATTCCATAAAATTTATTTATAACAAAAAAGTTTTGTTTTTCGGTTGTGAAAACAAAAAACAATATACAATATTTAATGCGTAGTTACTTTAAATAAGTAAAATGTCACAATTTATATTATTGTTTAAGGGATAACAAATTTTGTTATAGATCCATTGATAATAACAAAAAAAAACAAATGTATATTATTATTTAAGATTCCGTCCCAGAAGTATTACGGAGTATAACTTTGAATTAATTAAAACCTCTATAATTTAGTAAATTCACGTTTACCGGCATTTAAAATTAAAGGTATTTAGAGTCTTCCAATTTATATGCAATTATGGCAACATTTAGGTGTATAATTGCGGCTACAAGTGAAATTATCTATTTCCCATTCGCATCCATTTTGGGTCAGTGTACATTAGGGATGATCGATGTTGTAATAAAAGAGATTTCAACGTTAACAAAATATAATACATTAAAAATCAATTCACATATCGTAATAAACTTTTGTACAAATATTTATTTAAATTATGTCTTACGAATATCTCCAAGCGATGTTGTCCATTTACATTTTAAAATTACATCGTGATAATTATCGTAATATTCGATACGTTTCTAGATCGATCTAAATCTACATTAAAGCATCGATTAATCTCAACATGGGTCACCCCAGCACTGTAGGTTACGCAATTATTTGTTGACATTGAGTTATATTTTTTTTGTATTAATGTAGTTACGATAATGTTCAATGAAAGCATTAACGAGTTACAATGAGTTATACAAATTGTATTTTATTAATGTATTATAATAAAGACAAGTTATAATGTTATTTCTCGTTTTTATTCTTACAGCCTTTCAAAAAATATTTCTGTACGTAATGTATATGTGGCCGGCTTTGAAAGTGCGCCCAAAACGGTACAGTGAATTATTCGTTCAGTTCGCAATGTGGTGACAGTTTACAATAAGCCTAGTATGATTATAAACTGACGGAGTTCACAATGTGCCGGTGACGAATTTTTCGCTTGCATTGTAATTTTAAATTAACTACTTTTGCCATGACATTAATTTTCATTAACGCAATAAATTCGTTAACTACAGCTTCCTTACGTTCATAACACAGTAATTCCAGCACGACATTAAGTAAATATATCTTTTTAGTTATAAGTGTTGCTACATAAAAAAATATAAGAGAAAAATGCATTACAAGATAATTTTTTAATTAATAAAACTTAGTCGGATGTGTCTTCCGACTTACTTTTGGTTCCTAAGAAATAATGTTTACAACTTTCTTTGCATTCCCTTTTAAAACTTTTATTTATATTCTTTTTGCAATGGTAAGCATCGCAGACATGTTTTCGCGCCCTGTCACACGCCTTTTTGCAAGTTTTGGCGGCCTGCTTGTCACAAGAGTTCCGCCATCTTTTTCTCAGCATACTCTTTTGTTTTTGTGTCAGTTTCAAACCTTGGAATTCATCGCTTTCCTCTTCTTCACTTATATCTTCAAACACGTCGACACCTTTACCCTTAATTGCTTCAGATTGAAGGTTTAAATTGTTTGATTTCGAGATCGTGGGAATATTTTTGGAGACATACGTTCTTAAAATCGGTTTATCCTGCAAAATAAATAGCCGGTTTAAACTTATGTTTACGGGGTCTGGACCTTCGCGTGATGAGTATGACAGTTAACCTAGACCGTTGGAAAATAAAAAGCGAAGGATAATCAAATGTCATTAGGTTGGGTTAGATGTCATTTAAATCGGTTCACTTTCCTTCAGCCAAAGTTAGTATTTTGCATCAGATATTCTTACGTCAATAACAGCGACTGCAATAATTGGACCACCATTCTTATATCTAAGGATATTTTCAAACTGAGGCGTAACTTTCTTGTTTGTCTTTAAAAAATCACCAGTTGTTTTTGCCTGCAAATTTATCACGAAAAAATTAAATAAAACCGTCACGGTAAATTTTTAATTTACGGTTAAATTTAATCTTACCGAAATAAGTAAAAGTAAAACTGAACAGACACTCCGATGCCTGGCCGGCAACATAACTAACATAAAAAATAATAATCAAGTTACGAAATAAAAAATAATAATTTAGAATCGCCATAACATTTATAATTAAGTAGCATTGCTGTAATTATTGAATGGAACGGTATTTTAGTATATAATTTTTTAACTCATAGACATAACGGTGATAGTAAACTTAAGGGTCGGGCCAACAGGACTAGTATCACGATCTCACAGAGTGGTGTTCTCTGGGTAGAATACTTCGCTACTCGATTGACTGCCTTGCCTCGGAAATAGAGTAGGGTCGAGGACTGATAATATTTCGCTTAAATAGTCTTGTTCTTCTTATTCTGCAATTTAGCCGGTTCCAAACGCACAGGTGCGATAGTTTTAAGCCAGAAGACAGAACTAACTTCTAAGAACAGTACAGTTAGGCGCGGGGGCTGGGAACATATCCGTAACTGTGGTAGCTAGGGGCTATGACCGTGAGAGTATCCACTCTATATGCTGTCACATATGACGGGTTCAATTGAATCGGTCCGCTCGATTATGTTTGAAGGCTGAGCAAATGTAGGGCCTAGCCGTTCCAGAGTTAGATCTTTGTCATTACTGGGAGTAGCGGCCGCAAAGGCTAACATGGATAGACATTTTCTGATATTAGTCCGGGATTCTAATCACTGGTCCGCCAATCGTGGGTAGTGATAATGATCCGTTATATACTCTTTTGTGGATTCGTGGGTGGTTAAGGGGCTCCCTTGTATTATTAGAATTTCAAGTATTTTTTCTTTTTATCTTACTAAAATCTACCCTGGAGGGTCGATATCTAAGCTTCCGAATCGACTGTCACCTTGGTCTCTATATTATGTCCAACTATATGACATACGCATATGCAACAGCGATAGAACTAACAGCAGCAAAGGCAAGCAAAATGTTTTTGGCGTTTGCGTCAACAATGAACTATTTTCGGAAGTGAGGGTTTATGTATGAATTTGTAAATTACTTAGTTTCAATCAAAAAAAATATGGTAAAAGCTTTTAATAAAATTTCATAACCTCTTTACAGTAATATTTACAATTGTCCTTGAACATTTCTCTTAATCTTCTTTCACAAGAATAATATCTGCAGACACTTTTGTAGGACGCTTTGCAAGCTTTGACGCATTTACGTTCCGATCTTTTGCATGATCTACCTCGCCTTTCAACATTCATCTCACTTGAAATACTTTCGTCGCTAGTATGCAGAGAAGTACAGTTTTTAGCTTCACTACTTTCTTTACTTGATTCTGAGCTGCTTGCACTACTAACGTCAAGTGTTCTAGTAACCTTTTCTTCTAATTTATCTGTAACACGTTTACCAGCGCCATGTTTAAATTGATTATTTAATGACGTCATTTTATTATCGTTAATTCCATTTTCGTTTGAATCGTTGTCTATCAACACAAGGATATTACTTGTGTCAGATTTTTCTCTTTTTAAATTGTTATCAATGATTTTTATATTAATTTGAAAGTTGTCGTATAATTTATTATTTTCTAACAGTTTCGCCTTTTTCTTATGATTCAATCTATTTCTAAATATTTCAGCGAGGTTGTTGTATTCACGACCTTTCAGTAATTGTGGAAAAGCATTCGTTAGGTTGGAGTCGTTCAAGAGCTGGAAGTAAAAATGTAGAATTTTTAGTTATGTTTTCAGATATACCTATTCATTGATCTAAAAGAAATAATAAGTGTTAACATTTTAATATTCTTTATTTATTTCTGGTATATAGAAAATAAGGTTTTATGTAGTTTTATGGAGTTTTCGATATGGTTAGGAAAAAGAACTATCCTTTTTCATCTGTTCATTAAAGGTCATTTAATGCGGGCGTCACTTAATATCAGGTTAACCGCTTGCTTATTTGCCTTACCATCTTATATAAGTCTTCCACAATAATATAAATCTTCCAGTGATAGATGACGTTAGAAAATGACTACTTTTGTAGACGCAGCAGATAATATGCTCAGGTTGAATACTTACGACAAAGAGGATTAAAGTGATAATAAACAAAGAATAATTTGAGTAGATCATGTCCAAAATATTAACCACCATTCACATGGTAACATAAAAAACTTCAGTTACCATACATTGTAAATAACATGACAAGTATAATTATATCGAGAGAATTCTGTGGTTCCGCTTTGTTGCTGTTCACAATTATTAAACTTTAATCATCCGATAGCTTACGAAACATACAATAAAAAAATACAATTACATTACATAAGCTAAGAACTTTCTGTTCTCTTGAAGAGAGATGTATCAATCCAAAGTTTACGCTTTTTAACTGTAATATAATGTAAATTATTTTGTGTAACACCCTGAAATAGCTACCAATCTTGTTCTGGGCCTTTCGACCAACTTAAAATCGGCAGAAGTCACTTCTCGGGGGATCTTGAGCCAGGTTACTCTATGGAGGGTTTGACCAGACGACTAAGCGGTAATGCAATAAATAAAACAACTGCCCGAGTATTTAGATTCTTGAAATCAGTGACTGTAAAATGGCTTAAGCTGAGTGCCTTTACCGTTTTGTCTTGCTTAGAGACCACACCGTAATAAGATTATTTTTCTTCAGTGGACTTTACCAAGGGATAGATAGTGATTGTAGAACACTGAAATTTTATCCGTCATCCACTAAACCAAGACAACATATAAAACCACAGAAGCATACCTACTACCTTGATTTCTCTTTTTTAATTCTTCCTGAGCCAATGTGCCCTGTCTTTAAAACATCCATTCTACTATTACCATGGGGTTACACTGCTGAAAGCATTCACATAAAATATACTGTCATCTCAGTTTTTTCAGCGAGAAAGGTAGAGAGATATGTTGTATCGCGACACGATTTTATGCCGGTGGAAACCCACAGATATAAATATTAAGTGTGTCTATTTGTTCTTCTTTCACGTCGCAGCGGATGGAGATAGTTAGAAGAGAGACTTTATATTGCATATAGCGTTTTAAAGTAGTGCTCTGTTCTGTGTCCTAAGTTGTGCATGGCTGGAAACATATCAAAAGAAAAAAAACACTTGTATGTGCTCTCCACGTTAGAATTGATTGTATACGGAGGATCCGCCAGATATTGACAGTTCACCGGCACACTTCTACTAAGGTTAGCTTAAAAGCTAGTGTAGTATGACAGTGTATGTAGACTTTGCGGCCAGCAATATTTCGGGTTCTTCTTAGTATCTTTGTGGAACTGTAAGCCGCGGGTAACAGATAGTGTGAAAATAAAAGACAAAAAAGGTGTAAATTGATTTTATTTTAATCGTTTCCATTTGAGCAGGATTCATAGCAATCGGCTTCCATCTGAGCCTTCATACTGTAATCGCAGGAGTAGGTCAAGCAGAAATGCTTAAATGCATTATTACACGCTGATACACAAAGTCTTGCACATTGTTTTTTGCATTTGCCATTACCACCATTATAACAACTATTTTTGTATGGATCGCAATCGTACTCGGATGAATAATGGTCGTCGCTATCTTTGCTGATAGGTTTGACTATGGTTTCTACTTTGTAGTCTCTGGCTAGTGGCTGAATTTTCTTTCCTCTGTGATTATTATTAAATTGTACATTATGGCCAATATGCCTTCTGTTTGATGCATTTAATTTGTGTTTTAATAAATCTTTACTAGTATCGTCATCGGATATATATTTTTTAACTTTTCCGATTAAAATGCCTATTATTTTTGGTTTCCTTGTCAGTTTTCCTTCGCGAACGTCTAAATTATTTCTCAGAGGGGCTTTCGCTTTATAAAAATCGTCTAAATGGATCAACGTGTTGAGAGAGTTAACTCTCTTTGCGTTGGTTTTGACAAGAGAATGTAACATTTTAGCGAAATGGTCGTCGATCGCCGATCTCGTATTTTCACGAACATGGTTTGATGTTTTTGTTGCTGTAATCTAAATGGTGGTTTAATTAAATTTATTTCTATTCTTATATTATAAAAAGGAACGATCAGTGATTTGGTTCGGGCCTATTTCATAGTCGAATAAAGGCATTGCAAAAATGAGTTGCAGTGTTGGTAGGGGATTTCCCTTCTTATTGTTTTAGTTTCATAAGGTACTAAGTATGTACGACTTGATAAAGGCATACATTTTAAAACTCACAAAGGTATTTTTGATACGTAACATTGTAATTTTATTATAATCTTTGGATGCCATCTCTTATCGAAGATAAGCGATCACGATGACGACTTGACCCACAACATATTGATTAGGTCACTTGATTTACTGATCAAATATTTACTTTAAATAATAACTAGCACCTTTAGTGGTACGAAGTATAAATACATAAGGCCATAAGCCTATGTCAAATAGAACACTTATTAACCCTTGAACCGCATGTTGCTAAGGCCCTTGCCGAAGGTAGTTTTTTCCGGTTTAAAATTGTAAACTTTGCGCAATGCTTGTCTTTCTTTGTACCACATCCAGATCCGTTCAGCCGGCGTGAGTAACAAACATCCACCCAAACTTTCGCATTTATAATATTAGTGAGATGAACGATAATGAAACACTAAGAGATCATGGCGCACAGGCTCTGTTACTGTTAAATTTATAAGATTGACTTACCACAATCAATAAATTTGTGCTCAAGAAATATTTCCATAAAATCATTTTTAACTTTACAAGAAAATCGTAATGTATGAGTATGCCTTATCAATTATTAATTCTCATTGTTGCAAGGTTAGTTGACTTCAACATGATTGCTATTAATAAAACTTCAAGAGAGTAACATTTCAGTTTTTAATAACGTTATCTAATCTAAATGACAGCCCCCGCCATTAAATAACATTTGATAAGCCACGAGACCTCGCAAAAGAACAACGCTTCTTGACAGGAATCTTGTGGCTATTTTATAATAATAAACATCCCAATTTCAATAGAGAAGATGGCTGGGTACTACCTCCTACTTGGGATCCAGTGATTAATGAAACCGGCCAAGTGCGAGTCGGACTCGCGCACAAAGGGTTCCGTATCATTATCTATAAAAATGGCAAACTTACGTTTGATGTAAATTTTATTTTATTGTTTTTAGTATTCGTTGTTATTATTGCGCCAACAGAAATACATCATCGGAGCAAAAATAATAATTGGAATAAGAGGGTATACTTCGCCAGAAACTTCATGATGACTATCAGACACCTCAGTCCCCGGACCCCCGTGACCTTGAACGCTGTAAAGTACTCGAAACGTCGGCAACAAAAAAACATAAAATTAACGCGATAAAATACGTAATATTAATGTTTAATTAATAAACGACAAGTTTTCAAATAAATAAATACACTTACATTCACACCTAGGCGTTAGTCGTAGGCAGAGAAAAAATTCCGCCATATGCAAGCTATTCTGGCGTGGGCTGCAAAAACCGTTAGTTACACGTATATAATGTATGATGGAAATGTTTACCTTAAATAGTCTTACAAAAAAGTCTGGGGCAGCATATACATATCTTTTATGTGTAAGCCATTATCGCCAAAATTATAAACCATTATAGGGCGGAGAGAAGTTTGCCGAGCCAGCTAGTCCATCCATATATATGCTTCTCCTTTAAGGGCACTCTTATTTTTAAAACTCTACTTTAAACGAAGCACCTCGACTTTAAGTCTAAGAGTGGTAGAGCCCGAAAAAACAACATTTGCACGAAGGGCCTGCTTGACCGGTGATATACAACTTCACAGAAGATAGGCATCAAGTAGAAGTAGTCTGCATCTCGTCTAACGAGTGATGTGTCAGAGGTCTGGTTCTGGTCCTCTTCCCCTTCCCAGCCCTTTATAATAAGAGAAGGTAGGGAAGGGGAAGAATTTCATGAATCCTTTTCTGTTTATCCTCTGTCTACTAATTTATTGCACCAGCTATTGCAACTCATTAGCTTCTTGCAGATGCCTATGGGTAGTCACTTAATATTAGGTGCACTTGTTTGCCACCATCTATTAAAAAAAACTAAAAATTAAACTTTCATATTATAGTCCCATTCTTTCGTACATGAAACACTGGTAGCCATTGTGAATGTATATGGGTAGAATTGTAATTGCCATTTGAATTCGTGAACTGTTTGTACATTGCCTCCATCTTCCATTAAAAAAAATTCTTTCACATTTGGGTTGCTTTGGTATATAAAAAAAATAAAAAATTATAATTCTATTTATTTACAAATGACAAATATGAAAAACTCAGTTTATTATAGAACAATTTATTAATATTATTAAAATAAATACATGAAGTTACTACTCAGGCACAATACAGCAACATCTGAGTCTGATGATGGCATGTCTGTACAGTGTATTGTTGTACAGTGTAAAAAATAAGAACAACCACAGCTAGATAAACAGAATGATTGTTTGCTTTAGACACAACATTGTATTTCACCTTAGTTCCATTAAAACATACAAGGTATTTCAATCATATATATTTATAATAAAACACTATTGATATATTCACAGCTTCCATCAAAAACATAGCTCTGCAACCAACTTCCTTATCTTTGTCATCTGTTCTTCTTATTTCTGATGGTCTCCCCTATTAGGAGGCTGGTAAAGAATTCGTAATTCTGATAGGTGGCAGTAGTCACTTAACATCAGGCGAGCTGTACCTTGTTTGCCACTATTTTTCATAGAAAAAGATCATGTGTGTTTTTAATGTAATTTTTTTGCTAAAATAATTTTTTACATTTGTAGCAGACTTTATTTCCAGAAAAAAAAATTATTTCTTAAAATGTACTTATATACATGACGTTAACTTACATCTAATATAAAAAAAGATGTGTATCCTTGTTGTACAACCTCATTTAACGACAAGAGTCGAACAAAAAGATACTTTAAATGTCATATCCTATATTAAAAATCACTACGTAGAACTTTGTCTATAATTCTTTGTGTTCAATATTTTTTTGCCACACATTGCACAAATTCCTTTCTTGTAGGCGCAAGCTTGACAGTAATGTGAACCCACTTGATGCACCTTCATTCGACAGATTCTGTAAATTTTTGAATAATTATAGCCTATTTTACTGAGGAATATTTAAACTTTTGGTTATTGATCTAATTACTCCTTTTTACCATTCCGTGCTTAAGATCCACCTTTACATAACAATCAGTCAGCAATATAAAGAAATTATATTTAATGAGCCAACACAAAGACACATATACTGTCATATATATTATTATTGAGCTGGCATGTATTTTGATATGTTTTAACTAGTTAACTTACTAGTTTTTAAGAATCAATTTGTGCGTGAATAAATCTTAAAAGATAACTTACTTGCATTCATCAAATTTTGCTGTATACGGATTGAAACGAGCTTTTTTTGCTGTTAGAGCCTTATTTTCACCAACTTTTCGTCCCCCAGACTCCACGGTATTTCTGGCGCCAGTTTTCCAAGGATCCGGTGTTATAACTCGGCCTAGCTTTTTCTCACATTTTTCACACACCATTATAATTAATTAAGTTTTTCTGCGAGTTTATTACTATTTCTTTGATATCAATGTAAATAAACAAAACAATGTCTGTTTTAACCTCAATTCATGTGTCAAATGGTGTCAACTGTCAGGGAAGTCAATCAATAAATGTCAAAAAATGTCAACGGTACCACTTGGAAACAAGTGTTGCTACATTAGAAAATGTCGAAAAGAAACGTCTTTTCCTGGCTCCTACGAAGCTAAAAAGTAAAAAATGTCTGTTGGGACACATAGTTGAGTAGCGCCAATTTTAAATCTTTTTATATCTTCTATGTGTCTTTAATCACATTGCCAAAACAAGACTTAAGTATTAACAATGATTTCCGAGGAGGGTTGGCGGCCGTCCGTAAAAACTGTAGCCAAAACTTATACAGAATGGCCTATAAATCCGTTATGCATTTTTGATAAGACTGAAAATAAAACTGAAAACTCATACCAATATTCTTTAATAGTATTAAACGCAACGTTATTCACAGTACAGTACAGTAATTTTAATATTGTACCCGTAAAACATCGATTTAAATATGTTAGTGAATTTGAGTAAATGATCTGTGCTTACAGGCTTACAGATTTTTTTGTTAATTTGACGATGTAGCATTATCTATTCTTAAAATTGGAGAGAGACTTTCAGATTGATAAAGAACCTGCACATTGTTGTGTGGAAGGTATCTCATAATTTTATAAAGATGTAGTTGTTGTTGATTTTTCGTTTGATTATTGAATATTTTGTTAAAGTTGTTTATATAATCTTCATAAGATATACGACGTTTTACTAAAACTTGTGGCTGATATATAACAATTTGTGGATGGTGGAAAACGTATGTTAATTCTACATCACCATTGGCATCAGGATCTGATGAAATTGTTGGCAAATTATCAATCGACGTAATTGGTGAAATCTTTGCTTCTTCCACTTTTTTGTCATGCGTTCTTAGATAATTATTACTTCGCAAAATATGCGCATTTGCTATATTAGTAGGGTATTTTTCAAATTCATGTGCCGTATTTAACTTTTGTCCTTTAGTTAAATTTGAATGTCGGTCGACAAATAAGCTTTTAAAATTATCTTGTTTAGTCTTTACTTGTATATTTTTGTACAGAGGTACGCCAGATATTGGTTGAATGGGTCGGGTTCTAATGTAACTGGAATTAATAATATTTACGGAAGTATTATTTCCCATTGAAATGCTAGATAAATTTCGATTCAAGTCTCCCTGGGGAATTTCTAAAGTTTTTTGTGTATTTAAAGTAAGTGGAGGATAAAAACTATGTTGATTTAATGAATTTCTTAAAAGCACCTTTCCACCGATGTTTGGCTGGACCGAATTTTTATTAACATCCAAATTAAGGTTGGATCTCAAAATATTTGGTTTTATGAAGGCAAAAACATTATTGAATGATTTTGTAGTATCTTTTTGTAAATTATTGTTACGTACTGAATTCAAATTATCATTTTTCAAAAGATTTCCATTCACGTTGCTAGTAAGAGCGTTTTTTATTCGGTTATCATTATTATCTTTATTTATACTGAAATTAACTCCGAAATGGAATGGAATATCGAAATGTTTTTGTTCCATTTGTAAAGTAGGTTTACGAAGAACATTGTTGACGTCTGGGACATTGATTTTTGAGGTCAGTATCGATTGTGTATTAATTTTATTATTTAATATAGCTCTGTTATTGTAGTTGTTTAAAAGATTAATCAACACAGGATTGTTGTAAAAGTTAGGACTTGAAACTGGCGGCGAAGTATTGCGTTGGTTTTCTGGATCATGATTGTTGACTTTTGGTATTTTAGAGAAATAATTAGAAGAAGTACCTACATCAGATGCTAATTTTTGGTACAAGAAAGTATTTTTAAAAGGCCTTACTTCAGTATTTGAAGTATTACTATTCAAAAATTTTACTAAGGGAAACGCGGCGAAACTTTCAAATAAGTTCAAATTGCCCTTTATTTTTGAAGGGAATGTTTCAGAATAGTTCATTACTAAATCATATTGCACGGGATTAATTACAGAATTAATCTTATAAGTTGCACTTGATATACTAGCAGGACCGATCTCACTTTTAATACTTGTAGCACTAGAATGTTCAATATTTATATGTTTATCTGCTGGGTTATCTAAATTAAGTTCTATTTTGCTTCCAGTATTCGCAATAGAGCCTATTGGAGTAGGTTTAGTATCGTACTTCCTGTTATTTGTTAAATTTTCATAGATAACAGATATATCTTTTCCTTTAAAATGGTGATTAATTGGTATACCACTGTATATCCCTTGAAATCCTGTAAATATCTTATAATCCTTATTATTTCCATTTGTTAGTAATTTAAGTAAGCGATTAGAATTTGCGTAAGATAATTGTTGATAATTATATAAAGTATTTAATAGTTCTTGACGTTTCAAATCATTAGTGTTATCTAAAAAGTTATTATTTTCACTTGGCTTATAGCTTCCAGATACCGTCAGATTGCGTATATCACGTAAAAAATCTTCTAAAGAATTTTTGTTTTGAAAAATTTCTGTTTTAGGCGTGGTGAATAGATTGTGTATCTCTGCTGTTTCCATATTATCCAACAATTGAAGTAGTACGTGGTATTGAGACAAATAGTCTGAATTGTCTTTGTTAAAAGGCCTTACAACTGGTGTTGCTTCAATTAATTTCGATATGATGTAGAATTTATTATTTCCTTCTTGCTCGCAGTCACCACTTAATAGATATAATCTTAAAATTAATTTCACGGTAAGAATGAATTGATCCAAAGCTAGATCAGCGCAGTATTTACCGCTCAGCTGTAAAGCTTTTCGACTTTGTAATTTAAATGTTTTCAAAAGACTTTCATTTGAACTTGTGTTGAATGATTCATTCTTAGTTAAATTGTCCAAATTTGTTTTGTAGGTGGAATAAGAGTCATATGTCAACAGCGATGGTGAGTTGGTGACATCTGAATTGTTTATTAATTTATTATTTAAAGGCATCGTAGTATTGATTGATGTTTCAATAGGTGATCTTTTGATTAGTTTTTGTGCTGTATTATATTGATCAGACCGTGGTTCGTCGTCTAGCTTTGATACACTTGAAAGTACCGTATCAAATAGCCGACTATTTGGTATGTTGTTCAATATTTTAGCATTATCAGTATTAGATGTAACAGCAATGTCGTTACAATTTACATTCAGCAAATATTTTTTAAAAGCTAAATTTACTAATGTCGCTATTTGGTTCTCTATTATTTTATTACAGTCGTCACTTAAATGTTCAATTCTAAAACGGTTCACTTGATCTAATATGAAGGAAGTTAAAGCGTTAACTTCATTAACTTCTTTCTTGATATCCGTCATCGTATTGATTTCGTAGACGACTGGCGAGAGAATAGTCGAAATGTTTCTCTCTTTACGTACTACTAATTTCTTAGCACCTTCAGGGTTTATTTCAATTGGATTAACGTGATCTAAATAGGCTTTTATCATAATTCCTATGTTGTGCAACACGCTTTTATTTGGTGGGGATATTTCAGCGGTGCCGATGTATTTTGAGAGGTTGGACCACAATTTGATTAAGTTGCTGTTATATTGTTTGCATGTTTCAGAGTCGTGTGTGAATCCTGCACTCTCTTTGATAGACCGCTTAGGTCTTTTATTTGATGAACGCTGTAATTATATTACAATTATTATTTGATCACCAAGGATGTTTTGTGAATATTGTTATTCACAACAGATATAGATTTTTCTATTCAGAATTGATATATTTTTGCCGAAATGGATAATTAACTCGGGACGTGTATTTTTAAGGGATTCTAATAATTTACGTCTCTTAGCTCGTCTATACTTTGATAATCATACAAAATATGGTATATCTTCAAATAATTTTAAAATATAGAGTTTTACTCACACTTTGGTAGCCCGCGTTCTGTAACATACATTGACATAAATGGTAACAACATGCGGTTTTAACATTAAGCTTGGAATAAATAAGTATGTATAAAGTATAGCGCACATACCTTCAGCGGTAATAATTTCATAGCCTATTAAAACGAATAAAAATATATTTAGTGGTATGTTGATGTTCATAGTTTTGTTTCTTTG
Organism: Papilio elwesi; assembly: GCA_029849275.1. Classification (NCBI taxonomy): domain Eukaryota; kingdom Metazoa; phylum Arthropoda; class Insecta; order Lepidoptera; family Papilionidae; genus Papilio; species Papilio elwesi. Next base: position 3,291,980 of record CM056713.1, read on the forward strand.
AAAGTTAATAATCCATAAATTGGGAATAAATAGTTAAATGCTTTGTTAAAACAAATAAGTTTAAATTTGAATTAATAGCATTTTGTTATTTGTAGTTCTGCAACTACGACGACGATTGTTGAAGAAAATGAAAGACGCTGGTACGATATAACGATAAGAATATGTTATCGTATTACGAGATTTCGTTTAAAAAAATCTGTTACGAGATTTTATTAAACGGAAGATAACTTTTACGTAGCGTTAATTTATTTCTACTTACAATGTTGTTTGGAATCCATTTTCTTTTATAGTTTTGCAAAACCAATAGAAGATATGCTTTAATAATTTTGTTTTTTTCATTTTTATCATAAGTTTTTTCCAAATGTAAATGTTTATAGGATAGAATCTTTTCAAATATATTTTTGAGAATACTTCTGTTCGTATCGGGTGCCCTTGTAACAAACTCAATCTGCATTTGTTTGTTTTCATCTAGTCTGTCGCTCCGAACGGAGTCATTATTAACTTCATTAGATTCTTGATTACTTCTATATAGAAGACTTAACTTGGACGTGTTCGTGTTATTTAGAACTTTGGATACTTCGCCTTGTCGCGTTATGGTTCCATTCTTGCGTGATGGCAGTACAACTTCTGTGGTTTCGGTTGTGCTATTAACCAACTGGTTGAAACAAAACCTTTTATTGAATAAGGATATCAATCAAATATCATTTAAAAATTAAATTTAAGTTTTAAACTTTTGTGTTACCTCGCTATTGTTTGTAGTGAATACAGATACCTGACAATAAAGTAACATATTATTTTGATAGTAACATGAATTTATTGCATACGGATTCTGCTTAATAATAATAATAATAAATCGACCTTTTCTAGAATGTTCCCCACTGCAGGGACACAGGCCTCCTCTCCGAGAGAGGGAATGAGCCGTAATCCACCACGCTGGCCCAGTGCGGTTTGGTGGATGTCACATGTCTTTGAATTTGATGATTCTAAAAACATGCCGGTTTCCTCACGATGTTTTCCTTCACCGTTTCGGATTTTGCTTATTACGGATTCTGCTTATTTAAGATAAATTTACCTTTATTGTACTCCCCGTAAAATTCTGTAATAATATAGATTACTTAATGAAGAAAAATAACTGGTAAAAAAAGGTAACTGAAATACTTAACTGTTGATCAATATTACTATTATATAGTGTAGAAATTTGATTGTTTGTTAGTTTCAGATTAACTCCAAATTTACTGAACCGTTAAATAATCTCCCACCAATAGAATAATGGCGAGCCTATAACCTAGGATATTTTATAATTTTATATAACGGAGTTCTTTCTATTTAGCGGATCATTTTTCCTGTCACCTCCTCTGTCGACGGCAACTCTCAGGCAACGCATGCGTAGCAAACGCATCTGCAATCCATTTGCTTGTTGCGGATGTCTAAGGATAGGTGACTTAACATCAGCTAGATTCCTCGTTTGCCACCTTCTACCATAAAAACTCTAAATTAAATGCGAGGGTTTTGTAGTTACGTTCTTTTTTATTTTTAAGACATTTAACAATTGTCAACACTTTCGTAAGTGTTGTAAAGCAATATATTGCTTAAGGGATGATGGAAGACACTTTGTTTGATTTTTTTTGTAACAGCTTGTTTTCAAAACATGTACTACTCAGACAAAGTACCATGCCACTTGAGTCCGATCACACAGCGCCGCACTTGTATAGCTTGTGAATAACACTAACGTACATGTTTATCGCTTCATCAATCATATTGAATAGGGTTCAGCTTAGGCTGGACAATCGTCGGTTAAACCTCATGGCTCGTGAGTGAAACTGCGGGGCTCAGTTTGTCATTTTATAATTGTTTAATCTCGTCACTTTGCCTGAATACCTGTATTACATTGTACTAACAGCGATACCTCTGATATTTGTTGAGAAGAGACTTTGAAAGACCCTCAGAACTATCGCTGGACACATAATTTCACATTAGTAGTGAAATAGTACGTAGCAGAAAGTTAGGAGTAGCGTGCAGTTGTGGAATGGCAGCCATCACTATGATATGACATGTACATTAAACAACAGTAAGCTTTCAAACTCGCATGGTCATCTGTTAGAATTCACAATGAGTCTAGCTCGCCTATACATATTTGTTTGACATTCGTGTAATTGGTAGCGTTCCGCCCCGGCCTCCCACTGGTAGCGCTAGATAAATTAGTAATTTCTTTATATATTGACATTACCTGTACTTTCTTACCTTTATGTACCTACTTTCTGAACTATTTCTTTCCTTTATCGTACTGGTAGTTGATTGCTGTAAAAGTAATCTTATAAAAACCATTTATCTATCTATCATCTAGTCACTTGTATACAAAAATTAAAATTACAACAATGTTACGATATGTTTTATTTATGAGTCGAAAGGGTGGATGAATTGGAGACAGCTCACAGATGTAATGTGCGATAGAAAAATGTCACTTAAGGTAAAAGGACATCAGTGTAAGACAGCTACCAACAAACAACAACTAGACAGATAGAAATGCGCATTTTACACTGGTCAGCGGGCGTCACTGCTGGACAAAATCCGTAAGAGGAAGTTTCGTAGTTTACAAAATAAAAGAATCACGTTTACGATGGTATGTCAACATACAAAGACTCCCAGACGACCATATGACGAAGCTTGAGCTAGAATTGCCTACGACGAAACGCACGCGTGGAAAACAACGCACCATTTGGCAGACAGCGGTCCAAAGGGACCAGCAGAAAGCTCATTCTCTGTTCATCAGCTGCAGATCTTACTCTGAGTCGTTGTTGAGACAAATGGAGAGACAAGAAACACCGACCAAAAATGGGAGAAGTTTTCTTCTTATATCTTTTTAGATATGTTTTATGTATCTTTTTTTATTATATTTTACGTACCATTGGAATATCCGCTGTCGCCACGCTGATTATAACAAGAACCGCCAACGTTTTCATTTTACTCATTATTGGAATCTAACTGTTGAAATAAACACACGGACTAATCGTGTTGTGTTGCGTTGATAATTGTGACAAAATATTAATCACTATACGTTAATTGATTGGATAATAAATGTCACACGTCGTTATTGTGACAAAATTAATCTTTTCTAAAAATCGTTATTGTATTATTACTATTTAAAAAAATAAAGTAGACATTAAAATTTAATAACTGCAATTTCAATCCTTTTATCCTAGAAACGAGCAACATGGAGATAAATGGAGAAAGACGGCAGAGTAATTCAAGGACCGTGCTAAATAAAAATCGTATCGTGGGTTACAGACGTAAGTGCTTATTTAATTATTTACTTTTTAGAAGTTTATAAATACTTTTACGTATTGCTATTTTTTTACGTTTTTACATCATAGTGGCTTCAGGGCTACGCCGAAGATGACGCTGAGCCCCCTTAAGTTAAGTTATTTTTAGAGTGATTTATGCTAAGCAAACAGTTATTGTTTCCTATTTACGGCCAACTGAGGTTATCAGTAATAAACAAGTTTACTGTAAAGAAACTTATTTTCTTGGGGTAGTTTTATCATACTCTAGTACAGTTCCACGGCTTATTTCAGAAGTAAATTTTTTGAGAGTACAAAACGGTACATCATTTTAAAAATCTTAATGTAATAAATTAAATTTATTGTGTTTCACTAATTTATTTCTATCACATTGTACAAGGTTTGTGACAAAATTATTACATAAACTAAAAAAAGCAAACGAAACTAATAACAAATATTGCACAGAAAATAATTTAAACTTATTTAACTTTGCTAACTCTTATTTACTTCTGTTCTAGTTGGACTACTTTTGCTTTCAGATTGTGCCTGTTTCATTTCTTGAAATGTAAATTCTGCTTGTTCGGAATGAATATTTTCAGAGACTATATCTTCTTGATGCGGAGAACCTGAACTGTCCACTGTTTCTTCAGTCTGAGGTTGAACTTCCTCATATTCAGTTGTATATTCTTGTACATATTCCTGATCTTCAAAATGTTCTTGTTGATCGTTACCCTGTGGAGGGTAATGTTCAAATTGATTATCATACTGCACATTTGATTCATCGTATTGCTGTGGGTATTGTTCGTAATTTTCATATTGAGGCTCTACGTAATCTGTTTGTTCAACATTCTCTTCATTTTGTTTCTGAATTTGTTCATACTCTTGGTTATACTCTGTATTTGCAACAGGGACTTGTTCATAATTTTGTTGGTATTGTTCATAACTTTCCGTGTAATTTTCATTAATTGTCTGTTCATGAATTTCCATAGGTTTCTCAAGCTTTACATTTGTCTCATATTCATTTTGTTCATCAATATTATTTGTGATATTTTGATCGACCGATTCACGTGTATCAATTTCTTCCTGTGTGATTGGTTCCTGAACATTTTGTGCATCGCCTTTAATAATGTAATGGTTGTTTTCTTCTTCGTTCACTCTTGTTGTTTGGCGGTTATCACTGACAAGTCTGTCCGGCTGCTGATCCCGCTGTTGTTGGAGCGAGGCGTGTCCGGCGGAGTTATCTCCGGTATCGTCTGGTCGGGAATCAGATGTGGGACGTTGTGCAGTCCTGTGGGTTGTGGTAGTGTGCGCGGTAGGTGCTGTAATTATAATTAAAATTAAATCTTTAAATATTTTACGATTATATGAATTCTATTTCTGAATCTATCCTACTTATATAATGTATCCTATTTTGACGTTATTTATTTTAAAGAATATATAATATCAGAATATGATATGAAATAATAATAATTTAAAGAGTAGTTAGTGGGCGAACAGATATAATGTAGTCACCGTCCATGACCATAAGTAGTAGCCAATTGAATATGCGGCCCGTAAGCGACTTCTAGAAAAAAATCAGAGAATGCAACGAGAAACATTCTTTTAAGACAGATCCAATGTAATATTTACCTTGATATACGCTAGGTGCAGGTGGCATGTCCTTTTGCAGCGAACGACCGAGCAGATCTACTTGACGCTGCAGAGTTGCCAGTTCTTGCCTGCACACCGACACACACGTGACAAAACACACACCCACACACATACACGTGCGACAAGACAGAACAAACATGCATTGTATTTTGTAGATTTGGACTTTTTTAAATGTCACAATAAATACTTCAAAATCAATTTAAGTACTAAGGTTAATAGTGAATTGTACAGTTGTTTTGAATAGATTTTCTCATGTCTTGAGGTTAATGCATTCTTGATTTTCTTACTTTTATATTGAAATAAAGCATTGGGATTAATTATTAGCTACGTCCTATTAGCGACGTGTTAATTGAAAAATATTTTTAGAAAAATTATCGTTACATCAAAACAAGATTCATACACTTTATTTGTCATCCAACAGTTTTAGAGCAAAAAAAGCCTTATAAAGTACAAAATTAATAAACCTTAGATCTGCAAAATCTACACGAAAACGCTAGTCTACAGTACAAACTCTGCATCTACCACATCTGGGTATGTAAGCTTTTGGTCTTAAATTTACCTTTAAAGTATCATCATCAGAGTCAATAACTTTGTCGATAGATAGGTCGCTGAAATTACTCTCCAAATTACCAATATCATCTCTAGCTGTACTTAGTTCGCTAGAATCATCGAATCTTCTAAATCTATTTCTATAAGTGTAAGGTGTTGAAGTATAGTAGGTGCGATCTAGGTCGTAAGATGATCTGCTATTTGGGTAACCACTTAATGGCGTGTAACTTCGACAAGGTGGAAGTGTGGTGCAATATTTCTTATGAGAAGACCAAAGATTTCGCAGTTTTCTCATAAGTTCAGCGTTCCTGCAAAGCAATTGTGTCTTTTCCCCTCTGAAAGGAAATTTACTATTAGAGTGATTACTATCTAATTGATGACGATTTCAGTGAAATACTCAAAACTTAGCAATAAATTTTGAAGCTTTTATTGAACACGAATTAAATAGCGATTGTTATCATTACCCCCAACAGATAATGTTACGATATTAAATAATATAAGTAAATGTAACACTGTGGCTGCAAAATGTACACTGCTTAATATAATATTATGTCAATAATTCTTAACCAAGACGTTACATAAATTTTCCATCGAAAGAAATAAACAACTTAACATATGATTCCACTATTTGCATAATACGAATGAAATATCTCTTTAACCAAATTAACAATAACAATAGCGTAATTAAGCAACATCTTAAACCTATATAATGCCCTACTCTCTTTATCACTTCAACAATGATAACATGTTGTGAAAGAAATAAAAGTATTTTCTGTTAATATATAACGCTAAAATTGCACAACCACAAAGCTTACATTAAAAACACCGCATTTACACTGATAAGATAATATTCGAAAAATCTTAACACTCTAGGCCTTAGCAAATTCTAACAAAGCTACCTTATACGCAGCAAAATACGAATACAAAGTACAAATAACTATATACTCGTATACACAAAAAGGATACAAGACAGTGGAACACTGAACTTTCGTGTTAAGAGTGATTTATTATTCATGACTTTCCTCTGTTCTTTCACTATTATCTATTTTTTCACTTACTCCTGGTTCTATTTCTAATTCTAAGTCATTCGTATTTGGAATTTCGTTCGGAGATAAAACTTTATTCTCTAAAGGCTCATCTGTTTGTGGCTCTACCAAATCATTTTTATTGACCGGACTTAATTCTTTGGTGTCTTTATTTTGGACATTATTTATCTTTGGATTATCTGAATTTTTGTATGGTTTAGAAGTTTTATCATTATCTTCTGTCGTATCGATTGTTTCACTAAGTACATGAATGTCGCCATTTGTAACTACCATACTAATGTTACTTTTGACCGGTTTACTTGGCGCAGTCACATCTACTTGTGATTCACGTCGTTTCCTATCTTTCTTCTTAGGCTTGGGTATTAGTTTGACGCTGATGTCAACTTTTAATGGCTCCTTTTTCTCACGTAAAAAGGGCTGTTGAATCATCAACGGTAAATTGTAAATTTTCTCGCCGTGGTAATTCGTGAGATCCTGATTGGTCGTCAACGGGCCAACTATAATCGGTTGGTTATTCGACGAATCGGACTCTTTTCCGGAGCGGTGCTTGGTGCGACGATTCTCCGTTTCTCGTGATCGGTCGCGTTGTGTTCTGATTGGTTCGTCTACACGGCCGCGACTCTGCGCTCTGCCTGCCACCAATAAAAACACAACACGACGTTAGGATATTTCGCTCATTTTATCAGGGGCAATGATAACAATGTTCAGCAATTTTACTCAGAATTTAAATAGTGCAAATATTATAACTCCAGATAATTTGAATTAGATGCGCATGCATAAATTTGAAAATGTCTCGTACTTGTGCCTACGATTTGCGTCGTCGAGCTTGTCTGTAAGCAAACGACATTCGCCGGTGAGTTTCTCCATCAGACTGTTTTGTGATTGTATCATGGACTCCAACTCAGCCACGGTCTTAGCTGTGGAACCAAATTTACTTCGTATAAACTTGGCGCATCGTATTCCAATTACTACTAACATACTTAACGTAGTTGGAAATATAATAAGTGCTTTAAGTGTTAAGAACTAAACAATCTGATGAATAAACTATTGAGTTGTAGAAATAATATTTAATAAGCCCTTTCTATTGGATACATGCAAGCGCAAAGCGCAAATGAAAGGGTAAAGTATAAATGTTTTGAAGTACATGTTCATATATATAATGTTTTAATCCTATTTATTTTCTCAAAACATCAACAGTTTACCCATTTTATGAACGAATCGGATACTAGAGGACCATAGATTTTCGAAAACAAACAATTTCGGCAGTTAGAAGACCTATAGATTAATTCATTTTCTTTGTTTCTAGGAGTCTTGATAGTTAAAACTCATTTGTTGAAATTCATTGAAAATTTGAACTAGCCTTTTTTGTTTACTGTCTCAGATTTTTTTTTATTTTCTTCTTACTCTTAGGTCTTGTGAGTTTAATTTTTATTAGTTAGCAGTACTCATCAGTTACGGCCTGACTGATATGGTAATTTCATAAATGAATGTTGAACTCACTCAATTTAAATTCTAGCTAATTCTTTCCGATTTTCTTTGACAACAAAAACTACTAAAAACTCACCATGTTTATTTTCCATGGACTCTAGCATTGTCGATAGTTCCTTGTCTTTCCTATTCTTCTCCGGAGATATCGGCGTCAAACTTTTCATGTTTAACTGTAGGAATAGAATTTTCTATAAATTACTGCTTATATTTTAATACACCTTAATTTGTTTACCAAATCAATTAATTTATTATATAACTTAAAAAAATTATAAAGATAATTTTAAATTGTACCAAAATAGAAAAGTTCCTCGAAGTTAAGTAATTCTGCTAAATTTTTTTCAATTCTTCGGCATCATTTGCATAAGTTGCACTCTTTAAAATTATAGTTACCTCCTTTTCCAGTGTAGAAATTTGTTCGGAGAGACGTAAGTTCTCGCGGCGAGAATGAACCAAGTCCGCATCGGCGCGATCCAGACGCTGGCGAAGTGATTGGATCTGATTGGATAGGGTTCAAAGTTAATTTGTGAGTATTATTTGTGTGTATCTCGAAAACATCGAGTTAAAGGTTATGGGTTAATTTGCTTTGCAAGTAACGGCACAAATAATGGTTGAAGGCCTTATCCATCGTGATAAATTATGTTTGTCAACTAAAACTTTTTCGGCGTACTTTCTAAATTGTATTGGTTTGTATTCGACTAATTTAATTTACAGGTTTTAAAAATTACAAGTACAATTTTGCGATTTTACCTCAGAATTGAGACGGTTGGTCTCGTGTTTTGCCTGTCTCTGCTGACGCTCTATGGCAAGACGGGCGTTGGCTAATTCTTCTTCCAGGGATGCCTTTTCTGCGTGGGCTTGGGCCAAATCAGCTTGAAGTGTTGCTGAAATTTCATTAATATTGATTAAAATATTACGAAAATTAAAACGAAGCTTAGGCTTCAAGCTTATTGATCTCTTATCAGTGTCAGTTATGAATGATTCTGAGTGGCCAGTATAATGTTATGTAATGTGGTAGCAATCTTAATAAAATTAGTTCATATTCACCTGCTTTATTTTTAAGTTCCATTTTAAGTTCTTCTATGTTCGCGTTCTTCATTGAAAGCTCTCGTTTTAGATCGCTTTCTTCACGACGCTGACGATCCAAGTCCAGCTGATCAAAGTTTTAGACATTGTTTTAATAGATATTCTTTAGAAGTCAAGCTCAGTAGGATTATTCATTACATATACAAGCATTAAAGGTCTAACGTCTTCATGCATTACTGCCCAAAATAACATATTAGTTTCTATATATATATATATATATATATATATATATATATATATATATATATATATCATGAAAATACGTCTATAAGGCTTTGGCCTCTGTCAGGCTCCCTACAAAGATGTGTTTGTGGGTTGATGGAAGGTATCTCTGTACGTGAGAGATTTACTCTCTTTTATGCATCGTCCCTGATCAGCATCAACTTCTGAAAACTTCGGATGGTCTACATTTTACAAAGCTTATTAACATCAAGTATACCTGCAACTTTGCGACGTTGTCATACTGAGCTGCTAGATCATGCTGTAGCTCATCAAAGTGTGCATTGTAGCGCTGTTCCGCTGAGTTGCGCTCCTGTATCGCCCGTCTCGCTCCCTCGCCGGCCAACTCTCTGATCTTGCTTCTCTCTTTAGCCAGGTCATCCTATTTAAATTTATTTATCTTATTATTCATTCATTATGTGTCTTGTTATAAGAATTAAAAAAAAATTGTGCCTTAGATAACTGCAACAAGTTGCATATGCAAGCCTTTCTTTATATAGGATAGAGGAGGGGATACATAAGAAAAGAGAGTAGGAATGGCTTTTCAAGGCGGTCTTCCGTGGGGCCATGGTATTTCCCGGGTCCGGAGCTCTACCACTGTCCACAGTCCAATTACTTCCTACATTTTTCTATCATAGTTACGTTAGTTTCTAACCTTCAAACGTCGCACTTCAGTCTCTAAGTTGTTCCTCTCCTCTCTGAGCTGGTGTTCCACTACATCCGAGCCGCGCTTGTAGCGCCCCTCGCCCTCGCTCTCCTTCTCATCCAAGCTCACCTTCAACTTTGCGATCTGACTTTCTAACGCTGACTTGTCTCTGAGCGATAAAAAAAAATTCTCATCTTACTATTCAGATCATAGGTTTTCAACGAAGGCGGTACCTCTAGTGGGCGCTAGAGGTTTTCTAGTAGCTGGTCCAAAGGCTGATTTTCGGAATATTCCGAACGAAATTTTACCTTTTTTATTAGATAAAATACTCTTGCAAACAGTACATCTAGACTTCGTTTTATTGCCGCTAAACAACAAAACGGTCCACTAAAATCTTATCCCTTTTTGTAGAAGAAAAAGGGAAATAGCGGTTCACCTAATATAAAGTGACCGCTACCCATAAGTATTTGGAGCAAGCTAACTCATTGCAAATGCGTTGCCTACTTTTAATGGACAGAAGATGGGATAAACAGAAAAAGGAATATTCCTTTTCATGTCTATACCCACCCCTGTCAAATCCTCTTCCCCTACGAGGATGGCTCTTCTAAACAGTAATTCTTTCCTAGTACCACGATGTTAGTACTGAATTTGTTTCCGCGGTCTTACTTTACTATATTTGTTACAATTGCTCAATTTAATTCCTTTTCATAGCCATACCTTTGCAAATTGTCAATCTGCCTCTTGAATCCGTCGAGACAAGTGGAATCGACCAGACCAGAGGCCAGCTTGCGTTTGTTCTCGTTGTTTTCATCCTGTAAGTTATTAAAAATGGAATGACAACGGCTGTTCATTAGTGATGGACATTCATGAATGTGAATGAGAGTGAATGTCACTATGAAAACCTTCATGTGAAGATGTGTGTTGGTAGTGTTATTACTAACGGTTGTATATTGTTTACCTGAACTTTTTTCAGATCAATCTTGGCTTGTGTCAGTTGTGCTTCCAGCTCTGCGATCCGTGACTCGAAGACGATGTTCGGTCCCTCTAACTTCATGGTCCGTGGCTTAGAGCGACGGGCCTTGGATGGAGTCGCCTATAAACAAGAAATAAAGAATAGAAATACGGTAATAAACGGGTCAGATACATTGCTCATGTTATGAGCCAGCGGTTATTCTAGAAACTTGTAGTACTGATAGTTTCTAGAATGGCCGTTAGGCATACAACAACGCAGCGTAGATAGGCCTTCCATAAGGGAACAAACGCTTTCAAGGTTTTCTTTTTGGATAAGATTACAGGAATAGAAATAGGAAAAGATTACAGATTTCTATTTGACAAGGTATAATAAAATAACCTTATTATCACTGTCGAGACCAGTGCTGTCTCCGACGTCATCCAGCTCATCGGTCTCTGAGTCGTAGTGGAACATACGTGAGATGATCTTGTTTTTCTGTGCCTCATGCAGGTGCTCGTTCTCTGATATCACCTCCTTCACCTTTCCCAGGAGGTTGTTGAGCTCGTCCTGCAATAGATGATTATTAGTTACAGCTTGATCACACTAATGCCGTACTCGTCCTAGTAGGTGGACGGGGATTCAGCTACTGCCTCGCTGCTTTCACATATCGAGTACTCTCGCTGAGAGCGCTGCCTCTCCCGTATACTCAGTACGCGTGATCAAGCCTTTATTTATGCTTCTTCGTTTTGTTCAATGAATGAGTTGGCGCAAATTTCCAAGATCACACGTGATCACTTCTCGCACCAATAATGCCGGTATTACTGACGTCGATTAGCCAATTAGAGACGAGCTTTGCCAACAGAGCCAATTATTACTTCGCTACGGTAATCGAGAACAAACTAGCTATTTAAAGATAACAAATGTCGTTTAGCGGTTTATTGGCGAGAATTTTGTTTGACGTTACTCTTTTATGTTTTATTCGTTCACTGTACTCCACAAGCGCAACGTATAAATGTGTACAACGTGTCAGCTTTAATTTACCGATCTATACCTGAACTACGACCACTCACCCTGCAGTACTGGCTTTCGCGCTCCAACTGTTCAATGTACTCCTCTTGCTTCTGTATGAAGTTGACGACGTCAGGGTTGGTGCCGGCGCTCAGCTCAGCCGCCGGCGGAGCGGCTGGTTGCGGGGCTACGAACAACATTATATAATAAAGTTTGCTTCCCGTTACTGTAAGGATGGCGTCTTCAAATTCGGTATTTAAGCTTTGTAATCAAAACAATACACTAATTCCTAATATTAACTTCGTACCGTGGATGTTGGACCACCTTGTTTTGTATGTATCTTTGTATTAATCTATATACGTACGAATATTTGTATTTTCTGTACTATCTGAGTGTCATAAGATATTGCACACTTGTGCACCTTTTATATGTTTCTTGGTCGACTGGTAGAGACTTTCAATAGAGGCATTAAGTCCACCATTTCACGCAAAGAAGTATTTAAATAAAAATAATGTATGCCATAACTCACTGCTGCTGACTTTATACGGCGTGTAGTTGTTCAAGCTATCAGCGTATAGCGTGGTGTACTTCGCAGTGAGTCGCGGCCGTGGCTTGTACTCGGCAAGCCCACCGTAGGACGTCGAATACTTCTTGTCCAGGTCGCCGTCAGATTCCTCCAAGTTTTTGATGGACGCGGATCCACCATAGCTGCGTACCTACACCACGAATAACATGCTAGTGCTATTAGTCTAATGATTTAGTACACTGACAGCGAAACATAGAGTTGTGCGTTCGAATCCTTCTTTTTTTTTGTAAATTATTAACAATACTCTTATTTATGTTAATATTTAAAAAGTATGTGATAAATTATCTCAATTTCTAGCTGACATCGAGAGCCGAACGAAAGGCTATGAAACTTTCATTGTCAAAACGCCGAGAGTACGTACTGTATTTTAATTCTTTATTGTATTTATTCATCGGCATGGCAATAGCATAAACATTAATAAAATAAAGTAAAGTGGCGAATAAAAAACATTTTTCGTTAAAAGTATTTCGCTCGCATCAGCATTTATTCTTATTTTTTGGAAACTAATATTGTCACTTAATATTATAATATATATAAATTAATAACGCTATTAGTTTTTCGGTTAATATTTATTTAATAAAAAAATACAAATTCATATTTACATCGTTTCCAAGCACGACAACCGCATTAAGCTTTTGCCAATCAGGAGGTAGATTGTTCAATTACGTGCTAAATAATTTATTTGCTAACTGAAATTACAAAAGCCACTTACGCTTGGCGCACTTCCAGATAAGAAATATCTAAGCTTCGACACGGCCTCTTTATACGCCAGTTCAGTATAATCCGGTATCCTTTTCCCTCCATATTCGTTCATTTTACTTGGCCGCCTGTACAAAAAATACGAGGCACTCATTGTAGCTCTGCCAACTACGATGACGTCACATTTTAAACAGATAAAATAAATAAAAAACATAAAATATAAAAACAAAAGAAATGTCAAAACGTTAAATCGCCCTGACGCATTGCGCTGGCTTGTGTCAAGTGGGGTGGACTTTCGACATTGCGTATTGATTTCACAGTTGCCATGGTTACCGAATTTATAGTAAATAAGCGATGCGTGATTGAAGATAAAAAATATCTGGCCAGAAAGAAAAATATTTATTGTTTTTAATTAGTGGTGCCCTTGATGACCCGCGACATCGGAGGAACCGCATTTTTACCCTTAAAAAACTCAAATGCGTATACTTAAGCATGTTGCTTTTACAACTGAGGAGAGAATATTTTACGAGGCGGTTGTATGCGCTGGAAAATGTGCAAAAACCAAGTAAAAAATCTTTGAAATACAAATCATAACGATGATGTGAAATTTAGAACGTTTTAAATTTTTATAATAAAATTATAACTTAAAATGAGTTAATTAACTTACGGATTACTTATTACTAAGCGTAGATGTATGGATAGGGATGTAGAACGAAAGGATTCTCCTTTCGTTCTCTCTTCATCTTTTTCTCATAAATAAGGGATGGAAGGAGAAGAGGATTTGACATGGGAGGTGATGGATAGGCAAAGGAATATTCTGTTTCTTCACCTTTCCATTATAGGTAGGCTACACAAATGCAACTCGTTAGCCTGTTAACACTTACCTGTGTGCACTTAAGGTGAACCGCTAGTACGCTTGTCGCGTTTTTTATATAAAAAAATGTTTAATTTCGTGGTCTTTTAATAGCCATGCTATTTTTCAAAAAGGAAGATATTGTACTCCAAAATTAAATCGTTTTGATCGTATAGTGGCGCCGAATAGGTTCTTAACTCCAGCGTCGGAAGAAGCGTAGATTTTCAGGGAGGGCCTCGCCCCCAATCTTTATGATTCAAAATATATTAAAATAAAGCTTTTTTCCAGCTTTCCTACGAGTTCAATATCCCATTGTGGCAAGCGATTATTTAAAAATCTTCGATTATCCGAACTAATCAGGAGCTGGGAGGAAACTGGATTTGTTGGATGTGTTCGTATAATCACATATTAATATATGAAGTACAAATAGCTTAGTGCACAAAACATTTGAATTCATTTTACTAAAATGAATCTACTTTTAGCAACGTTTCCTATTTACAACAATTAAAGGTACTTTTCTCCTCGTGGCATAGCCGTGAGACGTCTTGTATGAATTGAATTGAAATCAGTGTATTTTATCAAGCCTCTACTTCACGCCCGTGTTCTGTGAGAGCGTGGCAGTTCCCCTCATTGCGACCATCAGTCTTAATACTTTGTTAATAACTGTATGTTATTTATTTAAATTAAAGCAACTAATTAGAAATTTAATTTCGTAATAATTAAACATAATTATGTTATTCACATTTCACTGAACTACATGTTCTAAATGTCACCGGCATATTTCACAGCATTTACTGTCTTGGACAGCAAAAGCTGTGCTGAAATTCAGCTAGTAGCTACACAGCTTTGACTAAATCCAACATAGAAAAATTAAAGTAATTATTGGAAAATAATGTCACAGTCGTAAAATAATACACGTATTTAAAACGTAAGAAATTATCCGCCAAAAGTCACGAAATGCTGTGGTTTTTTTATATAATAACGTAATAATATTTACTCGCCTTATTTTGGAGCGCTTCAGTTTCCCATTCATCTCCTTGTCGGAGCCGACACTGGATCCACTTTTCACTCTGTACCCCGACTTAGACTTGCTTATGTAACTAGTTGAACCCATACCTGTACAGCGAGTAACAAAGCTTTATACTTTAAGGTATGTAAACTTTTATATTTTCAACTTTCAAAGGTACTTGTAGCTAAGAGGCCGCAAGGTATCATGTCTAACACGACAACGGACAGGCGATGTCTGGGAAGGAATAAGTTTTTAGCCGTTAGTTAGTTTCCTGCTTTTGTCCCTTTCGTGTAAGGGAAGGAAATCGATGTATCGGTTTCACTCTAAAGAAAACTTTTCACCGGGATGTCCTAGTCCAAGAGCAACAAAACAATTTTTAATATGTTTTTATACATGATTATGTATAGATAGATTTAAAAAAGCGCTACAGCTGTTTAGGTTCCAAATTTAACACAGTAGCCTTTCACTAAACACCTGCAGAAGGCACAGGAAACTGAGTTGGCCCGATAATCTTCCTCATATAATCCTAAGAAGATACTTTTGTTGCGTTATTTGAATTGATATTACTGTGCATATTATTTTGTTGTGATAAACATAAGTATTGGACGCACATAAACTTACATATTTGTTCTTTTAAGCCGATAGTCGTCTGCTGCTGGACGTGGGCATTTGCAATTGATCGCCACACAGATCGGTCCCGGATAGTGGACTCGTATACTACTGGAATTTTAAGTACCAGGCGCATAAAACCTAATTATATACACGGCTAGGTATTTTTCTAACCGACATCAAAAAAGGAGCTGATTTTCAATTCGCTTGTTATGTTTGCTGCCTTATAACTTTGACAGTTATGAATCGATTTTTAAAAGTTCTTTTTGCAATCGATATTTTGTCCCGATCCGATAATAGATCCCGGAGTTATTCAATTTTCGCGGAATGAATACGGTTTTTTGTAATTTTAATTATTGTTGTTGGGAATTTATATCTCGATAATATGAAACAACTAAAAGATAAGAATTTATTGCACCTATTTGATTATTTGTTTAGTAAGATAAAAACTTTAATGTTTATCTAAAAGCGATAGTTCATATTTAAAAAATAAACTCTCCAGTCCAAGAGTTATACATTGGCTCTCAGACTAGGAGACAGGCGGTGTCTTGCGTGCAAGCTGATCGCGTCGGCCATTACATTACATTTTGGAGGGAAAATACGTTCCCGATCACGCGAAGCCTATCGCTTGATAAGTGAACATCGCGACTGACTACATATTGCATCGATTATTTCATTAATTACTTTTTTTATTTCAGAATAGAAAAAATGTTTTTATACTTTTTTATTCGTAGTGCAATGTCATAGCATCAACATTTTTTCTTATATTTTGGTATAAAGGACGAGCTGTTCCCGCGACTTCGTCCGCGTGGCAATCAATAAAAATGTTTTTTCGTACACAATACTCTTATATGAGTGTTTGTATTATACAACGTAGCCATACTACGCGACCCATTTATTTTGCAAATTCTTACCCCCTTCTTCCTCACAGGCGTTACTCTCTTCTAGTTTTTATGATGTGATTCATATTTTTATTGCGCGGAACCTTGATTCTTTTGCTCAAAAAAAATTAGCATATGTTATTCCTTACAATATTATCTATCTTCCAGTAAAAGCCCCAACCCAATCGGTTCAGCGGGTTCGCAGAGTAACCTGAACACCCAGACAAACTTTTTATAAGATTGCTTATTTCTTAAAAGTACTGTATATACATTATGTGCATTCATTATGGAAATTTTGTTTTGATATTACAAACACACTACAATTTTATTTCTCTGTATAATTAGTGCATGTGGCGGCTGATGGCGAACGAGCAAGCGGTTCATTCGATATCAAGTGACCATTACCCGTAGGCAACTGCATGAAGCTAATAAGTCCCCCCCCCCCCTTAAATATAATTCCCATACTTTTCTAATAAGAAAAAGTAACTGAGTCATCATATGAAATGCAGAAGAATACGTCTACTTGACACCTGTCTTTTGTGAGGTCCTGTTGTGAGTCTGCCCGAATAGCAAATGATGTTGTTGTTGCGATATAACAACAAAGAAAGAATCTTAATACTTTTCTTGGCATAATCGAGGTACAGTCATAGGTCGTCATTTATGAAATTGTAATATTTTCAAGTGTAGTACATTTACAGAAGACGGTGTAAGTCGGCGCCGGCACCGGATCGCGTGACACCAGACAGCACCCTTCTTGAGGTTTTCTTTTAGTTTTTTATTTTGCTTACTGCTCTACATTCCTCGTGTTTGTGATAGACATTTTGTTGTTTAAGAAATATATGCCTTTTATTTCAATCTGATATACAGAAATACACTTTCGGTCAAATCTTGTGAGACATACAGCTCAGCTAGCGTTATGGCCTATTTTCTTAAAAATATTGGTTACTTTTTTATGGTCGAAGGTCCGACTTCAAGAGACCACTCCACGAGCCACTCATAGGCATCTGCAACAAGCTAATGAGTTGCTGATGCGTTGTCTACCTTCCATGTGCGGAGGAGGGGACCCTTCCCTGTCAAATCCCCTACCCTTTTTTCCATACCATTCTTTCCTTATTATAAATGGGTACCATGAGTACCATACCCCATTGCGTACGAAAAGTTTAACTTGCATGGCACCGTGACGGTCCACAGCGAGAGAAAATGTGACGATTTTTGGACAGAAAACGTTACAATTTCTTTTTAAGATCGCTTCTGAAAATTTCTCCCGTACGTCGATGTAAGAAGTTTTACCTCAAAAATATTTTTTTATATGTGTAGGTTAGTTTGGTATTCACTACATAGATATCTACTGCGTTTGTCTGTTTAAGCACGATCAACTTTCATGGACGGACTTTCATATGGTTTTCACTCATAGATGTAGAGAGATTCATGGGGCAAGTTTAAGTATATGATTCATTAGATTTTGGTAAAACTTAAGTAAAAAACGAGTATAAATGTTGAAGACGCAAGGTTGGTACAAAATTATGACAGCAAAACTGTGATTATCATCTCCTATCACCATACCAACTATGATGCTCTGGGGAAGTAAACTAATATAAGGACAGCTCATACATACACACATACAAATACAAACAAGAAGAGTATGCCTTTACTGCCGTGTTGCGTCTCACTAGTAAAGTGTATTGAATAAAAACAAGAATTAAGAAAAAAATGTTTTATTAATATCAAAATCTACTTCGATATCAGCAATATATGTAATTAGTAATACTTATAAGAACATTACATTATTTGAGATAACTGCACTTCAACAATTAGTTTGTTAAGATATATTGAATAATTTAGTTATACATTGCAATTGTAAAGGGTATAGGGTAATATACACAACCACAGATTATTGATACTTTTGGACGTAACAGGTGCGTTATATAAATACAGTACAGATTGACTGTGACTTCACAATCTATGGCGGCAGTGTTTTTTTGTTAATATTTTAGAGTGCTTTTCACTATTACAAAGTAAATTGTTAGTTCATTTCACTACAAAATATATTTATATATGCAAAAGTCGACTTATGATCCTAACAGTCTCCACAAATTAAGTATACGTGTCTTGTAAAATATTAAAATTAAATTCAATCGTATTTTATACTGAAAATTTAATGAATATAGGATGAAAAATGCAAAGATATATTAGTGTGGTTATATGTCCAATAAAATACAAGATTAGATACATGTTTTAGGAATGTTTATAACAAAGAAACCACAGATTTACATACCAATTGAACATTTCATAATGTTTTATGCGATTCATGGCCGATTACCCGCACGCCATGTTTGTTATTGTTTTTTTTAATTAAATTAAATAAAGAACATGTGCTATGATGTCATATAGAGAGGAACAGATAAAAATTGTAACATTTGGTTTACATCTATGGTCCATTCAATAACAACATTTATGATTACTAACGACAGTGATGCTATAAGAGATATAAAGAGCAACATAATTCATTAAATTAGTAAAATAATACTAAAAACAAAACGCTACTTTTTGGTGTTAGTAACTATAACAAACTTATTTCTAGAAGAAAAATAAATATATTAAGTAGTTTGATATTTAATTGCACGAAAAATATATATTTTTTAATTTATTGTAAATATATTGCTTTTGAACGATGGCACTTTTATAATAAATACATAGCAAAATAAGCATATTAACATTTATATACATTGTGCTCCTGTAGACCTTTTGTAACGTTACATACAGCCAGGATACAAGACAGCTTGTCTATGGCACGAGATATCAAAGCTCGATGGAGATTTGATGTTAAACTCTATTTACAATCTTATTATGTGGCAACGGAACGTAATGTATAAACCTCAGTATAACAAAACTACTACTGAGACTGACAATGTGATTGGTTAATGAAAATGGGAGTAAAAACAGACGGAATTATTTATTATATTAATTCATTTCGAATATTATAATAAATAATATTCAATTTTGAATTTTATTGTTTTTGGACTATTGTCGCGGCCGTTTTGAGTTTTCACTTCTGTCGCAGTCCTCACGACTTCCGGTATTTTTTAAATGCATTAAGTTATCACTCGATAAATTATTGGAATTTGTTGACGACTTGTTTCACCCAACTGCCCTTTAGGTCGTCCGAGATTTCAGTTTGTTCACTAATACTGTTTCTGTTGAAGGAAGGAGGAATGTTAGCTTTCTCTGTGCTGTTACAAGGTGTTATTGGCTTCAATTCTCTGTGACTATTTTCGCTGACGCTTCTTTCAAAAGACGCTACTTTTGTCGTAATCGATTTCGGTTTTGTATTATTATACGCCGGCTTCTTTAAACTTGGATTAGACTTGGCTTGGGGTTTGGACATCATTTCGAGTTCCATTCGTCTTTCTAACACAGTTTTCGCGGCAATCTTTGGCGTTCCTGAAGAACATCGATTCTCTGTTTGCACTTTAATTTTGCGCGTGGCAGAGTCGAGACTGGCTCGTTCGTAACTTAACCGTTTTAATTGTATATTACCCTGTTGATTGAATTTATTGCTTATATTTTTAAACTCGTCTTTAGAATTTTGGGTAAGCTCTTTCGGTTCTCGTTCATCATTAGATTTAGATTTAGTGAATTTTCTTGCGTTTTCTGTTGCAGGACTCGATTCAGACCTTGAGAGATGTACCTTGGTATTAACATTTCGTTTAACAGTTAACTTGTTAACCGTTTCAGAAGAGGTTGATTGTTCTGGTGTATCTATATCTTTATTATTATTTTTCAATGCAGGCGATCCTGATATGTTCCCAATCTTAGGTTTTACTGGCACCGGTGGTGCTATTTTCGATTTAACCGACTTGGCTACTTCGTGTCTCTTTGTGTCATGTTGTATTATTTCTTTTATTTTATTTGTTGTTATTGTGACTTTAGAGTTTGTGCACGTCTTTTCGCTAGTGCTTGTGGTTACGATTGTTTTCTTGGACTGTAATGAAGCATTACGTTTCAAGCTTTCGATTCGTTTGATAGTTTTATTAACGACTTTATCCTCATCATCACATTCTGTCTTCGTTTCATCAACATCGTCTTGGTCGGAGTAAACCGCTGAATCTCTAAATACGTCTTCATCGGTGAAGTGTTCAATTTTTTCGAATGATCTCTCGTAATAACTCTCGTCAGAATTTACTTGCGTAGATGATTCCGAACTTTGTTTTGAATTAGTTGTCTTGACTGGATGTTGTTTATTCTGTGTCTCTTGGTAAGTACTTTCGCTCGATGATGTGACAAAAGAAGAGTTAGAGAAGAGACTATCGGGTCTAACGGCGTTTTTGTTAATAAGTATATTAACATTTTTATGGGTATTTTTATCGTTACCGAGTGTTGTTGGATCAACGTAATCTGATTGAGCGATGCGAGCTCCTAAATACTTGCTGCCTTGCATGTAAATTGGTAATTTGTTTAAGTTTTGATACGAGCCGTTATTTGATTTTAAAGGAGAAGAATTGACAGAACTGGATCTGCTTGTAACCATACTGATGCTTTTGCTGTAACTCGGTCTTAGTTTGTCAGTTTTCTGTACAAGATCATCGCAGCTATGAGATAACGCTTCCAAGTTATTTTTCTCGATCTGACTTTCACTCATCGTGGTACCTTCGTGCATGCTTTTACTGAGGACATCACTAATAGTACCATCTGCACTAGAAGTGGAATTAGCGTCCGTTGTGGTAATTACAACCTTAATATCGCTTTTCGTTGAACTATTTTGCAAATCTTCAGGTTTAGTCTTTAGATCGTATTTAGCTTGTATGTCATCGGGTTCGTCGCCAATTATACTTCGGAATCTTTGAAGTAAATTTCTGGAGTAACTTCTTGGATTGAGCGCAGGTCTCTTTTCGTGCGTAGGACTCTTGTTAGTTATTTCAGAATTACTTTGATCGTTTGCATTCATCTCGGAATCTTCATTACTTTTGTTAAGGTTTTTGCTTTTGAAACGACTTAAGACATTTTTAAGTGAAAGTACATTGGCTGTAGGCTTATAGATTTTATGTTCAGGATGTATTACTTCGATATCTTTTTTTTCACCGTCTCTTTCTATTGGTAACACTTCGCAGGAAGAAGTTGTAGATGTATTCAAATTGGTCTGCAAGTTGACAGAAGTATCATTTTTGTTTGCGTCGATGTCGATTTTCTCGAAGTTATTTTTATAACATCTATCAATTTCTTCTTCTAATTCTAAAGTAGACTGACTGATGTTTTGACTGAAGTCGGGGTCATTAGATTTAGACACCTTGCAAAATTTAAATATATCACTTTCACTCATGTAGTTTTCAACGTCGTCGTAGCTTAATTCACTTTGATCTGAAGCAATTGTAAACGGTCTGTCTGTACTCATGACTTTACCGTCTCGATTAAGATATGTCTTGCTGCTCCCATTCGGTTTATATTTGAAGGAGCTTAGATTATTTTCATCCTGCCCGCTTGTAACTACTTGGAAGCTTCGAGGAAGCGAACCCGACTTTCTGTCTCTGGATACATTAAAGTGTTCTTTTTGTCGACTCAGCCAAATTTCTGGAGTGTTCGGACTTTGTTGCTCCGGGCCCATTGGCAAATAATCACACGGTAAATTAGTAGGCACTTCTTTATTCCTCTTACAGACCTCTAGAAGATTATCGTACAGAATCTCTTCGTTCGTAGGAGGACCTTTTTTCTCCATTGTTACATAATGTTCAGAATCATTTGTAGACTTAACTTTTTGTGGCGATTTTACCGGCACGTCATAAATACCGTCATCAATCTGACTCTGTTTATTAAATGACAAATAAACGTAGTCTGATTCGGGAATATTTCGTATTTCGGATGGATTGATATTTGGTGGGGAAGGCACCCTTTTTGGACGAGGAACATGAGTACTGTGCTGTATTGTTCTACTTTTACTGTTCAATGAATGCAAACGTTCGTCTCCTCTATTTTCGATTCTTAGAGTTTCATAAATATGGTCATCATCTGATGTAGTTTCTACGTGTTTTGATTCCATTAAGTTAATATCAAGTTCATCCTCGTGATTCATGCTTATTTCTAGATTTTCGGATGTTTGTCGTGTATATTTCGGAATCAGTTCTGAAGAATCGAAATTCCTACATAGGATTACTTGATCAGGGTTCGAATGAGATTTTAATAGTCTTTGATGTCTGCGTTGAGCACTATTTCTTTGCTGTTGTTTCTTCAAAAGTTTTTGGAATTCACGATTTTCCAACAAGAGTTGGGATATTATTTGTTCCAACGGTTGTTCCCTGTCCTCACAACTACCCACGACTTCCTCTTGCTCTTGTTCTGTGTCACATGATTTATCATCAAGTTCTGAACTTTCATTTATAACGTTTTGCTTGTGTAAATATTTAACTTTCTCTAATTCATTCTTTTTGAACGAGTCTGTTTTTTCTATTAGCCTTTTGTAAGTCTCTTCGTCTATATCTTCATCCTTGCTAATTGTTTCTGGAACTTGCGATTTATCTTTACTCTCAGACTGCTTATCGACGTTCAGGCTGTCATTAGATTCCGATATATGTAGAATATTTTCTGTCGAGACATCAGTAGAAAAGTCCGTGTAGAATCTAGATGTGTCAGATGTAACACGCAAACCTTTTGCTCTATTTTTCTTGATTTTCGATATTTTCTTTGGTATGTTTTTAGTGTTATACATTTTAATTTCTAAGTTCGATTTAATGCCAGAATTTATGCCTTTCCTTTTAGTGTCTAATTCAAGATCGGATACAACAGAGCCGTCACTATTTTTCGTTTTCCTCGATATTTTATTAGCGCCACATCTTCGGCATTCAAACTCGATTTTTTCGCTACCTTTACTATCATTTCTATCGACATCACTGTCTTGAGACTTCTTTATAATAAATCCAATATTATGTTGTTGCAGTCCCGGTTCCGATTTTCTTCTCCAGGTGCCTATTTTGGATAATTTAGATCTCTGTGGATCGTCTTTAGATTTTGACCTCAGAGCATCGGTTTTATGCCTATCGATATCAATACATCTGGACCTTCTCCTATGTAATGTCTGCATAGAGTCGGTTACAGGTATATTTTCTTTGATTTTAGTACATTTGAGGCAAGTTTTTTGTATATTTCTAACACTGGACAATGAGTTATTAGTATCGCTCAGATCTTCTTTACTCCGTCTCGAGTCGGTATAGCCAATGATGTTGTCAGATGAGTGATATCCTCTCGTTTTATTTAAAGACGATCCTGGATATTCTTTGCCGAAACTTTCTTGTGATGATTTAAAATCGGGACATTTGCAACCGATTTGTTTTCTCTCCAAATGTTCAGCGCTGCCGGAGTCGATGTAGTGTAGAGATCGGTCACATTCAGGGCATTTGTCTCCAGGTCTAATACTGTTTTCATTAATGCAGTCGCACTGTCTCTCTCTAACCTTCTCTTTATTAGATAATTCTGTTTCACAATCGGAACACAGATCGATGTAGCAATTGTCACATGTATAGTCTATCCCTTTTTCGGCTGATACTTGAGCACAATCGCACTCAATGGTCTCATTTCTAGAATTAGGCAATGTGTATTTCCTATTCCCTTTTTTGAGTCGACCGCGTATACCATTTTCGAACGATTTCCGTCTTTCTCTTTCTAGCTTTCTCTTTTCCAGGTACTCGGGCGCTGACAGCTGTTTCCTCATCGATGCTTGAGTTATGAGGTTGTGTGATTTCTCCGCTAACATGTCATCTGTAATCAAATGAAATGTAATTACTACTGATTGTTGGCACTTAAACAAGCGTTTGAGGAGTTTGTAAACTGTCCAATCTCCCTACTACTTGTTCTACTCACTACTAACTGTCAAATCCTGGCTCTAAGTTAATGATGTGAGAGCTTCCTCTTTTGAATATTTTAATACGGAATCTGAAACATACACTTTTACAGTTCTGGTACCTCTTGTTGTTCTTTTGGCGTTACCCTGACAATTATTATTCAGTCATTTTGTGTACTAAAACCTGTTCTGTTCCAATTATGTTCTTCGGACTCTGTCCTAGATACATAGTAAGCAGCAGTAACAGCTGTAGTTGCACGAATGGATCGGCCGCACCGGGTACTACCACGACCTCACAGAAGACCGGCGTATAAAATGTATCTCATTTGCGTGATGAGTAAGGTCCGCAGTAGATAAGACATTCATCTACTTCTCTCCATTTTGATTGGATTGTTCGAGTGGAGATGGGACCGATCTATTATCCGGCTCTTGTAAGGATAAATATATTTACCATCAGTTTTGTTCTGTCCCAGTTCCATTACTAACTGTCTCGCGTGCGATGGTATGACGGCGTTGTAATTCTCTAGAATTACCTGAAAAATACGAATACGAACAGTTATTTATACAGACGATTTGTACTCCTTAAAGTTGGGTACTTAAAGAGGTTAAGGAAAACTCATACAGGAAAGAAAAAAAGTCGACAGCTAGCGCGGCGTTCACACCGGCTCAATATTCACATAAAACATCTTGTTATCTCTCTCTTCTCTCTGGAACACTGAGATACTAATATTTTATGTGAATTTCGTCAGTTCAAACTCGCGTAAACATATATTCAACAGTTAACTAAGCTATTACATGAAATTAACATTAGCAATATAAAGTAAGCAAAACTAAGCCTACCCGCTTCAGCAATAAAGTCCATTCCCGCTTGTGTCGCGGCGAGCGAGCCTGCAAAGTCAGTTGTGCGCGCGGCGCGTCCCACGGGATCACGTGGAATGACAGCGGCGCGCCCGCGATGGATTCCACTAGCATCATGTTGTTGCACTGCAACAATATACATCAATTAACAAAATATACAAAATATTTAACTCACAGTATACTTGCATTTTATACCACTACGACCTAAACAATGTTGATAGGTTGAAAACAAATCAAACCCCGCCTATTTATTATTTACTTTATAAAAGCATGTGGCAAACGATCCATCCGGCGTCAAGCGACCGCCGCCCATAGGCATCTGCAACATGCTAATGAGTTTTGTATGCGTTGCCTGCCTTTAATGGTTGGCACAAACAGTAAAACTGATATTTCCTTATCCTATATTTATCCTCAGTTAAATTTCCCCTCCCCTTACGATCCTTTTCTTATTAGAAATGGATGAGAAGAGGAAGAAGAGTAGAATTCGGAAACCAAATACACCTTCCATGTCTTCCTCCTGTGTTCAATATAAAGTTGGCAAAACATCTACAACTCATTTGCTTATGAAGATAATATTGAAAAATTATGGAATGCTTGAATTTGGGTGGTGTACTGACCATAATATGAGACTTGTACGCGAGGATCCCGTCTTCTCTGTTCTTGGTGACCAGTAGCATCTTGTCGAAGAGGAAGGCGTGCCGCATCGCCTTCGCGCCGAACACTCTGCGACCAAACATCACCACGGTAAATAACAGGCTACCATACATAACATATCCCGAATGCCCGAAAATTGGCTTAACGGTATCATTATTACGTATGCCAAGATATGTACAGATAACCTACGACTTAATTTTACCTACTATATAATGACAGGTTATAGTGCAGTGTATTTTCTGCTTTGTAACATGCTTCTATTAGCCTGTTTTTTTGGTTTTTTAAAACTATTAATTGTTAATATTGTGAAGTAAGTGTTATAAATACCTGAAGGTCCCTTCGGCACACAACTCTCCGTAAGTCGTCAGATCAGGACCGTTCCAACCGTACAGCAGTGATTGGATCTCCTGGAAATTAGTTACGAAATATTACCAACGCGAAGTCAATTTCACTGCATACATTCCGATATTTACATTTAAAATATGTTCACATTTCAATAAGAACTGTTGCTATGAAGTTGCCTTCTCTCATACTTTAAGTAAACCACTTATGAGATTCGATCAAATCAGCTACACTTTTTAGAGAAATCACCTCAGAGATTTCTTTTTTTAACATTTTTCACGAATTTATGAAAAACTCGTAAATTTTGTGCTTCACTCTCCTTCCTTCTTATCTTATCTATCCAACATGACGGCTAGCCAAAAGTTAGCGGTGATTCTTTGACTTATTCTTTTATTAACAAAATGCCTTATCGTCTAAAGTTTAATTTGGACAAAGGCATGTAGAAAGTCTAAAGCAAAATAGTTGTAGAAATAGTTGTAAAAGTTGTTGTAGAAACAGACACAGAAGCAGTGGAAATAGTTGTAGAGCTGTATGACCTGTACGCGGACAGCGTGTTCGTGTCTTCGCTTCATGTCGTCGATGTGCTGCGCGATGCCGGTCATCTTGAGCAACGCGTACTCCGTCTCGCGAGACGCGCATTGCTTCACCACATTCTATAATACAGAATGTATACACTACATAATAAGAAATAAGACATGGAGACATTACACTTGAAGCGGCTAGAGTCGAAACCACCGCATTATTCCTAGAAGCTTCCAAATGTGATAAAAAAATTGCATATTACTAATATCAAATAAGCCCGTAAATAATATTTGTGAAATGAGTAGCGCTGGTTACTTGATATCAGGTGAGCCGCTTTCTCGCCTACAAACGCTTCTTTACTCTGAGCATTTGACATTTTATTTTCCTAGCCCTTTTATCTTTTGGAGTGCGAATAAGGGAGTCATCAATTACATATATCAGACTAATGGTGTAATTTCTATTATTTTTAATTTACCAGCAACCAATTACCAATTTACTAGATTAAGTAACTCAACTCACTTGCAGCAACAGATGATACTTCAAGATCCTTTGCACCGGTTTCAGCAGGTACGAGGCCAGTGGCAATGGGTGCTGCAGCTCCATCTGCCTCTCTCTGAACTCCCTCGCGCTCTGCGGCTTAGAAGCCAAGGCTGCCAGTCTCTCCATAGTGCGCGGGTAGCCGGTACAGTACGACGTGTAGACCGCAAAGCCAGCCGTGTTGTTGACGAAGCATCGGGCGATGCACGTCGCGTCCAATCGGCACGTGTTTAGCTCTTCGCAGAGGGACCTAAACGAAGAAAGAACGTGAGGAAACAACCAACATTTCGTATGAGATATTTGTTTTTAAATGAATAAAGTAGCGCTTATTCTTGGTGTTCGTCTGGTCGAAAGATGGTACGTACGCGGAGTTTTTGCCTCCCTACTTGACACGTTATTTTGGACAATTCACACAATATCTTTATAAGTTTTATTAAAATCCATTCAGTAGTTTTTGCGTGGAAGAGTAACAAACATCCATACATCCATAAATACAAACTTTCGCATTTATAATATTAAAGTAGGATAGCTGGGCGCTAAGAAAGGATATTTGGAAATTCAGCTCTTTAAGGCAATGAACCATGAGAACCCTATTATATAATATACCCTAATTGCATGAAAAATCAAGTGTTACTAATTGTTTCAAAGTGGACAATGACAGACAATTCGAAGTATGCTAAGGTCACATAGTAGATAATAGATGTCGTAGACAGTTCGAAATACATTAAGCCGGATTAATTTTGGTACGTAAAGCAGAGGTAGCTTAAGTCAACTTAGAGGTTTAAAGTGCAAGCAAGAGTAAAATGACGACTGAGTTTCCAGTTACCGCTCGGAACTGACCTCGGCGTTGCGAGCCACGGGCCATTGTTTCACTTTACGACGTCGTATCGCCGTAAGGTATGTACGTTGTTTGAGGAGTCGACTATTTAAGAGACGTGTTCTCGAGTTTCCAGTTTTTATTGTTATTGTTTTCTTGATCACAGACTGGCGGAATGCGTTTTGAAACTGCAAATGCTTGCAAATGTACTGCACGTTTGCACATATCATATCCAAAATGCATTTTTATCTTGTTTTGCATAGGAATAGCTTTTAAATTTTTATAGTTTTTGTTTTGACGTACTACAAAATAATGGCAACGCCCCTGGCGGCAGAAGGATGAACTAATCGTCGTAATCGAAATTTGTTTTTATACGTCAACAACCATTTCGTTCTAACGATAGGTAAATAAACTTTAAAAGTACATTTAACATAAACATTAAAAAATGTGAGAACTTAGATTTAGATTTAGCTAAGTATCTGGATAGGTCTGCTGTTCTTGTTTGTTAAATGTTAAAAAGACTTTAAATGGTATATGTATATTTAGAATCTTACCGATGAAAGATGTTTTTGATTAATATTAATATTGGGGAATATCGACATTCACCCGGCCAATTCCGGGCCTAGGCATTACTGCACAAGAAAATTTTCAGAACACAGCTGTCTGAACTTATTCGAATTATTATACATAAATGTACAATTGTACTTATAAAGTGGCTTTTAATTTGTCAAAACATGTCATTCTATCGTCCCGCATATGGACATGCTAGGGACCGCACGCAAGCTTCCACTATTAGTATAAACGAAGCCCTCGTAAGTAAATGCATGTGGGGGAGTCTTTTATAAAAATACCCTCTCACTGTGCAATCCCTTTCGACTGCCAAAGCGAGGGACTGCTAATCCCCTCACTATCGTACAGGGATGTATTTAAAATAAATCGTATTAGCGAATAAAATTTTTGTATGTATACTTCGGAATTAATGAGACCGCCAATAGTCTAATGGTCAAGGGTACGGACTCCAAAACATGCAGATTATGGTCGTCGGTTCGAACCTCTTTTCGACTATTGACGTGAAACATTTCCAACCAAGTTTGAAGAATGGTTAAAAGATGTATCCGTAAATTATTTCGTTAATCTACTAATATTTCATATACATGCCCGAGAAGACGTGTCGGGAAGGCGGCCGACCGCAAAAACTATAGCCAAAACCTTTTTTCTTATGGAAGAAGTTGGCAAACGACCAAGCCGATCACCTGGTTCTAGGTGAGCGCTACCCGCAACAAGCATAAGTGTTGTAGATGCGTTGCCTTCGAGTGGGAAGGGGAAGAGGACTGAAATTAGGCTTACGGCATCTCACTCACCAGACAAAACGCAGAAAGCTTCAACTTCACGCCTTCTGTAAGGTCGTGGTATTTCACCGGTGGAGCCGGCCAATTCGTGCAACAGATGTTGTGGTTGCGGGCTCTACACTGTTAGATGTTGATGATTTTTTGGCATTGTGAAAGGCTACGATTTGTTTGTACAATAAAGTTATTAGGTTTTTGTACATTCCATCTTTCAGCTCTAAAACTGCATATGTTGCAGCAGCCACCAGTACTGACAATCATAAGCATATCACTAGAGACAACGTGAACCAGTCAGTTATGTTTAATGAAGAAAATAAATCAATATAAATAAGTATTTTCTTAACTTAATTTTCCCAGAGTTCATCCCTGTACACATCAAACAACAAAAGCTTGTAGCTCCGTATTGAATGCCACTGTGATATTTCAGGGGCTTGAGATGAATTAAGGTATTTTTTAAATTAAGACCTCTGAATGCTTATACATCTTAAATGTTTATACTAGGTAATGTTAGTGTGAAACTACCATTCGACGTTTTATAATTTTTTTAAACTAAATAATAATTTTCATTACTTAAAGTATCCATTGTTATATAAATTCGCACCTAGATGGCGTTATTCTCAAATTTAAATTAATTATTTTCTGTAAGATTGTCTATATTTGATACGAGTGCAAATTTGTATGTCAATCGGATGTATACAAGTTGGGGAAAACTATAACGAAATTCCGTTACATACGAACAAACATACAGATCAAGCTAATAACAGCTGTTAAAAACAACATAAATTATATCTGTACGATTTACATTGCTCCCAAATATTACACTTATTAACTAATAAGTCACTTCACTGACGTAACGATTTCGTCACAACTTTCGTGTCCTATTTTAGTCATTTTTCAATCGTACTCAAAAATAACCGTTACGTATATCTTAGTAATCGTTTGAAATGTATTGAGAGGATTTTCATGTTACTCTGATAAGGATATCTGGAAGAATATATCGAGTACATTTTAATATTTACCTGTTAAAAGCATAAATGTCTTCAATATTATTGAACAGCTCTGATAACTCCTCCTCCGAGAATGTCGCGTCCCGCCTCCACGCATGCAGGTAGCCCTGAGGGAGAAAGAGACAGAATACTATAAGAAAATACATACAGGAACTATTGAAGACCACCAGCAAAAACTACCAGAAAAAACTACCAGAAATACTACCACCGTTAGAAGACAACATTTCCTCCTTATAGTTGTATTGCTAATCTTAAACTACCATAGATTTTAACGACGACCACGACGCAATGCACTCAATGTTAAATTGAATGAATCGCTTGCTTTTTTCGTTCAATAAAAATTAAGACCTTATCCTGGACCCAATCACTCAAACACGCATCTTACTAAGTCGACTTAATTATCTTTTAATGCAACTCCCAAGTGGATTGAAATATGCTATTTATGATGGGCTACGAGCTCACTCCAAATACTTATCTTTTGATAAATTACTCGTTACAGTTTCCAAACGTCATAAATCCATCATTATAATAAAGAAAACTCATGCTTTCCTTGATTACCGTAAGGTTCAAATTTAATTGACTCGTAAATTTAGTTAGGACAGTTCGGGTTAACATATGGATCGCCTTTAAGAGTGTGTCTAAATATAAATAGTCTTTAGTACTCTGTAATGGAGTTTTGTATAATTGAAATGGAAATAACTTAATTTATCGCGTCTTATACGTGTAGGGATAACACAATTCTAAAAATAACATAGAAAATAATATACTGCATTGCTAAGAACTTCCCTTGTCTCTAAAAGACGTTAGCAATGAAAATATGCATTGATTTATAATTCAAGAGGGGGATATATAGGTTTAGGCTACAGTTTTTTCGGCCGTCTGCGTGACGTCAACCCTCCTCGGGAATAATTAGTTGTACTTAAGTTTTATTTCACCAGTGTGATCAAAGTCGATTCCTTTAACATTCAGTATATCATCTATACATAGGTACATCACTTTGCGTATTATTGTCTCGTTGGTAACATCGTCCAGCCCTTGACAATAAATGAGGTTTAAAGTTTGAGGTTGAGAGCTAATTTAGGTTGTCATGGTAATGTATGACACGACAATAACATTTTTGAAATGACATACCATTACTATGGCCCAATTTAATTTTTTTGACATTCACCGATAATTTGAAGTACCCTATATTATACGCGAAATTAAGGAGGGATGAGAAACGTATGCGAAGCCACTGGCAACATCTACTACACTTACGTACAGATCTTAGGATGATAGGCTGAACGCTCCCAAAGAAAACCTAGGGTTCCTATTCGAGTGTCTAAGAGGGCCGAACTACGGCTCGATCAGTAGCTTGATTTATTTGTGCTATACCCTGTTACTAATTTATAGTGACTTGTTTGTCCCATATATCTTACCAGGATTGAAGATAAATAGACAATAAAGAAGATAAGTAATCTCGATGTGGACTAGATAGCGTTACTAGCGCGTGCCACCGCGAGGAGAAAGTCGGTTAGGATACGCTACCATCACGTAATCCATTATTTTGTGTAGAGTAATGAAAACAGTGGCTGCCTCATTATATGTTAATATTATTCGAGTTATTTGAAGTAACGATAGCTGTGTGTCGAAAAGAGACATATCTTGAGTCGCATTTGCCAAATTTTTGAATAAGAAGAAATAAAGTGCACGCGTTCCACCTGAAGGATCTGCAAAAGGAACTCGTTTTTCACAATACGAATAAGCCAGTACTTTGTGAGATCGTGGTTGTCACATCATGCCATTCCACTTTTGCAAACAGTGTATACTTTTCCTCGACTCTACCAATAATAAAAAATTACGACCAGGACTCACAAATTACATGATGTGTACACGCCTTTATAAGTAAATCGAAGCGTACTAAACAATAAAAGGAGTAACATGCCCTTATCTAAAATAACATCGTATTTAGACCTGTTGTATCAGCGCGACACATGAGACTATTGTACTTGTATGCTCCATGCGTTTGAACAAAAATAAATTCATAACTGTGATTCGTTTGATATGAACAAGTAATTGCGCTAGTTCAACTTCGCTTTGTTAATACAGTTTAAATAAAATATACATTATAAATGTTTGTAGTGAAACTTGTTATGCGACGGATTGCGGGCGGCGGAAATGTAATGTCAAGGACACCTTCCGTTTAGGCACATATTACAAAAGAGAGATCAAGATATAACGTTGACAAAAGAAAGGAACTTAATATCTGTTGCCATGGTAATATGATTATGTTTTGACATACGTTACATACAAATAATTCCAATACGCGAAATTAATTTATAAAAATTTCCAACTGGGAATGCGAGGTTACAGGCAACAAATTATTGAATGAATGGATATTTTGTTACTCATTACCTCACTCTCACAGTGAAACAACCAGTACGAAACATTAGAATTTATATATAGATATATTATGTACCTTACTACTAATTTTTATTTGTTGTTTCTGTATGTCTACAAATAATACTTAGTTGTAAGTGTAAAATGTGAGTCGATATTCCATCAATTAGTACATGTTCAAGTGTTCAAACGTAGCACGTGGAAACAACAATAGGTGTTGGGTCTGTATCGCGGCGACTCGAAACACCGGTTTGGAACATTGTCACTGCCACCGTCACGTTTGAGCGTATTGTACTAGCGAAGGAAGTGGGGGTGCGGGGGATCGACAACAGTATACGTTTTGTTTACAAGGATAAAGGGGACAAACGAACAAGTAGGTCCGCACACCACCGCTACCCAAAAACATTAGCAACAGCTGAAAGAGAAGGATTCCCTCATATCCAGAAAAACTAGAGGAGTTTAATCCGATTATTCAAATACTGCGAGGTGTCTATAGTTTCCGTTTCGTGCCGGGGATTATACATAGCGATATATCGTGACAATATAATGTTACCATGTTATTACGCAAGTGAGAACGACGTATGATCGATGCTATCGTCTCTGTGTATAGGATCTGTAACGGTGACGTGCCCACGCTATCTGATAACTTTTATGCATGCCCGCACGTGCGACTTTGGAAAATTAACTTTAAACTATTTATTACACGTGAGAATCAAATTGTGATCTATATAATTTATACGCCTCTATACCTCTTTAAATTAATTAATTTAGTTGAACGAATTTTTTTCAATCTTCTCGCTTTTCGGATATGATTTTTTTAACATAATATACGCATAGATGCATGCAATAGAAATAAAAATAATTCCTAAACTTTGGTAGTCGTACGTGTGTATCGGGCCTTATAACAGTTGGAACTGTTAAATAAAATTGTTTAACGACTACCACCGCCCACATCGCGTTTGATTAATACAACATAACCACGCATGCACTAGTAAAAGATTAATGGTTTAGATAACGCATGTTTACCTTTATATTTATCAAAAAAGATTAAAAAGATGGCATTGTAGTAGCTGGTTGGGTTACTACAAATGACAGTTCATTTTGGTTCGAAACCAGAGCGGCATACTATACATTTGTACTTTATATGTTTTGTGTCTTTGCAGGTTCTTTGGTAGAATCATGGTATTCTCCTGGTGGAGCTAATATCAATAACGTTCCGGCTGCAGGCTATACCACCATTTCTTGAGGATGATTGAGGATTATCTTGAATGTATGTACGTTTGAAACTTTCGAATGTTACGACCCTTTCTTAAAATATATTGAAAGACGAGTACAGCATTACGGGATGTAAGACCTGAGAAGCAACGTGAGCGGCAGTACTGTTATCGACCCTCGCCCACGCACCCGGCGCATCGTAAGAATGGCCCTAATTTAAATATGTATACCCATTAAGGTGACCATGTCCAAGTTACAATCTGAGAGCTGGCAACTCTTATGTAACGAAAAATATTTAATTCACTCAGCACCTGTTATCCGTTTTCCACTGTGATTAATAAAACTCAACATAACTGACAATAAGCCTATCGCTAAACATCGAATATTTATAATAAACGGTTTTTGGTCGTCAGAATTCGAAAAATATACACTCTTGCTAAAGTAACTGGCAGTGTTGGCAAGGTACGCCCTAGAAGAACTTATATAGATCAGATGAATGGCTTACCAAAATAGGGTGATATAACTAGTACACGTAACTAATGAGATGTATATTATTCTCATATGAATGTCATCATCATCAAGTTAGGTTTTTAGGGGCTATACCAGATGGTCGTTCCATCTTGATGGAGGTCTACCTAATGTACGTTATCGAATGTAAATATTTTGATGAAACCGCTTCAGCTCGTTAAATACGCCAAGCCGTAACTTTCGTCTTCAGCTAGACTTAATAAATTTGTTGGGAGATAATAAGAAATAGGTTACAAACCCTTTCCGTTCACGGCGACACGGCCATTCTTATCGGTGTAACGTTACAATAAATTTATTACTATTTTTAATAGAATAATAACGCCCATTTGAGTACCTAATTTATCCAAACATTTGTACAAACATTTAAATATTTGTCTTCCGATTCTAATGCTAACGGTATTGTAAGAACAATAAGATATGATTTGAAGAAGAGTTTGGTCGCCTTTAAAAATGGGCAATCTGCATGACGTAACTGCCCGCGCCGAGGTTCCCATAATCCAATAAAAGCTACCGATCGAGACGAGGCTCGGCCCCTCGAATCGGAATGCTAAACGCGTATTGATCGACAGTCCAAACCAAGGTCACCTCTCAGGGGGTCTCGTCAGTCACACCATGGAGCATCCGCCGAAGCGACGTAAGAGCTCAGCGGTCTCATAATCAGGCAATAATAATAAAGTAACGGCCTGAGCCGCGGTTCCCTCTAGGAGCCATCGAGCTAAGTTACTCTTAAAGAGGATCAGGCTAGGCGCCTTCTGCGCCCAGCCGCCTCGAGCCAGGTGCAGCTGTAGATGCCACCCTCAGGCAAACAGTGACATATCAGTCACAAAAAAAACGAGGTTGCCCGTAGAGCCACCAACCTTAGTTACTCTTATATACAAAACCCGATATAACTTCCTCTTTAAGACAATGATTGACACTTTTAACATTGGTAAAGCCCGCAACATCTGTTGCACAACTGGGCCGCCTCGACCGGTGTAATACCATGACCACACAGAAGAAAGGCGTGAAGCAGAAGTATCCTGCGTTTTGCCTAATGAGTGTCGGAGGCCTAATTCTGGTCCTCCTTCCCTTGGGATACAGGATAGGAGGGGTCAGAGGATTTGACGATGGATAGGAAAAGTCCTTTTTCTATTTATATTTTTCTCTATCCATTAAAGGCAGGTAACGCATCTGCAATTCATTAGTTTGTTATAGATGTCTATGGGTAGCGGTCACTTAATATCAGGTGAAGCACTTGCTCGTTGCCACCTCCCGGTATTAAAAAGAAAACAAAATTATACCAACCTTCCGAATTCAGTGCACGGGGATTCAGGAAAACCAGAATGGAGAACTAACACTAAATTTTGTTTCAGTTGGAGTCATGTTACAATTTAGAACTTAACACAAATTGACACGACTAAATGTACGTCGGATTCGCTCGCACAATCAGTGAATCTAACAAGCAACGAACACTCAATGTGTAGCATTAAAGAATAATAAAGACCTGCGTACTTAAAACTCTATTTATAAAAATATAATCCCACACGTGGCCATATTTGACTTATAAATACATGCACTGTTGAAGCTTTGATGGGAATAAAAATAAATTCGAAGTAGACACACTTGGTGTGTCGCAACTCGTCACGCGAAAATAATTCTTGTTATTGTATACATTAAAACAATCAATATTAATACACAATACAGACACTACGGATTAATTTGATATTAACAATATTTTTTATAGTAGGAGGCAAACGAGTAAGCGATTCACGAGACAGTGGTAGAGCCGGTAGCAGCGACAACTGTTAGACACATTTTCTTACAGGAGCCGGTAAGTACCATAAATGCGGACATTAAACCTCATAGAATGAGTACATGGTTCGGATCTTGGATCGCTCGCTAAGATAAGAAGAGAGATAATGTCAAAAAGACGAAACGGACAAGCTTATAATACTCTATCACGCCCGTTTTTTGTGAGGTCGTAGTGATTACCTGGTGGTCAAACCGCTTTATGCATCAGCTGTGGCTGCAGAGCTGCTGCTTCTAACCGCAGTCCAACATTATACCAGGATACAAAAGCAGGGGTTTGATCGTATTCTATACTCTGACGGGAATAAGTTTAATTACGTAACAGTTTGTTTGTTTGTCCTTCGAGCCGGATCTGAACCAACAACCTGTGTATTTTAATTATCTAACACCTGTCTTCAATTTAACGAGGATACGTCTAAACTAGCACATACAACCTTTCACTTTAAGCGCGAATGCTGACACTATAAAATGCAACCTTATTTGTTTTATTTAAATTTTACAGTTAGACTCTGAAGATGATTCTAAATACGGACTTAGTGATGCACCACCGTAGAAAAATTAAATATCGATATCGATATTGTCTGAGCCGACAACCCAAGATATGTTGTCTTGGAGTAGAAAAGTAAGGAGATCGGACCCCAAGTAATGGAATAAGGGAAGGACAAAGAAGATATCGACATTTACAGTCTTTTGAGCAAATGAATAAATGAAATATATTTTATTTTTAAATTAGATTAAGTTTTAAAATAATGATATACACTAAAGTACTTCAACTACAGAGTATTAGTGAGGTATTGGTTTTTAATTGTGTGTATAGTTATTGTATTAAACGTCTTCTCAGTATAATTTGGTTTATAAATCAAGAGTACATGAAAGATTTAAGAGGTTTCAATACGAACATTGTAACCAAATGCTGTTATAACCACTTATAACTGTTCAAATTTAGTAATGAAATGGAAAAGATCGTACAAATGTTCTCATCCCTAGCTGTTATTAAATGTCGGAAAAACACCCTGCAATCAACCCCATATTGGGCAGCTGCCGGTACCGTTAGAACGCATTCTTATATTCTGTTTTAGATGTGAAGCTGTACCTTAATCCGCTGTAGTAAAGTTCAAATTACCAAAGTAATTTTTCAATAAAATAATGACCAGCATAAAATGATCTCTCGTCATCTCTACAAAACATTTACCGTGTTAGTTATACGGTGAGATTGAATAAATGTTAAGGTCTAAATATAATGGGTGATTTAAACGGGACCAATAATGGCTCGGGATAGGGCTATTATGGCGCAGACCAGAAAGCCCGACACGGGAATCGGGAATGCATCTATTTTTATTCATTCTCGGAACGCCTTTGTAACTGTATATCAGTGATTAGCAATGTATACCTACAGGATTTGATGTAACCGTAACATAATCTATATGATATAAGAACAAACTGACTGACTGATTCAACGCACAGCCAAAACTACTAGGCCAAGAAACTGGAAATTTTGCACAGAGATTTCGGTTATTACACTAGGCACTAGGAAAGGATTTTTTTCTAAATTCATCCCTTAAAGGTCTAAAGTAAGGGATGAAAGTTTAAAGGATAAATAATTATAATGCAGTGTAAGTTGACATAAAATCTAAACGATCAATCGTATTAAATAGAGTTCAGCTTTGGCTGGATATTGTCGGTAAAATAAAACCGCGGGACTCTGTGTTTGTAAATAAATAAGCACGCTCGAGCATAATCCAGCTCATTGTCGATATCCATTCGCGTAGGTGTACACCTTCGTCGCTTCAACAGCTTGTCGGTTACAGGTACTCCCAATATCGCCTTAGCGTGCTTACACACGAGCGCCAGTTTGTCAACAGCATACAAAACTGCATACCGAGGGCTGCCGCCGACATGCGGCGAACGGCGACGCTTGTAGTTGTACCTACTACCGCTCGTGTGTGAGCACCACTCCTGCTCGTCTATAAATGAGTTACTTTAGTATGCCCTATTCGATCACAAAGAAAGTTATTTAACGAGATCTTGATCAACTTTCTCATTAAATGTTCCTTTGTACAAATAATTCGCGACTAATTAACAACGCCGGAACTAACGCAAGTTTTTAGAAAGCGATCACAATGTTCGATATACGTTACCAAAGGCTAGGGGTGCCGATTTTTGTTTAATAATAATTAAATGGACACAAAAAGTCACGCTATCGTAAGTCTAAATACAAATTTTATATCAAATTGTAAACGTAAACTCTATTAAACTGGATTAGTGAGATGCTGCCAGCCCTATTCACTTCCTGTACCTTAACTCTCTCACGATCACAATCTCCTGCTATGTTCCCAGTTTTGTTGAGTCGGCACAACAGGTTTTCGTCTTTGAAATGGACCGTTAACCTGTGACCCGTTATTTCAGTCGTCACTCTATGTTCAATCATGTCACAATTCAAGCAAGCCATCCATCTTTTCTTGGGCCTAGACATATCCCTACTACTACTAAATTTATAAAACTCTCCATGTCATAGGCCATTAGTCTCTCCTCATAACATGCTAACCTTTTACTCCTTAATTTATCAATTAGCTTTTCATAATATACTCGTTTCGTACCTCATCTATTCTCGATAGTTCACACATCCATATCAATATTCGCATTTCTGTCGCTTGGACTCTCTTTACATCCGTCTTTTTATCTACCGCCTTGCTTGAATGCTGGCCAAACATTTTTAATTCGTCCTGTCACTTCACTTCACATATGTTGGGCCGCTCGCTCTTTAGAGGCATCCCTATAAAAGTCAACGCCGATGGGAATTACAACTGTCAACAACAGGTAACAGTATATTTGAAATCGTTTTTTCTAGATGACTGTGCTAAACAAGAAGGTTCAGCTAAATGTCAAGTAATTGTTGCTAACCGCTATCTTTGATATTATTTGCAGATGTATTGTGAACGACAGGTGGTCTGGATTATAAACTGTCTGCATGTATGAAATATATTGAACATTTCCCAACAAACGTATGTAACAACCCTGAACACATCAGCGGTGAAAGTGGACTGCATGAGATGGAAATTAGTTAAGCGTTGAAATACCGAGTAATTGGACGCCTGTCACCCAACGCGGCAACACCTGGGTCCTGCTAACGACGACTCCGGATCTCGAACCGATGAGAACGTTCTAAGCACATTTTGCTAAAATTATACATAATAATAAGCGAAGAAGCAGGAAACAATGACCGGGATATTAACCTTAAGTAATACGCCTACAAGCTGCTACCTAGAACCCTTAAATATAAATTACTGTGTGACAACGCGATTGTTGTATATGTATAGGCGAGCGACAAACACGATACGGCACGTCCACAGACTACTTGATATTTTCGCGACGTATATCATTGCCGCCTAGAACAACGGGTTAGATGAAGAAATCGGCGGTCTAAACTGCCATTCTACAAAAAAAAATTGAGATTTACTATAATATTAATAACAATGTTAGTGTTTAACACTCGGTGATGCTTTGCTGCCATTGTCTTGTAATCGAGTGATTTCCTAAGTATACAGGAGATATATTTCCTTAACTCTCTTTGATTCCCACCAACCTAAGTTGTGGTAACTTTTTACCGGGACCACGACTGAGAAAAGAAAAAAATATTGATAGTTCCCTGGTTTCTATTGAACTTAGTCAGTTCTATGTACTGTTAACAGATTCGATCAATTATAAACTTTTGGAAACGCAAAATAAGCAATACAATCAAACTACAGACCAGCAACAGTTATATGACAACTCACATCAGATAATTGATCAATTATACAGAGCCATTAAATGAACTGGTAATTAATAAAACATATAACTAATAATTGTAAGGCCACACATAAGCGGCTACCGAATTTCCCTCCAAAACGAGCGCCATCTCGGCCACGCGCGCGTGTCCCTTTGACGGCTGTCAATCATGTCAACTGTCAGTGATAATTGCCGCTGACGTTTCGTTGGTATTTGCCATGATTATTTCTCCTATTTTTGCTGGGGGGGAAACTTTTAAATACAGCTTTATAATGTACTATTTTGTATAGATCATAGTTAATTAGAAAAAGCAGGTTACAACAACGCGCCCGCTTTAATTAAAATAAAGACTAAATATAATGAACACGAGCATGATATAGATAATATTCCAAACTAAAATGTTGAGCCTACCTTTAATTAGTCAATTCAATTAATCTCACGATTTCCACAAGATTACAGCATTTCCGATGAAAGTATAAAAAGTGTGCCGCCATGTATGATTAGTGATGTTTGTTTGATCTCAAAAATTATATCTTGATGGTGACTATACAGGCTACGGACTCGCTAGTTACCTAACCTATAAATTAACTGTCAAATACATGTAACTTTCAAGTGATGGTCCGCAATAAATAACGCGAGGTGTTAAAGTTGCTCTGTAAAAACCGCAAAGTGCAGCAAACTGTAAGTGGGTCAGTTGGTTGGAGGCACGCGATAAAAGCTTTTAGCATATTGATAATTCGTTTCTCTTTATTCCCTATCAAAAAGTAAATAACTTTAAAAAGCCTTGTGATTCATACATTTTGTTTATTGGAAAATATAAATCAATTATAGAGAAACTACATAATAGAAACAGAGGTAGAGACTTGCAATCTTTAAATAAGTTAACAGTGGTAGAGTGTGCAACAACATCTGATGCACGAATGGGCCGGCTCGACCGGTGAAATGCCACGACTTCACAGAGAACAGGCGTGAAGTAGAAGTACTCTGGGTTTCGTGTGATGAGTGAGGTGCCGGAGGCCTAATTCGAATCCTCTTCCCCTTCGCACCCTTTCCTTATAAGGATAGGATGGAAATGAGAGAAGGATTGGAAGAGGAGGGGTTAACGGGGAAAAGGAAATATCCTTTTTCCTGTATATGACCTCTTCTGTCCATTAAAGGTAGGCATCGCATCTGCAACACATTTGCTTGTTGTGGATGTCTATGGGTAGCATTCACTTGACATCAAGTGATCCGCTTGCTCGTTTGCCAACTAATTCCATAAAAAAATAATAAGACTATTGACCGTGATAGGTCTGCATCACTGGATCAAAAAAGAACATTTCTAAATAAATTATTCATCAAAATTATAAGAAACAACAAAATATTAAGAGTTGTTAATCCAGTTGTAAATTATTTGCGCCGTAGGATAAAGCAGTGTACTGTAAGACGTACATTGATCAAAAGAATTTTTAATTGCGAAACATTTTAAAACTCAAAACTTTCATAATATAATCAAAAATAAAGAGAGACAAAGTTAAAATTACACTGAGGCAACACTGAAAACAGCTAAATAAACTTATATAAAAATAAATACAAGTGAGGAAACCGTGGGCCAGCGGGAATTAGGACGTGTTTGGTGTTTCAAACGCGGAGGAAATGCATTGGGCATATCAAATATAGCTGGAGGGATGTAGTTGAGACGACGCAGAGTAAGAGCGAGCTCGTATCAGCAAAGTACTTCTAATTCACGCCTGACTTCTGTCAGGTCGTGGTACATCACCGGTCGAGCCGGCACAATCGTGCAACAGATGTTGTGAATGCGGGCTCTAGCACAGTTTGACGTTTGTTACATGTTTTATTTTTTAATAATAAACGACGCGAGTAGAGTTCATATTGTATTAATTGATAGTTCAAGTCATTGAGGATTATCGCTTTTCTTCTTTAAATATGAGCGAGTTCAAACTAAAACATAATGTAAAATTGACCAACCTTAATTTAATAAATGTAAATTAAACTTTATTCGAAAATGATTGTATAAACAGAAAAAAATAAAATTACAATGGATTAGAAGCCACATACCTCTACGACTTGTCTCAAATCCTCAACGTAGACCTTCTCAGTCTGGACGATCTCGGCACAGACTCTCTCCAGTTGTGACAATCCTGACATCTCGTCCAATATTTGCTGATCTGAAATAATCCGCTAAGTTTGTTCAAACTGCAACACTTAAACATAAGAAATATTTAAAGGAAGTTTGAATGAGATTGTGATTGCGATGAAAAGAATGAAATTGGGCAAAATGCTGAGAGCTGGAGAAGGTTTAGTTGCAAGCCTGCTGTGGGCCTTTTTCAATATATGTTGGAGATATGGCGTAGTACCAGAAGATTGGAGTAAAGCCGTCATCGTCCATTTATATGAAGGAAAAGGTTCACACACACAGCATGATTGTAAAAAGTACCGCGGAATCAGCCGACGAGCATGCTTGCGTAGATTTATGAACGTAGAAGAAGCGAGAGAGGTGTGCCAGGATCGCGCCAAATGGAAACCCATGATCTCTACCTACTCCTCTGGGTTACGGGCGTGAGCGCATTTAAAATTTGATGTTAATTTTAATCAACAGAATCAAGATTCCGTAGTAGCGAAAAGTTATCTTGATGAATCAAATAGTATGATTTATGACTACGATATTAAAATTTCTTTATATCATATCATGATATCTACATCAGACATAAAACGTGGCTCCCCCAAGGAACGCCACAATGGTCGGTCATTTATTACTAAAAAAGTTAGTAGAAAGTAAGAAAAGCTATACGTTTTTATTTAAGCAGAATATAATATTATACATTCTCTAATAAAAACAATACAATAAATTTTGTTACCAGTGAAATACACCAGAAAACAATTCTTACCGTCTGACCCACCCTTACAGGTCATTGAAATTCTATGTAAATTAAAGGAAAACTTACGTGGCATGTTTTCCGAACACCCTTCAGACACGCTTGCGTTTAAAATGCCTGCATTATTAACGAAGTTATTGCTGCCATTAGCAGACGTCATGTCTACATCACTGTGATCGTCTAGACTCTCAATAGATGCTAAGTAAGCAGAGTTCACTCCACCTTTATTTTGAACGCCACTGCTAGAAGTCGAACTAGAAGAGGCAATGGAACTCATCGATAGAGGTCTCGTCACTTCTACTATTGGCGGATTTAATCTTGCAACTTCTTTGTCCGGGACTATACACGATTTCAAATTGCCCGTAGACCCTATTGCTTCTGGATACGGTCCGGTTTTCATTAACTGCTTTTGAACAATTTCCTTTGTTGGTATTAAATTATTTCTGTGTAAGCTGCTTGTGCCTATATTTACACTTTTAAGTGACTTAGCAGGGGACGCTTCAGGTGACCGCCGTGTTTCTGGCATATGTGGTGAACCTTCTTTCGATGATAATTTTATATCAAACTCTCTATCGTTAGACGTTATAGAGAGTTCGATAGATTGGTCGATATAAGGTAGAGATAATGATTCGAAGGCAGTTTTGTTCGAGTTGGGGACGTCGTAAATCGCTGGCCTGTTATTAGTAGGTACATCATACGTTAGGTCTGTTTCTATTATAAATGCTGGTTTTATTGCAACTTTTTTACTTGGTGATTCATAGTTATCTTCAGATGCAGCTTTTGGTATATTCTTAAGGCCGGATGGCTGATCGTAAATTTCCACAGATTGGGAAATCTTTGAGGTAGCTCCTACTAGAGGGATATTGCATCTATGTCTTGTGGAAGATCTAACTGTACTGAAGCTTTTCTTTTGGAATTTCAATGTTGTTGTCTCTGAAGCGCTCGATATCATTCGTTTAACGTTCGGCGATAGATTGTCAAAGGTCGCCGTTTCAGACAACTGTTTGGTTTCTTTAAAAGTCCTTTGTATTTTTTGATCTTTAACAAGTACATTATCACTGGATGAGAGGTCACGTTTGTTACTTTCACTAGCACCATTATTATCACTGTTAGTTCGAATACTATACAAAGAACTTTTGTTCAGCGTTACAAAAGGCAATTTGACACTGCCAATTATTTTGGAAGGGTCCTTCGGTGGGGATTTTGATAAATTTGAATTGTCAACTTCTTTTGCTTTATCGATCATGATGTGTGTTTGGTCAGGCACGGGTGGATCGTTTCTAGCATCTTTGGCTGTTTC
This sequence comes from Papilio elwesi, assembly GCA_029849275.1. Lineage (NCBI taxonomy): Eukaryota > Metazoa > Arthropoda > Insecta > Lepidoptera > Papilionidae > Papilio > Papilio elwesi. The sequence continues at coordinate 3,336,295 of CM056713.1, forward strand.
CAAGGGACTGGCTTCAGGCCTTAGACTTTTCTCAGGTTCCAATAGCGAGTCATATATGCCGATTAACGTCGGCGTGAGATCTGTTGTGCTACCTGTAACAAAAATCAATACTTCATTATTCAAATATTATTCACAACTAGTAAACACTTGGAATTTCATCTGGCAAAGTTCAAAACGTGCTTTTAAGGTTCCTGTCTTAAGTAAAGATCAAACCTTTGTCCATTTTACTCAGCGTAAAACATTTTTGAGTCTCTATTTTAGCTTCTTTACGGCTGTTTTATCCTAATAATGTCGATGAATCGTGTACAAGAATTACTATTTGATTATTTTAGCTAGATTTCCATGATTTCTTTATTACGAAACATAAACAGAACCTTTAAAATCGGTGTAAAATAAACTCCTAAAAGTTTTTTGACGTTATCTATGTACGAAGCCGGGCTTCTGTCATTCCCTAACAAAAAGGCTTTTAGCATTATTAAGCGCGTCGTGTCATAACTTAAGGGGAGTTGACGTATTTGATTTATCGTTTATGACTTCTTTCCAAGTGTCAGAACAAACGTCAGGGAAAATTTCATTTATTTGTTTAGATGCTAATTGTCCCACTAAGATTGCTCAATAACATAGCCTGGTATCCAATGTATCGCCAACACACGTCTTAACTTCCCGCGTGTGCCATAATTTGTACTGATAGCGACGACGCTCAACCCTGTTAGTATCGTTAGGTAATTTCAAGACGAAAACCTTTTCGTACTCACAAGAATGTCGCTGTGACATCGGACTAGTATGTATGTAGCACGAGTAGTATGTAATGTAGAAAATAAATCACAAACAAAAAATAAAACAAGCTCAAACGATATGTTCAACAGTACAATTCTTTGTAGCTATGATTAGATTTTATCGTATATCCTCAGTAAATGTCTCCGAAATAGTGTCCTAACAAAAGGGAGCACAAATAGCTCAGGCGTTACGCTACAAAATTTACATGATAATAAAAGTAATACATCTCACTCCAGATATTAGAGTGACCATATATGTCAGAATGTCGGGACAAGTCTATTTACTATATTCACTTCCAGCTTAATATTTTATTAAATTATTAAACTTCAATTAAAAATATTTTTTTGTAAATGTAGTGCTTGTATAATTTATTTACTTTTGGAACAATCCCCGCCGCTGTATTTCGCTAGCGTTCAAAATGACAGCTCTAAATTCCTTCACACAATCTTATTAGTTCTGTTCTGCTACAAATTTAAACGAAATGTCTTGCTTCGTAGAATGACTTGTCTTCAGCAATGTTATCAAACCGATCTTAGTAGATAGTCTTAGAAACCTCTTTGGACGAGGGATATTTATGTCTATAATTTTCTTAATCTTTAAAACAAATCTTGTACAACGTTTTTACCCTTTCCATTCTAAGTGTATGCCCAAGAATGAGCGGACTTGTTTTACCCGTATACAACCATGTCCGAATATCTCACCAACTATATAAACATGGTCGCTCTACTGACTAATTCCCAGTAGTCGTTAAATTATTGTATTAGTGTAGCTTTTAGTGCACGATCTCACAAATTCTATTACGGTTTACTAGTATTGTGGTATTATATTTACAGATAAGTTATTTAAATGGATCCTTTCAATTTAAACTGTTATCAACATAGATCATTTGTATAACTGACGTCTAACTTTACAATTTGTAGTTTTGGGCCTAAAGACGGTAATTACGAGAGAAAACGGTTATTGCGGTATCATCCAAGCTATGTACTACAAATGGGAAAGTAATAACGTCTGTTACATTTTATAGAAGGATGCCAAGCAACTTGATACTAAGTGAACAGTTCAGAAGTTTCAGCAAATATTTATTGTAAATATTATTAATACACATGAACAAAGGCCGGAGAAAAACATTGCATAAGACTGTCGTGCGACCAAGTCCTAGGTCAAACGTACTCTAGAGCGGAAGCTAGTAATTGCTAAGGTCAGAGGTTCACTGGAGCAATTGGCAAAAGAGCAAACAGCGTCTTGCTAATTCTTAATACGATCAATTATCCGACCCGGACATGTGCGAGCGATTGTGTAATTACACGATGTGAGGGATAACAATGCTAAAGCAACTGTTTATCTGCGATGTGATGTACAGGAATGGAGTGGATACGGCCTGCGGCATTACACTAAACAAAAGAAACCCAAAAGCATGAGAACCCCTATTTTCCGCTCATATTCTACGAGGTCCCCGCATTTATCCAATCAACGCTACGCTATCTATGCTAGTCTTGCAATACTTACGCTGCCTATATCTCGACGAAACGCAGAATACTTCTACTTCACGCCTGTATTCTGTTAGGTTGTGGTATTTCACCGGTCGAGCCGGCCCTGTGGTGCAACAGATGTTTTTGTTACGAGCTCGAGAAATAATTGAAATCCTAATTATCACTTGAATCTGTGCTAAATATTCTAGAAGCAATAAGAATTCTACTACAATATCTAAGCAGTTCTTAACCCAGATACTTAAAAAAGGATATCCTAGTGTGTCACTCGTGGGCTAGTTTAACCGTATACAATTTACTAAAATGGATTCATTTCCTTTGTCGTTTTGCTACAATATAGGGCAGACTATGTTTAGACTTATCTATGTAGGAAATGGACTACGAACCTAGCGTTTGTTCTAATTTATTTCGCTGAGGCTGATGTATGGGTAGGTTTGGTGGAAATTTAATTCATTAGTGAGGAGGAGTGGCTCTGGGCGTCGGCTTTGTCATATTGTTCTTTATGTTCTAAGTATTCAAATAAATATAAATAGCGTTGATGAGGTAATAGGACTTGCTTTCCGTTTCTTAAAAGACCTAAAGCAACACAATGAACTATCGTTACGTATCGTCATCAGGTCGATACGTATCATGGTTACTGGAACATTTAATTTCGCCTATTGTATGTCACCAGACTACTGGTTGATAAATTTTTAACTATGACACCCTTAACAACCTTATCAAAAACTTTTACAAAATAAATTTGCCTTCTTTAATCGTTCATAATTTCGAAGCATACTTTACACCTCCCTTTTTTTGATACTAGGTGGCAAACGAGCAAGCGGTTCACCCGATATCAAGTGATCGCTGCCCATAGACATCTGCAACTAACTAATGAGTTGCAGATTCGTTGCCCACCTTTAATAGACAGAGGAGGGGACAAACAGAAAATGGTTATTTCCAATTCCTATACATCCCCTCCACCGTCAAGTTCTCTTCCCCTTCCCATCCTTTCCTTATAAGAAAAGGGTGAAAAGGGGGAGAGAACTAGAATTAGGCCTCCAGCGCCTCACTCATCAGACAAAACACAGAATACCCTACTTCACGCCTGTCTTCTGTGAGGTGGTGGTATTTCACCGGTCGAGCCGGCACATTCGTGCAACAGATATTGATGTTGCGGGCTCTACCACTGTTAACTGTTCCCTTTTATATATCTATGTTATGACTGATATCGAAACAATAGAGTTCATACTTACGCTATCAATACAAAGTAATTAGTTGTGATTTATCCAACAAATTGTTTTCGGGTACAGTCACCGACAGCCGGTTACGATCAGAGCAGAGGTATTGCGACAGCGGGCACGCATTACTACGTAACCGCTCAACAATTCCAACAATACCCTATCCTTGAACTAATAACCTTTTTCAACCCGATTATACTCGAGTTGAAGTGGCCATGAAGTTCAATTATTAAAGATATTATACGAGTTACTTTATAATAGAATCCGTAAGTATCCGGCAAGAAACTCAAAAGCTCAACATAGCGATTGTGAGTATTTTTAATGTATTTCGTACATAGTTTGTAATTTATTTAATTTAACTATAACTTTATTTGTAATTTAACCTGGTATTTGATAAGCTTGTTTATCTTTTCGTTTAATACCTATTACTTTCCATAATTTTATTATTATGTAAGACTTTTAAACCATTTATTTTGTGATATATTGACATAACATTATCGACGTTAAACATTGTCATAATAATAGATCAAAACTCAACGTATGGTCACCTAACACTAAAGGTTACTGACATGAAATCATATTTGAAGCCTTTTCTGCAAGGGTATTAGTTAACTCCGGTCATCATCTCCGGACATCTGTGGCGACTGGGACTCCGGGACGATGTAGGGGTAGGTATAGACCAGGCTTATCTGCTCATCGGTTCAGATACTCGTAACATCGCGTTTGATCTTTTTAATAATATAATACATAACGATATATAGTATCTTTATAGATCAGGACTGTCCGCATTGTTAGCACCGCATGGCTACAAGAAATCCTAACAAGAGCATGCTATAGTGCATAACGAATACCGGAGTTATTGATCGCTGACAAATTCTAAGCAAAGGCCGAATGTTACCAATTGTTACACCTCGAAGTATTACATTTTAGTCACCATAATATTTTTAGTTTATTGAAACACTAAGCGTTCATATAGATATGTAATGCGGTGAAAACGAATCTATATAACCCGAGTGACAGGAGGGTACAAATTTGGAACTGAAAGTGATTAGTAAAAATTAAAAATATTTAATTCTAAATAACGATATAGCCACAATGCTAGTACGATTAAGTCGCCAGTAGCCTAATGGTAAAGGGTACGGACTGAAGGGTATGGACATGCACAACTTGGTTGTGGGTTAGAATCCGCCATTCGACTAGTTTCGTGGACTATGTTAAAACAACTATTTTGTTTATTTTATGTTATTAGTAGTAATTATTAGTCTTGGTAGTAATAAGTAAATTATTTCTAAAGTCTACTAATCCTACTATCCCACTAATAGTATAAACGCGAAGGTTTGTAAGTATGGACGTTTTTTACGCAAAAACTACTGAATGTTATATAATGAAACTTTAGAATAATAAAGCTTAAACATCAGAATAGCATATTATATTAGACATAGACTATTAATTATAAAGATATTTTGTGAATTGTCCAAAATATAACGCTAAGTGTCAAGTAAGGAAGAAAAAATTCTGCCATATGCGTGCTATTCTGGTGTGCGCTGCAAAAACCGTTAGAGTTACACGTATATAATGTATAATGGAAATGTCTACCTTAAATAGTCCTACAATTCCCCAGCAAAGCCCGCGACAGATATGTCAATCTTTTATGTGTAAGCCATTATCGCCAAAATAGTGAACCATCTATTAATTATAAGTCGGAGCGAAGTTTGCCGGGCCAGTTAGTATTTCATATATAATATGCTCAAGTAGGGTTAGGTTAGGGGTCCGGTAGGCGGCGGGCCGTAAAAACTGTAGCCAAAACCTATTGCGGTATGGACTATGGTAGCGCTGTGCCCACCCCATATAAGTGGGAAAATGCTTCAAAAAATTATTACAAATCAAGAATGCATCTCCAACCGGAACGCTAATTCACGATTCTATATTATTCAGTGCACTAAATATTTTGATGGCAGTTTTAAATTAATTTGTAGTTAATCACGCAACGTGGAAGCCGCTCGACAGCTTGACGATAATTTAAATGGTCGTTTTATCATTATAATTATCATGAAATACCGTTTCATTAATTCAAATGCAGTTTGTACGGCCCTAAACGATAGATAACTGTATTCCATGTTGCTCACATTATTATCTGTTTATAGACAAATGTCAACCAGTCTTACAGCTAGCAAGACAATTTATTTTTAGTTAATTAAAAAATATTTTTTTAAGTTGAAAGAAAATTCAACTAAAAAAAGTATCTCTTAAGAAGTCACCGCGACTTTCTTATTCCGAGTTAATATTTGCAGTATGTCGCTGATGATCAATTATTTCGTAATCATGTTCTTCTATCTTATACGATTCTCGACATGGAGAGTATTCATAGATTTTAATAGTGATAGAGCCAGCAATGTTCAACTGTTACATGAATAGACCGACTCGACCGGATGAGTTGGGAATAGACGTCTGAGAAGATAGAAGGTCATAGAGGTCTCGACCCTCGAGAATGAGGAAACGACAGAAAGAAAAAAAGTAGCCCGTTTATTTACTTTTATCATGAATTATGCGCAGCCCATCTTCGACGATTCATTTTTAATAATAAGAAAGCTTGTATTTTATTTTTTCATAATTATTTTAGAATGATCAAAATGGATACGAAAAATATAAAATTTATTTTGAAAATCCCGAGTATATGTTAATAAGTTTTGCTTCCTTAAAGATCTCTGGGATTTAATATTAATCTATTTGTATGCAAGCCGTTTTCATTGATGTAAGCATCACATCGTGTTTCATAGATCTCCGCCTAAAGACACCATACCATATAATCCATTACAGACCGCTTGCTCTAAGCTAAATGCATCCGTGTTACATTGTCCAGTATCAGATTCCACCACATCTGTAATTCTATCGCGTAAACAATCCTTATGACCCCCGACAATATAGAGGGAGAAAGTAGGTTGTATGCGGTTGCAATAAAGAGAACAGCGCCAGTGCATAGACAATGCATTGGGTGTGCTCTATGACATTTGCAGTGACAGATTGAAGGGCGGACTCAAGTCGGAATTGGCGGGAAGGTTATCGATTAAGCATGCACCGCGAGATGACGTTTTTGAAATTCCTACCATGAATGTGTTCTCAGAATCTGAATGGCATTTTTCTTCTTGAGTCAAAGTATATTTTAGTCACTGCATATAATTACATGGTATCCCTTAGTCAGGTGCGTTGTAATTAATCAAAAATCAACTTTCAATGACTTTCAATTACCGACAAAAAAGGACATATGTATAATGACAGCAAATGTGAAATTCTCGTGTGTCGTCGAGGAGACGGTTTCCCCGCGTCTCGCCGGCGCCACCGTCTACATCTTGCGACTCCGAGACGCACTGATCTTGCCATAGACTTAGAAAACATAAAATGTAACAAGTGTCTCAAATTAGATATCAAAAGAAGTTACAATTAAACTAATACATGCTAAAGACAATTAAAACAAGTATAATGCAAAACTAGAATTCTTAATATCTGCTTATCCTTAGGGAGCCTTCATTTTTATCTTAGTATTCGTACCACATTTATATAATAGCATTTAACATTTTTATTGCTTATTATAATAGATGTCGCTCTCTAAATATTATTTGACATTGTTCAAATTTTTCTTTATTTTTGAATGAATCAATCAACCAATATCAATTATTGTTTCTATTTTCTTCATCAATTCAACATCGTTAGAGGTAGAGGGAAAACATTGCACAGTACTTATGATAACAAACATCTAAAAGGAGGATTCGTGATGGAAGGTCAACTTAATTACGCAAATTCGTGGCTACCGTACAAAGGTAGCTGTTTACTTAGCCTAAATATACAAAATAAATATCAGGCGCTATCACTTATAAATCAGTGGAACGATATTAAAAATAAAGTCTTGACTTGGGCGATCTTATCGCAGTTCCCTTCCAGTTTCGATGTCGTTTCTAAAGACACATTCACATTTGTAAATTGTGTCTTTATTAAATAAACCATCATCTTTTACTTTGAAAGAAAGGAAAGGAAAGGAAAGGAAAGGGAAGAAAATGATGGGAAAGGGAGGCCTGAAGTTGGGCCTCCGGCACCTCAAGCATCAGTCTTAACACAAGTATATATATGTACCTGATACTTTACTATAAATAAGTCAATTTTAATTTTAAAAATTAAGACATTTTAAATCGCTCCAGTGTGTTCACATGTTTATATTACATTATTTCCTTTCTCGGCTAATTCTGCCCGGCCAGTTTGTAATTACCTAACATACCGGTCGTTATTCTCGGCACGACGTTAGATATGTTCACTATGATCTCTATTCAGACGTTTTTATATTTCCTGTTTATTTTTAGAACAGAAATACGACCATAGAGTTCGCACATTCCTAGCCTAGCTGTCCCAACCTTTTTTTTGTGGGGAAATGCCTTCGAATATTCGGCTCTGTAAGTACGGAGAGCCGAATGATGTTGGGGTCGCACCGCCTAAAAACCCACGCTGGTCACCACAGCGCTAACAAAGGGTCACCTCCGTTCGAAACGCCACGGAGACAAGTGGTTTGCTAACAGCTACCTCGTTCCGATGTAAGATTGGATAATCTCCCTTCAACTCTGGGCCGCTTTATAGACGCTCAGGGGCCCCGCCTAGGCACCCGTCCCCCGATCGGGTTTCTTTTATTTCACACAGTTACATTTTCCAAATTATCGTGAAAGCTGAAGAAACCCTAGTTATTATCCTCGTTGTGAAATTCAATAGTCCATATAGTCATAGGGTCACGCGCGTAAAAGTCATGGGTCAACGAATGAAACTAAGTAGATGCTTATCATAAAGAGAAGAGAACCCCCATGTACGTCTGAAATGCTAGATATAGATGCTTACCAAACTTTAAATAAGAATAAGAAAAAAGATATAGGAAATGAAGGTATAGGAAGTATTCGTATCTGTTATAGGCACACTGCGCGATGCTTTCTTGACTCTAAAAGTTCCAAATATAATATTAATGTGAATTGCGAACTTATTTTCTTCACACGCCACCGATTCCATTCCAATTCCAATATAAAGTTAATTTTAAATCACCTGGGTCCGTAAAGCGATTCGTCGCAGATTTCCTAAACTGTGACAACTAATTTCGCTGTATTCTCACGGTGCATAGACAGATTACGGTAACAAATTACTTTTAGAATTACTAGGCTTACAAACGAAAAACAGCTTGCGAACGAGCATGACGTCCACCCGACTTCGAGCGACCGACATCTGTAAGCATCTGCAATAAGCCATGAGTTGCCTACCTTTAACGGACAGTGGAGGGGACAAATAGAAATAAAAAGATATTGCCTTCTCCCACTAATCCCATAACCGGTCAAATCGTCCTTCTGTTCTCATACTTTCCCTATTAGGAATGGATGGAACGAGTAACATATGTATACGTATAAGCAACGACCAAAGTGAGGAGAGATGCTACAAAATACCAATTTATTTATAGCAATAGATTAAAAATATCAAGCGATAGTAATAAAGTGGTGAATATTGATTGCTGAAGATTAAAAAGTATAATGCAAATCTACGTCGATAGAGGACACAAAGGGTGGACTTTATTAATCAGATCACTAGAAGAATTATAAGTAGCCCCTACCGTGACAGACATTCGTGACTCGTTATACATACACGAATGTCTGTCACGGAGCATAAATTCAGAAGTGGCGTGACTTGTGAGATCTTTCTTGCTTCTCTGAACTACGAAAATGGATTTCAATTGAGTGACTTAAAATTCAAAAACCCAACTAAAAACTTGACTATCGTTGGATAAAATAAAGTTTACGAAGAAAATAAAAACTTTAATCGTATAGCAACTTATTGATATTCCAGAGAAAGGATGAAAGCTTTTATGAAATCCGCGTTTTACCTTTTAACGATTACCACAGACTATAAAAATAATTAAGCTCACATTACACAAAATGTCGAGTATGTTAAGTCAAGTATAATAATAAAACGCACTTTTAATAGCTTAACATTATGACAACTGACATTTGTTTACGGTTCTATAGGTAGTTATTGTAATTTTTTAAGCTGGAAACATTTTTAAATTCAACCTTGGTTGTTTAATAGTAGTAAGTTATAAAGTACATGTTTATTTTTCAACATATTTAAAAAAAACAGAGCACTGGGACGAAGTCGCTGTTAGTCTAGCATTCAGACACTTAATTTCTGTTTAGTCAACCGATCAACAGATGAAATCTGCAGCCTGACGCGAGCGCTGCATATGAAAAGATGTTAGCCCGTGAGTTTACCATCATGAGAAATGTAAACGTGGAAAATAACCACTTATGAATGCGGGTGTTAGCTTAGCACATTGTAGCCGAAGTGGGTAAAGTCACGAAGCCAATGTAAAAGACGCCGACACCGCTGATCGTGTAACATTATGAATAATCATGACGCCCAGCGGTTAACGGTTACGATTACTCATGAGATTCGAGCGCGAATTCTTTGTGTGGTGTTGCCAGTTATCACAATTTTTACTGATTTAGAAAGTTACCCTTTTGTAGGATAAGAAAACGAGTAGCGGCTCATTTGATGTTTAGTGGTCGCTAACCATGAAATCTACATCGGTAGAAGTGCAGATGCATCCGGAATAAGAAATAAATATTTTAAATTAAGTGGCAAAGGCACTTTGCTTGTGGAAGCGATGGCCAATGAGTCGAAGATTACTAGAATGACGACCACGTTTTTTTATGCAACAATTTATTTATGGTAAGCGAGCCGGCGTTACACTTGATGTTAAGAGCCTGTTCAGATGAAGCGTTTTACGCGCGATGTTTATGGGAGGAACTCAAGCCATCACGCTCGAGCTCCATTTTGAAATACATCCACTGTCCACGGACACGATCGGCCTAGTCAAGGTTGCTTGAGTCAAATGCCTGCGAGTGGCAAGGAATCTATGTTTATGGCGATTCTTGGACGACGTTCAGCATCTTTCAGTTGACGATGATAATGATATTCTGTGCATCTACAATCTCCTACTAATCCCCCAGTGGCCTTCAGTATATCGGTAGTGTATTGGTATTGACAGCGGCTCTACCGTAAAATAAAAAAAATATTTAACAAACTTTTTTTGTCATTTTTAAACTTGTTTCCGAGTCGAACACCTGGCAACACAGTCGCGAATGTCTAATAAACCCGACGGCGCCGACGCGCGCGTGTCGCCAAACTCTCCCACGGTGACGAATGACATGGGCCAGTGGTCCCAAAGCTATATTTTGAAAATTAATGTTTAAAATTTAGATAGCACTTGTGATTTATATTGAATTAAGGCTACAGTAATTGCATTACGTTTACCTCAACGTGGAGCTAATAAATGTAGTGAACTAGTCAACACTTAACTAAACAGCGAAAGTTAACAATTTTCAATGTAAATGAAGAAAGACGATGTTGCCAAAGTGAGTGTTTTAAGATTGGCTGGGGATGTCGTAAGCGAACTTATACCGACCAAAATGAACATACGAATAGAAGGAACATTGATAGTACTCCTAACCGCCGAGCACATGCAAAGATGTATGGATGATACCGTGGATTTACACTGCCGAAAACGATCACACAAAACATATTGTAATCTCAGTTCTTTCAGAGAGAAAGCTTGTATCGCGTTTAGCTTAAATGCCAGTGAAAACCTACGTTTAAAGAAGGTGTACCAGGTTCGTGATAAACTGAAATCACATATAACAGGTATGTATGTACAACAGTAACTATGTACGTTTTAAACACAAATTTGTTTACCTTAAGAAATACTGTGAAAAGTTTGACAAGCACTGGAATGCATAATCCGAAACGTGACATTCCAAGATGGGGTTTTTAATGACGCTAACATTTAAAGTGCCCGGTTTACGGCGCGTCGTCAACTTACGCCTTTTTATACTGAGTGAAATTTAATCCGAGCTCCTCGTTGAATTTTAAACTTGTACCTAATTAAACTTATAAAGAACCATTCGTACACTAATGTCAATTACACTGTATTTTAAAATAAATTTTATAATTTGTCTTTCCTAATAAGTATAGGATAGGAAGACGAATAGGTTGGATGGGGAGGGTATAAATGGGGCAAATGAAAAACCTCCTTCGTGAATTAAAGGTGGGCAGCGCAACTGCGACACATTTGCTTGTTGCGAATGCCTACGGGTAGCGGTAACTTAACATCAAATAACCCACTTGCTCGTTTACAACCTTCTTCCATTTAAAAAATAAGACATTACTCCTCATTTTTATGACGTGTTATTTTAACCACCAAGAATACACTAGTTGGACAAAAGCGCTTACGTACTTGAAACACACAGGTACGATAGCTATTATATTGTTTTATATTGATGTAAAGCGAGTAGCGACATCTATGTCTATGTATACGTCTAAAATCCAATTTAAAACTATATTACTATCAACCTTGTGCGTATCACCAAGAGAAACTTCGTCACTTAAAGAAGGTCAAGAAACAAAAAAATATAGTTACAATTTATAATTATACATCCATTTCAAGGCGGACCATAATTAATTACAACGCCCATCAGCCATTTTGCTGTCAATACCGCTGTTAGACGTGAGTAATGTTGCCATAATATTGTACCACCCACTGAGCCGGTAAATCGAATGCAAATTCAGTTAAGACTCATGACATTTTTAATAACAAACGAGGGCGATGATCACCTGATAGTGGTTTGCAAGTAAACAAGCAAAGCCACCTCATTTTAATTCATACCTACAATATGTTTTATTTAGAAGATGGCAGACGAGCAAGCGAGTGACCTGGAGTTAAATGACTGCTACCCATAGACATCCGCAAGAAGCAGATATGTTGCTTACCTTTTAGAGAAAAGGAAAAAGGATATTGCTTTTTATTATCCATCCCCTCCCCGTCCGATTATATCCCTTTTCCCATCCACGGAGATAGGAATGTGAAATTGACATTGGCTTCCTTTTATGGAGTAGGCAAGCACAAAGGAAATATTTTCGAAAATTAAATGCATAGAGGGTCTGAAATCATTTTGTAAGGACAATCGAAAGTGATATTAATTGTTTCAAAGCAAACTTAGTCACAAGCAGTTTATTATTATAAGCTAAACGAAGTCGTTAACAGTGATAGAGCCCGCAACATTTGTTGCACGTGTCGGTTCGACCGGTGAAATACCACGAAATCACAGAAGACAAGCATGAAGTAGGAGTATTCTGTGGTGGGACGGATATTCCTTGCCATCCGCATCCAGTGACTTCCCATGAAGAACACCACCTTGTACGTCACCGAGAGTCAACGAATGGAAATCAAACAACGATGATATATGCAGACATCCGGTGTGGTCGAAAAAGTGATAACGAATTGTAGAAAGGAGGTCCAATATTGACTCTCAAGAAGGAAGCACGAATCTCTATCGAGACTTCCGTTAGAGTTTTCTTATATACGTACATAGACAGACATATTTGTAATAATATCTGGCGTCAAGTTTCGTCGAAGTCAAGTCGTTTTTGATTTGATCAGTTTAGTCAGAAAGCAACATCGTTATAATTTTATTATAATTTTTATGCTGCATACAAAAACAAACGAGACGCTTTACTCATTGCTACGTAGAGCGCACACGTGTGAAGTCACGTCGCACGCATTCTCACGTCACAGACGCGTTGACAGCTGTCAAGCGCACATTAATGTTTAAGCTGGTCCGTGAACAGATTATATAAGCTTAAAATTTCAGAGAGTTATTAATATTATTTTGATATAACCATAATTATATTGTTCTTTGTTTATAAACCGGATTTTATGTGTTGATTAATAATCTAATAAAATCAAGGACAAACATTGATTTGATCCGATTACTAAGCGGTGGATAGCCATCGCTATGCTTTTGTTTGTTTGCTTGTGTTTTTACGACATAGAATGCGGTACTCTAAAATTTAACGGAGGTCAAAAGTAGTTGGCATAATTCTTAAAGCCTTCGGCTTGGTAATGGGCCGTTCACATCTATTGAGTTAACGACGACAGATGAGGGTAAAAATTCTAAGATTGAAGGCCACGTACAAGAAGATGTGTGAGGCGCCATATTTAAAACTTTATGCCTTGCCCTCATAGGTTTTTAGCGAAATACTTTGCATTCTAATTCCGTATCCCTTCAAAGTTGTTTTTATAGCTGTGTACTAAAGAACACGACCTTTCCTAACGGTTTGAAAGCTTATATCTAATGGCAACATTGAAATTATTATAATATGAAAAGTTGCTTTCTTAATTCCGTCTGTTAGCCATTTGTGACGATTACAGCTGTTAGTGTTATCACCGCTAAGACCAGCTAAATTGACGCTTGCTTTTTGATTGCATTGCACGAGAGTAATCTCAAGTTTTTGATATATTCCTTGCAATATAAATATTTTCTTTTGTAGCGAAAGAAGTAGTGAGAATGAGCGTGGATGGTTACAATCGTAGAGGAAGATTTGTGTGAAAGATGATATGTGTGACAAGGGTGTGACTTCAGATATGACGCCTGATATGGAAGAGGAGAACACACTGTGCCGACCCCAGATCGGTGGGAAAAGGGCAGGGATGATGAAGGCCCTATGTATACTTTTTTTACTCTTTTATTGGATTATTGGAAATGTTTATTTGTAAATCGGTTAGAACCGATTTAACATTCACATTTTATATGGATAAAATAAAAGCTAGAATAATTGAGAGGCGTCGTTTTATTTCAAATTAGTAGACGACGTTAGTACGTATATACAGTAGGAATGAGATAAAAACTAAAACTCAAAGTATTTCTGGTTCAACACCTCCTTAGTGATTTAATCTGTGTACGCCAAGTTTATTAGCATAGCTGGGATGCAACACACGTCGACAAGCTAGCGCCATCAAGTGACACAGATCAGAATAATTAGCATGCGATAAATCGCGGGATAGCGAACCTTCACCATTATATCATACCTGAGTCTCTCTGCTATTCGATAAGTGTAAGGAGCTTTGCTTGGATTGGCTAGATACATCTTAATTCTCTGTTTAGTATTCCATACTGCTTTTTGAGTGTGCGACTTTAATAAATAAATAATCGTACTTCTATTCTATACTGAATGTGTTTGAAGCACAAAAGAGGAAAGTCTACACTTACAATTTTAATTTTTTAATAGTGTCACGTGCATCACTGACAATTTATTTAATTTAAGACAGTATAATAGAATACCTTGTGAATACCAAAATCAACAATTATAAACTACAAAAGTGTAATTGAAAAACAACCACAGTTTTGTCTTAAAAATCTATTTGTAATGCTTATCATTCACGTGTGGCACAATTCTCAAAGACCGACCACAACACGATTGCACTTTTTTTATAAATAACTAGCTGCATCCGTCATGCGTTGCAATTCCCTATTAAAAAATATCGAAATTCTTCAAATATGTCAAAATAATATTACGACATTGAGCAAAGATTATTTTCTTATTAAGAACTCGCTAACGTGGATAGTACTTTAAACAACTCAATTATGTTAAGAATCTCGTTTATAGCTTCAATAAGTCAGTGTCAAAAAATACGCGGCGTTAAGCAAACGTTTGTGAGACCACGTAAGAGGATGCTCGGAGCACGGTTGCGTAAAGGCCATCAACTATTTATCAATGCTGCGATTTTGTTTGTACCATTTATACAGTCACGATAGTAATATAAAGTGTGCAAAGGTTAGACGACGCGGTGTATTGACTTTTTTAAAGTTATACACTAGCTAATCGCGTCCGGCGTCGCCCATTTAGATGTAAATATTGCACTATCTAAATGAAACTGTTTATTCATTATATATATATATTATATAAATATGTTGTAAGGGAGCCATCTTAAATATTAATTATATTCTGTTTTTTTAATATTTTTTGTTATAGCGGCAACTTAATTACATAATCTAAGAAAATTTCAACTGTCTATCACGGTTCATGAGGTACAGCCTGGTGACACACGGACTGAAAGCATCTTAATAATATAATAGGGTCCCTTTGTACCCTTGTGAAGAACCCTAAAAATGATCAAGCGATACTCCTAAGAATTTCAGGTGGCTAGCCTTAAGTCGAAGGCAGGAGGAGAATAAGTTTGTAGAGATTATAAGCATTGAACATAAATGCTAATTTGAACCATACCAATAATACACTACGGTATTGAGTAGGTAGGATAGTTTTTTTGTAAGTAAAAGCTGAGAACATAATTTGCATAGCATCCGTCATATATAAGCTGCCATTAATAATACTTAAGACCTACATTTATGTATGTTAAGAACATGATAGTATGATGGATTGTGCCGCGCAGTGAAAATATTGGCTCGCATATATAATTAACATCGGAATTATTCATCTCGTCTGACCCAATATAAGGGCCGCCATTTTGATTTAATTTATAGACAGTTATTGACGAACTAATGATATAGCCTAAGATATTTAAATCAACAATGATGAATTAAGGGCGCTTGCGGAAGCTGATGATACTCAATCTACAGCCGAGCTAGATGCAGCAAAAAAAGGAACCTCGTGGCCCATTTGCTACAATTTGGCAAGTTAAGCTTGATGATGACATGAGTGCCCCACAAACTTGACGGCAGCGCAACGTACGCATTGAGACCTACCTCGCGCTGCTGCTGCAGGTACAGAAATGAAAGTTTTTGTTCAAAAATTGTATAGTGCGACGAAAAGTCGCCGAAATCGAATCCAAGACTATCCAGCTGTAACTGAACATATTTGATAGTTACTTAACGCTTTAAGGGATTTGACCGGCACTGAGTGACTTAAGACATGAGCTGCGAAGGTATGAAACACCTTGTAAGGTTATTTTGATTGTTGTGCAATACGAATAAACACTTATGCAATCTTCTACATTAGGTAACAACTCTACTGATTTATACCTATTAAATAAAGCGATTGAGTGAAATGTCACGGCTTTTTTTTTTTTTTTTTTTTATATGATAAAGTGGCAAACGAGCAAACGGATCACCTGATGTTAAGTGAGCACTGCCCATAGACATCCGCAACAGCAGATATGTTGCAGATGCGTTGCCTACCTTTAATGGACAAAGGAGGGCACAGACAGGAAAAAGGACATTTCCCTTTCCCTGCTAACCTCCTCCTCGTCCAATCCTCTTCACTTTCTCCGTCCTATCCTTATGAGGAAAGGGTGGGAAGGGGAAGAGGACTGAAATTAGGCCTCCGGCACCTCACTCATCAGACGAAACGCAGAGTACTTCTACTTCACGCCTGTTTTCTGTGAGGTCGTGGTATTTCACCGGTAGAGCCGGCCAATTCGGCAACAGATGTTGTTGTTGCGGGCTCTACCACTGTTAGCTAGTAGTAGTTCCTGATCCCATATGTGACTAGGTTGTAAACGTATCGTCATGTAAGTGATGTGCACTCGAAGCGAATTCACTATAGAGCAACGAAAGGTCACGTATTGAACATTAGTTATGTCTTCCTATCGTTCGTTGACATCGCAGTTCCGTACAATGAATGCAATCAGTTGTGCAACTCTGCCGCAGCAATTTGAACCTTAACACTTGATTAAATGAATATCGTGTATCATTGTGTTTATTTATTTATCTATATACAACGAACAAAACTTACACCGAGAGTTACATGAACAGTAATCAATGTAGATGTTAGTCAGCTACAAACTTATATTATATTTATAATTGCTCCTGGAATAAGATGGCAAACGAGCTAGCAGATCACCTGATTTAAAGTGAACGCTACCCATAGACATCCGCAACAAGGTTGTAGATGCAATGTTGCAGATGCGTTGCCTAACTTTAATGGACAGAGGAGGACATAGACAGACACCTCACTTATCAGACGACCACCCCCCTCCCCATCAATTACTAGTCCCAATCCCGAAAAATCCAGTCCATCCCTGAAATCCAGGCAAAAATTAAGATTTTCCATTTGGCGTATCCCTCTCGTTTCCATACATCTATGCCATGTTCCAAATGAAAGCCTTAATAATGTAAGCTCATGGTACACCTTATCTTTTACGCTAGAACATTAGCTACCCATATTATACAACTTTTTTATCTCACAATTTCCACTTTAAAAAGTATAATGGCCGGCACGATTAACATTTGTTTGTTAATAAAATTTGGTGTACACTTGGAACAGTGTATACGCATACCATACTCGTCGGTTACGGGTACTCAAATACAAACTTTCCTTTAGTATGTCACAAATCGGATCAAAATAAGTTCGTCCAGAACGCCCTCTAGCATCAGAACCATTCACTCTTGCAACATAAATTTACTGCGCCACGCCGTCGCATTCTTTCTTTTAACATGGCTGAAATATGTTAATCTTGTGGTTTAAATAACATTAACTTTCTCTGTCCACCTCAATTCAAATGATAGAAGATTTCTACAGTAAATATGTTTATCTGAAAGTGTAAATCTAAATTAGTAGACCTTATTCAGTACTCCGTTGGGCCACAAACAATCTCCGGAGCCGACCCCCCGTGGCTGACTGTTTCAATGGAACAATACTAAATTTAATAAGGAAATCCACTTTGCATCACTTCTTGTGTTATATAACAGTCAAGGTATAAAATCAAATTGGTTATTGGTGAGATACTAAAATGTGTTTCTGATGGCAGCCGCATTTACATTTATTTTATAATTAAAAATATTAATAGGTTCTGAAATAACTTAGTTACTAATATTCCTTTGCCAACTAAACATAAACTTATGCTAGGTTCACAACAATAGTCGAATGGCGGAATCGATCCCACGACCTCACGATCGATAGCCATTAAGCTAGTGGCTCTTTCTTTAGAACCAAATTTAAACTCAAGAAACAGTAGCTATTTAACTAAATTCTCAGATGTAAATTAAACAAAGAATCCGCAACAACGACATCATTTGCACCAATTTTTCAACTGCGAAAACATATTATCATCATTATCAAAGAGAAAGATAAAGAAAAGAAACCTTGTATCACGACACAATTTAACGCCAGTGGAAATACACGGTTAATCAGTGAGTAAGGCGAATGTTCCGACATCTACCGTAAGAGATCTCTTACTCTTTGAATCAATAATTTATCGTATATATATTTTTTCCTCATTATTGTTATGTCACATCTCTATTCTTTATGAACGTTAAATGAACAATAGAAAAATAGTCAAAACGACTCCTGCGCACTATGATTATTACAAGCACAATAGTGAATTAAAGTGATTAACTGATGGCTTATGTAATTGTAGGCCAGGGGCGCTTAGACCGGTTTATTGATAAACTTCTGGAAAGTTATACGAAAGAAAATGAGACCTAATCTTGAAGATTTTTTAAATTAATTATACTTCTGGAATAGAGACATCAATGTGTTTATTTCAGCGAATTCAATAGATCCCAAATAAAATGTTACTCCCTATTCTAGCTCAAGTATCGAATCGCGGTTAAAGAAGCGTCATACATAGCTGATTTAAAACATCACCACTCCAGGAAGTCATTCTGTAATCAGGAGTTAACCAACCCTCGCTAATACATAAGATTCGGTAAACCACAAATCCTCGTAAAAGAACACCGCTTCTTGTCAAGGATCATTCGCGAGGCAATTGAAAAGACATTTCAAAAGAGAAGATAGCTGCCTGCTGCTATACCTGTGATTAATAAAATTAAATCACAAACCAAGCAAACAACTGCAAAGAACTCAAGGTACTGTAGCTCATTCTGCATTATTATTTGTGTTCTAATCTACCTAAGATTAGGACAAAAATAATAATTGACACTTGATCCTCCCGTCACAATTTTTTGTAAAGTACACGACACGTCGGGAGGAAAATCATTAAAAAAAACGCAATGAAACCAGCAAAAGTAGTTTAATTTCAATGTGTAGTATTCTCGTAAATATGAGAAATCATTACATGAAGTAGAAGTAATACTATTCTATACAATTGATCCTAGACGAAGCGTAGACTGTACGACAAGCCAAGTTTGGACAGCCCTGTTAGATAGACAAACAGTAATTACATGTGAGACATAACGTCGACAATCACTCGAAGAATATGTACAGTCGTCTAAACAATATGAGCAACTATAAACCTTATAACATTATAATATGAATCAAAATCACACAACAAACTTTTCTTGGTGATTACACAAATAAAGTATTAAGGAAACGGATCACGTAGTTTTTGGTACATCACGGTCGTTCTGTAACAGGTTGCAGGTATGACGTCATAGACTTATGATTTCATCTATAGTTTGTTCCAAATCGAGATGTAATTTTTGTACACAAAGGTTAATTATGTTAAGATTCGTGCATTTTAAAATATTTTCGAAAAACAACTTTTTGTCACATTACCTTGTAACATTAGCTATTCATATTACACAATTTCACTTCACATTATCTCAAGATTATCACAAAATTACAAAATTTCGATGAAAGTATGGTAAGTGACGTCTGTTTGTTTACAAAAATTCTATCCTGATGTGGAAAACTATACAGCTAAATTCAAAAAGCAGAAGCAATGCTAGAGAGGCCTAGGACTCGTACAATTGTTGTATTTACTCGCAATGACCACAAGTCAACAAGTGTTACAGGGTTACTAGATTTGTTATACATTGATACTTCACAAAACTGCCTAGACACATATACAACTTGCACTAGAAAAATATGTCTCCAACCAAAGTGCACAACTCTGTATAAAATAGGAGTTTGTTTTGTACAAATTGTGGACATTTAACAATGTTTAATTTATAATTGTACACTTCCAATAAAAAAGACATTGAATATATATGTAACTTTAATGTGTACTAAAATAAAAAAATGTAAGGTAATACGTAATTAAAATTGTATATTTAATCATCAGGAAATAAATTTGGCCAAGGACTCAATTAAAATAAGTAATTGTTTGTAACAAGTTTGGATGGGAATTGTGCGAGTGTGAAAAAAGTCTTTAAATGAAATTATAAGTGTCAAATAGTTATTTTTTTTAGTTATCACTTTTAGGAGTCACCTATCATAAAAAAACACTCTCATCGATTTTACCAAACGGGACAAAAGAAGTATAACTCCAAAAAATTATAAATAGGTCAATGAATATGATGATGGCAGATGGCAGTCACTAATATCGTCGAGATAATAATTCAAACGTGATAGGAACACAACCGAAGACAGCCGTCGAATATCGGAGTGAAATTGCAACCAATTTTAACTCTTTAAATATCTTATATGAATCAAAATGTGTAAACTTCAAGTTTCTTGAGAATCGAACCAAAGATTTAATTACAAGTTGTGATAAAACTTGTTTGTAAACGCGGTAGTCGCATAAAAAAACCACGATTCATTATAAATCAACAACAAACTAAGAAATTCTTAATGTGCTAATTAATAATTTTTAATGTGTAATTGTAAATCACGCACACGATAACTTAACATTGATCGCAATTTACAAAAATAATTGTACATTTTGTAACTGCATTTTCTGTAATAAGTACATATGTATTTATTATGTTTTTTTTCTAAATGCCAACCATAAACAAGAAATAAAACAACTTACCATAAAATTATTAAAAAATTCCAAATACAAACAACATCACACCACACAACAGAACTAAAAACACACACTCGACTTGCCACCGCACTGGCTGGAATTAGACTATAGAACACACATGTCAAAAAATAAAAAATAAACAAAAGGCAAAGGCGCGCACCGTTCGTCCACTTACGAACGCGACTGGCGCGATGAATCACGAACAAGGCAAAATAACACCAATTAGACATCGCTTCTAGTACAACGATAAATTTAGAACTAGCAATCGCCCGCAACTTTGTTTGCTAAAAGGCAAAATATTTATAATTGTGTAATGTCACATGTCACGCAACATTTTTGTGTTACACATTATTTTACAACCATTTAAAGATGTACTAACAGTTAAAGAAAACTTTACGATTTTTTAAAACTTTGACAAATTTTGTTAGCATTTGGTATCTAAACCACGATAATTTTTGTAAATTAAAATTAAAAATATCTATAAATATGCCATCAATTATACAAGATTATGAGCAAGAAATTTAATATTGTACAGTACAAGTTGTTTCATTGATTTCTTCCATAAAAAAGAATGAAACAAAATTGTTGCCGTATCACAACAAAAGGAAATACTTAAAAACAGATTAGATATTCTAATTTTAAACAGTGCACTTGATAACAACGAACGGACAATTCAACTACAATTATCTGTAGTGATTTGTCATACACCACAACGGAAAATATTTACGTCACAGACGGCGGAAATCGTGGGGTTATATATAAGTTTCCTTTTTAACTAGTTATAGTTATTTTACCTTATTCATGGATTCTCAGATGCTTCTTTAAAGTTAACTGGTGACCCACTTTTCATCGCGCGTTATTAATCTCTCCAAAAACGGTTCGGTTTCATTAGGTTTATTTCAGCGAGCTCGTGTGCCACATATATATAGGGATTTTTGTGTACCCAGCTTTTTTTACAGGTTTTGTGATCCATTCTTACATCCATTCTGTGCATGTTGAAAGGATGAATGAAGAGAGAATAACGAAACAAATTTATGTAGCGTAAGTGAGTGGCAGTGTTGGTAGGTGACACTCTAGGAGAAGTTATATCAATCAGATTAGTGGCTTACTAAAAAAGGGCGATATAAGGAGCACCCATAACCGACGAGCATGTATTCGTAGATGTATGAATTTAGAAGAAGCGAGAGAGGTGTGCCAGGATCGCGACAAATGGAATTCCATGATCTCTGCCAACCCCTCTGGGTTACGGGCGTGAGCGCATATTTATTTATGATCCATTCTCAGTTCTTCAGTTATGTCGTAACTACTGATAAGACTTTCAATGATACTTCAGTTTTTAAAATGGCTTCCATTCTATTCGTAACAGGGCGAACAGAGCGCGAACAGAGCTGTCTGTATTTTTGACATCAAAATTACCGGATTTAAATTGACCGGATATGAAGTAAGTACGTTATTCGTTATTATATAGTAAGTTGTTTCAGTTCACGATTTGCTCTCAGTTTACCTAGTGTTTATAAGCTGACCATTTAACAAATAGTCGGTTATATTAGTATAATTTACACAATGTACATTTTGATAATTCGATTATCCTAATCGTAACTAACATGATAAATGCGAATATTAGTTTGTTTATTCGTTTGTTTGTTACGTCATCTGGACATAGACTGGACAATCATCGGTTAAATTGAATTGCACGGCGCGTGAAACGGGGCTCAGCTTTTTACTATTATAAAGTAATATACACATATAACAATACAGTGGCTGACGAGTATTTGAAATGGACGCCGCGATCGCATGTAAATTAAAAAGGTCCTTAGTATTTCATATAAATTAAGGCATTAAAAAAAGAAAAAGCTGTATACTAAAAACGCATATGGCAACCCTAACCGAGTGTCGGCGCGAAAGTTTGAGCTGCGGAGAAGTTGTGACTTGATTAAAGTTTGTGTATGCAAATTAAATGGTTCCGAGAGAACAAGTCGTGTACAGTCAGTACAAATGACACCGACTAAGAGGTAGGTTCGAAGTCATAGGTAGGGTTGCCACTAGTACTTCATTGTATGTCATTTTTATTAATTTTGCACCATAAGATAAGAATAAAGTAGGTTCGTGAAAATACTTTCTCTCGGATGATTTGATTTCTCTGGGATTAATTTTAGTTATACCATTATATTCGATATTTCGATATTCATACAGATTCCTTCTCAATAGGTTAGAAATTTGAAGACTATGAAAAATGTGTGGCTTTAAGAATAACTATTTATTTTAACGTAAAAAAATCGTGATTTATTTTGCCACAATGTCTTTTTTCCACCTTTAATAAACAATATATTAAAAAAGTTTGCGACCCTAATCACAAGATTCAGAATCATAGTCTTTGGTTGTAGTTATAAACAATATGGTGGGTTATAAAATAATTTACGACATTATCTTACGAATGAACTTGTTCGCAACTTGCAAGTTAAAGTTGTACTTGTACCGCAATGGGTCACTAAGACCGGGTGTTTATGCTTTCACGGAACAAAGTAATGTTAATGGATACAATCATTTATTTTAATAAAGATAATAAATCCAATTTTTATGGCTAAAACAACCAGCGATAAAATATTCTATTTTATGGCAGAATGACCTTCATCAATCGCAATATTTTAAGCAGAAACAGATCTTGTAAGCCTTGCACAAATAAAGCCAATATTAATAAAGAGAAACTTCTTAGCCAGCTATTTAATAATAATTAGACAAGAATAGAGTGTAATTAGTTGACGTCACGTTAACGCACATTTCGTTACATGAAAGAGAAGAAAGATATGAGTTGGGTGCAGTAAAAGAGAGAGAAGCATACAGTATCACTCAATAATACAAAGCGTAAGCGTGTACGCACGGTTGTGTTTTTGTTGAAGTCAGTTTTGGTTTTTTAATGCAGTTTAATCGATTATTTCATATTTATGCGCTACATTTATTTTTCTATAAAGTCAATAATATATCAAATTTCCTGTAATAGATGAGATTGAGTTTAAAAACATTTCGAAATCTTAATTCATTAACAATACAAATAATAGTACGAACAAAACAACACGAAATAGGCAAGGTTGTAGTAATTATGTATGCTTGTCGGCGCAAAACAATTCGATCGATTATGTACCGATGAGGCCACTTGTAAGGTTGGTATTGCGTGATCGCATCTTTCTTCCCACGCTATAACCTCAAAAATGATGTACATTGTCTAGACTTTATATTTACAATTGTATAATTTTATTGTACGAGAAACAAAAACTTCGGGAACATTTGAAGAATATTAGGAAGACGGGGCAACCTTGGGCTTACTCAATATCCATGGAATACAATCAAAGAACGGTAAAATTAGATTCACCTAACGTTTTCTTTAATGTCATTTCTTCAGATACTAAACTATATGTTTGTTAATACATACATTTATAATTACCGAGATTACCAATATATCAAAATATCTTACGGTCCGTTGGAGAACCCCAGGGGCGAATCTAAGGAGCTCAAGTAAAGCCGAGCAGAGTAGATCTCTAATGGTAGATTGCTTGGCTATCAAAAAGCTTTTATTATAAAATAATAAAACACTATATTATACACGTTTGAATTGAAAAAGTTTGCAAAATCTTGTCGTATTTGGTAGAATTATAATCTTCGATTATAGGATGCCCATTCACTATCCTACACAAAAATGAGTACAACTATAACAAAAGTACCTAATAAGCATAATTTTATGTTACAAAACAGCTAAAATAACCATTAGAAATGACTTCTTATGTGTATTTTTTATCACTTCGAGTGCATTCATTAAGGCAGTGCGTCCACGGGCAACGACCTCCGTCGTATTGCACGCGCTGCGCTCTGCACGATTGCATTTATCGATATCGATAATTATTGACAGATATTAACTATTTTTAATTAAGAGAACGGAGAGGATGCCGTCCTGGATGGACCAGTGACCACGTGGAAACGGTGGTAAATAATAGTTTGATGTGAAAAGTAAAAAAAAATTGTTTGCACTAAATATGACGTATTAATTATTAATTGTAGATAACAGAGCAAAAATTGCCGAAAAAACTATCCGTTACTTTTATAAGGAAAATTTATATATATGCTCGTATATCCTCATGTGTATAAATAAATCAATAATAAACAGTAACAATGACGGCCAGCAAGTTTAAAGAGACCAAACTAAGTTGTCTATAGCATATCGATAGAATTGAACAGACATCGTCCATCGATAACACGATGTAGAATCACTAAAACAACAACAGTAAATAAAATAAAAGCCAAGTCATAATATCCTGCACACGTGTCGGTACCACAGTACCGAGCCTCTCAACACTACGGTACAGTCTGCATTTAGAGCAGGGTATTATGGAACTCGGTATCGGAATCCGAAATTATCAGATAACCGAAATAAAAAAAACCGAATCCTCGTCCGAAATAAGTTTTGGATAATTTCGCAATTTTAATTGTATTCCACTTAAAAATGAATGGCTACAATAATAAGGAATTATGTGTCTGATTAGGAATGAAGTCAAATAGTATCTTATTTGCATTATACTTTTATTCCTATGTGCGTATCCGAGTCCGAAATAAATCCATAATATCCATAGAGGCAAGAGAACTCACTCAAATGTTCAGCACTAAAGAGATCGGCGAATGAAGAATGAATGACAACAAGCAATTTACAGCTCATTACATCATTAAATCTAGAAACACACTCAGGAGCTAAAAATTCCGGACACGGTGTGTCAAACGTTCGAATTCATCATTCGATTAATATAGCTATTCTTAAAGAGATTGAAGCCTAGAAGAAGACTATGCCATGGATGTCTGCAAAACCAGAGTGAATAGGCTAAACAGTGCGTAATATATTTCGACCACGTAACCACACATCAGGTGGGACCGTGGTCAAGCGCTAGTTTATTCTGTATGAAAATACAAAAAAATAAGTGCCTCTTGAACTCTGCTATATTATGATCAGCGAATCATAGATGCCTACAGTGAGCTACATAAAAATCTGAAACTATTCAGATTTGTAAATGATCATGAGTTTATGAAACACTTAACAGATGAACAGCTCGCTCGATGCAAATGAGTCATGTAAGTTGATATAACATACGCTAGTGTAGTATTACATATAGATCAGTGCACTATCACAGATAATGTGGAACAGTGCCAACATAATATCACTAATGATAAGTGTGCTCCAGCCGTCTGATTGCAGTGCCATAAGTAGGACATCGCGATACTAGAAAGAGGTAAGCCCACGTCCTAATTAAACCTGTTTTTTTATTAGGTTCCATATTTATCATTGAATTACGAGTTTTTAATGTGAAAAATTAGACAGAGGCACGATAATTGAACAAGAACTCAGAAGGATCAAGCACGTGTAACATAACAAACACATCAACGTAGATAGAAGGAAAAAGATTTTTCGTAACTTATAATGTAAATAAGAAAAATATTTATACGTATATTTTGTTTTGTATCTAAATACAGTTATACACCAATAGATGGCATCTTTATGTAAATACATTCAACTACCGATTTCTTACCTTGTTCCAAAACTGGAACAACGAATTAAATTATTTAGTGTGATACTATGCGTAATATTCACATGGACCAACTATTTAAATAAAGCATCATTTTAATAATTAACTTGGGTATTATTGCTTTATTGAATAAGCTCAAGTGTGTTGCCAGCCTTACGCGCAAGTTTCCATAGACAAATGTATAACAGTAGGTCAAGTCGCTCCTCTAATTAATTGATATTGGATAATGAGATTGTTGACAACATTGCTGTCTACTATACATAATGAAAGCGATTTCTAATGCAGTGGCTTAGTCGTTCCTTTTGTATCCGGAAATACATCAATTATTTCTAAAGGGCAGTAAATAGGAAAGGCATTTTTTTCCGTATGCCTCTCCTTTGTCCGTTACAGGTAACGCATCTGCAACTCATTAGCTTGTTACAGAGGCCTAAGGGTAGCGGTCACTAGATAACAGTTGAGATTGATCGTTTGCCACCTTCCTCTATACACCGAAAAGTCTTTGAATCCCATCGGAGTAATCTGGTAAAATTCCGACTGTTTTTTCCTCCTTTTCTGCCATTTAGACTTTGTTCCAACCCACTTGGATCGGAATACAATATCCAAACTTTATTTTTTTAATTACAACACGGTCTAGTGTGCCGTTTTTTCTATAATAGATTGTATTTAAAGAGATAACAATGTACTTTGAGCTCGTAATAGTTTTGCAATAATAAATGAACTACACCCAGTTTTATAAGACATTTCTTATGTATAGATTTTTTCCATAGACAAACCAGATTGATATGAAATTAAGGTTGCAACACACTTGTGTTCTTTGGAAATAAAATAAAGACGCCTACAAGTAACTTACAACTAGTTGAGTTGATACAAAGATCATTTTAAGCCCTAAGTTCAATAGTGGTGTTGATGAAAATAGTTTGTCTACTAATATTGTAAGGATGTAAATTTTGGGAATTTGTGAAGTTGTCGGAGGTAGTCTCTGGATGTATTGAACCGATTCGGAAAATGTTTTCTCTGTCAGAAAGGTATATTGTCCCTGAGTGCTACATACTATTTCATGTAAAAATTTAATATCACTATGATTGTCTGGGAAACATGTAGAAACTAGTAAAGCGATCATAATGGAATTTGGTCACTATGTGTAATTAAGTCCAATCAAAAAGACAGCATACTTTTACCTCGAATGTATAATTATACCGTGCAAAGCCACGGTCCACTAGTTATTAGTATTTTTATAAAAAACTATTTTATATTTTGATCAACAGATGGCGTTATCTATCAAGTATAGTAACCTACTCATAAGACATCTAGCGGACGAAAGAACTTAAATTTATTAAGTATTTAGTCTGTGCTAATGTTTAATGTATTCGTACGTAGTAATAGTTATTTCAACACAGTGTTTACTGAAGTGTAGCACATGTCATACTTGAAAACTTTACACAAAGTAGCAACCAAAACAAGGAAATGAGAATAAAAAGCAATCTCTAGTGCGAGAAGCATCGAGTACGTTCACAGAAACAGGCGGCGTGAATGAGAGACACCATGTAAATACGTCTGGTGAACTGCATTCGTTACAAAAAATAAACATATTCGCCTCTGAGACATCCGGCGCACGTGGTCCGCTATGCTGGGGTGACCCATACGATGCGTTTTCAATATACCAGTCCCGAATATACTAATTTTATAAAGAATGATTTATAAATAAAAAATTGGAGCCGCGCGGTTTTACCTGCCATGCAATTAAATTTAACCTAAGCTGAACTACAATCTACAATACAAACTAAAATCACTGTGCAAACTTTAAAGTCTCTAGGCCCAGTAGTAGGGGCTGTTTATAGATGCATCAGTCAGTCAGACTCGTCTTATATATATATATATATATATATATATATATATATATATATATATATATATGTGTATTATTTTTATTTATTTATATTAATATTTTTAGATATATTAAGTTGATGGAATATCAACATTATTTGATGTTCATTGTTACCTATACTATGTCCCGTTTCAAATCGCAAAATCTATGGTTACATTAAGTATAACTGAACCAATATTTACACTCTCATAGTGCGAGCTAACTTTATTTACATATCACCACAGATGTATTGCGGTCCAAATACTTTTTTTTATTCATGCGCACACACACGTTATCTCACGGTAGAATCACAACATTCCATACAAATTTCCTCTTGTACTGTTAATGTCTGGAAGGTCAAGAGGTATACAATAATCTAGCCATTAAACGAATCTTTCTTCGTTTCTCAATTAACGCTTTTCGCAATTTTCCATACCCTTTCCTTTCGTAATATTACGTACCTAAGGGTGAATCTCGAAAAATCCTTTCTCAGTCTTATGTTCACAAATTAGATATGTCAAGTTCCAAAACGCGTGTTAAACTTATTAAATTTGTGGCCTCAAAGTGAAGATGTAGCTGTGAGTTTTTTAACCAACTATCTTTAATTTTAACATTTCACCTTTTATAGAGACACAGAGGACTGTCTGTAATACCTATGTTAAACAGATGTTTATTGAAAAACCCGTGACCTGTGAGCGCCGCCACAACCGTCCGGATTTGTGATTTACTTCAATGGAGCAACCTTGTGATCCGCTTACTATTTTTAGAATGGCTTCTCTTGTTTGTCCGCACTCGTTTGTGTTGCTTCATAGATGGCAGTGAGTTGAGTGATCCTTAAATCCAACCGTAAGTATCCGTGTGGTAGCGGGACGATAAGTTCTGGACCGATTGCTCGGCTAGCAGCTCCGGGCTAGTTCATCCGCCGCATCATTACCTCTCAATCAATCAAAAATCAAAAATCTCACAAATCAAAAGATCAAGAGATCCACTGTAGCCCTTAATCCATTGAAGGGTTATGTTATTTTCGGCTGCTACTTCATTGATTTGTAGAAGGCATTCGTAAAGAAGGCCTGAGGTCATTAAGTTCGTATTCAGTATCTGTAACACGGCCATGCTGTCTGAGATTATACGTATACTCTCCTCTTTAACTCTTCTTGCGGTTATGGCTAGTGCTGCTTCTATCACTCTCATGCACTCTGCTTGGAACACAATTGTTATGTATTCTGAGGTTCAGGTCCTCCGAGAAGACACCTGAGCCAGTGCCGAGATTTGTCTTGAATCCATCCGAATAGATCCTCAATTCGTGTTGTATTTGCCTTTAGACTGCAGGAGCAGAACCTTCATAGAGTTCTATTCTATATTTTTTATCGAATACATACTGTTTGGGGATAAGATCTTGATTGGCTAAGGGGCTTCTGTTAAGGTTTCCTAAAAAGGCGCGTGCCTACCATTTTTCTATAAAATTGTTAAAAAAAAATCAGGTTGCGCAATCTCACGGCTAATAAGACTGCCACCTGTTTTATGTGGACGTGCAGTGGTATCATAGAACCGAATTATGTCCTAAACCCTAAATCTCCTATTATGTTAATGTGTAATATATGTATAATCTCACTGCCCCCATATCCGCCAAGTTAATTAAGAAGGTACGTTAATAAATAACGAACTAATAAACAGTTATCAGACGGTCTCTATCAATTGTAATTACATTATATCATTCATTTGATTACTCCAAATACAAAAAGAGGGATGCCTCACATGTCGATTCGTGAAAAATAAACGCAAAACAAACTTAAATAGATGAATCAATAACAACGATAGATTTGATATTAATAAAAATACTCAGTAAATTCATATCTTATCGTATGTATGAAGTTTATTAAATGAAAAAACACAGGAAATCATAGGAACTGCCGACAGAAGTTAAGACTTTGAGTTTTCACAGGCGGGTAAGCGCTACAATGGTTAAAAATAAATAAATAATCAACAACAACCCTACACATATATATATATATATATATATATATACAAAAAATGAAAAAAAAGTTCGTCGAAACTCTTCCACATTCGAATTAGCATGTTGCTAACGCGTGTTACATGTCGATCTCGCGAAAATATCATCTAACGTAGCTTAAGAAGTTTTCACTTCAAAAAATCAATCACTATAGCCACGTTACAAAACAATGTTAATGCACATCACTATTTGAAACGGTGCAGGCGATGTAAGTTTAAAAGCGGTCTCAGTTAAGCCAAACAAAGATATCGTATTATCTTTCCACAAAGGGCATCATGCGTTTTGTTTGCTGGATCATACCGAGGGCGAGGGAGGAGGAGGGGGAAACAAACAGACGCACGAACTTAATAACTATAAGCCGGCGTTAAATTTCATAATGCTTACATACAAATGTACTTATGGATTTGTTTTTTATATTCGTAATAGACAATTACCAAAGACAATATTAGTCTGGGAATTGACAATATTTTATTTTAGCAATGGCAAGTTCAAGTAGGAATAATGATTGCCAACATGTAGAACTCATACTTAAACACAAGCAAAATATAAATACGGAACTGTATAATCCCTTAAAATACCAGAATGAATTGTTGAACAAAATTTAAGAAAACATTTACTGTTTCGCTGCAATTTTAACTAAAAAGTCTCAAGTCATGCAGAAATAACAACTACAAATACATTAAAAAATAAATAATAGACGTCGTAATACCGTAATATCCTTAATGAAATCCACAATCGATGACAGTAAGAAGAATAAAACACGTTTCAAACTAACCTTCCGTTTCATATTTTTAAAACAAAATACCAATGAAAGATAGTGGTTATAAAATTTCATCATGTCTTAACGACTTAACAATTAGAAAAAAAAACATATAAGAGGAGTAATGAATGGCTTATTGTTAATAAAATCCAGAACGTATTGCTTCAATAATAATGTCGCAGCAGAATTCCAATGAAGGATAAAGTTAGAAAATGTCCGCAGCGGGGTGTGAGCCACAATCGTACGTATCCGTTGGTCGGGCGACGTATTTTTGGTAATTACGACGAATTATAGCATCGAGACGTCAGGGTTACTTGTATTTTTTTTGTTACAAATATGTATTTGCGAATAACACAGATGGCATACAGAACAATAATTGAATAAATAGCTAAATCGCTGGAAATCCGTCTATCTTTTCATTTCTACCGTGTAGTTAGTCAGTTGAACCTCTAGTCTTCATGAAATTTGATAGAAATAAAATACATATCGGATAAAAATATGAAAATACCCTGGGACATTATTCACACACGGCCATCTGAACTTAAACTAAGCAGAGCTTGTACTATGAAAACCAGATAACTGATATACTACATATACTATTCTTTTCTATCTTAAATACTTAAATAGATAAATACACTCAGACTCGGACAAACGGATATGTTTATGCACACAAATGTTTGTCTTGGATGGGAATTGAACCCACGACCTACGGCGTTAAAAGCAAGTATCTTACTAACCACGCTATCTTAATAAAACAGATAAAATAAGAAAGTAAGAAAATAAAGCTTTAAAACTCATAAAAAAAATAGTAAAATAAAAAGTAATGACAATGAAACCTCCCAGTGAAATTATTCAATTTATACTATAAACACTGGCAATATTTACCGCCTGGCAAAACATTGCTGCCATATCAACATGCATTTAATCTTGCAGCACGAAATTGCACTGCCTTCAGGCTAAACATGCAATATCTGAACAGAACGTACCATTGAGAACCTGTTCTTTGAATTATGTAAATAATGTTGCCATACTACCATACCATACATAGAACACGCAAGATAAAAAATATTTTATACAAAAGCTATCATTATAGTAAAATCTTATATTTTAGCATGGTCTTGTAAAATACATAAAAAAACACTACGCGCGCGAACCAACTTGTGTATTAATAATTTTAGTTTTAGCTAAAACTAGCTGTTTTCATTTTACAACTCTGGCAGCTAATTATAAATTTTATACTTTTTCGAACGCTTTATACCTAAAACGCAATCGCTTCCTCTTTGCGTTATTAATGAACGCAACTTTAACGATTCATAACTTTACTCAGACGATCTTTGAATACCTTTTGGCGCCAAAACAAGGCGCACCAATTATCACGGTAGATGCGTGAGCGCGTCTAATTAGTGACGTTCCTCTCGCGCTGTGTTGCCATTAATTATTTTTCGTACTGATTTTCAGGAAATAAAATACATTTTAATAAGAAAGAGACGTTTTATTGAATCTATAAATATATTTTAATACTTAAAATCCGTTGTTATCAATGAAATTGTGTTGATGTGGACCAAAGCTCGGACTTCCATTTCTCTAATTTTTAATTAAAAAAACACATCAAGAATATCGCTAAGCTGATGATAATTTATTTTATTTTTAACCACCTTTCAATGTAATCGGGTCACTATTTCGCAAGGCAAGGCTCTCGTCGTCTTAAGAGTTTATGTTAATGGTATTGTGTGTGTGTCATAGCAACTTTACTAATTTCTACAGTATGTTGAAGAATACATATACTTCGTTGCCATTTAACTTAATTACAAAAATATAAAATACATTACAGACCATTCGAGTCGAGTGTAAATCGATAAGTTAAACACATCGATTACTTTATATTATACAATACCTCTATCTTCCCCTCTACAATATCAGGTTACGGAATCTAATTACCTGTGGACAAATAAAAAAAATTACTAAGGCTTTACCTCCATGGCTTTATAAGTTAAGCGTAAAATGGTCGTAATATGATCTTAAAGGTAAACTTTATGCATATGATACGTTAAAAGATTAAAAAAACTATTAAGTCCTCTATAATATAAAGATTAGAAAATTCGAGAAACGATTATTTTTAATTATATGGCAATGAAATCTTACGGTATCTTATTGTTGACAACACAGGTTCAACTTATGTTCTCTGCTTTATTCTATAAGTCACGTTTATGATAATTCGTTAATGCCTAAATTTTTGGCAAAGGATCATGTAACATGACTAGCGTCACCAATCGACATTCGCGACAGTTATGAAAGCGTTGTCAGTCATTTTCTAAGAAAGCAAGAAGGAGTGGCTAATAAAAAGAAGGGATGGGCCACATCTACTGCATCTCCTTCTTCCCTAGTCCTCTTATTCTTGCCTGGTCGAAATATCCCATTCGTTTAATCTCCTATTTCGCATATAGCCTAAACTATGGGTCGGCAACCTGAGTGACCCTGAGTTAGAATAAATAGAAAGGAAAATAGATACTAAGAACAATACGAAAATATTTAATACGAAAATATTTTAGATCGAAATGTATCGGTCGCGGCCAAGAAAGGTTAACCCTGGCCAAAACTTATGACGTCACTCTATTCTACAATTGTTAGCCGGGACACATGGGGTCGATGACAGATGATAGACCATCAAGATTTAATACGAAGCACAAGCAATCCGTGTCATCGCGAATTGAAGCCGGGACAAAAGCCGTTGCAGCAATTGCAGTCATTTTAACGCATTAGTCATTTCTCGGCTATGATAGCGGGCAATCAGTGCACAAAGAAATTACGTCACCGCTAATATTAAATTGATTCCAAAGATATAAACACAACCTTTTTATATACATTTTTTAAGCCTGAGTATGTGATGGAATTCCTCCGAAACATTTGGACCGATGGAAGTTTTTGTGAGTATTTGAGTGGGTCGAGATGGTTTATAATCACAGTTGGACCTGAGATTTGGTGCTGCCTGTATTTTTTTTGACAAACACGAAATGTTTTACAAAAAAGTAAACGTCTTCTTGATACTTGCTTACAAAGCATTACTATATTCAATCCCCGATAGGATTAGTGCACAAGAATAAGAAGAAAATTATTTCGTTTTACACAATTCAATGCTGCCATCCATATTAATAGATCCACAATGTAAATGACATAATAACTGATTACCGTATTTGGAATGAAATGAAAAACAAACGGGCGCCATGTACGTCCGTATCAACTGTCTGTACAAATTAATTGTCAGCATTGGATAGGCATTCTTCGGATATTTTAACCAAGCGTAGTTCTAGTACGCTATACTACATTCATTCCAAGTATGATTTTTAATACCTTGTTTTTTTTAAAACTCAGTTTATTTCAACATCTTAGAAATCACAGTATCTATTACAATAAAATAGGCATCAAACTCATAAACGATCTGCCTTTTGAATGTCAGTCCCAGTCAGTCATAGAATAAATACTCACAAGCAGTAAACAATTGCATTTTATTTTAGTTTTTTTTTAGAAAACAGACAGCACGGTAAACTTTCCTCCTTAAAACGCTTATACGAACCCTTGTGAAAGGGGAGAAAATACATTAAAAAATCATTCCCACTTTCAGACTGCATCACTGAAGTGTCCTTTGTCCCCGACAGACAGTAAAAAAAGGCGAGTGACATTTGACATTCACTTTTTAATGATCAGTGAGGGGAAGGCAAAGGCCGTAGTAGTATAGAGCCAACAGCCTTCAACGAGTTTTTAACGACAAAAGCCCTCGTTTTAATGCCGGCGTCACCTAAGTGGAGTACTCCATATCTAGTGGGTTCCGGTGGAGTTATCAAGGCCAAGCGCGTGACATAGATTTCTAAAAGAACCATTGATTTCTAATCCCTTGATGATACCGTTTTCGCGAGGCGTTTATTTGCAAATCCGATCAAGTTCCAACCGAGGTATCTTCTTAACTGTACAAGTCGGCTATCCTCCTAATAACTGTAATAAATTTATAAGCACTAATCCTACCCGTAACCCAGAGGGGCAGGCGGAGATTACGGGTACTCTAGATATCACCTTTCTTTCAATATATCACCAATACGGCCGACATACAACCTCTTCCAAGACTGCCACTAACTTTAGTAAGATAACTGTGGGAATCCATTTTATTAAAGTACTAATGACCCGTCTCGGCTTTCCACAGGTAGTTTCTCCATTCCACCCTTTGCTCATAAGGATATAATGGGAATGGGAAGAGGATTGGACCGGGGCGGATTAACGGGGAATAGTAAATATCGTTTTTCCTCTGTATGCCTTCCTAGGTAGGCAACGCATCTGCAACAAATTTGTTTGTTGTGGATGTCTATGGGTAGCGCTCACTTAACATCAGGTGACCCGCTTGCTCGTTTGCCACCGTATGCCTTAAAAAAGTACAAACTTTCATCCTCTACTTCCGGAGGTGAATTTTAAAAATCCTTTTTTCTACTACACGCCTAATAACAGAAAACTCTGAGCATAACCTCAAGTCTCTATGCCCAGTAGTTAGGGCTACGTTTTGATATATTAGTCAGTCTCCTCTTTCATATAATTATAAAAATATAATAAGCATAGGTTACACAAGTTATCTATCTAGTAACTTGAGGGTGTTTGTGGATGTTCATGGTCGGCAATGACCACTTAATAGGCGACTCCAGCTTTGTCCCTATAAAAAATCACTTTCGTCGAATAAAAGTGAAAGGAAACGCACACCCATCCTGCAGGACGCCCATCCTATCGTTAAGTATTCCATAAGCGTTCGCATACAAATGCTATTTGCATACGTTTTATTTTTGCATACTCAATAATAACAATACTTGCAAAAAGTATTAAAAAACTC
Organism: Papilio elwesi; assembly: GCA_029849275.1. Taxonomy (NCBI): domain Eukaryota; kingdom Metazoa; phylum Arthropoda; class Insecta; order Lepidoptera; family Papilionidae; genus Papilio; species Papilio elwesi. The sequence continues at coordinate 3,372,354 of CM056713.1, forward strand.
TACTATGTATAAATGATACACTTATCATATAATAAAGTAAGTATATATAATTAAGTAAGTAGTATATGTACTTTACAACTACACAGGTGTGAGTAAATTTAATATACAAAATTAAAACAATGTCTGAGTCGATATTTTACAATGATAGTATATGATATATATTACATTTGATTCGTTTATAATAAATATTATTCGTGTAGAACAACTTGAGATCTAAATTAGATGACGTCACAGCGATCTTGCACTTAATGAGGTAATCTAACCGTTAGTTGGCAGTACCGAATTCACATAAAACATGTGATCACTGTTTTTTTTTAATTAACAATCGAACATCGAATGCAAAGAAGTTTCGAAGTTAGGGAAAACATATATTCTGGTTATTACAATAGATACTGTTGCAGGATACGTCTAGTATGTGCATATTGCAATGTTTTTAATACTCCCCTTCAATAAATCGATTTAGGGAAAAAACATAGAGATACTAGGCACGGGCAAGGCCATAAGATATGAGGAAATACAAAGAAACGTAATTATCTCACTAATTGTATGAATTAAACAAACATTGATAAATGAATGGAAATTAAAACGATTATTAGATACACTGACATCAACTATGGTAAATTTATTCCCTTTCCAAGTAGACAGGCCACGTGACGTTGATTTACAATGCAGGCAGAAGATAACATTGAAATGATATGAAATAACGCTATAAGTGTCCCTTAAAAGTGAATGTTGTGACTAGAATTGAGGAAGGTATGCGTATGCTTTGAAGGTTCTAGAATGTTGCAAGGATGAATGAAAAGAGTAACAAGACAAACTTTACAATGCTGTCGACAAAAAATACACTAAACTAGGATTAATCTACTGTGATAATGTATTTGAATTTTCGTCAAAATTTCTTAGTTTTAGGATTACAATAGAATCCTAGATTATAATACAAGATAATGTTGAATTTACTCGGTAGTAAATTCAATGGCGATAGACTATCAATATGTAAATAAGCGCTGTGAATAGAAATGAGGAAGGATTGAAGTTTTTTATTGCATATTGAAAGGATCAATGTCCACGTGTCCGAAATTGGACACGGAAAATAAGAAATGCTATATGAATTAAGAGTTAGGGAAGAAATGAGAGAATGGAACGGAGGAATGGCGCAAAGATTCGTCATTAAAGCTGTTAAGTTCTTTCCCTCTGAATGTAGTCGTAAGGTTATATACATAGTTAATTTATTTCAACCGATTGACTTATAGTCATAGTAATGTCTATGAAGAGCGAATAGGATTTGCTTTCTCTAATTTTTTATCCAGAAAAGATACTAGTGGTAACTTTTTGAAACGTAGTGCTTGATTTTTTTAAAAAAAGACTTACGATAATATAGCTTAAATCGACACGATCGTAAAAAGTTACTTTATCGCCATTTCCCTGTCCTTTTCCCACCTGCAAGGGGTCGGCATAGTACGAACTTTACTTCCATATCACTAAAAGTATTACGTTGTGTTAGTACATATTAATAACTTTGATACTTTTCCCAGATATTTTTGTTTAAATAATTGTACGTCTTAGCATCTGACAAGATAAAGCACCTGCAACAAGCTCGGAGACTTATCAGTGTGCCAGCCGCGGGTGAGATCTCGAGCAAACAAGATAATGATAATGCTAAACGAGGTCGCTTTACAACATTCATGATGTTCTATCAGGAAATTGTTTTAATGCATGTTTCGTGCATACAAAGTTTGATATTTCTGTCAAAATGAAAGAAAAAAACACAAATTTATATAAAAAAATAGATAAAGACTTAACTTATTCTAGGCTGCAACAGTTGAGTTATTACATTAATTGTTAAGCATAAAAGATATTAAACTAGTAATACTTTGTTCACACGTCTGACAACTGTACACACGTTTCAGTACAAAACAGGGAATCAGAAAACTTTACAACACCGAGCCTGGGTGAAATTAACTTTTTTTTATAATTTGTATAGTCCGATGAACTTATCTATTAAGTGGTGAACTCCAGCCGCCATATTGAAATGTGAAATAAATATCTGCAACTATTATTGTTTGTTGGCTTGTCCAAATATAAGTCATTATCTATACACTTGAAAATGACTCCCTATTTATCTTGGTAACGGCATCACGCGTGAACGGATGGACCTATTCCGTTATTTTTTTTTTGTGTATTTCTTATTGTCTGGAGATATGAAAAACGAAAGGAAGTACAGCGGAACACAGAAAATTTAATTTAACAACCATATTTACCTTTCTAATGTATAGGTAACCTTAGCGCTCTTGGCGTTTGTGTTGGCGATTGTTCATGATAAGTTACATTTTATTATTATTGACTAAGAAAAATAATATATTATTTAGTGCCTTCGAACTCAAATCTAGAGAAGCAGTAACAATTAAATTGAAAACCACTATTGTAATGAAATGTATTGTTTAAAATCAAAATGGTATCGCACGAATCGAGTAAAGAAAAACATTTTCTACAGCACGTCCACCAAATCTACGCGCCACGCCTGTTTAGTCTAACGAAGTTATAATCACCACTCATTGTGACAATACAACCATATCAGACGGCTCAATCCACCTTAATTTTATTTCGGACTCCATCTTGACTTTCTCTATGGCATCTTATGTAAGCGCGATCTTAGACGCCGCCATATTTGAAATATAAAACTTTCGTTTCGAAATATATCTGACCAGAGAAATTGTTATACTAAATTCAAGTTCAATAACATGCATGTATGACGTAATGAGAACCGGCAGATTTGTTAAGAGAATTATTCAACGTTGCGCTAACTATAAAGAACTCGTATTTCAATGCTTAGAATAAAAAATACAGAGATTTTAGAAGTGAAACTTCTTTGGCCGCGTTAGACGATATTTGGTACAGGAAAATCTTCTAGGTATGCGTGAACAACATGCTTATTTGAATTGCATTCAATTTTGGATTTTATTTTTAGGATACAAGGGTTTCTTGTTGATTATTTATTATTTTTGAACTATTGTCGCGCCTTCCCATCTGTTATGAGTCTTGACTTCTGTCGGCATTCCCATACATACCGTGTTTTTTTTATGGAAGTAGGTTGCAGCAAGCGGTTCACTAAGACACAGCCCCGTAACAGTCCCTAGACTTCACGTCTAGAGTCTGTTACTGTTAGCATTTTTAAAACCGTACTGCAAAATATACAGCGGTCTTTACCAAAAAAAGTTTCAGTTTAAACAAACTGTACGATAAAAATTGATAATGTGTAAAATTATTGGGCAAACGAACTGCGGGTTCCCTTGTTCACAAACGATCACCGTGGCTTATGAACATTCATACACAAGGGCCAAAAAAGTCGGCGACCAGAATTGTACCGAATTTTAGAAAATTTAATGAGTATGTTCTCGTATTAGGATTATTCGTGTTCACAACATAAAATATATAGTTTTAAAATATTTAATTAATAGTAGAATGGCATGGCAACACTATTCTCTCTCTATCTCTCTGAAAATAAAATAGTTGAAGAACATCTCTGTGTTTAATTCTACACAATTAATAAGTTACACCAGCCCGAACCGCATCATAACCAGCCCAGCTCATCGCCACGGCGCGAACAAGAATTTTAAGACAGCAAGATATTTAAGAATTGTATAACCTTGAAGGAACAACAAACACTGTTAAAAGTCCATAACTTTCAACATTACTTTTGTAAGTGTTTCTTTTAAAGAAATATCATAAATTCCCTAACCTCATTTTAACGTTCGGATACAACACACAAATTCGACTTGCGTTTGGCAATAATACTGCTTATTAAGCTGTCAATAAATAAAAAAACAGTTCGTATGTCAAAGCAACTTAATTAACTGATATAATGATGAATAAAACGTGATTTTCGTTTTCAATTCACCACTTATGGTGTCCGATCGATTTCGGCCGACCACTTTCGATGCCTGACAACTGTCCGAACAAGAAGCGCGCCAAACAACACGCGTGACAACTTGTCAACTGTCATTTAATTATTACTTTCACTCAAGTTCAATGAAGAAAATAAAAAGTTTTTTTTTCACTACGTTTTCGTGATACCTGCCAGTATTTCGTCAAGATGTCTTTATGTAGAAATGGAATTTGTGATTTTACATTGTCGGCCGTGAACCTGTTTCTCCAAAGACGGACGCACTTGACTGAATTACGCACGACAAATTACACAAGTTGTTTACAAATATTTGTTTCGATGTTTTATGTTCATAAAAAAATAATATTGTATTGCAATCCATTTTAATGGATAAATACAGCATAGCATACCGCTTTTTAAAGTTCTAAATGTTCTAAGAGAATTTATCCCAATTGGGATAATAGAGATGATGAATTTAATTTTCCATTGTGTAAAGTTTGTTGAATACCTTTAAAATTAAACTTTACGGATTTCATCGCATTTTTCGTCTGTGCTCATCTTTAACAACCCCCGCCATTGTATGGTATTTGATAAACCATAAACAATCGCAAAAGCACACTCCCTATCAAGAATGGTTCGCGAGGCTTTCGAAATAAAATAAAAACATCCTAATATCAATAGAGAAGATGGCTGGGTGCAACCATCTGGTTGGCAGATTGTAATTAAGAAAAAATCCCAAACCAAGCATACTCACTCTATATATATTGGAGGAAAAATAATAATAGAAAATAACAGAGTACTTCGCCAGCAGGACGTCAGACACATCAGTCCCCCCGTCACTATGAGTGCTATGAAGTATTTGAAACAATAAATAAAAGTGATAAATTCTTTATAATTAGTTTTATTCCAATGTATTGGCGTAAATCTAAGAAATCATCTCCATAACTTCACTTACCATCCTAGTTCATTAGAGTACCTTCAGACAAATGTTAGTTTCTGAACGTCAAACACTTGACATCTCATTCGCCGGTCACGTGTTATTTTGACAATAGGCGGACTTCACTTCACGGATCACTTTCACTTTGATCAAGCTCTCGCATTCGCCATTATTGATGAAAGTTGCCATACTTTTTATATTCAAATTTTGCCCGCGGATGTACCGGTACAAAGTAATTTATGGATTTAACACAGCCTGAATATATTAAGCTTGTATGACTATACTTTATACTGGCGCCCCAGCTTTGCACTAATAGGACATATATATAATCATGTTCATATTTCAACGGACTTACACAAATAAAATCAAATACAAGAGAAAAAAATGCGTTGCCAACCCTTAATGAACAGAAGAAACAAAGAACGAAAAAAGCTTTTCCCTATCTACATGAAAGGGAAGAGGTCTAAAATTGGACCTCCGGCACCTCACTGTTCAAACGAAACGCAGAAACATACTTCTACTTGACGCCTATCTTCGATGAGTATTTCCCTAGTCGAGCGGACCCATTCGTGCAACAATGTAGTTGTTGCTCTTAAAAGATATATAAATAGGCGATGTGTGTATGTATGTATGAATGTTCCCTAGAGATTCCGAAACGGCTGTACCGATTTGTATGAAATTTTCCTGGAAACGTTCAGATTGGCGTAGCGGTTGTTTCTATGAACTTTGGTAGCGATTGTAACATAATTAGTGCTGCCCGTGCGAAGTGGGGGCAGCACTAATAAATACGAGTGAATTATGTATCTAAAGCTTGCTCCCAAATGACTACTACTTGTTACTACTAACTTGTTAACACCGTATCAAAATCTTTTCAGTATTTTTTGACTTAATCACTTTCAAACCGACAAGACAAAGCGAGGAGACTTTATAATATGTAAACATTTTTTTTTACTGATGCCATAACAGTGGTCGAATACAATTAATCGTATTGAGTATATGAAAAATGTATAGTAAATGAAATGGGCTACTAGCTTTATTTCTGTGTATTTGTTCGCGTCAGTGTGAACGCACCCTTACTGTCGTAACATTCCGTAATTTTAGTTCGATGGCGGTATAAAAAAAACATTATCGTTAAAATTCCTGAACTACCGCAACTTCCGATATTAAAATAAATTCCCAAACTTATACCGTTTCAAGTCGCTTAGCACAAAATTACTAAAGTCTCTTTTATCTATACTTAGCTAACTATGTTATTCATAATCTAACATTGGTTACACTCGGTGTACGAAAACCTTCGTTAGTTTTCAAATGCATTCAGTTGTAGATACTTGGTTACGTTATAAAACTAAAGGGCTAATCAGACAACTCTATATAAAATTATATTTACTCGATATGACAACTAAAGCTAGCCAGTTGTCGACAGACGTATTTTACTTTCCCCCAACCGTACTTTCACATCTGAGTTTTGTCTGATGAGAGGTGCACAAGTTCCATCTCCTTCCCGGTCCTGTATCCCTGTATAGTTTCTGATGTAAGATCCGAAAGGGTTGAAACGATTTCGATTAAATTTTCGGAAAATATTCATATTGGCCTAGCGGGTAATACTGAGGATAGGAAGCGATCGGATCAACATAATTAGTACTACAAGGCGAAGCTGGGGCGAATCACTAGTAAAAACAAGCGTATAACACTTCGATACAACTCAGAAATATGTACTCTAGAGTAGATGGTAGGACTTCCGCCTCCCTTAAATCTGTACGGAGTTGTAAAATGGTTTATTAAACAATAGTTAATAACAAAGTGGATAATTATTTATTCAATAAACACCTGTATAATATAGGGATCACTGACAGCCCTCTTTGCAGAGCGTGTATGGAGGAAGAGGAAACGGCGTCACACGTCATGCTACACTGTCCTGCAGTGCCCCAGTATAGGGTTAATTATCTTGGTTCGCTGGGATCGCTCCCGGATATCATCGGCAAGATAAGTGGTTGCTGGGATTCTTCGGGGAGTTGGGCCGGCTGGAGTGATCCATGTCCCGCCCACACACAACATACGCGCTAGTCGTGGAGTTGCGGTAAAGTAGCCCCCTATTACTACTACTAAAGTAGTTTATTTACTTTGATATACAATGTACTCTGACCGAGGCTGATGAGTGACCACTCAGCTATCGATTATGATTGTGTGTTAAGGACGCGGTGTTATGTCTTACTATTTTATATAAAAATGTATTTACAAGGCTTTTTAAATTTATTTTTTTTGTTAGTTAATTTAAAGTTTAATAAATTCAGTTTTAAACTTAGTGGTAAGCATTTGATTTTGTAATTTATTGAAAGGCTTTTTTTATTCGTGTTATTAATTGTAGCTTGAATCAGCATTTGTCAACATATTTTATTTAATTTTTTAATATGTAATTACCCAATTAATCTGGTTTCTAGTCTGGTATTTCAAATTCTTCTTTCTTTTCTTTCAAGCCATCAATATGTACCTTCCAATTACGCTTCTGCCTCTGCGAAGAAGGCTTCCGCTACAATACTACTCTATAACACGACCTGGGAGGTCACAACGGTCTCACAGAATAGACGTTACGAAATATCTTACAAAAACTTCTAAACGGCTTTAAAGTTTTAATTTTTAAGACTATCCGACCTGGTATAAAGAACACATCACACTGAGTATTACTCAATAAGGTTATAAACCCACTTGCAGCGAGATCATGCCCTAAAATCGATTTTATTTCAGCCGATCAAGAACATAAATTTGTTACTTTAATATCGATTCAATAAAATCGATTAAGAAAGATCCTCTATATTATAGACGCATAAAATGTTAATATCGGTATCGATACCGGCTCTATTTGCATTAGGGTTGCCCGCGGTTTTGTCTGGTCAAAGATAAAACATAATGTAAGTAATTAAATACAATAGTTATTGTTTGTTTGTTTGTAAACGTAGTACTCGCACATGATTATTTGGCAAATGTGATATGTATTGGAACTTCTTATCTCTCAATATAAATATGCCTATAACATACCTATAGTATAAAAGCCGGCCAAGTACGAATCGGACTCACGCACAAAGGGTTCCGTACCATTATCTATAAAAACTATACCTTAAATATTTGTTTTATTTTAATTTCATTACTTATTTTTAAATTAAATATATAACAAAATATTTTGTGAATATTTTAAGCGTCTACCTGTTATCAAACACGAGCAAAAAAAACGTTTGTTGTATGGGAGCCCCCTTAAATATTTTATTTGTTGTTATAGTGGCAACAGAAATACATCATCTGTAAAAATTTCAACTGTCTGATTGTCTGGCTGTCAACTGGCGGACAGATAGTCAGATAAACAGAAGCGGAGTCTTAGTAATGGGGTCCCTTTTACCCTTTGGGCAAGGAACCATAAAAATATCATTGTATATATTTATTTATACTTATATAATTTGTACTGGAGATACTAACCATATCATATATTATATGTACAACCAATTTAACGTGTCTCATTGCATTCATTGATTATTTCATAAAACCATCTACCGCAGTGCAGCAAGCTGCGTGAATGCAATCGATTCCCTTATTCGGCGTCGCGTGGGCGGACCGGCATCCTACAAACATAACGAACGGTATTCAAGCCGCTGCTACCCAAACAATTGGGTATACGTACCATAACTAAATTTGGGTTCCCGTGATTAATAAAATTAAATACCAAACCAACCATACAACTGTCACATCTCAAGATACTGTGAGCTCATTCTGCATGGATCGGAGCAGAAATAATAATTAAAAATAAGTAGGTACTACGCCAGCAACTTTGACATTGGGACGTCAGAGTCACCTCAGCGCGACAGTATTGACAGTGTACGCTGAACTCTATTCAATACGATTGATCATATAGGTCAACCTACATTGGATTAAAATTATTTCTCCATACAAACATTTATCCCTACTTTTTTATTTAGAAAAACGCTTTCTTAGTACTCGCCCTGTAGTTTCGTAGGATAAGTGTAACGGAAAACACCAGCAAGTACAAAGTTACAGAATACTTCCGCCAGGTTTTTAAAAGATATTTCTTCGTTGTTTCCGTACAGATTAGGCAAGTCGATCAATATGCCTTTGGTTTCCTGTTCGTCTAGTTGTCAACAATCCATCGGGTTGTTTACTTTTTTTTGTTGTTTTTTTTTAATGAACCATCAAGTGAATCGATTGATTCTTTCCCTCCTTCGCATAACCAAAATCAATTAATCTTTAATAAGCCTTGATCAAGTTCCCCGGATAATTGTTAATATTTAGGTCTGCTCCTATAAATGCCTCCATCCATATAGTAATATTTCTAAATAATTTATACCTGGAACTTGTTTGCATCGAATACATCTTTATAGATCCTTATGCCAACAGTACTGAGAAGTGTTAGATTATAGACATGGGAACTGAAGCTTGGTTCAGCTGCCAATAGATTTGTTATAAGATCCGTAAACCACACGCCTTTAAGTTGTCAAAGTCTACTCGGTATGCATTTTTCTGAATTTTCCAACGTGATTTTTACTGACTTAAATAATGCAATCAATTTGAAAATTGACCTGAACTTCTGACCAAAACTCAGATCAGCATAAAAAGATTAATTTAATTTTGAAATTGAGAATAACGCCACCTAGTAAAAAAATAGAAAACCTTAATATACTAAGGCCCTGTTTCACAATGACCAAGTAAAGTCCTGAATAAGCGTTTCATCTTATCCGACTAATAAAGTCATCGTCGGCGTTTCACAATCTCTAAATAAGCTTTACTGGTTAATAAAGTGTCAGATAAATTATAAGTTGGATCATCCGTCAGCTAAGGATATTTTGGGTGGTTATATTTATTAGACAGATTAATTTTTTGTTTGACATTTGCCTTACGTTTTGTTTCTATATAATTTTGGCGGTTTTATATGTCAGTAAATTTGTCAATTAGTTATTAAGCACTTTACTCGGATTTTTGCCCTAAACGAATTAAATAACGGCTTAACAGATGCGTAGTCCGTTGCATATACTGTAGACTAAAACGTGGAACTAGAATTCGTAAGCCCCCACTCATCCTGAGGAAAGACTACACGTAATTTAAGCCGTTATTTAATCGGGTTATTAAAATAAATGTCGCACGAAAGTTTATATAATTTTATAAGTTTAATTTACCTTTATTTTGACTTTCAATAATATCTAACTACTACTGGTATCTGGTGCTTGTCAGTGGGATATATATAGAATTTGCTCACGAAGAGTTAACATAAATAAGTGTTTTTTTTACATTATTTTCTTCACTTATTACTAATTTTCGACCTTTAGTTTCTTAAATCGTAAATCGATAAAGCCGCAATTACACTGCAATCCGATAACATCACCGAATACAAAATTAAAAAATTCGTATAAAGTTCAGTTATATCAATTGATATTTTGTGCCGATGTCGATGCGGCCACCGTTACACCGAGCTTGCGAAATCAATTATAACTTCCACATAGATTAGCTACACCCAGAATATTATTAATATTAATAAACACTTAGGGTACGTTCTTTACTACGTGACAAAAACACGCTTGTTACTATTTCATATATAAAGTGAATTTACAAAAGCCATTGATAAGTAATCAGGGACAGAAAATAATTATAGCAAATATAGATTTCAATTACAAATATTTTAACTTGACATTCTAAACAATAAGACCCTCTGTTTTTTCCAAATCTATGCACAACAATTATTCCGAACGATGAACGATAGGTCGGTGATACGTCTATCATTGCGGCTCACGAGACATTTCGCTTATCTGCAAGCCTATTGTACTAAGTAACATAATCTGAGTGTTGGAAACATCTGCCATACAGCCTCGCAAGTTTCACCTTGAAAGTTATTGTAACTTATGACCCGAATACGATGACGTCATAGCACTTTTTATCATTTCCCTTTGTACCTTACCCTAATGAGGCCAGGCGCAGCTTCAGTACGGGGAGGAGATGAATAGGAAAAAGGTAAAGTCCTTATTCCTGTCTATCCCATCCTCTGTCCATTATAGAGTAACCAGGTCACCTTCTTCCATAAAAAAAACCGGCAAAAGCTAGTTTTGTGAAAACTACTACAAAAATCCTCTATAATCTACTAATAAGTAATTTGCCTCCTCCACATTTTTAAAGGCTGGCATCGGAGCTACAATTCAACTGCTGTCTTCATTACATGGCAACTCTGTTCCCATAACAATGCCACGCCGTACCAAATATGATTTTTAAGAGAGAGCTTTTTAAGCTTTGGTTCGTATGAATGAGCGTAAAGCTCGACGAGCTTCGAGTGTTGCGAGCACTCGCACTCACCTACTTAGCGAGCTTTGCTTGTTCACTTGTTAATGCCTACGTAAACGCTATCGAATAACGGTGCCGCCGCTTGAAGTAACTAGTTTCTTTCTTTACTTCAATCGTATGTACATTTTGCATCGTTGTATATACATATATATAACGTATAATACTACAAGCTTTTCAATATACTACTCTCTTGGACTGTACTTTATACCTTTATTTTCAATATAAAGAATAATAAATATACTCTGCCACTAGCCTAGATAGGTAAGCAGAGATTTGTAAATTGAACTGTCGTTTGTATCTTGGGACCTTTTGACCCCATTGGATTTATTTCTTGGTCATGGAAAAATTCATCCAATTTTTAAAGTAAATTTTACCTTACACTTATTTGTATTAAAGTCTTCAATACAGGGATTGTTCGGGAGTTAAAAAATTGGGCAATCCAAATGTAAAAGAGTAGATTTTAGAACAAGACTAAAATTGTTAATTTTGTGTGAATTAGAATTTAAATGTTAAATTTTATTTTATTTATTTTTTATCTCTAGAGAGTTGTAATCAAATCAATTTATTTTGGTGGTATGAAGTTCGCCCGGTCATCCAGTATATTCATTTATCCATTTCGCGTGGTAAACTTAGCGAAGGGAGATAGCTACACTGAATACGATTTGTATCGGTAATCCATCAAAAGGTGCGGGACTTTACATCGTCATTTAGTGAAGTAAATGTTTCATTAAAGCTATATTAATCTCGATATAATAACTACAGTACAACACAACACTAGTAGGTCATAATCAAGGCATTGTTTCAATCCAACAGCCGTATATCTGCAGCACACGTGTTCACTTATAGATTAAACAGAAACCTTGTAGGTAGCGATTTGTTATAAAATGTTATTACTGTGATATTATACACGTGATTTTCTACTAATTTTGTTTATCTAGACGGTCAAGGTTGACAAGTTCCCTTTGTTACAGCACGGAGCTTTGGGCCTGAATGTAGCAAGAAAGGCCGTAGAAAAAGATCGTGTATTCTGTCTCTTTAGAATTACAACGAAACTGTTTTAGCCAACTTCGGTAACAACTAATTATTGTTTGCGTAAGATGACCTTATGTATCCATTATTAAGAATACCTGTCACCGTTATATATAAGAGAATATCGATACAGTTGTGTATTGTATGTTGCATTCCGCAATTGAGATCTAATTACACGAAATATCTCAATAATTGAACTTTACTTAAGAACCCAATTTTTGTGATGCACAGTGTACCCGACTAGGAATCAATATGATACATGGAACAGTAAACAAAGCGTACACTGTGTTGCATAATGCAAGTCGAGTTGTTTGCCTCTCAATTGTCTTATTTAGTATTCGATTAATGTTTAATTTACATGTTTATCTTTATGTTAATAAATAAGAAAATAAATTGGCACACACGCTCGTAACCTGGGGGGGTCAACAGAGACTACGAATATCGTACAACATAAATTTGTCTGTTTTTCATTTATTTATGGCCGAATGAGCGAAGCATACCTTTCTTAATTTTAGCGACAACCTTCACGTCTACGCTATATATTCCCTTAGAATGTCTTCCTATTTCTAATGCTACAAGTTTTCTCTCTATCTTTCTCTCTGAAAAAACTGAGATGGCAGTATGTTTTATGTGAATGTTAACGGCAGTATAAACCCACGGTTTCTCTTACTACAAATGACCAATGTAATGTAATATAATATAATAATAATAATATAATAATGTAATCCAAAACTGGAGTACCGTTTTTTTTCTATAGTAGAAGGTGGCAAACATGCAAGCAGTTCACCTGATTAAGTAGCCACTACCCATAGACATCTGCAACAGGCTAATGAGTTGCAGATGCGATGCCTACCTTTGATAAACAGAGTAGGGGATGAACTCCTTGCCCACCAAATTCTCTTCATCTTTCTTATACGAATGGGACGGGAAAAGGAAGAGGATCAGAATTAGGCCTCTGGCACCTTTCTTATCGGACGATACGCAGAATACTTTCTTCAGGGGTCAAGCCGGCCCATTCGTGCAAAAGTTGTTACATTGTTCATTGAATTGAAAACTTTGCCATTTATCATCAGAAAGGTGATTGTACCTCATTTCTTTACACAATGGTGTTCTTCTATAGATTTAAATTCACCCTTAAATCATAATTATCATATTGTTTTCTATACACAGTGACAGACTCATCCCTTGTTGTCAGTATGACGGAACAATCTTGGTAAGGAGTAAATAAGGATTGTTATTTATTTTTTCTAGTTCTTATTGTTATATGAATCATTATCGCTCTGTAATCTCTGCCTACCCCTCTGGGTCACTTTTGCATATTGATTTACACTTATATTTTACGAATTATAGAAATAACCTTTCTCGTGATTCTCTTAGTCTATTGGTGAAAATTTAATGAGAATCCGTTCATTACTTTTTCAATGTATCACAATTTATTTAGACAGACGCAGCGATGGGTATGGGTGGCGTTCAATTAAAATCAGGTGACACGCTTGCTCGTTTGCCCTCCACCCTCTCCATAAAAAAATATATTTTTTCTTTTATCATGTAAAACCTAACAGACATTACCGATAATTATCTTCCATTCGAAATATCAGTTCACAGATTCACGATTTGACTTTGACAGTTTATAAACTGTCGAGAAATGTCAGGACAAATTGTGAATTAATTCGTTCATTTCACAATTTGCTAACAGTTTCCTAGTCCGATTATAAGCTGACAAGTTCACAATTGGTCGGTGACATGTAAATCGAAGAAACGCAATTGCTATGCAAGATGCGTCCATATTGGTTGATTAATCCCAATTATAATGAGCACCTCATTTTAATCTTATGTTTAATAATGTTTCAACTGATAAATATTCCTTATCTAATAAGGAGTGCTGTTTTAGTACTTAAAATATATACTATATTGCCTAGAACAAAAAACATACAAAAAATACTAAAAAGGGAGCTCAAAGCTTTAATTTTTTTTCAATTCAATTATTTTAATTTTCATACAAGTGAAGTTTTCAATTTTAAACTGAAATCATTATTTTTTTTTACCCAGATGATCTTGTTCAGGACAATAGGATATTTTTTTATATTTCAGAAGGTGACGAGCAAGCGGTTCATCCGATATGAAATGGTCACTACATATTGGAGTTGCAGATTCGTTTACCTTCCTTTATGAACAGAGGAGGAGATAAACGGAAAATGTTATGGGAGGGGGAGAGGATGGAATTAGAATGAAGTTTTAAAATTATTGTTTTATAATCAGAACTTAATGAGTGTAATTTTTTTTAAATTATCAGACATCTTAGGCTCCACATTTACGTCATATTGTCAGGACACATACTGGACACAAAAAGGTTTAGTTAATAAAAACGAGATAAAAAGAGAATCATCTCTTGGCAGCAGTAAGGCACAAGTACCAGGAGGTTATAACATGACAAGGTCCGTTTGTCATCGCTCCCCTGGGTCAACACAATCGGGCGCGGCAATCGATGTGTCAATGAACTTGAAACGCCTTTGCAATTAAGGTGCCGCCTTGTGACATTTGTCGATCGCATCACGCGAAGCAATAGTACAAGGAAAACATTCCTAATTCATGTCTGTAGTAATTTAGAAATGGTTTATTAATAACAAATGTATTATTATATTTATACATAATAATTTTTCTGTACGTGTGTTGATAGTGAACTTCTCCTAAACAGCTGAGTCGATTTGAATGAATTTTTGTGTAGGTGTTCAAGTGGATTGCCCTAGAGGGTCCTGTGAATTTTCGTAGGGATAGGATCAACATAATTACCCCGAGCGAAGTGGGGCGGGTCACTAGTATAAATATATAAATGTAAAATTGTTCGCAAGGATAGTCACTGGTGAAATTCCACGAAGACGAATGAGGGCACTGGTTCTGCAGGAATGGAAATTAGGACTGGATAATTTTCACAGAAGAGATGCCAGTCAGCAATAAGTAGTGTATAGTAAGGGCGAACTTAAAAATTTGCGTGAATAGCATGCATCAGCAACATGCTTATTTGGATTTGTGGAAGTTTAATTTATTTTGTCAATTTTAAATTTTATTGGATATAACATTTTAGGTGTTTAGTTAATTATTTTTAGATTCTTTCGAAATATTGTCGCGTCCTCCTACTTTTTTTGAGTGTTCATTATTTTAAGCACGTCAATCAAAATACAATCTTACAACAGATGGAAAAAAGCTAAGAACGTATTTACATTTATAGTATTTTCAAATCATTAGCCTTTGTGTTTGTTTGTCTGTATTAATTAATCGGTTGTAAAGACTCTTTGTACAATTGACCTATTTGGGGCAGCAAAAAACACAAAATGAAAGTGGACCACTTCTATTCAGTAGGCTGTAAAATTGATCAAAAGATTTATTTTATTATTATTATTCACATGGCTATTTTTTTAGTAAAAAATAGAGCTAAATCTATAAGTAACATAATATTTATTGCCTACCTATTGATTGACCGTATATCTAGATATAAGGTTAACGTACATTGGATTACAATTGTTTCTCCATAAAAGCTTTTATCCCCTACTTTATACATTTAGGGGATGAATTTAGAAAAATCCTTTTTAGCGCTCGCTTACGTAATAACAGAAATTTCTCAGTCAGTTTCTTCTGTTATCTATATAGATTACGGATTAACGTCACAGTGTTCACACGACAATAAAATACGAGGAAACTTAACTCCAGTACACACGTTTTATTTTATTTTATTAATTTAATTATTTCAACGTTAAATAAAAGAATATCGCATTTACCAATTCGCTTCGAATCCTTTGTCACTGTCACCTTAAACAAATCCGTTCCAGATTTACGAAATCGCAAATAAAACGTACGTACGTGTGCAAGCTGTGTAATAAGACAATATCACAAGTTTATTGCAAGCACGTACACACTTTCCACCAGGACATCCAGATTTCTCAACATAAGACGTAAACGCTATCGGCTGCTGGGTCAAGTTAACAAATTCAAATATTGTTATACTTTGTTCCATACCAAGATAGATTTTTTGTAAACAGACATGCGTCACTTCGGTCGGCGGTCATTACACTTTTTATACTTTCATTGGAAGTTTTGTAGTTTTGTGGAAATAAAGTGAAGTGAAATTGTACGAGTTTACTATGGATAGCTAGTTATAAGGTAAATATATAAATAAGTATACGCTCACGCCCGTAGCCCAGAGAGGTAGGCAGATATTTTGGATTTCCATTTGGTGATCCATACATCTAAGCTTCCCGGTTACACGTACTTTTTATATCGCCCTTCATTAGCATGTCACTACATACCCTTAACAAATATCGTTAGCGCGGCTAAAGCAGTTTTCACTCCAAAAATGTTTTTCAATCTTATTTCTCAGGAATCAATTTCCAAACGCGGCAGTGGACAGTAGAGTAAACTTAATATAAATGTTTAATTTGTCAGTATTATAAACAAAGCTCTTTTATGTAGTCGGTTACCGTTGTGACAGTTCAATGAACTGTATTAGAAGATCAAACAGAATCGGTGCACGGGGAGCAACAAGCTTGACCGCGTACTGAGAAACAGACGCGCAAGCCCGTTGCCGCTGCATCAAAGCCGACCAGATCTCCAGGCATCACGCTACACTTCATAACATTGCATTAGGTCGAATATGCGTAGGCATTTCCTTACTTTAATAAAGAAATAAGGGATTGTTTGCAACAAATCGATGGAATACTCGTTTTTCGTTTCGTAATGTGGGAACCAGGTTAATTAAGGTGAAGGTTCCTCTCGATTTACGTTATGCGATCACGACTATTATACTGCAACTAGACGGCAGGACGTTGCGGGGTGGCGATAAACTTCTCTGACTCAAAGGTAGCATTTATGGTAGTAGAGATGACATACGCGCATTATAACCTCGTGAATCATAGCATTGTATTCGGCTATGGAATTCCCGATATCGTTGTTGTGTACACGATGTTGTGTACATGAGTGATAGTTATGTTATACACATGTGTACCTTTTTTTTTTGTTTTAAAAACGAAGGAGGCATTTGCGCACCTGACTTGGAAAGTATTACGAATAGAATTCAAAACGCAGTGGCAGGCCCTGATTGAGACGGATGAAGGTCCTCGAGAGCTTTTTAAGAGAAATTTAGACCCAGCACTGGCCGAGGACCGCTGTCGAAGAGAGACAAAGGGAGTCGATCCCAAATAGAAATAGGCAAATGTTCACGTGATTCTTCTAAAGTTAAGCGATCACACCGCAATCCATCTTTTTCTTGTTATCCTAATACCCCGCTGTGGAGCAAAGGGCGTTCACAGTACGCCATCTCACTCTGTCTTAGGCTACTTGGCTCAATAACCCGTAGACATCCACAACGATAAGACGAGTTGCGCATGATTGCCAGGATCAAATGGACACAGGAGGATAGACAAAGAGGAGAGGAAAAGACGAGAAGAGATGGGGATTGCGTTTTCTTCGTGCGATGTGGTCCATAACATTCTAGTGTTACAAACAATACACCTTAATGCCCCAATACAAAAATGTCTAATCAATCAACGCGCCGACTTATGAAGACTGACGTTAAATAGCATTCGTTTCTGCAATGTAAATTGTCTACATCTATTCCCTCTATACGACAAAACCATAGAGAAAGAACCTATCAGTATAACACAGCGGGTTTAAAAACAAATCCTATCAATCTCTTAGAAAATCGCGAATCGACTATTTGTTTCTCTTCTGTTCGTGCCACAAATAGCACGCCTGGAAATACTCAGCGGTCTTCGAACTCCGGCTAAATAGTGCGTGTGTTATTGAACCATTCCATAGGCTATAAAGGTAAGGAAATGCGTGTTAACTGCCGCTTGGATGCGGTCCTAAGACCTATGCTAGGTTTGACTTTGATGTATTAAAAATAACTTTGTTAATCATTTCAGTTAAGTTGGAATTGCAACTAAAAATAAGAAAGGTATTAAAACTAGTACCTGTTCAGGTATATTTAAACTATTTATGAAAAAAGTACGAGTACCTGTAACCGGCGAACTTGTGCTTACACTATATTTACAAAATGATAATTTGGCAAACAGTTTAGCCACCAAAATCTTTTCTAACTCGAGATTACTTGACACTAATAATGTTTTTTTTGCACATTAATTGCCTTCTAGGCACCCAACGGAAGTGTAATTTTGGCTTGTAATAAAAAAAACAAATATTAAAATAAAAACTAAGCAAACGGCTCATGCAATTATTACCAATGTCAAAAGTGCATAATAAACAAATATGAATTTATGGTCTCCATAGAGTCAGACATAACTTTCCCACGACAAGTCTCACAATATCTATGGTAACCACCGACCGTAACAATATAAATATAAAGTTTAAATTCCTACACCAATACTGCAATTTACTTCTGGCTCTGAACAATGCATAGGGAGGGCTTCACGTACCACTTATAGAAGAACTTTTGTATGAGCTTTGACGTTTTCGACAAGAGCTCTCGTAATGCTGGCAACAGTAACGCGCAAAGTTTTTAAAAACCACTTTATACTTTAGACACGACAACTCTTAATGACCCTTATTTCATTACCAATAAGGTTCAATTTAAAATCGATAGAGTAATATCGAACTGCATATCTATGTTTGTCGTTTGCAATTGCTTTTCCCCAGGAATACTATATTGTGCAGTAAAATGGGGTTTGGCTTATAATAAATCAATCCAAAGGCGTCGAACTAATCCCTTTGGCGCTTAATTCGTTTTGTTTGAAATATTTTCATTTGCTGGAGGGAACGTAATTGTCTTTCGAGTTCTATTTCCAGATTTATTAGGATTCACAGATATAATTATATATTGTCAAATATCCTGAAGGTTACTGCAACAAAAACCAATAAGGAAAGGTACCACGGTCTTACAGAATAGTAATTGCACTCTCTTCCTTATATATCTCTTACTCCTTCCAACATAGAGACTAGCAAAATATCTGCAACTCATCCAATTGCGGACATTTATAAGAATAACTTTCTTGTGGAACAAGCGAAAGAGGTGTGCCAGAATCGCCGTCATCGTTTCAACCGTTGGTCATGCACTGCTGGACGTAGGCCATTATCGCCCTGCCGCCCTCATCCAGTGGACACACGTAACGGCGATCAGATCATCGGTCCTTCTTGTTGGAGGCCGACCTACGCTGCGTCGACCTGTACTTGACCGCCATTCTAGGACCTTTCAGCCCCATCGGCCATCCGTTCTGGGAGCAATGTGTCTGGCCCATTGCCACTTAAGGTTTGCATTTTGACAGTACCATGCTATATGAAAAATTCGTAATCTCTGCCTACCGCTCTATGTTTTAAACGTGAGGGCTACACATATAAAGAAGAAACTAACTGATAGATGAACGCAAAGCCTAAGCTTCTGGACCTAAAGACTTAAAAGTTTGCACAGAGTTTTCTGTTATTACGTAGGCGAGCACTAAGAAAGGTTTTTTCTGAATTCGAACAATGAAGTCATAAAAGGGTAGACACGTTAAACTTCTCCCTTCGGATTAACAGTAGCGGTGTCTTATCGATCCGAAACGAACCAAACTAAGAAAGGGTTGATAGAGAAACTTGAAGCTTTGCCAAGAAGCTAAGTTTATTGCAGACTTAGAATTATATTAAAGAGACTACGAAAATACTGCCAAAAACTTGCTTCAGTACAAATGAAACGTCTCGATCGATCGTGAATTTCATAAGCCTTCACCAGGCGTATTATAAAATGCCAGCAAATTGTGGACTGAAAGCGTATCATGGAGAATTTCACGTATCATGGTCAGACGCATACGTAATACCGCAAGCAAACTATCAGTTCAAAATTCGACGATTTCATTTCGACAGTTTATAAACTGTCAAGAAATGACACGTCAAATTGTAAATGATCACTCCTTAAGTTGCTGACTTTTTATAATATGATTAGTCCGCTTATAATCTGACGAAGTTTATAATCGATCGGTGACGCGTACACGTTTAAATATATGTGTGTGATTGAAATATTTTACGTAGAAATAAGACCATAAATCAAATTGTTAGTGACGAAGTATTTCATATGAGACTTCGGGGGATTTTCCTAGGATATTTATTATATTATGTATACATATTTCCTTGTATATGAACATTCCAAAGATTAAATGTCGTTTTAAGCTTAAGACATTACAACAGTAAGAAAACAAGAAACTACTAAGCTAAATAAAGTAACGATAATTGCTTAGATCGGGAGTCGGCAATTAGATTTAAGTAAGGTATATACTGTAGGTAGGTACTGTTGAAAAAAATATATTTTCAAAGACCAGAATAAATATACGTGGATTTCAAACGTATTAAAATAGAGCTGGATATAAGAAAAACCACATGCAGTCATAGACACCGACAGAAGTGAAAACTTAAAACACAACACGAAAGCGCGACAATAAATAATCAACAAAAATACCCTTGTATCTTATTAATAAAATTCAAAATAGAATTTAAAAAGTCCGTCGAAACTGTTCCCAATTCAAATAAGCATGACGCAAATATCGTCTGTCGCGGGTAAAGAAGTTTTCACTTCAAACATATTGTTTAAATGAATGCGTATATTTTACAAAATTAGCGGGCCGAGTTTTGACTTTCTGAGGCTGCCGATTCCTGATTTAGATCCTTTAGCTAAATACGCACACGCTTAAGCTCCGAAGGGGAAAAAATAAAAAAAACAATAGAGAATTTGGAGGCGACATTAACACGACAAATTTTTAAAATTAATTCAAGATTCTAGCGCCCTCGTTGGCAGTAATCATAAACGTCTCGTTTTTTAATAACAACCAAATTGTTCGTCTGATCGCATAATTCAAATTTATGAGAGGCGGCTGCGTAATAACAAAACGAAATGAAAAACGCGCGGCGGTCGACTGTCACGCATGTCAGTTACATTCTCAGAAGAATGTCATGTTATGAAGCCATTTTCAAAATGGCGCTTGCAGTTTATTTTTTAATTGTTCTTTGATTGTACGCGCCTGCATTTTTGAAATCATTCCATTTTCTGTGTACAAAATTTAATTACTAGTAGTAATTAAAGCTATCCAACTGGAATAACAATCATTACAGTGTTCACAATTACTTTTTCAAACTTACGCGTGTTTTTAATTTTTTACCGTTGCTAAATGGCGGGTTTTCACAAAATTGGTTATTTACGCAAAATGACTTTGAAATGATACACGATTTCTGCGTAATGAGGTACAACCCAAATATCTTACATTTATTTTATATTTATTTCCTTGTGAATAAGTATCCACTGAATTACCTGTAACAAAAGAAATATAATCAGTGAAAATGACATAAACAGCGGCTGTTGTAATGAATGAACCGGCACGATCATGGAAGTACCAGGACCTCATAATATACGGGCGTAAATTAGAGATATTAAAGTTATTCTTCCAATGTCTCTAGTTGCGCGAGAGTACCGCCGCCGAGTAGAGTATGGCCGTAACCATCCATTTCTCGAAGTGACTCCCGGCACTTTTGACCCCTTTGTAACTTCGTTGTGGATAAAGAAAAGAAGTTTGAATTTTACGGGATCAAGAAATAATAGTTTACGAATTACTGCTAATCAAAATTCTTTATCGTACTATTGCAATTATAAAGACTTGGTAATTGCACGGCGCCATACTTATAAAAAAATAATATTTTATTCTGATCTCTACACCATTGTGTAAGACTACACTTAAGAATAAGCGTTTAAATTAACAGAATATAGTGCCATGTAAATGACAAGTCATTATAATTTTTATAGAATTATATAAGCTACTATTCATACAGTCACTATAAATGATGATAGGTATATATTTATATGATATTTTATAACAAAGTTGTTGAATAGACATTTCGACGTAATAAGGAAATCCAAATATAAAAGTATGTATGAAATAGCTTACAATATTTGTTACCGGCGACGACGGTGACTTTTACACAGTCAGCACTGTGGGTTATCACCCCACGATAACTGCACCCCCGTCATTTCGGAAGAAGTGCGTCGAGGACCTTATCAACATACATGTGCTGACAGATATAACACAGCCCTCGTGTATGGACGAATTTTAGAATGGGTACGTTCCTTTTTTATATGAATAATAAATAAGTTATGTTAACAACTTTTAAAAATCAAGGTAATAAGATTTTTAAATTTTGTTAACATAAATTTTAACTAAGCTAATGATATGGTCAAAAAAAGTAACAATCATCATCATCAACCTGTATCAGTCAAGAGCCGGACATAGCCCGCAAATTGTGGAAGGCATTGGGAGGGGGGCTTCCCAATGCCAATTTGCGGTCCTCCGTGCACCGCATCTAGCGACTACCTGACCTCCTCACTAAGTCATCGTGACAATAAAAGCAATCGAATAACGATAAGCCGAAAAAGCCTGGGGAATGCTTTCTTCTTCCTTCTATAATAAGTTATATATTTCTTCTCATCTAACGAAATGTCAAGAGAAGTGATTCTTGTGCAATTCTCACGCTATCTAAGAAGTTCTACTTCAAAAGAAACTGAACTCTGGGTAGTCGTTTTTTATGAACGTAAACGAGTAAACTCCACCGCGAAGTAAACGAGAAAAAAGGAATATAATAAATTACAAGACATAATTTCTAAAACGAAAAGAGTAACCACAATAACGCTTGCATCCAGATAAAAACCTCAAACGTGTAATTTTACCGAGTTACACGACGCTGGCTGGTGAAAAAAAACGATACCAAAGAGTTTCTATTTGTTAACAATAATAAAATAATTAAACCAATACATATATGAATGTGGACATTAAGAGCTAGACTTCCAAATCATTTCATCAAAATATTTAATGAAAAAAACGTAAAAATTAAAATAATTAAGACATTGCTTTCAATATTTACGACACTAGCTCGCAGTCGCCGACCCGTTCAGACCGTGCGTATAGTAAAAGTTTGAAAATGATAAGCCGCTCCGTCTAGACAACGTCTGCGGCGGCGCGCATGCGTGTCTCCATTGACCCTGGCATTGTTGTTGCCCGAACTTCATTGAACGAATTAAAAAAAACACCAACCATACTCAAAGTATGCTGCCAGTTTTATCTTGATTGTGTTATCAAAATAAACTACCAAAGGGTTCCGATAAGAATTTGTGATTTAAATAAAAATAGATGACAGACAATGTGTTCCTCATTTGGAATTAGAATTCAGGACTTGCGTCGTAACATATAGATGTCTTAAGCGAGCATTCGGCAACAGGCAGGAGAATAGAACCGTCGAATATTGCTAATTTAATCTACACATTAATTTATGTTAATACTAGCTTAAACATACAACTATTTTAATACGTTCGAAAGCCCCTTACGCTGCGGACCACACTTAGAATCATTCCCTGCTTTAATCTCTAAGCTAGGACGCCGTATTAGTATGCTAGAAGCTAACTTGTGATCGATTTCGCCGACACAATGGTCATCATCTCATCTCTCATGGTCTTCGTACACATATTATGTTTCACACATTCTTTTCGCCGACACGGTACATGTTACATGTTGTTACAGATAAAACCTTGATAACGGTCAATAAGCTACCCGGTGCTAACAGGCGCGAATACCAGTTTGTTACTAATTAAATGTAAGTTATGGTCCTACTATAAACAAAAGTCCCGGTTTGAAAAACTGCTAATTTTAGGAATGCAATATTAAGTAACCAGACGTCCGGTAAGCGGATGTTTAACTTTCACACACGCACTTCTAAATTTAGTAATCACCACCATTACGTTAATACAAGGAAATGCTTTTAAAAATTTAGCAATTATTCAAGGGGTAACAAGATACTAATTAAGTATACCCGCATACAAAATACGTAAGTAGTTTTTGTGCATTGGCAGGGAGAGGCACGCAACAAGGAATGATTCGCAGAAGCGATGACTACAGAGGAGATGATGAGATGAATGATAAACAGGGAAAAGAAACTTTTCCCCCATTCATTTCATCTTCGTCCAATCCTCTTTCCCTTTCCATCCTATGCTTATTAGAAAATGATGGCAGAGGACTAACATTGCGGCTCCACCATGTCACTCATATTACAGAATAAAGAATCATTATTTGCGCTTAATTATCGAGACAACGTCTTCATTAATCGCGCTCACTGACGTCACGGCGTGTGAACTCAAAGCTGCATATGGCGTATAAATCGATACAAACAAGTGAGTGTGAATTAAAACAAACACACTCTTCAGCTTTATTATATTATATAATATATTTATATGTAACAAGAAGTAGTGTTTTACCTGATGTTGAGTGACCATGTCTAAAACACATCAGTTACAATTATACCCAGAGCCGCAATTCTGCTATTTTAATTGTCATATAATGGACAACCACTGACGTTACAATAGTGAGTGATTGGTTGGATGAATTGTAAGAAAATGCTATTATTTATATATTCATTTAAACCTATCCTTAATAAAAATATATTCCAAAACTACAATTTAAATAACTCAAACGATTAATAAAAAACTAAAACAATAATAATTTATCATATTCAATTAAATCATTATGATGATGTCAAATTAAGACATAAAATTGGCGCCGAAATGATGCCGTTGCACAACAGATAAAACAAAAGCAACGTCTGTTTGCGTTCGGTTTCTGCACAGTGAACATCTCTGTACGCTTATCCGAGCATATAAGCCCGGGATTACACAGTCCGTTGAATGATTAAACCAGTACAGTATCAGCAATAATGCTGTCCGATATCTTTACAATCTCTTATTTATTAACAGTAACAAGTAGTAAACACATACATATAAATAGTTTTATTTAGATAGTGGAATCAAATGGATCGCTGAATAAAGAAAAATAAAATAAATATGGATGACGAAAAAAATTTTTTCCCGCCAGATTCTGACAATTCCCACAGTGATTGCGGCAAGATGGCGCCGGCGTGCTCGCGGTAATTTCACCTAATTATGACATTAAGCAATGCGATGCCGTCGAGCTTTGCAATCAGCTTAAATACAAATACCATACGTGGAAATTAAGCAACTCTGTGCTATTTCGCCAATTTACTTTCTGTTTACTCGCACTTACTACTTTAGTCTGTAATGCGATAATTTTTACCCATTGTTACTTGTTGTACAGCATCTATAGGAAAAATATCTACCAAAAATCTTTATGAATTTCTTTTTCTCGCTCTTTTTTTATTGCACTGATTAACAATATTACTGACGGAGTAAGAAGAAATACAAAGGTGGCGGCCATTATTATTCAAGCCCCGTATTGGCTTACACAATGTCGGCACGCCACATCGATCAAGCGCGTTATCTCGCCGAGCAACGGATACATAAATATATCAGCTGGTGAACTTCCGAATGGTCAGACAACATGTTCGGTAATCGAGAAAGTCTAAATTACATTAATACGCAAACAAATGACTGAAACATTTCGGTACATATTTTCAAGCTGTCTATGGTTGTGTGTGTCCAACTTCAAGGGACCGCCACACGTATGCATCTGCAACAAGCTAATGAGTTGCAGATGCGTTGCCTACCCTTAACAGACCCTCTTCAAAACCTCTACCCCTTCCATCTAGTATAAGACATGGCATAAGAAATGTATACCCTCAATTGTTAAATCGCCAACGGCGTGTTACGTAAGGGGTTCAACATATCTTACAGACCAGGGTATACATTTCTAATGCCGTATCTTAGAACAATTTCTTTTATATAAAAAAAGGATGGGAAGGGGAAGAGGATCAGGATTAAATTTTAATGTTTAGTATAATATTAAATGTATAGATAAAATACATTTTGAATTCTATCATAGTACAATTGAACGTACAACATCAAATCATTCGTAATCGTTGTTGGCCAATAATCGCAAAGATTTATCCGCCTCGACAGTCAAATCTTGAGGCATTGTTCGAATTACATTAGCATAAGTCAAAGGCAACTCGCAGACAATCGATTTAGTTGGCGCAACACTGCCCGATGTGGCATATCCTCTGCGACGGATCCTTGCTCAATAGCTGTGTCGCTCTAGTGTTGCCACATTTACTTACCTGGCAATAGTATAGTTATAGTAAATAATCATTTACAACTACGATAACATTTAGTAAATTAAATAAAATCATGTCACATGCTGATATAATTGAGTAAAGTGAAAAATGGAAATCCATAATGTCAGCACGCCCTCTGAATCACAAGAATGAGTTCTCTTATTGCTTATTGATTTAAAATGAATACAATTACCCAATAATAAAAATAATCAATCGCCCTTTTTTCTAGAATCCCCACTGCAGGGACACACAGTCCTCCTATCCGAGAGAAGGAATGGGCTGTAATGCATGGTGCATGCCGGCCTAGTGCGGGTTGGCGGATGCCACATGTCTTCGAATTTGGTGGTTCTAAGACATGCCGGTTTCGTCACGATGTTTTCCTTCACCATTTCTGGAGCAATGGTGATAAACTAAATTACACAAAGTAAATCGCCTGCCTGGACTCAAACCCACAACCTGCAGTACGTAAGTCAGGGCCTAAATCGATGAGCCACCACTGCTCCTAATTACCCAATATTGTTAGCTAATCGTTGCATATTTTGCTGAAGGAACTTCTTAAGTTAAAGAAATCGTTTTAACCCAAACTCTTTTAAACTTATTTAACTTTCGACTTAACTACTCAATAGAAATTAACTGCTATTTAACCTTAATTTATCATAATCTAACAACGTTAATACGACGCATAACACCCGGGTCATTTAGAACACGCCTATACAACGGGCCTTTAAAGTCTGTCCTAATAAAGCGCAGTCTCCCAAACAAGCCCGGCTGTGATTACATTGTACGATTTACATTTAAAACAATCGTGACTGTTATTCACTACGATAATCAGAAACAGACTGGCACATTATCCACATAAAAATTGAAGCTCGAGTTTATTATTTAAAAAATCCTTTTATACAATAACTAGATATTGGCCGCAGCTCCGCACGCATTCGTTTCTCATTTCCCACGCTGGAAATTTTTGTAAGATGATTGCGCGGATAACTTCGAATTAAAGGTAACATATGTCAAAAAGTCAAAACATGAAACATTTCCATGGCAAACGATATTGTAAATGAAAGTTATATGTGAACACCCATGTCAGTACCCCCTCACAATGTGTATAGAAAATTTCATGAAGATCGGTTGAGTCGTTAAGAAATTAAGCATAACACACCAAATCGAATTTTTAATATTACTAGGATCTCGCCCCTGCTCTGCCCGGGATAGACAAATAAAAAAAATAATGTAAGAATATTTGAAATCCGTCCAACAGTTTTTATGTTAATTTGTTGCAAACATATACAATACAAATCTTTCCTCTTTATATTATTAGTGTAGATAACAACAGACAAATCAAATGTGTCCACAATTATCAATTACAACGACCTCTCAGTGTTTGATCAAACTTATGCAATCTGTAACTTTATTAAAAATCATCCCGTAAGTTCCATTGTAAGAAGGCGGCCCTAAAAGACTCATTTGTGCTTTGTGGCGTGTACTTATGTTACCTTAGTACTAGATAAATTTGATCCCCAGTTGCGTAACCTTCGCTAACAACACAGTGTAACACGAACCGCCGGCGCCAGCCGCCATTTTGACTCGTGCTTCGGAAGTATAGATTAAAAAATAAATCATATTAGTCTATTGTCCTTAAGTTATGTTTTTAAATAAAAAAAACTACACATTAAGATTTAAACCAAATAAAAGTGCGAGTCGGAGTCGCGCACGAAGGGTTCCGTCCATTATCTATTAAAACGTTTTATTTATTTTTAAAGTGAATATGCAACTAAATATTCTGTGAATATCTACTACTACTACCGTTATCAATATCGAGTAGAAACATCACGGTTGTCGCGGGAGAGCGGCCTTAAATATTTTATTCTGTTTAAAAAATGTATTTTTTGTTATAGTGGCAACAGAAATATATCATCTGTGACGGTTCATGAGATACAGCTTGGTGACACTGACAGACAGGTCCCGTTTTACCCTTTGGGTACGTACGTAACTCTTTAATGTTAATAGAAATGCTGTAAAATATTTAATATATATTTGTATTATTTACATCTATACAATACGATCAGATTTTGTAATTTAAAATAAAATAAGTATTTTCTTTACGTTAAACGGTTTAAAAATTTGGTTAACGTACTAAACGCTAGCATATAATTCGGTGGGTCTTAGGTAAAAGTCAAGGGCGTTGGTGACACAAAAAAAATCATCTACCCTCCTCAGGTATATGGTGTATGAAATATTAGTAGATTACTGAAATAATTAACTAATATCTGTTTTAAACATTCCAACTAAGCTTACTTAACTTGTGCCAGGACGTGGTTTCATGATACTAGTCGAATGGCTGGTTCGAACACAAGACACCTACCTGTCAGTCCGTACTCCACTAGACTATTGGCACTTTGCTAATTTTATGTGGCAATAATATGATGGGTTATTTATATAAGCCTCCATTTGACACGAAATATACTTATACAAAATGTTCAGTGTCAGAGCAATCGGGGTGGGGACTTACGTGACATTAATGAATTTCAACAAAATTGTATTGAAACACTTAAAATGTTTCTAATACACGTTTTGTCACGTTTCATGTTTCATCGTAAAATGCATGTTATTGTTTGTATGTTACAAATAACGTATAAATGCTTATTCATTTGTGTAATTGAATTGTAAAAACTATATTTTATACTTATGTGATATACCCAGGCAACGCTTAAGTTGTTTCAGTATTAAGTAAAAGTTAAAAAAAATTATATTATGTAACTCTTCGGGATGAATTCGACCAAAATCTCCAGGGTCCTTCTTATTCAGGGACTTAATTATTTTCGACTTTTAACTAATTATATAAATCACTAATTATATCTTATAATTGCTATGTTTTGGAAGTATGTATTGTCATTCCGATGCATTCTTAAATTGAATTTAAATAAAATATTTAGATAAGAAAGGTTTCCGGCACTCGAACACGCATAAATCAGTTCAATTTCGAGACGAGTGTACACTCGGCAGAGCTCTTTAGACGGCCCCTACGTCAAAGGTGAACTCTCCCCCTTCGTTATCCAATTCAATTAAAAGCGCTCTAATTGCTACTTTTTTCAAACGATTGCGAGCTTTTCAAATGTTTTTTGTTTAAGCACACTACAGATTCAAAAATAGAAACCTTTTTGGTATGATAAAAGCAACTACTTTACTAACTGCTTAAGTATTTATTTTATAAGATCTGTGAAGGAGTAAGAGATTTACCCGATGTTAAGTCAAAAGGTAAGATGGCGACTGACCAAAAGACAAAGCAAAGGTATAGTTCGAATCGAATACCTCAACAAGAAATAATGTCGTGCTGTTCAAAAAATATAACGTGGAAATTAAAACATGCCGTGTTTAGACTCTCATAATGATGGTATGATTCGATGAATTCCTACAAAACCAACCCACCCCCAAAACAGCCATCTCAGCCGTGTTACGTGCCTTATAAAGTAGTATTTATTCAGCTTTCACTTCAACGTATTCTCATTATAACAATTATAAATAAAGAATTAACAATAAGCTTTCGTATTATTAATAGGAACATGGGAGTTGACAATAGCTATTAGTTTTTAACAATCGCGAAACGTTTTCCATAGACAATTGTTTTTTATATACCTTATTATGACCCACAAGTGTAGGAACTTGGGATTGCCAAGCTAAACACCATACACGATTCATGACTACAAGTGGGAAATTAATCATAATTAACATTTAAACGTAAATACTGGAAAATCTTATCACAATTAGTACTACAAAAACATAAGTTACAATTTATTTGCTGCCAACTGTCGAATAAAAACTAGCCGCACATCCTGGCCAAACGGGTGCGTTCAAAGGAAGCACACTTCATTAATTCATTTGCCGTACATAATCGTGTTCAATGGCAACACTCATCCGTATCTTATTTAACTAAACAATGACACCATTTATTAATTCTTGTTTTTTTACGTACAAGTGCAAATTTATAATCTGTAAAATGGCATTAATTTACGACAGTAGAAAACGGAGTTTTATTTGTATATAAGAAAATATATGTTTTAACTCAAATATATTATATATTATATTTTAATGGTTAATTTGTGGCTGTAAAAAAGATTGCGTTATTACGAGAAAATTTAGAATGTTTCCAATTGATCTATGTTTCTAAATAGTTAAAAATAAGTCGTCAGCTTAATAAATAGTATTGTGAATGATTTGTCCAGTTCACAATTTGGCGGCAGTACATTTATGTGCTTTAGTCCGATTATAAACTGACGAGGTTCACGATCGGTCGCCGACATATACATATTAGAATCACGACTAATTGTTTCAAACACACGACATTTTTATCTGCCGACATTCTTGTGAAACAATTACCGAGTCGGACTAAATTAGTAAATTCTTAAGCGAACATAAAATTACATTCACCGCAATATTTTAAACGACTTTCCTCGACTTATCGTAATATTATCTTCGCCGTGTAAAATAAATTTGTGATTTTTTTTCCGTCTGTAACCAGGCTCATCTCATGACCCGTGATAGACAGTTCAAATTTTCACAGATGATGTATTTCTGTTCGCGCTTGATGAATGAACGTTTAAAAATAATGGTACAGGACCCTTCGTGAGCGAATCCAACTCGCACTTGGCCGGTTTTTACTTTTCATGTCAATGTGATTTTTATCATTTAAGATTTCAATATTTTTTGCATATTATAACAATGGCCGACACGATGACGGACTATTACATTTTAATTGATAAGATCATGTACACATAATTGTGAAATGCGATCATACTTCGTTATTTTTTATTTAATTGTACATTTCACGTTTTGTGATTTTGTTAAATTACACTTATTTTAAGGATGTAAGATGTCATCATGCAACAATTATTTGTTGTAAATTAGTTGAGTAACATTTAATAATTAATCTATTTAAGTCAAGTACTCGTATATCTTGTCGTTTTTTATTCTATATCACCTATAGGTTAACGTGTGCCTTTAGTATTAAGTTCATGCCTGTATCGCCAATTGTGTAAAAAACAAATTGGTAGATATTATCTTATTGCACTTCTTGACGAAGATCAAGCGTCGTATGTTATTTAAACGACTTGCCTTATGAGGAATAATTGGTATACAAACCTGTCCCTTGCATTAATTGAGTCAGGAAACACTTGTAATCTGTTTTTCATAAACTTTAATTATGAATGCTAGTCATGATTTTTTTTAAAAACATATTTAAATCCACCTACAATCACTTAATAGTGATAACTATGATTAAAACAATAACCATATACTCAATTTCAAGATATTTGTTTGATCTATAAATAATAATAAGGATATAAAAATTGAAAAAATGTTTAAATTAGACCATGGAAAAAAATATTATAATTTCTGTTACGAACCGAAAAAATCCTCCCAAGTCATAGAATGATCTGAGTCAGCATTCGCTGCGTCCATCTTCGAGCCACTCGTACAACATGCGTTAACTAGACATTATGCAAATAAAACTAATAATTGTATAACAATAAAACCAAAAACACGACAACTAACTTTCTTATTTCACCAAACACATTGTTACATTAAGAGTATTTGTTTATAAACAAAAAACATCGCGCTTGGTATAGACGCGCCCGCATTGGATGAGACACGTTATGCACGACCACCACACGTCGACACCGAGTTGTGAATGAAAATGAAAAAGTTTGTGTGACTGTGGCTGGCTGCTGGCTATGGCAAGGCAAAGGCGCAACGTCTGCAGTACGGTGGATCTATAGTTCGTTGAGATGTAGCTTCTTTCCTATTAAACTAGAGATTTTTTAAAAAAAAATAAAGAACATAATTGAAACAAAAATGATTAAGGTAAGAAATATCATTGGAATTTGAACACAAATTATAGTTGATGCAATGTATACGCATTTACTTATATATTACCCTGCGCCGAAAAATCCTAGATTTTTATCCCTGGAGTGTAGGCTTAAAAAATATCCTTTGTTTTGTGATTAGTGGCTTATTATATGTTTTATTTAGTTCTTCAAATTAGTTTAAGATTATTGCAAAACCACAGGATTATTGGATTTAAATACAAATGCAGTTAATGAAATTTTAATAATCGTCTGGTCAGTATTTCATATACCAATTGCCCCCTAATTTCTGATACAAATTTGAAAATTGCGCGCGTTATAAAATTTTGTCGCCCTTGACCTCTTTTACACAATTTTTACTTCATTCTAATACTTGACAACTACTCCGACCATAGACAAACAATTATGCCGAAAAAAGTTTACTCTTATTTTTTATATATCTTATTTTGCATATCTTTGTTACCTTTATAAAATGAATGAAAAACTATTTAATGTTGCTCGACTTAAAAGAATAAAACATTATTCCGTTTTTACAACAATACACCTCAAAAAAAAACTTTAATTTGGATATTTGGTTGAAAGTACTACCAGCATCCTTATGCTGTCTGTGCTGCGACCAGCTGCGACTGTAACCGAATGAACGGAACGGAATCGATCGTTTCATTTTGGTTTCATTTCTAAGTTCTAACAAGCTAACAACATGGCGATCTCGTAATATTAATACGGTTCATAAAGTTGTATGTACGCTTCAAAAAGTCTTTCAGTGACTGATTTTTGACAAACGACTTAATCTATTTTAAAGTTAAATTGCTATTGAAAAATAAGTGACATTTAGAAATCACTTATGACAATCAAAAATTTGATATTTGGGTTTTTCTACATTTAAGGTAATCACCTGTTGTCGGCAAATTACAGTAATGAGTAACTGATTTGTTTATTTCATTGCATTGTACATAAAGAAAGGTAATAGAACTATTAAATACATTTCTTTATGTTCATTGCTTTGCAATGCAATTATTTTTAACAGGCAAGAAGTATTGCGTGAGTTTTGTCAAAAATTTCATGTTACCAAATATTTTATAATAAAATTTGTAATTTTAAATGTTTATAGATACTATGCCGCGCCGGGTTACTGAAATAGAAGCTGTAACGGTAACTCAGAAAAAGAAAAAAGTTACGGAAGAATGCTCAAGCTTAGACGTTTCTTTCTTTGACGATGAGGCATTGCTTCCTGGTATTGTCTTCACCGATGTCCAGTCGAAGAAATGGCGTATTGGCAACCCAATTGGTACGAAAAAACTTTTCACATAAACCAAAAAAATCCACATTTCTTAATAAAAATTCATCATGTGACTTGAATATTGTAATTAAACTTTTTGTGTGTAATTAAAGAGAAAGTTAAAAACTGTAAGTTAAGTAAAGATATATGTTATCAAGAGAATATAAGCAATCAAAGGAATGCAATAATAAAAAAGTTGTCAATATGCTACCCCATATACAATCCCAGAATGCACTCAATGAGATTGTTCCTTGTTTTGTTCCAAAACTCAATGTTGATTTCATATTAGCAGGTTTTGGTACTAACAGTGGTAGAGTCTGCAACATTAACATCTGTCGCATGAATGGGTCAGCTCGACTGGTGACCTACTACAACCTCACAGAATACAGGTGTGAAGTAGAAGTACTGTGTACTTCTGCATTTACTCTGATGATTGAAGTGCCAGAGGCCTGGTGTCAATCCCCTTCCCCTTCCCATAGTTTCCCACAAAGCATAGAATGGGATGGGGGAGGGGATGAATAGGAGAAGGAATGCCTTTTTCCTCTCTATCCCCTCTGCTGTCCATTAAAGGTAGGCAGCACATCTGCAACTTATTTCTTTGTTGCGGATGACTTTGCGGTCACTTAACATCAGTGAGCCGCTTGCTTGTTTGCCATTCTCTTCCATTAAAAAAAATTGCAATGAATGTGACATCTTAAATTTCTTCTATTCTATTCTGCTTCTGGCCTAGTAACATTCTAGTAAGGATCTCTTCCAGTTGTTGCATGAGTTTAGGTGCTTATTAAACATCAACAGTGTCACTGAGTCACTGACTTCCATTCAACAACTCTTCAAGACTGCTGTTCAATTTATACCAAATTGAGTGCTTATTTTTATTATCTTTTAATTTTTTTGTTAACTAAGCAATAGTTTATTCTCAATTAGAACCTAATAGAAGAGAGATAATTTAATATGCCTGCTGAAATATCTTTCGTACAGGTAGAGGCAGCTTTGGACGAATTTACCTTGCATCAAATGAAGTGGATAAAGATGTAACAAAACAAAATGCCAGATATGTTGTGAAAATTGAACCGCACACAAATGGCCCTTTGTTTGTGGAAATACATTGCTTGATTAGAACAGCGCAGGCCTCTAAAGGTAATTTAATTACATAAAATACTTAATTTGGCTTTGATACCATATCAAGTACCTCTAATTGTATTTATTTTTATTTTTCAGTAAAACCATGGTGTCAACAAAATAAACTTAAGCGACTTGGCATGCCAATTTATATTGCAAGTGGGTCATTTATAGATGAAAATACTGGAATAAAATACAGATTTCTTGTCCTACCCAGATACAACATTGATCTTCAAAAAATTATTGCCAGAACAAAAATTTTAGACCTAAAAAATGTTCTAGTTCTTTCCATACAGATATTGGATGTCTTAGAGTACTTACATAACCAAGGTTACACACATTCCGATATCAAAAGTTCAAATCTAATGATTGGATTTGACAGTATAAAACTCATAAAAGCAAATAGCCCTAAAAGTACTCAAAGTTTTCAAAAAAATAACAAACAGGTGGTACTTCTCTCTGAAAAGCATAAAAAAGCCAAAACAAGTCGGTCGCGGCCTTCAAATTATTATGATGATGAAGATTTTATTGTCCGAGAGAGATCTTCTCATGAAACTTGTGATGAAGACAAGAGATTGGCTAGTGTTAAGAAGAAGCTTCGAAGAATTTTAACTGAAAAAGATAACAGGACATTACATAGGCATCATGCATTTAATTTGAGGCAATTGTCCAATTATGTCAACTATGAAGACCTAAGTTCAGTGTGTTCTGATCGATCATACCAAAAGCTCTTGGATGATTTTGGTAATAAAAGTTTACTTTGTGTGGTTGAAACCCTTAAACATGAGGAAAGAGGTACGGAAATTAGAGATGCTGAAGTAGAATCAGATCAAATACACAAAGAAGCAATTCTTTCTCAATCAAATGGTCAAATATATTTACTAGATTATGGTTTAGCATCAAAATTTTTAGATTCTGATGGTAATCATAAAGATTTTGGTATGGATGCAAGGAAAGCTCATGATGGAACTTTGGAATATAGCTCTAGAGATTCTCACATTGGTGCTCACTCGAGAAGGTCTGACTTAGAAACCTTAGGCTATAATATGCTTGATTGGCTAACAGGAACCCTTCCTTGGAAGACACCTGAGGTTCTTGCAGAACCAGATTTAGTACACGCCATAAAGAAAAACTTTATGAATGACATTAAAACTTTACTAAAAACATGCTTTAAAACAGAATTCTATCCACAATTCATGGAAAAATATCTTCAATATATCACAAGTTTAGATTTCGTAGAAAAACCGGATTATGATTATTGTAGAAATTTGTTTAAAAGTGAAATGATAAGGAATGGTTATGCATTTGATAGAGAAATGAACCTCAATTTTACAGAGCCCACTCTATCACCGATAAGCCGCAGTAAATTAAGTTACTCGAAGAGGTTTGGTAGAAAAAATACACCAACAGATTTTCTAGCACGAAATGGTATCAAGAAAGCAAACGAGAGGGAAAATATTTATTCCTTCGAGAATGATCTGAAGTTAGAATTATTGAAGCAAACATTGAATACGTCCAGTGACGGTGTACGCAGGCCGTGCGCATCACGAAACTTCTTCATATCTGATGCAGATTTGGTTGCGCGATTAAAGAAATCCCTAATGCCACACGATGTCTTTGGCAAGAAACTATCGCCTAAAAACTTAAGATCTAAGAAAAAGAACGTAACAAAGCGTAAAGGAGCAAAACGCCACAGGAATAGCTTGGGAAAATTCGGTAATTTGATGGGATCAGCCAGACAGTTTACATGGGCTGAAATCTTAGCAGGCAACCCGGAAGATATAATCAGGAAGGATCGCAATCTTGTGACTAATGAAGATGAGGAAGAAGATGACAAAACATGCAAGTATAAAATTAGAAAACTGTCAAATGCATCATCTGAGAATAATAATGACACAAACATTCATTCACCTTTGATGCAAAAAGATTTACAAGGCTTAAATCCAACATACGCTATGAAAGAAGTTTTAGCTAATTTAAAGAAGAAACTTGCCGGAAAAACAGTTAAAGAACAGGAAGAGTGCCCGCCTGGCTTAGAAGGTTATACTCCAGCAATGATAAAGATGCATAAATTGAAAGAAAAAAGGAAAGCAAAAGAGAAGTTAGAATTAATCAAACAAGATTTTGAGAGCAAAGAATTAAAAAAGGAACCAAGATGCACAAGATCTATGTCTAAGATTGAAAGGTGTACAAGACGGTCAACAAGGAAAAAAACAGGCAACAATGATGTTTCTGATGAAAAGGTTTCAGAAACTGATCCTGAACAACAACAACAAGTGCCTGTTGCTGTTAAAAGCAATGATGAAATCATAGGTCCGAGAACAAGGAATGGTAAAAACAAGAAAGAAGTTACGATCGCAAATACTAAAAAACCCACTCAACCTAGTATGTATACAGAATTCTTATGTCTTTATTTAGATT
This sequence comes from Papilio elwesi, assembly GCA_029849275.1. Taxonomy (NCBI): domain Eukaryota; kingdom Metazoa; phylum Arthropoda; class Insecta; order Lepidoptera; family Papilionidae; genus Papilio; species Papilio elwesi. The sequence goes on from CM056713.1 coordinate 3,409,238, forward strand.
AATCATTAATTTAGAATTAATTTCAGCATGTAAAATACACTAAAAACAATAATCATAAACCTGTATTAATTTTGCTCGTAAACTCTCATTTTATTTACATTTATATTTGTATATACTTTTTCTTATGTGTGTGCCTGAGTATCTGACTGAACTACTCTGAAACGGCTGGTAGGTTTTGATAAAATTTTGTGTGCGTGTGTTTGAATGAGTCAGGGACGGGTTAGATTTACAATTGGCCCTAGTCGGGAAGCATCAAGTTCCAAGAGATTCTTTTTAATTTCATGATGGATTACATAAAATTGTATTCTGAGCTGAACCAGCTAATAGCATATAAGACAATAGTTGTGCAAGACGTCTGCTAGGTCCCTAGGTACTTACTTAGTAACATTTTGTTCATCATTTTTCAGGAACGAAAACTGCTACAGTTGTCCTTTACCGCACAAGATTAAGAAGCAGTAAATGTAAAAGGAGTAAATAGAAACTTTTCTAGTATTTCTTGAACTGTGTCACATTACAGGAAACCTTTTCTGTAGAGGTTTTCCTAGCATAAGTATAACATATGGTAAAATCTTTAAAAACTGTTTCTTGAAAACATGTACGAGTGGAAAGAAAAAAAATAGTATTGCACTTTCTTAAAAATCAGAAATTATTGTAAGCTAGACATTTAAATTGAAATTATCTTTTGATATTTAATTTGATTTTTTTTTATTTAAATCAATATTGTATTTTGATAACTAGACTGATAATACCACTTTTCAAAATATATTTTTTAATTTTACTTTAAAAAATAAATTAATTATTGAAAAGAAACAGAAATAATAAATTTTAAATAAGTTGAGGTTTTGACACACTTAATTTGAAGGTATTATATGATAGGTATTACATATATTTTAATTGGTGTAAAACTGCATTTAGGAAATCGTAAAAATCGATAGTTCTCTATTTTTGTTTGTTTTTATCCGTGACATATTTTTAAAAAAATAAATACCTTGTTTTACGATTTTATTCTTTTTACTCGTCTCCCTCTCTCTTTCTTAAAAAAGTGATTGATAAGATGCAACGTTCTTTGAATGGTTAGGTAATACAATTATCCACCTTCAATTACAACAAAAATATACTTGGAAAAATCCATAATCAACCAATACTTCAACGTATGGAGACCATAGTATAACACGTTACCTGTTCCCATACTAATTTAATTTATTTTCGATGACCCGTAAAGATCTAAATGGTTTTATAAAAAATTACTACCACTAATAATGCTCTAGTATTTGTACACCTAGATGGCATTATTCTTAATTTTATAAAATCAATGCCTAGAGAGTCTGTTAAGCTAAGGATAATGGACAAACTATTAAAATTATTCCATTGTCATCGCTCCATAATAAGTGTGCAACGTTTCAATTTAAACCGACGTTTTGAATTGATTAAAAATCACGTTCAAAGATTCCAAACCAATTAATGTATGTATAAAAAAATACTATTAGAACTATTTTCTTATGTTGTCAGTTTCCGTTTTATAATGTTATTCTGTGGTCTGTCACGGTGACAGCATAACTAAATTATTTGAGGTTAACAGTTTTTAATGTCAGTTCAAGAATGCTATGATCGGCTATGATAGTAGGTAACTGATTATAATATGACTTGACTAAATTTAAATTTTGTACTAATACTTGTCCACTACAGTGATAGTGACAAGTAGTTTAAATAGTGTTTGTAATATATTACATTACTTTACTACATATTATAGCATTTATATGCCTTACACATAAAGTTTTAAATGAATTAATTGTGCAATTTATATACAGTACGTAAAATTAAATGAACGTTAAGTTAGTTTAAAGAATGGAAAGTGAGAAGACAAATATGGTCCGGGTGGGATCTAGAAAAAGCGAGGTTTGTATTGCGATAAAGTTACTTTTTACTCTTTATTATCACTTGGCATATATGTTACGTGAACTTCCGTCTAAGGCCGAGGTCTTAACCTGTATTCGTAATTAGACGTTATATTGATTACCAATAATAATCATTTGTACAAGAACCGGTATATATATAGATTGCATGAATTTGCCAATTCGATCCTGGAAGTACTGCAAAGAGACATTTGTACTAACTACTGGTCTAATGCATGAGATACCTGAAACCTCGTTCCTATCTCTTCCTCCTTGACCATTTCCTAATTCTATCTTACATAATCACAGGCAAATTATATAGATTTTCCACTGAGAGACGCTACTTCCTCTTGGAGCAACAGTCCTTCCAAAACTGATAAATTGCCATACAGCTATTGCCAGTTATGCAAAATACATCACCACACCACAAATCTTTTATGTTAGACCTACCATATACTCAATTAATTTGTAGCTTATTGCAAACTTTACCTTAAAAGATTGCTACACAGTAATCATCAATAATTACTATAGTTATATTTCATGTGTTCATGTATTATTTTATATTCAAGTAATGTAAATATGTATGTATAAATTGCAATGAATAGCTATAAATATTAATCCTTTTGCACAGTAATCATTTTTCTTTTCAGTTGGCACTTATTCAGACAAACTTTGTCATAGATAGCCTGAAAAAAGTGTATCCCGACAAGGAGTTTACAATTGGTAAGGTTTTTATTTATTTACTCCTTATGTTGCAAGGGCAAATTCAATCCCAATTTATTGACTGCTAAATTAATTTAGGGTTGCACAATGATAGGAGCTGTTTTATAAATATGCTGTATTGAAAACAAAAGTATCATCGTCTGATAGAAAACCATTGTGATGTTAGGGGCCTACTTATCTGTAACTCCATGACTATCGCATATTTTACGTCAACCCATAGTTATATAGGCATAGGCATATTTATCCTTCTGTTATTTAGACAGTGAAGGGTAGTGGGGCAATTTTATATATGCTCCCCCACCCGTAATTCTTTTATTTCCAACCCTTCATTCTAAAATGAAAACGCACATGCAAAAATAAGGTGATAAATCTATTTTTGGTTAGAATATATAATTTTGTTCAAAAAAGTTTCATGCTATAACAGAGAGAGTAAACTAATATAAAAAATTATAACATTTACTTGCTGCCCTTATTTATTTAAAACAATCAATACTACCTGGAACTAAATCTTTTGGCTAAAGGTGTGAATATATTAGGAATGGTTGTTTAACATCCCTTTCTTAAAAATTAACATTTTGGGCCATGTTGTCATATAGGAGTTTTATACTAAGCTGAGTACTCACTCATGAGAGTGACTCATAGAAATGGTGGTGCACTCGCACCACCATTTCTCTAGCCCATGGTAAACATTGCTCACTCACATACATCCTTCTCATTTAAGCTTTATTTTTCTTTCTGTTTGGCTCCTAACAATCGTAATTTTTGCTAAAATAAGTTTTCAAATCCTATTGATAGCTCCTGACATTAGCACATTCAAACAAATGATACATGTATTAGTATAGGTATAAGAAATTATTTTAATGTATGTATAATGTGAATTCATGGAGAATTCAATATAAATATAGAAGAACAATCAGTCCCTTTCCTTTTTCCACATAATGTTGCATTGGTACAGTATGGGCATAGTTAATACTGTATAAGTTTATATAGAACACTGTTGTTATAAAATTTATACCTCTATCTAACTCTTTTAGTATCCATGACAACATTAGGCGACAGAATACTCAATGTTTCATTGCCAAAGATTGGGGAGAAATCTCTGTTCACAAAGGATCTAGAAGATGCGCTGAGAAACAATGCAGTGGACTTTGTGGTTCATTCACTAAAGGACCTGCCAACTACTTTACCTGATGGCTTAGCTATTGGTGCTGTGTTTGAAAGGTAAGTCGCATTGAGTTTAGCTCTTTTTAGACTCTTCTCTTTTTTTATTTTCTTTTATGGATGAAGGTGGCAAACAAGCAATCAGTACACCCGATCTTAGGTGTCCACTACCCATAACCATCTATGACAAATTAATGAGTTGCAAATATGTTGCCTACCTTTAATGGATAGGGAAGGCGATGAACAGAAAAAAGGATATTTATTTTTCTTATTCATCCCCTTCTTCGAATCCACTCCCCTTTTCCTTAATACAAGCCTAACAAAATAATTTGATATTACACTATAGAAAAAACTAGCGAAGTAAATATATTTTATGGATATTGCAATATATATATACACTAGCTGTTAACTTCGTCTTGCGTGTGTGTGTGGAATTCATGCTGCTATTTGGACATTTAATTTAAAATCTTCGTATGCATCATGACAAGCAAAAACACCTGTTTTGACTTGTCATGATGATGTGTTTTAGCATAACTGGACATTGCCCACTTGGTTCCTTTATTGATAATAAGTAATAGTTAATTCAAAATGCCAATAAACCTGACTGGCTCAAGTAGATACACAATTAATTGCAAACGCTAGGTTGTCTACGGGTGGAAAACTTTTTTATTGGTGTAAGAATTTTTTAAATCGGTACGGTAGTTTTCGAGTTAATTCCGAATGAACTATCAAATTTTATAACTCCCAGGAAGAATGGCATCTCACTCTTCCGAGTCGAAGGCTTCTCATAGTAGGTTACAGGTCACAATGGAACGGACATTCGTACAGTCGGGTAAAAAATCGAATTAAAATATGTGTTGTACTCGAATTGAAATTATCGTATAAGTGGTTTATATTTTAAAAGTATTTCCTTCATAACAATGACACGTCTAAATATATCTTGCATTTAGCACGTCGCGATAAGTTATCTGAAAGCAATTGAACTCATTTTCTTGTTCTTCTATTCCGGTTGTCATCTTATTTTTTTTTAAGCATCAGGGGAAACGAGCGAGTCATTTGATGTTAAGTGCTTATTTCCACTAAGCAGCTGGTAGCGGGAGTCATGCTACAGTCTCGACTAGTCGCGTCTCAGTCTCTACCTCAACTAGCCACCAGCGGTTAAGTCGCCTACGACTACCAGCTGTGTCTGCATATGAGCCCTTATTTAAATTAAAAGGAATTGTGTGTGGACTGTGGCTAGCCGCTCGCAAGGAGTCGCTTAGTGGAAATGAGGTCCAACTGATCGCCGCTATAGAATTCTTTTTGACATATTTTTAGAACATATTTCAAGATGTGAAGTAAAATAAATTTTCTTTTTAAATTGAGAACAACGCCACCTATTTAAAAACTTAAGTTTATGCTACCAGATTTTTTTTTAGATTTTGGAATTTTATTTAGTGCTATTCGTATTGTAATGACATCTTAACAGTTAATATTTAGTTAGGTAATATTTAATTGATTTCATTGCATTGTTATTGGTAACCAAGTCATTTGGTAACGACCTTTATACGATGTCGGTGAAATCGACTGCTTACTGCAGTAATTTGCGGTGATAGAGAATGATGACGTGTTAATCGTTGCTCGCAAATAAGTTTGATAATGTTATGTTGTAGATATGTTTTCATTATGTCAATTGGCAGTCCATAATTTTCTGCAAACAATTTAGTTGTGGTATAAAGTCTTATTAGCGGTATATACAAAATAATACAACTTAGGGTCCTTCAAAAAAAGAGCGTGTACTCCTTCCAAAGGCGATAGCGCATCTGCAGTGTTGGGAATGTTAGTGGACAGCGGTAATGACTTGATATTATGCCTTGTTCCAAGTTTATTTCTATCATTCTTGGTAAACATAAACAATGTAGACAAAACTCATTCCCATCTCTTAAATCTATTTTGTCCATCGTTCACTTCGAAAATTGCTTGTCATTAGTTGACTTAAAACTTGTTTACCCCTTATTTAAAAGAAAGATGTCAGTTACAAATATTATTATTAATATTTTGTATTTTGTTGCAGAGAGGACCCGCGAGACGCTTTGGTACTACGCGAGGAATTAAACACACACACTTTGGACACATTGCCAGCGGGATCTGTCATTGGTAATTATCTGGCCGAAGGGACAATGTGCGGCTCACTCGGGTCCGCACGCTTCCCGCGTTTACACCCGGCTTACTACAGAAGATGCGTGTCTGACGTGTCGTTTTTTCTAAGACATACACGGATTATCCCTAAAGCACTTGCCTAGGGCGCGAGATAATAAAGGGCGCCTAAATTCTTCGCCGTCCCGACCATGACGTGCCGTTTGAACGAAAATTGGGTAGTAAGTGTTATCAGTGTTACTGATGAAGAAGTCTGGTGACTTTGTCCTTCCTTTTTTGACGTCAGGTCCGTCAAGAAGGTCTCTACCTACAGTTCCTTCAACAGTTAATCCGCCTCTGTACTAATATATTTCTCTCGCTCGCTCACCTGTTGACTGCGCGGCGTCCACTAATGAACGGTGGTTCTTAACAAGTGGCCACTCATGACGTTGCGGTGCGTATCGGAGTCCGGATAGCTCTAATGAACTATGACCTTAAACATTAAGTTATGCCATTACTGTCATACTTTTATCATTATTTGACGAAATGCTTTTAGGAACCTCCTCTCTTCGTCGCACCGCCCAGCTAAGAGGATCATATCCCCAACTCTCTGTCATCGACGTGCGGGGCAATTTGAACACGAGGTTGAAGAAACTGGACGCACCCACTAAAGAATATTCCGCGCTACTTCTAGCCAATGCCGGCTTGCAGAGGATGGGTTGGGAGAGTCGAGTTTCTAAAGTAAGTTTAAATTTAAGTTATCCCATAATCCGTTAGAGAGGAGTGGACGCATCTAGTGAAGTGGGTCACCGCAATTACATGGTGAGCACAACCAGTCTGTGGCTATAGCGACAGAGAAAAATCACATATCGACAGAACTCTTCGAGCATAAAAGAAGATTTTACACGATCTTTCAACATTTTATCGCTTGAAAAGTGACGACTCTTGATATCTAATTCCTTTTCTGAAACGAGACTGGCACTAGATAGTTGTTGCAAATGTTTTGACTCACTTAACAAGAGTAAAACTTTAATAGCCACGATTAGTAAAGAGTTGTGATTCTACCGCAGTCAGCAACAATACAAGGGAAAAATTCTGGTTTTTGCAATGGTTAGACAGTCTTAAGATTACACGGAACTAATTATTCCCGCGTTAAATAAGCGGTGCGACTCGAAACGAATTCTGTTACCGAGCACCTTTTGTTCCTTTGACTCAGCGCGTGCACACACCATCTTCCATTACATTCTGCAGAAATGGTATTATTGTGGCAATGTGGTGTTAATTTCAGGTCCTACCATGTTCAGAGATAATGTACGCCGTGGGTCAGGGCGCGTTGGCTGTTGAATGTCGGTCGGACAATGAAGATATACTTAAGATGCTCGCTCCCTTCAATCACGCAGAAACTTATTGTAGAGTGCTGGCGGAGAGAAGCTTTTTGAAAACACTGGGTGAGTAAAATCGACATATATATAACATATATACACATTTTTTCTGTCGTTGAAGTTACCACTAATCGTGCCTTTAATGTGTCTCGAAGTGTCTTTTATTGTTCATTTTGTTCGTTTAACCAAAATAAATTGAGAGATGTGAGAGAAATGTACTAGAACATTTTTAATGGAAAACTTCAATTACTGTCGCCTCCTTCAGGTCATGAATGTATACCCTGTTCCAAATGAAAGCTTCATTAATAATGTAATCCACAGTCAACTCACCTTTTACGCCAAAATTAATAAAATCCTAAATATTTTTACCTACATTACCTCAAACCGGAAACACTTTTTGTGAACAATTTCCACAAAATTACATTTCCCATGAAAATATAAAAACTGTAATTGCCGTCATGTGTGGAACACTTACTGGTGGTAAACATCGCTATGTTTGGTTGTTTATAAAATTTAAGTCTTCACGTGAAACAGGGTATAAGTTATTTCTCATTTATAGTAAATATATGATTACTGATAAAATATTGTGATAGTAATACTTGTAAATATAACAGTGATATAAACATTTTCTCGATCTTTCCAGGCGGCGGCTGTAGTGCCCCAGTGGGAGTTTCAACAAAATTAAAACATGTAGACTCTATGTACAAATTCACAATAGATGGCGCTGTGTGGAGCATGGACGGCACGACAAAGATCCATCAAACGCTTGAACTGGTTTTGCCACAAATAAAAAAGTCTCAAAAACATAAGCTAAGCCCTACAGAAGAAACAGATTGTAAAAAATTAAAAAAAGAAGAAAATGGTGCCCCCAAAGGATATAATGATGTTGTAGAACTGAATAAAAGAATAACAGAGAGGAAAGGAAATTTAAACTGTGAGGATACTAGGTCAATGGAGGAGATTTCAAGTTTGAAAAGGTGTCAGATATTCTGTGGTCTATCAGAAAATAGCAACATTCCTATGGAAGTGATCGAAAAATGTGAAAATTTAGGTAATGATTTAGCTAATACTTTGATTTCTAAAGGTGCTTTAGAAGTAATGAAAGTCACCCAAGACTATATAAGAAGTGCAGCCGCTCAAAAATCTTGATTGTTGTTGATTTATTTGTTGATTTTGTGTATATCTTTAGATACAGGGAATTACTTATATTATATATCTAAATATTTCTTAATTCCTTCGTGACATTGAAACCCCTTCTTAGTGTTGCCATTATATTTTACTTAAATATAGTAATATTTATTATGTACGTTATATATGTACATATTTATTTATTTCATAAGTATGTATGTAATGTAATTAGGTAGCAAGATTTACAATGCAAACAACTTTAACCACTATAATTCTGATAAAAAAACATACTATATACATACTTAGACCCAAAGCCTTACCTATGTGATCTTTTCTGCATATGCCACGGAATTGTTTTTTTTTTAAATAGATTTGTCTTATGAATCATGGCAACTTTCTGGTGCTATTAAAATCAACTCATAAACATAATATATAACAATAAATAACAAATAACAACTCAAATCATATAAAAATGACCTTTGCCAACTAACATTAGGCAATTTTGTGTATAGCAAAAATGTCCAAATCATTCTTTGATTTATAAAATATACGATGTTGGCTTTAATTTTTACTTTAACACACACCCAAATATTTATTTTGTGCATCGGCTGTTTCCAGGCTTACCTTTACATTACAGATTGATGATGAAATATATTACGTTGGTCGCAACTAACAGGTTCTCTGTATTTACAAACCCTGTACATACATAAAAGCCAATATGTGTTGCTCATTGGCTAAAATTACTTTCCTATTTCTTAGTGAGTTTTAAGGCTGAAGAATCTGGGTGAGAAAATATAGAAAGATAGCAAAAGACAGCACAGCATGATAGCATAGTCGCAGAGTTGCACCTGCCCGTTATCAACTCATCGCTTGCGCCCATGATTCTACAACATGTGACACTGTTTTCGTTATTTGCACACTGTATAAGCACGCTTCTGTGACGTACGTTATTGTTCATATTGTTGAAACAGATTTTCTGAGTTAATTCTAAAATGTCCAATCCTTTAATTATAGTATAAAATCTTAATAAATGTATTTGTTTAAGGGGTAAAGTTATGTTTATCTAGTTATATAGGTTTGGATTGTTTTTTGTTACCCAAGTACTTATTACGGCGTAATGTCCACGCAGTTTGAATTTGATATACTATGGGACATTATGTATCAATGTACTTATGTATAGTTGATATCACATATAGTTGTTAAAAATAAAATTGGTGAATGACATGGGATTCCTTTGTTTAATTCTTCCCACAAGCGTTTCAAATTTACTAATTTGTCAAAATTAAAAAAGACTAATTGATCAGCAAATCATTATGGGCTAACGAATTTTTTTTAAACAATCGTTAAATGCGCTGAATTCGTTTCTGAGGGTTTTGTATGAAAGTGAACAGTACAAGTTACGCGAATAGGACGAAAGGAGATTCTTTTTATACAAAGAAAACAACAATAGTTGTACAATACTTTTATTTCACAATAAAAATAGAATCAAAACTCAAGTATTCCACCGTACCGGAACACAAGTACCTAAATAACATTAACAAAATTATTTATCATTCCTTCATACAAACAAATGGTTGGAGTTTTTACAAACTTTCTGTGGCAAACACAAAGCTTATTAATTTATTAAAAAAAACAAATGTTACTAAAACGAAAGAAATAGTTTCCTTTCATTTTTAAATCTCGTCAAAAATTTATAAAACAAATTTTACATTTCACCAATCAACCTCAAATAACCAACAAAATAAAAACACTTTCGGTTTGTCCAACTCTGATTTTATTTGGTTATAGCCTAACGCTTACAGCCAATTTTGTAACTAAGTAGCCTAAAAAATAAACTTCTACAACACGCTGAAGTGAACAAAATTTACTTCTTCATGCCTATATTTAGTTAGCATTCAATCAAAACATTCAAAATGACTAACAAAAATCAATCACAACCTTCAATTAATTGCAGGCAAGATATAAATTTGCTGGAATTCATAATCTTATATTTTTTAAATTTGGTTCCATACAATAGTAATTTGAATACAAGTTAAATAAATCCTGTTCAAAATATTAAGGAACCGTAAAATATAAAACATGTCATTCAATACCATTTACTATTAAATTTCAGACATTGAAAATTCAACACTACAGATTACAAAAACTACACAAAACGAATTCCATTTTGTTACATTACAAAGTGAGATTTTGAAAGTGTCCTATATCAAATAGGAAACATTATTAGTTAATTAAATGAATAATCGCAAAATAATTAAATCCAACTAAATTTATAGGCCAAATAAAGAAGTCAAAATTGCTTAATAGGAATCACCTAACTTCAGACATGACAGTTGTTTTTACTCCACATCGTCTTCATGCAATGAGGTATTGTTGGCCTTCATTGAAGCGTGGAGACGCTCGGATACTTCGGGAAGTTTCTTTAGGAGCATGTGGAAGATCGGTGCTGGCATGGTTTGTTGAAGGACCTGTCAATATATGGATTTTATTAGTCAGTGTACATAGAAAAAGCTATGTCTACCAAATGTTGCCTTGTAGAACATTAGCGGTAGAAAAGTGAAAACTCGTAAACGTCCCAAATGGGACAAAGCGTTTTGTTCCATGTAACTCTCATGTCCAACCTAAAGACTAATTATAATTTACTTTCATTCTGTAAGGTTGTGGTATTTCCCCAGTCGAGTCGACCTATACATACAACAGATGTTGTTGCGGACTGTACCACTAGAATATATTACATATTAAAGCCATACATTATGAGTCCTGGCAATATTTTATTTAGATAAATTTTATCCAAACTCTACAATGTTACCTAATACTTCCTGTCCTTTTAAAACATTAATTTAATATTGTCTTCACATATGAAAATACAAAACCTTTAAAAGTATAAACAAAGCAATTCAGAGCCAGCGAGGAGTGACGAAAATTAACCGATTGTGTAATCGAAAGTGATAAAAACTTTAATATACACACTGTACCATAAACACGAACAATTAAATATATATATATATATATATAATATATTCTTTCAAAGTCAGAAAGTGTTTAATACCAATAATATAATTATTTTGTTGTTTCCATATTAGGAATTTGAATAATACATCTCGGAGTCGTTAAGCGTTCTCCTATAAAAACCTCTAAATAAAAATATTTCTATTGATTATACTATGCAGCTAATCACATTGAAATTAGCCCATAACAGGGCAAAGTTATTATAACTTAAAGCAAAAAAAATGGATCTTGAAGTCACTGTTAACACCTAGTAAGCATATAAATCAGAATATTGATAGTATATAGCCTTTATAGAAGGGATGTTTGGTTATGGAACTTGAACGGCTGGCGACGTACCTCATTATTGTTACACTCCAATCAGTCTAGATAGGTTGGATGTAGTGTGGCTCAGGTAAGTATATATTGTATATATGATGATGTTGCTAAATTTCATGGCCATGATGGGCATAGAATTAGTACGAACAGAAGAAATTAGTTTTCTGCTATATCCATTTTTAGTGGAGATAAGTGCAAGGACATTTCAACATCAATTTTTCAATTTTTTCTAAAGATGTTAAAAAAGCACGAATGATGAACCGTTAAGTACCCCTACATTATATCCTATCAATTCATCCAGCATTCAATTGTAATTTAAATGCTTTTCTTTGTGTCTTTTGATACTCACACTCAACAGCTGTTGGGTCTGTCCACAGACAGTGACGGCCTGCCCGAGATGCTCCACACCTGCTTCCAAATCACCAGCAGCAAGGAGCTCCTCGCCGAGCTGAATCTATACAATATAAACAAAACAAATATTGAATAAAATAAAATTACCTGACAAGACACATTCCTTACTCATTACAGAAGCTGCATTGGTTGCAAAGTTTATTAATTGAAGTGGTATAGGTTGCGTTGTACAATTCTAGAGCGGGATTCTGCAGTTTTTTAGATTCTTTACTGTTTTAACTATGAAAAACTGATATGCTTATTTTGCTTTGGAACAACCAAATGCACCTTGTGTGAAATTCACATTGTGTAGAAAAGGATATGCCATAACAATAGAGAGTGGCTAAAACAACAATAGAAATAGCTGAGCAATATTGCAGTTAATATCTATCACTCAGCGATCATCTGGCAACCTATCAAAACAACATTTACCGTACAAAACATGTTTAGCCATATGGACTGACTCATATTGTTGGACAACTCTTACGAAAGTTAACAAAATAGAAGATCTGGGCATATTGATTGATGAGAAGTTAGATTTTATTGATCACATTGATGTAATAGTTACAAAAGCAGCAAAAATGTTAGGTTTCTTGAGGCGAAATACCAAATGTTTTCACGCGGTTCAAAGCAAGATTGCTCTTTACAATGCCTTGGTACGCAGCCATCTCGAGTATGGATCTGCTGTGTGGAATCCATTTTATTCTACACACTCACAGCGCATCGAAAGCATCCAACGGACGTTTACGAGACAATTGGCGTTCAACTGCCACGAGATCTCGCATCGATGTACATACGATGCGAGATTAGTCTATTTTAAAATGAACTCCCTGCGGAGTCGCCGTAAGATAACAGACCTCGTGCTGCTGTTTAAGATCCTACGTAGCGTAGTTAACTGTCGTGACCTCCTTAATCAAATTTCCATATCTGCCCCGCGGACAAGCCCCAGATATCCAATCAAAAATATTTTTCACATTAAGTTTGCCAGAACTAATCTTGGTCGCAATAGTCCTCTAACCTGCATATGTAACGAGTATAACGTCATCAACAACGCTGACGTCGATATATTTAGTGACACATTGGACGTATTCAGAAAAAAGATTTCAAAGTTGTTACATTAGCTGGATGCATTATTGAATAAGTTAAGCTCTAAGTTAAAAAACTATAAAAATTTAGTTAAACCACATGCTTTAAGAATCATCATCATAATGTAATTTGTACTTGCCTTTTATTGGTGTACATATTAGAACAATTACTGTATATATTCTTTTTTTATATTGTGTATTTAAATATGTATGCTGTTGGCTTGTCTTAAATAAATAAATAAATATTGTCCGCAATGTTGCCAGCTATGCTGCAGCCACAAATTGCAGAAAGACATTTCCCGCTTGGAAGCCCATTATTATTATTGTTATATATTATTATTTACAAAGAAAATATTTCCTATTGTTAATTTGTTTCAAGAAGAATTGTTACTAAGCATGGGTATACACTGCCGAAAACATTTACATAGAAGATATTGTCATCTCAATTTTTTCAAAGAGAATAGAGAGAAAAGAGAGTAAGAACATCATTTTGTTCAAAACATAAATTATTATGTCATCAATATTTCCAAATTCATATAGTTTTTTTTAAAGGTTTTATATTCTCTTGCAACACAATGCTGTCTTCTTTAGGAAAATAGCATACTGATGTAGATTACCTATATAGATTATATAAATTACCTGCTGCAAGAAGAATCTCTGCATGGCTTCATGATCGCTCATGTCGGGCAGTGGTCCACCCAATGTGCGAGACCGTGATGCATTCTTTTGTGCCTTCTGTCTCCCTGTCAGACATTTTTTTACATCAAAATAATTTTCAAATCTATGCATATAATAATAAAAACTATTATTAACCTTTAAAAATGCAATTAAACCCAAAACAATGATTATTAGAAATTTTTTCTGCTTGTCTGTGCGTTTGTGCGTGGCTATTACTACTAAGCTAACTAGTAAGTATAAGTACGGGCTATTTTACACTCCTAGCTGTATTTATAAATGATAAAACTATATATTTACGTGATCCAAGATTCAGGGCATGATCTGATCTGCTTAGAGGCTAGTGATTTTATTAGTTATAATTTTCTTTAAACATTCATAGGTACTAATCAACTTTGAGAGTTTATTAGAAATAGGACGATTTAAATTCCGTATAGAATGCATTTCATATAATTTTATCCTAAGATAATAATAAATACGTCAAATGATAGCCTCTGAATAAAAACGACGACATGTCATATGCCGTTGGTTATTCTTAATATAAGATCTTAATTTGCAAATAATGCAATTTTAGTGAGGTTACAAAATCATGTTAAAGTTTTGCTCCATTATATGATAAAACTTTATAGGTTGTTATACAATACACTAAGCTATGTACATTCTTTCGTTTGTAATTATAATGCACTAATTATTTAACATTAAAATGTATATAAGTTTAAAATAGCGCAATAAAAATACTTACGGTCTCTCAACTTCTTTTTGAACAGGGGATCCTTACGTCTCTGTTGATCGAAGTATACACAGTAACCAAGGAAAAGTGTCCCGGCTATACCGGCTGCAATTCCAAGGGTAGTGCGAGTAATCTCCATGTTAAATAATTTTGGGTAATAAGTAAATTCATAAACCCACTAGAAATTGTATTCACTTTCGTTATAGAATATTGTGCATGCCACCATTGGCCACCATATTAATACCAAAGAGTAAGAGAAATTATAAAAAAGGACTGAGGCCGGGCAAGGTTGGTAGCCATGGTGATAAAACTAATTCATATCCGCAGAAATCGCTTTGAATCATATAAAATTATTTAAAATATAATTTATGTACTAAAAAATATTACAACCATAGTATGAGTATATATCGAATTACTTGAGTACAAATTCGTATAAATATTTTAATTTTATCAACGAACAAAACGGTTTTAAAAAACTTAATCTATTTAATTTTCTTGCCATAACAAAAATATCACATGTACACATGAATGAAATTTGAGATTTCGTTTTCTTGTAAAAATAGAAGTAATTTTTATATATGCCGGTCGACCCTTGTAAGAAATTAGCTTGTGAGATCCAGAGATGCCTATCTGGTAAGTAAATTCATTATTATTTTATTTATTAATCGTCCTGCCGACAACCGACATGGATTAGTCGCCATCTTTGCTTCAACCTTTCAGTCGCCTCCACGGATTTGCGGGCGTTTCATCGCCTATTTTCAATGTTTTGCTCAATTATATCATTAATGTTTCTGTCGAAAGCTACGTAAAAAGTTTCAAGTGTCTTGCGTAATAGTTGAATGCAAAAATGAGTTTTTTCGGGTTCGGACAGACGGCTGATATCGAAATCGTGTTCGATGATGCTGACAAACGAAAGGTTGCCGAAGTGAAAACGGATGATGGTAAAAAGGAGAAGTTGTTGCTTTATTACGACGGTGAAACAGTATCCGGGCGCGTTAATGTAACCTTACGGAAGCCCGGTTCGAAATTGGAGCATCAAGGAATTAAAGTAGAGCTCATAGGTCAAATTGAGTTATTCTATGACAGAGGAAATCATCATGAATTCATATCATTAGTAAAGGAGCTGGCAAGACCTGGAGACTTACTTCAGCACACATCGTATCCATTTGAGTTCGCCAACGTTGAAAAACCTTACGAAGTATATACGGGTGCTAATGTCAGACTAAGGTATTTTCTTCGAGCTACTATCGTTCGAAGGCTCACAGATGTCGTTAAGGAAGTTGACATCGCAGTTCACACACTGTGCAGCTACCCAGACGTCTTGAACTCCATTAAAATGGAAGTGGGTATTGAGGATTGTCTTCATATAGAGTTTGAGTACAATAAGGCAAAATATCACTTGAAAGATGTAATTGTAGGTAAAATTTACTTCTTATTGGTGCGCATTAAAATCAAACACATGGAAATATCCATTATTAAAAGGGAAACAACAGGGTCTGGACCAAATACATTTACAGAGAATGAAACTGTAGCAAAATATGAAATAATGGATGGTGCTCCAGTAAGGGGAGAGAGTATTCCAATTAGGGTATTCCTAGCAGGATATGACTTGACACCTACTATGAGAGATATAAATAATAAATTCTCAGTACGATACTATCTTAACCTTGTTCTCATGGACACAGAAGACCGTCGTTACTTTAAACAGCAGGAAGTTACACTTTGGAGGAAGAGTGATAAATCCAGATTATCGTTGCACAATCCCCATCACCCACAGACATTGTCACACCCCTCTAATATGCCTATGCTAAGACAAAATAGTGTATCAAGTGAAGAAAATTCTGCTCGGGGAGTTTTACCTTCAATCCCTGAAAATGCCATGCAAAGATCGGTCTCACCACCAATGCCAGACATTAAGAAACAGAATGGACCTACTGAAATGGAACAGGAAATCCCAGATGTAATAACAAACCAATTATCTAATACACACATTGAACACTCTGACACACCACCTGAACAAGTGCCTGATAAGCAGCAAGTAGTGGAAAAGCCATTGATTAAGGGAAAACCACAGTTTGCAGAAAAACCACAAATTGCTGAAAAACCACAGGTTACAGAAAAACAACAAAGTGCAGAAAAACCGCAGATAGCGGAAAAACCACAAATTGCCGAAAAGCCACAATTAGAGAAACCAGTTGTAAGTCAACCTGAACATGTTGAAGCAGATTCAAGTCAATAGCTGTTATGTATCTGCAAAGTTGCTTTGCTGACACTGTGAACTACATGTTTTCATATTTGAAAACAATTGTTTAAAGTTAGAACAATTGTTTGAAGTTGATAACAATTATTTAGAGCCTCGAGAGATATGTATGTATATTATATAGACGGACATATTATTATTGCGCTTTTTACAGCTTTACTTGTGTTTATATAATTATTAATCTGTCAACTGGTCCCCAGCTATTTATCTATAGATTCATTATGTAGTAGTGTTATAATGTAGTAATAAATGCATCAGAAAATTAATATAAAGAAACCTTATTGCTTGTTTTGTTTACAGATAAGAATGAAGATGTTAAATTATGTAATAACTAAATGTGTACATGTAGAATTATTGTATATTTTTGTTCAGGGTTTTGAGATTTCATTATATATAATTATGCATATCAAGATCCTTTTGATTTGTTATCAAGGCATTGTCGGCTTGTACCAATGATCCAGCCAATGATACATTCTAAATGAATACTCATGATATAAATCGAAAATTATGCCTCACCATTCTTTTTAACTTGCTGTGTTGTCATCTTAAAATAAATAAGCACTTACATCCATAAACCAGAGGGGTAGGCAGAGCTTACCAATTTCCATTTGGTTGACCTTGGCACACCTCTTGCATCTATGTTCATACATCTACACATACATACTTGTTGGTTAAGCAATACTTATATCACCTTAAATAATGCTATCTACAATAGCATTTTATTACCACATCAGACCTTTGTTTACCTGTGTTCATCACATTTTTACCATTCTAATTTTAAATACTTAGGTATCATTTAGTGTTATCTAAAAATTCTAATATTGGTCTAATTAATTCATACAAAATAATAGCAAAAACATGGAGCATCATATAAAAAATAACAATAAAAAAACACAAATTTTACACACAACTTGTTTTGTTTTTTACTTGAATCTTGATTATTGTGCTTTGCAAGTAGTTAAATTTGTTCACAAACCCAAACATGCCTTTAAGTTGACATAAATTAGTACACCTATAGGATTCTTAA
Organism: Papilio elwesi; assembly: GCA_029849275.1. NCBI lineage: Eukaryota > Metazoa > Arthropoda > Insecta > Lepidoptera > Papilionidae > Papilio > Papilio elwesi. The sequence goes on from CM056713.1 coordinate 3,427,130, forward strand.
ATTGTGTTGTGATCAAAATTGGGCAGTCTGCTTGACTTGAGTTTGTTATAAATGGTCTGATGTTTGTCACTTAACAATTTCTTCCACTTAAGTTATAGACAATAAAAACTATGATCATAATAGTGAAAAGACAACAATAACTAAAATAGGCAGCTAAAAAAATGCTAGGCTACATTTGTAATTTTTTCTAATTTTATAGGAGAAATAGATAATTTTCTGTCATACGAAAGAAACCCATGAATTTATATAAATGTCCCATATATTACTGTGTGTGTTTTTAAGTGCTACCAGTGGCGGATTATCCGCAAGGCAAAGTAGGCACGTGCCTAGGGGCGCGAGATAGTAACGGGCGCGCGGGGCGGAAATTGAGGGCGCCAAAATTGCACCAAAGCTCAAGAAGACCGTTGACTCGGAGGCGGATTATCCCTAATTCAAAGTAGGCACGTGCCTAGGGCGCAACACGAAAATTGAGGGCGCCAAAATTCATCGCCGTCCAAAAGTCCTTGTAACATAACTGTGACTGCTCAGAGCATCGATAAGTTTTTCTGTCCGTATGATAGAACATTGGGTAGTAAGTGTTTTAAGTGTGACTGATCAAGACTGGTGACTTGTCCTTTTTTATTTATTTTTTTCGTCGTCAGGGACGCCTAGAACGTCTTTGCCTACAGGCGCCTCAACAGTGCATCCTTAAGACAACATTGGTGTTAGCAATCTTTGCCATTTAAATTACATGTATGATCAATGAAATTGTTTTCATTTTTTAAAGTATTCCATGTCACCATTTTCTACTTAAAATATACACATATGCCATGGTAAAAGACCACACACAGTTTTTACAATTTCTAATAATTTTCATTGTAATTTGCATTAAATCATCTCTTTTTTATTATTGGACTAAGTAGATTGTGCACAGTTTGCTAGGTGTGTTACAAATAGTTTATTGCATCTACATTTTATATTAGTACATGGCTACTTCAATTTGTTTCAATTGACAACGAGGGAAGTGCCTTGCTGCCATTTGAATACTGGTCATGTTATCATGAATCAAAAGTGATTCATGAACCCATTTATATTTGTAATGATTTAAAACATTTTTAAGTGTTCTGTCTATGAAGTTACATATGATTTTCTTTGTCATACTTTCCTAACTGGGTTCTGTATCCATGAATTTAAAGATTGTGTGGGTGTTAATTGGATGTAGAAGTCCTCGAGCAATGCTTTTTTTATTCTGTTTTATTATATACTCTGTATAAAAAATGGTGATATGAATGTTGTACATTTTATTGTTCGTTGTGTTGATGCAATATGTAATTACCTGTTTCAATTATCTTGTATAGCATATCCTTATATATTTGCATCTATTAGCAGCTGTAAAATCCATTTACCTACAGATATAGTTGAATGCATAGTAATGCAACATTTCGCAAGAAAATATGTCCTATAGTATGTTTGCTATGTTAAAAATTTATTTAATTATTATCTACAATAAGAAGATGAATCTATAAGACTATAGTGTGTAAAAAGTATATAAAAAATATGTAATTATAGTGAAATAACACTAGGTATTAGGTTTAAAAAAGTTGTTGACTTGATTGGATTGAAGAAATGAAATATCATCAAGAATTTAAATACATGGTTGGGCTTAAACATATTTTTGTGTATATTCTAAAATTACCAGTTTTGTTTAATTATAATCTCACGTGATTTGATGTTGGATTTGACTATAGATAGCTTTTCACTATGCTTTGCTAATACTTAAATATAACAGGGTGTGTGCCATAAACCAGAAGATTGGTCAGACCCGAAAATGAATTACTCCAAATTAAAAGTCAGCCCTGTATCAAAACAGCATTAAAAGTTAGCCCTGTATTAAGACAGCTCTAAATCACAATTCCTATAATATTATTTGTTATAACATGTTCCTTTACAAATTCTGTACATTCTTGAGCGCCTCAGATTACCCCCAATATGTGGTATCTTGGGCTCTGTTAAGTACCCTACACCACAATTCAGTCATTTATGTGAGCGCGCGCTTAGCCCATTAAATTCATTTAAATAATTGGATCATTGGACATACGCGCGTCAGATAAAGATTAATTGTTAATAAGGGCGCATTTCAACAATTCGACGATTTGAGCGCGATGCAAAGAAATGCAGTGATCACAAACTTATTTTACAAAATCGTCACATGGACATCCCCGAGCGTGGTTAATTTTTTATTTATTTTATAGGAAACAGATGAAGGTTAACCTGTAAAGATAATTTGAAGATTCCAACAAGTCGAACCTCACCACTAAAAGAAAAAATGTTAAACTTCTTTTTAACCATCTTCAAAATTCAACATGTCCGCATGACGCTCGTTGTACAAGTTTAACATCGTCGGCTCCCTTACTATAAAGATTATCAACACTTTTTGTTTCGATATGACTCACAATGTTAAGTGTAAGTCCATATATTTAAATCTTTGACGTATTTATATAAATTAGTTAAATTCTTGATTAAACAAATGAAATGCAAATTGTTGCAAAGTTAGAGGGTAACAACAGTCGGCTGTATTTTTTTTAATATTTTATAGTATGCCATGTTATTTAAACACTGTTATAATCTGTAACTTTCACATTTTTCGTTTAAGTATAAATACACGCGATAAATCTTTGTTTATCTGAAGTTGGCGTTTTACTGAGAGTGACCGAGACGAACGTATACTCAAAAGACAGGACAACAACAGAGACAACACGTTCTTGTTTACTCGTTAGTTTTGACTATTACACAACTTCAGAGGTACAAAGAGATGTGGCTCGTACTACATATTGTATAAAGTACCTTTTTTTAAGAGTTTAAGAGCGCATGTCGATTATATCATATTGTTAATAAAATATACATATAAATTGCAGTTTTTTTTTAAATTTTGTCTGAGAATGAAAGAACGACTTTTTCATCTTCAATACTTTTTGTAATTATTGTGGACAAAGGAGGTAGCGGGTTTTCCCTCCGCGGTTAACTAATTCACCATATTTTTTAAATTATGATGATTGATAATTTATATAAAGTTTAAAACAGGACAGTTTCGGAGATGTTGAGAGCATCAGCTAGACACACTGTGCTTTGAGGAATTCATAGGTAGCACAGCACACGCACGTATTTCGTAGACGCATGATGCTCCCTGGTAATGGTAATAGCTATATTTGATACTTAGACAGTTAGTAGGGTAAAAATTGTAGCCATACAGAATGGACTACTATCACAGTTTAAAGAATCATATGTGACTGTTAAACTATGCTACGGCCATACTGTGTCGACCCCACATACCCGGGAAAACAGGGAGATGATAAGGTAACAATATTATTAAGTAGGTAATATAATTTCGTTCGAGTAAAATTACAGGGCGGATGAAACCGCGGGGCACAGCTAGTGCAGAATAAAGGGAACGTAGTGACAAAAATGAGCTAGCGGGTAATTCTGTATTCGAACGAACAACCAGTTGCATGTGACTACCAGTGTTAAAGGGGAAATTATTTTATCTGTTACATTATTAAAACAGGAGTCCTTCATAACGCTAAATGTGCGGCACAGAAGACCACAGTAGTGACATGAATTGACTTAACTATTCCTAGTTAAATCGATACCCAGAGCGCTGACCCTGCTGGGACATGTTTTGTTACGCAATGCTGTCGCAAACGTTATAGAAAGGTTAAAGGAAAGACTTCTGTTAACATTGTGTATTGTCTGTAACAATTTGTGTATCAAAACATTTATCTTTTATTATTGTTTTATAATTCGATGCCCGTAGCCTTCAGATAAAAACAATTAAAACTTTATTTTATTTATGGTTGTATGGTGATAGATACACTACGTGCGTGTCACATTTACAAGTGACATCTACTGAACTTGATAAAATGAAAGACCGCCGTTCAAAACTCGAGACTTTTATTTCAAAATTGGTGTTATCCTCGAGCTTACAGAAAGTAGGCGTCAAGAATAGTATAAGATACGGCTTGAGAAATGTCTACCCTCATCTGTTATTCAATCAGGACTTAGATTTATATGTACATTGATAATCACGTGTGGTCAAGTTTATGTGGACGTCAAATCGATCTTGAGTCTTACCCACGGTTAATATTCTGTTGTCTGTTAATATTGTTGGCCCTAGATTGAGGTAAGCAACCCACTTGTAGTTTACCAATGTACAAATATGAAACTATATAATGTAGTTTAGGGTGGTATGGGCAAGTTATGCGGAGGAATGAAAGTCATATAGCAAACGTGGATGGATACAAATGGAGAACATACTGTGCCTACCCCACATAGATGGGAAGACGGCAGGAAGATGATATAATATGGGTCCTGATCAAATAACAGATGAGAGTGTAAATTTCTTATACCGTATCTCAGATCAGATTTTTAACTTTGTGTTTGTGCAAAATAATTTTAAACCGTATGGATTTCTACGTGAAAACAATCGGAGTCTTAGCATATATACTACGGGCGTTCACCGAGGGGGTAAACAATTGTGTTGTCACTTGGTATGGTACTGGGTACGTTTCCTTAGACCCGCTAGTTCGTTGCCCTCAAAATTCCCTCTCTCGGAGAGGAAGCCTGTGTCCCTGCAGAGGGGCATACTAAAAGAAGCTGATGTATTATAAATATATGCAAAATTAGCAAAAAGTAAATATGTAGTGACGCTATATTTAGTTTGTATTCTAAAAATACTGTAATACCCCTAACTTAATCCATCAACGACTGTTTAAAACTTGCCAGTGCATAGTGCTCCAAACACTTCCTGATAAGAGCTGTTAATCAACGTGTAGCCTTGATAATGATTGCGTCATACAAATACATTGTGTGGGCGGGTCATTTGACTTTGTTGAAACACCAAATAAGGCAAATGCGTACTTAGAAAATAAAAAAATCACGTTGGGCTGTAGCTCCGAGTAGAAGCGTAGACGGAAAGACCTTACGATCTAGGCGTACTTCTCTTTCATCTACGTGCAGGCACGTGCTATGCCCTATAGCAACTTCAAGATATAGCCATCGTGATCGTATTTATAAAATCCCGTCTAAAACCCATAAAAACCCTTTCTATATTATATTAGATATTATAATATAAATAATAAATCGGCCTTTTCTAGAATGTTCCCCACTGCAGGGACACAGGCCTCCTCTCCGAGAGAGGGAATGAGCCGTAATCCACCACGCTGGCCCAGTGCGGGTTGGTGGATGTTGCATGTCTTTGAATTTGTTCACGATGTTTTCCTTCACCGTTTTTGGAGCAGTGGTGATTAAATAAATTACACAAAGTAAAGCGCCTGCCTGGGTTCGAACCGGCCTAAACCGCTGAGCCACCACTGCTGATATTATAATATTACAGATATATCCAACGGGGTCGGATCAATCGATCCTTCCCCCGTGTTGATTTTGCGAATGAGCCCTTAGCAAAATAACCAGTCTAACAACCCTCTTGATTGTCGGTATATGCTACTATGCGACGATATGAGAACCATTAGTCCTAATCTGCGAAGCGAGGAAAAATATATTTTTTTAGTGTGATTCATATATAGAATCGGTAAAATTGAGATTACCCTGCAGAAGGTTATCGACTTAAGAACCTACTTCGTATTGTTGTCGGTTATTATTAAAACTGGATTAAAAGATATGAAAGTTTCTTTATTTTAAAATTATTTATAGCTAAACGAAAAATTAGTCGTAAAATTACCGAAATTTTAAAAAGCTTTTTTATCTTTTAGAAAATAAATTCCAAGAAGTTCGTTGCGCGCGAGTCTTCGAGGCTATGCGACAGTGCTGCCTGAAGTTTAAGCACGTGTCGCTGGTTTGCGAAGGTTACCGCCTCGAGCCGAGGGAGTTCGCGCCTGTGACCGACAGGCCTGCTAAGAATTAGGTGAATAGTTTGTTTTATAAGAGGCATGGGCTAACGAGCAGCAGGTCCTAATGTAAACACCACACCAACCGGCCTTTAAAGAAGATGAAGAAGTCTTGTCTTGACGACCCCAAGTCGTTTGGAGGTGGACTGAACCCCTATCATCTACGACCAACTAAACCTCCCTATCATGATCTTAAGTATTCTATAGTAAAAGGAGTACCTAACACAATTATCTGGTAATAAATGATGACTGATCTTATTGGGGTCGATTTATTACAGACCTGTTGCCGCACTTGGGACGATGTAAAAAGTAGCTTTTTTAGTATTTCCTTTCACAAGCGAGCCTGTGCTTGGTCTATTCTTGCGCTCATTATGTTACAGGGTTAAGTCGGCGGATGCTCTCAAATATTATTTAAATCTATAGTGCATCTTATAATTAAAGACACCTTTAAAATATCTTATTCGGGATTAAGTATGTACTATTACTTGTGTTGTTTTTTAAGTTATATCTAATGTGCATCACAGGGCCATTATAGTATAAATATGCTAATTGAACAAGCAAAGGAATTACAAACCGGTTCTAACTCTATTGCGATGTGTAATAAAATGGTTTGTTTTATTTTTTCAGATAATAATGGAAAAACCTCGTCGCAGTAAAACATTAGGTAAACGAAGTTGGATCTATAGGTATCCAAAAACATTTCAAGTGACGTTCACGGTTTTCGGACTTGGTATATTCTTTTCTAAGCCTCTGTACGATTTATTTATAAGACCGAAAGACGAGTTCGACTTCACCGAGCCACCGACTACGTTCACGACGAATATCCAAGAAGCCGACTAAGCATGGAATCCGTTATAAAAGCGCGCGAACGTTTGGCAAAATACCCTTTAATATTCGCTAAATGTTCTAAACAGAGTGTACTGTACGCCCGTTGTGTATTACTCAAAGAGGAACTTAAAAAGGACGATTGTGCTCAAGAGTTCAAAGAATTCAACGTTTGCTTGCAATCCGCAGCGAGAGATTTGAAAACGAAAATTTAAAAATGGATGTTCTCGTCGATGTTGTCAACTTGCCTTTCAGCTATCACTTGATAGCGGGAATGGCGATTCGATTGGGTCTTATTGTCTATGGCGATTACCATGATAATAATTACGATGTTGCCTACACTGATGTAGATTATAAAGTATTTACGGACGCCGCAAGGCACATTGTCGCCGGCAATTCTCCCTACGCGAGACACACCTATAGATATAGTCCGATTATAGCTTACCTTTTGATACCAAATATAATATTAAGCAAACATTTTGGTAAAATCCTCTTTTCGCTATTTGACATTCTTTTAACCATAACCTTAAAAACATTAGTCGAAAACCAATTGAAGTCCAAAGAAGGTTCGAGAATTTCTAAATATTGTTCATATTTTTGGCTCTATAACCCATTAAGCATCGCAATTTCCACAAGAGGTAATGCTGATTCAGTTTCTTGTTTCTTTATTATATTATCAATATTTTTCTTGCAAACCAATAAGAAGGGGTTACTAAAATACGTTATATCCGGTTTATTACTAGGTATTTCGATACATTTACGAATATATCCATTAGCTTTCAGCTTCCCTATGTTCCTTTCATTAGGCGAGTACAAAATAAATCGCAACACCGACCTTAAAACTGGAATTGTTGCACTAATGCCTAATAAAAAGCAAATAATATTAGCAGTGAGTTGTATTTTCACCTTGTTCATAATAACATACGCCATGTTTTTAAAGTATGGCTATGAATTTCTTTTTGAAACATACATTTACCATTTGTTTAGAAAGGACACTAAACATAATTTTTCTGTCCTTTTCTATTACTCCTACCTAACTATGGATCAACTAATTTTCGACGTAGTAAAAAACGTTGCACAAATATTAGAATTAATTATATTGTTCGTCATAAGCTTATCTTTTGGCTGTGAAGCGAAAACTTTGCCCTTCGCTTTGTTCTGTCAATCCGTTGTTTTGGTCGCGTTCAACACCGTGATGACGTCACAGTACTTTATTTGGTTTCTTTCACTTTTACCATTGGTTGTTCACAATTTCCGACTCAAGCCAGGTATAGCTCTATTATTGTCTATCATGTGGTTGGCTGCACAAGGTGCTTGGTTGTTTTACGCATATTTGTTAGAATTTAAATGCAGGCAAATATTTATACTCATATGGCTGAAAGGTATAGTTTTCTTTTGCACCAATATCTTTGTTTTGGTGCAACTTATAAAAAGTTACTCGCCTGAATATCGATTTGGTATAACCGATTATCCTTCTTATGTCGTGAAAAACAAATAATTCATTATTTAGATAGATTATTAAATTATTAGATTTAGTATAGTTTCAAATGTTCTTTGTAGTTTTAGTGAGTTGTTATGAAATAAAAGATAAGATTTTTTTATAGAATTTTATTTTAAACAACATCTAATATATTACTAAATTAAAAATACCCATGCTAACATAACACGATTGTCAAATCGAAATGCAATGGCGGATCCTAATTTAAGCACATATACATATCATTTATGTACGAATGCTGTGCATAAAAAAAATCCTGTGTATTTGTACCATTTTTGTACCTATGAAATGCATTGTTGTTATTATAACTTGCAGCAAAGATTTTTTGAAAAACTACTTTTTATACTATGTAAAGATAAATATGTGGCTTATAAACTACATTTTATGTTTATATATAAAAAAAACACGAAGTGACATACTTTACTATAAGAATAAGTGCAAAAAAATTCGTATTGGCCATGGTATTTTCATTACTGCAAGTTAAAATTTTGATACACTGATAGATTCTATTATTTTTTGGTTTCTTGCAAGTTTATTTTGGTAAGATCCTCCGAGTCTCCTTGCGACATATTTGACAGCTTCTTACCGATGCGTTCGTGAACGTCTAAATATTTCGCAACGCATCGATCCAAGCAGACCGATTCCCCTTTCCCTGTAAAAGGAGAAGGTACATTTAAAACAACATTTAACATGGTTGTTCTGCTTCTGTTCCATAACAATTTAATAAATCATGTAAATAATAAGGTGAAAAGTTGAAATAGTATGGCTATGACATTTAAAATACAGTCTTGATCTCGATTCTCTCCAATCTTTCGCAGCCACACTTTTCCTAACCTCAAATTACTATATTGAAACCATAACAGCGAGAAGAGTTGTACTGTACATGCAGAGAGAATATATAAGGTAAAGGAGAGAAGATGAGAAAAGGAAGTAGTGTGAGTTAATCTCATCTAACATATGAATTATAAAAGTAAAATGTGCTATAGTATGCAGGTATTTAGGTCATAGTATTTATCTGCTCTGTAATGTAGCAATAGTTGTAGGCTCTTGTATTGGTGTATTACTCAAAATTGTAAATACATCCAGAGGGTAGGCAGAGATTATAGATTTCCAATGGGTGTAATCCTGAGACAGCTCTCTTGTTTCTTCTACATTGATAAATTCATGCATAAATATGCAGTAAAGGAGTGAAACAAATGGTGTGCAATCTGAAGAAAGTGAAACCAGCATTGATAAGTTATAATACTAACCTCTAACTAATACTGAACTACATATCCTTTGATGGAATCACTGGGAAACATTACACAAAGAGTGTAGTCAAGCATATGTTCTGTATTAAAAAATTAAAAACTAACCAAGCTCAGGCTCGTGATACTTCAAGGGTATGCATTTCCGGTGACAAGTGGTTACCAAGCGGTTGTACATATCAGACATCATCTCAATCTCCAGCTCCTGAACCAATTGCAGCTTAGCCGGGTCTAATTGCGGGACTGCCATTTTCTTTCGATTCTTTGTTCACACTCTAATATTCTACTGCAATAATTCACTGAAATAATTATTAAAAACAACGTAACATTGGCCATTTATTAAGTTTTTTTCATCTTTTACTACTACATTAAGATGATTAAGGATTATTAGCTGATTCATATAAATAACTTAAGTGTGTAACTTACTTAATCTTGGGAAGCACTATAGGCCTGTGCATGGTTGTTAATCAAAGGAAATATATTTGAGCAAGTTGGTGTCTGATGGTACCAACACATATTCCATGTGTTTGGAATATAATGTGTTAAACATCTTATGCAATCAATAAATATGTTAGTTTTATTTTATTACATATTATGATGTATTTTTTGTTAATAAATGTTTCTGGTTATAATTTAACTTAACTTCATGCTATAGGCAAGGTTTATAAGTTTTTATCTTTAAAAACTACATGCTAAAGTTTAAGACACAGTAATGGTTTATAAAGTGAAGGGCAGTATGTTTTGTTCTTTCTGATTTTTAAACAAACAAAGAAGCACACTTTAGCCCATCGAGTGGTATCACAATTGCATTGCCATAAACACTTAAAGAAAAATAAGGATTAGCTATTTGAATCAAACTAAATAATCAACTTACAGGAAAACTATAGCCATGCTAACGAGATGAAATGTGGCAATGTTATATGGAAATGATTGTAATATAATTATTGACCTATTTAAAGAAGGAAAGAATTTGCACTTACATTATCTCACAGCTTCCTATACAACTCGGGATACTCTCCTTCGTTGGCTCTGCGCATGCGTTCGCGCGCTTTCATATTCTCAATGCGCCGGTCATTCACGTAGTTTTTAGCAACCACAAACAGAGATAAACTTGTAACTGTAATTCCGAACCTGAAAAATAAAGAAGCTCTAAGTTATTAATACAGTTTTAGGGGTTTTTATACATGTAAATATACTTTAAATTAAATTAGAAAGAATACATATTTTTTCTAATTTAAAGTATATAATATTCTTGATATTTTTACTACTCTACATAAATAGCATGGAATAATTATGTATAGTAAGCTACATCTAATACATTATATATAACATATGAATTAATGGATTTAATTGATCATATTAGATGGACTAATGAGGGATTTTTATGATAACCTATAAGGTTTGTAAGATTAATAAATATTTGGGCTCACCACCAAGAATATTCTTTGTCATTAACAAGAAATAATAACGAAAGTATTTAAAATTATATATTTGTAGTTACCACGATAATGTTATCTTTCCAAATTTTCCGAGCGACATACTCTTCCCAAAGAAAATTTCACAAGAGTGACAGATGTCAGATTTCTAAAAGAACAAAATTTATAGGTTATTTCGTATTTCCTAATCAAAGAGAATGTAATAACCAGTTATTACTACAAAGAGCATAGAAAATATAACTATGTTTGTATTTTACGTTTTTTTAAAGAAGATGTTATGGCCTGGTAACGAGACCTTTAAGCCAAAATATTATTCGTCGATTAAAGTTTCATAGACAATGAACTAAATAGAATGGGTAATAAACTGTAAAGAGCAATGGTAAATAATATTTTTAATTTTAAGAGAAAGTATTGGGAAGATTTTATAAACCACCGTTAACGACAGTTAAAGACAAGATTCCATTCGAATTGTTGAATCGAATTCAAGCCAATTCGCAAACCTTATAAACAGCTGCCAACAAGAAAAAGATAAGATGGCTGGATGACATGGAAAGAGATCAAAAAAAATTCGCCGCCAAGAGCTGGTGACTTAAAGCCAAAGTAGACCTATACCCACCCGCGGCTGTACAACCTCAGGTGATGATGATGTTGCAAGTTTTCGTTGAAAATGAATATTTTATTTGAATTGATTTTTTCTTATATAATTATATGTATAGTTTTCATTTTGATAAAAACTTTTTTATTGCTGCTAAACTGCTGACAATCAATCATTATTATGTCTATGGACATTGGATATTCTTGGATATCCTTTCTATAATCTACTGAATATGTCAGATTCCGGCTCTCCTCTGTTGTATTGAATGTTGATCTTTTGTGTAGGTTTTTCAAGTTGGGTTTGGGTTGACTTATTTTGTATTTGTATAAAATCTAAGATAAGTGTAAAATAGCATTTTTGTGTATAATCAGATTCCCGCTTTTATATTTTGCAATGAGTTTTGTTAAAAAAGCATTATATCACATACTTTTAAGAAAATATGAATTTTGCTGTTTATGCTTTGAATCAGTTAAAGGAAATGGTGTAAATATTTATGATGAAGTTGTATTAAAAACAAATGGATCAGAAAAACATGTCAAATTATGTGAAATACTATCTTCGTTATTTGGAGAAGAGGTAAAATAATGGACATACTAAGTATAATAAATATGATGCTGCCTAAGATTCTTTAAACAAACTCTGATAAAGCAATTTTTTTTGTGGTTGACATGTTTATCGTAATGGATACACCCACACTAGTCTTGTAGCCGAGAGTCCATAGCTGTTAAAATTAATTTAACTCGAGGGCTTCCGCAGGAATATTGACTTTAGCTGCTTGCAGTGCAAGGTGGTCACTGGTAAATCACATGGTCGTAATTGTAAAAGCTTTTGGCCCATCAGTTATTCAATTGATTTTCCCTGCCAACATAATTCTTGCAATATCAATTTGCTTGGATTTACAGTACATGTTTTGAATATGATTGTATAAAAATCACACTAAGTTTCTTAGTCATTAAGTCATCATTTTATTTTATTTTATCCTAAGTTATTATGCTTAACCTTCGAATAATTTTGTTTTCAGACATACAGTAATGTTTCAACATTTGATATGATTTGTGAAAAATGTATGAGGATGGCAATAAAGAGTTATAAATTCATTAAAATCACACAGGAAAACTCAGAGCAGTTGTGCAACATACTAGATGTACTTTCCAATTGTTCTGCAAGTACAAAATATGAAATTGGGGAATGTCAGGGTCTTTTTATTTCTTTAGATCCAGATAACTTCACAAGTAAATTATTTTATGATTACACACAACTTACAAAACCAAATTTACTCAATGGAGTAAATAGATTACAGTCCATAATGAATGCACAAGAAATGAAGCCAAGTTTACAAATATGTCCATCTGAAATAAAAATTGAACAGGATGTAAATGATGTTTTAAAAAGAGAAAATAAAAATCGTAAACACAAATTTAAAACAAAACACAGGAATCACCTGATCATACCCACCAGTGAGATGCTATATGACAAAAATGATAGAAACAATTTACAATGTAAGGGATGTCTAAAAGATTTTCTTTCGCTTTCCAACTTAAGAAATCATTATATAAGAGTTCATGCACCGAAAGTCTTTAAATGTTCAGTGTGTTATAGAAAATTTGGTTCACAGTCAATTTTAGAAGCCCACAAAAAGGAAAGTCACTGCACTCTTGTATGCATGGAGTGCGGAAAAACATTTCACAACAGACATACACTTAGAATGCATGAGTTAGGTCACGAAGGGCTAAAATTAATTTGTCAAGATTGCGGTAGAACATATAAAAGTCATACAACATACAAGAAACATATAGAATTGAATGTATGTGGTCAAAAAACTAGAGCAAATCCTGCCGAAGCAAAGTTTACATGTGATTATTGTAACAAAAAATACACTCAAAAAGTCTCACTAAGAGTTCACATACAACATGAGCATGGGAACTACAAAAGTCATGAATGTAAATGGTGTAAAAAGAAATTCTGGGCCCTAAGTCGGTTAAATGCTCACATAGTTAAGCACACACAAGAAAAGAAGTTTCATTGTAATATATGTGGTGGAAATTTTGTTACGAAGGAGTCTTTATTATATCATACGCGTATTCACACCGGTGAGAAACCTTATAAATGTGAGCATTGTGAAAGAAGGTTCATATCATCTTCCCGGCGAGCGGAACATGTGAAAAACCACCACTTGAATGCCACTTTAGAATGTGACGTATGCCACAGCAAGTTTAAAACACAGTTATGGTTGCAAAAGCATAAAAGGACACATTTAGATAGGAATAATGGTGCAAACTTGTTTCATCAAGTGACCAATGATTACATTCGAATATCAGAAGATGTGAAAGTTTATCTTGAAGTGTCTGATGATTGTGAAGATTATTGTATAGGATTGGCAGGAAATGTGTGAATTTGTTATAATGTTTTTGACCTGATATATATAACAGCTTATGTTATTCATACTAATTATTTCCATTAAATTATTTCTCAAATGATATTTTTTTATTCATATTTTAACAAAACGATTCTTAGTCGACTGAACGTAACAGTTTCTAATATATGTTGTCCAATTGTAGACTGCCTGCTTGCCTTTTCGTCTGATTAGAAGAACTGAATATCAATTATAATAAAAATCCTTTGTAACTCTTGATTGTTTCTACTTTTTATGGAGCTTTTAATTATGTCGATTTAATAGAGATATAAAGAGTACCCATCACCATTGAGCCTGAATTGACGAAACGTATATGAAAGGAGTGGAAATCCATGATCTCTGCTTACCCCTCTAGGTTATGGGTGTGACCGCATATATTATTATTACATCATTTTCGTCAAAATATAAGCAAATAAAATCTATTAAAGGATCGTTAAGGACAAGTTATGGTTTACAAATTCATAGTTCTGTCTGTATAATACTCAGGTATAATCTATGAGTCGACAGGAGTCGTTTGTTTCGTTAATGTGTCAAGTGTCAATATCAGCTGGCACATTTCAATTCAATTTCAAGCTGTCATTGAAATAAAAATGCTGTCGGTGATATGTTTACGGCAGATGTTTTTAACTGTTATAAAGACATAACTGAAAAAGTACATTGTTAGAATAAAAATGACTTTTATGGAAGATACTCTCATTGTTTTGATATCTCAGGTATGTGATATTTTAGGTTACACTTTATTTTTAAAGACCACTAGCGATTAGATATATACTTTTAATAGTATTAGTTCAAGAAAAAAAAATATGTAACTAATTTCTTTATGATTAATGAATAACATTTTCTATAATTTATAATTTACTTGATTTTTCTTGTAATTTCAGACAATATTCTTTGTCGGTGGTTGGATATTTTTCGTGAAGCAACTGTTTCGTGATTATGAAGTCCATCACACACTGGTTCAGCTTATATTCTCTGTTACATTTGCACTTAGCTGTACTATGTTTGAGCTTATTATATTTGAAATCATTGGATATCTAGACACAAGGTTAGTATTTTAAAAACTGTTTTAGATGGTGTTTTTGTTCTCTTTTGTGGAATAACTACCCTTCGACAGATATTAAGGGTGATTAATATGACTTTACCAATAGCTTACCTTAGAACTGTTGCCCTAAAATGCATACCTTCATTAAATTTTACCAGGGTAGTACAACAAATAGAAATATTTGTACAATCTAACAATTTAGCCTTTCTTCAGTAATCAGACCTGGTTACTAGAAGAGCTCTGCTCTACTAGGACGCCATGGCGATGTCGGTATCGACCTCTCTCTACTCCTGGTGCTCGGAACATAGGTGTGCAGAAGTGCTATGGCATTTTAGCGGTCAGTTATTTAATATCAATATTTAAAAAACTCTGGCGACCAGTTGGTTACTGAGTGGGTGAGGCAAGCTGCAAGATGCATTGCTTGCATATATTTCAGTAGTGATGTCAGCCAGGCCCCTAGATTACCCAGTCGCTATTTAGGAAGCTGTAGCTTGCTTGAGTTGATGAGTGTTACATGAGTTTTATTTTCAGTCATGATAAGAATCCAGTCCAATGCTGTGGATTAAAAATTAATTTTTACAGTTCCAGATATTTTCATTGGAATTTGGGTCTATACTCATTATTGTTTATGGTGATAGCCCTCATACCATTTTACATTGCATACTTCTGTATCAGCAATATAAGATTTGGTGAGTATACATAGATATATTACTATGTCTGTAAGATGTTTTCGGGTGATAAAAAATCATTTTGTTTTATTTCAACATAACTGGCAACATATTGTAAAGCAGCTTATTCATAAAAATATATTTATTTACAGTTTCAAAAAATATAATACGGCCACTGACAATGTTTGTGTGGTTTATTTATTTATATTTCTTCTGGAAAATCGGAGATCCTTTTCCGATATTGAGTCCAAAGCAGGTAAATACACTAATATATATTTAGTTACTTATTGATTGAGTTTTAATGTGATTGGTAATATTCTGAAATATTTTATACCTTAAATGATATTAACATATATTGTATATAAGTAATAATGGTAGTTTTAATCAATTACTTGCAATGCAATACACTCCAGGATCTTCGCGTAACGTTTTTTTGTCCTAAAGTACATTTTTTTTAAGTTAACATAAGTGGGCTTCTGCTTAAATTATCTTCATAGTAATATATGCGATACTATCTACTGTGATGATTTCCAAGATTACATTACATACTCTAGAATAAAAAAAATTACCATCGGATTGTATACCTAAACCTTCTCCATAAATCACTGAGGCTGAGAAATTCTGCTGACTGGGCATTGAATTTATCATCTTCAGACCTACATAAAAAGGTTGGCAAATATTTGTGCGGCTGTGCGTAGTTAAGACGAGTAGTTAAGTGCGTAGTAATTGAATGATTTTTTTTTTCATTTATTTCAGGGCATATTTTCAATAGAGCAAGGAGTATCTCGTATAGGTGTTATCGGAGTAACAGTTATGGCCTTACTATCTGGCTTTGGAGCAGTCAACTATCCATACACGTCAATGGCTATATTTATACGGTAAAATGTCGAATAAAACAATTTTTTATGAAAATCTGAAAAAAATAAACAAGTTACTTAAGAATGACATGACTTAATTCCCACTCATTTTCATTCTAGAATTGGATATTCATGCAGCCAGACTCTATTGTACGTTTCCGTTCGATTCAGTTATCAATTTGCTGACAGTTAATATTTTGCCTAATTCGATTGTAACTGACGAAGTCTGCAATAATGACATACCCATATGCATTAATTTAAGTGATTCCCGCGACATTATGTAATATTTACTATTTAATAATTTGAAAATATCTCCAATTATCATTAATCATCATCATCAGCCTATATCCCTATGCCTTCCACAGTGACTTCCTGCCATCCTTATGAGGTCATCAGTCCATTTGGAAGGAGGTCCCACACTTCTAGTCCCCATCCGTGGCCTCATTCCAGGGTTTTCCTCCCTCATCTGACGTCGCTCGCTCGATAATTCTGTACTTTTCTTCTTTTCAATTATCATTAGTTACTTAAAATCTATCATAAATTATAATTTGCTCATCACAGGCCAGTAACACAAGCAGATGTTCTATCAATCGAGAAGAAGTTGTTGCAAACAATGGATATGATATTGGTTAAAAAGAAGAGGATAGCATTAGCTGAGGCGAACAGTAAGGGAGGGAGACAGCAGTACAATTTATTGGACCAGTCCGGTGTGAAGAATCGAGGCTTTTGGACCAACATACTATCGAGTGTTGGTAGCATTGCCAATCCACTAAGTCATGGAACTGAGAGTAAGTTGTCTTTTTTTATTTGCTACGAAAAAAGGCAGAGATGATGCAGAAGGAAACGTGACATGATGAAATGAGGGCAGAGATATGTAGTAGACACGTAACAGTCTCGCTTTTCCTCTTATTCAGGGTGTTCCATAAATCAACGTCAAGTCCAAAACCGGCGATAGCCCAAGTGGTGACAGTTAGCAGAAATATTAAAAAAGATTTCTTTGTACCATATACTTTTTAAATTATAGGCATTTAAAAAAATGTACATCCTGTGCTGATATTTCAAGTACTGTGACTACAAATCTGTTCTTTTGTACTATGTTACCCTGAATATCCCTTCTGTAAATCCTACTAATATTGTAAATGCGAAAGTTTGTATGTATGGATGTTTGTAATTCTTTAAGGCAAATACTACTGAATGGATTTTAATGAAACCTTACAATAATACATACGTCAGAATGGACACAAGCTATAATTTAAAAACATATTTTGTTAATTGTCCAAAATATCACGCTAAGTGTCAAGTAAAGAGGAAAAAATTCCGCTATATGCGAGCTATTCTGGTGTGCGCTGCAAACTCATTAGAGTTAAACGTTCATAATGTATAATCGAAATGCTTACCTTAAATAGTCCTATAAAAAGCTCAGGACATCATATATCTATCTTTTATGTATAAGCCATTATCGCCAAAATAGTGACCCATCTATTAATTAAAGGGCGGAACGACGGTGGCCGGGACAGTTAGTACTTGAAATATCATTTAAAAAGTACATGACAAAGATTTTTTTTAAAAATTTATCTGATAACCGTCACCACGTGGGCTATCAGCCGTTTACGACTTAAAGTTGATTTATGGGACACCCTGTATATTCCTCTCGGAAGAACGATAGGGTCTCGACTCAAACCTGGGTCATATGTACCAGTTTTGTTAGTAAATTGTATTGTTTGTATGTGTAGATATAACACAACTGCGGCAAGAGATATCTGGCCTTGAAGAGCTTAGTAGACAACTGTTCCTGGAGGCTCACGATGCCCGCACAATGCGAGAGAAGATAGAGTGGTCTACCACCTTTCAGGGGAAGTATTTCAACTTCCTCGGATACTTCTTCTCGCTCTACTGTGTGTGGAAGATCTTTATTGTAAGTTGTTTTATGTTGAGCCATTTAATCAGACTTACGAGTACAGAATGACATGAGACTGGTGTGGCATGTGATGCGCCCGTCACTCAAATCTTACATCTCCGCTCGCAACCTATTTCTGCAGCTAGACGTGATACTACGTGTGTTAGGATTGATAGGAAATCGAAGCAGAAAAAAGTATTATGCGTAGCAAAACCAGGGTAATTAACATGCCCAAAGAATAATTAGCTAAACTCATGTGCCATTGCTCGTAAAACGGACAGCTGTCCTTTTTACGAACTTTCCAACCCTAGCCATCTTCCGATAGGGCCAAAAGTTTTTGCAATAGTTCACGTACAGGATGGTTCTGCGTGGGTCACCTCCCACAAGATGTATCCACAATCTGGGCCAGGTTTCTGGAGTTTACAAGATAAGGGAAGCATTGATCTCTTTTTTTCTTGGAGGCCTACGTCCAGAAGTGAGACTCTTTTGCATAATTATATTTGTTTAAAATTACTTATAGAATTAAATGTATCTTTTATTTATTGATTAATAATAAAAAATCATGTTTTCCAGTCAACCATAAACATAGTCTTCGATAGAGTTGGAAAAAAAGACCCGGTGACCAGAGGCTTAGAGATCGTGGTCCACTGGCTCGGTCTCAACATCGACGTGGCCTTCTGGTCTCAGCATGTGTCCTTCATACTGGTCGGATGTATAGTTCTCACTAGTATTAGGGGATTGCTTCTTACATTAACTAAGGTTAGTGGTGGTTATATCTATGGGTCCAAGTTCATTTTTGTAATACATCTATATACCCTGTTGTGACGTCGTTTAACGCGTTTTATACATTACATGTTATAACAACGTTTTCCTGTGACCACTACCCATAGACATCTGCGACAAAATAATGAGTTGCAGATGCGTTGCCTACCTTTAATGAATAGACAGAAAAAAGGATATTTCCTTTTCCTATCCATTTTATCCCTCGTCACGTCCTTTCTTCTTTTATTCCTATTATTTCCATATTAGAAAAGGATAGGTACCCCTTCTATTTGTTGTACACACTTCACTTATCAGACGAAATGCAGAAGCATACTTCTTACTTGACACCTGTATTTTGTGAAGTCGTGCATTTTACCAATCTAGCCAGCCCATTTGCGCAACAGATGTTGGTGCCGGTATAACACTTTTGAGTCCCAAAATTCTGCAACACCCTTACACAAGACGTGCGTCTAAAGTATAGAAGACTGTAGACTAGAAAACTTAATACTCTTAAACAGGGCCAAATAACACCAAAAGGCTCAATCAATAATAGTTTTGTAGTTATTGCAAGTATACGAACATATCTCTCACTTCAAAAATGTAATGCTTAAAATTTTTCTTTTCAGTTCTTCTACAAAATTTCATCATCGAAATCATCAAATATCATAGTGCTTATACTAGCTCAAATAATGGGTATGTACTTTTGTTCATCCGTCCTATTAATGAGGATGAACATGCCACCGGAATACCGCATCATAATAACCCAAGTGCTCGGTGATCTCCAATTCAACTTCTACCATAGATGGTTCGACGTTATATTTCTAGTTAGCGCCCTCACTAGTATTTTTACTCTATACCTCGCCCATAAACAACCATCTGTCAGCTAGGGGTTTAACGTGACGCTGTCAACGTCAAATCTTTCGCTATAAACTGTCAATAGTTAAAAAAGGTTACATATAAGAAGAATGTGTTTTATCTGTGATGTGTAGTGACGAAAAAAAGGAATGTATAAAGATTTGTATAATAAACATAGATTTGTCAATAAGTAACTGCCTTACAAACGAAAAGACGGGAGATGTATTTTTCCCTTTGATTCCTAGATTGAAGAAATTAATAGACCTTTTAAGAAAGGGGTTTACGTGGATAATTATAGTCTATCGTTTATTTCTTTAGTTGTATATCTACATGTTTGCGTCACACAGCCAGCCTAACAAGTATACTAAAATAAGAAAAAGTGAACTAATAAGTGCATCTAAAGTACAAAATTTAATTCCTTAGTAAATGTTCAATGACTGAGTAAAATATATTTGTACATTCTGAATGATAAGAATTTATAACATAAATCAATGTTCTACTAAGCAAGTGTACTAAGCAAATAAATTTGTATTTCGGAATTTCATTGTTTTGTTTACTTTTCGGATTTTATGGAGAAACTAAAAGGTAATTTGTAACGCGGCGCAGTATGTGCGTAATCAATATGGCTTGACTTGTGTATCCGATGAGCCTTTTGTCACTAGTACGCAACAGCGCCGCGCAACAGTTGGAGTTGCTGTAATTGTGGTCTGCCGCCCAGTTGACCCGCTGTATAAAAATCGATGTCTAGTTTGTTCATTTGCTGAATGAAATGGCCAAATACTTTATTAGCCAAGTTTAATGAATTCGCAATTATTTGGAAGAGGTCTAGTTACAACAGTTACATAATACCACATATTTGGACCGGACTACTTATCAAATAGGTAAGGAAACAATCGAATTTCAGTTTTAAAACGCTGATAGTGATGTGCAAAAGGTGATTTTGTTTTAGCATATAAAATTGATTTGTAAATAACCGAATAAAATTACACAATATTTCAAATTGTATAATCATGCCATCTATAAAAAGAAGAGTGCAACAAGTTATGTCCACAGAACAAAGCCATACACATGATTTTGAATCTTAGTTCAACCAACAACAATGTACCATAAAACCTAAACGCTTTCAACAGCCGTTGTTTTTTTATTGTAATCAGTTTGTACATCCGTTGTTCATGGTAAAATTATAAAGAATATTTAGAATTTTTACTGGAATTAGATTAAAACAATATGCAAATAAGAATATTTTAAGACTACTAGCGCCATCTATTAAAACATGTTGCTTGTTGCGTTTCATGAACATGTTGCGAAAATCTTATTTTCCAAAATACCAAAATATATTGGCTGCATGTCTGCAAACTTACAAGTTGATAGAACGTTTAACAGTTACTGAAAATCTAGCTTATAAAAGCGTGGCGTGGCAATACTATTATTTGTTCCGTCATCTAAATCCGGAATCCATGTTGAGTTTTGCCTTCCGTTTTTCTCGTGTTCATCCGGTCAAGCGAGCCCCTCTCTTACGCTAGTGGCGCCCCCCTGCGCCGATGGGTTAGCTTCCGGTGGTATTATTCTCTCTATTGAGTTCTGAGAAATCTCAACTTGGCATTTCGGATTACGCTACGGTAGTAAAAGACCCGATGTATCCAGAAGCGAAGGAACATTTAGGTAAAAGATTAGAAGCCTACATTTCCAAACAGAAAATTAGGAGGATTAGGAACACTATACGATTTTCGCAGGCTCAAAAAAGATATTTATGTACCCCCCGGTTTTATAGAATTAAAAATTAATGAGGAATTGAGGCGTTTTGACTGTTTTAACAAAGAAGATTACCTTTTTATTACCGCGCACTTTTGCTGCGATGACAAATGCGTTACTTACTCAAAAAGATGAATTACAAAATTCTTTACAAAATTTAATAAATTGGTCGAGTGGCAAGAACACTAAACTAACGCCTCAATCCTTTTTTGAGAAAGTTAAACAATTATTTAGTGAAGATTCTAAATATTTAAAAGTTAGTGACGATATGTTACAAATGACTTGTGTTAGAAGAAAGACGATTACACATTTACTTGCAGCAGTACGTCAGTTGGTGCCATCTTTGTCACATATTTAGTTTCTTTGTATATAAAAGCCTAAAAAAGAACCTATCTCCTGTCTCACTCCCGCGACCGCACCCTGTCAAAGCGGCGCGGGTGGTGGGTTCATTACGTTTCTTTATGTCGTCACGATTACACAGAGGTTGTTACAAAAAACTTTTTAGCGGTTATTATGCCCAAACGAATAAGTTCTAGTAAAGAAAATGATTACGATAGTGTTCTTCGCAAAATTAAGAAATTGGAACAAAATAAAGAAAAAGCGGCGAGAACGTCCGTCGTCGGATAGCGAATCGGACCATCCAGATAATCTAATTCTTTTTTTTCGCAGATATGTACAGATATTAACAAATATTTCAATTTAGAGAAACATTTATCAATTATAAATATGTTTTACAATACTCGGTGTATTATTAGATATTTTTAACCTACCTACCTACAATATTATAATTAAATTGTTATTAGATTCTGCACCTTGGGCCAATTTTTTGCAAGAGCACCTATCTTGGGCCCACTTTTTATGATTGGGTACCTATCTTGAACCCACCTTTATCATTATGTAGATACCTCATCATTATATAAATGAGTGGGTATCTCTCGCACTTTTAGATGGAGATATTTGTGACCCAGTGATAAATTTGGATGATGAAATAAGCAACGCAGGACGACATGCGCAATTTGAGCCTTCACCAACCCCGGCCACATCGCCGCCGCTGCGGCACCGGAGCGCCGCCCGAGGCCGCGTCAGACGCATCACCACCCGCTTTCCTACCTGAAGTTCAGGAAGGTGACCTGGACAATTTGGATCAAGATATTTTAAATCTTCTAGGAGACGACCCTTCTAATAAAGAGTCATGGCGGTAGGTTACATAAAGACATTGCTCCGAGGTGGACGCATATTCATATTAATGGTCTGGTAAAACACACTCAGACGGATCTAGTAAAACAATACTTGCCGCCTGAAAATTGCGCCCATATGTCTGCACCGCAGCTTAATCCGGAAATAAAAGCGGCGCTCTCCGACTTAATGTAAAACAGGAGCAGGGTAAACAAAACCAACTCGGCAGTGGTCTCGCAGCTCTCGGACAAGTCTTGAATTATAATCCCTCCAAAAATATTTAAAGCGTTGAGCGATGCAGGGAGAATTATTTGTGATAATCATTACAGGGAGTCATTATCACGTAGGTACGCAGTCTTAAACGCTCTCAACAGACACTTACTCTTACAGTTAAAGATACAAAGATTGATGAAAATCTCTGGTTGAAATTTATCTGACCACATAAAATCTTTTAAAGCAACCGACCGGTCCCGCGTCCCGTCGACCGCCGCCGCGGGACCGCCGCCAGCCGCGTGCCGCGCGGGGCCGTCAACGTGCCACGGGCTACACGAGATACCAGCAGCCTCAAATTAAAATTATTGGCATTGATGAACTATTAATGCCAGGATTTATCTCGCCTTGTACACCTTGTGAAGGCCAATTTATTTTACCAATTTTTACAGTGCCTAAGTCAAAAGGAAAACACAGATTTATATTAAACTTAATTTTTTTTAATAAATACATTGATGCGAACCACTTTAAAATGGGAGATCACCGCACTGATTTAAAACTATTGCAACATAACTATTACATGAGTACCATAGACCATAGACAAGACGCGTATTTTTTAATTTCAATTAATAAAAATGAATGAATGATGTTACGCTTTGAATGGAAATGTTAAACTTACGAGTTCAATGTTCTTCCGTTTGGCCTCTGCATTGCACACTACGTTTTCACAAAATTGTTAAAACCCGTCTTACAATACTTACGGTCGTCAGGGTTCCTATCGGTAGCATATCTCGATGTTTTTTTGTGTATTGGTCAGTCGTATGATGAGTGTTTGAAAAATATCACCACAACAAAGGAAGTTTTGGAGAATTTAGGCTTCGACACTAAAAACATGATTATTATCCTACCAGAGAAGAAGAAAATGCGTATTAAGAATAAAGCTACAGAGTTATTATTATTATTTTCTTTTAGACACTTTGCTGAATTCATAGGCCTATTGACCATATGTTACGGCTGGATCAGCTAAGTTATCAGGAACCCCATGATAAAGCGAGGCGCGCCACTAGACTTGCTAGAGATTATAATGGTATCATTTGCACCGAATACTTTAAAGCAATATAATATCACGCTAAAATTTCGCCCAAATATAACTCAACGTGGGATACTAATGTCGTGCTAAACTACCTTTCTGATATGTATCCCTACGATAATATTTCGTTACCTAATCTGACGTATAAAACTTGTACTCTTTTATGTAAAGCTCAACGAATGCAGACCATTAGCTTAATTAAAGTACAAAACATGATTCAGGATGATGCGATCATTATAAAGATTAATGATTCAATTAAACCATCAAGGCCTGGAGCTTGCCCACCGCTCATCAGAAGGGGAACCTCATAACAAAGTTGGAACCTAGACACTAGCGCGTTGGGTAAAAAAGGTTTTACAGGCAAGCGGTATCGACATATCTGTATTTGGTGCTCACAGTTACCAGATCTGCATCAACATCTGCCGCACACAGATCTGGGGTCAATCTGGAGGTGGTTCGTAAGGCCGCAGGCTGGAGATCCAATGTTTTCATTAGGTACTATTGCAGAGAAGTCGTACAAACAAATCAAGATTATTTTATTCATGCAATATTCAATCAATGCTAAAGTCTCAGGGTATCTGCATTTATATTTATTAACGTAAAGTTAAGTGAGCGATAAATGTATCAATAACCTTTTGTATTTAACCAAGTGCTTAATTTTCTCTGATTATTTGAACGAAATTAAAAGTTTACTTGTTCATTTTAACATTTTATTTATTTTCTGTTCTGTTAGTTACGTACCTGTTCTGTTCGAATCAATTTAATTACTTCTAAACATCCGCAAGTAAATATGTGATCGTCTTCGGTTGACACCCGAAGTACCATATAATTAAGAATCAAACGAACTTACCTTAGTGATGTTTGATTCCAATTGTGCAAGGGTCTCAACCGAAGACGATTACATCTTCCCAGCCCTCCCATACCCAACGAAAAATACATAAAGTGTTAGTTTTACTACAAGCCTGGGTTGGATTTTTCCACTGCCCAATCTCATACCGCAAGTTCTGTCACATCTCACATACACATAATTTTATAGCCCCCTTCTGGGAAAAAGCCTTTTGGAGGGCAGACCCAACAGAGAGCAGGCCCAGCTACGTAGCAGATGCAAGACCTGGCAGAAGTTCTTATAGACACGAGGTCAGGGCACCATCCGCTTGACATTCAGAACATATCTTTGGAGGCATCGCTGATACAAGGCGGGCAGAAATAATAGAAGATTGGACAGAAGAAGGAAAAGAGGCCTACTGCTAAATAGCTGGAGAAAATCTACCATAAGGGCCGCGTGGAACAAGTGGGAAACGTGGTGTTTATCTCTTCGTAGATTTCAAATGTCCAGAACTATCGGTAGGCGCCAGATACACGGCAACACGAGAAAAACGGAAGCCGTAACTCAACAAAGATGTTTTATTGGTAGGTAAAACTCTCTATTCAAGCATAAATATTTTCAGATTGCCTTTTGGCAAAATGGATATTGATTGAATTAAAAGAGACATATTTCATTAACACATTTATTATCTCATATAAACTATATCGAAAGAAAGTTAAGATAGAAAAGTTTACTGGAAAGGCCACCTTAAATATTACTCTGAAACATTTACTTAATATTCAAAAGACAAATTTGAACTTTAAATGAGTTTCCGAACCTTGTATGTTTAATATTTTATAAACATACTACAGTTCGAAAACCTTAACATGAAATATAGATTAAATAGACATATTATTAAACTTTCCCGCTAATTTATTTGCAATTGATATACGAAAATATAACTTATTATATCAATAAGGCTCATATTTATTTAGTAATTATGATTGACATTGGTGTTTTCTCTTGAGCAATGCAAATCGCAAATCCATCAAAGCGGTTTGATTTAACAATATTTTAGAGATTCTATGATTTATAAAACCTTTTAACTCTACAATTTTAAATTGAATGAAACTGCGACAGTTTACACATTAACAATGGGTTATTAGCGTTCCGTTTTAACAATTTATTTATTACTAGACCACGTCTAGCTTTTTAATTTAACAAATTAGAAAATGTTTTTAAATGTTTGAGATGGAGGTGTCTGACTGGTGTTCTACTCTCCCATTACATCTTCGTATTGTTTTCTGAAGCAGTCTCCGACGGGGAAGAAGTCCCAGCATCTCTGCGTATACATGTTCCATACGTAAGTTTCTTGACCTGAAAAAAATATTTATTTTTATTGTATTTGTAACTATAAATACACTAGCGCATGCGAATGTTCTTAATAAGGAATGTTCTTAATAAGTGGGTTGGGTTAGGTTAGATATTGCTTCCCGCCTTATCGTGGCGGTGGGGCTCAGTAACCGTGGGTATGAGCCATCCACGGTGAAGATAGAGGCCGGTCCGTGAGGTAGGATCGGCCAGAGAGGGCCTCGAGGGCTGCGTGGAGGGCTGCGGGGACTCCGAGCGCGCGCTGGAGGGCTGGGCTGCGGGGACTCCGAGCCAGGCGCGCGCTGGAGGGCTGCGCGGGGACTCCGAGCGCGCTGGAGGGCTGCGGGGACTCCGAGCCAGGCGCGCGCTGGAGGGCTGCGGGGACTCCGAGCCAGGCGCGCGCTGGAGGGCTGCGCGGGGACTCCGTGCGCGCTGGAAAGCTGCGGGGACTCGAGTCGAGCGCGCGCTGGAGGGCTGCGTGAAGGGCTGCGGGGACTCCGAGCCAGGCGCGCGCTGGAGCTTGAGCTGTATTCGCTCCCGGCTGCGACGCTGACCGCGAGCGCCTCTTCGACGGAAAAACTCAAGGCGGCGCTGGCGGGGGAGGGCGGGGACTCCCGCCCTGCACAGCGCCTACTCGGGGCGCGGCGCCCTTTTAAGGGCGCAGAGAGGGGCCCCCATGGCCAGTGGGCGTCGCGGTGTCACGGCAAGGCTCCCGTGGCGCCCACACCATGGGAGTGGTCCCACCTCGATAGGAGAGCCCCACAGACCCGTCACGAACAGGGGAACAGGGGGCGTGCATTTAAGTATAAGTATTAATGTAAATGTACCTGTGTACTCGGTGTCGGGTTTGTTGATGAGATGCATCACGAAGAACATGTAGTTGGCCAGGTTGTGCTCGCGCTGCACGTGCGTGTCGAACCCGTGCGGCACCTGACGTGCACGAAAGTTACATTTATATTCAACGTTCCCATGTTCCACTAGAAGAGCAATGGTGGTTAAACCAGGCTACGTTCAACGTTCCCATGTTTCACTATGGTGGTTGCACGTGCATTGTTGTAGGGGGGTGTACATGATATCAAATCACCTTATCAAAGTAGTCTTTATTGATGCCGCATATGAAGCAGTTGGACTCCATGTCCTCCTTCACGGATTCGAGTTGGTCACGGAGCTCTCCAAACGCGTCGATGATAAGACCTGTGAGTGTACATTTCATATTCATAATTTGGACACAATACTTAAAAGGTAGAATATAATCCCAAGTGTATGCGAAAAAATGCGATAAAAGTGAAGCGTCATGGCAATCTGGGCGTCAAGTAGATTTCTGCGTTCCGTCTGATAGTGACGTGCCCAGGGGAGCATTTTCCGGAGGCAGGGATAAACACGAACTAACAGTGGTAACATCTGTTGCACGAATGGGCCGGCTCGACCGGTGAAATACCACCACCTCACAGAAAACTGGCGTGAAGGTAACTCTGCGTTTCGTATTATATCAGTCGGGTGACAGAGGCCTAATTTCAGTCCCCCTTCCCACCCTTTCGTCATAAGGATAGGATGGGAATGGAAAGAGGATTGGACGCTTATTGGAGCTTACGCTGGGTAAAGCTTAGGTAGGTTTAGATGCGCATCTTCCTCTATAAGTATAAAAAAACTCACCCTGCAGGATGGCGAGTAGGATGATGATGATAAAGAAGAAGAAGGTGATGTCGAAGATGATGCGGTACACCTCGCTGTCGTCCCCGTCCGGCGGCTCGAGTTCGTCGCCGATACCGCCGCCGGCGCGCACGCCCTTGTACAGGTTGAACACGAAGCACTGCGGAAGTAGTTGCCTTTTATAAATACAAAGCACTCCTTACCGTGACCCAGAGAAGTAAAGATTACGGACTTCCATTGGACACGACAACTAGGATGCACCCTGCTATCACTTTAGCAACATAAATTTTTCTTGCCAATAGGTCTAAGATGTGATATCATACGGTCCTGATCAAATAACAGATATGTTGAATAACATGTACCTACAGCGATAAATCGCAACTGGGTCCTGAGGTCACTGTTTCATCGTAAAAATCAAATTTAATTGAACCCTTGAACGCTGTTGCCGATTTTAGAGGTTATGTTTGATTGAGACGTCAGCGACGTAACGGAACTTGTCTCATTCACAATGTACATATTGTTATCTAGTTTTGTTTGACACAAATGATTTCAACAACCGGCGCTAGATAATGTAATGCAACTCACGGTGAGCATGTCGTGACAGTTCCTGTTGATCTCGTCGTCCTCCTCCTGCACGTAGAACTTGCGGAAGAAGTTGAACGCGATAACCGTGTAGATGTACACTATGATCGTCAGCAGCATCACGGTCAGCACCAGCTTCAACAGGAAGGTACCACAACATTAAACAACATCTGTCTTCATTCA
This sequence comes from Papilio elwesi, assembly GCA_029849275.1. Lineage (NCBI taxonomy): Eukaryota > Metazoa > Arthropoda > Insecta > Lepidoptera > Papilionidae > Papilio > Papilio elwesi. The sequence continues at coordinate 3,455,923 of CM056713.1, forward strand.
TTCTTCAAATAACTACAAGAACGAGCCAGCGTTTAACTTGACATTAAGTGACCGATACCCATACGTATGAGACAAAACGTACAAAACTGGACTGGACTAAGAAATAGAATAATGACGATAGAACGAAAGAAATACAGCGCTTTGGTACGTTCTAAAATAATTACCAGTGGCAGAGCTCGTAGCATAGGCTGGTTTCACGCATGAGCTGAGGCGATGATAGCAACCTATGACAACCACGATAGTACGCCGGGCTACTGGCGTGAAAATTTGAAGATGCTACAGATCCCGTTTTCTTACAATCTTTCCAATTACTGGCTGACTAGCAATGCGTTCGATTCCTGCGATCTAAGAAAAGTTCTCCCGTTTATAGAACAAAGTAGTCGATGTATAATTTTGTCACCTGTTTCCCATTGTGCGTTACTGATTGCAAGATTGTCCTCAAAGTCTTGAAGCCGACGGCCACGTCGAGCAGGTGCGCCGCAAAGAAGAAATTGTTGAAGTTGCCCATCACGGAGAAGCTGAAGTACCACAGCGAGTAGAGGAACGAGTTGTCCGTGAAGGTCACGCCCGCCTTCCACACCTGGTAGCGCCAGTCGATGTTTATGATGCTGCGAACAATAAACAATAAAATCTTTTGGAGCCCACTTACTGTTCTTATTGCCCACTTATTGTCCTACTGTAAATCTAAACCAACTCAGCCATAGTACAGTTATTAACTATTTTATTGCTTTAGTTTTAGTAGTAGAAGTATTAGGATAGAAATACTGACTAATGGAAGAAGCCCTTGCTGCCCTCCTCCTCCTGCGCGGAGAAGGAAGTCTTCTCCATGCCGAGCATGTTGGATATGGAGTCGAAGTCGTATGTCTCTGAGTACTTGGCGCGCACTTTCTTCTTCACAAACTTATCCCAGTAATTAACGGGGAACGACCTGCAAATAACAAGTTGTTTGAGATAGATACACAATTACTTAAGATAATTCTCGCCTATTTTGGATTAATATTTTTTTTATAGAAACGTTGGCAAACGAGCAAGCGCACTGCTTAACTGATATCAAGTGACCGGTACATAGGCATTTGCAAGAAGGTGAGGTGAGTTGCAGATGCGCTGCCTATGGACAGCGGGGGAATAGATCCAGTTCCGTAAAATCCTCTTCCACCTCTCTCACCCTTTTCACCTACTCTTTCCTTAATAGAAATGGATGTTAAGGGAAAGATGAGTAGAGTTAAGACCTCTGGCACTTCTCTCATTGGACGAAACGCAGAATACTTCTACTTGATGTCTGTCTTGAGTGCGGTCGTGATATTTCGCTGTTTGTTTATTTTAGGCTCTACCACTGTTCAAATCAACTAAGTATTGTAAATTCAGTATCTGTTATAATTTTAAAGCATTTTATTTTAACTTCATTGTCAGTCAGTTGTGGGTCAGCAGAAGAATCAACTCTTGTATGAATAGGGGGAACATATATATTTATTGTTACTGTTTTACATACTTGGCGGATATGACGAGCTTGTCCCAGTGGCTCTTGAGGTCGTCGTCCTCCGGCTGCTCGGCAATGTACAGGCCGTCGAACTCCAGCTTACGAGCTATTTCCTTTTCGCGCTTGAATATCGCGAGCGGCACCTGGAGACAATTCATTAATACTAACATATTATATTAAGATTGGATACACACGCTTCTTACAATGCATTCTTTGGTATCTGGGACGAAGTCATGTAATCCCTCTGGGGGATACAGGGTTATGTGTGATTGATCCCATTAGGTGGCCATCCTGAAGCGGAACAGTAGCTCAGGATTACAAAGAAGACTGCAGGTCCATCTTTTCTTAGTTGACACTAGCGATCCGCCCAGGCTTCGCACGGGTAGCACCGATTATCTTACAACCACATGATTGCTAGTGGAATTTTCTAAAATTTGGTAAAAGAACTTATACTACTTACGTGCAAACACACATCGCCTTTTGTGATAGATACAGAGTGTTCAAATACGTACGGCAAAAACAAATAAAATGTACATGCCTTAAGATGATAGTAGCCGATGAGGATGGCGAGTGAGACGACAGAGTGCATGACCGCGGCGACCTTCAACAGGTGCTCCATGTAGAAGAAGTCCTCGTCGATGTGCACCACCTCCAGACTGTCCTCGTCATCGGCCGCCTCTCCGCTGCCTGTGGTCGTTGTGATTCAATGATAATTCCTTATTATTTTTACCATCCACACCATTGGCATGATGGTTAAGCCTGCCTCAAACAACCGCGTTGTGAAATGACCTCAGCGGTATTTTAAAATCAATACAACTTAGGGTCCACCAACAAGAGAGCGTACATTTTAAGGCCCGCAGCGTATCTGCAGTTGCTCTGGTGTTGCGCATGCTTATGGGTGTCATTGATCACTTATTAGACGACCGCTCCTTCGACCATTTGTGCTCTTAATTGTTCCATTTTCAAGACTTGGAGAAATTATGGATAAGATTCCGCAATTAATGACATATTTTTAACTTCTTATTTTTACCTTTTAGAATGCTTATGACTAATGTATAAAGTCCTCAATATTTCAAGTCTTGCCATGCGAAGATTGAGTATCACAGGGCGGGCGTATTAGCAGCATAATATATTGAAAGCCTGTTCTATTTGTACAATATGACCGTTGTTACGTACCATCGCCGCTGCCAGACCCGGACCCGGAACCGGAACCGGAAAGGACACCCACGCCGGAGCCCTCGCCGCCCTCCACCACCAGCGTTGATGCCTGCAACAGGAATAATATCAACACGTTAAAGACTACCACAATCAAATGTAACTGCAAGCAATCAAAATGTTTTTTTTTACTTGTGACTTTTAAAAACGATGAAAAGTGTATGCACACCACTTAATAAATGAAACAGAAGTATATAAATAGCTACATCATGTGGTTTTTTTTACAACTACCCATAGGAATCTGCAACAAGCAAATGAGTTGCAGATGCGTTGCCTACCTACTTTGGACAAAACGTAAACGGAAAAAAGGATATTTTCATTTGCTATCCATCCCCTGCTCCGTCAAATCCTCTTCCCCCAAGTTATATTACCTAAGGGATTTTAGGGGCCGCTTTTAGTTCTAATCTCATTTAAACTGTTACCTAAAAAATAGTAACATTTACGCTTGACAAAACAGGTGATTCCAAATGATTTAAACCATGAATATCCCTTACCTTATAGAACAACAGCACGAAGTTGATACAGAACGCGAGGACGAGCGCGACGTACTTCAGGTTGTAGAAGTTGCGCGCGAGGAAGGACACCGCGCGCCGCGTGTACTGCGAGAGGTCCACTTGCGACAGAGCTGAGGGAGCCGGACCTTGCACCGCCTGGGGAATGTCGATTTTATTAATTTTTAGATGAAGATTTGGACATTGATGATATAGAGAACAAAGCTAACGTCGACGCCGGCACGTTGTTGTTGAAACGATGGAGTTGGGCGCGGGACGGTGAGCTCAGCACCGCAGGCGATTCAGCTATGTCCAGAACAACAATAAAAAACTGTTCTACGTAAATGGCTAGGGTTTTTATCTGATTAGTCAAACTCTTACCATTTCGAGACACAAACTAAGCGACCCCTATCGTTAATAATCTAAAAATCAGGGCTCGGTAATGTTTGTTTACTAAAAAGCTTTCTAGTTCAAGTTTGAACTTGAATAAAAACTGAATAGAAAATACGAGGTGTCCAGAAATAGCGTGAACAATGTCACGGCATGTTATTGTGGCGAAAAAACGTTGTTTAACCCAAATAATTACAGCACATGCCTAGTTTGTATTTACTTAATTCTGCGACACCTTAAATAATATATTCTGCAGTTTTAGAGCTGAAGAACTTAAAAGGCCTATCACGGAAGTAAAAATTTTACCTTTTTGTCATAATAATTTCTTCCCGTTCCTTCCTACGGAAGCATGAATAAATAAAGTAGGACAATAAATAAATAAAGTAGGAAGAAGAACAAATGAAATACTAATAGAATTAAATAATTTTTACCTCTACCGGTTATCCAATAGTTTTTTTTTCTCAGGAACTGCAAATGGGATTTCAATCCTTATTTTGTATTTGACAATCCAATTACTATGGAATGCTTCGGGTTATAACATCACGCTACTACCCCCAGGAGCTGAGGTTCTAATGGCCGCATGTGAAATCGTGGGGCACAACATTATATACATTAATCCATAGCAGATACCTTTTTGCTCTCCGCTTCGATGGCGGACATGGCGGCCTGCTGCGCGGCCTGCGCCTCCATACGTTCTTGCGCCTGTTTCTTTGCTTGTTCTCCTCTGCAAATAGATATATAAATAATCAATAAACTAAAAATATATTTTTTATAATTATTATACTTTGATACAGAGAGCTTATTGAAGTATTGGGATTAGATTGATTGAAATGAACAGTTTAAAAGATTCATATGCCGATTCCCTATACATGAACTATAATGATTTATTACTGTTGAACCTGGCAGAGCAGTAAGTGCTCTTCTTGCCTCTACCACGTATCCGTAACCTAGGCCTCCGGCCTCCTAGGCTTCAAGCATTTCACTTCACATACATAGACAAAACGCAGTATACTTCTACTTCCCGCTTGTCTTTTGCGAGGTCGTGGTTTTTCACAGGTTGAGCTAGCCCATTTGTGCAACAGATGTTGTCGCGGGCTCTACTGTCAAAGTTGATTACAGGCGTCTCTACACATAATGTAGGTCTAGTACTATCAAAATGTATTTTATTCTAATGCAGCGTACCCTAAGAGATCGATGAGGGACGGCGGCTGCTGCTCCTCCGTGTGCTCCACGCTCTCGTCCGGAGACACCTCCGCCTCTTCACCGGATGATGGAGTCGATGTCGAAGGAGATTCGTGCGGCTTTACTTGGATCCTTCAATTATTTAGGAAATTAAATTTAATCGTCAAGTTTTGTTTTTTGATCCTTTTAAATGACCATTTAAAAGGATCAAATAATTCAAGTTAGAAAGAACATATAAATAACATGTCAGAAAACAAAATGAATTGATTCATTAAATACACATATATCAGAAATAAATAATGCAAGATAAAAAGAAAAGATTTTTTAAGCGAGCAAGCGATTACCTGATTTTACGTGAGCGTTATCCATAGACGAACGCAAGAAGCAATTTTTTTGCAGATGCGTTGCCAACCTTTAATGGACAGAGGACAGACAGAAAAAATGATATTTCCTTTTCGCCCCCGCCAATCCCCTACCAAGTTGAACATCCGGTGACCTGCTTGTTTGCTCTCCTAAAGGCGCCTCTCCCAAGAATTGCAATAATTAACGTAATTCCGTTGCCATCATCATAGATCATGGACTCCTGCAACTTTTAAACCGTAGGCCTATAAAGAAGACCTACCTACAAGGTCATCTTCCCGGTTCATCATTCTTTTTACTTCCATCGCCCATCCGGTTAGTTAGCGGTTAGTTCGGTTCTGACTACTTATATTACTTATGATCCTTGCATTTCCTTCTCCATTGTAACCTTTATGGCTTATGTCTTGATTTTTTTTAAAGCGGATTGAACCGCCACGTTTTAAATTAACTTACTGCCCATTGTCTTCTTTGGTGATGTCCAGTCCGAAGGCAGACACTTGCATCTGTCCCGTGTCATCGGCTGGCGGAAGTGCTGGGAGATGCCGAGATGGACCTGGCATTGAAAAATATTAAAGATCACAATCAGATAGTTTGAGCTTATAATAAAATACATCTGTAAGTTGTAGGTACAGGGGGATCAGAGGATGCTTCTCAACTCAACTTTCACCAAATTTACAATTACCAAAAGTATAAGCAAGAATGTTTCATAATGTGCATTACAATAAATGCAAAGGCTTTTCTAAAATTTCTCCTAGATTCTAAGTTTCCAGAACACATTACTACATAGTGTGTCGCAAATCATTGAGTGAGCCCTAACGTAGGCCGCGACCGACAGCGACAACCGCCGGATAGTTAGCCACAAACTGTTTGACGGAGGAGTGATGGGCGGGAAAAAGAACTATCCTTTATCCTCTTCCTTTTTTCTGTTTATCCCCTGTCCATTAATGGTAGGCAACGCGTCTGCAACTCATTAGCTTGTTGCAGATGCCTATGGGTAGCGAGCACTTAGTACCGTTTGCACGTTTGCCCCTTCTGCACAATAATACGAGTCGAGTGGAATGCGATGGATCCATGTTAGTCTCGTTGTATGATTATTTTTCGAACTGAATTCTTTTACACACTGCATTTGCTACAAACACGCCGCTGTATATACGTGCAGAAATATTTACAATTTTAATAAAAACAAAAACATTTACAAACATTAGACAGCATAAAAAATTGTTTATTATAAAGTGTAGTTTGTGTGAATCATTTGTTTAGTGTTAGCATCGGCGACATCAACAATTAAGACATTTGTTATAATCCAAAGACAATATTACAAAACAAAGTTAGTTACTTATTCAAATTATCATAGAAAATATTATAATGTTGGAACGTTCAAATTTACATTGAATTGTTATGTTGGCCGCGCGTGTTGAGTTTGCGCGCGTACTGTCTTTATTCTTTTCCAAAGCACCAATGATTAGAGAGGAGTATATGTTTACGTTATTAATTAAAAAAAAAACTTACGTTTATAAAAATATTTTAAGGGTTTACGACATTTTTACTAAAAGCAAATAAATTTTCCGTTACTTAATAAAACTGAAGAGTTTGTGTGTATCATCTTATAACAAATCTATAACCAACTGATATTTTTATTTATTTGTTTAAAAAAATGATTGGTGCGTTATTTGAAGCATGTTCGTTTAGCTGTATCGAAGGCAGACAGTACCGCAGGCGAAGCGTAAAACGTCGAATGGTATAGTGTGGTGCCTTACTTTGTTGTTGACTCAGAAATCTGTGCCTTAACTGACCAATTTTTTCCTCCTCCGTCGGTTCGGGCGGCGGTTCCTCGGTTTGTGGACCTCGCATTAGTCCCAAAAGCACGCCGAAAATGTACCTGAATTCAAAAATCACTAATTTGTAAGTCTATAATATATGTAAGTAACACTTAAGTGTGAAAATAGTCAATAAATAGATATCAAGATCTACTCTAAGCTATGGAGTGCCAAAATTGCTTGATGTCTTCCTTTAATAAGGTTTTATTTATTCCGATGAACGTTTACGGAGAAAGCTTATGAGACATATAAAGATCAAGAACGAAACTGTCACTTATTTACAAGTCAAGATTATAAAATATTTAAAAATTTAGTGTAATTAAGAGGTGACGAGCTATATAGCGTGAGATAGACAATAAATTAGCGGAGGGAAGCGAGATCGTATCACAGTTTACGAGGCGATTTGTGGTTTGAAAAATAGTTTGTTGTCAGCATTCATCAAACATACCTTAAACTAAATTTACTAAATGCTAAGCGTAAGAACATAGTTCGATAAAACATAATATTTATGTGATTGACCTCACGATGTTTGAAAAGTTACAAGAAAATAAAAATAAAAACATTTAAAAAGTACGTGAAGCATTTACCAATGGCTGCACCGATAAAGTTGCGTGAAATGAACAACACACCCGATCACATTTACAATCGATTGTGAGCTTTATTACATTACAATAAGAACGAAACTCACCTGACAACTACCAGGACACCGTAACCCAAGTAATAGAAGAGATAGAAGAACATCTTAAAGAACCCAACAGCTAGGTCTGCGGGTGGCATTTGCTGGAGGTCCGCGATTTTCGCCTTTATGTTGGATGGAGATAAGGATGAGAATGCCGTGGAGATACCGTCTTTGACGGACTGCCAACCGCGACGGAATGGATCTTTACCCGCTCTGTAATCAAATAAATACAATATTTTGTTAGTTACCTATTGGATCACCTTATGATTTAACCAACCACATTTAATGTAGTTCGTTTCCGAAGTGTTCTATAGTCTTTTCGTATAAAAATATGCTAAAGTCACACTGAGTCACCTTTCATCATCGTCATCTCCCATATACATGTAGGCGGCCTCTCTGTTCTTAGGCCCGCCGGAGCTTTCTTCGGAAGCGGCCATTAGACCGGACGCGTGCGTCATCTCAAATATGGCGTCCTCGCAGAAGTTGACGAACGCCTCCAACTTCTCCTTGTCACCGCCTTCTGTCACTATGCTGTAGAAGAAAGCGCGCTTCGACTCCTGGAGAAGACGTAGAAATTGTTAATTATTGCAGTAACATAATTCATATTCTTTTATATGCAAATTTGGAATAGGCTTTTACGTCGATCCCGAAGGATTTCCCACTTTTACAAATTCTATTTTCAAGTGAAAAGTCTATTGGTGAAGTGGACTGTGAAACACGTGATCGTAGGTCCGGATTCGTCATTCGATTATAAGTAAATTATATCGAAAATCAACTAATATTTTAACAAAAGAAAATTATAGTTCTGCTTTTCGCCTGCTAAGTGAGGTTCCATTACCCTCCCATTCCTTCTTCCTTTCCTTTTTTTGATGGGCAGCGATGGCGACATAACATTCTCTGTCTCGCTTGTTCGTTTGCCGACTATTATAATATCTCACTTTTATCTGCGGCTTCTCCCACTGCTCGATGTTGGACTCCTTTATCTCGAAGTAGACGCGCTCGATGCGCTTGGAGCCGCCCATGATCTCGATGCGGCCCAGGAACGGCTCGAAGTAGTTCAGCACCGAGCCGGCGGTCTCCAAGAAACGAGCTAATCTGTAACGAGCAAAGGTTTGTTTTGGATTAAGAGTTGGAGATTAGCAGAAATTACACACGCAACAGCACTAATTCAATCGCGATTAAACTTTACAGGATCACCCGCTAGGCCAATCTGAACATTTCCTGGACATTTCACCAAAATCGGTCCTCACGTTTCTTTATAATAAAAAAAGTTTACAGAACTTTTAAAATCGACCGACGACAAAATTGATTTCGACTATTTCTTGTGCTAAATATTTGAAAAAAAATTTCTGCAAAAAACATCTTTTCTGTTTATTCGCAGTGACAAGACACAAAATGAATCACGAATACAACAAGTAATAAATGTACCTTGGCTCATTGGGCATGTGCTCCGATAGGTTGGTCAGCAGCACGGCGAGGTTGAAGCCGATCTCCTTGGCAGGCTCGTGGAAGCGGTCGCAGAAGCCGATGTAGTCCAGCTTGCCGTCGTGGTTCGTCTCACAGCAAGCCAGCAGGAACTCTATCTCCTCACTGTAATGGTTTGTTAAAGTTCTACTTGTTTTGGCGTGTTTATGAAAAATTATGACAATTTTTACCGACGCGTAAAGGCCACCGTGGTTTCCGCCTTTCCGGTTATACCTTCTTTACCTGTGTGTATGAATATTATGGTATGACCATGATACGTTTCCAGAAACGTCAGTTATACGATAGGAGGGCAGGTCTTTTTGGCCACATCGGCCATGCCGTGAACGTGCCTTACCCATTGCTAGTAAACTTTAACAATTGGAGAGACCGTAAGTATTGTTGTCTACATTGCACTTGTGACATTGACCCGCTTCCTTGCGATAGGTGAAACCAAATGATTACATAAACTTACGGTGTATAACTCTTCTGCTGTTCCATCTTCTCTTTGAAATCTTTGGGAAGGACCCAGCCGTCGTTGTTGGCGTCGATCTCCTGGAAGCTGGGGCTGGACGTCAGGTCCTTCATCTTCAGAAACATGTCGAAGTACTTGAGGATCAGCTCGACGTTGGACGCGGACTCTACCAGCGTATCCACCATTTGCTTACCGATTGTTCCTAGATCGAAAACAAATACATATATTAGGTTTTTTTAGATAATCTGTAGATTCGTGCAGCGCCACAGTTCTAGCAGTAGGGTACGTCTCTTTGGATCACTAATTTTTCACGTTCATAAACTGTAATGCAGAATACTTCCTTAACGCTTAACCCATTTGCGATAGTAGTCTCTTATCTTATAGGGAGTTAAATTTAAAAACGCAATCACAGTGGGTAATAAATAAATGTAGCAATGAATAGAGGCAGAGACAGTATAGTGACGTTTCATTTAGGCTTTTAGTTCATTTCACTTACCATTCACAACATTTCCTTCGAGCATAGATAGCATCATTGTGATCATGTCTTTCTGCAGGTTGAGGAGTTCCTTCAGCAGGTCCACTTGAGATGAGTGCTTCGAGAGCTTGTCCTGCATGTGCGAGAAGAGGAAGAGGAAACCGCCGACTGCGTCCCATAACCTGGAGAAGAAATAGAGATAGTCACCATACTTTGTTTGAGGAAAAAATATTAGCAAATTGTGAAGTTTACTAAAAATCTTTTTAACTTCAAGACACGTGACAATGTGACATTTCGAAAGCCATGTTTATACATTTTGGACTTTTCTACTATCGATATCGCTAAAGGAATGTTATTTGTGTAGACCTCCTGTAAATTTTTTTTCGGATGAAGAATTTCACACAAAATTTTACCTAGAATGTGCTAAGGCCTGTTGGTTCTGCGTGCAGGGCCCCTGTATCACCTCAGTGAGAGTGTTGAACACTTGCGAGGCGACGCCGATCGCCTTGAAGAAGTTCGCCTTGCCAGCGGGGTCGATTAATTCCTATTATATAAAAATACACTATGATTAATAATAAAAATGAAATAAGTGACAGAACATGGTTTGGGGACGTTTGTAGACGAACAAAATACCGACATAACTTGTCAAACTTCGTAAAACGTCATCACTTCCCTCGAATCATATCTGGGTTAAATGGCTCTCAATTCTGCACAATCTAATACTACTAACACAATCTAATAACTAAACAACAGATGAGAGTATAAATTCCTCATTTCGCCGCCAGATTTTAGACTAATCGTGTCACAGCGTTGTTGACTTAGAACTCTACTAATCAATTGCATCGTACAGAATTGTCAGCAGTGCGCTTTGATCGAGATCTGATCTGAGAATGATCGAGCCACCGTTAATCCTTAAAGAAGAAGAATCGAGGGCCTGAGTTGCCATGAGCCAAGGTGCCGAAGAATTTAGACGATTCCTGAGTACTTGGAGGAAATTGGGAATAATTTAAGTGTAAGCCTATCCTAGTTTGTTGCTAGGTGATGGAAGAAGCTAACCTTGCTTGAGTAATGCCAATAGAAGTCCATGATAGACTCCTGCAGGCGCAGCAGGTAGTCAACGGTGCATATGACCACGTTCACCGTGGTCGTGTTACCCGCCTGTGTGCGGAGATAGTTCTGCCATTCTGAAATATATTCAAGGATTTAATTTAAAAATGTCAACGTTGTTAGTGAGTATATCAAAATTAACGGGTAACATAAAATGGAAAGTACCTAAAATAGTCATAAGTTTTTATTGCAACTAGTTTGGAAAAAACAAGAATAAACGACTGTTTGATGATCATCAACTCATCTAGACCCCCAGGAGATCCCTGGGGGTCTAGATGAAGTAACAAACCAATATCGATATCGCTAGTAGTAAAAGTAAAAAATATACAGAACTGATATACGTACGCTTTCTAAATGTCTGGTCTTTAGTAAGCGAAACGAAAAAAGCTAGACCAAGTATACATATTACTCTATTTCATGAAACGAATTGATGATTTAGCAAACGTTAATCCATACAAATCCTAGGACAAGCGGCACATTTTGACAAACAATATTTAGCTGTTGTTGTGTTAGCTATTCTTTTCCCCTTCCCACCCTTACCTAATTAGGCAAGTAATTTTCAAACGACAATTGTTACTGATTTACTTTCATCAAAAACAACGTTTGATCTCTGTAGGTAATAACACTAATGCATTTTATCTAGGGTCGCTAGTTACAAGCTCACCCAAGTTGTGTCCTTCGCAGGTGAGCTGAATGAACCGGAACAGTGCGCAAGTGAACTCCGCGTCATGCATGTTCTTCTCGCCCGCCGCGCCCTCCAAGCCTACCCCAAGCCCTGTAACATGGTTTTACTGTGAGTTCACACTGCCGAAAATATTCACATAAAACATATTGTCATCTGAGTTTTTCCAAAGAAAATATTAGTATATTCGGTATGTACCTTCAGCTTTAGTGTTCCTTTCGAACGCGTCCAGATCAAGTACCGAGCACGAGTTCATGAGCCCCGCTATCGACGTGAAGAACCCGACGTCTTTCTTGTCCTTCAGATGGTTCAGCATACCCTGAGAAACAGATGTTTCACACGGTCACTCTTATACTAATTTTAAGCCTCTAATTTTAATTAACAGTACTACAGTGTAGTCATCAGTCGAGCCGGCCCTGTACTGCTGCACTTTTCCTCCTGAGGATCTTTACCGTTATAATAATTTAGAAGTAAATTCTAAAGTTGAGGAATCTCTAACAATGTTACCATCTGAATGTCGATGTTGCCACCTCTCAGTATGGATATACCGAGCTGCAAGGTCTTCATCACCATGTCGCTGGGCATGCCCTTAGATGCGGATATGTGAAGCAGGACCATCTCGGCCACGCCCCTGTCGGCGAGGCGCGCCTGGTGGAACAGCAGCTTCTGTTTCTCCATCTCTTGCTCCTATGGAATTGATTATGCCTTATGAACAAAGTAATTAACGCCGGCGTTATGCATAATGCCTGTCCATCATGTATCACCAGTTAAAGCGGTCAAGGAATATTTATATTTAACGTGTGTTAGGAATACTGTCTGCTTACTTCATAAAGTACAAGTTAATTTAATCGACGATTTTTCAGCCCTAGCTGAATCCTATTTAAAATGTTCATATAGACATGTGGTCAATTTACATTGGATTAAAATGATTTCTTCATACAAACTTCCATTTTCTACTTTAGACCTTTCTTTAGTGTTCGCCTACCTAATAACAGATATCGCTGAGCAAAATGTCAAGTCTCTAGGCGCATTAATTTGGGCTGTGTGTTCATACATCAGTCAGTCAGTTTATTTTTTTATATATATTGAAAAAAATACTAATACATACCATAAACATATCCATTGTTTTCTGCATGTAATTTTATAATCTGTTTATTCTTCATAATAGGTAGAAAGCAAACGATTTCAATAATAAGAAATAAATCCCATACGAATTAATAACAGATTCGTTCAAATTATAAAAGTTCGAACATTTAGGAAATTAAGAAATAATTATTATAATTCTCCACTGTACTCGATAAAAACATGCTTTTCTGTTTGTCTGTTTGTGCAAGTGTGTTCAGTGTGTACAATATGTACACAGGTAAATTTGCCTCATGTGATCTATATCAAAGCATAATTTATTTTACTAGCTTTTACCCGCGATTCCGCTTTTAAGTTCTTTTTGGGAAGAAACTTTCCCCTGTTAAATAAATACCCTTTCCTTTTTGTATACTCCAGATAATGTGTGTGATCGGTGAAGTCATGAAACCGAAACAAACAAATATTCCCATTTATAAATTCGATATTAAAGTTAGGAGTCGCATTTCTTTTCGTACTTACATGTATACTCGCTCCCCCTTCTTCCTCGCCTTCGGCTTCACCTCCCTCTTCTTCTTCTTCACCGCCTCCTTCTTCTTCTTCTTCACCACAAGACTTCGCTATTATATGTGCATACGACATGTACAATGGATCCTCCTACGGAATAATCCATTATTTTAAAATTCAATAGCAAAGCCTTCCTACGTTTAAAAGGTTTATAATTGGAATTTAGTTTGTTACAGGCTTCAAGTTGTGTAAGGCCCCAGAGTAACTTAGAAACACTAAAACGCATTTGAACCTTTATTTTATTTAGTTGTATTACGAAATAACCATCGCCCTCGGTTTATCAGTTAGATTAAGAAGAGATATCGAAAATATTGCAGACTTGAGGTTGAAGTACTCTGCATTTCACCTGATGAGTGAGGTTCCGGAGGACTAAATTCAGGACTCTTCCCTTTCCCATCCGTTCCGAATAAGGATTGGATGGGATGGGAAGGAATAGAGGATTGGATAGGGACGCGATAGATGGGGAAAAGGTAATATCCGGCTATCCCCTCCTCTGTCTATTATTTTATTTAAGGAATTTGCATCTCATTTTCTTGTGGCGGATGCATATGGGTAGCGGTCACTTAATAAGAAATGACCAGCTTTCGCGATAGCCACCTTGATCCATTAAACAGACTGAACATCAAACCTGTAGAGCTCCAGATCGTTCAGTCATCGCGCCCCGACAGAAAGTGGTGACGAGTTGCGTGAGAGGGTCGGGTTTGCCTTCTTCTTCCACCACATCGCTCTTCTTCAGTTCCGCGTCTTCAAATGATTGCTAGTAAACAATACATATTTTTATCAAATCTATATATTAAAGGTGAAATGTGTATGTATGTTCCCTATATGTGTACATGGTGCTTATCCCCAAAAGGGCTCGTCGACGACCATGAAATTTTCAGTGTGATCCTGTGAAGTTATAACTCTATCGGATCAACGTAATAAGTGTTGCCCGGGCAAAGCCAGGGCGGATCACTAGCATAAAATATGATTTTTAAATTACCTTTTGTAAATTGTATTGTTAATGTTATCCCAAATATAACATAAATAAATTTGAACTGTACCAACAATAAGAAAACTATAAAGCATTGGGTTCGATATATTTAATTTATTAAATTGATATTTATTAAACATTTCGAGCATCGATCGGACGTTTTCTTGGTAATTGTTACGGTTGGGTTTTCTCGAAGAAAATAGAAAAGAGCTTTAATGCGTTAATTTCTTAATACTTATTGTAAAAGGTACTATAGTGACTTACAATTATTATTTATTAATAGAATTACAATACCGTTAGATCTTCAATCATGACTTCTTGTCCGGTGTTCTCCTCTTCGAGCCAGAGCTCGTAGTAGGTACGTGCGAATATGTTACATGCACGGTGCCTGTAGACAATATTATAACAATAATATCAGATAAAACAAATCATTCTAATGAAAGAAACAGTACCAACCTGTAAGCATAATACTTGTGAGACAAATTAAAGTAAGGGAGGTTAGCTCATTTCGCGCAGGAATAGTCAATTTGACAGAAGCGCGCGCGTGTTGCAGTGTACGGATGACAGAACCTAGCACCCGTAAGCCAATTGCGGGTGGAAGAAAACGCACACATGAAGCCCCGCTGATACCTTACAGCGGGAAACAGTAGGAAATTGGCTAAATGAGAAGAGAGAAGGGAACTGGATAAAGAAGAAGAGAGATCGAGGGATTAGGATTCGCGACACCTAACTTATATTCTGTGAGGTCAGGGCGCTCCTGCAGTCCGTCCCGGTCATACAAAGTTTTAGGATACGGTCCGAGATATAATGGCTTATCACTCTAATCTGGATCGCCAGTACTATCTCTATACTTTTTATTAACACAATCTGCGGCTAATAGGCTAATAACGCTCTTTAGACTCACGGAAATCTGAATTATATCTACAAACCAACTTACTTTAAATGTGCTTGGACTGCAACCAAATGAAGGTCGCGCAATTATGACATATTATGACACAATAATCCATATGATGACATATTATGACACAATAAGGCATTATAGTACCACGAATAAGCAAAATTGACGTCCGGTTGGTCATCTGCTGTGTTTTACTAATGTATAACAGGCTTATCCAATATCTACAACGACTAAGTTTATAAAGTGCACGGTACATATATGTACTTTATGTAGATCGTAGACAGGCGTAGGCTGCGTCATTATGACATTGAAGACACCATTATAATACATTATGACACTAGTGTGATATTGTGCCGTATCACCAAATATCTAAATCATACAAACCGGCTAAGTTTATATAGATGCAAGGATCGCAGACAGGCGACTGCGGCGCGCTTTCTCGCCGCGCACAGCACGCGCTGCCACGTGTCGGAGCGCTGCTTGGGCTTCGTCGCCTACGTCCATAGCGGCGTGCACAACACATGCTTGTTATTGCACTACATAATTAACATGGAGTTACAGGTATGCTTGTTATTGAAGTTACAAGGCTATAGGTATGCTTCAATTAATCAAGGTCATAGGTATGCTTTGTTATTGCATTATAAACCATTTAATAGCAGGAACCTCCAGCTATTGAATAGTTTATGACTGACGGTTCATAAAAACACACACACAAACAAAATGCAAAGTCATAATACGCACACACTCACATACATTCAGCACTGCAATAAATTATAGGAAACAATAACTTAAAGCGGAACTACATAGAATCTAGTCAGTGAATATGAGCATTCTAAAGCAACAACATTTTGAGATTTCAAAATTATTTGGAATTTTAAAATACACAGAAAAGAAAATATAAAATATGCCTACACACAAAACAAAAAAAAATACACAAAGCACCTTGGTAATGAATGTAGAGATGTCTGTCTGAAGCAAGCGATAACAGCGCGCTTCCGTTGTATCGACACAACTGAACGGTATACGTTTTTACTCATTTGTTGCGGATGATCGATCTGATTTGTGGAAATAAAAATAAATAAATACATATTTCAATGCTACTTAATACAAATAAATAAAATAAAGTTTACATCAGCAATGAAAATAAAAAAAACAACGAGATCAAGGATATGAATAAGGGTCCGAAGCTGAACAAGTAATTTATAAAAGATAGTAGAAAAATAAGAAAGTATCAACTAAAAATAATCAGCAAAAGTGAAAAAAAAACAATATTATGCATGCAATGAAAAACTATATAAATGTAAATATGTAATTTGTGCTCAATTAACATTCCAGAATGTTAAACAAATATCACTTTTTTAATTCAGCATTACGATAATATAATTTGCACAAATTACAGAACATCTGAAATAATGATGAAGATAACAAAGTAATACCGTGGCTCTACACTGCCGAAAACACACAAGACAGATTTTTATCTCATTTCTTTCGGAGAGAAGGCTAGAGAGAAACTTTATATCGCGATACAATTTTATAAAACTTAAAACCAATTTAACAAAATATTTTAAGCACATTAAACATGTTTTTTTTAATTTATTATATTTATTTTTACAAAGATATATAAAGAAAGGATAATATCAGATTGACAAAAACATTGTTTATCAAATAATATCGTCATTTTGTTTGTCTGAAAAATACATTTTTTACTTACCATATGTAATCCGAATAGTACTTTGCTCATTGCCACAATGCGTTCAACTGTGTCATCTATGATCTTAGCTTTGTTCTCCGCAGTTTCCACGGTTATGGCCGTCTTGCTCTTAGAGCCCAGTTTGCTGTACAGGTAGTGTTGCCAGGACATTTCATCCGCTGGATCTATTTTGTCGGGCAGCGTGAGTTGAGTTTTAGCGAATTCAGCTACGTCTTGTTCTGACATTTTCTGAAATATAACATTAAATAGGACATATATGTATAAGCAGTAGTGCAGACCGTTGTATTGAGTCAGCGTGACGTTGGCGGTCTAACGAAAGTATGAAGAGAATGGTGTACCATTGTAAGATGTCTTTAAATGTATATACAACTCCAACAATTTGAATAACATCAACATGAAATTTTGTATTTAGATTCGGTGTTTTTTTCTATAAAAACGTCTTATGTAATTAATAACTGAAAAAAGTTGGCGCCATCTTTTGATAGGTTTTTGCATTATTTATTGCTTATTAGATTAAATGTTAGCCGTGCTAAGTCTGGGACCAACGCTGTTAAATCGATTCTAGGAGTCAAGTTTATGTGCACGTATAAATGGAGATCGAATCTCAAATTCTGTTGCACTCGCGACAGTTGAATGTGTAAGATCTTTCTTTCGACCTCATCCCCACTTAGCATTAGGTGCGATTGTGTTCAAGCACTAGTTTATTCATTGTAAAAAAAAGATTAAAACTTGTCGATTGTTTGCGTATAGCGAGACTCAAGCTCGATTGTACAATTTAGATGCTTTAGAAATTTCAAAGAAAATTTATGCATTTTAATACAGCAAACTTTTAGTTTAGAGTAATTGTATACATATTGTCTATGATACCTTCAAGAAGCGATCTTTGCAGTGCTGCACCAGCTCCTGCTCCCTGCCCGCGAACAGGTTGAGTCCGACCGGCAGCAGTCGCTTCAGACAGGCCACCATGAGCGACGCCTGCACCTCCTTGTCCTTGTCACGCTTCTTGTCGCGGTGCTTCTTTTTTTTCTGTAAAATAAATAAATTTGTTTACAACTTCCATAAATAAATTTGGTTGCACCTCCCATAACATGGTGCGATGATCTGATCAAGGTTTTGCATGATTTTACTGGAAGTTAGATTTTTGGCGGGCTAATTCCAGTGGACAATATTGTGTAAAATTGTAAGCGAGAAAATAACTATAAAGTAAAGTATTCTGGCCTAAGATCTCCGCTGTAGAATAAATGAACAAAAAACATAAATGACAATTTATAAAGAAGAAACGTAGGAAGTGATTACCTTTCCACTACCTTGAGGTGTGCCATCGACAACAGTGGTGACCCGCCTTGTAGCTGTAGGCATTATGAGCACCTGTGGTCCAACAACGAAAATGCACTCTAAGACATAGAGAATAAAGTTAAAAAAAACAACGACCCATCTCCATTTGAGATAATGTTTAATCTTCTTGGATATGGGTCAAGAGTTTACATCATGCTGTGAGTTCACATGTATCGAAGATTTACATATAAATTGTGCAAAAAGATACTGTGCTACAGATAAATAAAGCTCTTACGTGATACTTTGATAATGAAGTTGGTACCAACCTCAAACTTATTTACTTTTAACACTAAGAGAATATTGAAAGACACACAGAAAA
This sequence comes from Papilio elwesi, assembly GCA_029849275.1. Taxonomy (NCBI): domain Eukaryota; kingdom Metazoa; phylum Arthropoda; class Insecta; order Lepidoptera; family Papilionidae; genus Papilio; species Papilio elwesi. The sequence continues at coordinate 3,474,617 of CM056713.1, forward strand.
AAACGTGTACACTATAAAAACAAATGAAGGAATCGGAAAGAAGTGAAAGCAATGAAACATTAAAAAATAATATTTAAACAGGAGATACTTCTCAGGTACTAAAGAATAGCTTACACAGGTAAATTGCCATTTTTTTATGAAATGCACTTTACAATACCACGATCAGTGAGACAAATAAAGTATACCTTGTCTCACAACAAGATGGATTTTTTGTAAACAACGAATTTTTGCGTTTAAATTCTTGACTATCCATATTATACAATTTCACTTAATGTTTTCTCACGATTTCCCCAAAACTACAACATTTTCGATGAAAGTATCAAAGTATAATGGCCGCCGTGTATTGTTAATGACGTTTGTTTACAGAAATTCTATCTTGCTGTGAAACTAGACATATAAATGATGATGATGAATGAGATAAGTAAAATAACAAGTATCTTGTTATTTTAAGAAGATTAAAGTAATGTAATGGATTTTGTTTCATCTTACCATATTATCGATCTCATTCGCAGATATAAAGTTCTGTTCCTCCTTCAAGAAGTACTGACTCTTAGACCAGATGTTGAAAATCTCAGCGACGTGATTGTAAAGTTCCTCGGCCTCTGTACAATTGTAAGACAGTCTCATTAAAGAGGTACAAAAACAACACATTATTTAAAAAAACAAACAATTCAAATAAATCGAAACAAGACTTCAAACAATTGCCACAAACATTTGATGAAGATATCAGAAAAGACATTTGGAACCCAAAAAAAGGTCAGGACAATATTTTTGCTCCTGATTTTAGCGCAGTGAATAATTGAGCTAACCTTGATTTCTTTTTTCTTCGCTTTGCTTAACAATAAAAATATATTAATGCATCCACAATGCAATGGCATAGAAAAATTATAAACAAGAGTTATTGACATTTCGTTAGTATACTTCACTTGCACCACCACCATGAGAATTTAAGCCGCCAATAGCCTAATACGGACCTCGAACATAAGGTCGTGGGTTTGAATTAGCCATTCGACTATTCACGTCTATTCATTCAATAATCGACTAATATTTTACACACAAAAAATATTGGTGTAGGGTGGTGTAAATAAACCTTTTAATTAGATGTCCAAGAAAGTTAGATGCACAAGAAAGACCTAACACTTTATTATTTTTTGTATTGACACTTCTGGGGTTCTGAAAATCCTACTTGTTTCTATTTTTATTTATTACAAAGTAACACACCTTATATAACAGATTTACCTGGAACGTTGTTCCTGAGCCAGTGATTCCTCTGCAGATCAACATACTTAATGAGTAGCGGATAGAAAGAATAAATGTCTCGGACCAGGAGCTGCCAGTCCTCTTGTATCTGCGATTCCACTTGCGACGTGTCGTCAGTAGAAGACTAAAAGGAAGGAGAAAGTTAAAAAACATACGATACTTTAAGTACAAGAGGTTTATCGTTTTCATTACTTTCGGGTACTAAGGTCGTTTTAGTATTTGATTGTATTTTATTGTTAGGTGTCAAAACAGTATTTTATATTGTGACAGCTTAACAGAATATAAAGCAAATATAAGTGCAGATTTATCAGCTATCTGGTGGATCGGCCAATCAATGTATTTACTAGTTATAAACGAATATTGCAAATAAAATAGAATAAACGTAATATTGCTGAGAAAGTTTATGATATTGGAATGCGTATGGTGTTACATGTGGGCATCAGTGATCACACGCGACCCGCTGTTCCCTCGCCCCTTTATCACTTAAAAAAGTGTTTTATTTTTCGAAGATATTTGAATGTTGTGTACATATACCTTTATGAATCCTCTCAAACTCTCTTCCTTATGGAACATGGTATCCGTTCGTTTCCTCACTCGCTCCGCTAGAGGCAGGAATGAGTCCCTCAACAATTCCTCGGAACTGTTGATAATGATCTGCTGAGTGTACGTCGCGATGCGCGTCATCCAAGGCGCGCTTTCGTTTCCTATATTCTTCTTGATTAACTTCAATACATTCTTCAGGAGCTGGTTCATGTGTTCCGCTGTCACCATTGTAACATGGTTCCTGTTAACATTTTTTTATATATAGTAACTGTCATAAATTAAGTGTTGGTTTCTATATTTTAATCATATGTTCTAAAATTTGTACGAAGTCATCATCATTATAAATTGAACGTTCACTATTGAACTTAAGTCCCCCCTAGGAACTAATCTTTCCGCCATTTCGCTCATTGCAATCCAATCTTAAAGTGTAAAAGAAAGACCAACGCTGTGTCCAGTTTTGGCCGTTGGCAGTTGCAAATTCAAATAAGCATGTTGCGGACGCATGTTGCACGTTGCGCGTGTTGTTCACATGAACCTCGTAACATTTTCCGTACCAAGTATGGCGGCTAAAAAAAATTTTCACTTTAAAAACAAATTACCCGCCAGTTGGAGTGACATTATCAGGTCCCTGCGCCCACCAGAAGGGCAGGTAGGAGCACAGAAGTGGCATCACTACGTCGATGATGTGTGGCGCTTCGTTGTACGTCTTATCTGACTCCACGAACTGATCCACTTCATTCAGTATCGTCTCTAAGATGGGCATGGATTGCTCCATCTTGGCCATTATATCTGAAATACAAATAAATGATTAACACTTTTATCACAAGCAGAGAAAAATAAGTAGACCTCCCTATCCATTCTTGTTTGCAACATATTAAGTCCAAATTGTTAATTCCCAATTAATAAATGTAATAAAGCTTAAGGGTTTGTCAGTTTGAACGCGTTAATCTCAGGGATTCCCGATCAGATTTGAATAATTCTTTTTGCGTTTGACGAACCAATCATTAAGGAAGATTATAGGTTATTGAAAATTAGCCTTTGGAGCTGAGCAAAAAGAATAAAAACGATAGTCGATGTGTACCGCGAGGCAAAGCTAGTTCATATTATAAAAAGTAAAGTAAATTCCAAACCTTGAGCTTCTAAAGAATGATCAGCGATGCGATTGAGGAGCGAGAACTGATTGTGCTTGTTGAGGTGCGGCTCCAGATACGCCACCGGGAACGTGGAGCTGAACGCGCCGAGACAAGATCCCTGGGAGACACAAATGGAAATGAATACAATCCATACCGATATTATAATAGTAGTACAGCTCCATGCATTAATGGTCCATTACTCTCTGTCACTGGAGAAGACTGGGGAAGTACCAAGACTCCACAGAAGACTAGGAACAATCTTCTTACGATTTATGCAAGTCTATGTCTAGCTAAAGATGTCTGTGGGCTAAAAAAAGAGAGAAAAGAAAGGAGACTGGAATAATAACTGTTAGAGTGGTAACTGACCAGCGCTGGCTTATTCCTCTCGATCTCAGTCTTCAAGTATTTTCTGTCGTGCGTGAGCATAGCGTCCGTGCCCAGCGTGTACAGGGAGCCCAGCATTTTGTATGACGCCACTTGAATCTCGTCCACTGGCACAGAAATTATTGTATAAAACAATCCGTTCGAAATAGTTATACACTAATAGACGCATAAAGCAATTTTAGGAAACATATTCACGAATTTAACGTCCGAGCGCCTTGTGCCCAGACACCTGGGATTTTTTATAGTGACTACTGCCCATAGGCAACAAGCAAATGAGTTGCCTCTACCTTTAATGGACAGAGGAAGGTAACAGAGAAAAAGGATATTTCCTTATCCATCCCCTCCCACATGATACTCTTACCATTTCCTTCGTTTTCTTATAGTAGCTAGAAAAAAATATGAATGGAATTAGGGGCAGAATACTTCTGACTTCTATGAGGTCGGGTATTTCAACGGTCGAGCCGGACAATTGGTGCAAGGGATGTTGTTGCGGGCTCTAAAACTGTTGAAATTCTACGTATGCTATGCTGTGATAATATTACAATATATAAAAACAGTTTGTAAGTAAAATCCAATATTTCTTGCACCGAGTCATAAAATAAAATGATAAAGTCAAACAAGATTTCGTAAATCAATTTTATTTTATGATGAACAACGTTCAGATGTAATAAAGTTCTATATATGTTTGGTGTTAACATATTAACAATAGTTCTAAATAGTGAAAATGAAAAATGTGGTTGTGCGGTGGAATCATTCAGATGTTCTTAGTTATTTATGGCAGAGTTGGGTTCATTTATTATTTATGGCAGAGTTGGGTTCATTTATTCTCATTAAACTGTAACTAACTTTTTGTCGATTTTAGTTTGTTGAATCTATCGAAAACGAAAAATTTTGTATCCGATTCATCATATCGTGCTTAGAATCTAATAATTGCGATAATTAGTTGATATTGATGATGGTGCTCACTTAAGAAAACATCACATTTGCTTTAAAAAATGTCAATTACACTTCTGGAGGCTAGAGCAACATAGTTTTACCAAAATATACCTACAATAATATTATTGTTCTTATTAGGTATTTTATTCCCAGGCAAGAGAGGATAAACTAGATCGAGCGCTAGTTAAAGTAATACGTAATATAACTGAAGTTAACCAGGACTTGTTGCATTTCATAAGTAAGTATTACGTGTAAAGTAATCTTCAATTTAAGCAAATAATTGTAGGTAATACTTAATATAACCATCCCTTATGTCGAGAACCTCGTGAATGCCGAAACAGAGAAAAAGAGAAAATATCTCCAACTGGCGCACGAGGGGACCAAAATTTGTCTATTGAAATTAACTCGATAGTCGTTAATGCAAAGTCCCAGTCAGCCTGTACAGACAAGTGACTGGGACTCCGGGACGGTGTGCTCCGAGTGATAATACGGAAAGCGGTGCTTCTCGACACCGCCCGAACTGTCCGCCGGTTTCTCTCCCCTAACTCTCGGCCGTCTGGTCCCTCCTGCCGTCAGTTGGACAATAAAAAATATAATAAACATTCAAAAATAATATAACTTAAATGCTTTCAGAAAATGCACACAAATCGATAGGAGATATGACAACTGCAGAAATCATTACACCTAATGATCGAAATGAAATAATAAATGGTCCAGAACAAGAAGAACATCTACAATTACCTAACGATTTATCTAAAGATGTATCCAGCGAATCAAAAGAAATGGTCGCTTTAGATCCGAGAACGAGATCGAATATTCTTGAAGTTTTAAGAAACACTTTACAGCTTTATAACCGTGCAATACCCGAAAGATATTTTAAAAGTGATGCAAAAACAAAAACCACACTAAAACTTGAGTTTGATGATGACAAAAGGAAACATCAACTAAAAGATATTTGGAAAACTTTGCCCATGAAGTTAAAATCATTATTACAAAATGATAATGACAATTTATCTTCTCAGAGCTTTGAAGAGAATAAAAAACCTATGATAATAGTTTTGGCTAACTTAGATAAGGTATTATTTTCAGTTTAATTGTAATTAAATTTGTATTCAATACAGTTATCGAGTATTGAGATAGATATAAAATGTGATATAAAATGAATATAGATACAATAGAAGAATAAAGAGAATAGAGAGTAAAAGAGAACCCTTAATTAAGCAATAGACTTTGCAAATCCAAATCATCTGAAACACAATGAACGATAAATCGTTGGCAATTGTTGTTGCGATATTTCTCTTGTCCGCGCTCGCTTACTATCAAAACATATTTGGTGTATCGCGTGAATCTTAAAGGGTCGTTACTGTAAATTTTGATTGACATAATTTATGGTTAAGTTCAAATGAATTGTGATGCACTCTTACTCATTTTCAGACAGATATTGAAGAAGACGATAGATCAGCTACCAAACAAAGTGAATCTAAAGAAGAACGAATCAAAGCGAATCTCAGAGACGGCTGTGTAACATGTGTAAAATCTCAAGTAAAGAAATGCTACAAGGTATTATGGTAGTTACTTCTATTGCTTACTAGTAAGATTGCGAAACCGCGAGGAAACTGTGCAATAGATAAAAATTCTGAAAACAATATTTGTCAAACCTAAGCATATAAATATCAAAAGTGAAAATGTAATAAATCCAATTTTATTTAAATTACACCGTGATTGATATTTCTCAATGGTTGTATTTTCAAACAATAATCCATAAAGAGATTGAACAGCCACGGGGATGCCACACAACCCTGTCTTACACCTTTATTGATGCTAAACCAGACGAGTAGGCCCCGTTAATCCTAACATAAGCAGTAGAATCTTTTGAAAGAGACAGGTGACCCTCCCCGGTTTCGCCCGGGCACCACCAATTACGTTGATCCGATCGATACCAAACACAGGAACACCCGCTTAGCCAATCTGAACAATCCCTGCAAATTTCATCGAAATCGGTCCAGCCGTTTCAGAGTCTAGGTAACATACATACTTCGCTTTTTATATACCATTTCCCCCTCATAGCATCCCATGCCACCTCTAATACCTCCAAGAACATGTGTACAAAGTTTCATGATGCATGAAAGCGTAACAAACAAACCCACATTCACATCTATAATATTAGTATCACTATCACTGTTCAATCCAAGCATTATAAAAAATCGAAATATGTTTAAAATCCAATTATACCTTAAAGCGATTTCTCCGAACTGACCTGCCTCGTCATGCTTAACTCTTATGACATAATGCAGTTGTATGTGACCAAGATCATCGTCAGTACAGTTTACATCGATACACACGTATTCTTTTTATATCTGTATTCGACTCGGCCTCACCTCACAAATATTTCAATCTAAGAAATCTTAGGATCTCGCACCTGAATAGATTGTACAATAAACTGCCAATCCGTAGACAATTAACAACCATTACGTACCATTTACTTTCTACCCATCCGTTGCTGCGTGTGCATTTATTGCTTACTTAGTTAAAGTTTACCGAATAAAACTGAAAACAATCGTGAAAATTAAAATTATTACGTTGTAAATAATAGTATAGATTTCTTTATAACATCGACACAACAACTAATTCTCAACTGTACTCAGATCGGTCGGTATCTAGAAATATCAACAAGAATAGTTATTGTTGCACTGGAGGTACAGGGTACTTCCGAAATATAATCAACATACAGAATATATCCTAGTGTAAAATATATAAAATAACTTATTTCAATTATCTTTCCAATGTACTAAACAACAGTAAATTTTCTTCGATAGTTTTATTTCAATATTGGCGGGAATGAGTAGATTAAGAGTTTTTAGCTGTATTACGAAATTTGTGGAGCGCATTTCATCATTTTACCAGTCAAACGAACATTAGCCCACATTTTCTACAGAGTGGATTGAAATCATGAACAATAAAACGATTTTGACTTACAATTGAAAATTCCTTAGCTGGTTGACGATAACGTAGTCGATCTAACCCAAGGAATCCTTTTACCATCTTCATTGCCGCGCTGGTATGGTAAAGTTAATGAATTCGTGGTATTCTGTACGCAAAACGTATGACTTGAAACAGTATTTTGGGCAATAATACTACCATTCGGTAACGACTATACACTCGTTTTTCCACGAGTTCATTTTTCCGCACTAAGTACTGTAAACCAGATTCTTTTAATTGAATGAAAGGTTAAATGTTGTACGCTAATGTGCTAGAAAACGTTTATAAAATTTTTCGAATACAAATTCTCAATTGAAACAACAGTACTGAAAACTAAACCACGTCAGGATCGATAACGGAAAAACTGTATATCACAAAAATGATTACCATTTCAGAACCGAACTATACTCTCAAGTTAAGTTATCAAAATTAAGGGTATCTGTAAATCTCAGCAGCTTAACATCGTAAACCTTAGAAATACTAAATTAAGCCGCGGTCTTATTTTTAGCGTGGCACCCGATTGACGGTAGCCTTTTAAGGCAAAATACGTTCACATATAAGCACAAAATATGTATGACACAATCTCACTAATAGAAGTCAGAACAGAAAATAGTAATTGAATCAGGAAAACTCACCACGATTCAATTTTGCTGGGTTGTCAAAAACCTACATGTACATTACACAATACACTGTACACACTAGATACGACAACTTATAACAATCGGTCAAGGCTCGGGCCTCAAAAGGTGTTGTCACGACCGTTGTCAGGAGTACAAACTGAGTCTCCTTCCTTTGACAAGTGCTTATAAAGACATTTGCTGTCTAAAGTCAGCTACGAAACTTTACGTTTCAGTACCGTACTCATACATTTTTGGCCAACCGGAAATGTGAGCGACAACATGATTAAAGTAAATAACGTAAGATTTTTGTAATCACGTATGTACTTTATTTAAAAATAATTTAATGGCATATATATTTCACAGGCATTAAAAGATTCTACAAAGAAATCATGTGAAAATTACAAATGCAAGAGTAGTTTTAAAAGAGCGTTTAAAAGTAATAGTAAGAAGGGGTGCGTTGCTGAATTTTGGAAAGAGGAAAACAATAAAGGGGGAGGTAATAGAAAAAATGTATCAGCGACTATATATATAAACCATCCAGGTAATTAAAACTTTTAAGCTATATGCTCAAACTGTATATATTTTCATTTTGAAGTATAAATGCTTACTGTTTATTTTTCTCTATTGAAACGCAGACAGGCCTCCCTATGTACGAAGCGTCGATTTGGATTTCGCGTGTGAAGACGAAAAGGTGATGTTAGGTGTTATATTTTTAAATATTATCTTAGCGATACGATGGAATAGTATAAGATACGACATTAGAGATCTATACCCTCATCTGTTTTTTTCGGACCTAGATTATGTTAGGTAATATATATATTGATAAATCACAAGTGACTTGCTGAGCTGAATCTGGGGTCAAGTTATTGTGGACGTTCAATCGAAAGTGCCATTCTTTCCCCAATAGAAAGGTCACGTATCAGGGAGTAACCGCGCCTATATTTATTTTATTTGTCTGTCTGTTTACTCAACCAAAACTGTAAAACGTATGTGATGTTACAAACTCTTTAACTCTCATCTGTTTTAAAGGACAACTTACATTCTCGTTCTCTCGACCAATTAATAAATCCGACGACGCCGGTAAACTCTGGCTATAAAACAGTAAACATTCTTCGAGACAAGTATGAAAAGGCGTGCAAGAAAGCCGTAGCCAAGAAATGTAACAAAGTATGCATTGATGTTATAACGTAAGTCAATTTGATACAGCGGTCATTTTAAGAGTTTAATTACAAAGTTACGCCTCTTTCGCCTCTTCTACAACTATGCATATATATTCGTCAGTTACTGGCACTACTCAAATAGGCTTTCTTTAGTATATCACTAATCTAATCGGTACAAATTATCCTGAGACGTCCCCTGCCTACACCGCCACTTTTGCAACATACATTTGTTTTGTCACTCGCTCTTCATTCATTCTTTCATCGTGTACGAATCGAAGATTATACCTTTCTCAAATTTAATGAATTTAAAACACAAGAACCAGTTTAAAGAGACACTTTTAACTTCCATTAGTATTTATAATATTCATTCATTCAATTTCTATCTTTTGTTGTATCTTTTAGATTAACATGTGCCGAGCACAAATGTATGAAAAAGCTGATCAAGTCTTTAAAGAAAGATTGTAAGAAGTCATGTGCAACGGTATTTGGAGTTCAAACAAAATCAAGCGACGATTCGAGCGACTCCAGTGCAGAAGACGACGAGGACGATGGATCTGAATCGGACTAATATACAACAATAAAACATTGATGGTAGAGCCTTCATTTTTAATTATGTGTTAGTTGAATATTTTATCATGTATTATGGAAAACCATTGCTAAGCTAAGCTAGTATAAACATTGGTAGAGTCTACAATAATGAATGTATGAATCCGTCCAACAAATTAAAGGTTCAATTTTCTTCCCTTTCCCATCCTTTTCCAAGATAGGATGGGAAGAGGAAGAGAAGTGGACAGTGAGGGGAGAAATAGGGAAAAGAAAATATCTTTTTCGTGTCTATCACCTCCTCTTCTCTTTTTCTTCCATGAAAAAAGATTGGTATGCGTCTTTTAGTGAATAGTAATAAGCAATACTAGCAGATTCTATGTACTAAAGTACAGCAAAAGTACTTACGCAGTAAATCAGCTCCGTACTCGCAGTTGGCGAGGTGGTCGAACATGGCGGTGAGCACGGGCAGTAACACGCCGTTGATGTAGCCGAGCGATGTCGACGTCTTTAGGTGGGTACCACGGAGATGTGCGTATTTACCCTAAACACAGAAAGGTAATCGGTCAAGGTCATTGTAAAAGGGAAACTACCACGACCTCAAAAGACCTGTCAGAATAGATACATCATTTACTCCCAATTACTTATCTTTTTATTACGCAGAAGCCAGCACTTTTCCTGCCCTGTCACCATTAAAAATGCGTATAATGTGATTTCCTCACCTCTTGCAAATTTAATATCGTATGTCCGAGATCATCGGCGACGTTATTGAAGAACGTCAGCATCGACGTCCGGATGAACTCCGGGCAGTTCTTCACGAGGGACTTGGCGTCGATGCCCTTCACCAACACTTGCAGACACCGGACTGTTATTCGCACGTCCGGTCCGAAGGCCGCCAATCTGTATAAAAAATTAAATAAGTTAATTATTTTGAATAATAATTCTACCTTGATCCCAGACCATCGGGCCACATTTTATTGGATATAATTCCAAGAAGATCCAGTGATCTAGCGGTTCATCTGATGTGATGTGATCGTTGTTATCCATTAAAATTGGCTAAATATCAGAAGACCTTTGGGTAAGACAAGGTAGAAGATATACGAGGGATTTTTTGTAAGTATTGCTAGTGGCCTGGTTGTCTGTACTCCCCTGTCACTTGGGTCACTTAACAGAAAATGATTCTGTCCGTTTGTTCCTTTCATGTCTATTTTTGTGCGGTCATAGTACTTCCGCAATGAAAAAGGCCCATTCCAGCTACAGCTGCTACTGCCGACTCTACCACTGTAATAGGTTTGAATCCAATTCGGGGCTTATTCCATCCTTTTCTAATGAAGGAAAGGAAAAAGCAAGAGGGTTGGATTTTTATTTTTATTCCTTCCTTTGTCTAGTTAAGGTAGGCACCGCATCTGCAACTAATTAGCTTGTTGCCTATGGTAGCATAGCATAGCGTAGCGTTGGCCATCTTCTTCTATAATTCTTCTATAGTTATATATGTAGACTATTACAATTTTAATAATATTGTGAATGTGACATCAATAATTCGTTAATATATAAGAGAGGCAAGTTAACACAACATACCGTGATCTCAACAAGCTGGCCAGTTTGCAGAACAAAGCCGCCACCATTTCCTTCTCCTTCAGACTGGCCGCGCCCACGTTATTCGTAGCGGTCGCTACCGCTATGAAGTAATTCCGATGCGTCGAGAAGTATTTCTCCATCAGAGGCAATACAACCTATAAAACACCAGTTCCAATGAAGTTCTGAAGCAGTCAGTTTTTCATAATTTATTGTTTCGAGCACGACCACCAAGTAACTTTATTTACATTTGGCTTACAGAGTGCACTAATATGTCAAAAACTTTACAAACAGTTAGCACTTAAGAAATATTGAAATAAACGAGTATTAGAAATTGCAATTAAATATGTACATACGTAGAGATATTTAAATAAAGTCTCCGACACCTTTGGTAAATTAGCGGAATGATTGGTTTTCAAATGACTCAATTTACAGAGTTTATAGTTCTCAGTCGCCTAAGATATAATGGCAACGTCACTGGCTACGTATCCAACCAGTTAATATTGAAATGGTATGGTAGGTAACTCTCTTGGCCAGGTGTGGCAACATCGCCAATTTGAAAGTGTGACCACGAGCTATCGCTTCCTACGTGGATACTCTGGCCGCTTGGCATTGCTGTCATTAAAATGTAAGTGTACAATACAACTTGCAGCATGCCTTATTCTTAATGTTGACGTAAACAAGCGACTTACGAGACGCCATGGCTACTCTACATGGCGACCGTCGGAGGCCAGAGATCGCCAGGCGTCCAAATGAACGCAAAGTTCTAACAATTTTGGTCGAACTACGAAATGCTAAACTAATTACACCAATTTCCAATCAAGCATCATGTATACACAGAAGCAGATTGAGGTTGATAGATGAACATTCCATACTTCTAGAAATCATAATTGCATTACTCAGTACAACGTATTGTCAGCAAACACAACATTCGCGTAACGATTAGTTATACTTTCAACTAACACCGAATGCACTACAAGCACGACATTACAAATGGACTGAAGAAATTATGTAGGAGGCGACAAACATTTTCGTTTCACGTTACAAAAAAGTTAAGGAGCAAAAGGTTAGCACGATATGGACATGTTATGAAGAGAAGACTGACATATGACAAGGAGAGTTTTAGACATGAATGTGGACGGACATGTCGGTAGTGGTAGGCCTAAGAAATGGATGGATTGCGTGAAAGCTGAAATGATTAAGAAGGATCTGAATAGATCGATGTGGAAGTCTAAAACAGGGAGATGATGCTTATTCCTAAACACATAAGCTCTTGTCTCTTTTCGTCGTACTTGGAATAAACGGATCAATAGTTATGCGATTCACCGAGCGTATCGAGTCCTAAATATGACAGAAGGCGAGAACAGTTATCGATTATTTTTGCTGTGCATGGCAGTTGAGAAAAGTCCCAGTTGAGAAATGTAGGCTGATATAAAATGTATGAGACAATATGAGTCAGATAATCTCAAACTATCGCATCTATTATACTATAAACACAAAAGCGATGAACATGAATGAGCAATAAAATGTCATAAAATACCTTCTTGAAATACTTTAGTTCCGATTTGTGTTGCTTGTAATGTATTAAAATAGCAGAGAAAGAAATAGATTAAAACTCTATTACCATAGATTGTAAACCAAATTTGACAGATTATAAACTATTAAAAACCATAGCATTCTGAATAACAAATGTAGAGAAAACAGATAGAACAATGTACGAAACAAAATATTGAATACAATAAAGTATTTAGTAAGATTAGGTAAGATTAAAAAATTGTACTATAAAGTTAACGTCACTAAATGAAAGAAAATGAAGGTTTTACCGTATTTGATATAGAAAGAAAACATAAGGACTGTTTAAAAGAAAATAGAAAGAAAAGAATATAGAATTCAGTAACTGGTTATAACTATAAGATGTAATAATGAATTCAGTTTCTCAAAACAAAGTGAAAGTATAAAGCATATAGTCTTGATTACCTTAGAAAAAAATTTGATATCTCTAGTGCTAGTCTTGAAGCTTGGTCTGCGACTGAACGTTGTAGAAGGTTTTAACAATTTCATATTAATGGTCGCTCTGTCAATGTACTGTATGAGTTTCTCCAGCAGGGAGTACGCGAATCTGAGCTCTATTGCTACGCCCGTAGTGGTCTGTTCTGTGTCAATCTGCGTTGCCTTGCTCGGTCGGTGGAGCTTGTAGCCCTGGTACTGGAGGTACTTGAGGAACTCTTGCGAACGTTCTCGGTCTTTCTTCTTCTCTTTGTCTGTTAGTAAGTCGTATGGCACCAACTGCGGATGTATGCCACCTGAAATAATGTATTAGTATAATGCCCTAATAAAAACCAACAACCTCTGATCCCTACCTCTAAGACGAAACGCAAAATACTTCTACACGCCTACCTTCTCCGAGATCTTGGTATTTCACCGATCGAGGCCGCACATTCGTGCAACAGATGTTCTTGTTACGGACTGTTGTTAAATTTTTTGCTTATTTCCAGCCTTCTTTCACCATAAAAATCCTCATATACTGGTTAATTTACCAACTTTTCAGAAAACCCTTACTACTAAACTTAAACTTGAAAACTACTTTTACAATCGATTCAGTTATCTTACCTCCATTAACGACTAACTCTTCCTTCTTCTTCTTGGCCCAGATATCGTGTGCGTTCTCCGCCAGCCTCTCCGCCATGTTCTGCATCTCTCTGGACAGCGTCAGGTTGGTCATGTCGACTGGTTGCGGGTTATAGTTGAACGGGGTTGCAGAGTCCGTCTGAGTATTTTACAACAGAGTGATATTAGACAATAATAAACAAAGTGGGTGCTTCGAACAGGGTAACATGTCGAGCTACTAATGTTTTTAAAGTTACTTAATGCTTCATTACATGTTTTGAAAGGATTCGTATCTCAATGAAAAATCGTTCGAGTGCAGAGGAAGGAGGAAAAGGAGAGGTTTTGAAATCCGTATTTGGCCATTTCAGAGAAGGAATACATTTAGGAAGAGCAGGTATAAATTTTTCCCATTAATTCTATGCTATATTGTGTTTTTTAAATGTACTTGATACCATAAACACCATTTCTGCGTACCAGTAATATATAATTGTATGAAAGTATAAAGACAATAGATATTTAAAGTGATATTAGGAATAATACTTACTATAATATCCGGTGCGCGCTGCAGATGGAATGTGAGCGAAACGATGCGGGAATATGAAACAACTTCAGGTTAACAAAACTCTTTTAAAAGGACACGCCGTCTCCTCGAAATCGATGCTTTAGGATCTGTTTTTTCACCTAAGGTATAAATACCACGTCCGTGACCCACATGGGTAAGGCAGAGATTACGGATTTCCATTAGGCACGAACCTGGCACACCTCTATTGCTTCTTCTACATCCATACATCTTCACTTATACCTTATTTCATTGCAAGCTATGATTGTTGCATAAATGGCGGCCATTATACTTTTTATACTCTCATCGGATATATTGTAATTTTGGGGAAATCGTGAGATAAAGGAAATTGTGTGATATGAATAGCTAATGTTATGTGGCAATGTGAGAAAAAGTTGTTTTTCGAAAATATATTGAAATTTAAAAATTTTAACGTAAAACCCTTTGTTTACAAAAATCACATCTTGCTGTGAAACAACCTGTTTGTTGGTTACGGCTTATATCGCATTTCTTTAATATGTCACTAATTTGATCGATTTTTCTGCGACGTAAATTGGACGACTACCAACACTCGCTTGTGCAACATAAATTTGTCTCGTTATTCTCTCTTCAATCATCCTTTCAACACACCTGAACCTCCGAGGCATACCTTTCACAAATATAATCACATCGTCCTCTTTTGTTGGTATATATTTTGATTATATTTCCAAAGCAACGATTTAGGGAAGGTTCAGATATATTTCTGTGGTAACACAAAGTTTCAGTGGCAAATTCCTTGTTAAACACTGTGACGATACATGCTTTTTGTGGGATATTTTCAGGGTATGAGGGGGACAATATAAAACATTTAAATTAGACACCCATGTTTTCCTGGTACTTTTCAGGTACATATCAGGGGAAAATCAAATCAAACAGTATGTCTAAAAATATGTAAATTTTCATTCAAGGTAGTGCTAAGAATTCTAAAAAGTGCTTTGCTCATAATATACAGGTATATGAGTCAATGTAAAAGTTTCAAATACTTTCTTACATTAATATATATAATTTATTCAGCCTGTAATAATAAAGGCGTAGATTCTATTTTAATCTATCCGTATAAATTAAAAATAGGTATTTACGTTTCTACATTCTTATATTAAAAAAAAACGTAATGTTATATACCACTTCAATCTCGATTTCCACCTCCTGATTGCATGGACAATAAAATAAATCCATTTAGTGTCTTTTATTGATCTATAAAATCTTATTTTATTGAAATAAAGCGCCATCTATCAGAAATATGAGATACCAGTAAGTTATCGCTTGACAACGCTCCAAAAATAGATAATGCAAATACCTATCAAAACATGGCGCAAATTAATTAATTGCATAATTTTTTTTGATTTTTTTTATGAACGACAGCCTAGATAGAGACTATAAAAAGTCAAAACATTACAACATACCGTGTATTGTTATTGATTTAGTTACACAAACGTAACTCGGGAGATTTATTAATCTTTAGATAAACATTAAGTTAATTATTTGCGAATAAATTTCAATACTCACGCCGCCTGATTTGGACTGTCGCCGCATGGAGCTGCGATTGGTGCTGGGGATATCCACTTCAGAGTGCTCCACCGACCAGCCAATAGCCAGCAACGCTTTCAGAGACTCTCGCACTGGTTCTTTGTAGCGTTCTTTTTCCTAATATATAGATACAGCAAAGTTTTATTACAGAACCAAATAGATTCGATCGATTTAAATTAAATGCCCGCCAGCTAGCACCACTACGGGGGAGGGAGGGCGGCAATGTAATGCCGCCTTCTCCTCCCCAGTCGCCTGCACCGGAGCGTCGGCGCCGAGGGATCTCCCTCGCTCTCCCGCTCCTTCTCCTCCTTCTGCGAGATTACTATCTCCGGCGCCACGGCTTCCCAAGCCCTCTCGCATCCTAGCATCGCATGTACAAAGCGAGAGGTCGCCGCTAATTGTCGCCACCAGGGTGCGGCGCTCGTCAGTCCACGCAGGGCACACCTCTAGGGTGTGCCCTGCAGTGTCCTCCGCGTCGCCGCACCCGTGGCACGACGCCGTCTCCTCTCTTCCGATGCGACACAGGTACTTCCCGAAGCATCCGTGTCCAGAAAGCACCTGCGTCACTCGGCAGGTGAGGGACCCGTGGGTCCTCCCGCACCATTCTCGGAGCTTTGGGCGTATGGCCTCTATGGTGCGGGCGCCGTATTCGGCGTCCGCTAGGCCGTCTGTCCAGAGCTCCATGGTCTCTAGGGTTCTCCTCCTTCGGGCGCAGGCGAGCTCCTTCGGGGCGAGTAAGTCGCCCCGGGCTCTTTGTTTAGCCCGCGCCCGGTATGCTCTGGCGAGCACTCCCGCCTCTATCTCCCAAGGGGGAGTGCCCGCCAGAACGCAGGCCGCAGCGTGGCCTACCGTGCAGTAGGCCCGGCACATTCGCAGCGCTATAAAGCGCTGCGGCCTGCGGAGGAGGGCCCTATTAGGCGCGTCCAGGGCCTCAGCCCATATTGGCGCGCCATAAAGGGCCATGCTCCGGATGACCGTGCTGTACAATCTTCTGCACGGTACACCCGGAGCACCCTGGTTCGGGAGAAGCCTTGAGAGGGCCGCCGCCACACCGACGAGGCGGGGTGTCAGGTTCCGGAAGTGATCCCGAAACCACCACCCCCCGTCGAGGATAAGGCCCAGATATTTTATTCGGGTTAAGGTGGGGACCTTGACCACGTCCCCGTTGACCCGAAGGCAGGCCCCCGCTGGCACTCTCCACCTCGGCCGTTTGAAACAAAGGGCCTGGGATTTGGTGAGCGCCACTCGGAGGCCTAGCACCTCGATCCTGATCCTGATCCGGATCAACAGGGAGGCTGCGACCTCGGCCCTGTTGAGCAGCCCTCCCCAGGTGGTGTCCCGGACAGCCACACCTCTCCGCGGATGGCCCTGTCGAATCCGATGTTCCACAGCAGGGGTCCCAATACAGACCTCTGGGGAACACCGCAGGCCATCCGCCTCTCTTTCCGGGTCCCTCCTTTCTCTATGTAGGACACTACCCGTTCCTGCAGGTAGTGTCCTATTACCCTCCGAAGGTAGAGGGGCACTCCGTGGTATCGGAGCACCTCTATCACCCCGAAGGGTGGGGAGCCGAAGGCGTTGGCGATGTCGAGCGACACCGCCATAGCCCCCTGCCCCCTCTCGGCCGCTTCCTCCGTGAACTTCTTCAGGGTGGTCAAGGCGTCTAAAGTGGATCGCCCCGACCGAAACCCGAATTGGTTCACGGAGAGGTGCGGCCCTACCCTCTCCAAGTGCTGGGTGAGGCGGGAAGCCAGCACTCTTTCGAGAAGCTTCCCGACCTCATCCAGCATCACTAGCGGTCGGTGCTCAGAAGAGCAGTCTGCAGGTCGACCCTCCTTCCTTATGAGCACCAGCCGCCCCTCCTTCCACACCCCGGGGAAGCGCCCTGCCGCCGGGCAGTCGCTAAACAGGCAGCGGAGGCGGTCCCCGAGGTGCTTCAGGGCGATGGGGACCACTTTGTTAGGTACCCCATCCGGTCCCGGAGCTTTCCGGGACCCTCTGAGCCGGCCTGCCGCCCTTTCCATTTCCTCCTCCGTTACAGGAGGAGCTTCAAGGGCGGCGTGGTCCTCCTCCTCTGAAGGAGCCATGCGCGGTGGATCAAAGGGTTGTTTGGAAACAGCCCCGCCACCACCGCGCTGAGGATGGCCGGCTCCTTATATTGAACCCTTGCGTAACTCGCGTTTAGCAGTTCAGCAGGATATAAATTCGTTTTGCCGTCTCTTATACCACAGTTTAACAAATCACATACAGTTGCGAAACGAATGTACTTGCATAGAACAACGGCGTGGATATAGCGGGGAGGTGGGCGGCGTGTACAAATGGTTTAGTACAATAGGGGTGCCGTAGAGAAAAGTGAAACGTTCTAATTAAAATACAACTTACGTAATCATTGAGCATGTTGTAGGGCTTGAGGCGCGGGTGCGACTTCTGGCTGTCGGACCACGATTCACCGAACACCCAGCCATTCTCTATTTTCCTATAGATATAATGATAACATTAGAGTTACGTTTTATAGAGGTGGAGTTCGCAACAACATCTGTTGCACGAATGGGCCGGCTCGACCAGTGAAATACCAAGTCCTCACAAAAGACAGAACTTAATTGGAAGTGTTCTGCGTTTCAATCAAAGTTCTGATGAGTGGGTCTGTCCATTACAGGCTAGCGGTATTATAACATCGGGAGAACTTCGCTCGTTTTCCAGAAGGCAGAGCAGAAGAAGCAGATAGCTATAAAAAAGAATGGCAAGAATATCATGCTACATGCTATAGAAGTATTTAATCAAGTAATTATTTAACTATGTTCTCTTCAATTAGAAATGTTTATGTTACCTCGACGCCCAAGCGTCATGGTAGTGCTCAGAGAACTTCTGCACGATCGTGTTGAGATCGTTGTTAAGGGCGACAGAAGAAGTGTTGATCGGCTGCGGGTCGTACTGCGGATTGTCTGCTCCTGTTTACATCAAAGAAACATTAACGTTAGCCGCTTGTAAGCTCTCCTTCTATGGGGACAAAATTTATATTATAATTGAAAGAAAAAACAATGGTAGACACCGCAAATAGAAGAATTCTGCATTATTTTCTATGAGTGAGGTACCAGAGGCCCTTTTCTACTAACAGATGTCTTATGGGTAGCGGTCACTTGATATCGGGTGAACCGTTTGCTCGTTTGCCACATCCTTCTATAAAATAATTAATCAATGGTACATTTAAAATACGTGAAGTTTTTTCTTACCAGTTGCATGAGTTTCCTTCCCATAAAACTCATCGTCGTAGTTCTTCGAGAGCGAGTAATCAGGAGGTAAGGCGCAACCTATAACAATACTAATATTTAAGTCTCTGGTTATCTATCGTTTGAGTTTTATTAATCTGTTGGCGCATACAGTATTGCAGACAATAAGTGAAGAATGGCTTATTCTTTTCTAAAGGGTAAGTAAACATTAACAGTTATTTAACCATACCATATGTACGCATTCGTGATCGTCGGTTACGTGTACTACATTTGTATGCTCACCTATAGCGATCAAACACGGCAGCGCTTTCCCGAACAACTCCGGCTCGTAGTCCATCTTGCTGAGGGAGTCAAAGATGTTGGAGAACAGCATCATGGTGAGCCGCTTCTCCTCGTCCGATGAGGCGCCGTACACGCCCTGCCCGCCCGTGCTGCCGTAGTACTTCGCGCAGCGTTCGTAGTGGAGTGTCAAGAGCTGTCGATACGATACTTAGTTAGAGGATACACAAGCAATGGTTCTCTTTATAGGTTTATAAAATCAAATGATCCTCATAGCTGTCAACTACATACCCTGAGAGCAACGGTAGTGTACTCTGAGAGCCTGGACACGTCGACGGTCAGTTTGCGCAACAGTTTGAGCAGCATGGACGGCTGCATCGCAGATGTCAGCGCGACTAAGAAGTCTGACACTGCCTCACGCTGCCCTTTCGTCAACATGCGGTTTTTGGACAACCTAAAACATTAATATTGTGCAAAAAAATGGACTGTTGCACGTTGAGCCAGTTTGATCGTGGAAGTACATTATATAGTACGGACGTAACCGAAAAAAGACCGTCATGTATTCAACATTTCTTATTCTATAGAAAGATAACTTTACCTTCATTTACCTTTTTACCAGTTAAAATTATTTAGTAATTTTACCTGAAGAAAGAAGAGAGCTGAAGCACCTTACCTGCGACTTTTTCTTGCTTGAGCCAACTACGATTTCAAACACAACCTGGTAATTTTTTTATTGATCTCTATTAATCTAAACAAGTGTAAAATTGGTCCCTCGAGACGGATCAATTTTGCGTTCATACATTGCTAACTTTGAGATAATAATAGAATAGGATAAGTATTTACCTGTACACTGTATGTAAGGTGGCGTCAAGGAGACTGGCGTAGTTCTCAGCCTCGTTATAGAAGTTGGCGTGTTTGATTAGCAGGGGCAGGATGGAGTTACCGATGTATCGGTTCATGGACAGCGCCATGTCCGACTCGCAGCCGTCATTCTGTGGGATAATATATTTGTACATATAAGATTTGTATTTGATACGAATAACCCTATCGGTCTTAACCTCCCAATATATTAAGTAAATTACCTAAATTTGTTGATTTTATTTATGATCAGTCGAATATAAGTAATCGGAGATTAGGTTCAATGAACAGAGTTACTTAGTTTTCATAGATGTGCTTAGATCAATATATGTACGAGGGCCCTCATTTACTCAATGGTATATTAAAAAGACTCACCCTGTCCAACATAGTAGCAGCTCTCAAGTCAGGTAAGAACGCTTCTTCTAGAAGACGATAGAACAACTCCTGAGTTTCTATGCCGTAGACACGTTCCAAGAACAAGCCGACGCTTTGCTTGTGGCCGGGGATAAGACCAGAGGGCATGTCTGACAACATCAAACAAAATGAAAATCAGAAATTATTTGGTGATAATGTTTTGCAGGTTATAACCACTGATTAAATAAAAACATCACATCTTACCACGTGCGCCACTGTACAGCAATCGTCAAATTTATAAAATATAGACACGCTGGTCTCCTGGGATTATTTCATGGAGTAATCTCTTACAGATTGTAAAGTATGCTGTTATGATGTCATGTAACAGTCAGTTCTTAGGTTTTAGGTACAAACATTAGCTTTTAAGACAATCTGCGCAATGAATTCCTCAAAATTTGTTTGAGACTGGTGGTGATCGCTATATCTTGAAAAACAGATTAGTTACCGCTTACCTGATTTAGGACGTTCCTCACCAGCTGCCGGGTTGTTTAGTGTAAATCTGAGGCTGAGCACGCCCTGCAGATCCTCGAGTGGTACGAGCGACCGTAAGATGGCTCGCGCACGTAGCGACTCGTTTTTGCCCTAATAACAAAAGTTATCTTTAAACTATGATAGGTAAAAACAATTTATTGTACAAACTAAGTTGAAGACACCCTATTTGGGAAAGAAACTAATAATTTACTTTGGCCCAAATGTTTTAGTATTTTTTCTACTTACATAAAACAAAACAATCCGTTAAAGATTGTAGAGCACCTTATGTTGCTTTATCAAGAAAAGCGCCTAAAGAATAAGTTGTGGTGGTATAAAAGTTAGACATCACGAGGGATTCGGCTGAAGTAACCTAAACATAGAATGTAAATTGTTGATGCGCCATGTCCCGTGAAAGAAGCTTTAAAAACATCATAAGTATTTGTCTCAATGAGGGATAATAATAATTCTGCACATGTATTTAAGGTGTGATTTGACTTACTAGTGCGATAACAGAAGCGTCAGGAGCGCACCGACCTAGGAGGTCGACGAGCGTGCAGTAGAAGTTAAGGATGGCAGCGCCCGTGTCGATGTAGTCCTCATCGTCATCCGACTCAGGAAGTGGATGACTGAACTGTGAAGCAATTTTTAATTTTCTTAATATCTGGCTCGAAGGACCAAAGACATACAGTAATTGTACTAAATTCAGTATTTAAAATAGTAATTTTTACAATGACGATTGTTTACTGGTAAATCTACCAGTAAACTCAGATGTAATAATTTCAAATTTAAAACTTGAATTATGTAACGTTAAAATAAAACTTACGTTGATATCGCCCTCCTGTTCCAAATCTCTAAGTTTTCTTCTATCCGCGATCCTTTCGCTCATCTTGTTGGCGTCGACGATGGCCTTCAGTAGACCCTCGCCCTCGCCTCTTAGCGCGGGCCCCAAGCACTCAGGTCTTCTGATTAGTAGACGAATAACTAGATTCGCGTTTTCTTCTACACTTTCTCCATTTACCTAGGTTATATTACAAATATTACTCGATTAGCGAAGTCCTAAACGTAGACCCCATACTCTTCCCCATTCCAGCCCATCCTATCTATATCACGTTCTTCTTTTTCTTATCTAGTTCATGTATCTTTCCTTAATAAGGCAACGCATCCCTACCTCTTCGGATAGAGCATATAAGATAAACGGTTTTAGTTTTTCGCCTTCTAATAAAAAGTTAGCGCACAGGAATCAAGGGGATAATGAATCTCCTTGCAGAAGACATGCGTGAAGTAAAAGCACTATGTGTTTCGTATGACGATTGAGGTGAAGGAGGCCTAATTCTACTCCTTTTCTACGCGAGAGGGGATGAATAAGAAACCGGATATAAACTAATGCTTGCTCCGCTTGCTCGTTTGCCAATTTCTTTTATAACATAAGAGGCAAACGAGTAGGGGGTTGCTTTATTTACTTACCCAAACACAGAACCGTAAGAAGTCGAGATATCGTTCGCCTTCCACCGGGTCCCAGCCCAGGTCGGGGTACCCTTTCTCCACCAGCTCAGAGTTGCTCTGCAGACCACACCGTGATAGGTACACCGCTATCTTTTCAAGGTAGTGCTCCCTAAAATTAATAAAAAAAATTGTATGCAATGTATATGGAATACAAGCTACAAATCACATCGTACATCATTATCGGCCAAATAACGTGCAATCAGTGCCTTGTTTTCATTTAGAAGACTCCAAAACTTATCACGTCATCCATCTTGAGGGCTGATCTATGCTGCATTGTTCTGTACGTTGCTGACATTTGACAATAGCACCACATGAATAAAAAAATAGTTCACACGCACAAAGAGTCCTACAAAAACATAGCCCATTGGTTGATGGCAAGCTTCTGGAAACTTGCGAGTTCATACAAACAATTCAAAAATACAGCAAGCGTTAGGTTCAACCAAAACCAGCAACAAGCAATAATTTTAAAATAATAATTTATTGGAATTAGGTTACCTTAACGCCAAAGCAAGTTCGGTGTTTTCCATCAAACTGGAGTAAGCAACATCTAGGGGTGTGGAACCTCGCAGCGAGGGCCTGGACAGCAGGATGTTGGAGTTCTCCAGCAGGAAGTCGAAGTGGTCGAACATCGCCTTCTGGTTCTGCCGCCCGGTTCTACAGAAGTAGCAAAGGAAGCGGCAACACGCCACCACCATTTCGTGTGATGTGTCCTAGAAGATGAAAGAAAATTATTTTATCATAACGGCATATCACTAACAACTGACTGACATAACGGAAAATTGGTAAGGAAGGTTAAAACTAGTGAGAGACCAATGTGACGCAATTGAGTTACCAGAATTGCGGGTAACAGTCTCAAGTTATTGTGTACGTATAGTGTATGTAGATACCTTCTCTTTGCCGGTGTCGTCGGCGGCGGGCGGGTTGGCGGGCTGCGCGTCGGACTGCGCCTGCGCGCGCCGGCCCAACGTGTTCATCATCACCGCCATTACGTTCTCGTGCACGCGCAGAACTCTGTTAACAATTAACATTACGATTCAGTTAATGTTCAATATAATTCCTCTTAGAATAGGGTTGCGTTTTAAAGAAATTCTCTTTTATAATTACACATTATTTAAATTTGTTTTAACATACCTTATCAAGTCTGGATGTTGGAAGAACGTATGGTTGTTCACCAATTTCCTGTGAATTATTAAAACTGTCATAAAAATAGGCAATGATAGTTTTTTTAAGAAACAATTTATATCCAAAATAAATTGACCCTAAATCTATACGATCAATCATATAAAATAAAGTTCAGCTGAGGCTGGACATCTTCGGTTAAATTAAATTGTACGTGAAACCGCGGGACAAAGCTTGTTTTATATAAAGATACCTTTGTGGCACTCACCAAAGCCTCTTCCTCATCAGCTCTTCCTCCTCCTGGCTCATCTGCACAGGTAGCAGCGCCCGGATCTGACTGAGTCCGACCCACATCTCCGCCACATCCAGTTTGGTCTTTGCGTTGATCACGTAAGTCTTCTCCAAAGCCCGTATCAGTTCGCCTATCGCGTCGTATTGACGGACTAAAAGGCTGTTGAATACAAGAGACCTTATTAGATATACCATATTATGTTAGCTACTTCGCCACCGATCTAAGTATTGTATGCACAAACCTAATAAATAAAAATTAAATAACGCCTGGAGCGAGGCAAATGAAATTTTCAGGGTTTAATCTGCAGACATGGGACAGTTTTTTTTAAATAATTTCAATAAAAAATGATTAGTGGTAAAAAAGAAAATTAAAGCGTGTGGAAGAGGGAGAAACTAATTTAATTTTAAGAAAGTACCGAAGTGAACCTTTTTATTCAGTTCTAATGGAAGTATCCATCCAAAGGTCCTTAAAAACATAAGGTTAAAATAGTAATTGACGGAAAACTAACCTGAACATCTCTCTGACTAATTTAGGAGTTTCAATCTGCGACTCCTCCGCCCAGCTCACGATCGTTTGTATCAACACCTTACGGAACTTCTCTTCTGGAGTTTTCTTTGCTGGTTCTTCAATAGCCTGAAATAAAACATTCCTTTAAATGTACTGTCAAAATATAAGCTGTTTACCAAACACTTACATACACAAGACACAATACACAAGACTATTATATAAGATTTTTGGGGGTAGGGGAGAGGGTATTCCCGCTTCCACCCAGCTCCATTTCCATTGAAAGGAAACCATTGTTCATGAGTAAATAAGCCGTAAACATAATCGCAAATTAATTAAGTAGCAATAATAAAGCGACCAGCATTTAATTAAGTTTTTCTAAGTTGGAACACCGAAATAGTACATCCGGTTTCACCTACAGGTCCGGTTTTTTCCTGAAGTTATTTCAAGCACATTTTAAGAACATTGTGAAATGAATGTTTCTTTCTTTACTCTCGTTGTAACAAAGACCATGAGAAAAAAAACTATCCAATGAATTTGTTAAGTTTACAATATTATTAAAACAAAAAAGTCGATTCACAAATAAGAAGAATAAAGATTAACTTTCGTATGAGTATGTATACCAACTCTCTTATTGCCATATCTGTTTCAAAACAGTTTCAGAAGTTAAGGTAAATATTTTGTTTGTCAGTTGAAGGGTGGTAAGACCTACCTTTGGTTCATCTTCCAATTCTTTAACTGTGTTTATTATATTGTACAATTTTCCAAAGGCTCCTGGTTTCGTTTTCGGCTCAGTGGATTCCTGGAACAATGTTATAATTTAATTTAGATATAAATAAATATGCACTTACGCCCGTAACCCAGAGGGGTAGGCAGAGATTATAGATTTCCATTTTGGCGCATTTATGGCACACCTCTCTCGCTTCTTCTGCATCGATAGATCTACGAATACATGCTTGTCGGTTACAGGTACTCCTCTCCTTATATCGCCCTTCTGTAAGTTATCCTTGGACATCCCCTGCGAACCCTGCTACTAACTTTTCCAACATAAAATGTTGAATTGGAATGGAATTTCAATAAATTTCTTCAATAAATTTCTTCTATTTTGTATACCATTTTAAATTGAATTGAACTTTTCATCTACTTCTTCACGATCCTTACAGTTTCGTCAACGAATTTCGCGACTGTGGTAACAGAAGCTTAGTATCATCAAAAGAAAGTCAGCTTACCTCAGAATCGGGTTCCTGGAGTGCGTTGAGAGAGATGTGCACCATGAGACTCTCGTGGAACTCGTTCATCCTGGCTATTAGATCTTCGCCACACGGACAGTTCTCCTTGTCCTCATCCTCCATATGTTTGAAGCCTAAGAAAACATAATTAATTTACGACTGAAATCTATTACCATCATCGCCAGCAACTGTCGGATATGAACCTCCTGAGACTCGACAATGAGAAAGGTAAAGTCGGAGGTCCTCCGATTCCGAGAGTGCGAGGCGTGACCCCTGAAAACCCTCCGACAGGTTCGAAAATCATCGGTAATAAAGTAAGTAGTTGACCGAAGTACGCGAACATGAGCAGAGCAGTATTATTAATTATTAAGTTAATAATGTCTCACGAAAGTTTTAATAAATATGATAATTGGTTAAATTATTAATCTATGTAAACATACTTAAAATGGCGTTCATTTGTTCTCTTGGCGGGCAACGGAACTCTCTGGTCTTCTTAGCTGCCACGGCGCTGGGGAGATCTGACTGCTTGATCTCCGTGTACCGTCTGAAATACAATAAATAAAATAAATAATAATTATCTTTACTAGAAATGCAAAAAAAACATGAGCCCTGACGTCATCGTGCAATAATTTAATGAGAGAAACGTATGAGTTTAGTCGCTCGTTGTAGAAACAAGAGGGGAGGTGAGACGAGAGCGGGCGGGGTGTTACGACAACATGAGACTGCCGCCATTCATTTTGTTTTTTTACTTGTTTACAAATTGACAATAATATGTAGTTGTTGTAAAGGTGACCTCAGCTGATCGCTTTGCAAGTCGCCGACGAAGTCGTGAGCGAAGGCGATGGTGGACTCAACGCGGTGCCTCAGCTGAATGTCGTTGAGGTGCTGCAACAGGTAGCACATCTGCAGCTTGGCGCCCTCCGCCATCTTCATGTGGAGCAAGCCTTTGCGGTGCTCGTCTTTGCTCTCTGTTTTAAGAAATATTATATAGTAATAATTAATTATATTATATAGGCACACTGAATAATTTCCAAACGATAAGCGCCATCTATTGTTGACTAGTTCAAATGTGATTTTGGTATTTTGTACAAGTCCCTGTGGATTTTGCAAACATTTTCTGTACCTTTGTCAAAAGTGGGATCCCAAGTTTCGGGGTTGATCATGATGAGCAGCTTCTCCACGTCCTCGTCACGCATCATGCCCACCAGCAGCAGCCGGTCCACCAACTTTATTAGTGGACTGAAATTAAGCGTTTGCTGCTCTAAGATTCTCCAATATAATGCAGTAGTTCGGGAAAGTTAAAAGGGTGAATAAAAAAAGAGTTCCAATAATTGCAGAGCTGCACAGCGGTGGATTATTATTATTTATTACGTTGCGTCTCATGAATGAAGTCCAGAATCACCTTTTATTCGAAGGGAAAACTTCTTTAGTCGATATTTGGTAGGGAAAAAGTCCGCGTGGCAAGCAAGTTTTTTGATTATTCATGTATTTTTAAACTATTGTCACGCCTCTTTTAAATTTAGATGGTAGTTGGAGTTTGCTCAGTCTGATTGTAATTTTAATGACAACCTGTTACAATATACTCACAGGAAAAGATTCTCGTTGCTGCCTCCCACGGGGTCTCTGTTGTGCACCTGGTTGGTCTCCACGGCGTCTGCCAGTGCTTGCATTACGAACGTACGCACGACCTCCAGCGGGAAGTGAGGCGAGTACAGGTTGCTGATGTCCGTTATCTTCTCACTGAAAATAGACAACCAGACTTAGATAATTCTAATAGTAGTAGAGCTACATCGGCTGTCACATATATGGACCGGTTGTGCAACGGGTTGCCAAAATAAAAGTTAGAGTTAAAGGTTTGTAAACAAAGGTTTTTACGTTAAACTTCGTAAATCCAAAATTATTTTCCAATTTTTCTCACATTACCGTGTAATATTACCTACCCATATTATATAATTTCACTTCATTCTATCTCACAAATTTCGAAAATAACAACATTTCCGATGAAAGCATATAAAATATCCGCCATGTATCGCAAATGACGTTAGCTTGTTTACAACAATTCTATTTTGTTATGAAACAAGGTATAGATAGATTACTTTACCGTAATTTGGTCCTTGTCTCCTTGAAGTGCTTGATCAACTTCTTGTATTCTAAGGTCCAGAGGAAGCAGTCCAGCGAGAGACAAAAAAAATGTTTACTTACGATATGTCCGTCATATTCATCTGAGGTCGGACGCTCTCGGTCTGCAGCGAGCGCAGACTGTGCCGCATGTCTGGTTCTTCATACAGAGCCTTCAGTTCCGGTCCCAGAGGTATCACAAATTCGTTCTTACACGTCTCCCTGAAAACAAAGCATCTTGGATATTATTTTTTCTCCTTCGTTTTTGTGGCAAAGGTTTACGTTTGTTACCCATTACTCTTACAATAGCATTGCTTTAGAAATAACGTTTTAATTGAACATGTAGACAGTGACATCTAGTGCTGGAAGACATTAAAATAAACATAAACTTATTATTGCGATGTTCGAGAACTTAGCTCTTGCTAAGTATGAATTAGACGGGTCCGCTTGAAAATGTATTGTTGCCAGTTGTCAGAGTGAATTGAATACGTTCAAAGAAGGAAGGCTAAATCGTACCACAGTCATTAATCATTAGTCTAAAAACAATTTACATGGTTGTAGCGTGGGATTCCAAATGCAGTGCAATAAGGAGGTCGTAGAATCCCTGGCGCAGCGGCCCCGACATGTACTGAGACTGTATCGCGTACAGGAGCTGCTTCTGGTCCACATGTTGGCACAAGGCGTGTGCTGCCCTGTAATCATATGGAAAATATGGTCACTCGTTAAAATCTCACTGACAGCATAGTAGATGTGCAATTCGTTGGCACTGGCCTCTTGATGAATTCTGAAATAGATTTTTTGTTGTTTAAAAGTATATTAAAGATTATTCGTTCTTGTAATTTATTTAAAAGGTTTTTTTTAAATTTGTGTTCATTGTGTCAACCATGATCTGCAATTATTTAAATTACGAATAAATCTGTATTTTGGTTTTTCTGTAGGACAGGGAATATAGGAAATATCCTTACTTGTAATTGCTCTGGTAGCAAAGCGCCGCGTACAGGGTGAGCGTATGTGAGTGGAAGCTCAGCAGTTTGTCCATTTCTATAAGTTCTAGGATGTCGATACAGCGGTCTTCCTCTGTAGAGATAAATACATAACTAATTAATTTATTCGTTTTATTTGTTAATATTAAGACGTGGAACTTTAGCCGCAATTGATGATATTAGGTGATGGGAAATCTTATAGGTTCGCGTTAACAACATGCTTATTTGAATTTGGGACAATTAACGAACTTTTTCATATTATTTTTGTTGATATTTTTGAATTAATGTTGCGCTCCTGTTTTGAGTTTTCACTTGTGTAGATTTTTTTTAAATACCTGGTATATGCAATGCTAGCATGGACACTGCGTCCTCACACAGCATTGACCAGCCGCGTATGTCTGACAGCTTGAGCGCGTGGACTTGTAGCGATTGATTTGGTACCTTGAAATAAAAGAATCATCCACCATGAAACAAAGAAAGCACACACATCAATAATAAGAAAACACGAGGTGACTGATGTTTGACGTCCCAATGTTTCTGTCAAAGTTATTTTCAATTATTATTTTTGCTCCAATCTATGTAAAATGCGCTCACAGTATCTTGCAACCCAAACAGGTGATAGTACACAATCAATTAATGAATCCTAAATCCGAACAATTAGTTATACCGTGTAGTTGTCTACTCACTCGTGCCCACTGATGTGGTTTCAGGCACTGTACTTTGAGCCTTGGCGGGAACTGCGGTATGACGTGCTTGTCACTGGTGGGCAGCACCGCCGCGCTCAGCGGCAGGCTGGTAGTAGACCTGCCAAGTTCGATCTGCAGAATCTCCTTAGATGTTGCTTCGACGAATATCGCCGGGAACAGTTTACTTTCTGGCTCCATCTGGATAAAATAAAATTTGTTAGTATATCATAATTATAAGAATAATTCATTTATGGGTAACTCCGCAAATGGACCGAGGATCTGGTTTATTTTTTAGGAGTAGACAGAATAGAGTACAGATGACAATGATTTGTAAGTTGATAATGACAAATATATTTATATATAAAATACGATGTGTGTATGTATGTAAGTTGAAAATTTTCAGGAAATCTTCAGATTGGCCAAGTTTGGTAGCGATCGATTCAACATATTTAGTGCTGTCCAGGCGGAACCGGATCACTAGTAAATTAATAAAAAATACCATGAACTTGATGCTGGTCTCTTTGCCTTCACAAGTGAAAGCAACAGTTCCAGTAGAGGTGTCCACAGAGCAGCCGATGAACATTCCTTGAGAGGCACCTTTCCCGGTAGCCTCGGCCATCACTTCGTTGTACAGCTCGTCTGCGCGCACCATGTAGCAGGACTGCCGGTTGACGCTGAAGTAGATATAAACAAACAGGGTATTAAGTATGCCAATTAGAATTCAAAGTTCAAAGAACGAATATAACATTATACTAACCTCTCGATAACTCTGTCATAATCATCGGTGACAATGACCGAGGACTTCATCACTTTATTTTTATTGAAGTCCTTCGAGTGGAGATGGTACTGTGTGGTCACCCATCCAATGTACACGTGAGTGGGATCCTGACCAGGGAATATCCTGAAACAAACGTAATAACATTAAAATCTAAAACGTAATGACTAGACACGGTATTATTTTTGACGTTTCGTAATAAACTTGCAAATGTCGAAATTATTTACTATGTAAGTGTATGAAATTTTTTTTTTTGAAAAATGGATAAGAAGCGAGGGTTTTGGTGTTGATAATAATGTAAATAAGGTCATTTTCTATCATTATAATATCTATCATCATAAAAATATAACGAACTAACCTTACACCATAGAAGTATTCGTTGATCAACTTCAAGCAATCGGCGTCGAAGATCTCGTTGCCGACGGTCTCGGTGGTGGCGGCAGCAAGCGTCGTTGTTGTCATCTGCTTCCTCTCCTGCGGCGGGGTGGCCACTTGGAGATTCGACTGTAATAAATACAATTTTATTAATAGGAACCATTTGTAACTAATATTTAAAAAAAAAGAAAGAATCACACGGTTTATTTCAAACTAAAAACTACACAAAACTGATGAACCAACAATCTACCGTTAATTTACGCAATCATATCCGGACTACACACTTTGACACGACCGCACACTTCGAAAGCCAACGAGCGAATGGCCCCTCTCCGATTTTTTTTTTTTTTTTTGACTGAAGGGTCACTGTTTGCCTTGAGGAGGCATTTACAGCTACACCGGGCTCGAGGCGGCAGGGCGCAGAGGGCGCCTAGCCTAAGCCTCTTTAAGAGTAACTTAGCTCGAGGGCTCCCTCCGTAGGGGGAGCCTCGGCTCGGGCCGTTACCTTACTAGTATTACCGGATTGGGAGGCCGCCGAGCTCTTAGGTCGCTTCGGCGGACGCTCCATGGAGTGACTGGGCTCAAGGGACCCCGAGAGGGGACCTCGGCTTGGGCTGTCACTCAATACGCGTTTAGCTTTCCGTTTCGAGGGTGCCCGAGAGGGCCGAGCCTCGGCTCGATCGGTAGCTATTGTCTGACTAAGGCCCCTCTCCGAAGGTTTAGCTCCCTTTAAATAGCGTGTCAGAGGAATGTACCCTCTCTGAAGTTGGCTGCCTTTAAATAGGGTGTCAGAGGTGACGTCACATTTATTTATTTATTTTATCCTAATAATATAATATTTAAGTTATAAATTTGTTAAACAAAGAAAAAACAAGTTAAAAATTAAAATAATTTACACATGTTAGATTGTTAATAATTTTAATTGTTGAAAGATTACTTACTTACGATGTACGTCCGAAACTAGTCGGTACGTAAACCGGACTACGTGAATAAAATATATGTGTAGACTTTTTAAAGTTGTTAGTACAATTGTGTGAAATACCAAGACTTACGTTCAAAGCGCCCTGGCTTCCGTATAAATTGGGGCGACTGGGTCTACCTTGCATGCCATTATATCTTTGGTTCGCCTTCGGGAGAAAACAAACATACAAAATCAAGGGGTAAAAATCACACGCAAGGGGGAACTACATTTTAAAATAATTATATTGATTACATAAATATGGGTTTAGTTTTTAAAGAGAAAATATTTAAAAACTGAAATTATACATATGTATAAACAAATGATGAGTTAAGAGACTTTAAATACGACGTTTTTCTGTACGGAGCCGATGTTATCTTTTGACTAGTTTCTATTCGACGGACAAGACATTCAGGACTGGAGGAGAAATAAATAAAAAAATCTGAAAATATCGCTCGGGCGGTACAAACATATTTATAACAACGTTAACTGGTCCTTTATAAAGTACTGTGGGCTATATTTGTCTATTTTATATGTTATTCGTGTAAAAGCCCGCATAAAGGTCACAACACGTCGATGGTCGTGCGTTTGCTTGGAGTAATTGCGTTAAAAGCGTACACAAAATAGCGTCGTCTGCAAAGGCTCTAATTGATTTCATATATTGACTTCAGGAAGATGTTAAGTGATTTCTAATTAACAGTGGAGATAAATTAAAAGGAGAAAAACATTAAATAAAAAATCTCGAATAACTTCCACTAAACAAAGTAAGTTAATGGCAATAAAATAAAATAACCAAAACCAAAGTCATATATACCAGTAAGTAGAAATTTCTTTAATGAAATAAATGACATAAAATAGAAATAAAAATCAAGCTAGCTTACAGTAGCCGCATGTACTGTGTTACATCTGGCATTTCACCTTGATAGTGAGACAATGACATGATCATATGGGTTGGTGCCATCTGACGGCCTAGAATTGTCCGCACGGACTTCCCCGGTTTTCTATTACATACTTCTGCCCCTTTTCACCAAAACACTCTCGGCGAGAGGAAAGATGTTACACATGAATAACTGGACGCATATACACAGATGACTAATGCATATGCATTGTGGTAAAAATACTGGAATAAACTACAGGGAGTAGGAAACTTAACAACTTAAGATGGAATTTTTGTAAACAAAGGTTTTACGTCAAAATTCATGAATTCCAAAATATAATAGCAACTTTTCTCATATTAGCTATCCATATTGTACAATGTCATTTCACTTTATCTCACAATATTACGAATTTTCTGATAAAAGTATAAAAACTTTTGTTTTGTTTACAAAAATTCTATCGTATTGTGACAGAAGACATTAATAAAGTAAATCCTTTATAAGCTGACCTGTGAGATTCTGATTTGTGGATTAGGTCGCCTGCCGCCACGGTCGGGCGACACTTCAGTATCGCTAAATGGATCTGGCGTCTTGGACTTGCGGGACTTGGCTCTTTCTCCACTTTCCCCGCGCTTGCTTCTGAAGAACCTTTAATGAAAAATTATATCTTTGTTGCCCCAGTTCCATTAACCTGAACAACGAGTATAGATCCATTATCAAGATTAGAAGCTATAGTTCAATTTCCTGTCCGTAACGTTCAATTGCATTTTATGACCAGTTTTGTAAAAAAATAATTCATTATCATATGTAGTTTTTTTATTGATTAAAATCGAAGTAGTTCCTAACTCACAATCTTCCTTACTTCAGAAATTTAATTATATTTAGATACTTCTAACATGGTAAACAAATTTGTTGTGTGTATTTTTTATTTATAAGTTAATTAATACATACTTAAATGGTGAGCGTCCCCTTTTGTCCTTCTTGTCATCTGGTATATTGTTTACTCCTAGTTCATATTTGGCCATCTCAGCTTCACTTGTCGACCGATGCATGCCGTTGCTTTGACCTGTACACGATGGAAGTATTGTTAAGTTGACTGGCGATTACATCCTACAATTTAAATGACGTGACAAGAGCGCTTAACTAAGGTAATACGGCGCGCAATCGTTACAATCATTATTAAATAAATTTTTAAGAATATGAAATACGTTTTTGTTATTTAGTGTTTTTGGAAAACTTGCGTATTCCACTTTTCTTTAATAGAAACTTTAAACACGCGTCTCATGCATCCCCTAATAGTTCAAACAATGCAATCGAAGTTTTTCAATACCGTAAAGAGGATAAACAAGGAATTGATTGCCAAAACTTAATTGACCATAAACAACAGCAACACCAAGAAAACTGTAGATGCGTCGCTGGTCTTTAAGGAAGAATAGTAGTAGAGCCCGCAACAACAACCGTTGCACGAATGGGCCGGCTCGACCGGTGAAATAACACTACCTCCCAGAAAACAGGCGTGAAGTAGAAGTACACTACATTTCGTTTGATGAGTGAGGTGCCGGAGGCCTAACTTCAGTCCTCTTCCCCTTCCCACCCTTTCCTCATAAGGATAGGATGGGAACGGGAAGTGAATTGAACAGGGAGAGGGTTAACGGGGATAAGGAAATATCTTTTTTCCTATCTTTGCTGTGTCCAATAAAGGTAGGTAATAAAGCGCTCACTTAACATCAGGTGAGCCGCTTGCTCGTTTGCCACATTGTTCATTTCACGAGACGGTTGTACGATAAATATACATGATGAAATAAAATGAAATGTCTGTCGACGTCTTCGACCGGAATCTGAATTAAATTGTTTTCAAACAACCTTCACGAATTTTGTATCGTTTTTATTGCATTTAATTATTTTCTATTGCGATTTTAACTTGTATTTATTATAATAATGTTTTATATTAATTATAATAAATGAATAAGTTAATAGATTTGTTAGTAACAATATGATTTTGGTATAGATTTCACTGATACAGTAACCAACGATGAGTAAGTCATAAATCGGAGTTGTGTATTGAAAAAGGAATGTTATACAAGACAGTATTAAGAAGATAACATTTAGAAATGTTGAAGAATAGAAAGAAAGGTATTTTTCTTGATAAGATGAAAGGCGACAGGAAATTTTGTCATAATAAACCTGGTTGCAAATTATAATTCTGTATAGTGACGCCTCGGGTGATGGATCCTTTCCTAGGAGGTCTCGAAGGCTGTCGCTTGACTTTGGAAGTTGTAGGCATCTCTTCTTGGTTCTCGTCGTAGTGCAGACCTTAGGGGTAGGGATAACAAAAAAATTGGTGTCAAAAAGCATGGTCTGTACAAAGCAAATAGGTGTTTACAGGAATTGTTATAAGGGACAAATGCAAATAAAAATAAAACATTTAACAAATGTCTGTAGTTATACGTTGTCACGTTATGTAAAATATAGTCATAATATATATTACAATGTATTTAAATATCAAACCTAATATTTTCTTTATTATTACTGCACCTACTAACTTCTTATTTTCCCGTACCGTAGCTAATTTTGATGGGTCTCAGTAAACCAACAATGTAACCTAAAATCGTTGCTCTATAATTCCATAAAATATGTAATATTATTAGATCAAGATCCATCTCTTTAGTATCTGTTTCAGAAATTCAACAAAAGCTAGAAACCTAATAAGGAGTACTCTGTCACGTTGAGACTTGTGTGAGTCTTGAACCATGTTATGTATCTAACTAGTACAAAAAATAGTGATGTCAAGATATCCTCATACCTTTAATATCATTCATGGTGAAGCCACTCCTCATGATCTGGTCGATGTGCGCCGGCATCTGCGCCTCGGTGGCCTCCTTCATCAGGATTTGCTGTCTCTCTTTGATCTCGACCCAGCGACGAGCCTTTTCGCTCTCACTGTACAGAAAAGAAAGTAATAAAATAAGAAACAAAGTGAGAGGTGTCTTATGGACCCGGTGGGAACGGAGTTACTTTCGCTATATAATATAATAAAGATATTGTGTTTTAATAAATTTAATGAAAAAGATTTATATAACTTGAAATTTTATTTAGTGTCTTAGCCCCCTCAGTTGGGAAACACTAAAGAGAGGTAGATGGAAGCAAGGTAGGGATTTTCTCGATGTTTTGTGACTATTTTTGCCATATGGCAGTAGTATAATATTTTCAATTCGTTCTAATTTAATTTGACATCGCTAAATATACATCCAGATGAAATATTAACTTTTAAAACTAGAAGTAGATTGGCACAACTTTTTTCTGTGAGATTTTCAAATGTACGTGACATTTAAAACTTCATAATATAAAAAAACAAAAACTATTACACGAAAACAATACAAATGGTACTTACTCGATGAACTCCTTTTGGCAAATGACGGGCAGAGACAGCCGTAGAAATTCCCAGTTCGCTTTCTCCATAGTCTCGAATGTGTTGTGGGATATTTTCAAACATGGCGGTGTGTCTGGTAATCGTAAAAAGAACTCGTGAAGCAAAACAGTGCATGAAAAAAGTCAAAATATGCCTGCGTCGCCGCGTTGCCCTCTACGCTGCGTGACGTCATGGCGCACAGGCGTTTTTAAATTTCGTCACAACTTTTAAATAGAATTTTCTGTTTGGCCCTTCCTCGGTCCATTAAAGGTGGGCAACGCATTTGCAACTCATTAGTTAGTTGCAGATGTCTATGGGTAGCCATCACTTGACATCGAGTGAACCGCTTGCTCGTTTGCCGCCTAGTATTATAAAAAAAAAGTCTATAATAACAAATGAAAATTATTTGGCTAAGGATTAATACAAAGCTACGGACAACACGGTCTGATTTCGGTCGGCATTTCCATCAACTTTTAAGATGTAAAAAAGTAGTGAGATATCCATATTTCCTTTAATATTGTAGAACATTTTCCCCCCGCGAACCCAGCCCTAGGGAGGGTTGGGGATGGTGAGGTGACTCCATGTTCTTGGTTGCGGGTGACCCGATCCATTCGCGGTCGTTTTGCTGTTGGTGGCGCGACCTGGGACCGGATCCGTCACTGGGGTCTGGAAATGCATTTACCTTTCTGCGGGGCTTGCGGGTATTTACAATTTTGAAGTTAAATAGAAATAGACGAAAAAGAGTTGGCTAAATTTTTTTGACAAAATTCCAAAATTTTATATCGGAATGAGAAACCAAGAAACTCGGTGAAAGATATATAAACATTAAATCCGCCGCCAACACGTATTGCCTCACCTGAACCTGCGGGAATTCTCGTCACGTCGATCTTCGTGTCCAACATCTCATCAGTGTTCTCGAAGATAGGCTGGTCCTTCGTGTACCAGTGGGTAACGTCGCGTTTCATGTTGCTGCAACATACAACACTTTCTTAATGAAGTGACACTTCTTTTGGAACGGCGTGAATTTGATTTTATAAAACGAAAAAGTTGTAACGATTATTATTATAGTGTATAGAACAATTTCTCTTCTTGTTAAATGCTTCAACTTCTCTTCTTGTTAAATGCTTCAACTTCTCTTCTTGTTAAATGCTTCAACTTCTCTTCTTGTTAAATGCTTCAACTTTTCTTTTTGTTAAATGCATCAATTTCTCCTCTTGTTAAATGCTTCAATTTATCTCTATTTCGTTCTTTCCTACTTCAATCAACACAGACTCTGGCACATTGTTTCATTGTTGTACAAAATCTACTAATACATTAAAAAAAATAACATTGATGGTTGGTATTCCACTACAGCGCGGTTTTCACGTAACTTCCTTCCTCGCACAACCATTGTGTGGAATGACCTGAATTATCGCCAGCGGTATTTCCAAACTAATACGACTTAGGGTCCTTCAAGAAGCAAGCGTACTCCTTCCTTAGAGGCCGGCAACGTCTGCAGTTATGAAAAATTATCACTTACACACAAAACGGTTCGTATCCCTCTTGCAATCCGCACGTCGTAAAATATTTCAACGTGTTCACATCTTGGCCGTATGTTAATCTGAAAAGACGTATCAATCTATTAGCAATCTATTTCTTCAATAACATGTACTCCAGTTTTAAATTAGACACGCAAACTGTTCTAGATCCTCGGTGTTTTTAAATTATATTTATGACCAGGCACATCTATTTTGTGTTTTCTCTATTACTTAATTCTTAAAGGTTGTAACTGAAATACCTAGCTTTTTGTCCAACTCCTAGGGTGCAGGCCGGCACGAAGTTATCTCCCTGCACATCCGCGAACGTCGTCTCTCCGCCCAATGCGTCCATCAACAATTCACCGTTTAGAGAGAAACCTAAAAAATGTTGCGTATTTAATATATCAATACTGAGGATTACAGTATAACATGTAGTCGTCGCCTGAAGACTGACAGGAGGCGGCTCTCCTAATTGTGTCGGAGGCCACGACCCGCATTAGGTCCTTGCGTCAACAGAGTAATTGATGGTTTCCACTAAGTAGACAAAATAATGGTCAAAGTGATAAAGCGGTTATTTACCATGATGGCCGGATATTATGATAAAATAGAAATTGTATGAGTATGTATAAGTAATTTCTTATTTAAAGAATCTACACACAAAAGTTGATAAGGGATAAAACATAATGCGGAATATAAAACTATGTTATTATTTACTACAGCATAAAAATAAAACAACACTTAAGTCATACTGCTATGAAATATTAGAGCATCATGACACCTTCTAGCATAAGCCTTAAAAAATAGTTATGTATAAGCGAAAAACTCGTATAACAGTAAGAAAATACAAATTATTTAATCCAGAAGTTAGTTTTTTACAGATAAGACACACACACAAGTACTTACTTCTTACTCATATTAAATACATTATTACACATTAACATCTAAAAGACACGTGCAGCTGTTAGTCGCGTATTCATTGAATATTTAATTATATTCAGTATTATTTAAATTAGTAAATATAAATAGTATTAATTAATTAATTAATCTACAAGCGGATCTCCGCTTTCCAAATTCACGTTTTGTTAGTCCTCTCTCGCTCTATCTGGGGAGATTCATTCAAAAAAATCATTTCAACATTTTTACTTCCTCAATTAGCGTTACTAATTCGACAAATATATTCGTGGTTACCACATCAATATACTGAATTCGAAAGTCGACAGATTATTGTTGTCGATTGTCATTGGTTTGTACGTCAGAACTGTTACTAAAAGTACTTTATTTACATTAATATTTTTATATTTCTTTCCGCATCCATTATTAGAGTATGACCCATACTCACTTTAGCTGGTAAGTCTTGTTTTTAAATTCAATCTTTCAGTGTTACCTTATCTGCATTCATACTCTGAGACACACAACTCTGTTTATTGTCAACTATAGTTTTCCATTATCATGAAACAAAGTCACACAAATTTGTTTTTCAATATAGTCTAAACTTGCTTTTTGTGTAATAAAAATAATAATTAATATAAGAAATCTTGAAACTAGTGCAAAAGTCTCCTAGAATAAAGCCAAGCGATGTGGTGATCGTATTAGCTACATAGCTAACCAAACGGTGATCTAATAGTGGCGTAAAATTTGAAAGCATAAAATTTTGAAGCTTCGCGTGTAGTCCTAAATAACAGGAACATCCTCCAACTTTACTACAAATACATATAAATAAATCTATATATATATATATATACATATATAAAATAAGAAATTGACTGATTGGTATATCAACGTATAGCTCAAGCTACTGCCTGGCGACTTGACGTATTGCGCAGAGATTTCAATTATTACGTAGGGAAGTACTAAGAAAGGATTTTTCTAAATTAATTCCGTAATTATCTCAAGTAGGGGGATGACATTTTGATTGGAAAAATACCCATGCGAAGCCATGGTAGCTTGTTTAATATGAAACAAATAAATCTATTATATAGTATATTTATAACTATGTCGATCCGAGGGCAGACACTGTGAGAACATTTTGTAGGACAAGGCTACTTATATGTCTATATAATGTCTTATAATCATCATTACGGAAAAAAGAGGCATGGAGCAAGCTTCGTATTCCCAGTATTAAATTGGTTTTCAATACTGACAAATTGAGAATCCAGAAAACGTTAGACAAGATTACTAATGGCCGTCTACTTAAGAAGATTTTGGTTTAGATATTGATTTTTTCAAAAACTGCAATATATAGAAGGTTACATATAAATAATATTTAGTAAGTGGACGATATTCCTGCCAAATGCTGACTATTGTCTATAAAGCTCGCTAGTGAATCCAGATCATTGATGTGTGTTTACTTATCGTCTTGTCAATGAGATCAAGGAATACTCCGACTACGTCACCCACCGCCCATTGCTTGCCGAACGACTCTGTGCTACTGCTGAACACTTTCTCTTCCTTTAAATTAATCAAATCAACAATTTACAATCATCAAACATTTCAAATTTAATTTGAATACTGCGACTAACCTGTAAATGGGAATATTCGTAATTTAATGGGAAAAGTACATTTAAAATTGAATATTTTATAATACAATTCCAATAAATTTAACTACAGCGATCAATTTGTGGATGGATATCGAAATTATTTATAGTTAAATGAAAGAAAAATGTACTTTTCCATTTTATAAAAAGGAAATAACAACATTTGATTACGGATAAGAAGGAACCGTATATTGCTTGTTACCACAGATAAACAACGAATACATACAATAAAATAACTATTGCAATCGAATCGTTCTGGTGCTACTGTGATTTTTTACTCTGTGAGTTAGATATCGATCTAGAATTTTTCCCGTAACGACGCAAGTTAAGAATTTACAGTTGTTAACATGGTAATAAGTCTGCATTTTAAATAATCGGACGATTTAAGCGGCAATGCAAAGGGATCCCAGTGTCACCTGGAGCGCTGTCAATTAGGAAATATTCTTTTACCATTGGTGATACATTTTACATATGCCTCTTCAAATTTCTTAATTAAGATCTCGATCGGCTTTCTGCTATCTATTTAGAACTAATAAGCAAAGAAAAAAAGATATATTTATGTATTTATATTGTATATTTTGCTGCACCGATTTAGATAAAATGTGTAAATTGGTCTCGGGATACATTAGATTCATAATGGAACCCGAAAGGTTGCTCCGCCATCGGCTTCGCGGAAATTTTTTTTATTTTTTGACCTACAACAGAACGAATAACGAATAAACATCAGCTGAACTTGATAATAGCAGGCAAGTCAATAAGCGTGTTATCAATTATACGAATAAGAATATACCAGAGTAGCACCCGAACGCCCCCTAGCAGCGGCAACTCACTAATAGTCTGGTCGTAAACGTCCAGGAAACAGCCGACAATGTCGCCAATTTTCAACTGCTGTCCGAAAGTGTCACTGGCCGCTCCGTGCACTTTTAGCGACTGTCGGTGTAATTATAACTTTACCATTTCTATTTTCAATTAATTGAATGCAATTTTCTATTAATAATAATAATTTAAATGGTGTCAATAGAGACAGTATCGATATAGGATTCTTCTACAGAATTCGGTAGAAGGAAGAGCGCACGATGTTTTCGACGGACAGAGCCACGCGAAGAAATGCGGAGACGCAAGGCAAAGCACATTCGACAGCGCGTTGACCCAGTGTGT
Organism: Papilio elwesi; assembly: GCA_029849275.1. Classification (NCBI taxonomy): domain Eukaryota; kingdom Metazoa; phylum Arthropoda; class Insecta; order Lepidoptera; family Papilionidae; genus Papilio; species Papilio elwesi. The sequence goes on from CM056713.1 coordinate 3,515,766, forward strand.
CACCGACTTTGAAAGACAACGGAGTTGAACTTAGATACTATAAAAAAAGCAACGCTTCGCTGTGACTTCGTCATCGGACCTTCTAGCACCCCTCTATTTTGGTCACCCGTTCCGTCAAATCACATTCTTTTGACGCACCGTGTGGAATATCGTGATTTGTATGTAAAACAACAGCGTAGCCGCTCCGTCGTCACAACGTCGTCGCAACACTCCATCCCACGAGTGCCATGTGTACTCAAAATTTCCTGATTTAATTATTTTTCTATTATATATATTAACTAGTATTCTTTATTATAGTTAAAATGAATGTTGGATTAAATAAACTTACATTGTATCCATCAAAGGCCCACGAATTTTCATCTTGTCCCAGCATCATACCCGGTGCCATGTCCGCATGAGCCCAACCCACCTGCAAGTGGTTAGATTTTTACTTTAACGTTATACCCAAACAAATAGTATAAATACGAATGTGAGTTTGTTTGTTACATTTTAACTCCTTAATGACTCAACCAATCATCATGACATTTTGCACACACGCTGTCAGGGATATAGAAAATGACATGAGGGATTTGTGGACCTTTTCTTTAACCCAAAAATAAAACTATTCCCAAAGAGTAGGAAAATAAATAAAACTAAAATATCTAATCTAATATCAGTTGACATGTTAATTAACAATTTCTGACACTCACGCTACCTTGACGCTACCTATAATTCGAAGTTATTATACGCGGAATCATCTTACAAACAATTCCATAATGCGGACAACAGAAAAGAATGCGTGCAATAGCTAGTGGAAATATGTATACTAACCCTCATCGGACCTGCGGTGAGTATTTCAAATTCGAAGTACCACTTTCCGGAGCTGACGGCGTAGTTCTTCTCCGCCCTGTACGTTCTGAAATCGGCTTGCTTCTGTTTAGATGCTTCCGCGAGAAGCGCTGCAAAAATTAAAGCAGATAAAATATGAATAGGAGACAGGAATCTTAGTTCTTTATTATAAACGTACGAAAATCTTTTACGTCCCTACAACCGTCCATATACAATCACCGTAATGTAACTAGTTTTTAGCTCAGGAGTCAACTGGCAAGGAACCGATCTGTGGGGATAAATGGGGAAGCCAATGCCGGTTAAAATTACGACCACGGCGAATTAGTGAAGGTTACCTCACAAATTTACTTTGAATGGGATAGTAAACTAATCACCTAATAATTAAGTATTTCGATTTGTTTACCTTCATGCTGTTCTCCAGTGGGTGGGTCCAAATTGTATCCATACACAAGCAGCGTCCGAACTGTCTCCGAGGCAGTGTCTCTATTTGCTTTCTTGATGGCATCGTCTACTTTCGGATACGGCACCAGATGGGGCGAGCGATGCATATCGGGATCCTGTTAAGTAAATGGTTAATTAATATGAATTAAAAATAAGTGTACAGTAGTTGAGCTCCACAGGGGACAAGTAAATACAAATATTTTAATTGCTGTTGTTTTGTTTTATAGTATTTCCGATGGATTTTGACGTGGACCCTTCAAGGGAACAGTGAATAAACTAACTGTGGGTTCACACTGCCGAAAAATTCACATAAATCATTATTGTCATCTCAGTTTTTTCAGAGATAAGATAAAGACAAAGCTTGTATCGCAACACGATTTTACACCAGTGGAAACCCACGGTAATACGAAACTAGTGCAGTTTAACTAGTTTTCGATTATCAGGTGGTATTCTGAAGCGTTAATTTATACATCATAAATACACTGAAAATAACATACATACGTAAATAAAATACGGTATTTCTTTTAACGTAAACTTTAAGCAGTGTGATATAAAGAAAAAATAAAATAAACAAAAAGTATATAACCAATTGTCCTATAGAAAAATTAAAGCAATATATACATAAAAATATATAAATATATATGATGTTCTCTCTTCTCTGATGATGCAGAACTAGACTCGGCATGCTGTGACCCTCACACCTAGCAACGTGACAACATACTAACTGTGAGAGTCACAGCTGACGAATCTAATGAAAAAAGTGACTTCTTAAAGTTAAATTAGAAACATCTAAAAAGGAAAGAAAACGTTAGAAAGAAACAAATCTATGAGTAAAGAAATAAAAATATGGCTTTTAAAGTGCACGTTGCGGTGATAAGGTTGAATTGCTTTCAGCTGAAGTGTTGAGATGTTGAGCGAAAAAAAAATCGAGTTGTTGAACATATTCAGTGCTACCCGCGCGAAGCCGGGGCGAATCACTAGTTAGTAAATAATATTAGAAATATGATATATAAGAACAAATTAGAAGGAGACGACCCGCTAATTTATAATGTTACAATATTCACCTCGTTGAGTCCATACGTCCACCCTTGTTGTATTCTCTCGCGCGCCCACAGATTGTGCGTGTTCTCAGCCAGTTGGTCGACCAGTTCATCCATCTTCGGTGTCAGGGTGACAGCACTCAGGTCTAGTGGTGCTGGCTTGTAACCGTTTGACTGCAATACAATGGAAAAATACATTTACACACAAATCCAATGGTTTTCTCAAGAAGCGAGTTACTCATCATGATTTCCATGGTACCCTAGATTAGCTGAAGCCTTGGTCATGTAATATTTACAAAAATATATTTATCTGAAACCTTCTTTTAAATATATAACTTTAAACTTTCGTGATTTTACTAAAATAAGGCCAACCCGTGACCAGGGCGCATGTAACTGTGCCGAAATATCGGGAGCTCCATAAGGCTAATCGTGGTAAGAATCCCGTCTCTTACTAACCTTATATTTCTTTTAAATGACTAACACTTTATTTATCTTTTGGCTGAAAATTATTAAACAATTTATAGGTTCACGTGTTGTCACAATGTCTGGGTTAGACTTAGAAAATGTGAAATGTAAGTCGTAAGTTATTTTGTTTGATCCATGAGTATGAAGCATGAGGCACATATGTCATTTTTATGCAAACTTGAACTTTTAATGTGATGCTTAAAAATAAGCCATCTTCACAGGAACTAAAAAAATAAAACGACGCCAAAAATTGTGTCCCTATTTGGAATAACGTGTTAAATTGATTTACACAAGTATTCGTCGTGTACAAGAATATTGTTCGAATTGCTTTTAAAATCTCGTAATCATAACTTTGAAAATACATACAGAAACAAACAATATACAAATATCATCAAAAAGATAAGACAAAAATATTTGTGAGTACCTGCATGAAGGGCTCGTTGGGAAGACGCACGTTGCGGATGCGTGCCGGCGGTTTGTCCAGGCTGATGTAATATCCCAACGCCAAGATCGTCCTGGGAAATATATACAATTCCATTTGTTTCAAATCAACTTTTTACGCTAAAAGTGTAATTTACAAAAGGGTTATTTAGAGTAACATAGTATAAAAAAAGGAAAAGTACAGATTCGTAGTCACCGTACTTGAAATAACAGCACAGGGTGTGATTTTTGTCATGCCTATAATTTAAAAAGAACTTTTTTTTCTGAGAACTGTCACAACTTGGGCTGTCACCAGCTTAACTTTGATTTATGGGACACCCTGTATGCTAAAAATGGTAATAAATATTACTTGAGCGTCTGCACGGCTAGCTGTATGTCGTAGCGCTTCTCGGCTGGCGGCAGGCGCTCGAAGGGCACGAGGCAGGGGTGAACCTTGTGCAGGTCGTCTCGCTGCTCGCCGTACACCCAGCCCGCTTCGATCTTCATGCAAATGAATTATTTACAAATATATCATTTGTTAGCAACCTTTTTCAAATTAATAAAAAGACAACACTACAACTTCATGTAAGCAAAAGTTCTGTTAAAAAAAATACTAAAACACTTATGAGAATTTCGTAGGGTACGTTTTAAAACCAAAACAGCAACCGGATGTTTTTGCTTTGCATTACGACCTTGCGAAATAATCTGTCTTTAAAGATATGCTGAATGTAATGAATTGGAAGGTAAATGTATGAAGGTGAATGTAGACAAAACGAAAGTAATGGTGTTTGAAAGAGAACAATGTAAGACAGCCATTGATATAAATGTTAACGGTAAAGACGTGGAACAGGCGGAAGAGTTTGTGTATTAAGGATGTATGTTTAGTACAGATGGTAGACATGTTAAAAAATTTAAACGAGCGAATGCGGGAAATAAATGAATAGGTTCAGTAGTGAGAAGTGAGAATGTGTCTATGATGATATGATGTGGCTCGTCTGGCAATACACAATGCTGTACTAGTCCCTACTTTAATGTATGGAAGTGTGAGCTGGGTTTGACAGGAAAAGCATGTTAGTAGTATGACAATAAATAAAATAGGATTAAAAAATGGTGTTATAAGGGAAAACTGTGTTTGAAAGGGGATGCTTCAGTGGTTGAGTGTATTCTGTTGTGGAAGTTAGGGGCGTCGTTGATCATGTAAGAATAACCAATGAACTGTATGGTTGCTCACTAATCATATTAACTAACTTAATTTCAATACGTCTGTAAAATGTATAAAATAATCACCTTATTCATTGCCCACATTTCGTGGATGTTTTCCGCAAGTTTGTCACGTATTTGCTCGATGTACGACGGAAGTGTGATCTGAAAAAAATATTGTAGTTTAATATGTTTGTACATAAAATGTTGTCTTTGGATCAAATATTCCTTCACACCTTGGGGAGGAAATCTCCTAAAGACATCCCCTCTGGGAGAAAGACAGGATTATCGATTTTACCCACTAAAACCCTCGATTGACATCTTCGAGTTCGACGGGAAAGGGTTCTAGTATCTTCCAACGAACACACTTTGCACTGAGCTTCTGCACGATCTAGGAGAGACAATAATCACTTTCCTTTACAGTTAGTACGCCCTGGTCTCGATGGGAATGATAGGAAGTTTGACAATTATAAATACCTGCATAGTATCGACCGGAGTCGGTACAAACGCCGTATCATCTTGTACCAGCGGCGGCCCAGCTAGTGCTCGTTTCGCTAAGTTCCCGAAGTAGAAACATGGCTCAAGGTTGAGGATCTGCTGCGGTAGGAGCGACTCTACTAATGGAGAGTATCCCTCGGGAGCGGCGTAGCGTAAGCGACCGTGCTCACCGCCAAGAAGGAATCGGCAACTGAGGGAAAAGAAAACATGACGCACACCAATTGTGACAGTCGGCTCGACTTTATAATTGGGCCGGGCACATCGTAAACGGGACATAAGTTGAACGAATTATTCACAATTTCGTGTTTCATTTCTAGGCACTTTGTCAATAGATATGATTGTTCGAAACTTGATACCCTCGCCACTTCTTTGATTCTTTGCCTTTGTCATCTTTTAGTCGGCAAACTTAGACTGACAAACGTTCTTGTGATGTTATTTTCAAACACTTTCGTAGCATTAGTATCTTAAAATATCCATCTCATTAACTAGTTGCCGAACTTAAAGCAACTTGTGTAGCTTTGTAAAATATATCCTTGTGTTTTGTAAAATAAATAATTCTTATTATTTATCATCTATGACACAGATTATCCATACCTCAGTTTGCTTGAACAGCTGATAACCGGAAAGAACATGCCTTCCAAGTTAAAATTGGTGAACGACCCCGTGACCCTTATGCCGTTAAACATAAAGTTTATTATCGGCACCGTCAGATCTAACGCACAGCCGATGACGTCACCTGGAAACGTTATGAATATTGGAAAAAATAAGAAAACAGGCGAGCGCAACGCTGATTGCTCCATTGCAACTAATCGCTGTCGTGTCAAACTTATTCAAATATCGTTGTATAATGTTCATCATCTGCCTGTGAGGCAGCGTTATGTGAGGTCGGCATAGTATGACCATAGTCCATACTGTATATAGGTTTTTATTAAAGTTTTTACGGCCTGCCTGACGCCAACCTCCGGAATTCTCTCGAATAGAAAGCTCTTCTACAAGCCTATATTTATTTATAAATCTACCTGAACACATCTGGGGCGGGTAGAAAGTTTTTTTATGGTAATAAGGTCGCAAAAGAGCAAACTGTTCGCTTGATGTTAAATGACCGCTACACTATGAGTTGCAGATGCGTTGTCTACCTTTAATGGACACGAAAAGGATATTTCCTATTTATTCCCTTCCCATCCAATCCTCCTTCCCATTTTAACTTATTAGGAAAAGGATAGGAGAGGAAAGAAGACTGATATTACACCTTTACAAGTTGAACAGATGCATACCTTTTCTAATAAAAGGCTCCTCGGCATGAGTCCTGTTGACTGGCGTCTTTCTACCGCCCGACCAGAGATGTGCTCCGTCGAATCCAAACGAGTACAGGTCGTCGCCCACGCCGTTGCCACCCCATTTCTCACCACCGCCGGGGTATGGTACATATCTATAGAAAAATATCACAGGTTATTACTACCCCTGCATGTTGATATTGCGCTGGGACCGTCTCAAATTCAGATCAACGTGACGTCATACGTAACTTACAATTATGACTATCAAAATAATTCTAATAGTTAATTTTATATATTAATAATTACAGAATAATTATTATTTATCAATAAAATAGGGGGCTTGGTGTATGATAATTATATACATATCTTTTAAAAATAAAAACAAACACGAATAATATGTTTCTTTCTGATAAAAGTCTGTGCCTTTCATCCGATGTTGATTGCCATGCTGTGGTAAGGAATTTACGCTAGCTTGGTATTCTGGTTAGCGCCATTAAATCAACAACGTTTTGATTAGTATTATTTAATCATATTCTCATAATTTCAATATCCTTTATCAACTGTGACATTGACATTTGTATATTTTTTAATAATTTCACGAACACGACTGTAAAGTATTTTTCTACTCATTTTAACAAAGACGGCAACGATAGCAACAAAATCAGTGTGTGTTTACAAATATGAACCCGTTAGTACAAATTTGCTTGCTAACATTCTTAACCGATTATGGGATGGGGCCTTTCTCCGACAACGTTTATTAAGCTAAATATTGGTCCAAGATCTTTAAGAATTACAAAGAAGGATATATACATAATATGAATACATAAACACAAATAAATAAGTACCCCGCCGTATTCGCCCACCCGATGCGTAGATGTGGCATCATGTGTGTGGTTTTCTCTATGTGGTCCATCGTCACCTCGAAGTACCACTTCTGGTACACGGCCGAGCCTTCCACACGACCCACGAAGATGTTTGGTCGCACACTGAAACGAAATGACCAGTAGTCCATGGTGAGAAATAAAAATACTGTCGCTTTTTAAACCTCATTGTTATCGAGGCTTGTTTCTCTCTTCCTTTTTATTTCTGCTTTTTTAATCTGTCAGGTAAGGCTTAATATGGTTCCTCTAACCAGCACTAATCATGTCTATTATCTTTTCAAATTACCAACAATCCAGCGGCTTTTTAACTGATCAATTAATGAACTTGTTCTTTCTGCCTAAGGTTTGGGTTCTAATCCACACTAATATTAGAAAAAAGACATTGGCTCAGCACGGTGTTAATATCTCTATCCGTTTGCAAAAAAATGATTTTAACACTATACTTATGAACTGTAAACTAAAAGGTGTGAGGAGTAGTGAGTGGTATCCTGGTATATAATCACTCAGAAGTCACCGAAGGGAAGAGGGGGTAAAAAACTGTTAGGGGGTAAAAAATAGTTCACGAGGTATGGATACGTTTTCCCTTACTATCAAAGGTCAATCTTGCTTCTTTTTAGCAAATGAAGTAACGTAGCCCTTAATTACCTGGATACGTGATCAACTAGCTGCGTCTGCAGGAGCAGGTTCTTCCCGGGCAGGAGGTAGTCGCAGATGTTGTTCTGCGAGGAACGCACCGCGACGCCGTTACCCACGCACAGCGAGCACAGCACGTCCAGTACCTTGGGGTCGCGCCCGTGCTTCTCCAACAGCGATATTATCACTTTGATATGCTCGTCCTGGAAATTTACATGATGTTTATACACCACCATTACCAGCAGAGAGTTCTTATACGTTTTTTTATCTATCTACATTAGATTCGATGAAAAAATTGTGCCTAACTATTTTACACTATCCATTGCTCACCCGCATCATGTTCAAAGCTTCAGGGGAGTCGATGAGCACGCAGTGCAACACGTCCAGCATGCCCGTGCCCTCCCCCGAGGCTTGTGAGCCGAGACGCGAGAACAGCCAGTTGAGGCGGTTAGAGTTTGCGAATTGCGCGCAGTTTGTGTGGTTCCCTTTGATTATGGCAGCTGAAATGAAAAAATAACATTTTTTACATTAAAAAGATAAATATAAAGAGACAGATAAGACCTGTAATGTGACCTCAACGGAATACCAGCGTAAACTAGATGTGTATGTTATGCTTCTGCGCTTCCTTCTTCTCTTTCTTTCTTTATCTTCCTCTGGTCTAACATAACGCAAGCAAAACCATCTGTACTCATCTGTTTGCGGATGTATATTCGTAGCAGTTATCTTTTAAAATATTTAACAGAATGTGCCCAACGAGGAAGCGGGCCGCCTTACTTCAAGTGACCGCCATCTATCTGCAACAAGCTAATGAGTTGCAGATGCGTTGCCTACCTTTAATCCACATAGGAGAGGATAAACAGAATCCATCCATCCATCCATCCATTAACTCTACTAAGGAAATACTTCCACTTCATGCCTGATGTCTGTGAGCTTGTGGTCCACCCTCAAATTATCTCACCTAGCAACTGATAGAGGTATCCAGATATCATGTCCCAGCTTTGTCCCGACTCGTCTCCCGCTAGAAAACCAGCCAAGAAGCCTTGAGAGGTGATAACGTTGATCTTGTCGATTGCTTCTAGAATGAGATTCAGGATGCCTTCTTCTTGGAACAAGTCTTGACGATTACGGAGAGCACGGATCTTGTTTTGTTTTTCTTCGTGTTCTGTAAAAAAAACCACCAATTTACCCCATTTCATTTAATAACTTGGTTCATAATACGAAACTTTTGGTTCACATACCCAAGTGGTTAGATTTGGTGTGTAAGGATTTTTTACCAATGTACCGCGTAGAAGAATTCTGACACATATATTTTGGTTATTTTACAAACAAGTTAAAATTTAAAGATTTAGTCATAAGCTATGATATGATATGGTCGCTATAAAAGCTAACCTATTTTGTTTATTGGGATTTTAAACTTATAACATGTATTAATTATATCAGCGGTGACGAAGCAAAGCTATTAAGATGTTTTGATGCAGCATCTTCAAGGTAACGTTTATTTTGTTATTGCAGAACAACATGGATGTAAAATACTAAGTTGCATTGGTTAAGAAATGAAATGTATACTAGACAAATTCCATACAGTTTGTAGCGCTATTTGCAATGTTACGAATGTGCAGCGAATGCCTTTTGAATTGACAAGCGCGTAGTAACTGCGTTATAATTCTGACAATTTCTAAACTGTTCATCGTTATATTTCTAAGTTTGAAGACGGTAAAACTTTCAGGTTGATTGAATCACACCTTGGTTCTGAAAATGATCCATTACTGCGATCTTAAGAACTATGTAATTGAAGGAATTCAATGATGTGCGGGAGTTTGGCTCTCACTTGTTGAGATTTTTTTTTGAGATATATATGATAATTTATTTATTAATTAATGAAGTAAATGACAATACTATTCATAAAAAGATATAAATGGTCATGCATCTGATGCAGGTGAAGTTATATTTCACCTTAAACCAAACATGAACGCGCTCGATAAACCACTAAGTATTATAATACATTACGTAGATACCGTGTTTGAGATCCGTTTGGATAGCTTAAAAATTAAAGTTTCTTTTAAGGAAATGGATATATTGTTTTTAGTTTTATTAAACTTTGAAATTATGTCAATAACTCTGCTTACCCATATCCTCGTCGGGCTGCGCGAAATAGTTGATAAGATCCTCTAAGCACATAACCATCTCTCCTAGGTTGACCGAAGCAAAGAACATTGAATGGCGTCGATTCTCTTGAAGAGTTTCAAGGCCGCTGTAAAGAAGTTTTGTTGTTTATACTAAAGTATTTTAAAATTTTACTATTATTTATTACTGAAAAGTTGTATTTGGTTTTTCCTTGTTTTCTAATTGTACAATTATTAGTGTTTACAAAATACCCCAGAATAATGTAGACGAATAATAGAAACATAGAGAAAAATACATTTTGACCTCTTCTTTTAGTGGGGGGACGTTGAGATTATAACCACCTTCACAAACACAATGCCTATATGATATACTAGTGACCCGCCCCGGCTTCGCCCGGATACCACTAATTATGTTGATCCGATCGCTACCAAACACAGGAATGTGCTAATCTGGACAATCCCTGTAAATTTCATCGAAATCAGTCCAGCCGTTTCAAAGTCTATAGGGAACATACAACAAACAAATTTACATTTACATTTATAATATTAAGTAGGGATAGTAGGGATATGACGTATAGTTTTGGCTAACAAGTAAAATATAGGGACGCACACGTCTATTATATAATACGTCCAATATCTGTGGGCATGAGTACTTACTTGATGAACTTTGTAAACAATGAAGAGCATTTTCTGATGACTCGTGCTGTTCTCGATTCTTCTTCTTGGGACCTGGAGAAGTCCAAGCCGTCGTCCATTTTGCCTTCTTCGTGCAGGATGGCTTGTTTCTCTTCTACTTTACCGACACCTTTCTTCTTCGTCTCGTACGACTGGGAACGTATGCAAGTAGTCATTTTATGATTTCATTTATTTTACATTTTTAAAAGTTAAGGCCTTTATGGCGCCTAATGGCTAAGAGTACGGACTGCGAAGCATTATCGTCTTAGCACAACCTTAGCTTAATGGTAAATAGATATATCAGTAAATTATTTCAATATTGTTTTAATTTAATATAAACATAAGGAAATAAGATAATGGATCACACAAAATAATTTGTAAGAGATCTGTTCAGTTGTTACAAATCGTATAAATGTGATAAGATAGCTTTCGTAAAAATCACGATCAGTCTATTTGGTACTTAAAGTTCTTCTTTGCTTTATTGATTGTTAATTATTCAATATTAGCTTCAACAATATTCAATCACCTTGTAAGACAACCATAAGCCGGTCTCTGAATGTTGAACGATAACAGTAGAGTCACCGTACTTAATGATCGGGGCTCCGATGACTTCCAGATCCTTGTCCTCGAGCACCACCTTCTGGTCGTCCTTCTCTTGACGCAGGCAGAAAGCGCAAGAGGCTGTAGTAGCTTCCTCTCTGAAAGAAATTAAGAGAGTTTAAAGCATTTACAAGAAGTAACCTTTATAGTATAAGTTAAAGAAACAACAAGTTAAAAACAAGTATTTTTAGTTATCTTTAGTAAAAATATTTTTTTAAGGCCAATTAGTGTAACGATAAGTATCTTTTAAATTGTTTATTTCTTGAAAGTCATACGCAGTTCTCGCATTGTGATATCTAGATATGCCATCAGAAAATGTCAACAAAAATAATTTTAACACTTTTATGCACTGCAATGGTGTACCATTCAATCAACTCACCTGCTGACCAGATACAGTTCGTTCTGATCGTTGACGCCGAGGTATCGGCCGGTGGTGATGTGTCGGATGCGCATGGGGTGGTACCAGTTGATGAAGCCACCCGCCCACTTGGTGCGCGCGAGTTCCAGCCGCCACAGCGACCGGGCTTGCGACATCACGGACCCTCCTTCGTACACCACGATGCTACAAACAAAATGCTCTTAGACATTTCAAGTTCCGTGGTCTGTAGGAATCGTGAACCAGTGTAGTCTCTTAATTAACATCAGGTTAATGCTCGCCTTCTTCTGACATAAAAAAACATGCGCAACCGCGGCCAATAGCCCGTGTAACTTCATAGTTCTACTCATATAGAAGGATATTGGCATTATAAAATTTACTTACTTCTGTCCACCTTCTTTCGTCCACGTGCTAGGTATGGTGAGACATTCATCACCACCGTGGAAGAACCTAAGGACGTCGCCACCGAACACGTAGCCCACGTACTTCATGCGGGATATCCCAGTCCCGTACGGCTGGACAGACCAGTGTGTCACGTGGAAAGATGCGTTCACTATGGATACCTCGTTTTCTTTCGTCGTGTGCTAGAAAAATACAATTTAGTTTAGCAGTTTTAAGAACAGCGACATCTGTTTACAGTCATCATCACAACTTACCAGATATCTCTCAGTCGCAACGGACACCAAAATCAAGTCATCGCCGACGCGAACCTTTTCACCTTCAGATCTAAAAAGATATTAAAAAAACATAAAGGTCATACGAGAGAACGGTTTTTAGTTCAAGTCGCTATGTGACTATTTGGCACGGTCCTGGCGCACATCTTTCGCTTTATAACCAACCCTAACAATAAATAAATCCTAACCAAAGAACCTTCCTTTCATATCTTTGGATATCATAAAGTACTTTAAAACAAATAGCATTGTCTACTACCCATATATTCTATTGCTACTCAGATAGAGTTCAATGTTTTAAAATATTAATTTTCTTTTATTTAATACAGAAGAGAAATATAAAAGATAAATATCTACCTCTGTTTGCTAGCTGGATGCAGGGTCCACCAGCACGCTTCGCCCTGCGAGTGCTCCTGCAGCCCCACGTCGAACGCCAGCTTGTCTTGCGATGATGAAGTGGAGAGGCACGCCAGGTACTGTTAGAAAAAACATTACAAAATAAACATAAAAATCATTCAACCAGAAAAAAAAAATATTACTAAGACTTTCCAAGTGTTCCATTTTTAAATTTAATAGTAAATAACCAGCCTTTTCCATTGTATGGGCGGGTTATAACTTGCCAGTATTATTCATACGACCATGGAGTATCTAATTTCTTTAGGCATAACCACAATGATCAACTCATTAGACCTAAAAACATACTAACCATGTCACTGTTGAGATGTCTCAGCAGTATAGCGTTGCCATACAGTAGTGTCCTGTGACCTGAACCCGTGCCTTTACCCTGGAAAAAATGACAGAACTAAAAATTACAGAATAATGATTAGGACTAAATTATGAATAATAAATTAATTACCATTGGCGATCGAAAATTAAGAGTAAGATTTGATGGAAAATATATTTGGGAAACTAACTGTGCAATATATTTGTTGAAATTAAAACTTTATACAATGTGCAGTTATAAAAAGTAAAAAGTGAATCAATTTTACTTTAGTTACAATATTTAAAAATGTGACTTCAATTACAAACAATTGATTCTAACAATTGATTTATGAGTCTTCTTATAACCATAGTAATTTACCCAATAAAACTAAAAAAAACAACTTCATTTAGCGAAAATTCTGAATAACTCCGGAATCATTTAACGGATTGGGTTTAAAATTTAATGGGACCAATCTGGAGAAAAAACTATAGGTTACAAAAAGAATTTTCAAAACCGATTCAAAAATGTCATGTTCTAAGGTTAGAAACTTAAAAAAGCGAATTAAGAACTATTTTTTTAAGTCGAATAATAGATGGGAGTCTTGTATAATTTTATAATCTGGTGCATAACGACTTCTTCCTCTCTCGAAGAGGAGGCCTGTGTCCCTGTAGTGAGACGTACTAAAAAGGCTGATATTTATTATTAAATAATAAATAAAATTCTATCTCTGTATCTCTAAAAATAACTCGTCGCGTTTGTAAAACCAAAAATATGGGGGAAATCGCCTAAGAAAGGAACCCTGTAACTACGTTATGAGTCGGAACATCGAACAAAAGGATAATGTCAATTTGGCCCAACCAACACACTTCTTAAATAGGTATTCAACGTCGACTTTTGTGAACATACGAGGAAAAAAGATACTACCAACCTAACGGGCTAAATAGAAGTACGGTTGGTTATCGATATCGATAAAATGCAGGGTATAAGTTTGAAACTCGGAGCGCCAAATATTGTTAAATATACCTATTGTTACAATACTATTTTGAAGCCTTTGCAAAGCCTTTATTTTTTTCTGATTCTCGTTATTTTTTTATGGCAATACTTAAAACTACTTGCTACCCGTGGTTTAGTTTGTATTTGCAGTTCTATAGTGAAAAAGTCGATGTTATAATTCCAAAAAAAATATTGATGGTAAATTAAGATCTACTGAAAACATGCATATTAATAAAAATGACTTTTAATTTTGAATTAATAAGGAAAAATGCCTGATTTTTATTATTCTTATTAGTAACATTAAAAAACAGTAATTATTAAAGATTTGGTAGAAACGAATTAAAACAACGTATTTAGATTTAAAACATGTTTTTTTAGGTTTGATTGAATTTAGTTTAAAATGCCAAAGTCAGTTGAATGACGTGTCATGCACTTATTACCAAGTACCGCCTTTATACTCACTAATAAGTTTTCTTTGCCCTGTAAAATTTAAAACACGACAGCAATACGTAAAAGGGGATACATATTATTCACAATGGAAAAAATATATGTTAAACACAAGAAATAACAAATCTATGAACATCATTTAACAAAAACGATTTGCTTTTTAAAATCTTTGTTGAAGAGAGACTAACATTTATTTATGTTACATGTAACATTGTATTAACAAACATGCGCCTTTCAATGTAATAAAGAACATTATTAAGTAACAGGCGTGTTACAATATTACATGTCACAAAACGTTTTAAGGTAATTATGTTTTTTAAATGATAGTCAAGTTAAATTTACTTTGAAAATTATTTAAAGGCGAAATATATAAGGACAGGTGCCATTCGTTAATTTTACAAATACAACATATACAATAGGAGAGTATATACAATACTTACAGTTTCTGAACCAGCGGCGGTGACCAGTTCTTGAAGAGCTCTCACTGATAGCGCCTGTACATATACGGAATGTCAAATTATTTTTATTCATCACGACTAGTCTCTATTCTGTTTGTATTATTCCTATAGATTGATTGATCAAAACATTACATGTAAAACTATCGATAGTAGATTAAAAAGGATACCTATTTCCTTTTCTCTCCCCTCCCCCTCCTCGTTCAGTCGTCTTCTCCTTCCCATCATGTTCTTATTAGGAAAGGGTGGGAAGGGGAAGAAGACTGAAATGAGACCTCACTCATGAAACGAAACTTCCATTTCACTTCTGTGAGGTCGTGGTCACCAATCGAGCCGTTCTTCCATCTTCTGAGACTATATAAGACTAGCTATGCGCCGCGGTTCCACCCGCAATGGTATTTAATGTAACCTACTTATTATCCAGCTAAAGCTGAACCCCATTTAATATAATTGATAATATAAATCTGAGGTCAAACATTGGATGGCAAATATTTTTCTATACACACTTTCAACCCCTTTAGACCTTTAGCAACCTTAATTGCCGTGCATAATTCGAGTCTCACAGCCCTGATTGCGATGAGCGTTGATATATCAGTCCGTCAGTCAGTTATTTTTATATATATTTAAAAGCTTACCTGTTCTATGACGAACACACATTGCGAGAGATCCGGCGGTATGTTCTTGTCGGCGATGTTCTCGAGGAAGCAGTGGCGGTTCCCGAAGCCCTCTGCCGCGAGGCAGACGCGCTCGCCAGTCGCCGTGCACGACAGGCACACCATGTCTTCCTGGTAAACAAAACAAACAGGATCTTAGCATAAGAAAATGGTTATTTCCTTTTCCTATTCATTTTCTCATTCGTTAAGTTCTCTCCCCCTTCCCATCTTTTCCTTCTTAGCAAGGTATGGGTAGGGGAAGAGAATAATTGGCTGAACGATAAGTATTTATCGATTTATATAGTATTTACAGATATAGTTTTTGTAACAGTGGCAGAACATCTGCGGAAGAAACTGTTCCATGCCGGCTAGAGAGGAATAAGACTTTGTAGATATATGTATAACCTAAGCAAGAGATATTTCTGTTTCCGGGTTTCGTTTGATAGGCGAAGTGCCAGATGTCATAACCTCATATCTATTCCCTTCGTCTTTCTCTTATAAGTTCTCTTCTAATGCGGCGCCGATGCTGGGGCCAATTATAATTGATGTTAAGGTATTATATTCGAATAACAAACATAAAAAACTAACTTTATTTGCCTTTAAAATTTAATTAGTTAACTGTTCATTTTGCTCAAGAAAAATTAGCACAGAAAGTGATTAAATGAGTAATTTCTACGTTCGTCCAAGTGTATTGTGGAATGAAAATACAAAGGCGTATGATAAGAGCAGGTGGCAGTCATTAAACTGAAGGGGAAATTTAAAACAGTAATTTACAAAATATAATATTAATTTAAATTATATAATAAATATAAATTATATATATAATAGTAAATTGTAATATAATTATAGGTATTTAAATTGATATGCAGACTTTATCAAATAAAATTCGAACCTTTGCCTATAAATGATATGCAAAGTCCGAATTCGGTTTGAAAAGGTGAAATTAATTTGGAAAAGTGCTTAATTGAAATTAAAAAGCTTGATTTACGTATGTGTGTAAAATGTGGGGAAAAAAAAACACATAGCCTGTTGGTAGCTAGTGTTAAATAAAAACGTATTGGTTTCCAACATTTCTAAACATACATCAAAAAACACGGTAGGTGCTAGATAAGGTAAAACACTATTAAATCAAAATTCATAATCTCTGTCTACCCCTCTAAGTTATAGCGGAATGTCGGTCATTAATTTAAGTCACGGATTGATTTTGTTATCGAGTCGTCGTTGTTCCATTCGCTACCGACGCAAGGTGACTATAAATATCGTCGGTACGAAGACATTTAGCATTCACAAGTGCCAAATCCCAGGCCTGAGTCAGCTGAAGCCAACTAAAATAGACATACTTGCGCTATTCAGACGATGGCAAACCAAATTACTTTTGTATCGGCATTTCTCAGACATTTAATTAAAATTTAAACATTGGAGCCAGAATGAACATTGTGTCTACGCTTGAATTATTTGGAGTAGTTATGGTTCCGTCAGCTATCACGTTGGTACATCCATCGGTAATTATCTGTTCAATATTCAAATAAGCATGTTGCTAACGAACGCATTTTGTAAATGTTGTTCACGCGAACCTAATACATTTCTCCTACCACACAACGTCTAACGCGGGTAAAGAAGTTTTCACTTCAAAAGCAATATTTATATTAATTTGTCCTCCAACCTTAACTCCAACTTAACTTCAGAAACAAATAAAGCATTCGTCTGCACTCGTATACAGTGCACCGATTGCGATACGAATTGTTTCGCTCCTCATCGTTAGACCGAAGAAACATGATGGAAAATTCGTAGTGTTGCCCGCTACAAACTACTGCAATGCACGAATTTGTTTCACAAACACGAAGATTTCGTTCTTGAAAATAAATGAATGTTTCCAAGTTTACATGGCTTTATTGTCTAATTAACATCTTTCGAGCTGCTTACTCAACTCCGTGCTTCTATCATAAGAATATGTAAATAAAATTGTAAATTTCGGAGTCGCGTTAGAGAGGCCGACGTTCTCTTATTGAGTTTTCGGGTCAAGGTCATCTGGAGGGTTCCCTGTGAATAAATTCCCTTGCAGATGCCGAGATAAAGCAGGGTACATAAATGTTGCACGTCTGACTTATTGCTCAGACTGAGGCGTTAATCTAGTAATACGACTCGTAAGTTTTACACGTTTTTACCCGATGGGTTAAAAATGTTAAGTAAACGTTAACGTTATTATTAAGTGAAAGTCTTTAGTTTCGTACGACTTAAAATAGCTATTCTGACATAAACTAAATCGTTTTTGCTAGGTCTCGAGTGAAGTTGAGGGCTGTTTCTCAAAAATCGACCCCCTGGTTTTTGGAAATCTCAGAACCATCATAAGTAGTGACAAGAATGGTCTAAGTCTATCAATGGATCTCTTGATGGGCGTGGCCATCGGGCCTATTGGCAATGACTCTATAATTAAATTATGATTACCCTATAATTTATTCATTACCATCACTTACCGTACGCAAGAATGAAACATCATCTTGCTCGCTCGCTCCTCCTTCTGCCTCCGCCATCTTGCTATTCTTCTAATGAATTCAAATTTCAAACTCGTTCACTGTTGCACCATTCCTTTTGAAATGCATATCTGCAACAATTCAACAATGATTAAAGTCGCTTAAATATATACAAGTATACAACAGAAGGGAAGTGATGATTGAATTATGATATGCGTTATTTTTGTTGACTGTCACTGTGGATGTGGTACTTTCCTAGTGTAATTACGCGACAGTTGCTACCAATACCATACGTAAAATACATAACTGTATATAAATAAATACGAACTATCGTCCGTCATCGTCTGGGTTGACGTAGGCAGAGTACAGATATCCATTTGACACTATCTTGGCACACCTTACTAGCAAACATCTAGGAATACATAATTAGGGGATTAAATTAATTTACGATTGTTAAAAGTAATCCACTTAATTCATAAAGATAAAGAAAAACAACAGTCTACTCTTTCCAGGCATTTTAATCAGCAGAATTATTAAATATCTAATGTTTTAAGTTACGTTAAATTCAAGCACGCAAAGGCAAAGAAATACTGCGCAAACAAATCCTTATAAATTCCCTAGTTAAGTTTTATAAGCTTTACAGCAAACACACCCTAACTTATGCACGTTCTAAGTAGAAAAGTTATAGCTAAAACTGGACGCGGTATGTTGTTTTGATCAATTAAAAAAATATATGTTTTCTTTGTTTTTATTCATAAATACTTTTGTTCGTGTGTCATCTGTGTGCTTAAACCAGTTTTTTTATTCATCATAAACAAGGACGTATAGGAGTGATGTGAACAGGCGCGTGGGTTATTATGTACGTATTGTACTATAGTGAAATGGTAAATAGTACGCGATCCTATCCACAGCGGGGAATTAGTACTATAAAGAAATAGAAATGCCAGATCCAACAATATTTATTTCTAAGTTCTGCAATCCCTATGAGGGTCACAAGGGCGCCGTCACGCCACGTGTTAGGATTATTACATTTGAGCCTTTGTACAGTGAGCTCGACACGCCTGACACCACATTATATATTTGTTACCTACTTTTTATTGAATAAGGTGTAAAAGGCAAGCGCATCACCTGATGTAAAGTGAGCGTTGTCCATAGACATCCGCAACAGGCAAATGTGTTGCAGATGAGATGCCTACCTTTATTGGACAGAGGAGGGCAAAGACAGAAAAAAGGATATTTCCTTTTCCCCATTAACCCCCGTCCTGACCAATCCGTTTCCCGTTCCCATCCCTTATGAGGAAAGGGTGGAAAGGGGAAGAGGACTAAAATTAGGCCTCCGACACCTCACTCTTCAGACGAAACGCAGAGTACTTCTACTTCACGCCTGTCTTCTGTGAGGTGGTATTTCACCGTTCGAGCCGGCCCATTCATGCAACAGATGTTGTTGCAGGCTCTACCACAATAGCCATATAGAAGATTTTAGTGGCGTTATTCTCAATCTTGAAGTTAAATTATTTTTCCTGCTTATGCTTATCCCCTTAACACTGATCCTGGATCCGCCACTATTCAGCATTTTAGGTAACATTTGTCTAAATGAGATGAATTACTCAGTATTTCATGAGTTAAATGAATTGCGGGCGTCAGTATTTCGGTTCAGTCATGGCGTGGGTACCTTCAAGAGGAGAAAGGATAAATTTTAATGTTAAACACAGTGCGTACGAAGTTTCGATCTTAAAATAAAGTGCGCAAGCACTTTATACTCTAGCTTAATGACATACTTTTTTATTTAATTGTGTGATTTTGTTTAGACTAGAAGTTAAAATGAAGTGAAAGCTTGACACTGTTTTATAATTGGGCAGAGCCGCCGCGTTACAAAGCTCTGTTGGATAAAACCGCTCCGAAAAATTAAAACACCTAAAAGCAAAGTGGATTCCGCAGTTATGACATACTTTTACGAATTATGAGTACCCTATATAATATAAAAATATTCAAAACATTTTTGTTATTCTCTACAATTTATTAGCTTTGATAAATATTTCGACTGCGTACAAGCATTTTTATTAATAGTGGTGTCGGTAATAGAAGCAGTTGTTACGTGAATGTGCTGCGATATCAGGAGTAGTGCCACGATCCCAAAGAATACCAGGGTGATGTAAAGGTCGGTAGGATTTCTCAGTTCGTCGAATGAGTGTTGTGTGGAAGGTGGTTTGGTGTCATGACCGCTACCAGTAGGCATCCGTAACAAGATAATGCGTTGCAGATGTGTTGCTGTGTACGTTTAAGAGGGAATAAGGATATTCCCTTTTCCTAGTTAACCTAAGAAGTAAGAAGTACCAGCAATTTACTCAATACTTCGATCACACAGCGAATTCTCGAAATAGCGATATTGTAAAATTGAAATCGGTCAATTGAACTCACGGCGAGTGAATCTATTCCCAGCGAGAATTGGATGCGTGTGCCGAAGTTTTACTTATCTTGTACAAAAGGCGTCTACTTGTCTCGGAATATGTTGTACCGAATATCGAACTTTATATTGCTAGAGCTCAACTTTATGCGAGATAACTTAACTGGAGGGATATAACTTTGTCGTAAATTCTAGATTCATTTCGTCAACATTGTAGTTTTGACAGAATGTAAAAGAATCAGAAAATAAAGTTAGATTGAGCTGTAAATACAAAAGAACTCCAGCACCTTTTAATAAGATTCGAGGTAGATTGTGCAATAATTTATTGTTTTATCATATCTTTAACACACGAAGATAATAAAACAATTTATACTTGTGTATAAAACACATCGTACCTGCGATTTTATAAAGAATGTATTTAGATGTTATTTTTTTATCATAAACTTATGGACTTCCAACAGCCCCAATCGTACTGAGGGAACATGGAACACATTTATAGCCACTCGGTCAAAGTTACTTAAATGAAGTTAATTCTTCGACACAGTTTACTGCAACAATCGTGACCTAATTAACTTGCTTGAGGAAGTGAATGTTACTTCCTTGAATTCTTTATATCACGCAGTGCGCATCACGAAGAAGCACTTTCTTTCCTATAATTGCTACAAAAACTTTTAGTTATGATAATTCATGCAAATATATGTAAAAGTATAAAAGAAAAGTATACTTAAAATAATAATATAAAACATAACTGAAATATGAATATCAACTACATTAAATGGTTAAAACGTAAAACTTTCTAAAAAATACAGCCAAGTGCGAGTCGAACTCGCGCACGAAGGGTTCCGGACCATGATCTATAATAACGGCAAAAAAATCATGTTTATTGTATGGGAGCCCCAATTAAATATTTTTATTCTGTTTTAAGTACTTGTTGCTATAGCGGCAATAGAAACACATCATCTGTGAAAATTTCAACCGTCTATCATGGTTCATGAGAAATAACCTGGTGGCAGACAAACAGAGAGGCGGACGGACGGAGGAGTCTTAGTAAAGGGTCCCGTTTTACCCTTTGGGTTCGGAACGCTAGAACACGTCGAGTTCTTTATATTATTACCATTATGTTTTATTTCTAGGTATTCCACCAAGAAGCAACTATTGGTTAAGCGTAAGATTTATGTTAATGCTTTTATTGTTTGGTAAGTGGATGGATAAAATTTAATCCATTAAAGGTAAGCGGAACGCATCCGAAGTCTTTTGCTTGTAGATAAAAAAGATTTATTGTTGCTTAATTTTTGTTTTCCTTGCCTTCGGTAAAATTATTTTATATACATTCTGAAATACTACCCTCTACTATCATTGCATTAAGCTCCAATAAATTCGTAATGATTTCGAGCTGCCGTATACTTGACCTATTTCCTTCGTGAGAATTTGCATATTTGCAAATTTATCTCTAGAATGGGTAAATATCTGGCAGCATGTAATTCCTCTTTGTCTTAGATGCTAGTAATGCTATCGTCTCGATTTTAAATCGCTGTCTATGTGAAGAAACCTTTAAGTTTGTTTTGAATATCGCTTCTCATGCAGTCAATGGTCTTGTCTAGCTTTGTAAAACTACTTTTATATGTATGACAAAGCATTTTGACGACATCGACGCCGCGTACTTGTATCCAATGTATCTAATATATTAAAACGAGCAAGTTTTGGATATTATAAATCTATCTGAATCTCGGAAACGGCTCCAACGATTTTCATTAAATTTTGAATTTAGATTCGGATTTTATTTTTAAATTTATCCATATCGGTGTTTTGTACATAAAAATTATGTAAATAATTAATGTAAAAAGATGGCGCCACCTTTTGATACCCTTTTTATATGGAAGAAGGAAGGCAAATGAATAAGCGGATCGCCTGATGTTAAGTGCGCGATACCCATAGATATCCGCAACAAGCAAATGTATTGCAGATGAGTTGACTACCTTTAATGGGCAAAGGATAGACAGGAAAAATGATTACCTTTCCCTGTTAATCTCATCCCCGTCCAATCCTCTTCCCTTTCCCATCCTATCCTTATGAGGAAAGGGTGGAAACGGGAACAAAACAACAAAACGAAATCAGCATACATTTGGGACAAGTAAATCTGTATACACAGATGTTTCTTATATAATTTAGCTCATGATATAAGAGAAAAGGGATGTCATAAATTTTTTATTCCTAGCTAACCTAACATGATCCCACAGAGTCATCGGGTTAGGTTAGCTTGCAAATGAATTTAACAAATTATTTGGTTCAAGCAATGTCACCAGCTAGTAATAAAATAAAAAGCGGATTTCCCGCAACAAATTTAATTAAACGAAAACAATTACACCGTACTTTTGCTTTGATTAAATCAGATGGCATAGATAGATAAAGAGAAACCTAATAGTACCCTCAGACATGTTTTACTACAACAATATTCATGAGCTTCAAGTTTTTGACATTATCTTCAAACATTATGCAAAGTCGAATCAATATTTTTTATTAATAATTCGAAATATTACAAATAATATTTCATAGTTTCTGACTGTTGGCTATCGGGAATATTTTTTTGATTTGTAATTGAATAAGTAAGCATTTCTGCTTTAAGGCGTACGCAGAGATCATGGATTTCCATTTGGCGCGATCCTGGCACCTCGCTCTTGCTCCTTCTACATCCATACAACCTACGCATATATGCTCATCGGTTACAGGGTACTCCTCTTACCCCCTTCCTTAGTATGTCAGTAATCGGATCGATTAGAGTGTCGATTTTATTAAACACGAGTAGTTATGCTCATCCCAGGCACTCTTAGACTAAGGCATAACAAAAGATTGCAATTGCAATTTTTTTTAGTAAGAAGTTAAAGTTTTTAAATTGATCAAGCAGCTTAAGAGAATCGATTTTATATTTTTAGTAACTAGGCGGCTTCAATAATCATCAACTTGACTCATTACAATTGAAATTATAGTGCAATGTTTTTAGTCAAAACGTTATTTTCTTGCGTCCATCGTAAATATTTTGAATGACGTTTTAATTACATTAGTTATTCATATTACACAAAAATTACTCCACTTTATCTAAAACTCTGGCATCCTAGAATGCCGGTGCCGTCATACAGTGGTGAATGACGTCACTACTACACTTTTTCTATGCTCATGTCCATTAAGGCCATTACACACGACGTTTTTGTGGGTATCGCGCGTTGAACACGATTAGGACGACTGGCGAATGTAACACCATCGATGCCTTGTGACGTTGTATCGCTCCAAACGCGCAGATAGCCCGTTGATCTAAAACACGCGTTTTCGCAACGCATAAAAAACGTCGTGTGCAAAGGCCCTTATATGACAGCTTTTGACGGAGGCGCTATCCTAGGAAAACTTCTGCGTTATTGACTTGAGTGCATATTTATGTTGATTGTTGGTTATCAAGAAAATTAACAAAATAGGTAATATTTCTTTACACGTATCCGACGACTGAGCACATGTTGTCCCAGAACTCATCTATTAATATCAGTTATACTCACGCGATACATTCATCAATCTTCGGCAATACCTTTATTTAGTTTTACATCAGACAGACAACAATATATATGTACAACAGTAATAGTATGCTATACGATCCGGCCCGGATTGCTAGTAGATAAATATACCAAGGTTTACGTGCTACGGTTGAACTTCCCAACGTAGGCTCGTAGACACAGTTCGTAGGCGGTCCACGGCTACGTCGTTTAATACAAACAAAAGATATAGCTGTCAGAGGCGAGACGCCTCTCCACTAATTTATTATTAAGTTAAGCTTGCGTCTACAGTCTAAGTTAAGATAATACAGACAAGGAGATATACAAAGTTTGTTTTACCATTAATGTTCTAAAACAAACTTACAATTTTTTAACTTTTAACAGCGGTGGAGCCCGCAACATCTGTTGCACGAACCCGGCTCGATCGGTGACATACCACCTCAACAGCTATTGGTGCTGATGACTCAAATACTAAATACCGAGTTAAAACACAAAAAAACGTTATATTGTTACACTGAAAAGCAATAAACGTGACAAGTCCTATCATTCCTCGCGCCGTGCTATGAATATTAATGTGTACTATAGCAACTGTAACTAGCTCCCTGGAATATATGAGCTACAAGTGTATTAAAGATTGAACATAAAACTTGTACATTATCCAAGGTGAGGGACAAATCGACAATGCCATGTGATATGAAACAAGCAATCGTTGTAAGTGTTTGTGGTTTGCGTTGCCGTCAAAATTAGTCACGCATTACGTCACGTATTGGATTTTACATGCTGAGAAAATGTA
Organism: Papilio elwesi; assembly: GCA_029849275.1. Classification (NCBI taxonomy): domain Eukaryota; kingdom Metazoa; phylum Arthropoda; class Insecta; order Lepidoptera; family Papilionidae; genus Papilio; species Papilio elwesi. The sequence continues at coordinate 3,540,346 of CM056713.1, forward strand.
ACTCATTTCCAAACCAACAACAAAAACCCACAGACCCACTCGTTCACTTCCCCACCCACCCACGTAACGAAATGTTTTCCCTACCGTGCTGTAAATAATTTCAATTTAAAACTAAGGTACAATTTTTATATATTAATATAAAAATGGGTTTAGATTGGATATTGTTACATAAGACGGGAAGCGGTCACGGACAACACAGAAATCGATTTTGCAGTTTTTGTCATGACGCGGAATGAGTTGCAGAATCGCACGACCGATAAAACTTGAATATAATCACTCGTGTTAAAAATTTAGGTATGCCTTATTTTATTGCAAGATATGATTGTTGTAAACAAACAAACGTCATTTACCATACATGGCCATTACGTTTTAAACTTTCATGGGAAATTTTGGTGAAATCGAGCGATAAAATGAAGTAAAATTCTGTGATATGGCGTAACCTTTGTTTACACAAATCATATCTTGCTGTGAAACAATAATTCTCAGGAGCTTTACGAATAAAATATTAATATTAAACGCCTACTATCAACATATCATCACACCAATGTTATCATCATTAAGTTCGTGCCTTGTAGCCTAACCATCAGGTTTTACAATAAAAAGTATACAAATATAAAACAATATATAAGCAGCTATATTGATGCATTACCACTTTATCTCATCTGGGATATAAATCCTAGGTTCGTAAAATAAATCACTACACCATCGAAGGAAGGCGACCACAACAGCTCTTTACGAATTCATGTCACAAATAAGCCATCGTTCTGCCTATTTCCTTCCGACTAATGTGGAGTCGATATAGTGTGACCGTAGTCTATACTGTATAGGTTTTGGCTACAGTTTTAAAGGCCGCTCGTCTGCGTGACCCCAAACCTCGGCAATTAAATACAATAACAGTATTAAATTATTCATTATAAAATCTTAATACTATTAAACAATGATTATTAGATTTTTCGTCTGTTTGTACGGACAAACGTACAAGCGTTTGTGCGCGTTAATCTCAGAAACGGCTGAACCGATTTGACGCGGTCTTCACTAATGTATTGTCGCAAGCTTCACATAAAATTTAGTGTTTGTTTTATCTCAATCAGTTCATAAATAAAAAAGTTATATAAATTTAAATAATCATGTCAAACATTTGTTAGATAAAAATGCTATAAAATATGCAGTTGCAGTGGAATAGGTTGAAATTTTAGTTACTAAACTATATATTATGCTCCCGGGTAACAGCTATATTTGGTAACGCAGTATTTACACGTATAGAAATTATGTATGTATTCTTATGTTATATGTTTTGTTAGGTTAGTAGCCTATTATTCCCGTGGAGGGTTGGCGTTAAAAAAGTGTACCCAGAACCTATATAGTATAGTATGGACCACGGTCACAGTTTAAACAATCACATGTTATTGTTAAACTGTGCTACGGTTATACTGTGTCACCCACATCCATACGCGGGAAAAGGGCAGGGAGATGATGATGAGGTTAGGATAGTATTAAGTGGGTAATATAATTTCGTTTAAGCAAAATTATAAGGCGGGTGAAACTGCGGGGCACAGCTAGTTTGCGTAGATGTGTGGATGTGGAAGAAGCAAGAGTGGTGTGCCAGGATCGCGCCTAATAGAAATCCAAAATCTTTGCCTATACTTCGCATATTTATTTACTTTGTGTTATTTTTAAAAGTTCTTGCATACTAAAAACTTAACAAAAAAGTGAAAAAGGACAATTCTTCTTCCGGTTGTAAGAAATACATACAAAATTACTGCCTGCTTCTTGATTTGTGCAACTATCAAGTGGGTATTGCTGTTTAAATTTATTACCCGCCTGACCCCGGAGGCTAATGTATGTCCGTTCATTGTGACCTCTAGTTGCCTACCGGCTGGACCGATTTTGAAGAGTGTGAGTGTAATTTTTTATGATTTCTTTTCATATCATTACATAAATTAGATGTTTTAAGTAAAAACCATTATGTATTATTACTATCCGTACATATAGCCTCTATATATAAAAAAAGGCATTGCTAAATTAAAACCTTAACCTAGTTTGGTATGGCATGTTTATTACAAAGGGGAATTTCTCCAAAGATTTTTCAAATTACCAGTAAGCATTGTTAAAATTTACAGGACTACTATATTGAAAGCAGTAAATTACAATAAAAACAAACCGTAATATGATTCCATGCAGACTTTAAAATATTGCCTTAGCATACACGAAACACTCACACTTGTACACAGAATTTCACACACACTATCACAAAAAGACAGTAGAATTTTGTTAAGTTTCATTACACTTTATTTTCGAGAATAAACGACATTAAGTATTTCATCTTACGTCCACTACGAACAAATGCCGCAGGCTACTGAAAGCTGCAAAGACTGCAAACCTATTAAGCTTTAGGGAAAAAGTGAAGTGTTGCAATAGAAAGAGAACACGCGCAAATTTTGGGGAATTTATTTAATACATTACTTTTCTCCTAACCTATACTAATTTACAACTAAACGAGTTACTTACTAATTTTATTTTATAATATCGATAGGAATATTGTAAATAAAAATAATCTCGTTTTTATTTAGAAGCAACAAGAGGTAGTACTCTTTACTCTTTGCAGTCTTTAATGTAAACAGTCAAACTTACACTAATATCAATTAATATTTCTTACGCCATGTGAATAAAAAAAATCTTATTGAATGAGGTACACTTATGAGCCTAAATTCTGATAATTAATTGTATATTGTGGTATTTGAATAACAGTTTGATTCGTTTTTAATTATTTATATGATTAAAATTGCCAGTAGAAATTCTCACATTCCCATTTCTGCCACAATTTCTTCTTTCTTTATTTGTAAATGCGACCCTCGGAAATCACTAATATTCTTCGAAACTGAGCTGTATTAAATTGAAGTAGTAGAATTTTGGCATAAGTACTGGCGGGAATGTGCCGGCTCGACCGTGGAAGTCCAACCTTACAGAATACTGGCGTCATGTGAATCTATATTTATTTTTTAGCAAATTTGTATGTTTCTTTTGTTCAATTATTTAACTAAAGTCTTAACTTTCAATGACCTTTGGGATTACCATGATAAAAAAATAATATCTTACAAAGGGGTACATTAAGCAAATGCCATTACGTTTAAAACTTTTATGTTTGGGGAAATTGTTGGCGGCTTCCTCCCAACGCCACTTCCTTTTACATGAAACGCACTGTTCCTGAGAAAAAAAAACCCGTGAATATAATGCTTTTGTTCCAAACTTGAGGTGAGAGTCGCTATGTGGTCTTTGAACAAACGCAACGCAAGTAAGCTTATGTGAACGTGTAGGTTTTGCATAGCCAAAATAGTAAAAATAAAGTTAAAACAAATAATATCTTCGTAACTTGAAATTCCCGCTCCCGAATCGTAAAACGCACCTCAACTGTTGATTATTAAACAATAAATAAATAATTTAACAATAAGATCTAAGCTTTCATAAACCTAATTGTAACAACATTACATCGGGAATCGACTTAACTCGAAAATTTATATTTATTATTTTAAAAAACCATTACTATTTTTTTGAGGAACGAACTTGTTACGCAGTGCAAACCTGAAACGCGTTTATTTCCCTATATGGCAGCATATTGTATATAGATATATATGAACGAATTACCATCAAAAACCCATGAAACATTATTATTATATTACTTAACAAGTGTATTTATTTTATTTTATTGCACGAATACAAATGAAGGATTAAATCGCAGAAAATGCGTGTGACAACACATCTATGGACCACGCGTTAAAGAGGCTAGTTTAAGAATTTAAAGAAACATATTGAATTAGTAAAGATGTTTTGTCTGTTCCGAAGTTATAAATTGGAAGATGTAATTTGAATGCGTCTGACCTGAAGCTGAATTAAAAATAACCACCTACCAACAGCCGCACGTGGCAACACTTTTTAATAGAATTAGCGGCTACACTAATTAATACTTTTGCAATGTTTGAATTAGTTAGCTTCTTATTTTTGTATAAAAGATATAATTGACATTATATAACAGTCATAAACGTTCAAGGAAGTTGACGAAACTCCTTGTAAAACTTATTGATAACTAACATACTTTCGATGGTTACGAAATGATTACAAAAGAGTCTAAATGTTATATTAGCAATATTCATATTCCTAATTCTAGAACATTCTTTTTCGTGCAAATATTTAGCAAGATCTTAAAACACCAATTAATTATCTTACGTCTCATATAGCGAACATATTACTAATTTTCTTGTCTTTAAATCCAGTAAAATGGCGAGAAGACATGTCTACGTACAAAAGATTAAAATGCAAATGCTTACCAATACTTAATAGGAACAATCCGTATTCGATCTACCGTTGTTTGCACTGTTCACACATTTTCACTCACAAAAAACACAATTTTAATGTCTTATAACCTCAAACACAACGCATAATTGTGGCCTTTCCAGATTATTGAGCGATAAACTATTCTACATTAAATATTGGTTTTCGAATATGACCGGGCGACGCGGGCGCCGGACGCTTTTGAATTTAGAACGCAAGCATTCGAACTGTGTTCTCTTTCTATTTATACATTCTCTGGGCAAGACTAGCAACCACCGTACCCTGACCTCTCACGTTATACCGCAACGAGAGTTTTACAAAAATAAATAAACGGGTTCACGCCTTGCCGGAGCTCTCCGGATATTGGACATTGATTTTATATTTTACCTAAGAAATAACAACCCGGCCGCTTCTATGCCTGCGTTTAGGCATAGTAATAATCTAATTTACCGCGTTATTACTATTGAATAGTATAATCAGAAATCAAGATTTCTTTTTGAAGTAAAAACTTCGAGAAGTGAAGTAAAGAGCCCATGTAGGCGATATTTAGTAGAAGAAAATCTTATAGGTCCGCGTGAACATGTTCAAGTACGGTAACTGCTTATTTGAATTTAGAACAGTTTCGAGGAACTTTTTTTCATTTGTTTTTCTTAAATCTTACTGTTTTCAGCAAGGGTTCATTTTTATTGATTATTTAATTTAAATTGAACTCATCTTTGACTAAAACAAGCACATACATAACAGGAAGACATTCATCGATACTCAATACTTGTACTCTGACATTGACTCGTTTTCTTTAACGTATAGCATAATGTTTGGCGAGAATAGCATCTTAGAAAAGTTAGCATGCCGTGTAGATGCGATCCTTAAGAAGTATGTTAGGCGCGACGTCGAATGATAGGATTAAAATAGCGCTATAAGGGAAATGTGGATGCTGTAAGTAGAATTGAAAAAGTAAGCTTTGGTGCTTGAAAGGATGAATGAAGAGAGTAACGAAACATATTTATGTTGCAAAAGTAACAGTGCTGCAAGGGACATCCCAGAACTTATATCGATTAGTGACAGGCTAAAGAAGGGCGATATAAGGAGTACAGAGTTGACGAGCTTGTATGCGTAGATGTATGGATGAAGAAGCGAGAGGTGTGCCGGCTCGTACGGTGAACTCTCGTCTGTTCAGTGATGTGTGTCTCATTTTTTCCAATTATCCCTTTCTTTGTCAACAGACAGGCTAGGAAAACTTCTTTATTATGCTTGCTTCTGCTTCTGCTTGTTGCGGATTTTGATCGTCCATTAATGTAACGCGATCTGCTCATAGCTGTGTTTGAAAGACCAGACAAATTAGCGATTTTATCGGGAAAGGACTAAACAAGTTTGAAATCATAAAAATAAAAGATATTTTCTTTTAATAAATAGTTTAGTGTGTATTAACAATTTAATTTAACTTGTTCCACCGCAACACAAGGATATTTATAATTAATGCACCTTTACGCATGTAAATTAAACAGACGTGAAATGTAACACTTCATAAATTATAAAATAATTACCTGTTTTAATGATTCTCCAAGAGAAAAGCGATCGACAATTATAAATTGATCTTCGTAATGTTGAAGTTGACCTTGATAATGATTTCAAAATGAATATTTCTAACAATTACTTTGTTCCTTGGAAGTATAAATATAAAATGTAAGTCGAAATTAATCTTTTGTTGTTTTTAAATCGAGAAATAAATGTTTTTGACGTTATAAACAACATTTCAAGCTGTTTTACAAAACACAGCGGGCCTAAGCATACTGTTCGATTACCATTTAAGGTACTTTCTTTGTAACGAACACCTGTCCTTCGAACAGTTTCTTCTTCTGTTTTTTGTCTAAGCTGTCGATTCAAGCCAGCTATGTCAGTAACGTTTGCTCATTAGTTGATTTCATCCAAACATATTTTAAGAAATTTTTCAGTCGGTGAATAGTATTGGTTCCTTTGATGTTCCCTTACAATGATCCACTTTATTACGAATGACATGTTTTAATAAATCGAGGATCAATCCTCGGGATGAGGTATTTCGAGATGGTTTAAACAAAGTAGTGACTTCTCATATAGGTGTTACAACAAATTTACATCACCATTACTGACCTAAATGCTTACGTGTGAACCAAAAATGATTATATATTACATTAAACTAAATAATCTGATACATTGAGGAAACAATATTTAACATTATTTACACAGAAACATCACAGCTGTAGAATAAATTAGAACAACAAAAACTTAAACGAAATAAATATATTTCAATTTGCCGTTTGGGTTCAGAAATTCTCCCGAGACAAACCAACACGAAATGTTAGTCTTATTAAGTAGTTGATCCAATTTCTTTTACATTTTTATTGATTTTGCATTAATATATCTATATACATACGATGATATCTACAATTCTGTATGTATATACAATTTTGTCATAAGTGTATACTTCTACTACTCATACACTCACAACATAAGTGTATATATATACGTATACTAAAATGTATACTTCTGATTTATAAAACTTGCAATAACATTGGCGAGTCTCAGTGGCTTATTGTAAAATTTTCAGGCGTTTCTGGGCCTTTTAACAATCCCTATTTGTTTATTTAGAATTCATACCTATATAACGATACCATTTGTTAACATCCTCTGTCATAGTTAGGCTCGAGAAGGCTGTATCTATTTATAACAGCTGATTTAAGGGAAAAATAACTTGACATGAAATTGCATTACAAAATTATTTAATTTAGAAGGCGGTTATTGTGCCATTGGGGGTCCATTCTTTTAAAAACTGTAGGGTAATATCTTAAGTTTATTTAACCGAATTTTGTGGAAATATTAGACAGGTGAAACATATACATTAGGTTGATGTTGATGAAGTATAACTTGATTGTCGTCTTCCTCCAACACAAATACTAAAAATATAATGTATTTTATATCAATAATAAGATTTGTCGACAAATCTAGAGAAAGAGCCAGATGATAGTCAATTACTTAGGTTACCCATGAGATTTGAGTCTTTATTATCTTTCGAGGAAAATCTTCGTAAATATTCGCGCTTAATTCATACATCAATGTAAAGAACAAACATTAACAAAGGAGTCACTATCAGTCTAATTGGACTTTTAGTACAATATCTCTCTCGTTGAATTTATTATAACTACAAAATCTGTTACCATCTACATAGAACGTAGATTATTAAATCTTTAATCAAAATATCGAAGATGCACAGATAAAATAAGCTGAGTATAGATGAAAGTAAAAATAAGCATAGGAACAAACGAATGATTCCGAAATCAGATATCGAGGAATTTAGAATTCCTTCGTTTATTTAAAGAGGAATAATACGTGTTTAGAATACATTAGGAAACAAAACATTCACTTGATGCAACTGTTTTCAAAAATTAAAATACTAAAAAAATGACGGTTCGTTGCGTTAGTCTAGGAAATTAAATTGTATACAGTAATGTCAACCACTTTCTCAATCTACTCCTTGGCTGTAACTCATTCATTGATTATTAATTGTTTTTGTTACTCGAATTACAGAATGAAGGATACAGTCGAAAAAACGAGAATTTATTACAATTATTGTACGTCACAATCGCTATAGTTATCAATGCTCGCCTCATTTTGACCAGTATCCAATATAGCCTCGGCGCTGGGTATCACTATAACGTCTCTAACATTATTGGCGCACGCCATATCACATGTGCCGTCTCTGTTGTTTTCACACGTATCGCAAGAGACGGCGATATCGTCTTCTATGTCTTTAGTTTTCCTTTCATCAATCAGTTTAGCCATAGCTTCTCTATGTGTATCTTCATCGACCCTATTCGCATCGCTTCTTTCTACCACCTCTCTATCCCCAGTTTCTTGATCCGTTCTGTTCGAGCAGAAGTCTTTAATTTCTGTACAGATCCTTTTAACGTTATCGTCGACACATTTCGCCCATTCATCGTCATTGTTAATAGATATTTTAACTAATTTCTCTCCCAGAGTGAAAACAACACCAGTACTGGAATTAGATTGGGTTATGCGCTCTTCAATTGTAATTCTCGATATTTCAGAATCGGAGCTATGAGTTTTCATACAGTGTTGGCTGGATTGTGGATCTGATTGATTTAATTTCATATTATATATGTTTGAATCGCTGCCCATTATTGATGTCGTTGAAGCTAACATAGATAGATCCTGAAAAAAAATTATGTAAGAAGGTAAGATAATGTGACACAGTAAGTTAAGGTAAGATCACACTAGATACATGTGTTTACTATGACAAGTGGCGAAGAAGAAAAAGTGTACAAAGAACTGTTACTACATTCAAAAAATATTAAAATAAATTTGCAGCTTTAATGTGGATGCTTTTACTCTTCATTCGAGTATATTATTTCCAAATTTTACTTTTTAATTTGTATTTCTCAAGGGACATGAATAAGAAAAGAGAGAAGATAAAGCTACAAAAATAAGATGGAATCTGAGGCATCTCAAAAATCTCTCAAATTATTTCGAGATTTTTGATTGTTTACGTAACGCAGAAGTTTACATAATTCTACTTTACAGCTGTATCCAGTGAAGTCGTGATGCTTCTCCGACCAAGTTCGCGCATTAGTGCAGCAGATGATAGCTGGCTACTTCGTCTATTTTATATTTACCAACGGACTCCTAAACGTAAACAGTGGTAGAGCCCGAAACAACATCTGCTGCACGAATGCCCCGGGCGGTCAAATACCACGAACTCGCAGAAGACAGCCGTATAGTATTTTTATGTTTTGGCTGATGAGCGAGGGTACCCGGCACCTCATTTCTTCCTGGCCTTTTCACCTTCCCATTATTTTCTTATTAGAAAAAGGGAAAGGAATTGCCAAAGGATTTGGTTTACGCCCTCTGTCCATTAAAGGCAAAGCATCTGCAACTCATTGGTTAGTTGCAGATGCGTATAGGTAGCGATCACTTGATATTAGGTGAACCGCTTGATCGTTTGCCACCATTTTCCATAACAATAAAAAATATGTATTAAAAATATTACACCACTACGATAAGAGGAAAAACTAAAGTACATCTAAGTGAAAGAAATCTAAATAAACCCTGTGTTATGATCGAAATAATTTCTAGATACAAAATCATAATTTCCTTGTCACTAGGCCTTAAGGGACGTGTGCCAAGGTTAATATCACTACAATTATGAGATACAGATTAACTTCCACATTACCCTCACCAAATGATATAAGTGACAACGAAGCAAGGAAAAAAACATCACAAGAGAATAAACAGAACAATATAAAAGATGAGCCAACCCTACTTTGAATCAAGATTATGTTTAAATACATACATAAAAATAGTTTCAATAGGATACGGAACGATTCCTTTGGTGGCGTTTATTTGAACTGTGCGCCGACCAAAACTAAAAATAAAAAACAAATATAGCAACAAATGAAGCAACCGTATTTGGTGAGATTAATTTAAATCGAATAAAAAAACGGCGCTATTTTATTACGAATCCTAATCGAGTTGTATTAATGTGTTTTATTTTGTCGTATGTACAAATATATTGCACAGTTCGTACAATGTATTTATTTATAAACAAATGTCTGTTTAATAAGAAAAAAAAAGAAAAGTACAATAGATTTTATAATTCCAAAGAGTGAAACAGAAACGATATCTCATTAAACACAACATTTGCATAAAAATACTTCCCTTTCCGTTTAAGTAATATCTTTCTTCTCCCTCGTGTAACGCTATATGAATCCATCACTATTACCTGGTCGTCATGACAACTGCCGACGCTGCGGGAATGTTTATGCTTTCGAATCTTCATCATCGAATGAGGTAACTGACCATCAGCGGTTTCCTGGAAATGTAAACGTTGACAATGGTCTGGTCAGCAGATATAGCACGAATGATGCCGACTTGGGGCGGACAACGACTACATAAAATACGCGCGCGAGGTAGAGGCAATGCGTGCACAAAATTCGACGTACTCGCCTATTTACGCCGCTCTTCGCGTGTGTTCTTGATCCAACAGCGAGTGACGAAGCTATACTAAGTTCGTTGCAACATATCTGACGAATATGTTCCGACGAACGTTTATCAATAACTACGAGAAATCTGTAACTTACTTTAAAACGATTAAATGGTCGATATTTCCCCCTCTCAGAGGCAACCAGACTTCGAAGCGACTGCGTCCTTGGACATTGGCTGTCTGCCAACCACCGATATGTACCAAATAACTTGGATGTATCTGATCTGTATTAAAAAAAAGGGTACATGTTAAATTACGCCATTCTTCAATGTACGACCCAGACAGAACAGCAAATCAAAGCTTAGGATTTTGGTAAAGGAAAAAAGTTTTATTCACTTCAAATCCTGGAGTGGAGGCCATGGATGGGGACCAGAAGTGTGGGACCCTCCTTCCAGATGGACCGATGACCTCATAAGTACGGCAGAAAGTCGCTGGATGCGGTGCGCGGAGGACCGCATGATATAGGCTGATAATGATGATGCAATCATCGCTACAACTAGAAAAAGATAAATACTGCTTGCTTAATGTTTTTTCTTACAAAACAAGAAAACAATATCCCTTATTTTTTTCTTTAATGCACCCACTTTTTCTGTATTGCTATAGTTAGTGTAAGGTTTGTAGTATTTATTCATCCATACGCAAAAAAGAAGTCCAGTGCTGGACATATACGCTTTTCGAAAAGATCGCACCCAAGCTCGAAAGATCGCGGCCGGGAAATGGCCATACGTCGCCCAGTCAATCTTTTGATCACATTGCTACTTAATATCAGTTTAAATTCGGTCCCATATCATAAAAACAATCTTATGGTAACACTCACAGATTACTCGGCGTGATGAGCAGCCGCTGCAGATTGCTCAGCGTCGGCCTCATGTCGGTGACTGACAACCCTCTGCCCCACAGCAGTTGCGCTATGCACTTGTTCAGCAGGAACATACCGTAACGGAATAGAGTGACGTCACCACCTCTAGCAAATAAAGGGATACTGAAAGGAATATATTCAAAACCAAATGTCAGTAAATAAATCTCAACATACTGCTAACAGAAGGTAAAAATATTTTACAGAAGTTTAACTAGGCGCGGGGGGGGGGGGGGGCGACAGTGGCACGTGTCGGTCTTGTGTGGCTCTTAGCAACCACGCTGATAGTACCGAGTCGCGGACACTACTGTATCGAGTGGCTGCCACCGGCCACACGCGTGCGTAGAGTTCTAACAAAATGTACGTCTGAAAATCCGATCGTTGTCCATGCAGTGGACGCACTGTGAAAAACTAGGCCGTTTGATACAATCCGTTCGACGATTACGATACGGACATGTGAACGCTTAGCTTTAGAACAATATCTTTAAAAAACAGAGTGTATGTACACCGGACGCTTCCCGCTCGCACCCTGACCCGCTTAGCTTCTGATGCTCCACCAAGCTCGGCGGCGACTTCACGCGACCACGATGGATCTGTTTAGCGAAAGGCGCTAAATGTTGGTTTAGAGAAAATAATTGCTGACTCACTTGGGATCAGGTAGATCTGGCATGATATCCAGTATTTTGCTTGCAGATCCTAGCAGTGTGATCTTGTATCTTAAGGGCTGGTTGAGCACAGCAGCTGTTAGGGTTGTCACCTGCGCGACGTAGCCAGCAGCCACTGCGTCGCTAACAGCATTGCTACGAGGGCTTTCGTCGTCACAGATTGGCAGTTGTACGCTGATGATATGCCACGTAGACTCGTCGTTCTGTACCAATTATAATTTCTACAAATAAAACTAAGTCTTGAAGTTAGTCAAGTGTTGATATGCATGCAACACAATTGTATCATTACTTCTAATCTTGTAGTATTAGGCATTTTAAATATAATGTGGGCTTGTCAGGATATAATGTAATATATATTACATCTCAAGCTCTCAAGAGTCTCATCTTTTTATCGTTACTAGTTGGGGGCTATATAGTGGGCGTTATATGACGGCAATAACATGAAGATATCCATCGCTTGTTTGCTCCTTTATGCTATACAATTTTTTATAGTCGTAGAGCGCGCAACATCATCTGTTGCACGAATGGGCCGGCTCAACCGGTAAAATACCACGACCTTACAGAAATCAGGCGTGAAATAGAAGTACTCTGCGTTTCGTCTGAAGAGTGAGGTGTCGGAGGCCTAATTTCAGTCCTCTTCTTCTTTCCCCCTTTCCTGATAAAGATGATGGAACTAGAAGAGTTTTGGACGGGATGGGGGTTATCTAGAAAAAGGAATTATCTTTTTGCCTGTACATACCATCCACTGCCCTTTACAGTTAGGCAACGCATCTGCAACACATTTGCTTATTGCCGATGTCTATGGGTAACGCTCATGTAATTTTTTTTGATTGGGTTGGGTTGGATTTGGGTTGGTTTTTTGTTGGGGTTTTTAATTGGGTGATCCGATGGCTCGTTTGCCACCTCCTTCCATAAAAAAAATGTTGCTGGTGATCTCCCGGACAGATTCATAAATTCATACTGCCTGCGTTAAGAAGAGGCTTTCCTCTCAAAAGATTCCCGAAAGAATCAGCAAAAATAGGTAAGTCTTTTCCCATACCTATTTATGTCCCTAGGAGACAATCTAGTTCCAAGATAATTTCGTTGGAGCGAATGTGATCCCGTGCTCCTAAGAACGTCGAAAGTAACACCCTGAAGTTTTTGTCTATGCAAGTCCAACAAAACAATCTTCGACCCGGCAAGGGTGCGTATGTGTATGCATTCGTTACGTTAAAAAAGGTTATGTTAGGTTAGGATTTTTTCAGCTGGACTTACCTGTTCAATATAAAATATCTGATGCAGCTGAGTGAGCAAGTCGCACCGTCTGCTGGCCAGCGCGGCATGGCTCCGCGCCGCCAGTTCCCGCAGCGCAGCGCACGACTGCCGCGTCTCCTTCAGCAGTTCGTTACGTCGGGATAACGTGTGGTAATTTTGCATGAGTTCCGAACCTGTAGGTTATTTGTGGGTTTTTTGTAGCCATTTACAAAAGAAAACTTCGGAGAAGTAGAATTGGAGAAAAATTTTTTCACAGGTAATCCATTAATTCTCAAGTCGGTGTAAGAAATTGCGTTGAAGTGTTTTGAAAACTTGGAAGACAAAAAACAATGGAGTGGTCATTGGCTCTCCTAATAGTTCTGTAACTAACCTCTTGGTTGCATATCGACCTTCTTTTAGAAGTACGCGACGCATCTACGTTGTGTCCTGTTTTAACTCACCCACATCTTGATTTTCCTCAAACAACTTGCTGTGCTTCTCTTTCAGTCTTCTAATATTCGCAAGCTTGCTGTCTCGCTCGTCGGATAGAATTATTCGCTTGAATCGCAGAATTTCCAACTGCTTTGTAAGTCTCACATGCTCTGCCATTTGGAAGGGAGAAGGTTTAGACTGTGAACATTACGGTAAAAATATTTAGTAATAATACATATTACACGCTTAAGAATAAAAAACGGCGATTTACTTTTTTATAACAGTAAAGTGTAAAAGCGTGGAGCCGGTGATTTAGCGGTAGGTGTTACAGGAATGCGTCGGTTCGAGATGGGAAATACCACGGCTTTTTACTTCTACATTTGGTCTGAGGGGTGTGCCGCCATCGTCTATTCCCCAGGTTTCCCTTCACATCATTTATTAATCTCCTTTTCCTCTATTCCCATCCCCATCTGCTATTCTCCTGCAATCCTCAAATGCGATTCTTTATGACTTTTTATGTAGATGGAATGTGGTGGTCACTTAACGGTCATTACAATTCATGTAGAAATAATTTATTATTTCTTAACATCATCGAGGCTTCCAGTTTCAAAGCACAAGAACCAAAATCAGCGAACCGATCCGTCTGATCAAGCAATTCATATATATACATATAAGAATTACTCGTTTTAAGGAATTAGATAAATGGACAGATAGATAGTGGAATACTTAAAAAACATACTATGATATTTTTTCTTATTCTTACGCAACACCCTAATCGCAATATCTTCTGAAGTAAAAGTATATTTCAGAGTGACATACAGACCTTAAAGGACAAGAGATCATTCAGTTTCAAGGCAAGCCTGGGCCCATTGGACACGGGTCTTTCCTCTTTAATCTTTCCATTCTTAAGACTTAAATCGCTATGAGAGGATGACTTCTCTCTATCGGAGATATTCTCCTCAGCAGAAAATAAATTTCTCTGTGATCTACTTTTTCTTTGTCTAAGATCGCATTGATCGTTTGATTGGACCCAATTTTCATCTGTAAGGGCAGACTTCTTATAGATTCTCTCCTTAATCTCCTGGACTGCTTCTTGCCTCTTCTTTATTGAATATTGTAACAGATGTAGCTTTTGTAATTTACTAGCGTTGTAGCTCGGTCGTATTTCAGATTTGAGGAAACTTAAAGCCATGTATCGATACTTAGGCTCGCCGTCAGATTCGTTTCTTAAATCGTAACTCTCAGCTGTTTCACTTAAATCAATTCTGCTCCCACACAAGTCCTCATGCGAGGCGTTTTTAATACTATCACAGTTTATATCACTGGCTTTCACTTCTAAATGATCAGGCGAATGCTCGTATATTTGTATTGGTTCGTGACGTTTCCTTTCACTACTGTCCTCTCTACTTCTAGGACAATCTAGATGATTCATGGATGTGTTAAGACTTGCTGATATTTTTAGAGTTGGGAAATTCTGCTTAAAACCTCTATCGACCGGGCTGTGGCTTTTCGAATACTCCTTGTCACTAACTTTCGTATATCTACTGGGTGAAATTGATCTAGATTCTTTAATTAATCTATGATTCTGAATAAATTTCGGTTCGATTAAATTTTTATATAAATTAGTTTTGCCAGAAGAGTCGGAAGACAATGATCCGTGTTCTACTTCGTTCTCTGGCGGCATGACGTCCAATTTGAGACTTTTATACGAACAAAAGTAGCCACCTTGCATTTGAAATACGAGCGTGTTGCTTTTGAAGCAATCTGATGTGAAATTTAAAGCTAAATTGGCCCCGATGTATCTGAGACCGCTGAAATATACGCCCCATGTCTGAATTACGGTGTCTTGAGGATTGTCAGATTTGTCTTGAGTATTGCTCGGCAAGAGGACGTGGCACCATATCCGAATCACAACGTTGGTAGATGACATGCGTTGAGTTATTTCTGGAATACAAAATTAAAACATGCATTGAAAGTAGATGACGTAGATAAAAACATGTATTACGTCATCGGACTGAAGTATGATGTTATTACGTTGTTAGCGTTAATCAGACGATTACGTCTACAAGTTATTATATGTGTATAAGAAAAACATCTATATGCTCAAACTAAACACGTCTGCTACTGGGGGTCGAAGTGTAGGCCTGCGTGACTTAGCGTCGATGCCGAGTGACTCATGTGCGATAGCAACATAAAGGTGCATTCAAAATCGAATGAAGAGATAAGTCAGTTAGTCAGTCCGAACGAAGATAAACTAAGACCCTTTTAAATAAAATATGTACATTTTTACTACTTTATACGACTTCTAAATTGTACATATACTATAAAAACCTACTAATATTGCGAAAGTTTGTATGTATGGATGTTTGTTACTCTTTCATGCAAAAACTACTGAATGGCTTTTAATGAAACTTTACAATAATATAGCTTATATAGCAGAATAACATATAGGCTATAATATATAAGCATATTTTGTGAATTGTCCAAAATAGAACGATTAGTGTCAAGTAAGGAGGAAAAAAATCCGCCATATGCGAGCTATTCTGGTGCGCGCTGCAAAACTAAATTTTATAGTACCGATGTAGTCAGCGAACACCTTTATCTGACGCGGGCAATGTGTCATTCATTCGCTTTGCACTGATTAACAGATCATTTAGAGTTCAGTAGGGTAATTACTATCACAACATAGTATAAAACAATGTCGTCTGTCTGTCTGTTCCTATGTATGTTTAGATCTTTAAAACTACGTGACGGATTTTGAGGCGGTTTTTAAATAGATAGAGTGATTCAAAAGGAATTACTTTACATGTATAATATAGTCGAGAAATACTGATAATTTTAGAGGTTCCTAATGTGATGTAAATAAACTCATTTTTTTGCGCTCACATTCCAAACGCTGGCTGAACCCTAGAAGATAGATCAAAATAACGTACTACAGTATTGTACACCTACACAAATGTCACAGGGTAATGTCTTTCGGTATGTCCGTCTATTGACCATTTCAAAGAGTGTCAACCGATTCTTACTGTTTCCCGAAGTGTTAAAGGCATATGTTATCAGCATATAGTGGAAGTAAATCATTCAAATGTCAACAATCATACAGTCAGTCCAGGTATTTTGGCTTTCTTAAAATATCACTTGTTTTACAATATGTGGTTGCGTCTGTCAACCATTTAGTCGTTTTCTTTTTCTTCCTTTATAAAGTCAAGGACCTAACAGCTTACATAACATTTAAATTAAATACTATCAAACTAACGGTATTCAGAAACAAGTTGACCTTATTATTGGGACACGCGGTAAACGAAATTTGCATGAGTTCCACTATAATGTGAGAGCTTAAAACTTATCATATACCGAATGAGATATAATAACCGGTTTGTGAAGTAATAAAACAATTTTATCTTCTAAGCATAACAACATTACTATACAAGTTGAATACAACAGTTCGTGTTAAGGGCAATGCCTTTCTTTGTGAGGCAATTTAGTAGTAAAAAGATAGCAACAATGTTGCTTACATATGTATACATTGTTTTCCTTAAAACAGGCAAACGCCAGGCTCGTCTTATGCTAAATACGCTTCCACATCCACAGCTGGATGCGGCACGGATGCTTTAGCTATTTTGAAAAAAAATGAAGATACGGTTCCCGTGGTACACATTTTTTTTGTTTTTTCACAGGTTCATATTTACGTATATAAAAGGTTATGTGTGGGTGTCCCAAAAGGTTACGTACATAGGAAGGGGGATGATAGGGGTGGTCACAAGGGTCACCAGAAAAATAAAATAAAAATTCCCCTCTGGGTATTAAAAAAATAAACGGCATTTTTTAAGAACTTAAAAATTTTACACCTTCTGGGGCAATTTTGTAACCAATGACCTACAAATATTGCTACATTTTAAAAAAAAGCTATTATGTTATCGTTAATAACCCTTTATCAATATGAAATAAAAAAAACAATACAACTAACAAAGATTTTAAAGAAAATTAAGTTCTTGTCCAGTCAAGAATTAAGTAATTACGATTTCAATCAACTTCCTCCAAGTGTACTGAAAAAAGTACTATGCAACTCCGGCGAGTAGCTTAAAAAGAGAGGTAATTTTATTACAATTCCAAAATGGTATAATACGTGCTAAAAAAAATCATACTAGGACATTTAAAAATATTTTTTGCGAACAATACCCCTTCAAAACAACACATACTAATAAAACAATAGTCTCAAATTCGTACGCAAATACATTTTTAAATGTCTATTCTCTTCCTTGAAACTTAAAACGACAGATAATTGTATTGCGATCGTTTTAAATGTAACTAAAAAATAAACAATATTGCAATTATTTATTCAAATAAAATGTTCGAAATGTCTACCACCAACATAAATACACGCCCTGCATCGTTTCAAAAATGAACGGGAGATATGGCGAGCAAATCTTCTATTATTAATTGATTCCGCTGCCTCTGTGATCCTCGCCCTCAAGTCAGCCAAGTCCCTGATGGGTTTTTCATAAACTTTTTCTTTTATAGCACCCCAGTAAACGAAGTCTAACGGGTTTAAATCGGGTGAACGAGCTGGCCACGCTATAGCACCGGCCTTTCCCATCCACCTACCAGGGTATTCTTCGTCTAGGAAATCCCTTACAGGCCGTGCATAATGTGCTTGGCCCCCATCATGCTGGAACCACATATTCCTGACTGTTTCTAGCGGCACATCTTCCAACAGATTTCGTAGTTCGTTTCGTAAGAAGTGTAAGAAGTGTACGCTTCGCCAGACAGTGCCTCAGGTAGCTCAAAGGGTCCAATTATTATACCATTCAGTATTCCGGTCCACATGTTCACTTTAAAACGATATTGGGACCGATCTTCTCTAAGTAGGTGAGGATTTTCTACGTGCCACTCGTGTAAATTGTGTAGGTTCGTGTATCCGTCCTTTTTAAAAGTGGACTCGTCAGACCACAATATTTTATTGAAAAATTGAGGGTCCTCCCTATGCATGCGCAACATCCTACGACAAAATTCAAGTCTCGCAGGATATTCGCGTGGTAACAGAGCCTGTACGCGTTGCACGTGGTACGGGTGAAACTTCTCAGCTTGTAATATGCGATGAGCAGTACTTTTCGGTACACCTGTACCTGCTTCAATTGCCCGAACTGATGTACTCGGATCATCTGCGACGGCTTGAAGCACTTCATCTTCGACATCGAACCGAGGTCTGCCTTCATTAACCGCTTGGTGAGGAAATCGACCCTCAGACAATAGTCGGTGGACATTGACGAAAACACGGCTATCCGGGTGACGAGCGGCGTTCGGATATCGTTCTCGGTAGAGTCTTGCTGCAGCACGGGCATTACATCTACATTCGCCGTAAATGAGATGCAAGTTCGCATATTCTTGTGGAGTGTACGTAGGTGGCATGGTGGTACTGTGTCACACACTTTAGTCCTTAAAAAGCCGGGTCGTTGGAAGAAATCACAAACAAAGATAATAATCAAGTCCAGAAAGCGATGCAAAGTTGTTAGTACAAAATGAACACAAACGAATACAAAGGATGCGCGGTAAACGAGAGAGCTTAATGTACTGACCAACTATTTGACTAACCAAAGATAGCACACCTACTTTTGTCTTTTTCTTAGTGTATAGCCCTGTCTCTCTCACTCACCACCAAACTTTTTTGCGTACGAATTTGAGACTGTTGTTTTATTGGTATGTTTTGTTTTGAAGGGGTATTGTTCGCAAAAAATATTTTTAAATGTCCTATGATTTTTTTTAAGCAAGTATTACACCATTTTGGAATTGTAATAAAATTACCTATCTTTTTAAGTTACTCGCCGGAGTTGCATAGTACTTTTTTTTTCAGTACACTTGGAGGAGGTTGATTGAAATCGTAATTACTTAGTTCTTGACTGGACAAGAACTTAATTTTCTTTAAAATCTGTGTTAGTTGTATTGTTTTTTTATTTCATATTGATAAAGGGTTATTGACGATAACATAATAGCTTTTTTTTAAATGTAGCAATATTTGTAGGCCATTGGTTACAAAATTGCCCCCGAAGGTGTAAAATTTTTAAGTTTTTAAAAAATGCCCTTTATTTTTTTTAATACCCAGAGGGGAATTTTTATTTTATTTTTCTGGTGACCCTTGTGACCACCCCTATCATCCCCCTTCCTATGTACGTAACCTTTTAGGACACCCTGTATTTCTCATAGATTCCCAAACGGCTACCCGGGTGAAGCCGGGGCGGGGTATGAATAAGCAGAGACTGGTAAACTAAAGTGATAGGCGGAGATCACGAATTTTCGTTTAGCACGATACCGGCATAGCTCTCTGGTTTGTTTACCATGTACGCATACACACTGCTCGGTGTCGGTTAACCTTATTACCGCTTCTCTTTATTAAGTCACAAATCGCCAGTATCAGGTCTCTTAGAAATTTATTAGACGGGCCGGTTGGCGTGGTTTGTAAGATATTTGCTTTTCACGCCGCAGGCCGTGGGTTCGATTCCCACAGAGGACAAACATTTGTGTGCACAAACATGTCTGTTTGTCCTGAGTATGGGTGTAATTTATCTATTTAAGTATGTATTTACAAAAGAAAATTAGTATATGTAGTATATCAGTTATCTGGTTGCCATAATATAAGCTCTGCTTAGCTTGGGATCAGATGGCTGTCCTAGGATATTATTATAAATTAATAAAAAAGACGAGGACGGCTATAAAATGGATTGATTATTAGGAATCCAACTTACAGAATACAGTTGTGAACTAAACTTTAATTCAGTGTTCTATGAGGATTCAGGCATGTATTTAATGGCTGCTTCTTTGAATATCTACCTAATACCGCAGTGTCTTTACTGGTTTTCCTTTTCTCAGCAGCTTTAGCATAGAGTAATAAGTATGTTAGGTATGAATGACAAAATTAAGAATAGCGTTATTAAGGAAAAGTGTGGCTTAAAAGTGGATGTTGTGACTAGGATTGAGAAAGGATTCTTTCCGCAGTTCAGGGATGTAAAAAAGATGAATGAAGAGAGAATAACTTAATAAATTTTTGTTGCAAAATGAGATGCAGTGTTACTAGGGCACATCCAAGGAGAATTATATCGATCAGATTAACCGTAAATGACGAGCATGTCTGTGTCAATGTATAGATGTAGAAGATGCGAGAGAGCTGTGCCAGGATTGCGTCAAATGGTCCAATAATCACTCTTCTACACCTCTTGGTTACTGGCATGAGCACATAATTATTTATTATTTAATACCTGAATCAATCTCTTTCCATTTCGGATGCGGAGATGATATTCTCTCGCTGGTATAGAATGGCGCCGACATGGTGGTGTGGTGGAGTGTCAGGTAATAGCTGCATTGGTATGTACACCATTCGGGTGGCCGTATGTTGTAGCCCACAATCTGTAAAACACGAAGTTAAAAATCAAAGCACACTTGGACCGCGAACAGACAAACGATTTGCAAGCCGGTGTCAGAATATAAAGGACTGCAACAGACTTTAACACTGGTAGAGCCCGCAACAACATTATTTGCACAAATGGGCCGGCTCGACTGGTGAAATAATAAGACAGGTGTGAAGTAGCAGTATTGGGCAATTCTAATGAGGTGCTGGGGGCCCAATCCCATGACTTTATCCTTTTCTAGTTAGAACAGGATGTGAAGGGTAAGGTGATTTGATGAAGAAGATTATGGATAGGATATTTTTAATAACAAATTAAATTCGTTAGTTTCAGTTTAATAAACTATTACAATTATAGCTTTTGTTCGACCAATTACAATAACCAACTATGATATAACATTACTCAACCACTGGTTGAGGTATTTAATAAGGTAGTTCGAAAGCAATAACTAATGCTATGCAGTATAAACGAAGGCATTACGTATATCAATTGAATGACAGTACACCCACCTAAAGTGTAGGCGTTTGTTGATAAACTTCTTACGACTCATAAGACATGACGTCGAGATTCGGAAAATTCATTAAATTTGCTTTTTCGACTCATTATATATAATTGATTAACTTATACCTGGATTAAGCTCCTCAAACGTAATTGCTGAGTAGCCAGAGGAGTCCATTCTCTGCATCTGGGCCTTCCAAACATCATTATAAAAATTGAATATCACTAAAACTTAACAAGCACAATATACACCATTACATCACGAAGCTGTAAGTTATGAATTTACATTAGGTCTTAAAATATTTTAGATAATTTGCCTGAAGAAATTATTTTCAAAGAAAAAATAAATAACAATGCATTGTTCAGCTTCAGCTGACTTCTCACAATTGTCAATATCCAATTAGAAATGTGTCAAATTATTAAATTGTTGCCATATATATATAAATGTATAGATACGAGAGAAGATGCTGCCAGGAAATGGAAAATCTCCCCAGTAATAAGCATTATTATCATTTGATGCAAATAAAGATGTATCCGTTGTAATCTACAGTGCTCGGAAATGATGTGTAAATCGGAAGACCGGTTTCTTTAGTCGAAAATGTGACGATGTAACCCAGCTTATCTCTATCCAAAATTACTTAATTTGCACACTAGAAGGCATCTTTGAAAGATGATGATTTTTTTCTAATTCCTTTAAATATCTCTTCAACATATTCTATTCATCTTTTTGCAATAGCAACAAGTAACTAAATATTTTTGTCAAAACTTGCCCTTGCCCACACTTTCCCCAAGCCGTGAGCATAAGAAATTAACTAACTGTATAAAAAATACAAATTATTTTCTGTAAAACTACTTTCATTTAGAAGATGTTTATCTTGTAAAATGCGGATTTGTCAAACAAAAATATTTATACTAGGGAATTGAGTTAGTTAGATTTGACTCCTTATAAATTTTCATACCCCGGCCTTGTATTTGAAAATCGAAAGGACTAAGCTCAAAAAATATGCATCTTAGCGTTGTTTTCGAGTGCCCAAATTATGTAACTTTAGGCATAGGACATAGGTAACTTGTGTTATATCGTCATACTATCGTCTATCGTCACGACGATGGAGATATGAGAATCTGTGCTCTTCCGTTGTATCAGTTTTTTCTGGACAACCTGTAGAACAGTTTATTCTGAATTTTGAAAACTGAAGAAATTTGAGAATAATGTGATAAATTACAAAAATAAAAATATAATGCTTTTTTTCATACTAGCTGTGCCCGCGACTCCGTCCGGGTGGAAAAGTGATATTGGGCAGCATTTTTACTTTTTGGCTAATTATTTTGCTGATAAAATTCATACATACATTTTTTTAAATAAAAAACCGACTTCAAAAAAACTATATACAAAACAAATGCACTAAAAATATATAATAGTTTTACGCAATTCAACATCAATTCTTTATCATATTTATTTTTGGAGCCGGCGTCACCCAAGGAAGTACCAATATTCGAGGATGCCTTAAGAAAACTATTTTACAAATGTACTTCATACTATAATATTGACTCGCCCACTGTGCTAAACTGAAAAAACCCTGTAAATTTCATCGAAATCAGTCCCGGCTGGACACATTTCGATGAAATTTTCGGAGTCTATAGGTGACATAAAAAACATACAGTCGAATTGATAACGTCCTCCTTTTTGAAGTCGGTTAGTTAAATTAAGGAAGAAAGGATTTTCGTCATCTAACTGGCATGATGCTATTTCGGCATGACCAACATTATAAATTGGTCATGTTTTTAATAATTTCCAATCTCGAAATTCACCAAAGGTAAAGTCGCTGTAGGTAACTAATAGATAACTATAATTAAATGAACTTTGAATAGTCGAAGTTGGTCATAAAACTTGATTAGTAATTAATTTCTGAGATAAAAGACAACTTGTATGCTCACACAAGAGGAACGTAACTGACATTTATTTTTACGTTATGAAATACTTTTTTGCGTTATTTGTATGTTTTGCTATATTACACAATCAACTTGCGGTAAGCAAACAGTCTGTTTTTTATAATAGAAGAGCCGAACGAGCATTTAGTCGCCTAAAGTTAAAGGAGCACCGCCGCCAATGAACATCCGCAACAACAGAGAAACTGCAATGCACTGCCGGATTTAGGGGGCGGAGTGTACTCTTTTCTTGAAGGCAAGGCCAACGTGTCATTATATTGTTTTGGATATATTGAGACAGATCTTCCCAAAATGCGGAAGGAACTGATTGACTCCCTAAGATACGGTACCTACCTCCGGTCCGGTACCTACATAACTAATTTCGTCTTATAATAATAAAATCCTAAAAAGGGATTTTAAAACTTGCTCTTAGCATGGATATTGGCTCGGTTTTCAACATTATATATTTCATTATCAGCAGTGGTGGCTCAGCGGTTTAGGCCACGACTTTCGTACTGTAGGTCGCGGGTTCGAACCCAGGCAGGCGCTTTACTTTGTGTAATTTATTTCATCACCACTGCTCCAAAACAGTAAAGGAAAACATCGTGAGGAAACCGGCATGTTCTTACGGCTTTACTTACTTACTTTTGATTACGGCTCATTCCCTCCCTCAGAGAGGAGGCCTGCAGGGAGAACATTCTAAAATAGGCTGATTTATTATTATATTTCATAAGTGTCGGTTGTTGGCTTATGTTTAACCAAAACTTTTAGATATCATCAAAGTATGAAGAAATACAAAGATACGAAGATGTACCGTATCGCTTTAATAGTAACGCAGGAAGCTTTGAAAGAATAAAGGTAACATGTAACTGTCACTAAATTTAAAAAAGTTATTACAAAGTGTAGTGACAACCCTTTCCAATAAAATACAACACATGCATTTGCCGATTTTGCCAAATTTTATTGTCCTTTTCTTTATTAGGGTTGTGAATGGTGATTTAGTTAATTTAAGATTTTTTAATCGTATTTAAAGGAACCAAGTGGTCAGTACTCGGTCGAGAGTCTGGGCGGAGATGTCACCGATCTTTTGGGATCGAATGTCCACTTCCGCCAATCGGGGAGTTATAACGACTACGGTAGACGATTCGTACTGCAGTATCCATACGGTGACGTGAGTACTTGGTTAAGTAAAAATTGAACTTATAAATGGACGAGGAAATGGCTGTCAACATCCACCCAATCAGAATTCCAGGTGCGTTGTCAGTTTTTGACTTGGAAAGAGAAGAAGAATCAATAAAGAGGGAGAGGAAAAGGATGAAAGAGGGAATGGACCTCACTCATCTATCCAAACCTCACTCCACGTTTGTATTTCGTGAGTATTTTCACGAATAAGTTTGAAATTAAATTTATTTAAAGTATTTTAATTTCTTTATTAAGCAAGTCCCTCTATATTTTAGTGAAGCATAAACAATCAGCTTTTTCTTTACAGGAAAACCTAAATAAGAAAAACACAATGTCGACAAATGAAAACTATTTGGTACCAATGAAGGTAGATATATTAAATTAAAAAAAAATAGTAGATTCAGTTCATTTTTGCTATACACACTTTACAGTCCAAATAAGTGCACTATAACGTGTTTCTTCTATTTACTGCGATAAAAAAATTAAAACAATTATTTCTGTGTGCTACAGGCTCCTCCCGAATTAGTGTTGGCCTTGGCGAAAGAGTCCGCGGCTAGCCAAACAAATACCATAGTCGATCCTTTAGAAGAATTAGCAAAGAGGTCCGTTGTAAGATCTGGGGTAAGGATATTTTATAACTATGCTTAACTATCATTTCATTATGTTGTTTTGAATAATTATTTGTTGTTGGTGGTTGTTATTATTAAGTCAATAGTGTATGAGTACGTTTCAATACATACTTTAATAAAAACCGGTGTTATTTACTTATTTTTATTTCCACCATAAAATTCCTAAGTCGAATGCATTTCCTCGATTACTAAAATGGTCGCCAGAATGGGTTTCTCTATCGAAATCACGCATAGAAAAAAATAGGGAATTAAAGAAATGTTTTCCTTTAAGGGTTATTGGGACGCTGTATGGAAGGAAGATGTTCAAATGCCTACTGATAACGTGTTAAGATCTAAGGATAGATCTGCTCCTGGAGTCGTAAGTTCTCGTTTTCAATTACAATTTATTTGACTTTAATATAAAAGTACGGCGTTTGCCAGCCTTTGGAATTACTAGGGTACGACCTGATGCAATCGCTCGTTTGCGGCGAGAGCGTGAAATGTAGCACAAAGCTAAAATATTGAGCTTAGTTGCTGTGTATACTTGTAAACAAACGATATCTCGTCAATTTTTGAAAATTGTTACGCTGTTATATTATTATTCACTGCAGCGGGGCTCTGATATAAATATAGGAAATCATCCTTCATTAGTATCACTGCCACTGCCACAAAAGTAGATTAGGAAATTGGCTTTCGAGATACCAGCAAGCTGCCATGTTGACTGTTGGTTGACGTGGCTATTTCTTGCTGTTTTAAGTAGCGGAAATTTTTAAATAGGGTCATGTGACGAGAGAGATTTGTCGCCGCACCGCATACGGGCGACTGCATGAGGTCATACCTCTATATTCTGGTTTACACTCTGATCGCATACGCCATCCAAAATAAAATATAACAATTGTTGATGAAACAATTGTTCAAATCAGTTCAGTAGTTTTTGAGTTTATCCGGAACAAGCAAACAATCAAATCTTTTCTCTTTATAATATTAATATAAATTTACCGTGATGTAATAACGGTGAGACTTAGGGTCGATAGGGGAGATCAAAAAGCGAGCGTACTTCTTCCTTAAAGGCCGGTAACGCGTCTGAAGGTCTTGTGGATGTTCATGGGCGTCGGTGATTACTTACATAATGGCGACCCGCGTCTCGTTTGCCTAATAATATATGTTGTATGTTTATAAAATGACAAAGGATTTATATTTAATTTGTTTTTCAGGGGATAGTGAAGGCGAAAGTAACACCGGGTTCAAAGTTATACCGTTTGATATCGGTACTACAACAATTCTCACCGCGTCTACTATACGTTGTAAATAAGAAACAAGGGAAATAATTTGTCAATATTATACTCGCCAGGAACCTTTGTTTTAATTAAGCTCATATTGTACGCAGTTCACTATAGTAGGTGGCGAAGAGGCGATTTCTTGATTAGTTCGAGCGCGTCAGATATAGAAGGTACTTTGAACCCTGTTACGAACCCTACACTACAAAACAGTCATATACGAAGAACCGCGCGCGTCCGATTACGATGCGGGTAGGGGGATTGGTAGTTTATATGTTAATAAGTGTGCATTTCGTGTGATTTGAGCGCGATGCAAAGAAGTTCAGGGATTACTTGTACAAAGCCATCCTCGAGCGAAATTATTTATTTATATTTTAAAGAATATCTTGATATAATCGGACGCTTTCAACAAGCCGAAGTAACAAAAGTCATAAATAAAGACAGCAGACCCTTTCCCCGCCGCTAAAATTAAGCCATTTTTTTCTATTTACCATATAATCTTCAAAATCCGATAGGTTCCCGGGACGCTCGAGCATGTTTAGCATCTCCTAGTCGAGAATCCTTAGTGGCAATTGTGCAACCATTGAGCTGATGTTAAGCGATCATTGCAATTCATCATGACTATGTTAGTCATCTGAAACCTCGAGACGAGTTTTAGTGGAGCCTGCTACAGCATCTTACTCGTCGTCGTCGTCGTCGTGTGACGCAAAAATATCAAGTAGTTTGCCCACATTGGCAACAAAATTAGTGTATTGGTGGCCTAGGACATAGTGTAACAAGTCAGACGAAAAATAGAGCCGATCCATTCATGCTTAGAGTATTCGTTACGTAACTTTACCACTGTTTGTTCAACCCAAATTATGAATCACCTCGAATGGTATTAATATTAACGTGTGTTATCAAATATTTAATAAGTCAAAAATCTGCTCATCACAGCATGGTGTGGGTGCTATAATATCCTGCCTCGCAAAACCGCGCTGTGTCCCCAGGACTATTTCCGAACCAATACGACTTAGGGTAGAGAGCATACTGCTTCGATAAAGCCTAGCAACAAGTCTGCAGGTCTTTTAGCGTTACAGTTGTTCATGGGCGTTGGTGATCACTTAACATTGGCCGACTTGCACGTTTGTAGCCTTAATAGACTCACATATTACAAAATTGCAATAATTCTCTTTTACTTTGCTACTTTTTTAAATACTCTCAGATGTTGATATTTAATGAATGTTAATAAATTATTTTGTCTAAAAATGATATATATTCACCCCAAAAGGAATTATTATCTAATACTGAAAACACTACACATGAAAATCTAAACAAGATACAGTAATACAATTCTTTAATTAAATATACCAGGAAGCGTCTAGCGAACCAGCAAGGTTGTTGGGTTTCTGCGACCAAATGTCTGGTTTCTTTTTGTATACCACCTTTATTTTTTCATAGGCATCAAGTATATGTTTTTTTAAATGCGGATTCTCTTCAAAATACGTCACCATGTTCCTCAGGTCATCCTTGACTTCGTGTTGACTTATTATTCGTTGCATTTCCTCATAAAAATATTCTGCGGAGAAGTAATGTGTTTGAATAAAGTCAATCACCTGTTTTACTTTTATTTCGTGTATTTCTTCTTTACTGAGATAGTCTTCGAGTTTATAACCTCTTAAAATTTTATTCAAGTCGCCTTCACTCAAATTATTACCTAAATTTTTTCTCAAATTTGCAAGTGGATTGTTGCCATATACTAATATATTAACGTCGCTTAATGTTTTCCTTGTTTTTGGATTCAGATAAACTACATTTTGTTCGACGTTACCGCGATTTTTTAATAGACCCATGTAATTCGCTCCATTAACTGGCAGAAAATATACCTAAAAACAAATAAACAAAATAAAAACGCGGACATTATGGTAAGGATAACCCTACAAATCACTGGTAACATCTTACCCTACGTTTATTCACTATTTTTTTTATCAAGAGTTTATTGTCTAACCTTATTTTATATGGCTCTTGGCTCAATTCCTTCTATCACGATATAAATAATATTAAAGTATGTTTAAAAAAATAACTTACAATAGAAAGAAGTGATGAAATAGGGAAATTCATTTAGTAGGATTTGAACCGTTGATTAAATCTGTCCAATATGAAACAAAAATCATCTCGTACTGATAATATATATGATGGTGCGGATTTCACGCTTCTCAAATCTAGGGTTACCAGTGATTTTTTCAATCATTTTATCATATCTATAAATAACATTTTAGAAATTGACTTTCGGATCTTGGACACTATTCTAGATGATATTTGCTTTTCTAAATTATTCTCTATACATACGGAAACGTATGAATGAAATGTGTAAGTAACGAGGTGTCAGGTGGCAACCCTAGTTAAGACATTTTGATTGAAAGCAATGAGTGTAACGCTGATAATGTTGGATTGAATGACTTTAAAATGTCACGTGTATTGGTTATTTTTAACTTCATTTTTTTGTTCGTATCATTTCCCCATTTGTACAGTATTGTACACTAGCGACCCGCCCCGGCTTTGTACACGGCTTGCTTCTCCATACAAACATTCATCCCCTACTTAAGTTACCCTACCCAGATTTTTTTATTATAGTCGATAACTATTCTTAAATTTTCAAATGTTCCGCGCAACTCTCTTAATTTTCCTTTCATGAGAATCTTCTCCAGACAATAACAATAAAATAAAGAATTAGCGAAATGGGTCCAGTCGTTTAGGAGTGATGTTGTGACCAAGGGAAATAGGTATTCGCCCGGGTACCACTAATTATGTTGATCCGATCGCTACCAAACACAGGAATGTGCCAATATGGATAATTCCTGTAAATTTAATCGAAATCGGTCCAGCCGCTTCGGAGTTTATAGGTCTTTACTTCGCTTTTTATAATACTTTTTTTTCATAAAAGTATCCTACATTACTCCTAATACCTCCAAGAATATGTGTACAAGTTTTATGAAGATCGGTTGAGTAGTTTTCGCGTGAAAGCGTAGCAAACAAACTTACATTCACATTTATAATATTAGTAGAGATAAATAAGAAAAAAAAAATATCTTTTGTCTTTGGCCAACCGCTTAGCATGCACTCGTTTTTTCATCGTCTGAATGACATCGTTGAAACCGCAACGGAATAGTATTACTAACGGCTACCGTAAATCACAATATGTAGTTAACTAGACGTTACAGGTTTACAGATTAAAAATAATCGAAGGCGAAGTGTGGATTAAAAAAACGACGATAAGCTACAACATAAAATATTTAAAGTCGACTATTATTTGCTTAGTTACACGCAAATCCACGGAAATCGATTTCTGTTATAACTTAATTTTAATGTTATTTCTTACTAGCAACTTCACGCGAACTCTTATTTTAGATTTCAAAATAATTCCTAAAATCATCAAAATTGATTCATTGGTTTAGGCGCCAATTTCTAACACTATTCTATATTAATATTATAAACAGGAGAGATTTGATTGTTTATATGGACATTGGCGACAGAATATTTTCAAAAGAGTTAGCGACCCGTATGAAAACTTCGATAATGTAGCACGTGTGAAAAGTATACCAAAAACAACGCGTTTTATCGCGTCCGCTGCGGAAATGATTGACAATAGAGTAAAGTGATGTACAATTTTATACAGGACATCAATATCTAGAAAAAGTCCGCGAGACCATACACAGTATAACTCCAGTTTATTTTATTTTAATAGAAAAACTAACAGTTATGACACAATAACTGCAATTTTTTATTTTTTGTTAAATACCCGTGCAAAGCCGGGGCCGCTGGTGTGGAATAATTAGAAGTAAATTGTATATTGTATCTATAGTAAAATAAATGTTTCTGTACAAACTTACTTTTATACATTTCTTATATGTTGACATTAAGGCGAAATACTTTAACCTATTTCAATTTTATTGTGTTCCGCCTCATTCAAATTGGAAATGTATTAGTTTTTTATAGTTTAGTATTTTGTGTCAAATGTAAGAAAAAATAATGAAACAACAAATTTGGTTTTTAATTATTGTAATATTGTTTATTGAGGTAAGTTATAGCGTCGCCTATTAAAGAAAAATTTTATCCAACTATCCTATGATTGTTGTAAACAAACAAACGTCACATTCAGATCGTGAAGCGAAAATAAGTAATAGACAATATGTTGTTTTTTTATATTTTGAAATACACGTCTTTAACGTTTAAAAAATCACACATTCCTGTGAAACAAGATATGGTGCTCATACACAGATATTTTTTAATAAACCACATATTTAAATAGTAACGTTATGTCTTTTTTAAATTCCAGATAGAAAGTATAAGATACGAAGTTCCCACGGAGTTCAGATTTATAAATTATCCAACATTCATTGTCCCAAAAAAGAATATCGCAGGGGCATTACGAAGAACACCAAAGCGATATAAATTGACAAAACTGCGATAATATATTATATTTAAAAATATATATTTTATTACATAAATTAATATATTTCAGATTTAACTTCATTTACTTAAATTACAGTTTTGTCTGCACTTTTAGGACCTCGTCACTCAGTAGAACAGTGGGGTCGTGATATTTCACAGGTCAAGCCGGCCCATTCGTGCAACAGATGTTGCGGGCTCAACCACTGTTCAGTCATCATAGAATATTATATATGGTTGTTCACCACTTTAAATAAGAATTCTTCAGTCCTGTCTACTGACAAACGTTTATGTAGGGCGTGCATTCAGGACGTAGAGACGGCGACCCAAGTCTTACTGCACTGCCCCGCGGTGTCTGATTTCAGCGTTAAATATCCCGGTTCGCCGGTATCACTGCCGATCGCCAGGAACATAAAAGGGTTGCTGGGGTTCTTCAGGGAGCTGGGCTGGCTGGAGTGATCCAAGTCCCCTCACCCAAAATACGCACTAGTCGTGGAATTACGGAAAAGTAGCCACCGACTACTAACTTAACTATCGGAATACTTAAGGAAGTTAATCATCGGAAAGATTTTAAAAATATGTATTTTTTTATATATACCTTAAAGTCTACATCAGCCCCAGTCGGTGAAGCTGGCATTATAAAAGTCGTCAATCTTGAATCTTCTAAGACTCGGTGGTAAATTATCCCCGTATGCATCAAAAGATCCATTATAGACCCAGGGGAATGTATGAGTTACTCCATTACTATCGTATACTGTAGTTTCGGAACGGGTTACAGTCCTTGATGTTTTCTCTGATTGTAATTTCTGGTACAAGTCAGTGAAGGAAGGCTGATTTTCTTCCAATTTTCTTTGTTCACTTGTTGCCACTGCAATAAGAAAAATATTAGTCGCAATAACCTAATAGGGAACTTAAACAACATCCAATATTACTGGTATTATTAGTTAATTAATAAGCTGTGGACCGAGCTTCATTGTCAGTCATTGAAAGATCCTGTTTTTAGGAAGATATTTAGTATTCGAATAATGACATCTAGCGTAATATCACAGAAATGATGGCTTTTTTGCAAGAATTCGTCCGTTGCTATGTCACTAAATGTTAAGTGAAGCTTACCACAAATTCTAATATTCATTGTTTTGGGTTTTTTTAAGGCCCGCAACAATAGTTTATATTAGTAAATGTTAAGAATCTGATTATGGCACGAAGCAATATAAATGAGCCGAGACCAAAATATTTTCATTGACTTTTCCAGTTAATAAAGCTCAGTCAAGCAGCAATAAATTTATTGTATTATATTTATTCACACTGTTTTTTTTCACATAGCATTCTCTTCCAGTCAACCACTGAATGCGGCGAGAAGCTGAAAGTAGGCCATGCATACAAAAAGAGTATATATGTATTTCATTTAAATAGCTATATAATAATATACATGGCTTTAGCACAATTAGGTGTAAGTTGTTTTTCAATCACTCCTATGGATGGGAGCATCTGCATACCTCAAGTTTTATCAACATTTTTTTTGTTGTATATAAGGAATGAGGAGAGCTAAATTGACCGCAAGATAAGTGACGTGACCTCGTCTGAACTAATACCGTACAGAGAAAACATTTGATTGTTTGTTTGTTTCAGATTAACTCTTGAAATACTAAAACAATTATTTTTAGAAATTCATTCTTCTATAATCTTCTATAATCAACTAAAAAGGCTATTGTTTTATTTGTCTAGATATATAAATATACCCGAGTAAAGCCTAAGGATGCTAGTAGGATATATAGTGCTATGCAAAATACACACTTTTAAAAATCAGTACATTTGCTCACTCCACACTAAAACTACGGTGACATGTCACGCAATTTAAATATCTTTTTTTTATATATACAAGAAAATGGAAAAAACACATAGCAATTAAGAAAATAAACTTGAATAATGTTTATAACCTACACTGCCTTTATAGTATGAACACTTTATGTACACTAGACATGTACACATGAGATTGTTTTAAAGGAATACCAATAGGAAATATGCAAAATAAGTATGACTGTTATGAGAATGCTTCTAGGGATTAGGATCGCAATAAGTGTCGTGTCGTGTGATCGCATTTATGTTCGAAACAAATAGCCAATAACTGTAAACCTATTCAACATGGACTACAGTTCATGCTGTGCCAACCAGTGGGAAAAGGGCAGGAAGATGATGATCTAGCTAATAACAGGTCTTGAAATATGTACTTTAAAAAACAATTTTGTGTGAGCAACAACTAAACATTAATTTTAAAAGCAAAATACCCAACTGACTAATTATTGTATATTTAATGGTTTATTTAATCTATATGGGTTTTTTGTACACAAGATATCACGGGAAAATAACCACCAATTACATATTTTATGCGATATGACACTTTCAGGAATACAAACAATACCTGGAAAAAAAATTA
Source organism: Papilio elwesi (assembly GCA_029849275.1). Lineage (NCBI taxonomy): Eukaryota > Metazoa > Arthropoda > Insecta > Lepidoptera > Papilionidae > Papilio > Papilio elwesi. The sequence goes on from CM056713.1 coordinate 3,573,642, forward strand.
CACCCCTGTCGAATAGTAACATTGTGTGAGTAAAATAATATTAACAGATAATACATGTGAATAGCAATAGATAAAGAATATACTTACAAGCAACAAATTTGGCAACAACCTATTATATTATTTTGTATAAATTATGAATTTACAGGAGATAAAGAGGCTTATTTGTTTATTATTTTACTAGCAACCTGCCCTGGATTTGCACTATAAGTTTCTCCATACAAACTATCATTCCTACTTTAGACCTTCAGATGAACTTAGAATAATCCTTTTTAAGTGCTTATATAACATTAACCTATATATCAAAAAATTTTAGGTAAAATTTCAAGTCTCTGGGACTAGTTTATTTATTTAAGACAAGCCAACAGCATACATATTTAAATACACAATATAAAAAAAGAATATATACAGTAATTGTTCTAATATGTACGCCAATAAAAGGCAAGTACAAATTACATTATGCTGATGATTCTTAAAGCATGTGGTTTAACCAAATTTTCATAGTTTTTTAACTTAGAGCTTAACTTATTCAATAATGCATCCAGCTAATGTAACAACTTTGAAATCTTTTTTCTGAATACGTCCAATGTGTCACTAAATATATCGACGTCAGCGTTGTTGATGACGTTATACTCGTTACATATGCAGGTTAGAGGACTATTGCGACCAAGATTAGTTCTGGCAAACTTAATGTGAAAAATATTTTTGATTGGATATCTGGGGCTTGTCCGCGGGGCAGATGTGGAAATTTGGTTAAGGAGGTCACGACAGTTCACTACGCTACGTAGGATCTTAAACAGCAGCACGAGGTCTGTTATCTTACGGCGACTCCGCAGGGAGTTCATTTTAAAATAGACTAATCTCGCATCGTATGTACATCGATGCTAGATCTCATGGCAGCTGAACGCCAATTGTCTCTTAAACGTCCGTTGGATGCTTTCGATGCGCTGTGAGTGTATAGAATAAAATGGATTCCACACAGCAGATCCATACTCGAGATGGCTGCGTACCAAGGCATTGTAAAGAGCAATCTTGCTTTGAACCGCGTGAAAACATTTGGTATTTCGCCTCAAGAAACCTAACATTTTTGCTGCTTTCGTAACTAGTACATCAATGTGATCAATAAAATCTAACTTCTCATCAATCAATATGCCCAGATCTTCTATTTTGTTAACTTTCGTAAGAGTTGTCCCATTTACTAAGTAAGATGATTGAGTAGGCTTACGCTTTTTAGTAAATTTGATTTGAAAACATTTTTTTGCATTAATTAGCATCCGGTTTACCAGACACCATTTTCCAATATTGTTTAGATCGTCTTGAATGTATTTCATATCCTGCTTAGAGTTAATTGGTTTATAAATTTTAAGATCATCAGCAAATAACAAGAACTTACAATTTTTGATTATATCTGTAATATCATTGATAAAAATTAAAAACAGAATTGGCCCAAGTGGGATCCCTGAGGGACACCTGAACTGGCGGTAAATGGACGTGAATCGGAGTTATTCACTGTGACAACAAGAAGTCTTTTTGCCAAATATGATCTGAACCAGTGTAATAACGACCCTTGTATACCCATGTATTCCATTTTCTGTATCAACAAAAGGTGATTCACTCTGTCGAAAGCATTGGAAAAATCCATATACACAGCATCTACCTCGCAACCTTTATCAAGTTCATCAGAAATGTGTGTCTAAACACATATGATATTAGATTTGTAACTGTCGATAGGCCTCTCCTAAATCCATGCTGTGCTGGTGACAGATCTGCATTGACGTGTGCGCATAGAAATCGAAAGATTAAAGATTCAAACAGTTTTGAAAAGCATGACAAAATAGCTATAGGACGATAATTCCTAACTCATTTGGGTCGCCATTCTTATAAAGCGGTATGATTCTTGCAATTTTCCATTCATCAACTAGTTGTTTGGGCTGTGCATTCATGTATTCCTCAACGGTTTCTTATGTTATATATATATATATATATACATAGACTACAGTGAATAAAGTATGGATATAGTGCCCCTTATTTAACTGTGAACATGGATGTAAGTATCAAGATATAATTCAAAACATACCATATTCCTTTAGTGATTCAATTTGTTCTTTTGTGTAATGTGTAAAGCGACAAATCCCACCAAAATTGCATTCACCCTTTGAAAACCTCAAACATGGCTTCTTGGCACTCTCTTCTCGAAGAATTGTAGAAGCATCTGAAAAATATAGTAAAAGAATAATTCCTGAAAATTTTAGCTTTCTAAGTGATTCTATGTTAGACATAGATTAAAGATTTCTCCAGACTGGAGCAATGATGGTTCAAAAGCCCCAATCCTTTGACCTGCCATAGCAAACATTTTATGTCTTTATATACCTATAGTATAAAACATATATTTTTGCCCAACTGGATGAAGCATAATGTATTTCACTGGTATGTATATGTTTGAATGTATGTATGTATGTAAGCTCCATATTTTTTTCTCAACTTACAGGAAGGTAATGTTTTTCAAAGTATGTCTGTTCCATTGTGACCACCTATAGCCTTCCCGGAGTGCAATAAGGGTTACTGTACCCAGTTATGTGTATTGGTATCTCAAAATATCTATTGCTAGTTTATGATATAAGGAGTTGAACAACCAAGCAGTAACCTGAGGTTCAGTGACTACAGCTAACCATTCCCATAACCATATTAGATGCAAATATCAATTTCAGAAGTATAGTATGTCTCCTTCTTGATGTCGATATTCTATGAGGTAGAGAACATAGCACATTAATGCAAAACATGCCCAAAAAGGTTGCAACAATTAAGTATTAATTAAGTATTTCAAAATAATAATAAATAATAAAAGTCATTTCAAATACCTTTATATTGTTGATAATGTTCATTGACCAATTTCTGATGAACTGCACCTTTTAAGTGTGTTCGAATGATGGCAGGGATGGCAACCATGGTTTTGTCACAATAATCACAGTAATATCTTTTACCCATTGTGGACGCAAAAACAAAACTGAAAAATAAATAAATCTTTAAAATAACTAGTAGACTCATTTTGGGGGAAAGCAGGGTGACGACACCAATGAAAGAAAATGCACCGTTCTTAACCTAACTGTGGTGGGTGAGCTTTACATAGTCAGAATAGAAAAAATCTTAAAGTCAAGTTCCTGCCATCTAATTGTACAGCAGACCCAGACGGTAAATCTGTGTTGAAGTGGTATTTGGAATGGCCATTGATGTTGGAAGATATTGGTGCAGTCATATGTCCGGCAATGGATATTCATGCAAGTCAATAATAATATAATTTAACAAAGATAACGCATTCTAATTAAGAAAGAACTAATGTGTCTTAGAATAAATGAAACAAAAATAACTTACTTTAATAGTTTTTGTTTCAAGAATGCACTTTTAATTCCTACGTTTAATATAAATTCAAACCTTCAAATATTGTTTTCTTAAATAGGTTATAAAATCTAAAGTTCATTTAACAAGACATTATTAAATTGAACTTTTTAATTGTTTTTATTAATACTTTTGACAAATGTTACTGTGATTTGATGTACAACAATATAACAAGTACAATACAAAATTATCAACATCGAATGTTGCCATTAAAATTCTACAAGTCTACGACTAAACTTTTTTTTAAATAGAATAAATTTAAATTTTTGAATATATATATATATATATATATATATATATATATATATATATATATATATATATATATAATTGTGAATTTGCTTTTTTTTCCAATTTCTTGTAATGTATAATGGGGCTGGTCATCCTGGTCGTTGTTAAATTGGATAGGATGGGAAAGGGAAAAGGATTGGCCGGGGAGGGGGTTACGGAGAAAAATAAATACACTTTTTCCTGTCTATCCTCTGTCCATTAAAGGTAGGCAACAAGTAAGCAACGCATCCAAAACACATCTCTGCAACACATTTGCCTGTTGCGGATGTCTACGGGTAGCACTTACTTAACATCCGGTGATCCGCTTGCTCTTTTGCTACCTTTTCACGTAAAAAAGGTTAAGAAATATAAGAAACTAAACATCGACACGACCGTAGTAAAAGCGATTGGTTGGATTGGTATGTGTTGAGTTGTCTCAGGATTATTTAGCGTTTATTTTTCCGTTTCGGGGTAAATAGTAAAAAACACCTTCAAGAGAAGACATGATAACGTAAAACTTAACCGGTCTTCCAGTACGCGATAAGAATATGGAAATAATAAAAAGAATAAGATGGAATGTTCTAGTGGGGTGCTAGGGAAGCTTTTTATTGAGGTTACTTGTAATTTTCTATAGTAAGCTAAAATATGTTACATTTTGTGCAAGTAAAGACTTATTCAGATAAAAGTTCCCTTAAGATTATATTTCTTAATATACATGCTTAAATACTAGGCACACGTCAAACATTTTTGACGATAAAAATAAGGCAGATTAGGAAAACGGTTTAATCTTGGTACACCAAAACTAGTAAATGGTAACTTTGTTTCCAAAGGTCTGATTGTGACAGGATAAAATGGCTGGAAATTGTCTCCAAGGATATTAACTTTAGGATCTCTATTGATTCCTGGCGGCGGAGGAAATTTAGGGAAGAAGTCTGAAGGATTCTTAAGAAAACTCTTTATTTCAATAGGACTTTGTGTGGTTGTAGTTAAAGGTTTTGGATTGTACGCATATGGATATGCATTGGAGAATGGATTAAAATTAAATTCTTCAAACGGTTTCGATTCCGATGAAGTGAAAGAATCGTAAGATTTTTGAGGTACATTTGGAGAACTGAAATCATTAAACTTTATAGGTGTGGGCGGAGGGCTGAAAAATCGGTTTGGCATAATCGTTTCCGATGATGTAATTTTTGTAAATTGTAATGGATTCTGATTATTAGTTGGCAAAAATTCATCATTAAAAATATTTCCAGTTCGTCCTAAGTGGATAAGACCGTTGGGGCCTGTAGGATTACCGGAAAAGCTTCTACGACTACCTGAAACAAAAATGTTTTTTTAAAGTATTGCTTTATTGCAGCTTAACGAATTCTTACTATGGTATATTATTTCCGTAATAAATACATAAAAAGAGTTCTAAAACATTTTAAAAGATAAACTTCAATACTTGTGTGAATTTTCGAATTTTCTCTACGATGTACTGTCAATAACTTTAATGGGATGTTACCTATACAGATGTAATAATTATAATTTGTATGCCAACGTATAATTTTAAAGCATGACTTTAAAAAAAAGGAGAAATGTTATAATAAAATGTTTAGTTATATTTAAAATTGTTATTTACTACCCAAAACTTTTGCACCATCGTTTACTTCGAGGCTTGAATCTACTGAAGGTTCAACGTTTTCTTCAATTTTTTGTGCCATTCTAGCTTTATGATCCAAAATTGCATCTTGAGCTTCATTTGATATAGAGCGACTGGAATCTATTGGCGAATCGATGTCATCTATACCACTTGTTCCCTGTACCTCTTCATTTTCTGCATCATTTTTATTTGAAAGCTCATCATCGTTTCCAGTTTTTTCACCAACATCATCAACAGTCGAATACTCGTCAAATTTATCTTCATTGAGGTTAGTTAAAGATCGTTCACTAGCAACGTCATCAGTATCTTTATTCAAATTTAAGTCGGACTCCTCGCTATCGTTTCTAAATTTACCAGCAGATTTTGTATTTTTATCATCGGACGAAGATCTGCGTGAGTTTCCTTCTTGGTTAGTTATTTCAACTTGTTGATCCTCTTTGGCTGTTTTTACTTCAACACTGGTGGTATTATGGTCTGACGCGCTTTCTGAAGAACGTTCTACTCGAGATTCAGTGACCTCGTGAATATTTTCATCATTTCCGTCTTCAATTGGTAAGTCATCATCTTTCTTCGTTTCTAAAGGGTTAATTCCAGATTTTTCTTCTACGTTATCTTCTTGATCTAATTCCTGTAATAGTGCGTCATATGATTAATGGAGTCGTACTGTCATGTAACACCATCTGTCATAGAAGTTAGTGAAGTTAAATTACTTACTGATCTCACTGGTGTTAGGGACGCTACCGTCAGCAATAATCCAAATATAATGAAATTATTTTTGTGCATCATTACTGAAACTTCAATGAACTATTTCTATGGTTATATTACTGCGTGCGACATAACGTTTATATCAGTACTAAGTAGAGTTCTCAGTTAATAAGATGCTTATTACATTTAGACCGTAAAATCAATTTGAGGCACTAAATCTTCAACGGCATCCGTATACAATCCTTATTGGCCTTTACTATATACATTAAACTGCTGATTATTTTTCATGGTTAAACTGATTATCCGCCTTCGTTTTCTGGTAATCTGTCACACGAGGCAACGTAGTATACGGCTACCAGTTTCTTGTTATAGAATATGTAGATACTAGACTATACTTCAAGGGATCGATATCTAAGACAATTCTTGGAGACCTGCGATCAGGTGGACGTATCCTGATGATATTTTTTAGAATGTTTATAAAAAAATAAAAATTAATGCATGTTAAATCTTTTTGATAAAACCTTCTTGCTTCGTCTGATACAATAGTATCATTTTTTTCACTTTTTTATGCAATGCAATGATCATTGTTGATTATAGGACAAAAAAACATTACTGGTATCCTAAGGGGTGAACTTGTATTGTACAGAGAGTTGATATTTTATAATTTATACGAGTGACCCGCCACGCGTAGCACAGTTCAAAAAAAAATCTGTTAACTAAAAACATCAAAATCGGTCCCATCCCATTCTTTCCTTATTAGAAAAGGATGGGAAGGGGCAGAAGACCAGAATTAGACCTCTGGCACACTACTGATTAGATGAAACGCAGAATACTTCTACTATACGCTTGTCTTCTGTGAGGTTGTGGTATTTCTCCGGTCGAACAGGCTCATTCGTGCAACAGATGTTGTCGATTCGGGATCTACCACTGTCGGCTGTGCGAGAGGAATAAATCAGTGAGTCTCTTTCCTGTAAAACACCTGTAATGCATTCTTAATGCCTCTTATGGTTGCGTACTATCGGTAGTCAATTTAGGCATCACGTAACGATCCCCTTTTTTCTTTTTTTCTACCATAAAACTACCAAAGAAATCACAATATTTACCATCGCAGCAAAAAGTAAGTTTAAATATTTTCATACAGCTATAAAACTCTTTAAGAATAATGAGACAGAATTAAGAAGAAAAAATAAAAAGAAGAAAGACAGAAGTCAATCAAAAGCTTTTTGCTTCTGACCATTTTTGTGAAAATAGTTTTATAAAATTAGCTTGAGACGGCACTTTTGATATAATTAGCTTTTTTTAAATGGTGAATACATAAATTGAAATGGTACGTAAAAATTTGGAATATATTCAATCTATATCGATGGAAGAATTTGTTTGATACATTATTTTATATTTAAATTTAGTTAAATATACAGACTTTATTACGCTTATGTAATTTTGATGCACCCGATATTTCGAGTAGTTTACAGCAACGTACTTTGCAACAATATAGTAACGGGGGGACCGAGGTTTCTGACGTCCTGATGTCAAAGTTTCTGGCGAAGTAGTGATCTTGTAATTGTAGTTATGTAGCTTGGGATTTAATTTTATTAATCACAGGATACCAAGCTGGCGGTATCCAGTCATTTTCTCTATTGAAATTAGGATGGTTTTAATTGCAATAGCGTTTAATTTTTACTTAATTAATTTTAATCTATTAAACAATGATAACATTATTTGATCTGTTTGATTATCCTTTAACTTAGGCGAGGACTCCTATAGAACCTGGACGCGTATTCAAATTGGTTGCTAGAACTCAAGCCGAAGAAGATGCTTACGATATTCGGGCGAACAGGCATATGGCAAAGCCATCGGGGTATTTATTATTTAATTTAAATATATTACTTAATTCCACCAATTAATCTAGTTAGATTAATTGGTAGAATCTTCGTTAATTATGTGTGCTGGTAAGGACTGAAACAAGATGCTAGATTTAGTTCCTCCATCCGATTTCGATATCGGTACCTTCAAGAGAAGAGTGAATAGGCTAAGATTAAATTAGTACGTACCATCTTCCGATCTCATTCCCAATTAACATCAGGTAGGATTTTGATCAAACCGACACTAGTTAATTGCTATATGTGTGTGCAAATATGTCGAGTATGACTGTTTAGATTCACCCTGGCTACCCTAATTCAGAGTAGAAATATCGTCGAATTTCAGTTGTAATAAAGCTTATTATTTCATACGATAGGTTGATTGGATCGATCGCCCACTTAGTGAAGGGTGCATTAGGTGGCGGTATCCTCAGCGGGCATGTGGCCTGGATGACTGCTGGACTCTGGGTGGCCGCGCCCGTGTCACTGCTGTGCGGAATTTATATGTTCAGCTGCCTTAATGTAAGTGCTGTTTACTATAAATACTGATACCATTGGTAGAGTTCAGCACGGACAGTCGTTGCATGACTGGCTCGACTGGTGAATAACAGTGTTGTCAAAGAAGACTGGCCTTAGGTATTTTATACTTTTGTGTTCCGTCTAAAGAGTGAGGTACCGGAGGCAAAGTCAGTTACCTCTTTCTCGCTTTCTCCGGTTTTACCTATTGTTCTTTCCAATATAAGGAAAAAATAATCTGAAAATGTACTAGTTTTCTTTATAATAAGTCAACTCTGAAACTACTGACGCGATGTTGTAGTAATTATTTCCTTGTTAGGAAAGAGTAGCGGAGATTAAGTTTTCTTTATTTTTATTATCATAAATTTAAATTCACCCGTACTATGAAGGTTATGTAAGGTATTTCATAAACTATACATGTATCCGTTGACAAGTGCCTTAACCTTACGAGCCTTATTCACTAAGGTGATAACTCACTATGTTGGCAATGAGTGGTTACTTTGGTAGTGGAATGCATAGTCAATAGGGTCAAACGGGTAATGAACAGACTTCAAGGTTTCAAAGTTGCGGAAGTCCATTTGAACGCGGCGGTAACGTATCGGTCTTTGAAGCAATCCTTGACTGACGCTTTCGTTTAAACATACGTCATTTAACATACAATGGTGATATTGATTCCGATAGGATCTAAACAAATCATGTATTGAATAGAAAAGCAGAACAGAAGCTTTTGTCACCCAAGCAAAAAGTACTACATGAACTCGACATATTTTTTTATTTTAGCCTTTTGATAAGTTTCGTTAGCGAAGCATACCTGTGTCACATGATAGCCACAGTAGTCGTTTAGTGTTGGTTAAAATAACATAATGAAATTGTAATAAATTTCAGATGTTAGTAAAATCTGCACAAATCTTGAATAAAAGAACAAGAACCCCGTTTATGACTTACCCTGACGTCGGCGAAGCTGCTTGCGCGTGCCATTCAAATCCATCAATCAGTAAGCTGTCCAAGACTTTTCGGTAATTTCCTAAGATTTTACAGATAAGTGTATCAAATGAGTTATTTTTATTAACCAGACGAATTTTGGATTTGAGAACAAATCATTTTTGATATCTTAATTAAAATTATTTTGGATTTATCAATATTTTTAGGTATATGATAGATGCAATGATATGCATTGATTTGTTCGGATCGTGTGCTGCTTACCAAATTATTATAGCGAAGTCTCTCAAACAACTGGTGGAAAATACGCAAACAACTTCAATGGAAGGCTTGAATGGTGAGAACAGTGAAAATTAGATTTCTAGCTTACGTTAGCTAGAAACAATGGTACCACCATTTTTTAAATTCTAATCATATCACTCAACTTTCTTGAATGTCGATCAGGATGAGAAATGTAGCCTACTTCATTAAGTTCTTAATATGCTAGCAGAAGCAGCTTGACTCAGTAACAGCTGATCCACGAATGGGCCAGGTACATGAGACAAGTATCACGACCTCAGAATACGGTTGTGAAGTAGTGGTGTTTTACATTTCTATGTTTTGTCTGATGAGGGATTACAGGATGCTCAATCCCTTTTTAGGCCTTGCTTACACCAAACGTCTTGTCAGTCAGCCTCGGCTTAATATGAAATCAGACTGAATTATTTGCTTACATACTATTAGCATACACCCAAGCATATTAAACGACGCTAGTGTGAACAGTCGGCTTGTTTACGTTCACAATGAACGCGTACGAAGAGTCCTCGAAAATATAATACACGGACACACTAACTAAAATTATAAATGCCAATGTGAGTTCGTTTGTTACGCTTTCACTTGTAAACTATTCAACCCAGTGTACGAATAAAACAGAAGGGTACCGTCAATCAAAATTCTCTTCAATAAACGGCTCACGACGTTTGTTTTCTAGTATAACTAGTTTATTCTCTACCAGCTGTGCCCCACGGTTTCAACCGCCCTGCGACAAACACACAAAAATTCTAATAATAATTGTTCTAGGTTTTATTGTATTTAAAAAGCCCCCCCAATGATAGTTATTCTCAAATATGTTCCATGTACAGACAGCGATCAGTTACAGTTTTATTATATGTATAGATATATTTACCATTGCGAAGTAATGATGGGCTCTGTTGTCAACGCGCGTCGCTAATTGGCTAAGCAGCACAGCGTAATAACGGCGTTATTGGTGCATCAGAACTTATGACAATCTGTTGGGCTGCAAAAGTTGTCAAGGAAAACTCCGCTCAACGTCCACATATATCAGCTGTCATGAATAAAGTCGCGTGCGGTACAGTTTATACGTTAAAGCATAGCATAGCGTTCACTGACTTGACTGGCTGACCGCTGAAACGAACGCGTGAGAAGCCGCGGGCAGCAGATAGTCTCTTATAATACGAATAAATAAATCCGCCGATACTGGTATCCAATACGTCAATACGTTCAACTAGCGTAGCGTAAACGACGCGGTACAACCAATCGACCACTGATGGCCAGCACTACGTATAACGTAATTGGCGGACGCTCACAATACAGTCGGTTCGGAGTAAACAAAAGTAGAATATGTATTGAAAAACAAAGCGTAACGCTCGCTCACAGTCGGCGTCTTTCAATACGTTTGAGTTGAACACCCTTACTGCCTATCGGTTCCTTATCGGATCGGATCTTATCTATTCAGCTTTTTCATACCAGCGCATTTGTTAGTCTTTTGTTTTTTGTCGGAGTTAGAGGGTAGCGGCTAGGCGGCTTATACGATGAGTGCTTCGATAGCTTTATATGTATTTCCTGATTAGTTTTCAAGTAAAAAAAAACATAAGAGAAAAGTTCTGTGTTTGCGGGGAAGATATTATATTTTAAAAGTGACAAGAAGAAACAATGAACAAAGAATGACAATGAATAAAAAAGTAAAATATGAACAAGGCTCTGACGCGCGGCGCGCACTAGCCACGCAACCCCGGGGCCGGTGTCGCCGCAACAGCGGCGGTGACACAATCTGGTGGCCGCTTCTTTGCCGCCTTATGCATTAAAAAAAGCACAGGGACAAAACACATAAAGTACTCATTTTTTTCCAGGAATGCCTAGCTTGCGAGTTTACTTGGCGTGTATTGTACCATTTGTGATTCTTATTTGCTTGATAAGACATTTGAACTGGCTGGCGCCGCTCTCGATCGTTGCTAACATGGTCGTTTGTAAGTATATTATTGTCTATTATAAATTAGTATGCCTAACTCGCGATTTCACGATGGACGAAATCTGACCATAATTCATTAAGTTACTTTTTAGAACGGATATCTTTATCGCACGTTATTCGTTTATTTGTAGGCTAGATCGAAAAAAGTATCATAACAGTCATTTTGGAGACACTTTTCTTTCCCCTAGATTATTATTTTAATCCATTCATTTGCCCTTAATCTTGACAATATACAAAACTAGGCACTGACACTGACGGGATATTGATATTGACTCGAAAGAAGGTATCGTCCGTTTATACGTTCGACAATAGTGGGCCTAATACAGGACCCTGTGGGACCCCAAAGTTCATCTCGATGATAGCAATTATCCATATCACACAATTTCACTTTACTTTATCTCATGATTTCCACAAAATTACAACATTTCCGACGAAAGTATAAAGGTGTAATGGATGCCATGACGTTTGCTTGTTTACAACAATCATATATTGCAACGAAACGAGGTATATGTAAGGCGCACGTGAGGAACTGATGACGTAATGCAAACTAAAAAAACCGCCAAGGGTGCCGCATTCGACGCGACTCATGTTACTGTGCACTTTTATAACTTTGGTGTATCCGTATTTTATGTTTCTTTTGTTTCAGTGTTCTGTATAATAGTTGCAATATACTACGCTTTTGATAATAATCCCACATTCACGGGCATGGCTCCCTATACGACTATGTATAGCTTTTTTGAATTCATTGGTATGGCTGTGTTCAGTATGTCTTGTGCCGCGGTCATTATTCCTATCGAGAATAATATGAAGGACCCAACTAAATACCGCGTAGCTTTATCTATTGGTATGATTTTTTCAATATTTATAAGTCACATTATTTATTTAATGAAAGAGTTGGAGTAATCATACCACTCAAATCATAGTAGCATTCGAATACTATCTCTACTGAGTTTATTTTATTTATTATTATAAAAAAAATGATGATTTAAGAAATATTTAGTTCATATTGGAGTTTAAAAAATGCTTAACGATGCGCGCCATATATCGATTTCTCTTCAGGAAACTTACTACGTGATGACAAACTTATCTAACGGTATTTCGACTTTTCCCCTTCCCCTCCTTAAACGAGTCACGCAGTATGGGTACGTTTCTTTATGCCCAGTACCCCATTTGGCATCTGTCTGGTCTTCCAATCTTTTTTTAGAAAGAAAGAAGAGGAAGAGGATTGGACGGGGATGGTAACCAATAGAAGGAAATATACTTGGTCCTGTCTCTCCCCTCCGCTGTCCATTAAAGGCTGGACACATATCCGTAAGTCATTATCTTGTTGCTGGATGCCTGCGATGCCATTAGCTAGATGCCTATGGGTAGCGGTCTTTTGATATCATGATGATGATGAACCGCTTGCTAATTCTTTTCAGGAATGTCTCTTATTGTATGCTGTGTGTTCGCCGTCTCCTTTTTCGGATATGCTGGATACTTGAACAAGTGTGAATCGCCGATCACAGTCAACTTTCCACTGAATACGTGCGTAATGATTTTTACTATTATGAGAAGTCAAGTGTAAGTCCTTTCAACATGCCCGAACCACGGAAGCATACCTTTCTCAATTCTAGTCGCAACATTCACTTTTAAGTCACACTTTTCCGCTATAGGGCTATTTTAAATTTATTATTCAACGTCACGCCTAACATACTTCTTAAGGATCGCATCTCAAGGGCATATATAAATATTCTTAAGGGTAAAAAACCAACACAGCAAAACTAAAAGCATCGGTGTGTTGAAGGCTTTTAAAAAAGTAGGTTTTGCTTGAACTAGTCGTAGTGCTTTGAAATACCGCTGTATTGAATTGTTCATTCCATAAGGCAGCTGTCCATACTCGGACCAGGACATAGAATATTTAATGCCGCAGATCGTATTATTATTGTAAAAATACACAGTGAATTTTTTTATAAGGTTGGGGAAGGTATTGAAGGCTTGCATCATGGTAATGATCTATGTGACACACGCGCTCAACTATTGGGTTCCGTTTTCGACCGTCTTCTATTACATGAAGAGAAAGATGGATCCTAACAAGCTGCTCATGTGGGAGCTTATATATAGGGCACTCTTCGTAGCGATTATTGGTTTAGTTGCAATCATCTTTCCTACCATTACTGCCTTAATGGGTTTTGTAAGTATTGATAATATGTTTTATTTCATTGTAAAGTAAAAGAGACTAAAGCTTGTAATATATATGTAATTTCTTATATATAAACTTGTTCAACCTAACAAATTTAATTAACTTCCAACTCTTCAATATTTTCACTTTTAACAGTGGTAGAGCCCGCAACATAATCTGCTTGCACGTATGGGCCGGCTCGCCCGGTGAAATACTACGACCTCACAGAAGACAGGCGTCAAGTATAAATACTCTGCGTATCGTCTGATGAGTGAGGTGCCGGAATGTGTGAGTCCTCTTCCCCTTCCCGACCTTTTTTTTAAAAGATAGGATGGGAACGGGAAGAGGATTGGACTAGGAGGGTGTCAACGGGGAAAAGGAAATATCCTCTTTACTGTCTATGCCGTCGGTCTAAAGGTAGCATTCACTTAACATCGAATGATCCGCTTGTTCGTTGATAAAAAAAACTGTGCCAAGCTATCAGTATTCCAATAAGTCCACAATTTGACGTAGATATGTAGATTACGAGAAGATATATGTTAAATTATCATTGATTAGTTTAGTTTACAATTTTCCGTAAAATAGCACTATTATAAAACGTTTTCTACTTTCAGCTCGGCGCTTTCTGCTTGTCAAATCTTGCGTTCATTTACCCCAATGTTATTTACCTGCTTGTGGTCTGGGAGCGTCCAGGACTTGGGCCGTATAAATGGAGGTTGTGGATGAGCTGCTTAATGATTCTTATAGGTATTTTTTTTTGTATATGTGGAAGTTTTGTGAGCGCGGTCGAGCTTGTATCGATCGCCATTAGCGCCTCCAGAAGATCTGATGTGTGATATTGAGTATACGGTTTGTTGTGTTATCAAATTACGAGTGCGATGGAAAAGCATCGTTATCAAATCTCCTTATTTGATATTTTGATAGCAATTATTGTTTCACGGTACACATGCATTGTTTTTGTTTATGATACTATGTTAGACATTACCGCACGGAGGCATTATATCATAAGTATCATACATAAATTAAATTTTTGAGTGGAATACAAAACGTAATAAAAAGCTCGACTTGCGTTTTTGCGTCGTGATTTTTTAATTTTTCTCTTTAGCACCTTTCCCTTTTTGTTGGATAATGTAATTTTCTAATGTATGTTTTATTTAATTGTTAATTATATTTAAAAATAAAAACCTGACAATTAAATTCTTGTTTTTAATTATACACGTAATCTTTTTATACACGATCGGGATACATAACGAGTGTTTGGTTTGCATATTTAAATTTGTTATTAAGTTTTTTATAGCATAAGGAGGCAGACCTGCTGTCGGTCGCCTAATAATATGTAATAATTATCCTTAGTATCTTTCAATACATTTGGTTCAATATATTTGTTGTCATCAATATGCGATTTGATGAGTTTTCACAATATTATACAGAAACAGATTTATTGGTATTATTTATTATAAATTTAAAAAGTTAATAAAATCTACTTCAAGATAAAAGCAATAAATAACATAAATGAAAAAGACCTTAATATATCAATTTAAAAATTCCTCTACACTATATAAAGGCTTCTGGAAAAAAGCCAAGACTTTAATGAGGAGGGAGGGAGACCGAGAGGAAGAGCGAGAGGGAGAGCGAGAGTGAGGGAGAGGGAGAAGGAGAGCAAGAGCGAGAGGAAGAGGGAGAAGGAGTGAGAGGGAGAGCGAGAGTGAGGGAGAGGGAGAAGGAGAGCAAGAGCGAGAGGAAGAGGGAGAAGGAGTGAGAGGGAGAGGGATAGCAAGAGGGATAGCGAGATGGAGAGGGAGAGGGAGAGGGACAGCGAGAGGCAGAGTGAGGGGGATAGCAAGAGGGAGTGAGATAGGAAGAGGGAGCAGGAGAGTGAGGTAGAGGGATAGCGAGAGGGAGAGTGAAAGGGAGAGGAAAAGGGAGAGCGAGAGCGAGAGCGAGAGGGAGACGGAGATGCAGTGAATACGATTACGTCTAAGACCGTTCCACACGAGCCACAGCCGCGCGGCCGCGTTCAGGCGCCGCTCGAGCTCAGCCGGCGACGGCGCACACACGACGGCCGCTCCTGTACCTGTAGCCCCTTTGGTTGCTTTTAGTTACTATCACAAGTTAAGAATGAAGAATCCTTAAGAAGTATGTTAGGCCTGACTTTGAATGATAGGGTTAAAAATAGCGTTATAAGGGAAAAGTGTGGCTTAAAAGTGGACGTTGTGACTAGAATTGAGAAAGGTATGCTTCGGTGGTTCAGGCATGTTGAAAGGATGAATGAAGAGATAATAGCAAAACAAATTTACGTTGCAAAAGTAAGTGGCAGTGTTGGTAGAGACGCCCTAGGAAAACTTATATCGATCAGATTAATGACTTACTAAAAAAGGGCGATATAAGGAGCACCCATAACCGACGAGCATGCATGCGATGTATGAATGTGGAAGAAGCGAGAGGTGTTCCAGGATCGCGCAAAATGGAAATCCATGGTTTCTGCCTATCCCTCTGGGTTACAGGCATGAGCGCATATTTTTATTTTTAAGTTAAGAAATTTCCTTTTAATTTTTGGCTTTTCGTATTAGGCTTCAAACAAACGGAGAATAAAAGTACGAAAAACTTTATATCATATATTTGCTATAAGACCTTTCAGATTAGAGTAAGTACCGGCAATGAATAACAATACTCCTATAAATATAACAAATATATTCTTCCATAGACGCCATTTATATCGTCCAAGACCTGGAACTTCCCATATTACGAGTAGTTCTATCAGCGCTGGGAAAATGAATCCCATATTTGAAAGGCAGAATGCTCCTAGCTGCAAACAAAACAAGATAAGGCATAATAAATTTATATCTTCATCTGTTATTTGATCAGGACCTATGACCTATTATATGTACATTGATAAATCACAAGTGGGTTGCCGAGCTAAATCTGGGGTTAACGCTGTTGAATCGTTTGTCAAAAACTTGTTTTTTTACGTTAGGTTGAAACATTTCGCACCCTCTTTCCTATAAACAGACTGGCAAATGAGATGCAACTGTTATAGTTATTCGCTTCGTATTCGTTTTTTATGGGTTGGTTAACTTAACACCAGGTAGAACGCTTACTCACATGACTTCAGGGCGTCCTACGGCTATGCCACCTGGAGCGTAAGTATTATAAATATGCTACACACATAGGCTAAGCAAAACCTGAGACTCCGCTAACGAGGGAGCGTACACCCTCCTTAAAGACAGGGAATGCATTTGCAGTTTCTCTCGTGTTGCAGATGACCATTGGCATCGGTGATCACTTATGTGACCCGCTGCACGTTTGCCTACTTAGCTTTCGATGCCAAATGCCAATGTAATCGTAAGACGCATTTGTCTATTCATTCTATTCTTGATGGATGATTCTCCTCCCACATGATAAGCAGACGAAAATATTGACAGCTTGTTACTGAACTTGGTTTTGGTTGGAACTTTTACTCACCAAGCCCATCAAATTTCCGATGTTAGGAAATGCAATAGCTATAGATGTGATGGCTACAATAAACACAGCTCTGTACACTCTCTCCCACAGCCAGTGCCTTTTCAGGTCGTGTTTCTTGGATATATAGAACCAAACGAGATTGAAAGGCGCCCAGAAGTTTAGGGCGAATGTAATGAAAATCATTATCGCCATCAGACATTTGAGTATTGTAGGAAATCTGAAATTAAGTAGATGTATTAATAGAAGATGTGAATAGTTCATCTGGTTTTAGGTCACTAGCGATGTCTGTATCCACGACAACTGGCAACTGGTGAGAAGTAAATCTTCTGTGTTTTGTCTGATTAGTTTGGTGCTTGGGGTTCAGTCCCCTACCCTTACCCATCTCTTCTTTTTATTCTTATGGGATGTTTATAAGAAGAGAAGAATTCTTTTCATATAAACATCCCTCTATCCGCCCTAAATAATAGCATTTGCATTTTTTTATTTTAGTGTATATAAATATGGGTCACTTATCGTGGCGTCAAACATGCAAGCCGCGTGTTTCCCACCGTCTACCATAAAATACCATAAACGATCGAAAGGTGTTATGTTGACCATAAAATCAATTTTAGGTCTGTCACGACAGCTGATAGGTTTGCACGTTCTACGGATTGATACTTTTCTTTGACAACTGTTGCCGCCGAGCAGATTGTCACACGTGATCAATTAACGCTTCAATAATGCCGTTATTAGTATGTGATGCTCTACTTAGCGACGAGCGTTGACAACAAGGCCAATTACTTCGTGACGGTAATAGAGAATAAACTATCAGTTTAAAGAAAACAAACGGCGATCATTTTGTTTGACGTTACTCTTCTATGGTTTATTTGTTCACTATTCACATATATAAATAAAGACTCGAGGTACTTACATTGCGGATGGAAAATTTAGAGTTACTGGTGATATAGAATTTTCACCAAATCCCCAGTAACCAAAAAATCCAACAATTATCAGAAACGAAACAACCACGCTCATACCTGAAAAACAAAAGAGGTGGTAAACGAAAATGGCTTTCGATACAAAGAAACATGAGCATTACACACAAATGTTGACACATGTTGACTGGACACAACACCATTTTCTGACTTCAATCTACCTCGGATTGAAGTAAGAATATAAAACATCTTGTTACCGTGCCTAATTTATTGGTTATTGTAACCGCTTGTCAAATTGGAACAAAATACAACGCACGATACTTCTTGTTGGAAGAAAAAAAACGAGACAAGGAATGCTGTCTAAATTTCTTCTTCTTTCGTCGAATTTTTGCGTGCAATAAATGTCGTTTGCTTATCCTTTGCAGTCAACCGCACACGTGTTATAAATAACATTTCTTTCAACACTAATCGTGCCATAAATGTTGCATGATAAAAGTTATTAAAATGAAAACCTTAAAGAGGTAGGCCTTCCTAATTTATTTTTGAACTATAATCGCACCTTGCCACCTGTTTTGAGTTTTCACTTCTGCGGCAGTCCTCATAACTGTTTGTGTCTCCCTGTTTTTTTACCTACTTACCGGCACAAAGTACTATTGGAAACTTCTTAGGATCTCGCATGTTGTTCTCAATGGGCAGAGAAACACCGATTCCTTCCATACTAAATACAACGATGCCACAAAACTCGAAGAAGCCCAAAGCGTCCTTCCAAGTAGGCACCTCAGATATTTTGGGAGCAACACGGAGGCTGTATACTACGGTAGCGATAACGCAAGCAACTGTAATGAAAAAATTGAGACATTTAATGATTGATGCTTCGATTGAACCCAATGCCTCCTGAATTTTAGCGTACACTGAGCCAATTCTTAGTAGCTAATGAATTAGCTTTTTTCTTATAGTAAAATATTAATAGTTTTTCGAAATAATCTATCTTCTATCTATCTTTACATATGTTTAAAAGGCGCAACGATTAGACCGATGAAATTTTCAGGAAACAATCAGATGGCAGGTGATCCTGTAAGCTGAGTAGCGGTCGGATCAATATAATTAGTGCTGCCCGGGTGGAGCCGTGGTAGGTCATTAGCTTAGTAATATTTCTTTTAACCATTCCAACTAAGCTTGAGCTTTTAGCTGTCCTTGAGGACTAGGACATGGTAAACGACAGTATTCCAATCGCGGATTCGAATCCACGACCTCATGTTTGATAGTCCGTACCCTTCACTATTAGGCTATTGACGTATTGGACGCGTATGACGTGAGAGAATAAATAAATTACTTAGTATTTCAAAATCACTTTGAAATATATTTCTAGATTTTTTTTTATATGAGAAGGGGGCAAACGAGCAGCGGGAACACCCAGGTGATCAACGACGCCCATGGACACCCGCAACACCAGAGGAACTGCAGATGCGTTGCTGGCCTTTAAGAAAAAGATAGGCTCGCTTCTTGAAGGACCCTAAGTCGTACTGGTTTGGAAATACCGCCGAGGACAGACCGTTCCACAACACGGCTGTGCGTGGCAGGAAATGTCGAGAGAACCGCACTGTTGAGGAATGCCAGCCATCCAGATGGTGTGGATGGTACCTGGCGGTCTGTCGTGTCGTACGATGACGAAACTCGGCGGCAGGAATCGTTCCAAACAGTTCGTCGGAACACTCCCCGTGGTATATACGGTAAAATAAAATAAATAATGCACTATGACCAGTGATTGTGACGGACATGTAACTACATTTATTCAAATCAAATGTACTGAGATAAGGCAGGCAATTTGTAAGTGGAATTAAATTGATAACTAAAGTGTTGTTGAACGGGACTAATGAGAATGTAATCCACGGAAGAAATTTAACACAAAACTCAACGAAAACGCGAAAGCACAAACAAACGAAAAAGCACCATTATCTGCTATTACGCAGGCTACCTGGCTTAAGGTAACAGACCGCAAAGAACAGTTAACCTGGACCTCTTCAGGAGTAATTAAATACGAGAACTCCCTCGGGAACTTCGGCTCGCTATCGTCACTTTCTTGTAGGTTGCCGGATTGAACACTTGACACAGTCACTTCTTTTTGATCCGATTGTCAATCTTCGCATTGTGGAGAAATATTACAGTGTTAAGCACTATGATTCTCAGGATTGTAAATGCGTACAGCAAGGGAAGACCTAAGAGGATCTTAGAAAAACCTGAATTTGATATTTACGATGATATTTGGAAAACAAACCTCTAAAGGGGAAAATGGGAACCTGTACGGAAATGTATAGGATTATACAATAAAGTAGATAAAGTTGTAGACAACAGTTAATCCCTATTAATATTATAAATACGAAAGTAACTCTGTTTGTTTGTCTCTTACGATTTCATGCCTAAACTTTTAACCGATTTAGATGAAATTTGGTACAAACATAGTTCAGAATTTAATGCGAAAAAAGGGTTCACCTAAAAAAATAAAATTGCTGCTTAATGTCTACATTTCACGCGGACGGAGTTGCGGGGCCAGCTAGTGTTATATAATTTAATGTACTTTTTATTTGATTGTTTTGAACACTTACTAATAAACACATCGGCGAGGAGTGTGAACGGCGCCAGATATTTCAGCGTCGTAATCATGCAGAGCAAGAGTATGGGCAGTAAAAGAGCGAGGACGTATAGTCTCAATCGAGCAGTATCCTCCCAGGCGACGTCATCGTTGCTTTCGACTAGTTGCTGAATAGTTTTGGCTATAATTATCTGGTACACGCAACACGCGCCGAACAGATCTATGCAGATAGTAGCGTCTACCGCGTACCTGGAAATGTTTAGTTATTTCTTAAGAGTAAGACAATAAATTTATATAGTAAATGTTATTAAAAGTTTGTTTGTATTAATTTTAAGCCTGTAAATCCATGAGCTTTGTCTCACATTACCTGAAAAATTTACTATATTTCCTTAATTTAGGAAACGGTCCGACTTCTAAAGACGCCTCGGCGACGTCTGGGTAAGACATTACCGGTAAATGCAGCCTCTTGTACAACGTTTGCGCTGATGTCACTAAGATCTGGAAAGAAAGTTATGGATTCATACAAAAAAAAATCCATACGTACTGCCTATGATCATCGTGAAATATGAAGAAGGCGATTTAATATTCATTGGTCTACCAATGGCTTCGTGAAGCCGGCGAGAATAGGACTGCAAATTGTGGAGGGCATTGGAAAGTACCTGATACTGAAGTAGGCTGACGACGAAATATCTATTAAGGAAGCTGAGTTAGGTAAACAAAAATAAAAATAGTGTACGTTTTTTTTCTACAAATGAAACACTTTACGAGTTCAACGTTAAAGTTGGCCGAATTCCGGCGCACCCCAGTTAAACTTGTACCGCGATAATATAAGAGATAGCAACATTTGTTTTAACTTATTTCTGTAAGGAATTTCGTTCCACTGCTGAAAACTTATCTAAGGGTAAATATTTAGTTAAGTTCTCGACGACTTTGTACATATATAATAAAAAGTTAACTGTTTGTATTTTAATCGACGTTAAAGTTAACTTTTGGAAACCATCACACGGTTGGGCTTTATTTATATAGAGCAGTTAATTCAATTCAATTCCATCTCTCATCACCGTCATCATCTGGGGATGTTAGTACCAGCTATTCTTTCTTTCAACAAGGCAAACGAGCGAGACAACCAATTCATGTATTGTGATCACATATGACATTGTTATTATCATCTTCTATCCATAAACATCCGCAATAAACTCACATAGACAAAGCATTTGTTTGCATATGGGAAATAGCCCACACCTTTAGCTCACGTTCTGTCTAATGTGAGTCCCCACCCCTGCAACAGCTTCCGTTTCTTGGCTCTACCACTGTTAATATTTTAATAGCTATTGCTATTAGATTTCGTTCCTATTCGAAATTACAAAGAAATTCAATATTTAAAAAAGTAACAAGCATCTACATTCCTACATTATTTCAACATCATTAGTCTACTTTAACTACTGGTCTTGGACCTCCTGAATAGGTTGCTTCAAAGACGCGTACCATTGCGGGAGGCCCACTTACTGCACGGTTGCCAGGCAATTCCAGAACCTTGGTCCTATCAGCCGTCTGCTCTACGAGCATTGTTTGCATTTTATTACTTACATGTACGCAATAAGTAATGTAGAATCCGAAGACTATTGTGATGAATAATGACGACCAGAGTCCACATTTCATGTAAGCTTCATGAATGCCTAATATCCCGCCTCCTAGGCAGCCTTTGATCAGATGTCCTGTTGATTCAAGAGTACTGGAATTGGAAAAAGGTGAAAGTGTTACTGAAGACTAAGGCTTCGTCTTGAATCAATCTCATTCATCAAACGGATGTTTGGTCAAAAGTCCAAGGTCCAAGTAAAATCCATCGATCGACCACCGATTGGGAGCAAAGTACTCAAATGGAGGCTACGGGATGACTTGACTCCACAAATAGTGGAACATATTGGAGTAAGCCAGCAATGGTTTTTTTTATGTGAGTTGGTAGCAAACGAGCAAGCGGATCACCTGATGTTAAGTGAACGCTGCCCATAGACATCCGCAACAGCCAAATATGTTGCAGATGCGTTGCCTACCTTTAATGGAGGGCATAGACAGGAAAAAGGATATCTCCTTTTCCCTATAAACCTCCTCCCCGTGCAATTCTCTTCCTCTTCCCATCCTATCCTTATGTGGAAAGGGTGGAAAGGGGAATAAGACTGAAATTAGGCCTCCGGCACCTCAATCATCAGACGAAACGCAGAGTACTTCTACTCTACGCCTGTTTTCTGTGAGGTCGTGGTATTCCACCGGTCGAGCCGGCTAATTCGTGCAACAGATGTTGTTGCGGGCTCTACCACTGTAAAAATCAGTCTGTGTAAATGTCAGTCCAATTGTATGGCCTTCTCCAATATCTATATATTTAGGTTCATCATGGTGATTTTATTTGTTAATACCGAGATTGGCTATGGCGATTTTGTAGCCGCAGTACATTGTACGCGTACAACGCCGAAGAAACCTGTTGCTGATCCTCTGCAGTGTCAGTCGTATTTAAGTTCTTTATTTACTTAAAACAACAATAGATTTCTCAAATATTCTTGTGAATGCGATACAAAAATTAATGTATCATTCAACGCCTCTTTTATTAAGAATTTGATATGTCGTGAAAATATTGCAAAATGTAAATGCGTTTGAGTCTACTTACTTAGTGGGTTTAGTGGTACATCTTTGAGATATAAAGTCGTAGGGATCTTTTTCTGAATGCAGAACGAATTTCATGCTACGATTGACGTCCGGAGGTGGTTGCGGCGGCGGCTTTGGCGACGGATCGTGAACATCTTGTTGCGTCTGTGTATGGTTTACCTGGAGATAAATTTTATTATAATATATTTTATTTATATTACCTTTATTAGTCTAGTATGAGTCTTTCTGTCCTTGTCCTTACGGGTGCCTTTTCATCGCTCCTAAATAAGTGTAATGCACTGGTAATTAATCTACTTGCTTATGTTGCTCATTTAATTCCTTAGTGTTTAAGTCAATTTTTAGACCGATTGCAGCACCAGTTGCAAGAACAGGCCATTTCAACGAAGGAAAGTCATAAGTACTTCTACTTTGTGCGTATCTAGTGAGTGGGTACCGCAGTACCATGCCTCTTCCATCCCTTTTTCCTTTCTTTATCACTATTTACTCCTATTGCCTTTCCTAGAAGGCCGGCAACGAATGCAAGACTCATTTCATTGTGGCAGATGTTGAGTGACTTAACCCCAGAGGTCACTTAATATCAGTTAAGCTACATGTTGGTCGTTTTCTACCATAAAAACATCATTTTTACGTTTAAAATTTATATTTTATACACCTAAGCCTTGCTTTAACTAATGAATCTCGACACTTCAAACAGTACACTCGTACCATACTTTATCTTTACGGCGCAGTATCAAGAGGATTAAGTCGAATTTTCTGACAATAGAACAAGTAATCATGTACAAGGAACTACAGTATCTGCATTGTCACTTCAACTTGTTTTCTTTGCATTGCGTAAGTATGTACTATTGATTGTCTTTAAGAGACATCTAAAGTTTAATCGAGGTTTGAATTGAGATGTTGTAAATGATAGATATTGCTAAGGCAATGTGTGTGGGTAGGTGGACATCTTACTTACATGGTTCTGAGCTTCACATGACGATAAGACCGAATAACAATGACCTTTCTTAAAAGGTAAGGAAGTTATTATGTTACAAGGAGAGGGAGGAAAAAGTTGTTTATTTGACGACTAATTTCGAGGTTAATTAATAAAAAAAACAGGCCAGTGACTTCATGTTAATAATAAATGAACAAAAAATATTTGCAAATTTGGCAGTGTTGTTTGGAGCCGTGAACGATCTTAAATCGACGTGTGTACCCCAAATGACATGACTCACTGTTGCTTAAAAGGTTTTATTAATAATTTATAATTTTTATATTGCATAAAACACGATAACGAACTAAATAACATTGTGTTAGAGAATAGCACATAGGCTACTTTCTATCCCAGAAAAATGTAGGGTCCCGGTGGTATACTACATTTGATTTTGTTCTTCACATATTAATATATCAATGTCTATATCTTGATCTTACAGGTCCTTACAGGCGCAACTACTATGCCCACTGCCAGAGCTCAATCTCTGCCTCTACCCTTTGGGTTTTGAGTGCTTATAATTTGTTGATTTCTTATTTAGAGCTTGTACTCACGTGATTCGAGTTCATTTCCATTGTCATTCACGTCACGTCAACACTAGAACACATGTGAACTCATCAGAGGTTGTCTTCTAACTCAATACGATGCGAACGATCAACCGCCGGCGCCTACATTCGACACGACCTTGCTCTGTACAATCCCGCTATTAAAGTCTTGAAAATGTGTGCATACTAATAAAACCTTATTTAATATGTAGCAGTAACGATGTGAAACCGGTATTATCTTCATATAAACTTGCAAAGTCCGTTTTAAGAAAAAGGCAAACGGGCAAGCAACCTGATGGTGTTAAAGATTGGCTCATCTTATCTACAGCCACCATATTTAAATTACATCTTTATAATACAATCTTAATGTTAATGTGGTCATTAATTCTGAAATGTTAGACGTAATGTATATTATATTTAAATACATAGTGGTCAACGCGTGTAGACGGCAGGCGAAGCTTACAGTTTCGCAAAGCTGTCTTGCGGCTCCCTTAGCACAGAAGCCGGTTGCGAAATGGGTTTAAGAAATATTAATGTATAATATTGAACAGTTACAAGCCATTTAAGAGCTACAAACCTTAAGTGGCAATGCTTGCAGAACAGATGGTCGATGGGGCGGAAGTCCTGGAATGTTGGCCATGTGCAGGTCGACGCAGCGTTGGCAGGCCTCCTACAAGATGAGCCGATGCTCTCGTCGAGGTTGCAAGAGTTCACTGGATGAGAGTAATAGGGGACCGATATTTGTGGAGATTAATGGGGGAGGCCTACGTCCAGCAGTGGACGACCCTCAGCTGAAAAGAGATAGATTTATTCTTGAAATCACAACTAGCTTACACAAAGCTGACCATGTTATTTATTGTCTTATTGTATTTTTGTACCGTATAATTCGAAACATGAGCCCATTTCTCTTCCACAATTAGCAATTATATATCAATTTCGCCATATTCTGTGGATGTCACTACTTGTTGGCTGCAGCCGTCGTCGTCGGCAGATATTAATAGTTGTCTCGGCCGTTAACGAATTTCCGCTCGTCTGTAAGAGCCCTTAGTCAATATATGAACATGATTTATTAAATACAAATACCTTTTTTATAATACGACGTAACGTTTTCTTAAATTTTATGATTTTCCGCACAACTTCCTTAATTTTCTCTTTCATAAGAACCTTCTCATTGCGATAACAAAACACAAAAGAAATTGCGAGATGATGATGAGATTGCGAGACTGACTGAGCTATAAAATTATGTCTCTTTTTGTATACATTTTAAAATGACCAGTAACTAACGAAATCTCCACATTTGATAAATTCTGAAGTGAAATCTGTTACCGAATGTACTTTGACGTAAACAGCGAAATATTTTCGGTCCCCTATCATCATACAGATCATAGATGTGTATCATCTCTATTTACATTGTCTTGTTAGAAAATACGCAGTTGGCGTAACCTTATTCTATTGTAGTCATTTTTTTGTATTTAATACTAGTGACCCGCCCAGGCTTCGCCCGGGTACCACTCATTATGTTGATCCGATCGCTACCAAACACAGGAATGTGCCAATCTGGACAATCCCTGTAAATTTCAGCGAAATCGGTCCAGCCGTTTCGGAGTCTATAGGTCTGTAGGGAACATACATACATACTCCGCTCTTTACATACTTTTTATTCATAAAAAGCATCCTATGTTACTTCTAGTACCTCCAAGAATATGTGTACAAAGTTTCATGATGATCGGTTGAGTAGTTTACGCGTGAAAGCGTAACAAACTTACATTCGCATTTATAATATTAGTAGGGATAGGGATTTCTAAATCACACACAGTATAGTGACTTAGTATTTGGACTTAGTACAGTTATTAATGTAATTTCATCAAACATTAGTTGAGGTTAAAATATGAAAAATCTTTATGAACATATAGTCCTTGCTATAATAATACAAAGTGAGGTACATTTGCGGAGCTGTTAATAGAGCGGCCACTTATCATACTACCGGTCATTACTTTGTAATGATTTCTCAATTCAACAAGTGTTGCGCGTTTATTGTATCAATGAGGACTCATTAAGTGCGGAGTCGAGCGGGTATGGTCCGACTGTTGGCGGGGTTGAACGAAAGACTATTACACATAATTATTGTTAAGAGACACGGGTTTATATTTGTTATTTATTTATTTTTGAACCGTTGTTGTGCTTACCAATCTGCTTTGAGTTTTCACTTCTGCCTGCCTGTTCTTTTTGTGTTTCTGCCTGTCATTTGATTTTATAAGATTGGTGGAGATGACGTACAATAATCGAGGCTCCTGCAAATTAGTCGAATACTTTTTTTTGTCGACAGCAAGAATCCAATCCGGTGTTAAGTTGCGATGTGATCGAAGGATGTTACGAACTTTTCTTTTATGGAAAAGGGAAAACTAGCAAGCGGTTCAATAGACGTCAAGTGACCGCAACAAGAAAATGAGTTACAGATGCGTTACCTAACTTTAATAGAAAGAAAAAAGATATCTCTTTTTCCTGTCCATCCTCACACTATCTAATACTCTTCTTATCGTTCTAAGGAAAGGATGGACACGAGAAGAGGATTCAAATTTCCTCATTTATCAGACAACATGCTTAATACTACTTCACGCTTGTCTTCTGTGAGTTTTGCATTAGCCTATTCGTTATCATTGGAAGGCAAAAGTGATGCATCTCACAAAAAACACACGGACGGTGTCATGTGACAATGTGAAAAGCGTGGTTGTCTCAAGAATCTAGAAGCTAGATCAAAACTCTTATCCATGTTTATGTATGTTTGAGAAATTAGATGCGATTATGAAATAAGTATATTTGTATCATTGTAATGAAAAATATATTGAACCGAAGAACCAGGCAATGTCGCTACAGTCTTTTAAATACCAATTGTTGTAATGACGTTCTTGAGTTTGGAGGACATTGCTTTTGTCTTAAG
The DNA here is from genome assembly GCA_029849275.1 of Papilio elwesi. Classification (NCBI taxonomy): domain Eukaryota; kingdom Metazoa; phylum Arthropoda; class Insecta; order Lepidoptera; family Papilionidae; genus Papilio; species Papilio elwesi. The sequence goes on from CM056713.1 coordinate 3,601,449, forward strand.
ATCAAAACAAATGAATACTTCGACCTTCAAACTAATTGAATCCCACGAGTGTTGGTCCCATTGTGAACTTGACCTATATTAAATTTCACGTATGTAACATCGCTCATGTTACCGTCCTTCATACTTATATCTTGTGATGTAATCATAATGAATCAATTTAGATATTTGGTTCTGGAATTTTCAGTCGCAGAACTTGAGACTGACTGCATTATTTGAATGTGTGAATGTGGCAAGCGACCAAGTGGTTCACTCAAGTGACTGCTACACATAGTATCTACAGTAAGCCAATGAGTTGCAGATGCGTTGCCTACCCTTAATAGACATAGGATAAAAACAGGAAAAAGGATATTTTCTATTCTTTTTTATATCCTTTCCGTCTAATCCCATCCTATCCTCATCGGGAAAAGGTGGCAAGGGGAAGAGGACTGAAATTAGGCATCCATCCAAATTAGGCGAAAAGGAACAAATGTGTTCAGCGATGCCTGAGAGAGGCTTACATTCAAGATGTCTTTAGGCTGATTAATAACTTCTAAATGTTTTTATAAATAAATTCTGCGCAATAATGCGATTGAGCATATTTTAGTGAAAACGACCCTTAAGCCTTGATCTCGGACAAAGTTCGGGTTACAAGATAGTGTAATTGATTCACAGGGATTCTGTAGCGTAAATGTATTAGTCCCTTTCGGCATTAAATAATATATGTAAGCACCCTTTCGCCAATCCTGTTTGTATCCTTTCAGAATCACGTTATACAAGTATCTTTGATGTCAAAGGCAGGCTGAAGTACGTGTAATTCGATAAAAGTTAATTCTAAAAATACTTTACAACATTACTACAAAAACAAAATTAAATTAAACTTAAAAAGTTCACTTATCTGTATTGTATGAATATCATAAATTGTAACGGCGATAAATAAATACAAAAATCTTGGAAATACTGCTTTATTGTATATATGAATACATCGCCCCGCAGCATAATGTAAGGCCGATCATCATTAACACGATATTTTGAAGTAGTCTTATTCTGAAAACAATTAATTTAAGTGTAATACCCTCAGCGGCATTCCCAAACCGATACAACTTAAGGTGCTCCTTATTAAAACACATGTGTTATATATTTTTAAACGAAGTTCCGCCATGCAATAAACTATTGTCATTTGTATAACCTGACAAATGTCACCAGATACCACAGCTGTTGGTTGTTAGTCACACGGGCTGTTTCTTTATACAAAGTCTCATCCTCTACTTTAGACTTTTAGAAGATGAATTAAGAAAAATCCGTTGTTAAACGTATTAACAGAAATCTTTGTGCAAAACATCAAGTCTCTAGGCCCAGTAGTTTAAAAAGGCTTACTAGTTTGGACTGCGACATGCGACAACAGATAATAAAAAAATTACCGTAAGTACGCCGAATGAGACTCCCCCCATATCACCAAACTGTCTATAAAGGCCGGGAAGATAAACACCACAGTTCCTAGGAAGAAGTTGCCTACCTGAAATTAAAAATATGCAATTAAAATAACTTCTAATAAAGAAGATACCATAAATATATTGTTATCTGGTAATTAATAGTGTCACCAACATTATGTCAAACGAAACAAACATAATTTTCTTTGATGAACATATTTTCAAGGTACTATCATGTCCAACTTCCAACATAACCTATTGTGGCGATCTTAACACCGAGCACCGTGGCGGGCCGGTAACGCTACGCTACTCGATCACCCGAGTCAGTCTCTCGCGTACCTCAGTAGCTAACGGTCACCCACTCACGTACGTGTATCAACTCACGTCGCCACAGCCAAACCTCAGGTAGTACATCAACAAGTTATTAAACGCGTATCGACAGAACATACGGTGTTTCCTTGCGGACACGCTCCGCTATCCTCGAGCCCTGGACGTGGCATATTACAAAGTCTATGGCGGGCAGGCACCACGTGCCTCCTCCGCCAAATTATAATTATACTGCATTCTAATTTAAAGTTTAACGTAAGAAAGCATGTAAAATATCGGTTTACAAATTACATTGACCTTTAAAAAACTGTCGAGAAATAAAATGTCAAATTGTAATTATTTGTCAGAACAATTGCTGGCAGTTTATAGTATGCCTCGTCCGATTGTAAACTAACAAAGTTCACAATTAGTCGGTGACTTTTCCAAATAATCTACGCTATTCTATCAAATGAGCGAGGCCATTTTTTGAAACGGAGTTGTTGCTTCGCGACCATAAGGGTCACTATAGTATAAAATACATACAATACGATATGAGATACATTACAAAACTCATCCATTCCGTCATATCAGAAAACAAAATAGAGAGGCATGTGATGATTATGACGTAAATTCCCTTGTATAATCTCTCCCAAAGTCCTCTTTGCCTGGAAAAGAAGGAAAACATCATTTTCACCACTATTGTCGTCATCAGCCAAAAAACCTGGGAATAGGTCTCTACCAAGGACGTTACATACCTCCAGATGTAGCCCCACTACCTTGATTCTGCATCGCATCATATGATTTTAGTATACACATAATGAGAGAAATAGGTAAAGAAAGATGTTGTTGGACTTACAACCTAGTCAAGTGATTAATCTTAAAAAACAATCGCATACTTGCAACTGAATTGTGTGAACTAATTTTTACATACTACTATAATATGCCAACTATAGTAACGTTCAATATTAGTAACACCCACGCCTTTTTACAGAGCGTCAATCTTAATCAGGTTAAAGTATTTGCTATTTTATTCTCGCAGGCGCTAAAAATAAACCTGTTTTCTTAATCAAATTCAAATCGTACCTCTTATGCCTTCTGCCGATGTAATGCCATATTGTTCTAAACGGCACCCACAGATGTACAGAGAACGTAACGCCCAGAGAAATGGCCAACAAGAACTGTAGCGCTAGGGACGCGCTGCGAACAGAAATTGCAGAGATGCTCTTGTGGTTAATATAATACGCAAATCTGTATTGAAACTCTGCGTTCAGATAATGCTATTATACAAAATGGACTTAAGCGCTTGTAGCGCTGAATGAATTAAGTGGAAACTCGCTATTGTTCAGTTGAATTAATTGTGGCAACATAAAACGACATAGTCGACGTAATATCGCTTAGATTAACTTGATATATCTAGAGAAAAGTACTGTTTTTAATGAAATTTATATTTGGGAGAGAAAGAGAGAGATATAAGAGATAGATGTGTGAGGTGCCGGAGGCCTAATTCTAATACTTTTCCAATTTATTAGGTTGTTGTAGATACCTTATTGTATCCATTTGTGTTGCGTATATACTTCGCTTTTTTGTTTCCAACTACGTCATATCTTTCTTCTTGTCACGTATATCTAATGTGGTTCATCTGCCTTGGATTTCTTATCTTCCTTGTTTACAATATTGTCAAATCGTGTTAACACAACAGTTTTATGAAAACTTACCGATCCTTGGGCATGTGAATTGTAATTGGGCTACGACAAGCATCACCCCACGCCCAGTATCCAAAGAAACCAACACTAGCCACGGACAAAACAACAATTGTCATACCTGAAATATGTTTTAAGTACGTGAGATAATGTTTTATAAGGATAAAAAGTGGAAAAACTTTTCACTGTGTTTTCACTTAACACCAGCTCAGTTTGTCCCTTGCAAATTAAAGTTAAAAATAAGAATGTGAGTTAAAAAATTGCCCGAAGTCAAGTTAACATAATTCCAAGTGCTACAACCGCCGCGAGTTAATAATATGCTGGGATCTTGTCAAATTTACATCCATAATTATGGAATTATTATTGTAACTTAAAACCAAATATTAATTAATAATCAGTTTTTTATGGTCTTTTTATCATTCGATGTTAATTAAAAAACACTGGCTTGGTAAGTAGGTTAATATTTTTAATATCACAATGTCATCAGCAACGTTTTGGTTAAGATTATTTTAATCTCATTCTCAAATTTCCAATATCCGTGATCAATTTTCACATTGATTGGTTTTTCATATTTAAATAATAATTTCACAAGCTCTACACTTACAAAACAACGATGATAGACGACAACAATAGACGAAAACAATTTACACAATTAGCAAAGCATAACTGACGGTATTGAAGCGTTGCGGTTTTTTGATATAGTAAAAGGTGACAAACGAGCAAGCGTTTGACCAAATATCAAGACATTAGTACCCATAAGCATCTGCAACAAGCCAATAAGTTGCCTTTCTTTGTGGACAGAGGATGGTTATTTTCTTTACCATTTATCTCCTCCACCGCCAAGTCCTCTACTCTTTCCTATCGTTTCCTTATTGGTAAAGGGCTAGAATTAGGCCTCCGACAAAGAAGCATAAAATAACACAACCGTGCAATAGATGTTGTTATTGCGGGCTCTAACAAGGGTATAAAAATAATTACGTGTCATAAATGATAAGTCTTTCGCCTGATTAATGCGGTTAAAATTATATATTGATGTATTTGTGACTCACCCCATTGCACGACAAGGTTGAAGTACTGAGGTTTAGACATATAGTTCTCAATGGGCAAGGCAACGCCAATGCCATCCAGACTATAGATACACACGCCACAGAAACGAAACAAACCAGGAACACTCTTCCAAGCGGGTCGATATTCGTTCTTTCTGAATAGAACACTGTAATATACGGCGATTAAGACGCAAACACCTTAAACATCACAAAAACAATGTTAGTACAACTACAGCCCAAGAGTGATAGAGCCAATAGGGGAAATAACACAATCGCATAAGAAAAATTGGATCCTGGAGTTTACTTCTGGATTTTGACCAGTGGCTCTCTCCGTTACCAACATCTTTCTACACCTTTATCTACTTCCCCATAATAGTTGGTGGTGCATCTTTCATTTCTCCATTTTGTACGTCTTTGTATAGGTCAAAATCGCTGCCAAATATCAGGTGAACTGCTTTATTGCATGAAGTCTTCCTTCACTAAAATAAACTTTTGTCCTTGTCCTTGTATTTAGCGTTTTGCTTTGTTTTTTTTCTCCTTCTGGATTTATATTATGCACGAAATAGGATTAATTATATTGCAATGCTTTATTTACCACAGAATACATCAGCTATGAGAGAGAACGGCGCCAGATGTTTCAAGCTCCTTATCATGCAGAGAGACAATAACGGCACGAACACAAACAAAATATAAATAGCTATCGGAAAATTGTAGTTCTTGATAGAGCCGGAGACTGATTCCAAAACCTGAAACATATTTATTTTCGACTTCATTTACATAGAGATTATAGTGACAGTAGTCGTTGCACGAAATGGGCCTGCTCGATATACCCCAACTACAAAAAAGACCAGCTTGATGTAGGGGTAATACTTCTACGACCCCTGATGAGTTGAGGTGCTGGCAGTCCAATCGCCTTCCACTCATAATCCTTTCCTACTTTTATAACATTTATGAATAAAAAATAAATGAAAATAAAACCTCTTTCAAAGTTCGAGCAATCATGATTTCAAAAATACAACATGTGCTGCAAAATCCGAAGAAAAGAAACAAGTCGACGGTATATCTGAAAGGAAAAAAGTAAATGGCATCAGTTTAGATTAAACGTAAGTGGATATTCTTTAATATTTGAGTATTGATAGCCCTTTTCAGATTTACCTAAAAACTTTACTATAAGATCTCAAACACCGCAACGGCCCCGTCGCTATGACCGCTTCGACGAGATCTGGGTATGACAGCCTTGGTACTCTTAATCGCAAATACATCCTTTGTGCGGAGTCAATTAATAACTGAAATAAAATAGACGCACAATAAGACGAATAGTTAATGGCACCAAATGATATGTTAAAATTTCCTATGCGAAATTGGACCAGAGTTGAGCGCGAAATTTTATCTATTGACGTTCGCTACGAGACATAGGCCACTCTAACAATGACAACGTTATTCGGCCCCTTACCTTTATTACTTGGAACCTTGGCCAGATCCTTTTGTCAGCTTCGTAGTCTTGGTGGTCGACTATCTAAAAATCATTTCGCTATAATCTGCCTTGTTCATTGCCACTTTTTAGCAATGTAAAAGAGAAGAAAATGTCTTAATCTTAAATGTTCTAAAAAAGTTTTAAACGCCGGTGTCCATGGAGCAAAAATTACTTACTAACATGTTATATGGAACAAAGAAGCCGATCAAGATGTTAGCTGCGAGCGAAGTCCAGAGACCACCGTAACTGTAACCTTCGTGTATGCCCAGGATGCCCGCACCGAGGCAGCCTTTGATCAAATGCGCCGTCGACTCTATTAAACTGCAAAAGATACCGTACAGGTTAACCTGAAAAGTCGCGCAGCAACCGCAAGGATGTGGGAGTACACATGATGAGGGCAGGGGATCGATTTTGTTGTTATTAATGCGCCTACGTCCAGCAGTGATTTTAGATTAAGCGAAGGAAACAATTGATGTAATCCATTAATGATAGATATCTCGGTAGAATGAATTAGACCGAGTCTCTAGTCTTTTATATCTAGTCTTTTATATGTGTATCTTTTATTGATGTGGTCATTTATATATTCTTGTTTATTTAATTTGTGTTTAATTGTTTTTGTAACATGTTACTTGGGATTCGGTTTTTATTTTTAAATTGATCGATATGGGTGTTTTGTTCATAAAGACGTAAAAAAAATAGTGTAAATAATTAAGATGGCGCCATCGCTTTGCATTATTTTGCAACTTATATTTTCGTTAGTTGGCGCTGTAGTTTAAAAAAGACACGATCTTACATACAAAGACAACGCAGAGCGAAGCTCGTGGGCTGAGCTGAGCTAGTGTCAGATAATACGCAAATCGAGTTCGATTTAACGTTCACATAAACTTGACTCCAAATAAGCGTATTGATGACGCATTTTGAGCATGTTGTTTACGGCAACCATTAAGATTATCTCCTACCAAATATCATCTAACACAGCTAAAGAAGTTTTCACTTCAAAAATATTGGCGTTTATGCTGACCCCGTGCGAAACCGGCGCGACAAGTTAGTGTACAAATTTTTAAGTTCTAGTATCTCCAACATTAATATGTATTCGAATCGTGAATATTTAAAATTTACTTAGTTCCGTGAACGTTTTGCCTCTCAGCTATGAAATCATATTCCATCCTTTCCGCACCCGGGTACAGTTCGACGTTATTCGTTCTGTCCAAATATTCACGGAGTTCAACATTTAGTGAGCGAAGTGATGTTTGGTCGGGCGTCTGGAATCATTAACATTACCTTGTCACATGCTAACATTCCCTCCTCATAATGCCCATACCACGTTAACTTTTTTCTTATTAGTTTATATTAAAAGCTACATTAAAGGTCTTTCCAAACCACTAAGACTTAGGGTCCTTCAAGAAAAGAGCATACTCCTTCATTTAGGCCGGCAACGCGTCTGCCGTACCTTTGGTATTGTAGCTGTTCTTTGTCGGCGGTGATCACTTAACTTTAGACGACCCGTTGCTCGTTTTCCATCTTCTCCTATAAAAACATCATATAGAAGTACTTATACTTTTATATCTGAGGATCTGGCTTTGGGTAGGAGGGGGGGGGGGGTATTATCGCTGCCTGCCAACACCAGTCCCATCAAAAGGAAAGACAAACGAAAAACAATTTCTTTCAACAACAAAATTTCGTAAACATAACGTTTTTATTTCAAGCGAATTAGATTCGATTTTAGCCGGGCGCTGCGGAGGCACGCTTCACTTGCTCGCCACGTGCGTATGGTCCATGTTCAAAACACGCCTCACTTAATGTGAGCTTATCGGTTTTGAATTGACATAATAGTGTAGAAAGTTAAAATAAATCGCAAATTCAAGTTCCAGCTCCCTAATTGTAAAACGCACCATCGTATTGGTTACTTATAAAACATTAAGACTTACGTCATCATCGATCGTTGCGTTCGTATTTGTACCCTGCAAGTGTAAATGAAATATTAATAATATTTCATACAAGCAATACTTATTTTTAAGAAATTCCCTCTTATGCTAGATAAAAATTCTTGTCTCGGAAGGAAAGTAGTATTAAGACACAAAATATTTATCAATTGATAGGATCACTGCTACACCTGAAAAAATATTTACCGTTTGACGATTTGGCATTTTGAAAGACTTGTACGTGAATTAGATTTCACAAACGCCTCGATTGTGTATCGATCTTTGTTGCGACATACAAACATGTTGCTAACATGACTTCTTTGCGAAAACTTTAGCAATTTTATAAATCTGTTAATTTATTTTTATTTAATCTTTCATCAATTTAATATCGGCATATCAAAATCTCCTGTAACTGACAGGTTGACAGCGAAGAGTTTCGGCTGACATATTTGATTATTTTTAAAACAGTTTCAATATTAAGTAACGTTCGTTTATATTATTAAAATTGACTTACAGCATTTTGAATTCTTTTCGTTTTGTTTGTATATAATATATAAATACAAACGTTGAAATACAATTTAAAGGAAGGAGGTGAAAAGAGTTGATGTTTCACCTGATACTAAGCGATTACCGTTTCGATTCAAGAGGAAGATTAATACAAATAATAGAGTAGAGAAAAGCAGAGAAATGATTTGTCGAAAACATATCTTACTGCGCATCAAAATAATGTACTACGAAATGACATCTCTATCTCCTACGGTTATCTCACAGTAACCACGCTTTTCTACACTATTTTTACGTATTCATTATTAATATTCCTGTATCCAGCATTGGGCGTCCAAAAGGATGTGAGATGGATGTTTGACGCACAATCACACACACACACATATAAAAAATACTATCCAGAAAAAGATTAGAGAAAATCCAATACGTGGTAACAATTGGTGCCGATCAAACCTATGTTTAAGTGATTTCGCGGGATAGACTTTAAAAAACTGACAGATAGCGGCCTGGCTGCATCATTTGTAAGTAATTATTTCGAGCAGTTTCTTTAAAGATAGTGAAAATCTTAATTTGATTTCAAAACTGCATACTATTCGTTGGTACGTCCGAAAACTTTGAAATCCACATCGAAATCTTTAGGAAGTAATGTCGTAACGGCGATCCTTGCAATTAAACTTACCTAATTACCCCAAACACTAATTAAAGCTATAAACCTGAAAGCAAATACGGAAACAAAAACGATAATTAAAAAGCCTAATATGCGGTTTGATTAAAATCACTAGAGCGGGAAGATATTGGTGAAAGAAAGCGGAATTGAACACTTACAAGTTGGCCAAACTGAACATAAACTGAACAACATTAATAATGACGGTGGCTAAGATGATGGCAGCCCAAATTCTGTTTTCACTCGTGATAAGTGTAAGTTTGTTCGGAACGAATTCCGAACGGTCTCTTGATTATTATTTTATTTATCTTTCAGCTATATTATAATCGTTACAACTTATATCACTTTTATGGTATGTATTCAGCGATTAATTTAAACAGAATAGCAGCCAGGTACGGCAAGTCTTAGCGTTTCTAGTCTTTCTATATAAAGGACTGATGTAACTTAGAAATATTTTATAACAACTTTGCCTTATCGTCATCATTATCACTAGCTTGTATCATACCACTGGGGAACTATTATAATGCGCACCACTATACGAGTATCTGCTAATGAAGTTGTGACATCTGTTGCACGAATGGGCCGACTGAAATACCACGACCTCATAGGAGACAAGCGTGAAGTAGAAGTATTCTGCGTTACGTCTGATGAGTGACGGAGGCCTAATTCGAATTCTTATAAGGAAAGGATGGGAAGGATTTGACTGGGAGCCGCTTGCTCGTTTGCCACCTTCCTCTATAAAAAGATAGTGCTATCTGCTAGAAGATTAGTACGGAAGGAGAGGTAGAATTGGACTTATTTACATTAGTCAAGCTGGAGCTTGACGTAAAAAGGTATATATGTATAGTTTTAGTCCATTTCAGTGCAACAGTGTTAATGCAAATGACATGACCGGTCTACTAAGCCGTCTCTACAGAAGCGCCGCCCAGAATAACAGACCGTTGGTCCTTGTTATCGATAGGAGTGACCAGCAATATCAAAAGTACCCTCTAAAAGCCAGCAACTTGTTAGAGTCGAGCGATGAAAAGGATGACGGAACCGTACCTGCTGTATTCTTAATCAAGAACTACGTAAGTCTATTTTAACCAAGTTTATTTAATGCAAGTGCACGTTATCTTTGCATATAGAGGGTTGATAATTTTTTTACAATACCCACATCTTAGTTGTTGTTAGTTGGCTCTTCGTTTGACACAATATATTAAAAAGATAAGTTCGAGCTATCGATTGAAAATATACAAACATATATACATAGAACACTGGGTACTCGTAAGCATTACCAAAAGGACTATAGGACTAAAGTTGGCGAATAGATGCTGACTCAAAAGTCATCTATAGATGAGGCCGTCTTATTTACAACGTACCTAAGTAATGCCCAAAATATGTAGAAGGCTAATTTCAGAACCAAATGTATACATGGCAATTATTATAAGAGGTGTGTTGTTCGCTCATTCGCGTTCAATATGTTCTGATAACAGGCCTAGAATATCTATGTGTCATAAATTCAATTGCAAATTATACCAGCTTTCCAAATCTCATGAAATGGTTACTTTATCTTCGTATGTATTGTTAATAATATCATTTTAGTATATGACGAGTATTTTTGTTAAGCGTTCACAGCCTCAAAGACCAAGGACATCCAATCAAGAATACGACAGAAGTAGGCTTTATAGAGGGCAGTACAAAACTAAAAGCAACTTACAAAGGTACAAAGGAAACAGAGGCAAGTTAAGAGTTTACGGATCTACGCCGTCTCCAGTTCTCAAATCACTACTGAGATTCAAAAACGAAGTCAACTGCGAAGCGAATAATGAATGTCAGAAAGATTGTGGCAATAATTACTCCGGTAAAAAATTAAATCAATGTGAAAATAAATGCGAGGAAGATTTCGAATGCGACGAACCCGCAGAGGATTATGATGAATGCGATCCTGAGATTAACGACTGCGATGAAGATCAGAATCCTAGCACCAGAGGCGAGCGCTTAGTAACTGAAACACCTACGTGCAACAGATGTTGAGCTCAATAAAGTGAAAATGCTTTTTAAAGCGAATAAGCGCTTTAGAAATTAACGAAATCAGGAGTTTAGACTTTTATTTCAATACCCGAACTAAGTATTTCGAGATAACAATTAAGAAAGAACTCTAGCGTATTAAATGGTCTAAGATACAGCATAAGAAATGTATACCCACATCTGATTTTTGATCAGAAACGAGATTATGTTAGATAACATGTACATTGGTACATCACTAGTGGATTTTCGGACTAAATGTGAGAACTCACTGTTTAATCGGAATACAAAATTAGGTCGATCATGGCGATTCTAGGGGCATGGTGTAGGTTACCGTACAATAGAATGTTAGTCTCGAGTTCAATTTGACATTCAATCTCTTTTATCAATGTTTATATTACCTAACAAATTCTTGTTGCAAAAGTGGGCAGCTTATTAGGGGATGTCCAAGGAGAACTTATATCGACCAGATTAGTAACATAGTAAAGAAGGGCGGTATAAGGAGTACCCATAACCGACGAGCATGTATGCGTATATGGATGTAGCAGAAGCGATAGAGGTTTGCTGGGATCGCGCCAAATAAAAATCCATAATCCTTCTTATATTTATTTATTTATATTAGCTTACATAATCTAGGCTCTTGATCATGATCAATTAACAGATTCCTAAGCCGTATATCATACTATTAAACTTGCTGGCATTGGTAGAGATTCGCTTTTAAGATTTATCATTTTTACTTGGTAGCAAAACTAACGACACTTAAGTCATCACGATTCTAACTGCAACCAGAACGTTAGTAGAGTCAACAGCACCGATAAAATAGGACGTATTGAGCAGGACGTTACCAAGACCTCATAAATAACAGACGTGAAGTACAAGTTTGTATATGTACTTTAGCGTTTCGGTTGATGAGTGAGGTCCTTTATATCACCTTGTTCTCTTTCTCATGTCTACCAAATTACACTTTCCATCACGAAAATTGTTAGTGCATTAGGGAATCTTTTCATTGCTTAAGATATTTATGTGTAGTAGCGGTCACGTACCACTGATGGTACCTGAGTAAGGCGTTTGCTCGGTTGTCATATTGAAGTATTAACAAGCAATAGTCTTATAAGAAATAATAAACGTCTACTCCGGACTGTACTGTAGCGCTACGACAGTCCAGAATATAATAATAATCGAACGTTCTTTGAAATTGGCCAAGGCGTTTAATCAAATCGAAGCACAATGTTTCTCCATTGCTGTTTGCCGCTACGGCAGGAGATGGTGTCCCTTCTAAAAAGACCTTTGTTATTAATTGATTTAGCGTCTTAGGTGCTTAACTAAAAACTAGATTAAATGTTAGGAGTTAAATCATTTAAAAATATATTTCACAATGTTGTCAAAGGTACCTTCAAAGACGTAACTTTCAGAAATATTCTCACGAAGATCGGAGAATGTCTTTGACGTCGATGAAACAAAGGTGACATTGTTATTATTTGGTGAACTGAACACAATAGATATTATACTTTTGTTAGAGGAAAACACTTTTTCATTTGGTTTAGGTTGGCTTATACTAAGTAAGCTTTTTTTAAATTAAATATCTCACGAATTTCGACACTGAATAGACATTTTATTTAACAATTTATAGAGAAATAATAAATGTAATCCCATAGGTACTATAAATCACACACACTCACATCACAATAAAAATGCTGCAACAATAACGCCATTGTACTGAAAAATGAAGATGTACTTAAGAAAAATACGAATGAAAAATAAAATACCATAATATTGTGGTGTGGTGGTTATTGCACTATCCAAAAAAAATAATCAGATTTGCAGATGCATTGCCAGCCATTGTAGAGAAAGGCGAGAGAAGTATGTACATAAAGAGAGGTGCCAGCGAATAACGCCTTTTCAAATTATCTTTGCCTCGTGTCAAATACAAAAAAGATACGTTTTAAGTTTAAATTGTATTATTTCTCGTAACACTTCCTAACGCCAATATGGTGGCATTGTTTTACCGCACTTTGCTTTTTTACAATTTTTCTTCGGCTTGGAGTCGCATACTAGAAAAATGTCTATCTTCACTTCGCACTTCTTGGTACAAAGCGTTGTGGTCACTTTGAGACATTTCTTTTTGCATTTCTCTAATTTCTTGCATCGTGATCTAAGTATCGGTTGCAGAATTTCCTTCGTTCGCTTTATTGTGGTAGCCGTTTTACTGTCGAGTTTGCTTTTATCGGTTGTCTATAAAAAACAAAAAAAATATTATACTAGAATATAGGCGATTGGACAGACTGACATTCAGCTTCTGAAAATCATTACATATTCTCATGAACCTTCCAAATTAATATGAATACATACTAGCTTAGTACCAGTCTATTCGCAGTTTTTAATGTTGTGCGTACCTTTGTTTACATCTTTTTCTTTCTTCTTTTTATTCTATCGATCACATTGCCATGTAACATCAGATGGGATTGTGGTTCGGCACTAATTTAATCTACTAAATCTATTAAAAACACGACTGCAAAGTTTCAAGTCGATCGGACATTTACAAGTTAGTAAAAACACATTGAAAGATTCCATATAGACCACGCTGATAAAAGCGTATTAAAAATAAATGAACTCACATTTAAGTAAGAACAAGACAAAAGAGTTAATATCAATCTATACTCCTGTAAACTGTTCATAACTAACTAGAAAATTTAAGGACTTTGCTAGTGTTTGTACAGGTAAAAGAGTCTTTGAGGATAAGCAATGGCGGTACAAATTGTTGGGGGATTTCCATGTAGAATTTTATCTGCTTGCGTATTTAAGAATAAACTCCAATAACTTTGGTATTTTAAAATCGGCATCTTACACGTAATATATGATATAGAAAATAGGCTTCATCGTCCTTTGCAGTTAGCTGCTCCGGTTCTTCACCTTGAGAACTATCCTCACCGTATTCACTCGACGTATCAAAGTCTGTGTCACGTGTTTTGAACCTTACTTCTGGAGTTAAAAGTATAATTAGAAGATTTTTGGAACGGTTATTTACTGATTTACTTAGATCGGATGATGCCATATGTTGACCGGTGGCATTGATAACCTGAAAAAGAACCAATATTTGCGTGGGCAAATCTTTAAATGGCAGAATTATTTTGGAGACCTATTTCTCAAAAAAGCACATTCTGCTTTTATTTATTAAGCTGAGTGACAAAAATAAACCTTCGTATGGTAATAATAAAAATCAAAATTAAGGACAAGATAAATGAAAAAAGGTCGTCGAAGCTGTTCCAAATTTTAAAAAAAAACATGGTGCTGACGCATGTTACTCACCTATAAGATTTTCACCTACCAAATATCGTATAGCGCGTCTAACGAAGTTTTCACTTGATACAAAAATAGATACTGCCTAAATCATGACGGATAAAAATTCTTCGAATGTCACTAAACAGTTGAGACACTGGTGAGTTACGAACAACTATCATTGCAAACTACCTCCAACAAATTCTAACGCCTTTGCGAGTTTCGGTCGCAGATGTTACTTTCTCTTTGCTTTTATCTGTTCGCGAATGTTCGAGATTGCGCCCGACACCTTTTTTATCATAACTGATGTAGCACTTTCCTCAACTTTTCCATGTAAATTATTTTCAGCTACATTGTTACAATCTTTCGAAGGGAAGTTAGGCTTAAAGATTTCGGAAACTCATTGGCGTTACGCCGTCAAATGAGATTGAACTCATTTTAATATAAAAGTCACGATTTGATAAACTTTTGTACTTTTAACGAAACCTATGAATACATCACAAAGACTTTTAACAGAATGGATTTATATTTTGATCACAAAATTACCAAAACTAAGTATATTAATAATTCTTTCCGATTTTTACTCGACTAATATTTTAAAACATGTACGTACATGTACTAAACATGTAACAGTTCAAAAAGAAAATCCGACCAACTGATAATTGATATATCAACGATTTCCTCCCAATATATGGCTTTTATGTCATAATACTCAGGGGTATATATGAAGTGAATTTCACTTAATTCTTCAAAATTGATCAAGACGTTTAGGCTATAGAAGATCAAAACAATACATCAGATAATCCTATCTTTTCACTTTTGCAAAACCACAGAACTTCTCAGAGGTAACTATCTGTTATTAAGTATATATTTACTACCATAAATTTCATGAGACTTGTAATTCTAACATCATTATCAAGAAATGGTGTTTGAAAGAGAACAAAGTAAGACAGTAATTGAAATAAAGGTTAACGGAAATGTAGTGGAACAGGTGGAAGAGTTCGTGTATTTGGGGTGTATGTTTAGTAGAGATGGTAGGCATGTTAAAGATTTTGAACGACGAGTGAGTGCGGGAAATAAAATGAATGGGGCTTTAGGTACAGTAGTGAGGAGACAGAATGTGTCTATGAAGGCTCATCTGGCAATACACAATGCTGTACTAGTCCCCACTTTAATGTATGGAAGTGAGACCTGGGTTTGGCAGGAAAAGCATGCTAGTAGAGTTAATTCCGTTGAGATGCGATCCTTAAGAAGTATGTTAGGCGTGACTTTGAATGATAGGGTTAAAAATGGCGTTATAAGGAAAAAGTGTGGTTTAAAAGCGGACTTTGTGACCAGAATTGAGAAAGGTATGCTTCGGTGGTTCGGGCATGTTGAAAGGATGAATGAAGAGAGAATAACAAAACAAATTTATGTTGCAAAAGTGAGTGGCAGCGTTGGTAGGGACGCCCTAGGAGAACTCATATCGATCAGATTAATGACTTACTAAAAAAGGGCGATATAAGGAGCACCCATAACCGACGAGCATGCATGCGTAGATGTCTGAATGTGGAAGAAGCGAGAGAGGTGTGCCAGGATCGCGCCAAATGGAAATCCATGATTTCTGCCTACCTCTGGGTTCCAGGCGTGAGCTCCTATTTATTTATTTATTATCATAATTAAACGTGTTAAGCTCTACGTTTCGCAGGACTTCTGTTGGGATCATTCCTAGGCTCCTGGCCTCTTATAGACTCTTTCTCAACCAAAACTAAATCGTGGACCCAAAGGTCTACTGACGGTGCATCGATTTCTGATGTACTTGTATCTATATTGGTGTTAAACACTTACGTGAGGAATATAAAGTAATACCAACGGTATACATTTTCGTACCACGTGGCGCTGCATGACAAACACAAAACTCGTTATGTATTTCTTTCCTTTATGCACGAACTGATTTAATTTGTTAAATGGTTCGTATTAATCAGCAATAAGCGATAATCGTATTAATTTCTTATAGGGCCTTTAATAAACAAAATTTCGCATGGACCTTCCCACATTTAATGATAATTATTTTTTAAAATATTACATCTGAGATCGATAAATAAAGATGTTTTAGGTGGAAGGTGGAATTTGTAGCTTGACGATTGGTCTTTATAAAAAAATAAAACTGCATTTAAAGATATTTGAAAATACGCTCAACTGGCACCATTTCCAGTGATTTGGAATAGGTAAAATTTAATAAAATAACATCCTGTACTTTTATGGATTCCATTAATATTGTCAATCATAAGGATCAAAACTCTATAGCAAATATTAAAAATTGTGAAATCTTAGCTTATTTGAATCGAAAGAATACAAACTTATAAACCTGTAACACGTACACGAACCAACTCAACTGTACTGAGTACAGCTTAAGCCTAAAGCCTAAATAAATTTCTGAGCATTCACATATTCGACATAATGTGGCACTGCATTAACTTTGTTATCCGTTCGCCTCTCTGGAGTACGTTTAAGAGGTGCAATTTCCATATGTCTTTGTTTATAGCCTCGAGATATAAGTCCCGTATTTCATCGTTGCTACATATTTCAGCAGCGCTAGGCTGTGCTGCGAGCGTACGCGCGTTTTGAATGAGATATTAGGAAGTTCTATGTTTATGCATGAAGTTTTGAAAGTGCACACGAGATGGGTACGATGTGCGGTGATCAATTTAACATACGCCGGATTAAATTCAACTCAAATTGTGCAATCTGCTGAGATTTTGCTCTATTTCGCTAGGACGCTATGACGTAGCCTTCTGGCGTCCGACGGGCCATGTAGATGTATGGCGTCTGGTCAGTTAGTTCACTTACGTCAATATTAAGATAACTCTGGCGGCTGGTTGGCGACTGAGTGTGGCATTGTATGCGTACATTTTAGTAGTAGCCGCCAGAGTGCGTCGCCACACCATCAAGTAAGTTACAAATCATACATTTCGATATTAACTGTCCAACGACGTTGCGTCCTAGTAATACCTAAATATTTCAAAATGTCTTACACATCTGACAAATCAGGCTTAAGAGCCAAGAGAGTAGTGGATGAGGGTACAGACTGAGAAACATATAGTCGTGAGTCCAAATCTATTCGAGTAAGGTGAGGACATTTTCACATGCTCTTAAAAGTTAAGTTGGAATGATTAAGAATTTTGTATATTTGTTCTTTGTTCTACAGTGATATTTTGTTTTAATGGAATATACTAACGTTTTATCGATAGTATTTATTGTATGACCATTTTTTTCTCATGATAATTTGGTTTTGATGGAGAGTTTCTTTGATAACTTCACTCTGTGCAAGGAAAATATTAAAAAAATGTCTTTTTGATATAAATATTCATTCCCACATTTCTTTTTGTACTAACGTTATCGAGTGATTTTCACACATTACGATTTTCTGATTTGTGGCTCCAATTGTGACGTGCGTGGTTTTTAAACTGTACAGAAGCCTCCGTGCATGTGAAACGATTTTGTGTCGCGCCGCCGCCTTCAAATGCGACCGGCATTTATTTCACTCATTTGTGTCTTTTGATTTAACTCAAGTGACATGATTTTCTCACGATAACAAACCTCTTTAATAATGCTTCTATCGTAAAAAAGCACTCGCGAATAGTATCATTAAAACATGCTACTTTTAGGCTACCGCTTTCAAGTTTTTTAAGACAGCCAAGAGATTGGTTCCAAAATTAAGAATATCTGTTAGCTGGGTTGGAGCACCGTTAGATTTGGGAACCACTGCTCTCTATCAAGTTATTGTAAGCGCAATATAACGACTTCTATCAACAAGAATAGAAACTTATCTTTTATGACGACGGGGCATAAAAATGTTTTCCAGTTCTCGACACAGTGTGTCTTTTATAACATGTACCGTTGTACTCTTGCATATATTTTCTACAACAATGTCTTGAGTGTTCGTCAATGAGCGGAAATTTGTTGTAAACTTGTGTCGCTGAAGTTTCATAGACGAGCTGCTTCAGATTTATCTGCGCTGGTAACACTTAAGTGCGGATTTCCTGTGAACTATGAACTAAAACATCCTGGGGAAAGTGTTACAAGTATTTTTAGATAAACTTTGACAACAGTTATAACCTTCTTATTTACATTTTTAGTTATGCTTAAATTGAGCCCAGAGAATTTAGTTTTAGTTTTGAGCTTAGCCAACCGTTGAAGGTATTACTTAATCAAAGCTAAGTATATTTACAAGATATGTGAAGTCTGTCTGTTCACCAAAGAGAAAAGTGTATGCAAAGAAGGATTAGATAAAGAGGCATTAAGGAATTCTCTGCAAACTTTGTAGATGGAATAGTTATGAAGCAATATTGCTTTAAAATAAGGCATGTTTTTCGTAACACTTAGAAGTACGAAGTTGGTTAGTAAGTTTTGCAATTTTTTTTGGTATTACGTTTGTATATACTTAAATTTATGACGACTAAACTTATATTGAATTATTGTTTTTTCTAAGGAGGTAAACGAGCAAACGGTTCACCCGATAACAAGTGCTCGCTACCCATAGGCAACTGCAACAAGCTAATGAGTTGCAGATGCGTTCCCAACCTTTAATGGATAGATAAATCCCATCGAATTATCTTCCCCTTCCCATGCTTGATGAAGGAAATGATAGGAAGGGGAAAAGACTAGGATTAGGTCTCCAGCATTCATCATGGTCAGATCCACTTATGATAAATGTTATGATAAAGGTGTTTTATTTCATTTAACTATTTTTGCACTATTGCTCTTTGTAAATTTAAATCAAGAACGCGTGTAACAAATCAATGACGCTACAAACAAGAATCGGGACCGAGACGTGACAGTAATGTCTGTTGACAAACAAACATGACGTAATAACGCAAGCCAACATTCCCCCCTTGCTCCCGTGAACAGTAATTTGTTCGGGCTCGTACGAGACTTCCTAACTATAGTTGTAATTACTATAGCGGTGATAATAATAGACATAGCTTGTTGGGACTGGGGGCCAAGGCGAATAAAAACGACGTAACTAGCAACAAAAAAAATGTTAAAGATATATATAGCTAAGTGTAAGACTAACAGCGGAATGAATATAAAACATACTAACTAAATAATAAATTACAGAACATACAAGAAACATAATGAACGTTAGTACCATTTAAATTTATCAAGTTTAGTAAAATCAAACGTAGTAAATAGAACGTTGGTTCATAGCGAGCCATTAAGTCTAAGAAGAGGATTAACTCAATGTTAATGAAAAATAACATTTGACAATGGAAGTCAGGTCCCAATGTATTAACGTTTGGTAGTTTTGTAAACTAACTAGCATTCCGCCGCAACTGCTCTCGGTTGGATAAATAAGCAATAAAAGAAATATAGCATGGGTTACTCGCTGATAGACCAGCTTGCTATCGGTGAAACAATATTTAACAATATATTTTTTAGTTTTTAGTTTGTCCGTTAAAAATAAAAATGTCACATCACCATCTAATATTTAAAAACCAATAGGTTCACAGACGAATCTTGTACTTGTCAATAATGAGTATATGGAGGGTTAGCGGTCAGCGATGGTCATTTAGAATGACACTTTGTTTCGTCTGATGAGTGAAGCACCGCAATGGCCAGGGAGCAGAGGAGTCTTTCCTACTTTTCGTTTCCTTAACCACTCCCTTCCCTCGTCTAACGAAAGCTCGCCGCGCATTTTTAACTCTGCCAATTGTTGAAGATGAGGAAATGTAGAGGTCACATAAAGGTAACCCGCTTGCTCGTTTGCCATCTTCCGAAATATACTTTAAACATGTGTGTTTGATTTTTTTTGTAATTAGATTTCCCGGTAAGATCATTATGATTAAATTAAAAAATTGTTTTACCAACGCTACTCCAGCGATAGTCGATTGAAAATAATTATTCGGTATGAACAATTAGCCAATTAATATTTTGCATAAATTACTGATCACAGAACAAATTAAATGAATTAATAATGTGCTGTGTTTACTAATTACAATGCATAATTCAGATCTAATTATCTGGTAATCATATTAAAAGGTTGTAACATAATAACAATTATAATTTATACTATAGGTATGTTATACTCCAATTTTACTTTTCATGTTATGCTAGCAGAAGCATAGGAACAATGAATATAATACAAAAATGTAGGAGATATGTCATTAGCGGGCGAAAAGTGAAGACTTGAAAGCGTTTCATTTGGGACGCCTTTTCTTTAGTTCACGTCATGTGTTTACAGTTACTATATATTATTTAAGTGTGATAAACACTCGCTGACCTCTTTTTTCTTAATATTTTAATTACGCTATCCTTTTTACACAATTCGACAAGAAAGTGGTTAACCCGATGTCAAGTGACTGCCACCCATAGACATCTGCAAGTGATAAGTTGCAGAAATAAACAGAAAATCGTTATTTCCCTTTCCTATTCATTCCCTTCACCGTGAAGTCTTCCCCTTCTTCGTTCTTTGCTTATAAGGAATGGAGGGAAAGGGGAAAGACTAGAATTAAGCTTATGGCACCTTACTCATAAGACGAAACGCAGGATACTCTACTTCACGCCTGACTTCTGTGAGGTCGTGGTGTTTCACTGGTCGAGCCGGCCCATTCGTGCAACAGATGTTGTTGCGGGCTCTACCACTATTAAAATCATTCAAGCAGTTTCTATTTCTCTAGCTTCCACCGTTTTGCAATGCTAAGTTTAATTCTCGTGCAAGAATTTATTTCCACAACTCGATTTCCAGACATAGGAGCTATTCCGCCCGCCTTAGCTCTTACGATACGAATTCCTTTTTGAACGATGTTTGGCGCGACGAGTTGCACGCTGTGAACTAACGAACTGGTCGAGAAAATAGAGAAAAATTGTAGCGGTGATATAGCGATATGGATCTGCGCAGGTAGCAATAATGACACCACATTTATACCTTGAACAGGACTCTCCCACTATAAAAGTGGTTATACGAAAAAAGAAAACATGAAAGGAATGGGATAGGGTGGGACCCTACGCTATCATATTGTCAGACTTTATGTGTTTGCTTATTATAAGTGTAGGTTTAAAGATAACTGAGCGTGTCTACAGGAAACGCCGTGGGTTCGGTCAGTATGTGTTTAATTGTTGATGTGCACTCTGAGGTTTCAACTCCGGTATTTTGTGAGGTCTTGTATTTTGCTGGTCAAACTCTCTTAATCGTACTATGATGTACTGATGGCGAAAGTGAAATATGTATCAATATTGTCCCATTCTTTTTTTGATAGAAATTACTGTACGCATGGTGACCCCACTCGGGACCGGCTAGCAAACGATTGCAATAGAGCAAACAACGGCGTGAACAAATAAACCATTGTGGAGTTCCGTACACAAGCGTACAGTCCTCGGCTCGAGTTTACTTGTGCAAAGTTTTACGTGCTAGCTTAGTTGATGTTGAAATTAATGAATACTACATTTAAATTGAATAGTACAGTCGACTAGACGAGTGTCTTAAATGAGTTGTGATATAACATGATTTATCAGAAGATTTTTACAATGATTTTTCCAAGCAGACGTATTTGTAAAATTAACTCATAAATCAGAGTGGTAGACAGAGATGTCCATGTATCAATTTAGTAGGATGACATACATCTCTCGCTTTTTCTCAGCAGTTCCTCTAATTTTTGATGTTCATGGGCGTCGGTGATAATTTACTATTAGACGACCCACGGCATCTTATAAATATTTCTGTTCCTTTGGATTTAATTCTTGGATATTTGAAGAGAGAGTAACAAGACAAATTTATGTTGCAAATTGAGTGGCAGTGGCTGTGAAAGTCCTTGGTGAACTTATATCGATCAGATTGGTGACATACAAAAGATATAATAAGAATATGTAATTGACTAGCATGTATGCGTGGATGTAGACGGCGCTAAATCTTTGATCCATGATCTCTGCCTTACTGGCGAGGGAGTGTACATTCATTTATTCAAGTCTTTTCCAACGTAGTCGTCAGCGTTGACTTTTTGTAACTGGTTAAATATTTATTCGTGTGATAGAAGCTTCACTCTAGTAATATTCATCCGGTGGCGGTAAGGGTCGAGGGCTTTCCGCAGGGTCGTCTGCTAAATTTACGATTTCGTTAGATTTACAACCGTCATAAAGTATTCAATGGGTGCAAAGCAGAGTTGTGAGTCTTGTTCAGATATCTATCCGACAATTCTTTTTCCTGCAAAATAATTAATTGTCTTTATAATTCTTAGACAATACGTCTCAAAGTTTCTGGTCATTAATTACAATCTATGTTTTAAAAAAAAATAGTAAATGGATGAGGGTGAAAGAGGACCGATCGATGGAGGAGGCCTACGTACTAAGTCGCCTCGCTGCGTCTAGCTGTCTGAACGCGATAAACTTAAAAAACTCCTGACCGGATTCTGAGTGTCCGAGCAGTAAATTAAATAATTATATTTTAGAAAATTTTAAATCATTAGATCAATTTCTTATCATTTTTGTTGTATCAAAAGTACTTGTACAAATTACAAGTAAGTTGCCGCTATAAATAGTTTCAAGAGTCGGCCCACTCGCAAACTAACATAAATCTAACTTAACCCGCCCTAACTCTGCTACGCCCACTGGATACAAGTTGCACTAAGTTAGGATGCTCTTATGTGCCTTCGACAAACAACAATATTTAGAAAATTGCTTATAGAGTGTACTGGAATATGTTTTATTTATAAGCTGAGATACTGTGGGTGTTTTATTTAAATTAGGTCGCATTTAAGAGAGGAAATAAGTTAAATACATAAAAAATATAGACAGCTCCACGTGTAAAGCGATGTCAAACCACAATGCCCCCGTGACCGCGGACAAAAACCTGTTGAAGTCGGTGTGTTTGTTTCGGCGATATATGCGTGAATACAGGACTAGCATACGTCATAACGTGACGTACGTGTTATAGAGTGTCACTTGTTCCTTGTCATCTTGTTGTTGAGGGACATTTTGCTTTTTCTGCTTATTCATGGTGATAGACTAAAGCCGCCGGAAACCTGACTCGGGTCACTTGAGCGGCGAAGTTATGTTTGTGTTCAATGATGACACCCATTTTACTTATCTTTATCCCCTAAGGGAATTGGCCATGAATTTTATGGTTTAGAGGTTCTTTGTGTTGCCTAAAGAAAAGGGCACCCCGCTTTTTGCTGGACTTATTTCGATACCAGTCACTGAGAGTGTTGGCTACGGTTTGGACGCGTCTCATTACGTCGACTTTTATTTTAACCAATTGTATATAAAAAGTGTGTCCCGATGTTCGTCCAGGATAAACTCCACAACTACTGAACCTATAATAATGAAATTTTAGCGCTATGTGTGATTTGGTCTAAATAAAACATAGGATAATGTTAGTTTATTGACACAACACTTCGTCATTATCGTCCTTCCATGTCCTGTTTTTTTTTCAAGATTAATATGCCATTTAGAATTAAGTTCAAAATAACAGACTATAAAAACTTCATAATATATATGCATAGATAAGCTTGCTATAGCAAACTGCATTTCTAAGTCTACGCAGTACCTGTTCAGAACAGAAGCGCTGTAGAAAAAGAGCTTGATTCAGCGCTTTATTCTCGTTAAAGCATAAAGCAAACTCTTGTCGTATCATTCACAAAGAAAATTATAGGACTTTTTTTGCACAAAACATGCTTTCTACGTTAATTACAGGTGATGTCGGAATTACTTACGTAGGAATAAACACGACATCTCGTTGCCTTGCTGAGATTTTAATCAG
This sequence comes from Papilio elwesi, assembly GCA_029849275.1. Classification (NCBI taxonomy): domain Eukaryota; kingdom Metazoa; phylum Arthropoda; class Insecta; order Lepidoptera; family Papilionidae; genus Papilio; species Papilio elwesi. The sequence goes on from CM056713.1 coordinate 3,625,487, forward strand.
CTTACGAATTTAATTGGATCAAGAGAAATAATATGTGATAGCAAGAAGCCAGTAAATGTATAAATAATATTGTCTTTAACGCCCTGTTTTGGTACGCAAGAAAACCTTTCCGAGTTTGCCGTTTGGAGGTGGATAGTATTTAACAGAATATGCTCTAAATATGGTTATTAAATACTCTTACGCACGGCAGAATCGTAATTTTTTTTGAGTTTAAGCCAATATTTTCGTGCTCTTTCATATTTCGTATACTGATCAACTTTATAATAAGCCGTTTTAACAGTTTGCTTTCAAATTTTTATAAATTCTATTGAAAAAGCTCTGTGAACTGCTTTGGAAGTTCATTATAGTCGATTTTAGTGTAGAAAGACCTTATTTTAAGACCTAGATTGTCGTATTTATATATTTACTAGCGAATCACCCCGGTCCCGCACGGGTAGCACTAGTAACTACAACTAGGAAAACACTCGTGACGTGTATTGACAGACTAGATGACAAAAGATGTTGAAGCATGGTGTCAATAAACTTGTTTATACTGCCATCTATTAGAAATTAATGGAACTTATAAGTAATTATAACATTTAAGCGTGTAGACTACGCGACGAGTGACTTTGCGAGCTATCGCTGCGAGAACGCGGCGTACTGAAGTGTCATTATATGACGAGTAGTTGAGGTCGTACGCCGATTTTGTAGTGAGTCGCGGCTGCCGGAATAATCGTCGTCTCTTGGACATTATTCGACGATAAAAGCGTTTTTCATCTTGAATGTAGCTGCTTGTAATATGTAACACCATGGAGTTAGTTTTAAAATGTGTATCAATTTATATTTTTTCCAATTTTTTTCCTATGACGTCCGTTATTTATTTCTTACTAGTGACCCGCCCCGGCTTCGCCCGGCTACCACTAATTATGTTAATCCGATCGCTACCAAATACAGGAATGTGCTAATCTAGAAAATCCCTATAAATTTCATCGAAATCGGTCTAGCCGTTTCGGAGTCTATAGGTCTATAGGGACATATACTTTTTTTTCATAAAATGTAAAGGTATCCTATGTTACTTCTAATACCTCCAAGAATATGTGAACAAAGTGGTAGAGTGGTAGAGCCCGCAACAACAACATCTGCTGCACGAATGGGTCGGCTCGACCGGTGAAATACCACGACCTCATAGAAGACAGACAGTAGAGTATTCTGCGTTTCGTCTGATGAGTGAGGTGCCGGAGGCCTAATTCTAATCCTCTCCCCCTTCCCACCCTTTTCCTGTAGGGAAAGGATGGGAAGAGGAAGAGAACTTGACAGTGGAGGGGATGTATAGGAATTGGAAATAACCATTTTGTGTTTGTCCCCTCCTCTGTCCGTTAAAGGTGGGCAACGTATCTGCAACTCATTAGTTAGTTGCAGATGTCTATGGGTAGCGATCACTTGACATCGGGTGAACCGCTTTCTCGTTTGCCACTTAGTACTATATATATATATAAAATAAAAAAAGTTTCATGATGATCGGTTGAGTAGTTTTCGGGTGAAAGCGTAACAAACAAACTTACAATCACATTTATAATATTAGTATGGATGTTCACATACATGATGTTCAATGTTCCGATGAAAGGCTATTTGGTTTTAGAGATAAGAGATACAACTTTTCAAGTATAATCGTAATTTGTTTTATGTACTGATGGCAAAAAAATCACATTATAACCTGCCTTTGTCGCATTCTATTCCTTTCTCGTAGAATCGCAACGTAACGTGGATGATATTAAATAATACACCAATAGCACTGAGCGCGCCTAGAGAAGTGAGCAAAGCTTCTCAAATTGAATTTCGCTTTATAGAAGCAAGGAAGGATGCTATCCGAGTGACGTAAACAATTTCGGAGATTCTCGTTCCTTTGCTTTGTTGCTCATCATATACGTTACATATTTTAAAAATAAATAGAAGAGCACTCACGACCGTAACCCAGAGAAGTAGACAGAGGTAACGGATTTACATTTGTCACGATCCTGATACGCTATTTTGTTTGACGATTTAAAATCAAAATTTTGTAAAAGGCAGCCGCTATCTTACAAAATGTTCAATACTGTTTTGTTACAATTCGAATTTGTATGCAAACGCATTGGGGTGTTAAGACCGGGTATATTAAAGTCCAATTTAAAGAAGTTAGAGCGGTGTGCTAGGATCGTGCCAAATGGAAATCCGTAATGTCTGCCTACCTCTGAATTATGCTATTAATAAAATATAAAATATGTGCTCACGCCCGTAATCCAGAGCGGTAGGCAGAGATCATGGATTTCCATTTGGCGGGATCCTGGCACACCCCTCTCGCGTCTTCTGCATTCATACATCTACGCATACATACTCGTCGGTTATGGGTGCTCCTTATATCGCCCTTTTTTATTAAGCCAATAATCGGCGTCCTCTACCAATACTGCCACTCACTTTCGCTGTATACATTTGTTTCGTTATTCAATCATCCTTTCAACATGCCCGAACCACCGAAGCATACCTTTCTTAATTCTAGTCACAACATCCACTTTTAAGCCACACTAATTATACTACATTAGGACTTATACTACATACCACATACTATATTTATATTTTACTTATATAGTGCATATTTATTTTATAACACATTCGAATTCTACTTCAACTCTGGTCATTACCGCATCGGATTTAATCGATTCACTTTCATATTTGTGAATGTTAATTAATTATCCCACCGTCGCTGTTGTCGCCGCAACTCATTGAATTGACAATTTTCGTAATTTCAATTGCCTCCCAGCGCAATCACTTTACCTGTTGGCAAAAATTTAATTAACTGCTAATTAATTCGTAAAGCAAACCTCAGAGAACGCGTGCACGTCTACTTATATTTTTTAATAGCTGTAGAAGTATAATTATAATCGTTGTTTATTAGTTTTTTAATAATGAATACACAAACACGTGACTACGATCCCACCTGATGTTAAATGGTGATGTGGTCGAAAGATGATATACACAAGTTTAGCACCAGCCTAGTAACTCTTGTCTTGAAGGTACCCATAACTGGACGGAAACACTGGCACTGGCAACTTGTTCCAACCCTTTGCCGCACGATGAAGTTCCGAATCGCTACGTTCGAACGCTCGGTACATCTGTCGGTCATAGGAGGCTGGAGGTATAGTTGTTAAAAGATTCTTCTCCGACCTGCGATGGTGAATTCTGACACAAAACGAGACGTTCAAAGTTATTGTTTGAATAATTTTCTCCAGCTTTCTTACTCATTGTACATATGTGTGTGTGCTGGTGTGACGTTGCTAAAATGTTCAGAATTTAGTACTTGCAACCAAGCTCAATGGCCGTAACTATGTTAGCGAGTAAAATTTATGTCAGTTTACAAGTCGAATAAGATACAACCTTGCGGAACAAAGTTTTCGTTGTACAAGGAACTTGTTTGCAAACAGTGGTTATACAATTTTTATTAAATAGAAGTTCACACAAGTGATATCTCTCACTGGTTGTAGCCTAATATTTCCCCTACACAATATACTGTACACACTATATACGACTACTTATAACAATCAGTCAAGGCTCGGGCCTCAAGAGGCGTTGTCACTACCATTGACAGGAGTACAAACTGAGACTCTTTCCTTTGACAAGTGCTTATAAAGACTCTTGCTGTCTAAAGTCAGCTACGTAAATCTACGTTTCAGTACCGTACTCATACATTTCTGGCAAACCGGAAATGTGACCGGGAATGCGAAAACACAAGTATAAAAAAGCTAAGCTACTAACAGACTTTACCTTTTAATAAGCTTTATATAATTGACAAGAAATATAATGATGATTTGACTTCAAATTATAATTTTTTATAATTTTTAGCGTCAAAAATCTATTTTTAGCGTCAAAAAGAATCATCGAATTTAACTGACTAAAGCGACCTTTGAATTTTCAGCATAAATACAGGATGAAAAAGAAAAGATAAATGTAGAGTAGAATAAGAATTAAAAGTTTTGGTAAGCTAAAACTGTAACCAAAATCTATACAGTATGAACTACTGTCATACTGTCCCGATCCAAGAACCTAGTGAAAGGGCAGAGACGATGATGATAGAAATACGTGACAAACGGGCAAGCGGTTCATCTCATATTAAATGAACGCTCAAGCAAACAATCTTTAATTGACAGAGGAGAGGATAAACAAAAAAGTAAATAGAGGGGGATAGATAGACAACATAAAGGATGGGTTCTTTTTGTATCCACCCCCTGGGTTATGACTTGAACTGACTTACCTATTACATAGGAGCATGTAATACATCAAAAAGCTAATTTCCTTTTTAGCACCTCACTCATCAGACGAAATGCGGAAGTATAAATATCTCAGCATCACGCAAGTATTTTCAGACGTCGTTGAAGTCTCATCTGCTATTGTTGCTGACTGTACTAATGTTCTAGTAGCAAATTTAGGACATACTTAAGTCTTCAATGTATGATTCCATCACGTGACTATGCCTCCCAATCTGTTTTCATTCATGCTGAACATTCCTCAACCTTAGAATATATGATCCACTGATATATCTCAATTCTAGTCACTACATCCACTTTTACTACTTTTTTTTAATTTTTAAATATCTGAAGTAAGCAATGTGAGATTTATGTATTGAAGTTATTTGTTTGTGAACATGTGTCCGCGTTGTGTATGTTAGCGGTAGTGTGTAAGCTGTGTATAAATCAGATTGAGTACAATAGGCAAGTGTGACATGATACATTATTATCATTGATAAACGAAGCTTCATTAAAAATTCTACGAACCGTTGCCAATAATAAGCTTAAAATACGTTTGAGCCAGTAAATCGGATGAGGCTCAAACCTTTGCGGTATTTCGCGGGGCGTTCGTTCGTGTAATTAAATTATATTTGTGCAAATATTAATAATTCTTTTTTTCCCCTTTACGTTTGTAAGCAGATAATATTTGTCTTATAGTACATATTTTGCTTTAAATATAATTTTTAAACATAATGTAATTGTGGAGATAATTTCACCGAGCCCAATTAATTGGCATTGTAGAACATAACAAATTCAGAATGTTTGTAATAATATTGTGAATGAATTATTAAAATCGATTCAGTAATTTTATGGTCACATCTAAATATATATATATATATATATATATATATATATATATATATATATATATATATAATATGTGCATACCACACAGAGATTTAGATGTATTTCAAATATAAAAATCTTTCTCTTTGTAATATTTATTATTAGATATCTTCAAGTTTACAAAATAAAAGGTAAGAAAGACAATTCACAAAGTCCCGTTGACGTGTCTCCGAATTGGAAATCTCACCCTTTTCCAGAACTACGGCCAATTGAGTTATGACTATTGCTACTTTATCGGCTGTTCGACAAATCGCTTTTCGTCATTTCCATACGTATAAAAGTTGTACAATGCCATTTCAATATTATTATATTCAGTACATCATTGAAACTAAACTACTTTTTTACATTATTCTTACACTTCGAAGTGTTTCAACAGTATTAGAGCCCGCAAGAACAACCTCTGTTGCACGAACGGGTCGGCTCGACTGGTGAAATACCACGACCTCACAGAGGACCGGCTTGAAGTAGGAGCACTTTCTACTTCTGCGTTTCGTCTGATGAGTTGGGTGCTGGAGGTCCGGTGTCAGTCCTCTCCCCTTCCCATATTTTGCTACAAAGTAAGGGAAGGGGATGAGGATTTGACGGGGAAGGGAACATATAGGAGAAAGAAATATTCTTTTTCCTGTTTATCTCCTCTTCTGACCATTAAAGGTAGGCAACAAATCTGCAACTCATTTGCTTGATGCCTATAGGTATCGCTCACTTAACATTAGTTGAACCGCTTGCTTGTTTGCGACCTTCTTCCATTAAAAAGTAGGTACAAATTGATCTATATTTTAATTATCAACATATATCCTGATAAATATTACATCCTCCGTCACTGATCGATTGTGAACAACCCCAGTATAGGGCTCGGCATTTTATAAACTTTGTTGCTTGTTTGCTTCCTTATACTATTAAAAAATAATTTAAAAGGGGACTAAGAAGTGATGGAAGGGGTATAAGGACCTCACTCCCTCATCAGGCGAAACGCAAATGTATAAATATACTTCATAATGATATTCTGGTCGTGGTCGTGGTTTCTTCTTCCCTTCCCTGTTCGAACTAAATGAAAACAGGGGACGGGATGGGGACGGAACGTGATTTGGTAAACACTGAGAGGGAGTTTAATGAATACACACCATGATAGTGACTGCGAATTAATGTGCGGGTGCGCAACTCGTGCATATATGTGCACTTAGCTCTATGAACGGAGTGACAGTGCATAAACGCACCTGGTCGAAATAAAACATTTTTTGGCCATCTAGGTGCAAATTTAAATAGCATTGATGTGTACTGGAATTTAGAGTTTTTTTAAGTTTCCAAAATTATTACTTATTTCTTACAATGCAGCTCTGTAAACTAAACAACGAATTTTGGGTTAATAATTAATAATTTAAATAATAAAATTATTAAGACTATCGTGAGACATTATCAATAAACTTTTTATGAAACGGCTTTACTCACGTTCGCTTTTTTCTCGGTGTTTTGTACCGACAAGTTTCTTTAAATAATATTATAAAATTAATTTAAATAATATTATAAATGTTTGATGTATAAATAAAATTAATTGTGTACGAAGCAAGTGCCGTTAAAAGGTAAGTTTATAATTCTCAGCCAGTTGTAACATAGTTATTCATTGTTTATTACTAGGGAATGCACGAAGTTGGTAATGTATGGCGCCGCAGCGGTTACCGCGTCATCGGGTATGCGCTCAACTTTTGAAATTTCAATTATAGTTTTAAAACTCTTTTTATCATACTATGAGAGACCACGTTCATATTCTTTAGGTATATTTTTGTAGTTCGACAGTACAAACGGTTCACCTGATATTAAGTGACAGCTAAACTTAGGTATCCGCAACAAGGGACGTTTAATACAGTTAACAGCTTTATCCATTCATCCCCTCCCCTGTCAATTCCTAATTCCCTTCCCGTACTTTCCTTATTAGAAATAATGGAATGGGGAAAGGTCAGTAATTGGGGGCCTCTGGCCTATCGAACGAAATGCAGAATCTAGTAGGATTCTTCATTCTATTTCACGCATCTCTTCTGTGAGATGGGTGGTATATCATCGGTCGAGTGGTCTATTCATGCTGCTGCAGGATACTATACTAACAGCAATCTAATGTTATGATAATTCTGAGACCTATGTAAAAATTGTTCAATATCAAAATTTCAGGGTGCTACCTACACTCATCTTTTTTCCTACACATTTGAGAATGTAAGTTAATTGTTACGCTTTCTCAACGACTTAACCGATCATGATGAACACGGATTATTATAACACGGGTAAAAAAAAATGCATGGGAACCTGTAGACAACATCTAGTAAATAAACAAAATGTATGTTGTGTCGAATAAAGAAGAGATCGACGAAAGGATGTTTTTCCAATTTGCAAATGTCACGGCGACATCGTGAAAACGAAATGCATTGTCGTTTTGTTCTGCTCTGATTTAACTCTCTGGAAGATTTATGCAGTGTTTATCCGATAGATTGTTAATTGCAGGACTCGTGTTGTAGGATTGCTTTATAAGCTGTTGTTATAATTTAGTTAGCGTGTACAGCTTATGTTTAAATTTGGATAAAATGGAATAATTTGAAATTAAGATCATGCCATTAATTAATGATCACACCATCTTCTATTCCCACCTTTTTCGGGGGTTGTCTTCCTGTTTGTTCTATCAACCATCTGTTCAGCAGTCATTCTTTTCACTTTATGAAGTACGTAATGAATTTATTAATATTTTACTGTCAGATAGATTATGTGGAGTAATAAAAAGCGAAGCGTCATGGTGATCATTTGACGGGTAATACCAACAAAAAGCCCCTAAATGTTCATCTTAGCCCATACAATAATTTTTTCACGCTTAAAATGTTTACAGATAATTTAAAATTTCCTTTGTTGGTGGAGTCTTTGTGATAAAAAATGCTTCGCCCGAAGCCTTCCATTATATTCTGAAAGCAAATAATTCTTTCAGAAGTTAACAGAATTGCATAAAATTTTAAATGTACTTAAGGCTGTTATAAACTTCAAATAGCGTTCATTTAAAAGTGTAAAGTCCGCATACATTTATTTATTTATTTTCGCTTCATCGTCATCGACATTTAAATCGCGTGTGAGTTTCTTATTATAATTCTTAATTAAAAACGACCGGAAAACAACTCGCTTCAGCTAATAGTCGCGTACTGCTGTACATGGGCCTCCTCCATTGATCGTCCTAAAGATAGTCCTCACACAGCCCCATCTAGCGCACTCCCCAACCTTGATCTTGATCAAGTACCTCACAGAATATCGGAATGATGTATTGACACTTCTTCATTTGGCTTAATTAGTGAGGTGGTAAAGAACCGATTCCCATTTCATCGTCTTCTCTCTACAAAAAAAAAAATTGGCCAATTAATATTAACTGCTTACGAGTAGAAATTAAGAATTTGCATCATAATTTCTTTGTCTTCTTAAATGTAAAGAATTATACAGCAGATCGTTGATGTACTGAATAAAGGAAAGTGATAATAGTATCCGTAACCGACGAGTGTGAATGCGAGGATGTAAAAGAGAGAGAGGTGTTCCAGAAACGTGCCTAATGTAAATCGGAAATATCTGCCTTCCTCTCTTAGTTACAGGCTTGAATGTATTTTGTAATATTATAAAGGATTTATACATTAATATTCAATTTATACGATAAATTTAGAATGTATCAACAATTCTGAAACCACAATTGTAGAAACTTAGCGCGACGTACAACCAACAAACAATAGATAATTTAGTTACGGCCGCAGCGGAAAGTTTCAACTTTCCGTCCCTAGCACATGTTTCGGTTGAATTTTGTTTATTTGAATTGTGTCCTATTTGGGACCGCTTTATTTTCTATATTTTAGTTTCCCCCATATCCCAATTGTTTCATTTTCGTTCGAGGAATCGAGAATTCAAATAATGTTATTTTAATTTGGAAATCAATCATGCAAATTACATTTATTCAAATAATTTTAGCAGAGCAAATAATTTGCCATTGTTTGCGTTTTACTTTGTTATTTTATTACCATTTCAAACCATATTTTAAGGAGGGAATTATGTCTCCCCTAATTTTTATGAGAACAATATTTTATTAACCGGTTGTAATCAAAAACTGTTGTTAAGCAGTTAAGGCTATGAAGATAAAAACGTGCAACTTTGCAGTTCAAGCTCGTTGTTCAAATGTCCGAGGGCTAACGACGTTCGGATATGTTTTTGTAGATACTAGACTACCTTTAATCTATACTGCGAAAGGTCAGCAGTCAAGTCAGTCGGTGTTGAGTGACATTTGGCGAGGAGGGTGACGCGGTGTATGCCACTGACACCTTTCTAATTGCGACATTTCTTCAAATACCTAACCGTCACCAGTTTTTTGCGTCTTTTATAGAGTAAAGGGGAAAACGAGCAAGCCTCCTAAAGTTAAGTGATCACCGACGCCCATAAACATCTACAACACCTGAGGAATTGCACATTCGTTGCCTGTAAGGAAGGAGTATTGTTCGGAAGGATCATAAGTCGTATTGGTTTACCACTGGAGACATATTTTTGCGAAACCCGTTCTTTCGACAATGCCGAAATTGTTAATGTAATTTGGAGCTTGATCATGTTGAGTTATGGTGAAACCAAGAGATAGGCAGTTCCCACCTTTGCGTTTCCAAACAGTCCTACTTTAAAATGTGAAAGTTTTTTATTTATAAATATCCTGCTTGCCACGGTCGGTCCAATTATCAACTTTTACCTTAAAAAATGCTTAAGAAGTTTTACGCAATTTATGTCAATTATAATATTTTACCCGAATCTAAAATTACTACCTGCATTTTTTATAGTTTGCCTGCGACACGCGACCCTTCCGTAGCGGAGCCCTCTTTAATTCATGGCGGCTTTACGGGGAGCGCGAGGGAGAAATTTTCATTATACCTACGAGAATCGTCTTTGGAATTAGCAGTTTTTTGTGAAACATTTTCTAAGGAAATTGAATTTGCGAATGAAATTTTATACATTATGCTTTATTAGGCAGCCGCCTCTGGATTCATCGGAAGATTATATCTATATCAAATTTTCATTTATATTAGGCCGCGTCGGGTGGGAGTCTTTCGGCTAACGTTAAGTTTAATTCATCCCACACTAAAATTAATCAAAGTAAGTTTAGTGAATTAGATGACAAACAGATAAAATACGTAACTGTCGAATATATAATAATGTCATGGATAGTAATATATATAGGTATGCTATATGCATACAAACATAGGTCAAATGAGTTCCAACGACACTGACATTAACATTCACACGTGTAGAATGGTGTAAATAGGATAGTATAATTAAATTATATATATCTGCTAATTTCTTGTATTATAATGTCATTGATAGTCAAAGATTTCAGCTCTATACAATCCTTTGGGGCCCTCATGTTTTGCAATAAAATATTCATCGATTTCCTTGTCTTTATAAGAGTAGATATCTATAAAGGGAGCGTGCTACCCACGAAGAAAGTTCATGCGAACTTCGAGGTGCACTTACCGAATGCTTGGCATTGTTTAATGACACGCTTCAGGAATGGCGTCTATTGTTCCTGTCATCCAAGTGCCGTATTGGAGATGAATACTTCACAGACTCATATGCTATAAGTAATGAGTGATATTTTATATTGCTTACTATAAATACAGACTACAGATATACGTTTCCACTTCACCAGTTTGTTAACACGTTTTAATTACCTTCACTTTTACCTAAGTATCTATCTATGTAACGGAATGTTTCCAAGTAAATTTATGATTTCTTGATTATAATTTGTACACTTTATAGAAACCGACGGCAGTTAATTTTTTGGATCCTGGCGCGTTTGTAACGGATTTCCTTTCGCTATATCTTCTTTGTGTTTGTATTAAGTAATGAATAAATAAAAAAAATGTTTAAACGTTAAAATTATAAATATTTTTGCATATTGTCAAAATTTATGGAAAGCTGGTTTGCTTGAAAAAAGTTTTAGTTTCGTATTTGATCGAGAAGTGCCTCAAAATCACTGCAAAAGTATATCGGGTCTTGGTCACGTTTTTTAATTTTACACGGTCGGTCTAACCCCTTAGCCCGCAAGTAAGCAAATAACGTACGATAAAGAACTCCGTTCTAAAATTAGAGCATAATAATTATAATAACTGTGTTTAAAAGTACAATATAAAGGTCAAGTAAAAAGTACCTCTAAGTAACAAAATTACATTCCAGACTATCAACCCGCCCCGGCTTCGCACGACACGACGTCAAACGACTGACAGTTATGCCAAAAGCGGTAAGGTTACCCACATTAGAAAAGTTAATATGGACGATTAGTTTTCTTAAATTATCTAATTTTCGCGCACCTTTCTTAATTTTTTATTTCATAAGAACCGTCTCCAGACAATAACAAATAAAAAAAAAGAATTAATGGAATCGGTCCGACCGTTCACGCGTGATGTCGTGACAAAGGGAAATAGGGTTTCACTTTTATACATGTAGAAGATGTAAGCATTGTAGAGGTAAGGGCTTGAGTATTTGTTGCTATACAAAATTAGTTATTGCAAGACTCCTGGCTCTCAGACAAGATTCCTACATTGAACGTGTTCCAGACGATCCTGTCAACTCGTCGAGCATGACGCCAACAAAGGGAATATCGCTGGAGTCACGAGATGAGGTACAAAAACCCGATCGCTTGCGGTTACGCAAGGTCAGTAGCGGAGCGTAGTATTACTAAAAATGAAGATGAACCATTAAATAATCGATTATGACAATTTTAATATAAAAGCGAATACTTTAGATGAAGAAGAGGTTAAAATTGTATGATATTAGAAGTATGAATATCATACAATTTTGATCCGTCCATCTTCCCGTTCCCATCCATTCCTAATAAGGAAAACATGGGAAGGGGGGAAGGATGGGACCGGATTTGGATGAGAACGAAAAATCATCACATCTCTAACTAATTAAAGTATAGTAGATGTCTAGGCATTAGATTAAAATGAACCGCTTCCTCGTTTGCCCCCTTCTCTTATAAAAAAAAATATTACAAAGAAAAAATTAAATATTGCATTTATTTGTTGGTTGTGTAATGTCCGATTTATGTTGAATCCATTTCATTTAATTTTAGGAAATCATTCATTTCATAAGCTTAAAGTTAAATCTGCTGATAAAAATTGATTCATCTTCAAATTACCTACATACTAGGTATGCACCTGTAACTAATCAAAAAAAGCTTGATCGACAAGTGACAAGAACTAGAAAGAGATATCGTCAACCAATACGTAGTTAGAGCGAGACAGAACACTGTTACATTGCGTATGAGACCCTTCAACGACGCTGCCTATAATTTGTTACAATATTTAGATTGACCAAGTTTTTGTGGCGAAGGTTTTTGTATTAAGAAAATAATACGCATAAGACGTGATACCTACTTGTAGGTTGGTGGGAGGTAGGGATAACAAACAGTAGTTAACGATCTAAGGGTAGAGTCTTTATTTTCGTATCACCGAGCAAAAATTTAGGTACATATTGTTTGAGAGCGGTCAAAGATTTTCAAAAACAGGTAGACATTTAGGTATTAAATATTTTTTTCTAATGAACGAGACAAGACTACACACAATATTGCAGTACATCGTCTGTGACAAATATTAATAATACAAAAGACTTCCATTGCCTACGTCTAATAATAATTATTTTAATAGTAAGCACCTCTTCTAATGTATCAACTTATAAATTTACACTTAAGCTTCGGTTTTATGCTGTGCTGTCGGGGCACTAATGGTAACTAAGTGTAGTTGAGCTACGCAGCTTCTTTACTACTTTTACTTGTCCTTATACCTACTACACATATAGTGAGAAAATATTTTCCTTCGTAATTTTTCGGAAAAGTTCGTATTTATCGTGCTCTCTCAAATAGCTTCTTGTAACTCTGTGTGTATTTATTTTGACATTTGACACTAGACAGTAAAGTTCCATATTAATGGATGTCAAAATGTCACTCGTTTAATACGATCATTCATTGACAGTTCGGATGTATTCCGCTAAAGATCCGAGTTTTCCCGAAGGAAATAATTTCTCACTACATCTATACCTATCTACTACTGTTGTCCCAACAAAATAACTGGAAAAGAATTCGCAACTTCTTTATTTTTACGAATATTTATGTACAATGGTGATGAAAGAAATGTAGATACCTTCTTTATTTACTGACTAGTTTATATGAGTTGTCTGTATTTGAAGGAAGTTCATGATGAGATCCAATTATTTAAGGGAAGATATGAAATAATAAATCAGTCCGTCCGCTTTCCCGCCTTTCATTGACGTTATAACATAGATTTAAATTTTTAACTCATTTTTTCAAGCGTTTTCAAAATTAAATTCGCATTTCCGTACATCAATTACAGATTTTTATCAATCAAATTCGGAGTGCTTCATCTTAATATTGTACGTAAACATCCGACTTTGATTTCTAAAAGACTAAGATGTAAGTTTTAAAATTATACTAAATATACCTACATGCACATCTATGAATCAAAGTCTTTGACAGAAGTACTCAAATTATAAAGGGGCCTCAGTGTTTTGTTGTTACGGAATCAATTACACCGTTGAGATGTTAGGGAGGGAAGATATGATTCTATTTGATTTGTAAATAAATACGAGTGGACAGGGATGCATGAATGAATGCGAATAAAAATATATTAGGGTAAGAGAAATTTGGGGATGATCTATTTGTAGGTAGCTAATGATAGTGTATTTATTAGAAGTCAAATATAATGAAGATCATTTAAGTTTATAATTTTTTAACTAGATGGCGTTTTTCTCTTCCAAAAAACGGACACTAGAAAGCTATAAAATGGATGGTTGTTCTCAATCAATCATAGAGATTTGGAGATGCGTAGCCTACCTTTAATAGACACATAAGGGCTTAGACAGGAAAAAGGATTTTTTCTCCTATTCACCCCTCCCCCGTCCTATTCGTCTCCCATTTTATCCTTTGCAATAAGGATGGGAAGGGAAAGAGAACTGACATAAGGCCTCCGGCACCTGACCCATCAGGCGAAACACGGAAGCATAAAATATTTCTTTTTCACTCCTGTCTTCTTTGAGGTCGTGGTATTTTATCCGCTGAGCCGGCACATTCGTGCAACAGATGTTATTGCGGGCTCTACCACTGTTAAATCTACTAATCCTCTCATTTTAAGCTTTATAACAGTGATTCCTTTTTCCTAAGGATGCTTGTTTTTCATTTTTAAGAGAGGAGTTATGGTCACTTCGCGTAAATTAGTTGTTCAATAAATAAATCTCACCGATAAAATGGAGCTAATAAAAATACTCATAAAAATCAATGTATTAATAAAAAGAATGTAAAAGTGAACGTTTTATAAGGATAAAGGCCTATTATAAGTTTCGAATAGCGGTAGGAAGCGATTTAGGTCGATTTCATCTCGTTTTTTCCTCATGTACCGGCCTGAGTGCTAAATCTCATTAACTATGATTAATTACTACGCTGAAAGCGTTTCTTGTGAAATTTAAGAACGACCTGATACCGTATTTCTTATTCGTTGAATACATACATTAGCGCTGTTTTTTGTGAATATAAAATAAATATAAATTTCATGTTTTATTGACGTACTAAATAATGAAGTAGCAAAGGCAACTATCCACCCCTCTTCTCGAGTTGGAGTCGAGTTCGAGTCGAGTTCGAGTCGAGTTCGAATCGACTTCGATTCGATTCAAGCTCGACTCGTTCCCATCCCATCCAATCCAATTGAATGGAATCGAATCTGATCCCATCCCATTGAATCGAATCGAATCGCACCCATTCGAATCGAATTAAATCGAATCGAATCGGATCGTTTCTAGATCTCTAGATTAAAACAAGAACATCGTAACCTGTAGTTTTTTAATAATGTACAAAAAAAAGCAAATTAATATTTTATATTTAATAATAATTATTATAATTTAATAATTTATATTTTTTAAAATCATACTGTATATACAGATCAAGCTAATTAAGCCATGTTAAGGAGAATAAGAAAAAATTATAAATTCGCTAAAAGTAGTGAAATGTAATCAAAATATACAGAGAAAATGCATAATTCAATTAGCTAAGAGCAGCAGTATGTCCGTTCTGACTGCAAACTGAAAACTCATGCCAGTACGAAATTTCATACCGCGGCAAATACTTGAAATACATTAATATTGCTTTATACCGTACAAAATATGTAAAGTTACCTTTACTGACGATAGACAAGACTGAATGATGGGATTTAAAGTAGCGTTGTAAAGCAAAAGTGTTGCTAACGTTGTCATTGAAATCGAAAGTTTAGTGAGAGATGGTTAGCTTAAATTGTTTTATGGAAGAGGATAACGGGTTGCTTAAAGGTCCGCCACTCATAAGCATCCGCTACACTAGAGGAACTGCAAATACACTAGCAACCTTTAAGGAAGGAAAACGCATTTTCATTAAAGGACCCTAAGTCGTATTGATATGGAAATACCACCTTAGACAGATCATATAAAGGTGTAAATGTAATGGAGCTCCGTCGTGTTGCGCCATAACAAAATAAATGTATTTAGTTAGAATGTTAAAATGGATAAGTGGTGTGACGATAATGGATAAAATTAAGAGTGAGTACATATATATGAGGTCTAAAAGTTGGGCCAAGAAATTGAGGAGCAAGAGGTAGACGTGGTATGGACACGTGAAGGATATCCGAAGGAAGTAATGAGAATGAATGTGGATGGTACAAAGGTACAAGAAAGTGTGGTTAGATTGTGTAACAGATAATATGGGTAAGAAGGGTGTGAATTAAAACTACTACTGTGCCGACCCCACATAGGTGGGAATAAGAGGGAATCTTCCCGTCTCCTCCTCATCTGAATATGCAACAAGCAAAAAAATATAAGCTAGTGACAATACGATGTTTGATTTATTTTAGTGTTGTTTTTACAATATGATTTTTTTATTTCCAACGTTTGATATATTTTTTAAATCTTTTTTGTCTCGTCTGTCAAAAGTGTAATTTTTATGTTATGACAACCATAAAGATTATTAATAATAAATAGTTTTTTTTAATAGTATTAAAATGCAAATCATGACAGTTAGAGAGATAAAAAATACACTTCAAATACCGGGGAGTGATTAGTTAATTTAAATTGAAAGTCAACTGAAGAAATGCGTTTTATTATATATACGAATTTAAACTTTAAAATTCACGTCTGCAAAACTAAAGCCCAAACTCTGCCCAAGGGCGGGAAAGTGTTTTCAGCTAGCCAGTGCTTGTCCGGGCGTCGCGGATGACAGACGTTTGTCTGTCGCGTCTCCATTCTGTTTATCGAGACATCGCGTGTTCTAATTACTTAAAAATAAACAAAAAACACTGAGTGTGTCATAAAACAAAAGTATCCACTTATAAAGGATTCTAGGAACTTGAATGGGTTAACTGTTTTTACTATAGTGCGTTAAACGAATTATTGAGCGATATTGAACCTTGTTTTGGATTATAATAAAACAGGTGAGTTTGTTTGATGACTTTATTAGGAACTTGTTTGTTTATTTTAAATTATAAAATACAAGCCTAACAATATAATATCTATACTTATATTATTATACACATAAACGCGATTTGTATGTATGGATGTTTGTTACTCTTTCAAGCAAAAACGGATAAACAAATCTGGATGAAACTTGACACAGATATAGATTATAGTCTGGAATAGCTCATAGGATACTTTTTATTCCATAAAAATGTACGGCTCCCGTTGGATACATTTTTTTGTTTTTACAGGTGCACATCTACGTATATAGAAAAGGCGATCTGTATGTATGTGTATTCTATATAGAATACGAAACGGCTACCCTGGCGAAGGGCGGCTCACTAGTCTACCATAACATGCAATGCTTGCTTATCCCAAAATGCTTATCCCATCTCGAATTAAGTCAATAATATTTTATCTATATTCGCATACCACTAGAAGAATGATTTTTTGTATAACGGGAAAGCTCTACAACCCCGTAAATTGTTACAACAATCCTTTTAGAAAGGTATGCTATAATTTAATATTACCGTGCACTATTAAAACTCACGCAGGCGACGCCGGGTTTGTTCATCTAGTCGAATATAATTTTAGTTTGTTTTTTATAGAGGATCCGATGTTGTCGTTGCTGGCTGGCTCTACCACTGTTGTAAATGTTAATCGTCTCTTTTCAATTCTTTTCAATTGGAAATTTCGGGAGAGTCCTGCCACCCCGATATTAACGATATCCTGCAATCGGCTAGTTGAAATTTATTTTTTTTCAAAATACAGACAAATTTTTTTAAGTGAAAAATTCTTTCTTTAGCTTTATAGACGATATTTAATAGGGGACAATGTTATAGGTTCGCTTGAAAAACATGCGTGAGCAACATACGAATTTCAATCTAGAATATTTTTTGTATTCAATTTTGAACGTTATTGTTAAGTGACTCGAGGGTTTGTTTTTGTTGACCATTTATTTATTTTTGACTACTCTTGTCGCGACTTCCCTCAATCTGTGTGTGTATGATGTGTTTTTTTTATGGAAACAGTGGAAGCCAACCATCATCATCATACACTTCTCAAGTGAATGATATTTTAGATCTTTTGGCAAACGGCAAAGTGATCGCTACCCATAGGCAATCCAATCAATCCTCTTCTCCTTCCCATCTTATCCTTTGTATGAAAGGAAGAGAAGGGGAAAAGGACCGACACTGGGCGTCGGCACTACACCCATTGAAAACGCAGAGTACTTCTACTTGACGCCTGTCTTCTGTGAGGTCGTGGTAATTTACCGGTCGCGCCGGCCCATTCGCGCAACAGATGTACGATGTACAACAAACTCGATGTTATGGAGTCATAGTTCAACTTCAACAATTTAGTTAAAGAACTTTAACTTTTTGGCTTGTGTAAAGACTGTATGTAACTGTATTCCTTCTTAAGCGGTGGGCAGCTCTATTGATTCGGCATGTTTTCTGCTTTCTGATTTTCTTATTCATTAATGGCCATTCGGTCCGTTACATTTTTTTACACATTTACATTTACAATAACAGATTGTGTTCTGTTTTTTTCATTTAAATAAATACATTCCTGAGAACGACTTAATATTAAAAAGGCTTCCTAAGACGCTTAACAATGTGACATATTACTGAACGAAACACGAATGACTTTATTAAAACCAAGGTAATTCTTACTCATAATGATATTGTTTTTTCCTCTGTCCTTTTTAACACGCTTATATTAGTTTCACCTGTATGAATGTAACGGAATCAACGCGATTGCCCCACTTTGAACTATCAGATTTGAATCGTCGTCGTCGAGGACGACGGGTGTGCAAAGTTTTTCATTTTCATTTTTCATTTGTCCAATAACAATGCAATAATTCGATCAAAATATCCCGATTAGATTGGCCAGGATACATAAATTTGTCTTAGTATTCTTTGTTTTTAGTTGACATCTATTAGATCGCTACATAATTAGGAACAACTCTACGATAACTTGACATACACGATATCGCTACTTGCAAATTGATTAGTTATAAAAAAATGTTTTAAAGCAAATTGAGGTGAAAATATAAAAACAAAATTATAGTTAAAAAAAACTAAAAAACACACTTTTACCGATAATCAAACAAAAATTAAAAAAATAACTCTTAGCTTAAAAATAAAATGACTGACGAGGAAATTAATGTCACTATTTTAAAAGTCACATTTTTAAACTAAACCTGCGTTTAAAAGGAAAGGAATGAAGGAAAGGGAAGATGCTACTCAATGGATAATTTTTGGCAATCGAAAAACAGTCCGGACTGGGAATCGGATCCAGATCTATTGGTTATGAAATGCAGAGTTAGTTTTAAAATGTCATACAAAGCACCCCACGTTTTTAGAATAGTGACATTAATTCTTTCATCAGTAATTTTTTTTTGCTAAGAATTATTTTTTTACTTTTTATTTTGATTATTTCCAGTTATGTGGGGGTCGGCACAGATGTATATAAAGGTGTACAGTTTGACAAACATTAAATCCTTATTGTATTACGACTCTTTTTATACTTTTTAATACATATCAAATTTATTTCTAACGGAATCTGAACTACAAACATCTGATTTCTTTAAAATTTTGCGGACATGTTAAGGACCTATGACGTCACAATTATAGTTTAATATATAATTCTCTTTACTTCTCTCCAATGAAAACATCAAATACAAACAAATATCTCAGTCTTAGTTCTTTATTTCTAATATAAGCGCATAAAAAAGGTAAAGGCAAAAAAAAGATCGAGTTCAGTAGCGTATCACCTGTTCAAAAGATTCCCGATTCCCAGGACTGTTGGGACCGAAACCGGTCGACGGCGTAAAAAAAACGGCCCGGAAAAAATATAACTGCGGCTCGAGTATTGAATGGGAAGGTTTTGTTTCTCGATTCACATTAACAAGGTCGCTTTGGCCTTTATTTTTCAAAATACGCTCCCCGAAGTGATTCTTTACGCACTTTGCTCGACGAGCCGAAGAACTGACGATTTTTTGTTCAACCTTAAATTTCTTTGTGTGACTGAGAAAAGTATTAAGCGAGAGCTTTCTGAGTCAGTTGCTGCATAGTGTATTTAATTATATTACCGCAGCATAAAATTATACAGTTTACTGTACTCACTAACCCGCCTGCCCAACGTGGTGAAAATGGACAAAACCCCACACACATGGGCCCTATGTCCAATAGTGGACTGGAATAGGCTAATGATAAAATTACGGATTCTTTGCCAGTCTTTTAGTAAGAAAGAGGGGGAGAGGATGATGAAAAGAAGGAGAGGATGGGTTGGGGCCTGCTGCACCTCACAAATCAAACGCAGAAATTACGTCCGTGTGCGTCCCTATAATTCTGTTTAACGCCAAAACATAGAGCAATTATGATTGTGGGTGATTGTAGCCTTAACGTTCCCTCACGTGTCACTTTAGTGCTTGTATATCCGTAGTTGTAACAGTGTAAAAGATACAGGGACTTAAAATGAAATTAAAATGTTTTTTTGACAATATGTTACTATTATTCTTCTATATTATTCTGAATTTCACCTTAAGGTTCTCGATTAGTTTAGACTTATCCAGAATATTCTAGAAAACTCTAAAATATACCAAATAATTTTAAATGAATTGAACTTATTTAGACATTTTTTTAGTCGAACTAAATAAAATGATAATCTAATTGCCTTAAATACAAATCAATACTTGTAAAGAAAGACTAAGCCCAGCCAGCGTCTCGGCTGTGTACAGCTAGTTATTAATTTAAATGAATTGAAAGAAAGTGAAAAACGTATACTTCTAGAAAAGATAACATCAACATAAGTATTTCAAGATGTCATTAGCATAAACATACTCTCAATTGACTTAATAAAGTCCTGTTCCTGTTTCTTCTCGGCCGCTTTATGGCTTAATTGTATTCCCGGCTTTGTCTTGTTTGAGTGCCTTTACAGTTGTTGGAGTGAGGCATGAAGTAGTTATGTGTTTTGTAAAACAAATGAGATTGTTGTTATGTATAAAACTCCGTTTGAGTTAAAATTTACGCTCGACACCGTGCTTAACAAAGTTTGTCACATTACTAATTGAATAAATGAGCAAGACATAGTATAGATATAAATTGACAACCTATTCATCATTTTTATCGCATTAGAGAAACTTATTTTATACGATTCTCAGCTATTCAATTCTGTACCTCAAAATTCCGTAAAATAATGAAGGGTCTGCCACTCGACAATCCTTTTAAATATCTGTCCTTCTTGTCTCTTATCTTCGCCACCTCTCTTCTCTTCTCATTTCCTCTTCCCTCTCTCTCCATCATATCTCTTAACTCATAACTTGCCATCACTCCAACCGCCCTCTTCATGGTAGAAAAGAAGGATTGGCAAGCGGCACACCTGTTGTGCGGTAACCACCCCCAAGCAACGGGAATACCTGACGTGAAACGGATTGGAGTCAAGGACGATATAATTTATATAAACACCGTCCAAGTATTTTTCTTTATCCGGGAATCTTTATTCATTGCTTCTATTTTTAAATTAAGACGCATCGGTCGCACCGCTGGCGAGTGTCAGAGTACGGATTGGTTTTTATGGCTTTTTTTTAAGGTCTAAATAAGGATCCTATTGCCTTTTTATGGACACTTGACCCACTTATTTTATTATACTTTTTGTTTTACTTCTGTCTTGTAGTAAGTTCAGAATATATATGATACGTTTTATATAATATCGTATCCCTTTGTAATAGAAGAAAGTAACTGGGTAATCGCGTAAGTTGTCAAGACTAGAGCCATGCCAATCAACATCTTAAATTTGCCAGCATCTTGAAGAAGGAGCCTAGAACTGTTAGCTAACTACATATTAATGTTATCATGAATATATTACAATTTAAAAATATAAATACATAACTAAGCCAGCCCATAACCTAAAGGGTTAGAGAGAGACTACGGATTTCCATTCGGCACTATCTTAGCACACTTCGTCCTCCTTCCAAATTCATACATCTATGCATACGTAGGAGCACACCTCTCCACTACTTCATTCATATTTGTTGTATTTAAAAATATGCTAGAACTTTTACAAAGCGAGCAAACGTCGCAAGCTTAATGTGGAAATACAAAGAACGTTTGAAATGCCCCCGGTGCACTGGTATCGAATGCGATACCTAAGTACAGGGCACAAAGGAAGCCCCGTTCAGTTTTTACTCCTGCCGCGGGGTGAATCGGTAAATCCTCTGCCAATAGACAAATCTCGCGCGGTCGAGAACAGATACGACAAAACACACAACGGTTACTCTATGCCCGTTAAATAATTCAGTGCTAATAATTTTTACTCGTGGCTTGCTCTTTGCTGTGTACATGTCTACGAATTGAAAATGGTGAGATGGAGGGCTTATGATAATAATTAATATCCTATTTTATTCCTTTTCCTGTCCTTGTAGAGTAGTAGAGTATGGATAGTGTAAGGAAATATCCTTTTTTTGGTTAGATCATCCTTTGCCCAGGTAGGCAGGCAACGCATCTGCAATTTGATGCCTATGAGTCGCGGTCACTTAACATCTGCTTGTTCGTTTGTCACCATCTTTTATAAAAAATAACATTACTACCACTATCAATAATTTATAACAAAAATCTTTAATTTGTTTACAATGTAGCGGCAAGTCTTGATTTTTTTGACAGCCCAGATATTGCGTGCGATCTCAATAAGGATTTAATTACTACAAACCTAAGACATCTAGATGTAAGACAGGTCTTCTTCTTAGCATATTGTTTCTTTTTAAAATATATATAATGATTAAGTCGGTCATATTACGGAATTTTAACTCATTCAAACGTAACTGAGGAAGCCTATTTCTGTCCACATCCCGATTACCTTAAATAACGTGACGTCTTCAATCGTTTAGAATCAAACTTAATTATATCTTAATAGATTAAAAATCAGATTAGCAATTGAATTTACAATTTAAAAAAATGTTCATTACACGAAAGTTGATGTTTTCTTCGAACACCAAATTGGATCCCTGGTAACAATTGTAAGTACCAATAAATTACACATGAATGCTCAACTAACTTCTTGTATCTACGGAATCGAAGCCGGGACTTCACGACGGACGGAGATGTTTATCTATTCAAATTGAGGCCAATCTTAGTCGCTTAATAAAAACGAAGGTAGTCGAAGAAACTAGGTAAAAAAGTAACCCATCTGAGAATTAAACTTGCTTCCATTATCTCCTGCAGTTATTTATCTATTACGCTGCTATTATCTCGAAGATGACGTTGAGTCAGATTTCATGGAAGCATTTATATGTATAATAGAAAGCGGTAAACAAGTATTATGACCGGCAAAAAGTAGAACCTTCCGCAGAAGTCGATTGTCTCGCTAAAGCCGAGCCTATAGTTTGTTCCACATCAAGATGGAATTCTTGTAAAAAAATATGTCAATATTTTCACAAAATTACAACATTTCCAAAAGTGTAATATTAAGGTGGCAAACGAGCAAGCGGGTCACCTGATGTTGACCGTTACCCAAACACAAGCAACAAGCAAAAGAGTCACAGTTGCGTTGCCTACCTTTAATGGACAGAGCATGTGATAGACAGGAAAAAAGGATGTTTCCTTTTCCTCTCCATCCCTCCTCGTCCAGTCCTCTTTCCCTTCTCCTAAGGGATGGGGACTGAACTGGAGGACTGAGGGCCTCCGGAACCTCACTCATCAGACGAAACGCAGAAGTATACTTCTACTTCGCGTCTGTCTTTTATGAGGTCGTGGTATTCCACCGGTCGAGACAGCCCATTTTTGCAACAAGTGTTGTTGTTGCGGGCTCTACCACTGTTTAACATATAATGGCCGTCATATGTGCTAAGTATCTTTTGTTTGTTTACAAAAATTATATCTTGACGTGGAACAAATTATAGTCACTTCTTACTGCACGCAGATACAGTGAACCATACTAAATTTATTCAGTCAAACATTTTCTCACTCAACTCTACCTGTGCAGTGGCGGCCATCTTGGTTCCACATAGATGATGCCTATAATAAGTGGTTCACGTGAAGTTGTAGCCTTTATGCAGGAAAGAGGGAGAAGAAGAAAAAAAGCAGGGGATGATACTGGATAGTATCCATTTTTGTACTGTACTTAAAAATATTTACGACACGAGTACGAAACTCTCACAACGAGTTCGCCTTTGTTCAACTTTGTAAAGATGTGTATTTTAAATTTAGAAAGCACGATTTTTAAATGTTAAATGTTCGGCGCTATGCGTTATATTATAACGAAGAATCTTTTGCTAAGAAAGGAATGTTTCAAAGAACTTTTACCACGTATTTAGTTTGAGAATTCTTTAGGTATTCCTGTCGTTGATGTTACTTTATGAATAACATATGTAGTTAAAGATATCCAACCTTTGTCAGATGCCATACTATTGTCAAATTTTCCTTGAAGCTGCCTTGAAATAAAAAAAATATGTTTATTATTGCAACGACTACATATTTTGGTAGCGATCTAAATACAATAAAAAAGTACGCGAGCCTTACAGTATTCGCATAAGATGTGTAATATCTGAAATCACTTTTTTGTAACAAGCAACGTTACGGAAAATTTGTTGATATCTGGCGGTCAACTTCGCCGCGCACCGCGGACGGTAGCGCGCGCTATCCCGGCGTCCTGTTACACACTTCCGTCCTTTTCACGAAATCACTCTCACAAATTGCAAGTAGGCAAGAGGAAAGATACACATTAAAAATACAAATAAAACATTTATTTCAAACGTAAAATTTTGAAGCGAAACCTCTATGTAGACAGAGGTATTAGGATTTTTCTGTCACGAAAAAGTGTTACGGCCGCGTGGAGGGGTCTTTTTGTAGCTGTTAATTCGTAGCTCCGCTCCCGAAAGAATTGTAGCTCTTTAAATATGCTAAAAAAGTCATCTTCTATGGTTGTCTCACAATAACGATAATTTATTTCTAAATAAAACATTAATTAAAACGCATTCGCCACTTACTACGCCAATGTATATTAAGCATAAAGTATTACGCACATACAGACTCTGCCAATACCGTTAGGATCACGAAATCAAGTGCTTTTATGTTTTATTTAATTAAAAATACACCGTTCATTCTAATCACAGCATTTATCGTGCATTCCAAAGTAAATTTACCTCTGATATAACTGAAGTAATATTATATTTGTTACGCCTTTTTTTTGTTATAGATAATATTTCCTTCCATATTCTCAGCATATGTAAGGCACAATCTTCTTTTATCTAGTTTAAGCACGTAGTAATCACAGCGGCTTGCGTAAGCAGAATGTGAATGAGCGTTCTAACGTAGATTTAGCAAAGTAAAACGTAATTATGACAGGGATTGTAAGGGTCGTATGATTTTAGACTCGCCCGTTATCCTGGGTGAGAGACAAACGCAACGCGATGCGACTACAATGCGACGTAATGCGACGGATGGCAGTAACGAAAGCCACGTATAAATATATTTGATATTTTCATGTCGCATAGCTGCCGCGTTTGACCAGATACCTATTGGTCTACGGCATATGAAATGTGTATTCTCATATGTTATTTGATAGCGACATAGATTATACGCTAGATACTATGTATGTATTGATAAATAACAAGTGACAGATAACAGAAATAATATTTCAATTAATAACAATAAATATTTTTAAACTAGACTTTTAGACTACTACAGCCATCTATCGCGATAAAATATTTTGTTAACGCTCGTAATGTATTTTATTTTATTTTCATCGACCTCCTGCAATGGGCCTTCTTCTTGATTGCCTTTCAGGTTCCTACATCTATTTTATACAAAATTTATGTTGCAAAAGTGAGTGGCAGTGTTGGTAGGTACGCCCTAGAAAAAGTTATATTGATCAGATTAATGACATACTAAAAAAGGGCGATATGAGGATCACCCATAACCGACGAGCATGCATACGTAGATGTATCAAGTGGAAGAAGCGAGAGAGGTGTGCCAGGATTGCGCCGAATGGAAATCCATGATCTTTGGCTACCCCTCTAGGTTAGGCGTGAGCGTTTATTTACTTATTGTTACAAAGATGGTCTTTTGGACTTTATTTAATTTCGCTTCTCATTTATTCCATTCGATAATTTCTGTGTAGTGTTTACAAGATTCTCATGTCGTATATCCAAACGTGAAAGTTTTTTATAAGAGAATGATCTAATATTGCCATAAGCTTACTACAAAACTATTAAAACAAACGAAAGTCATGCAGATGCAGATGAAACTCCTCCACATGCACACGTAATATAATATCCCTTTGACGTAGGGGGCAGCTCGGGGACGCGTGTTTGAATTGGAATCCAATATACCCCATACGATTTAATATTTCGTACGCCTGCACTTGAATCGTACAGTTGCATAGGAATTTGATATCGCTCTCAATAACAAGGCGTGATTACTGCACCTGCGCTTTGTGCAGACTGTGCGTTTCGTAGAACGATAGCACACGTCTGTCAACACATTTATCATATCACCGTGACATAACAAGAACAATTAATACTTTATTCCATCCAGCAGTAGACGACTATCGGTTAAAAAGGTCCACGGATCTCCTATTTGTATCCCGTGATTGTTTTTTGTAAATTAATTAAATATATAAAAAAACTAACGGCTTCGCTTTCGGCTTCGCCCGGTTGTTTCGGAATACATACGTACACAAAAAACTAAAAAAACATCCCACAGGAATCGTACATTTTTTCGGGATAAAAATTAGCCTGTATGCTATTCCAGACTGTAATCTATATCTGTGACAAATTTCATCCAGATCCGTCGAGCCGTTTTTGCGTGAAAGAATAACAAACATCCATACTTACAAACTTTAAAATTTATAATATTAGTAGAAAGGATCATAAATAAATAACTAAATATACTGATTGAAGAGTAGTAACTGTTTTTTTTAATAAGATTTTTTTTGTCTTTTCTATGGGCTTCTACTTATTTTGCGTACATTAAGCTTTTGGGGTTGACATCATAATCGAGGCCTTTACTATATTTTGCCAACTTGTTGCCTCTGCCTGCTAAAAGGTCAGCTACTACTGTGCTATATTAAGTTCATTTAGGATAGTTGTGATATATCGATTAGTTCGGTTTCGGTCGACTGGTACGTATGGCGTAGTTATATGCATGTACAAGAAGCAAGAGAGGTGTGCGAAGGAAAAGGGGAATCTGTAACCTCTGAGTTAAGACAGTGAGTGCTCATTTATTTCATTGGTTTCCACTTTTGCATTTAGTCTGATCATTAAGTTGCAGAACAACTCATACCCTTTCTATCTTTTTTAAATAAGCTACTTCCTTCCTTCTTAAACATCAAAATGTTCGTTTACTTCTACGTTACACCTGGCTAATGGAGTGACCAGAAGCACATTCCTCTTCTTTTTCTTTCTGACTGATTAGAATTTGATGAAAGTTGATGGCATCCACGCTTTCTATAAAAAACACAGCCAGTCATAAGGACTGCCGACAGAAGTGAAGACTCCAAACAAATGGTGAAGCGAGATAATAGTTCAAAAATAAATAAATAATCAACGAAGATAAAATATATTCAATAAAATTAAAAATTGAATAAATTCAAATAAGCATGTTGTTCATGCGAACGTAAGATTTTCCCTACCAAACATCGACTAACGCGTCTAAAGAAGTTTTTACTTAAAAAAAAAACAAATCACGACATGTATCGAAACTCGATAACTTGAATATACGCTATGCTGGATATGGTAGAACATGTTCCCATAATAAATATTCCTAACAAACAGTTTATTGTATAAAAATAACAAACGCCTTACTAAAATATTTATATTCGAAACTATCCCACTCTTTGAAATTTATAAATATACACCCTTCATATTTTAAAAGCATTTTAAGATCGTCGACCCTTATAGGATTTTAAAGTTTATATTATGAAATTTGTAACAAATAACTGTCTAACCTCAAGTTTCCTTGTTAACTTGTATTATGCTGTGATGAAATACTTTGTATGTATTTTAATATATATATATATATATATATATATATATATATATATATATATATATATATATATATATATATATATATATATATATATATATTGAATATTTTTTTGGATAGATTATTATTTCCGTACTGTTATACGAAAATAGCTTTTAGATAACCTTTTAAAATCCTATAAACGAACCAATTACGTCTTTCTGTATCTAGTCAGCTTAAGTATCCTAGGTGTACGACTATCGCCAGCTGCTTTTAAATTTAGCGCACCTGACGTAAGATAGGTTTAGTATCTAATGGACACGAATAGTCTGTGTGGGAAACTTAATGGTATTTGATGGGGTAATGGAGGTTGATTCTTTTAAATTGTTGCGCAGTTTATTGTCTTGTTGTTTTTATTGCAGTTACACATTTATTACACATCTAAAGGGATTTAATGTCTGTATGTAGTATAAAGTACGTAGTATATAGTTGTTTTTTACCAGAGGAACTGCAGTTGCGTTGTTGGCCTTTAAGGAAGGCATATGATCTTTTCTAGATTGATCATTTATTCCGTGACAGATCATTGGTGGTCGTTGGAGACCGGAAGCTACGCGAAAACCTCGTGGTTGTAGAATGCAATCCATCAACGTGATATGGATGGGATTCTTTAATAATACAATTTTTTTTTCGGTATTGATACATTTAATGGAGAATTATTCGCGTAAATTACGCTTTAATAAATATAGCAAAGCGGATATTTATAAAAGCTTGTGAAATCACCATAGTTCAACAACAGATAATATTCCTAAATGGTTACTTTACCGAGAAACCTTTTTAGTACTAAAATATTAAATCTAAATATAAACGGCTTGTCCAATTTGTCGTGTCTTGTGTTGGAACAGCGAACTCCATAGAGTGTGTACTATATGAATTTATTCGTATGTAATTTATCTGATTATTCTATTTCTAAAGCACGCATTTCCGTGAGCGACAGTCATTAACCGCACGCCCGGTGCCGGGCTCTGAATAACTGTTACTTTAACCGCTTCAGTCTGGATTATGTGGATGTCAGTTACATGCAGTACAGGAAGTAAGTCTAGTCTAGTTATTGTAATTTTTTATACACTATGAAAATAATTCTGATTTTGCGTTATACGTAATCATTTGATCTATAAAATAATTCTGGAAATATGTATGTATGATATTCTACAATTGGACAATTTGATGTTTTGACTCAGTACAGTATAGTTTTAAATAAATACAATAAATTACCTGTTGCCTGCGGCTTCGCACGAACCGTTATTTTCCACTCTTGAAACTTTTGTAAAACGAACCGCGCGATCCGCGTGTAATAAATAAATCGTCAAAGTTTCATCACAATCTGATCAATAGCTTAGAAACGCATAGAGGACAAAGTAACAAACATTCATTTTATTTGTATGGATAAGATTAGTCCCGATCCACCATTTTACTTCTACTTTTATACATGTATGCCTACATTGGTCAATTTGTTGCTATTGAACAAATGCCTGGTTCTTATAAGAAATAAAAGTCTTGTCGATACCGTAGTTACAGTTGTTCATTTACGTACAACTAGTCCCACTAATAACGTCAATAAATGCCATGACATTTATTTATCTCCGGACCATAATATAATTATGTGTCCTTGTGTGAGAACTTAAGTTTTTCGAATAATTACTAGTCATTACGTTATTCCCAATAACTTGTTCTCTCGGCTCCCGGTTACAGTAACAGGACAAGTTTATAGTTGTCGCCTCTAACTAGAGTCTTGATCTCGTCGCATTAAATCTTATTGATACAAATGATGTACCGACAATGTCTAATTCATCGATACTAAAGACTATCGACTTTTCGATACTAAATCTTAATTGGGATGTTATTAAAAAATTAATATGTTACCCACATGGATACGATTACACCAAGTGTGACTCGCTTAATTAATTTAATGTAGACATTACAGATAATGTGACAAATTTATTATATACAGTTAATTGGCCCGCGACTTCGTCTTCTCTATAAACGCTTTTATTAGCTTGGTCTGTATTTCGGTTTGTTTGTTCGTACGTAACGGAATATTTCGTTATAATTTTTAACTAAATTGTATTACGTCCGATTGGCTTGAAAATTTGCACTCGTATCAATAACCGATGACAATATTCTTCGTAATTCGCTTATTAAGTCCTGTTAATATATTTTAAAATTTAGAATGACGCCATCTTGGTCCAAATTTAAATAACAATATAAACTTTATGTATTTGAACTTAGTGCGTTTGTTTAGTCTTAATTAAATTCATATTCATTAGAAATTATGTCCCCTTCAGTTGTCTGTCCGTATGACTATAATAAACTTAAAAATTAAACGGATTATTCTAGAACTTTTTTCAATAGACGAAATGATTTATTCTAAATGTTTTGGTATTTAACTCATAAAGGATGACACAGGCAGCCATAAGAAAAATCAATACAGATGGTGGAAGGCGAATAGTTCAATAAACCTTTATGTATTAACGATAAAGCTTAAAATTGAATTGGCACTGGGATCATGAACCCTGTAAATTATCCGAAACATCGGGAAACAAAACTTAAATTTAAATTTATAAAATTAGCTTTATTCCAATGTGTAATATTCGCGTAAATGTAAGAGATTTCTTACGAATTCTTCATTAAAATAAGGACACATATACGTATGTTACACATATGTATTTCATGTTTAATCTTAAAATTTCCTGATTGTTCTCGCAAACTACTAATTTCGTTTTTTGCAACTGTGTTATGTTAAATATCGTAATAAGGTAAAAATTAGTAAAATAAGGACAGTAATGGTTTGTGGAGATTAAGGCTTATTTAAACGAAATACTCGTTTCGTCAGCCCTTTAAAATATCGCCATGAGGCACAATTATATTTTCAAAGCTAAAATTTCCCTTCCAGTAAGTTATTGCATCTTTTTTTATTGTTTAAGTTAATTTTAATAGTCAATTTTCAATGTTTGAATGTCAAAAAGTCTTACGGTTCATCACATTTTTTTAACCAATAAACTAGCACAGAAACAAAATCCCGCCTGAATACTGATATGGTCGAAAGATGGTACACACGAGTTAAACACTACTCACTTTTTCGAAAGTACCCACATTATCAACGATCAAAAAAAACTAAGTAAGAGTAACTTGTTACAATCCCAAGCTGTACGAATAATAAACCACGATTCTAATCGCTTGAGTCGAACGCGAGGTGAAGAATGGAGTTTAACCATAAATCTTTATATATCTTAGAACATTGTTTACACACGGCCCAGCTTTTGCTACGGAGACCAGATAACTGATGTACACAATACGACTATTTTTCTTTTGTAAATACATACTTAAACAGATAAATAGTTTTGAATAGGTGACATATTTCAATAAGTTGTTATTGTCAAAACATTAATATTTCCATGGTAACCGATATTGTAAATGAAGGTTTTATGTATTTTCCCACCCTTCGGTTACAGTTTAATTTTCGGAATATAAGGCAACCCCACAAAAAAGTAATTTAATAAAGTCGTTTATGAAAGCGTAACAAACAAACTCACATAATATTAGTTAGGATTACATTGTAAAAGAAAGGAAATAAATATCTAACTGGTGTAATTTTTAGACATAAATCAATTTAAGCATTCATCCAGAAGCAACTTGAACAAAAACACTACATCGCTTAAAATAAACAAAATACAGGTTTAGAAGCACAAGGAATTCTCGTCCGTTAAACGGCCATTGTTAAAAAAGCTTTAAAGTTCTAAAAAAGGCAATAGCAAGCTTCGAGCTTGAACTCGTGTGCAATCAACAAGTTCATGATAACATTTTTGTTTTACTTTCGTTCCGTCAATTTTTTTTATTTAGTCTAACCTTTTATAAATGGAAACTGGTAAGCTTGTGAGAGATCACCTTAACTTAATTGTTTAGATAAGAATACATTAATATTATGCAAAGCAAGTAATAATTTTATTATTGAAATACCAAAAAGATAACTGTTTGTTTGTTACATTTTTATTTAGTTAGTTAATTGTTTTTGTAGGGGTTCGTGTGAAGTCGGCCAAATAAACACTATTCTGGCCTCTCCGTCTCCGAACAAAGCCAGGATAGTTATTCAGTTAAGGAAGACTTACGTACAGATAATTTTAAGACTTATAGAGCGATGTCGAAAGAAACCGTTTTCTTTTAATAAAAAATATTTTACGTATTATTTATTTATTTCCAAGCAGCCCCAACAATTACGATATTAACCAAAGAAACAATTCTTAGAACTCACTGTGAGAT
Source organism: Papilio elwesi (assembly GCA_029849275.1). Classification (NCBI taxonomy): domain Eukaryota; kingdom Metazoa; phylum Arthropoda; class Insecta; order Lepidoptera; family Papilionidae; genus Papilio; species Papilio elwesi. The sequence continues at coordinate 3,657,429 of CM056713.1, forward strand.
TCACAGAAGCGTATAAGAACGTGTCTTACTGAGTTATTTACTTGCTGATATATGTAGTTGATGACATTAGATAACTGTGGAGACCTCCCATTAGTTGCTGACTTCCTGGTATACATTGATATAAAAGCCGAGAACAATATGTTAATCCGTCTTGATATTTTATAATAATAAATCCTGGTGAACCGAATTCGATGATGGATTGTGATGATGACATCAACAGAATTGGTTTGTTTGTAGTTTATAAATCACTAGCTAGGTACATGACTTATAAAGTTTCTTAATGACTGGATTGGAAAAACCAGTAATCCGATTGGTATTCCCTAAACTTAACGCTTTCAAACAAATATACTCTACAGTTTTATTATATTACTAGTGACCCGCCCTGGCTTCGCTCGTATATCACTCATTATCTTGATCCGATCGCTGCCAAACACAAGAATGTGCCAATCTGGATAATCCCTGTAAATTTCATCGAAATCGTTCCGGCCGTTTCGGAGTCTATATGTCTATAACATACATACTTCGCTTTTTATTTCTTGTTTTTTTTTTATAAAAATCCTATGTTACTTCTAATACCTCCAAGAATATGTATACAAAGTTTCTTGATCAGTTGAGTAGTATTCGCGTGAAAGCGTAACAAACAAACATACATTCACATTTATAATATTAGTAGGGATAGTGTAGATAGGTATGGAAGGTCCAAAGTATGACTTCTATAATAACGGTTTATTTTATCACGTACTAAATTCTCTCAATGCTGATTGGTTGCTAGCTTTTAAGTAGCCTTTATATGTCAATTTGTTATTGAAATAGTAGACCGAGTGGACTCATTTCCTACAAAAATCATTTGTCTATTGTTTTTTTTTGTGACGGCAACACCAAAACTCGCCGTGCGTTGCGAATCCGATTCCGTGACAAGACTGTCTGTAATTACAGTATTTAATCGTCCACTCAAACATTTGTTTTTGTTGCTATGCTCAATCTGTGCTTTGTTATGGTTTGTCGAGAAATGACCGTAACTTGCAATTAATTTAATGTTTGTTATGTGCTGACTTTTGTTTATTCATTTATTTATAGCTCTGAGGAGTCTATCGATTAAGAATATTTCTATACGTTATTTCACAGCGAGGTGTGATTTTTGTAAACAAAGGTTATTAGGTTTTTAAAATTTGTGAATTCCAAAATATTTTAGAAAAACAATTTTGTCTCAAATTAACAAATTACCTTATAGCATTAGCTGTTCATATTACGCTTGACTTTATCTCATGATTTCCACGAAGTAAAAACATTTCCGATGCAAATATTAAAAGTAAGTTACATTTGTTTGCTTATAACTATCACATCTTGCAATGTAACAAGGCTTACATAGTATATTTATATACTATAGTATATTATATACTATATATAAAATGAAAATAATAATTACCAAATTTACATATCGAAATAACTAATTAAAAAAAATCACAAGCAGTCATCAGGCGCGACAATAGTTCAAAAATAAATAAATAATCAACAAAATAAACCCTTGGTGCATTTGTAACAAGAAAATTCAATATTGAATAGAAGAAATGCGTTGCATTTGCAACATGCGGGAAAATGTTACCATCCATCACGGCTAAAGAAGTTCTCACTTCAAAAATATTCAAGGGAATTTCAGTAAGCATATTTAAATCTCGAACAAAAGTAATCATACAAAAACTTGTCTTTCATCCGCCTCGGAACACGAAAATTGCGCCTATAATTTACACAATATTAGAGGTCTCTTTTTATTGGTCACATGCTACTTGTACCCGATTTATTAGAGCCCGCGTCGATTGTGTTATATTTGTACGCGAGGGTCTAACTTAACTGGTTAATGTTACGAAAGGTTTTTTAGTAAAGGTCAACAAACCGTAGTGCGAGCGAGACGCCCTTATCAATTATCGATAGACGTAAGAGCTGCGGTGTTATACAGGATGTTTTTTCCTATATATTTTATGTATTTATAGTTTTTAGTGTATAAATAAATAATAATAATATATAATGTAATAAATCCAGTTGGAAAGTAAAGTAAAGCAAAAGGCACTGTAAATAGTAGAAACCTGAAGACTTAAAAGAGAAACCTATGTATAATAAAAACTTATTTTAGTGGGAGCATGCGGCAAAACAGAAATTCATCGGATATTGTGTGTGACCACCGCTGCCGTTTGGAACCTCACTCATTACACAATTTTGGTGGTAGAATGACGCAATAAAAGGGTAATGTTCAGCATAAGGTATTGGAATTCGATTAAACACTGATGTTCAGTATAAAACTATTGTATGTTCTTCCAATTTTTTTATAAATGTTTGACAACAAATTTAATTTAAGGCACGACACACATTCTGTCATATTATTCGAACTCGATTTGTAAAAGCGATCGGTCAATTTCATTTCACTATCATAAAAAGGAACCAAAGTTGTTAATTACTTTACATTTGATCAACGTTCGTTGATTGTAGACAAGTTAATTTCGAAACATCCTCTATTGCGTTCACGAGATGTGAAACGGTCTATATCCGCGCGACGCACCTGCCCCAGCGCGCCAATCACTGCCCTCTGTTTATATTGGAGCCTATTTTATTTATATTACATTACCTGGCTATGCTTGTACCCGTAGCCCGTACATGGCAATCGCGTTATTCTCAGTTTATGCGTTATGCTATCGCAACTGTCCGTTACTAGGGATTGATAAATTAAACACGATTTCAGTGGCGGGAATTGAAATCATTTTAATGATATATTTTCTTACTCATCTGGTTCAAGATAATAAATGAACATTTAACGCCATTGTCGAGCAGGATAGGCAGAGATAAAATATGTCTGTTTGGCAAAATTCTGACGCACTCATTTCGATTCTTGTTTTAAAATAAAATCGAAATGTGTGCTGGGACACATAGTAGAAGTGAAACTTCAAAAGCAAAATCGTTCTTTTCTTTGTTACGTGTTATTGCATTTTTCAGATGCGCGTGTTTTTAATATTTTTATATCTTCTAAACTATTGGTCAGAATGATGTAGGCAAAGGCAATTGTAATCTACATTAAATTCTCTTAATTATTAATACCTTTAAATGGATAAGGATTCATACCGAACACTAATAACAGCGTAGTAAGTGGCGTATGCGTTTTAATTAATGTTTTCTAAGAAAAAATGTCTATTGCGAGACAACCATAGAAGATAGATATAGTTTCATTGTCAGTTTTGAATTGAAAAAATGGGACCATATGACAAGCACTACATGTCGAATAAAACAAATCATCGAAATCAGGAGCGGAGGGAATTAATTCACAACCATAAAATAATAAAAAAAAATTGTATAACATGTTTCACAGGAAGATGTGATTTTTGTAAACAAAAGATTTATTTATTTATTCACACTTTGTACATGAAACCAAATTTATAAATATATTAACTATTGAAAGAATGGTGAAGTACCGGCGTGCTTAACTCTAAAAGAGTTCTCTTACAGCTTACCATGCGATAGAGAGAGGATTTTACGCTATAATTCGTGAATTTTCAAATATTTTCAAAAAACAAACAAAGTTTTTCTTAAATTATTATCTATCCATACTACACAATTTCACTTCACTTTATCTCACGATTTGCACAAAATTACAACATTTCCGATGAAAGGACACAAAGTGTAATGGCCGCCTGGTAAATGACATTTGTTTGTTTACAACAATCATATCTTGCTATGAAACAAGATATAGAGGATTACATTAGATCTAATGCTTACTAATGACTATCTAATACAGGAAGGACGAGAATTATAATTATCCGCTGTTGTTATATAGTTGGAAAGTCTCATTTGTAGGATTACAGCATGTCGGAAATTATCAATCAATCGTCTTCGTAACTGAAAATATAACTGTATTTTTTGCAGTATTACACATAAATAGTGTAACTTTTTAAAGCGATTTTTAATTATTCATTCTTGTAAGTCATATTTAGTGAATGGATACATTGATAATAATTTTATACAAACCATTAAATTGGATATATAGATATAATCTATGTTTATTGGGAAGGTTCAATGTCTACCTGAGGTCATTCAATTTTCCCGTCACGGTACATTGACTTACGAGTTCTATATTATTATTAAATCATTTATTAGATTGATTTGTTTATAATTAATTAATTAAGTATTATTTTTTAATATTCATACCTAACTTCTAACGCAAGTATATATTGCATTTATCATATTTATGTCGTGAAAATAATAAATAAAGGGAAATGTGTGTGTTGAATTAAAAAAGCAATCAGCTTACCACAAAGGTTTAAAGTGAACTTTGTTATGCAAATCGTTTGATTTAAATTCCATTAAGCTTGCATTTTTATATATTCACATTACAGTTTTGTTTTCTACGGTATTGCACGTCCCCACAGTACAAAACAGCTGTGGCGTGTTTGTGTCGTCGAGTTTTTAATTCATTACAATTTAGACACACCAATGGCTCTCGTCACGCGAACATTACGGGCAGCACGGCCGATGTCAACTATTTGAATTTCTCCTTTAACTTTAAGTTTTCGGGAAGTTTAAGTACTAAAGTGAAAAGTAAAGTTAGTAGATTTAATAATTAATTAACTTATTCATGTGATAAGCAGTCTAATTGTTAAGGGTTTGGACTGAGAAACATGAGGTCTTCAGTTCGAATCCGCCATTCGAATGCTGGCATGCTCTATCTTTTAGTTCAAGACAAATAATAAAGCTATAATATAATCTGTTAATATTTTTTATTAAAAAAAAGAGATTAAATCACAAACATTATTTTATTATATTTACATTATTATAATTTATATTCTAACAGTGTAAAAATATCGAAATAAAATTATGTAACATGGATACCTAATATTATAAGGTTATATGAGAAAAAAGTAATTTTTCAAAAAGGATGGGGAGGGGGTTAACGGGGAAAAGGAATGATCCTTTTTCCGTCTATGTCCTCCTTTGTCCTTTAAAGGTAGGCAACGCATCTGCAACGCATCTGCAACGCATTTGTCTGTTGCGGATGTTCATGGGCGGCACTCACTTGACATCAGGTGATCCGCTTGCTCGCTTGCCACCTTCTCACATAAAACAATAAAGTATATTGTTCAAATATTAACGTAAAAACCTTTGTTTACAAATAAAAAAAACATCATACTGTGAAAAGAAAAACATGTATGTTAATCAGAAATAACAAGCTATGCTATTTATTATCACATTCACCTAGACATCGTCAAGCTCTTAATACTTATATATTTCAAATGAGGAAATCCGAGCACTAAAGAGCGGTCAATGTGAGTTAATTTAATAACGAAAGCAATTACATTTATCCATTTACTGCTAACGTTTACTTATCAAGTAAATCGTAATCCGAGAGGCAGCTGGTAACTCGGAATGCGACTCCACTGACCTCTGGCGGGGAGGCGATAACACGAACTGACTTAAATACCTATACAGTCTTAACACTAAGCCTGAAGGCGATGTATTGAGATTTCTCTGTGAAATAAACGTCTATTTGAATCTTATAGACCGAGTAATTCTTGTATCCCTACGAATATAATATTATAAATTCAAAAGTAACTCTGTCTATTACACTTTCACAACTAAACTACTAAACCGATTTAAATGAAATGATTAAAAAAATGGTACATGCATAGTTTAGACCTTGAGGGAGGACAAAGGCTTTTTGATTCGAAAAAAGGGTTGGCCTAAGTACTTAAGAATGCTGTCCAATGTCACTGCTCCACGCGGACGGTGTAGTGTTATATTATATTTTGGAATTGGCATAATGATTCAATACATTTTGTATTAAGATAATGTTATTTTTTTATTAAATGTCAATTTAATTGTGAAGCCATTGAGAGACAGTGTTGTAAGCTGTATCTTAAAAAATTGTTAAAACTATCAAAGTTTAACCGGGGCAAGTAAATAAAGAAAAATACCTTTATAATAGTTTTTGAAGTGAAAACTTCTTTACCCGGGTTCAGTGATTTTTGGTAGGCGAAAAACTTATAGGTTTGCGTAGCAAGCGATCTCGACAGCAGGGCTAATTCCATTTGCTAATAAACAACAAAATAAACCTTAAAGAAATTGATCAATGAAAACCTAAAGTATGAAAGTTTTAAGCTCCATTTTTGAATTGCGAACGTTCAAATGGCGCAATAATTATGTACTTTAACAGTTAGGATATAAAGTTGAATGAACAAGGACGGTAAATATTTTTGGCTTTCATTTCTGCAGGCAGTCCAGTATATTTGAATACAAGCATTACTTCCACTAGATACTAGTTAGTATTTATTTTCCAATACTTAAACCAGAAGTTCAATTTTGTCGCGTGCAGAAGGCATCGTCGCCTCTCCCACATTTCTATCGGAAGCCCGAGGAATGTCGGCCAGGTAAACAAAAGTCAGCGACATTTATAAAGGGGAATCCTACTGTTCGAACAGTTTCATATTTCCTAAATTCATTTTACAGTAATTGAGGTAATTTTTAAATTTGTAAGCATTAATTAAGAAAAGTTGCCATTAAACCAAATTTAGTAGTAAACCACACTAGTTCATTCAAAGTCACGGTTCTAAAAAAATGTAAATAACATATATGTATGCCTATCATGTAAAAATATATAATAGATGATTCTATATTGTATTATTAGATATTTATTCCTCGAATTTTACGATTAAACTCACAGTAATTGTTTAATAATATGATCTGTCATATAAAATTCCATAATTTATTCAGCTTAGGGGAAAATTACAAAAAAAATAGCAACACGTCTGCCGAAACGACACGGAATCTTAATTAGAAGGCCCGCCAGCGCGATCTTGATATTTCCCTTCCAGTAATATTCATGACAAAAGTTTCTAAACACATTTAAGTTTGCCATCGCAAGGTTCATGTAAATACCTCCTAAGGTATTGCTCGCAATGAGCTAAATTAACATAATGTCTGCTCACGTGGGAACCTTGGATACTTTAAACAACGTAATATTATCTTCCGGTGTATTTTCCAGAGCATTTTTTTATATTTTAACACGACTTTATTACCCTCGCTATCTATGTTACAAAATATTTCATTGTAATTTCACTGACTTGCAGACGTCCAATTAACTTGAAAATTATCACATGACCAACAATAGCAATGCGTTTCTTACTAATTTAACTAAGTCAAAGTTAAGGATCATGGAGATAAATCCAATTATTTTATTTTATGGTTGAGAATTCGGCCACGCAATCTCCTTTCATCCGTACCTTTGGTAGCTTGCGTAGATCGGAGTAAAATAATAATTTAAAATAAGAGGGTACTTCGCCAGCTTTGACACCAGGACTTCAGACACCTCAGGCCCTTGTTACCATGTGTGCTGTAAGGAACTCGAAACGTTGCGAATATTAAAATTATATAAATGCGATACAATCTGTAAAATTCGTTTAATTTTAATACGTTATATTTAATATTCCGGAAATATGTTGAAGTAAATAGTTCAATAGGTTGTTAAAAAATAAATGTGCGATGCAAAGCAGCTTACTACAAGCTACATCAGATTACTTAAAATAAAGAAATTAGAAGGCAAATGACAAACTGGATATAATTATTGATTTTGGAACAATCCAATAAAATGTATTTAATGTCACTACGATAAATATTAAATTAAAATAAAATTGAGCAACGATCAAGTCCCGCTTGAAATGTTTATGTACAGTTACATCTGCAGATGAGATCTTGATTCATTTTATTGAGGAAACGGCGCAGACATTAAAAACATCCTGAGATCCATAAATATTGGTCGAATTAATACGAAGATTCATGAACCGCTGTCAGGACACTGTTTGTGGTAGTTTTGATTTGAAGATTTTAAATAAGTAGTGACACAATTATTAAGGTCAGTAAAGTTTGGGAGTAAATAAATATGCGCTCACACCCGTAACCCAGGGGTAGGCAGAGATAATGGATCCCCATTTGGCGCGATCCTGACAAACGTATATTCAATTAAACTAAATCATGATCATTTTGCCACTTCAAATCGGGTGGAAATGTGATGAAGTATTCAGTCTCAGTTCTGTTATAAATATACGGTATACGTGAAGTTGTACAATAGCTAATCTCTAATTCAAGTTCCGATAGAATTATTGCACGCGAATTGAAGATTTGGATCAGTTCCAAAGCTAAAAATGGGTAAGGCCTTTGTAAATTAAGAAATTAAAATCCAAACCCTCTATTTCATAATAGCACAAAGTCGATATTCCCTTACCGCGATTATTAACAGTTTAAACAAAGTAAAATCTGACTTAACTTAGTATTAAATAAGGTGCATATTTATTTTACTAATATTACCCGAGTATAGAATGGGAGAAATGCGAACTTCCAAATAAGATAAAAGTATAGTTGTGTTAGCGGCAGATGTATTCTAAATTTAAACGAAACTAGCTTCGGTAGTGTTGTATAAATTCTGACAAGTAGGAGATCTGATTTGAAATTTAAATTGTTGATAACTGGCCTTTCAATTTACAATGTAATCAAATGAGGTTCCAATAATTTTCAAATAAAACAAGTTAATAACTCGGTGATGACTGAGTCTGGACGTACTTATCTATTTCAGTATGTATTTACAAAAGAAAAGTAGTATTTTTTGTTTTTTTTTTATGTGAGAAGGTTGCAAACGAGCAAACTGGTCAACTGATGTAAAGTGACCGCTACCCATAGACATCCGCAACAAGTAAATGTGTTGCAGATGCGTTGCCTACCTTTAATTTTTTTTGTAAGAAGGGGGCAAACGAGCGGCGGGAACACCCAGGTGATCAACGAATGAACAGAGGAGGACATAGACAGGAAAAAGGATTTTCCCCGTTAATCCTCTCCCCGTCCAATCCTTTTCTCATCCTATCCCCCTTATGAGGAACGGGTGGGAAGGGGAAGGGGCCTGAAATTAGGCCTCCAGCACCTCACTCATCAGACGACACGCGGAGCACTTCTGCTTCACGCCTGTCTTCTGTGAGTTCGTGGTATTTCACCGGTCGATATGACCTTTATAAATAAAGTGTAATATAATTTACTTAACTTTAATGTGTAGACATAAAAGCATTGACCGAAAGAAGCGGATCAATAGATTTAGTAGGAATGACTGTATTATGATAATGAATTTTGTATTTGAAATGTCTAACAAACTTTTTATGCGGCTTTTTTGGAATCCATTTCCGAATTAGAATTTTATTGCTTTTAAATTCTACATTTGTCTATAATAGTTTTAAAGGAAGTTCCACCAGCATCAGTTTATTTCGATAAAGCTTGTTGCTACTTAATGAGTTTTAATGCGTTTTATTTTAACATTTAGATCCTTTTAGTTTGCCTTCTACCTCGTGACATGGGATGTATTAAATTGGATTGGAAAATTACTTTAATTTATCTTATTGTATAAAGCAAGCGATTCTTGTAAATATATCCATCTGTCTCGGAAACAGATTGATTTTTATAAAATGTTGTGTTACGCCGTACGTAACACCTTTTTATGCCAGATCTATATTCTTGTAAAACGTTATTTTTCACATATGTTAAATAATTGTTGCGCGCCATCTTTTGATAAATATTTGCATTGTATACTTTCTGGAATGTTGTCAAGTAGATAACTTAATGCTATCATTCTCGCATTGTTAGATGACGTTATGTTATGACATTAGTCAAATTGTAATCTCTTTCTAAAACATACGATCATACATGCAAGAGACATGGCAGAGCGAAGCTTAGACGATTATGATAGACAGCTTAGATGTTGTTATTGATGTTGCTTAGAAGATCGAGTCTAGTTTTAGTAATTTAGTTTACTAAGATTTCGTTTGGAAAGTCTTTTGTAATGTGGTGAACTTTTACAGGAAGACCAAATCTGCAGAATTTTTATGCCGTAACTTTCCAGACCCATGATGATAAGATTATAATTAACCGGTAAACAAGCCAGCATGAGTTTTCAGAACCTTTGATCCCCTATTTTGAAATTCGAAGATGCAATTACCACCCATTTCGCACTTCCAAATTATTCGGACTCAAGATTATTCGGAATGTAGTTCGGATAATGTGATATTGTTACCATTATAATAATATATAGATGCCGAAATGAGCCCGTTCTATTTCCAATTTTGCTTATAAAGGGGATGGGTGAATCATCAAAAGGACTAAAAAGTGTACAACTTACAATCTGTTAAACTCCATTCATACTGAATGTCAAATATTTAAATTGGCAAACATACACAGTCGTAGTAGCGGAAATCGACATTAGATTTGATATGTAAGTAGTTCGATATTTAACAATACAGTGAATGCAGTTGTGTGCTATCCAGATGTGAGTCTAATTCAATATATTATGAATTATTCATCAATATATAGCTACCTGATGTGATCGCACACGTTCTGTAGTCTAGATTCGAATCACTATGGCTTGATTTAATTTAACGACTCGGCAATTTAGAACTGTTCAGTATAGAGAACGGATTCAAGTATCTCTATTTTCGCTCCGCTTTATAACCACTATTAAAGACCTGATCAAGCGTCGCGATATTTTTATTCAGTTATTTGATTCCTTGTTTGTTTATAGAAAGAAATAGCGTTTGAATTACATTAGTCATTGAAGGGTTTTAATGGAAATAAAAAAATGCATAAAATATTGTATTTATTCATTAACTTCAATTCATATTTCTCTTTCTTGCTCTTTCTACGTGATGTCTTTCATCTTTTCACAATATTTGTGTAACGAAATATGCCTGAACGTGAAAGATGATATAACATTTAATTATCGGTATATCGTACAAAATAAGGTCTATAAATAGTATTAATTAATCCTATGAAATCCATATGCAAAGAAGAATTAGTATACTTTTTTAAATCAGAAGAAGCCAGGAAAACTCTTCCAATATCTTTTATCCCGTTGTCCTAGGTGACCGACCGCATTCCGTCGGTCACAAGTCGCGACGCAATACCATGCGACACCATGCAACTAATATTTAACGTGCGACTTATAGCGTAAACGTACACAAATTAAAAAAAAACTTGATACCATTATCGCGATTCTCGTACACGTAGGACAACGAATAAGTTTAAATCGAAGGAATAATTCTAACTCATTAACAAAACTAAAAACGTATTTTATTGACTAATGTTTAAGTAAAGCTTTCAAATGCACCGCCTCGCCCCGCTATCGAAACAAATTAAACTGAATCCAGGAATCAATTAAAGGCATTAGAGCGGTCGGTCTCCGAGCGAGACCTGCAAATAGTAACAAATCGCTAGCGAATGCAATTCTCGGTCGGATCATTATTTGCAGCTGTGACGGCCACAGCACACGTTTTCTTCAATTGAAATAAATCAACTTCTATGTTACGTTATAAAGTTAAAGTATTTAATTGTATTTTACTGCTATGTGATTATACACGCTTGAAAAGAATATATTGTCGGCATTGTAGAGTATAAGTTAAATAGGCCTTAAGGCCTCAACCGATCGTCATGAAATTTTGCGCACACGTTGTCAGGTGTACAGAGAATGTCATTGCGTAAGTCATTAATTTACAATATCGGTTGGGTTATGTTACCCATCAATCGTAGTTATTTTACGCGGAATCAACTTGTTCAACAACAAAAAATTCTATCGTGAAAAACTAGAGACTAATGCGTGCAAAGCCGCGGAAAACAACTAGTACTTCGTTTATAAATTGTTTCCTTTCACACGCCAAAATGTTGGTAATAACAGTCATATGTCCATTTATAACACGTAACGCAATATTTATAACCGTACTATGTCTTGGTTCCTTGAATAAAATTGGCTTTTGGTTCTTATAACCGTGTCAAACATTCTCAATAATTTCCTTCCCCACAATCACGAAAAACACAACCGTAGGTGGAAACGATTACAGTTTGACAATAACTTCGATATAGAGCAATAAGTGGTCCTTTGTCTTTCCCAATTGAGTAAAAAAAGGAATTTCAATGCATCTGTTCTATTTTAAATACACATATATATGTAGTTTGTTCCAATTCAGGATGGAAATTTTGTAAACATGTTACCTTTTACGCGAGACTTTCTAAAGTCTAAAGTCGAAAATATTTTTGAAAAACTAATTTTTCTATTCTTTATACTTCACTTTTAAATCACGATTTCCACAAAATTACAACAGTGATTTGTTTACAAAATTTACATCTCGATTTGAAACAAACTATGAGTTGATGAACTGTTGATGACGTACAGCATACGCCATTTAGCTACGTGTATTTATACTGAACAGCAGGAGTTGAATGTACCGGCAGTCTTAGAAATGTTCCAGGCCATTTGTCTTGGATAATGCGCTTAGTGTATGTAAGTCCTTCGCACTAGACTGTAGAACATTTGGTTTATAACGGCGCAAATTGTCACCTCTACCGGTTCCTGCATTTGCAGCTACGTTTCAGAATTATTCTAGGATAATATTCTGAATTTCACGGCTTTGTTCGAACTGTTGCTATCCTTGATAAGCTGAGCAGAATATTGCAAGGAAGAAATATGGCTTGAATGAGGACGTTATGATTAAAATTAAGTAAGTTGCGTTTCAATGGTTGGATCATGTTGAAACGATGAAGGAAGCATGAATTTAAAGGGCAATTTGTGTTGCAAAAGTAGCAGTGTTTGTAGAGGTAGTCCAAGACGACCTACCTGGTCATATTGTACCATTTAAAAAAGCTTTTAGTACCCGTCACAGTACAGCAAGTATCTATAGACGTATGGATGTTAAAGAAGCGAAAGGCGTGTGCCAAGACTATGAATATTTGGTGGGTTAAGTAAATACCTTGCTAACTAAATGGGTAACAATTACAGATTCGCATTAGAAATTTTATTGTCATGTCATACATGGAACCTACCTATGTTTTATTTTTCTGTCCACTAGTTTTATTTTACTATCCTGCCTTCTTTTGTATCCCTAATATAAATTGTGAACTTCAAGATGATCGGTTGATTAGTGTTAACGTGAATGCGTGACACACAAACTCATATTCGCATTTATTATATTAGGTAGGACATATATATTGTGAGATTAAAGTCGATTCCGCTGGGACTAAGTTATTCATGAAACTCCTACGAGCTCGGCTTAGCTCACATTCAGTACAGTTAAGACGTGCTAAGTAAAATTGTAAGACAAAATTCTGCAAAGTACTATATTTTGTCGACAAAGCTTTCCTTTAAGGCATTGTCTTCTAAAAGTAAAAATTATATATGTGCCGAAGACTAAACCCCATACCCCATCTTGTCCTGGTAGTCCTTGGTCGAGCAGGGCGATATTCTCCGCTGGATTACGAACAGCAACGAAACATTTTTAAACCAGAAGTACTACTGCCCAGACTCTATCGAAGCATGGCCTTATAAAGCTTCCGTCTCGTTGTCGAACGAAGGCCGCCGCTGTCCACCTTGTTCGTCAAATTGATGTCCGTGCTATTGACATCCTCCACTGTTCATGGTATTGACATCTGACATCCACTACACTTCGCGCCATTGACATCCTAAACACCTCGGGCTATTGACATATTCTACGCTTCGTACTATTGACATCTCCAATTTATATGTTTTAATACACACACACATATATATATATATATATATATATATATATATATATATATATATATATATATATATGTATATACATAGGCTAGTATAATAGTTTTCTTACTTTCGCAAAGGTGTCGTATTCTTGAAATTTTATTAAAGTGTATAAACGGCGAGCCGTATAATTTAATTGAACGTATCTTCCGTAGCTTAACTAGCTCTAACTATTCCAAGAATCTTCGGGGAGGTCGTCGGTTGAGGATTATACCAGCTCCCAGCCTCTGCTAAGTCAGTAATGTGCGACACACTGACTCTTTGTTCGGTGAGCATTTGAAGCATACTTAATACGACACCAGTTCCGCTTCACCCGTCATTTGTTATACGCCACGTTAAGTAAAAAAGTATGTAGCGTGCCGATTTTATGGACAAGCCGGCCCATGCTTGTTTTGTAGCTCTCTTGGAAGGCTAGGTATTATCGGTTGAAAACTCTGGCTTTATTCATACAAAGTAAAATACAAACAATATAAATTGCTTGTATACTTTTGTTACAAACTTGATATTTGTATATTTTACCAGATAGATATTGCGAATGCGTCTTTGTACCAATGTTAAAATATTTCTCACTAGCTGTTGTCTGCAGCTTTCGCAAACATTAGTTTCTAGTCTTCTAGTTAGAAATTCTTGTAATTTGGAATTGTAGGTAAATGTCAACACTTTGTTATTTGTTGCTGTAATAATGTATGTATGTGGCAAAAAGACGTTATTGTCGTGTCATACATTACGATGAAATAAAAAGTACCTATTGTCATTTTCTGTACTCCTGATAATGTGTGTACAAAGTTTAATAATCATCGGTTAAGTCGTTGAAGAGTTAAAGCGTAACAAACAAACTCACATTTATAACATTAGGGTCTGCAGTGGTCAAACAAAAATCCGGTGTGTTTCTTGTAGTTTTATTTCGCTTTGTATTAATAATACTTACGACCAGACCAGTTCTTATCTGTTTAATATTTTCGATTACTGTTACAACGGAAGTTCTGCGACATATGTATGTCACTAGTACGGTTGTGAGTAATATTATAAACGATTTAATGATTTAACTACGTGCAAGGATAAATTACTATTTATGTCCTCGTGACCGATTTTGATACGGGTTTATTTTGTATTTTGTATATCTAGTAACATCCGCAAAAGTCCAATTTACACGTGCATTGTAAACTTTTGTGTATAAAAAGAAATTAAAATGAAAGAGGTTATGAGAAAGACATACATAGCAATTTTTGTAATGAAGGAACCAGTTAGATATTCGCAAAAGTTCCGTTAGAAAGTGGATGAAATCAGTTCCAAATACAACATGTATTTTTGAATTTACCCCTACCACTTGAAACAATATCATAAATACCATTTATGACCATTGAATTGGTAAACATCCAAAATGCAAAACGTTATACATAGTAAGGACACTCTCTATATGGGCAGACTATGACACTACATCGTCCTGTGAGATTCTAATAGCGTAGAATGAAGAAAGACGAAACTTAAACGCTTAATACGATTTATGTTAACAAAAAAAGAAAGACGTTAGTTTAAGCAAAAAGAAGAAAATAAGATCCCATAGATATAGAGTGAGAGCATATTAATGTTAATTTTTTATTTTAGTATTTTAGCCAAGTTTGCCTTTCTCGAGGTCTGTATGTAAGCTGGTATAAAGGAGCTCTAAGTTTAAATTTTATAAAGGTATTATGGCCTTTCAGAACGAAAGTCGAGATGTTGAAAACTAGAGTTTCCAGCGAGGCACCTTCCCTTCGCGGAAATCTTTCAACATAACTGGAAATTGAATATAAGGTAAAGTTACTTGTGTTAATTAATGTAATAACGGAAGCTTCATTATGAATGAGATGAGATAAGGTACTTAAGAAGTATACTAATAAATGTCAGTTTGAATGGCAGGATCAGAAATTAGTTTCGAAAGAGAAAAGTTAAAAGGGGATGTTCTGATCAAATTTGAAAAGGTATGATGGGTGATTCAGGTATGTTTTAACAGTGGTAAAGGCCACAATAACAACATCTGTTACACGAACAGGCTGGCGCGAATGGTGAAATACACGACCTCACAGTCGTGAAAAATTAGAGTTTCGCGTGATCCGGTGCCGAAGGCCTAATTTAAGTCCACTTCCCCTTCCCATCCATTTCTAACAAAGATAGCATAGGAAGGTAAGGAGAACTTGACCGGGGTAATAATAGCAATAGGAAATGTCATTTTATGTTCGTCGTCTCCTCTGTTCATTAAATTACTCGTTTGCTACCTTCTAGTATAAAAAAAATGTTGAAAAGATGAACGAGAGACTGGCAGTGGAAATTTAAGTTGCAAAACCGACCAGATTGTTGACTGAAGAAATACCGTGTTAAAACTACTTAGTTTATGATTATAGAAAAAGGAAGTCTATAGGATACAATGGTCGAGGGTTGGCTAGAGGTAGTTAGTAAGACATAAAAGCATTCAAGTTTCCAAGTTAAATTTCTCATTACTAAAGTAATACCCATTGGATATGTATATATGTGAATAATATCAGGCTGGTAATCCCCAGGTCGACTAGAGTTGGCGTTTTATCGACACGTATGTGCCAAGAGGATAATCCGCTATTATGGCGCGGGTAATTGCCAGATATCGACATATCGATAGTCCGAAGATTACTGCACCTCACTTTGTCAGGTTTAAACGAGATAGTACAAACTGTAGACATTATTCATAGCATTTTAAGCCTTGTAATTTTACTTCAATACTGGCCGTTAAGTTTAATAAATAGATTTCAACCTTAATATAAAATCATCAACACCTCAAGACCTAATGAAATAGTGAATGATTATTTAAAGTTATTATTCTTGTTGGCGACAACAAATATTTCTTTTGATGATACTCCAATGTGTTCATCATTTGTCTGTATGTCCTATATATAGTGTAATTTACGTCTTTTTTTGTTACATCTAACAATTTATTTTAAATTGTAACGATTCAAATATAAAATTATATAAATAAAAAAGTTGAAATATAATATTCATAGGTTTGAACCTCAATAAAATGGTGCAAATAATATATCGTCGTATTATTAAACTCTTGTACAACGATAAAATATTTGAAGATTCCGCCGGCACGGAGGTCTGGAATATAAAGGAACGGAACTATGCGACGTTTTCTCATCGTCTCCTTCCAGTTGAATGTAATACTGCAGGTGGTGGGGAAAAGACAAGAAACTTTACTGTACAAACTTCTTTTCAAACACCTACCATGAGCTAAAATGGGTTGAGATTCAATTATTTAGACTAATACTCAAATAATTCAAAAATAGTAAAGAAATTTATCAATTTGTAATAATTTGCCAAAATTTGTATCGAATTTAGACGAGAATGATCACATATTTGACTAGCTGTTTCCTGCGACTTCATCCGCGTGGAAATAAATTCGAGAAAACAATTCCGAGGGTTTTTCACATTTTGCGCGGAACCCTAAATATTTTGCTTAAATTAAATTAGCCTATTTGAATCCCGACAATATTAGCTATCTTCCAGTAAAAGTCCCATCCGAATTTTCCAAGTTCTGTCGTTTCGGAGATTACCCGGAATAAACAGACAGACAGACAGGCCGACAGAATTCTTTTAAAATTGTATTTCATTATAAGTACCGTATATACATCATGTGTATTGAGTATGGAAAAGTTATTTTGATATTGCATACAGCCACTTCAATTTTATTTATTAATATATACATATACTCCAACAATCAAACATCTCACAAAGGAAACTCTATCAATTTACTTCTACGATATGGAATAAGGCAGAATTATAATGCAAGAACTAAAAGAAAAATGTAAAGAAAAACCCTTGATCTATACTATAGTTATTTAATAAATCCGACGAGCTTGTTTCCTTGAACGCGCTAATCTCAGAAACTATCGAATTAATTTAAAAAATATCTTGTTATTTTGACAGCTCAATGATTATGGAAGGTCATAGGCTATTTAACATCACGCAATGACTCTTAGAGGCGGAACAGAAAGAAAAAGAACATAAATTTAGGCAAATTCCTCATAACGTACTCAAGCGAATCACAGTAGAATATTACTTAATATAAGCATGATTAAAATTAAAGAGGGAACATCAGTAAAGAAATTATTATTGCGTAGTGGAATTAGAAATTGTATCATGGAAACAATATCTATAGAAATGCTACAGGAATTCTCATCAACAACAATTGAGAAATTAATCATAAAATGTTTCTAGTAAAATTCGAGAAACCATAGTAGTAACCGGATAGGTCGAAATACGAGTTCCCCTTTCTTCTTGGAGCTGTGAAAGCACTGCAGCAGAAATTGTCGTCTCTTGCAATAGATCGGAATGATTTATTCATGTACTATATCTGTTCTCATAATACCGTGTGCGAGACATGTTTATGACTTTTAGATGTGCCACTGAATAGCGCTGTGAATTATGGACGGAGGTTTAAAAATGAAAACGATTAATATAGTAGTCGCCGAATGGGTAATCAATTTCAAATGTCTATCGAAACGAATTTTATCTCTGATATCTATAGCCCGGGAGCCGACGATGCTAAACTTGTACATCCTCGAGCGTGATGCGGACCTATTGCATTTTGAGAAAAGGGAAATTGTGGGAAAAGGGTCTACAGTCTTTATTTACTATTTCTATTACGGCTTGTTGTAATCGTCAGATTATTTTATCACGTTATCCTTGAACTATTTCCTTTAAAATAAAACGAAGAAAGGCTGCCCTCGAGGATGTTCAGGTGACGGTCTTGTACTAGTTCCTGATCGCCGCACTCCCTTACATCGCGCTCAGATCTCCAGATTATTGAAATGCACACTTATTCACACGTTAACAAACCCCCTATCTTAATCTGACGCGCTGTAGTATCTCAGATGATCCTTTTTTTTACATAATAACGGGCTACCCTACACTAGCGGTTCTACATGGATAACTGTTTTGGTGTGGGGTACCAATTTGGTCGACATATAGCGATTTTTTCTATCTAATTTAATATCGTAAAGGAATATTGCAAATGTGTAAGAATATAGTCAGCACTACCAAGAATTTGTAATGTATTATTACAACTATAATCTTCACGTAATCTAGAGAAATAAAAGTCTTTCTATTTAAAGAATACAATTTGACATTAATGACCTTTCTTTGTTACAGATTTAACGCGCGCGCAAACTTCAAAAGGAATTCGAATGTAAACTCTGATGGAAATAACCCCTATGGCTATAACATATGGCTGCACGCACGTACAAACACCTTAAAATAAAATGGCTAACAAAACAAGCTATAAACCAATACATAAACACAATGAATCTACAAAGTTTAACAACAAGACTTTATATGAACAAGAACCTGAGATAGCGAACAACAGAGCATGCATAGAACTAACAGCTCGATGTAATTTCGTGATGAATTTTAAAAGAAACTATAAAATGAAATTTGAAAAACATAATAAGATCAAAGTGACGAGTAGAAATGCGAATACATTGTTTCTTTTGTTAAGGATACCATTGCGTTGGTGCATTTTGATGAATCGATGGACAGTGTTATGCTTCTTGATATGTTGTGCTTCAGCGCTAAAAGAGCAGAAGTTTGCTATCGAACCACAGGACCAGGTGAGTTTTGTATTGACTGAAATATTTTTACAGTTTTAGTGACAAACAGTAGTAGCTTGCAGTAATCGACCAGCATGAACGACGTAGTGAGGTGCCGGAGGCACACCCTCGTGCCTTCCTATCCTTCTTAAAATTTCTCCCTTGCGCGTTGCGAATGCGTATGGTTAGATGCAGTCACTTAACGTCATTTAAATGCTTAATCTATATAAATTACACCATTTCTCTATCCCATCCTACTTTCCTTATGATTATTAGGTTTCATTCTCTTTTCTACATACTTTCTACTTCGCAAGCATGTTACAAATTGTGAACTGAGCGAATCAGTGACAATTTCACATATAATTTCTCAACAGTTTATAAATTTTAGATGTCAAACCTGTCAAATTGTGAACTTATATTTTGCTTGCTTGATATTAGCTTACAGTTTAAGTTACAATGATAGATACTAAATTAGTTTATTAAAATTTGTTCACGAAAGAAGAAATAGATTTGTTGCATTTGACACGATACGTTAAATTGTTGATGATTCATTCAGTTCACACTTTGCGGACATGTTTATTATATTCCTAGTCCAATTATAAACCAACGACGTTCACAATCAATCGGTGATAGTTATACATCTCCCATCCCAAAATTAAAGTATCCAAGCAAGCCAGGAATATTCAAACATTTTCCCCTTTTTCATCCCTTCCTCGTCTCTTCTTCGTTATTTATCCCCTTCTTACGCAAAGAATGGCATAACATAAACGATGGTATTTGGGTTCCTATGCAGTACTCCTATTTTAATAAAGGAAAACAACATTAGATTCTATTATATTATAAGCAAGACCATGAAGTTTTCCTCAACGTGGAAAATATTCCTTCAAATTCCTATCATAATTTTCAGGAGGCTTAATTACTTGGGTATTGTTTGAGCTATTTATCAGAACAAATCAAATTATACCGCAAACAAAATACCTCGTTCAAAGTTATTCGATCGCCCATCATTGTATTACCCATAATTTTATTGAAAACAACCAAAGCAAAATATTTTGTAAAAGGCTACGAGTAAAAGGGATGTATCTAACGCTTTATCATATGAGACATGCCTATAAATTTATGTAAGCATGTTTCCGTCCTTTGTAAATCGTTCAATTATTTTTAGTTAGTTATTTAGTTTATCAAAGAAAATATTAGTCAGGCGGCCGGCCGTAAAAACTATAGCCATAAACCTATATGGATAAATTGAATACGGTCCCCACACAAAAAAGTGGAAAAGGGCAAGGAGACTTACATACAAGGTCTAACGTTATGTAGTAAAAAACACAAAACACAGGTAGTCACATGGACTGACGACGGATCTGAAAACTAAAAAGAGTTAGGAAGGAGCGTCAATTGTTTAAAAATAACAAAAATAAACTCTTGCAAACAGGCATGTTGGTGACGCATGATGAGCACGTTGTACACGCGAACCTGTAACATTGTCCCTCTACCAAATCTAACGCGGCTAATGAAGTGTTCGCTTCAAAAACACACACCAGTAATGTAATCATAAAAAAATGAGAGTGTATTTGTTTAGTGTATTTAATAAAAATGTAAATACGATGCCTAACGTTTTGTAGTAAACAAAATAATCAATATAAAGCATTCCCTTCGTATAGGCATCCTTCCCGACAACAATATTTCATAAAAACGATTATCTTACTCGACTTCAGCGATATTTGTTTTTGCCTATACAATTGAATATAAAAGTAGTTCAATATAACCCGTACGTATCAACCGATGAAGAAAAAAAGGAGAATTTCAAGCGCACAGCGCGCTCCGGGCAAGGAATTTTTAATATCCTTGGATATTTTCAATACAGGGCCTTCATGTCAACTCCAGTTGCTTACATAAAGAATAATATTGGCCAAGCTTATTATTCCCCTGGGTTTCATTCGAGAAAAGTTTGATTTATGGAAACGTAATTTTTGAAATTAACATTCCGCTGTATCCGTGCCGAAACTTTGATTTTTGGTACAGAGCGACATTTTAGAATTTCCCGAATCATTTATTTGTGTTCTTACATTTAAAACTTCTCACTTTTGTTTTCGTCACACGTGTCAGTTAAATTTGGGGCGACGAAATATTTTGTAACGTTTCGCTGATCATGTTACATCTAACGACTCTTTAAATGTTTTTGAAAAGAAATTAAATGCGTAACTTGTTTATATCCATGCAAAATAAACCGAAAATTATTTATAATAAACATACGCGTTTGTGGTGACATAAATTCACAACGCGTCGATGATCTTGCTTGCGTTGGCGTCCTAATCGCGTTCAACGCGCGACTTCCGCGCACCTAAAAACGTCGTGTGTAAAGACCCTTGTGTCTTCTAATCCTACTAGGATAGTGAGAAGCAATGAGCCTTGAAAACGCTTGGCTCTTTCTATTAAACCTCATAAATATGAAATTTGATAGACCCGAATCAGAACCAATACTACAAGTAATGAAATTTTTTTTAAATATAAATTTTCAAATGTAACACAAAATCTTACCTTTATTCGGGATCGCTAGATGTTGGCTCTAGTTCCAATGCTCTGTAATTCTCACTGATATCACTTCACTTATTGTAAATAATTAGCACTTTTAATTTCCTTCCTCTGTAATTCACTTTTACACTAAATCCGCTTACAATTTCAAAAATCATACCGGCTGCAACAAATTAACCATTTTTAAATACGACAAGGGGTAAATTAAGCGATTGCGGCGTATCGACTGATTTAATTCAATGTACAAACACTATTACATGCATATATATAAAATTCTATGACCGGTCAAAGACGTTCACATTCACTAAAACTTGTATAACAATAGAAAATGACCTTAGTTATTTCTTATATTTACGCGAATACATTGGAATAAAACTAATCTTACGGATTTTTTACGCTGTTTTGTTTCGAGTACTTTACACTGCTCACGGTCACGGGCGAGACTGAGGTGTCAGACGTCCGAATGTCAAAAGTTGCTAGCGAAGTACCCACTTATTTTCAATTAATTACTTCTGTTCCGATCTATACAGTATTTATGGTTTGATATTTAATTTTATTAATCAAGGGTGGTACTCAAGCCGGTGGTAATATACAGCCATCATCCCTATTGAAATTAGGATGTTGAAATAGATATTTTTGGCGCGATCCTGGTGTACCTCTCTTGCTTCTTCTACATTCATACATCTATGCATACAAGATCGTCGGTTCCGGGTATTCCTTGTATCGCCCTTTTTAGTATGTCAGTACTCTGATCAAATTAAATTCGCCTTAGATGTCCTACTACCAAATGTAACGTTTAATTAATTTTATAAATTACTTTTATGATTTAATCAACTTCATTAATTTTAATAAAGTTTTTTGATTGTGCACCGAATGTCACTCTCGCGCGAAAGAACAAAGCGCTCGGCACGAAGTTAGACGAATTTCCAAGAGTAGTTGTTGATACATGTTATTTGTTACTTACCGCTGGCTATATTAAATATTATCGGTTTGTGGCGCTGATAGAAGTACTTTTGAATAAGGATTATCTATGTATGTGTGGGTAAAGAGAAGAATTCGTCTAGCGATGGTTCGATAACTGCAAGTTTTATTCTCGGCGCAGTTATCTGCCAGGGTGTCTAAATCGCTCTATAGCACTTGGAGGAAGGGTGTTTCGGCCGTACTCGCCAGAGATATTAGATAACATATCAGAAATACTCCAAGCGAAGTAAATATAAAGTGACGGTGAATACAAATTTTGAACAAAACGGCAACTGCAGCATAGACTAGCTACTAGACATAGACAGCTAGACCGGCGACGTAAAACAAGAGGAAGCAGGAACCCAAGAACCCTATAGCTTTTTCTTCATTTTTTTTATTTGCCAGCAAGTAATTAAATGCCATTTGTATTGTATTTAGCTTGCTATATTTCACCTAAACAAATAAATAACATGACACAAAGCTACTCACGTTTGCAACATAAATTTTTGTTCCGTTACTTTCTCTTCATTCATCCTTTCAACATTGCATTGTTATCAACAGAAAGTAGAAATATCATATAACTGGATTTTTCTACACATTCGGGACCAAACAGCCATTTGGTTTCCGCGATTATATGTTGCTAATAAAAGCAAATTTATATTGCACAATACTATATGTATTTTATTCTAAGGACAAAGAATGCTGACCATTAACTACAGCTGTGGCACTAATTTGTAGTTCCAGACTTGGCAAAGATTAATTGTTTTTATAAATTTCTATTGTAGTATATGTATATGTCACTAACTGATTGTGAACTTTGGCAGATTATAATCGGACCAGACAAATTGAAACGAATCATTCACAATTTCAAGTTTCAAATATAGGATAGGTTAGACATGATAGTTATTGATAACAACAATACCACGGTTCATGAGATACAGCCCAGTGACACGGACAGACCGTCAGACAGACACACGTTCCTGTTTTAAACTTTGGGTACGGAACCCTAAAAATACAGTTCACAATCGGTACCATAATGGTATTATTTTATCTATATCCAATATAAATTAGCTTTCTAAATAGACTGAAATGTTCACAGAGTGCTGTTGTTGGGTCCAGAGTGACGCTGCCGTGCAGGGTGGAAGGCAAAGTTGGGCAGCTGCAGTGGACTAAAGATGACTTCGGTCTGGGCACTCATCGACATCTCACAGGCTACGAGAGATACAAAATGGTCGGCAGTGATGAGGAAGGTAAGAATAAGTCGAACTATTTATACACTGGCTATCGCTAGCGATTTGGTATTAAGTAGAGTAGAGCTTACAAAAATCATATCTTGCTATGGGAACAGTTAGCTTTCGTTATCATTAGGTTTCCCGACATTTTATATACCTTATCACATATTCATCATCAAACTGGTTACCTACCAATATTTACGCTCACTTATGAGAGATTATTCTACCTTGTCATTCCTTCATGCCAAAAGCAAGCCTCTCAGTGTCAGGCACAACGCCCTCAGCCACAGTTTTCTTTTACAATGTTGTTTCTAATCTTATCATACAGAGAAACATATAGCACACTTCTCATGGACCGCATCTCGCTCATTGAGAATTCTTTTCATTAATTTAAAAAATACCAATTGACACTTAAAAATTGTACTTTGATACGCTATCGAATTCCGCCCACACGCGCGACGTACAGAAATTGATAATGGCGCCTCATTTATTTTTAACAGACACCATTTTGAATTTTAATCACCCTCATAAACTTCCGAAAATGGTGTTAGGAAAAGAATAATAAAATATAACGTTGAGAAATCGTAGAGTAAAAAAAACTATTCAACTATCAACTGCCAGTATTAAAAACACCGTATAGGGATTTCCAGACAACTTTTGCCAATAAAATTTCGTTATTGTGTTAAAAAAATAGATTCATTGCTATTGATGTCTGTTTTTAGAACTACTAGCTGTTGCCCGCGACTTCGCACACATTCGTTTTTTATTATTCTCGCTAGTAATTTCCTATAGTCGATTCCGCTTATGTAACTTGGATTTTTTATACACGTTATTATAAATTTAGGTTATATTTTTCTATCCCACGGGAACAGGTTTTTTTCGGAATAATAGGTTTATCATTATGTCCCTTTATGTAACCCTAACGATAATTATGTGTGCGAAATTTCATATTGATCGGTTGAGTAAGGCGTTATTACATAAAAAAACAAACAATCTTCCATTCGATTTTGTAATATTTACTAGTATAAAACTTGTTTTTAGTAAATTAAATTGTGAAATACAACTAATATTAATTATTCTTCCACAGGCGACTATTCTTTGGATATAAGAGAAGTATCGTTGGAAGATGACGCTACGTACCAGTGTCAAGTCAGCTCTGGTCCAAGAGGTAAGTGTTTTCGATTGACCAATGATTCCTATGTGAGCAATAAAGTGTCTATCTATCTTATTAACATATCAATTTAAACATGAAATTTATTTAATTAATTTAAATATGCCGCCCATAACAAATGCCAAACATTTTGGTGTGGTCGGAGATAATCAAGCTAACTTGACCGTGTGAAGTTACCCCAAATACTATCTACATCCGCAATAGTTCATAAATTACGAATGCGCTGAATTTTTAAGAAAAAAACTTGTTCACATGCATTACGGGGTTGGCGGATGCGGCAGCCGTAAAAGCACCGCGGATGCTATGCTGTGCTCCACGCGGTTGCTGTACGTATCGCGCGGTTGCGGTTGTAGTCAATACACAGCGTTATCGCGGCTGTTCGCGCCCAGTCATCCGCAGTGTTAACCGTGACAAGACGCTTTTCGCAACCGCGTCCGCATCCGCTCAGTACGTGAGGGCTCTTAGACATTATATAAAAGTACATGAAATCTTATTTCTCTTACATCTAATAAGAAACCTGTAACACAAATATTTTGCTTTGAAAGTATCTGTTAAATAAAATATATTCGTATGTTTAAGTGATGTTCAAAGCGAAATAATCTGACGTCTTGTATTAGGATATTCCTTTGAGCGTTAAGTCAGGTCTGCGTGCCTGTGGGGGAATACCGTCACTAATATTTACTTGAAAATATGGTATTTCAAAATATATTTCATAGTTAATTTCTAATGCTATTTTAAATTTACAGTTAGTAAAATAATAATAATAGTATCTACATGTGCGTGTAAAGAGATGTTCAACGAAGACTTTTGTACATAACTCAAGATTTATGTGCATAAATAAATTTATTTTTATACTAGCTCTTTTTACCCTTAGATGATTCCCCACTCTTCACAACCGGTCAACCCATTTGGGGTACAAGAAGGCACAGTGGAAATTTCTTTATCACATCGGAGAATTAACATGGTATGATAAAAGTACACTTACCAATTTAACTGACAGACTTTTATCAGAAGATAACAGATTATTAATTATTAATTTTGTTAAATAATATCTATAAAATTATCGCATACCTATTTTATTGACAATAATAATTCCATAATTATTAATATATTGAATACAATATATATTAGAATTATTTTGTTAATTATACATTTTAGTTACACGTACATTTGATAAGGTGCCAGCACATTATCAATTTGCGAGGGTTATATACATACACACATACAGATATACACTCGAAAAAAAACCCTCCTGTCTCTCAGTCAGGCAAAAATAATGTCCAGTTAGTACAATTGTTGATAATTCGTCATGTGTCCCTTACCGCTAATATATCTGAATCCAATACAGTCCCTATATGGTAATTGTTTTTTGTCCCTCAGTTTATTTAGGGTTATATTTGGATAACATGTGCGCGGGAAGTTCGTTAGGGTTGTATCGGACGTACATCGAGATTTATTGGACAAGTTTTAATAGTCGCTGCGTTAAATTATTGTTATTGTTTTAATAATACAGAAAGATGATAAATTGTTTCACCAACGCTCATGTTTTTGTATTTTATCAATAGTGCGGATTCCTTTTTTTGAGAACATACTAGCCGCCAAAACTGACATCCTTTTGCAGTGTTTTTGAGACACCTAAGGAATTAACTGATCC
This sequence comes from Papilio elwesi, assembly GCA_029849275.1. Classification (NCBI taxonomy): domain Eukaryota; kingdom Metazoa; phylum Arthropoda; class Insecta; order Lepidoptera; family Papilionidae; genus Papilio; species Papilio elwesi. Next base: position 3,684,184 of record CM056713.1, read on the forward strand.
TGACACTTCCCTTCTATTCTATCGCTTCTCGAAGAGAGCTGGAAACTCATCTGCAGTTAGAGAGGTTCATGAACGTCGGTGATCAATTAACACTAGGCGACCCACAGCTCGTTTTTACCCTCATACTAAAGAAAAAAGATGAGAAGAGATATATACAGTATCTTTCCTTACCGCCTGTCTTCTGTCCAGCCGGTCCATTCATGCAATGGCACTACGGTGCTCTGCCTCTGGTTTAGACTATGTTATAGGCGTATAACTTTTATAGCCCTAGTTATAAGGTAAGAAAAAATGGATGGATAGGTTAAGAAGTGACATGATTAAGAATGAAGGGTCGACTGAAACGGCGGACGATAGATCGACGTAGATGAAAGCCTGCTGTGCCAACCCCATATAAAGTGGGAACAGGGCAGGGAAATGCAATATTTAAATTCACCTGAGCAAAATAATTACAATAACCGGAAATAAGTCCGTAATAACCCAACTTAATTATAAGCTTCATAATAAAACGTAAGCGAGCTTATTCGTTGTCTCCGCTGTTTAATCTTTGAAAAAAGCGTAGAAGAACTTTGTCATTCGCAGCCCTGTAACTTGTGTTAATTACGAGGGACATGGCTGGGGAGAGGTGACTCCATAAATAGGATGAGTCACGCTTAACTTGGAAAATAAAATGTGACAGATAGCCGTCGCGTCGCTGCAGTCTTTGAGACTGAAATAATTTCATTTGGCGCACATTTTCGTGGATAAAAAGTTTTTACTTTGAGAACCTTTTACGTCGAGAAATATGGTTTAACAATGGTGTTCTTTCACGACATTGGCTTATAAAGTCCTATTGAATCTAAGTTAAAAAAATGCTTGAAACACTTATCACAATGAATGTATGTGGCGATTTGTAGCCGAATTTTTAATCGCCGATTAGAATCTGGTTTGGAAAATCTGCTCGTCGGTTACGGGTGGTCCACTAATTTCATCGATATCTAGGGCGTTCCATACTAACACTACCTCTCACTTTTGCAACATAAATCTGTTTCGTTATTCTCTTTTCATTCATCCTTTCAACATGCCCGAACTGTAAATAACATTTTAAAACTACACACATTTTGATATAACAAAGACTTAAAGGAATAAACGAGTAGAAATAATTTAGAGAAGCCATGAAAAGTTCTTTATAATATTCAAATGAAACCCAAACCTTTGAAACCCGAAATATGACAAGGGTGGTGATAGGGGTAGGTACTGTTGCAAACAAAATGGTGCCACCCTTTGGGATCGTTTGAACTCTAAATAATCCATACGTAACTTTAGGCGACATAGACTTTCTAGACATAGCCCCAAGTCAACTAGTTTAATAACAGTTCTTGGACAAGTTTTATTATCATTATAAAACTATCTGTGTATATAAATATAAGGCGATGTCTGTATCTCATATGCACTTCAACTGGACCGATTTCGATGAAATTTTCAGACGTTCAAATATGCTTAGTGCAGTTAAGTTTGGTAGCGATCGGATCAACATAATTAGTGCTACCCGCGCAAAGCCGGGGCGCATCATTGGTTTTCACTCATCACTCTGTCAAGGAATCTTTTTATGCAAAGAAATAAACGTTTTTCAAAATGTGATGTACACGAAAAATGAACCAAGATTGTGACTTAAAAAGACGGACATATATTATTTTGTACTATCATAACAAAATGCTCGCTGAATGGAGGGCTCATTGGGTCAAATGGCGGTCAAGTACAGGTCGACGCAGCGTAGGCAGGAAAAAAGATACAAGCGAGCAAGCGGTTCACCTGATATTAAGTTAACGCCACCCATAAGCATCGGCATCAAGGAAATGAGTTGCAGACATGTTACCTACTTTTAATTTTTACAGTGGTAGAGCCCGCAATAACAACATCTTTTGCACGAATGGGCCGGTTCGACCGGTGAAATACCACGACGTCACAGAAGACAGGCGTGAAGTAGAAGTATTCTGCGTTTCGCCTGATGAGTGACGTGCCAGAGGCCTAATTGTAGTCCTCTTCCCCCTCCTACCCTTTTCTAATAAGGAAATGTTGGGAAGGGGAAGAGGATTTGACGGATGAGGAGGGGAGGGACAGGGAACGGAAATGTCCTTTTTTCTGTTTGTCCCCCTCCTTTGTCCATAAAGGTAGGCAACGCATCTGCAACTCATTAGGTTGTTGCGGATGCCTATGGGTAGCGGTACTTATTTTCAGGTGCCGCTTGCTCGTTTGCCACTTTATAATATAAAAAAAAATGAACAGAGAGGGAGATAAACAGAAAAAAGATATTCCCTTTTCCTATCTATCCCCTGCCCCGCCACATCCTCTTCCTGTATATTTATGTATACGTAATATAATCCAACCTTTGATGGATTGTGTTAACAAATTCGCTATTCGTTCCTTTAATTCAAATTTCGTCGTTTTCTTTGCCATATTATAGAAAGAATCGTCTGCCACGTTCCAATAAAGCAAGCTACATCTTTATCGTACATTTCGTGTGGACGTGACGCGCATACTAAGTCAAAATGAGCTAGCTACACAGAACCAGGTTATTTTATTCCGTTGCAATAAAAAAGTTTATTTTGTCGAAGCAATCGTAGTTTTGAAATTAATTGTATCTGCAATTTTTTGTATGACGTCGATTCAATGTTGTTTAGTATAAGTTGACAGTTTCCTAGTTTTTTTCCTTGAAGGAAGGTTTTACACGAGCTGAAGGAATTTAGTAAGAGAATTTGCTTGAGAAAACGAATGAATAAGGAAACAGTGGCAAAGCTATATGTCAATGGTCAATTTAGATGTATAATATTTCTTAAAGAAGAGGGATTTCAATTCGGCATTATCTCTTCTTTTAATAAGAAGAGAAATGCCTTCGCATATCCGACCTTGCGATGGCAAGTGCGAATTATGTCAGACACGGAACGACTAATAATCTCACAGTATTCATTCCGCGTATGGTGGGGCTATATGATCGTTTTGGTACACTACGAGCTTATTCTTAACGAGACCAGGCTAGGATATTGTTTTACATCGTAACATCTACGCATGGTTCGTCAATTAAGGGTTCTCCTTATTTCGTTATAATTTTCGGTCGTTTAGGAGGAATTACCTCTGAAACGTCCTCAACCAACGCTGCTCCTCGTTTTTGCAATATACACTTACCTTTTAATAATCAGTTGAACACACTGTCTTAAGTTTCGTAGTTTTATATATGTAAGTAAATAAATAAATAAATAAATAAATTTCTATTTGACACGATCCTAGCACACATCTCTCGACACGTTCTACGTGCAACACCCACGGATACGCGTTCGTCTGTTACGGGGCCTTATATCACTAATCTGATTGGTATAAGTTCCCCTTGCACGTATCCTGTCAACGCTGCCACTCACTTTTTTGCAACATAAATTTGTTTAATTACTCTCTCTTCATCCCTCCTTCTCTTCCTCAGCCTCTTCAACATGTCCGAATCACCAAAGAATACCTTTCTCAATTCTAAAAACATCTTTTTCATTAAAAATCATTTTTCTTATTTTTTACAATTTTCAAATTTTTTTTTGTTATTTATGTGTTTTTATGAATTAATGGGTCAGTATTCTAATCTTTATAAAAAATCGCTTAAATTATGAAGTGAATTACGATAAAATCTAAAATTGTGTCTATCTGACTACAAATTACATTGACCTAGGAAGTATTCAGTGTGTATTCGTAAAATATTGCAAGCTTTAGAAAACAGCTTAGTTGGCGCAGCGAGCGAGCTTCTGAGAATATTTATTTATATTTTTACGACCTTCGATCTTAAGACACTATAATGTATTTATTAGGTTGCTCCTTCTTTGTCTTTATTATAAATATGTAATAATATGATGTAAGTAATAATTTAATAGATAAGCCAAAATATTAATTTCACGCCCGTATACAGGAGCGGTAGACAGAGATTACAGATTTCTGTTTGTTGCGATCCGCACATCTCTCTCGTTTTTTCAACATTCATCTACGCACACATGTTAGTTGGTTTTAGGTACTTTTTTAAAATTTAATTGTTAAAGAACAAGGGAACCTTAAGGTTTTTTCCGTAATAAACAAACGTATACTTAAGCAAGATTGTTCAACGCCATTTTCGCACGGATGTTTTTCACCTTCCCCCTTGCAAATTATCGAGATAACAAGTTTCCGGGCCTGTGACTTAACTTCATTAGCAACTTTAATCTGAATTCAAAACTTGTCAAGTCCCGCATAGCTTGGTGCTGAGATATGAATGCTGTGTCAATTCTTTGAACGGAAATTTCAAACCCAATGGCATTAATTTAACAGCTTATTACTAAATAATACTTTCTTATGTATTGGCAAGCTGAGCCCCGTGTTTTCACCTGTCGTACAATTTAATTTAAACAACTATTGTCCAGCCTAAGTTGAATCTTATTTAATACGATTCATCATTTAGATCTGAGGTCAACTTACATTGGATTTTATTATTTCTCCATATAAACTTTCATCTGTCCCCTTTATACCTACTGTAGATATTTAGGGGATGAAGTTTGAAAAACCGTATCTAAGTAATCGCCTACGTAATTACAGAAATCACTGCGCTACGTCTGAAGAGTAAGGAATAGCGATTACTTGATATCGAGTGAAGCGTAATTTAATTTTTTATGTGAGAAGGTGGCAAACGTGCAAGCGGATCATTTGATGTAAAGTGAGCGCTACCCATAGACATCCGCAACATGCAAATGTGTTGCAGATGCGTTGCCTACCTTTAATGGACAGGAAAAAAGATATTTACTTTTCCCCGCAAATCCCCTCCCCGTCCAATCCTCTTCCCTTTCCCATCCTATGCCCCTTATGAGGAACGGGTGGGAAGGGGAAAAGGACTTAAATTAGACCTCCGGCACCTCACTCATCAGTCGAATCGCAGAGTACTTCAACTTCACGCTTGTTTTCTGTAAGCTTGTGGTATTTCACCGGTCGAGCCGGCCAATTCGTGCAACAGATGTTGTTATTGCGGGCTCTACCACTATTAAGCTCCTTTGTCACCTTCTAGTATAAAACATTGATTTCTCAGAACTGTAATCCAGTTCTGAGATATCACGGTTTCTTTGATAGAACAGAAATAGTGGAGCAATGTTGTTCTCACAAAATATACGTTGAAATATCAGTCTGGCTAACAATATACATTAACAAGGCAATTGGTAGCATTGCTATATGTTACAAGCAATCTGTCTGGGAATTCTACGTCTGGTAGTTCAAAAACACAAAGCTCGTTGTGAAATTTCACTCAGGTTTTACGACGCCCCAGAGATAAGATGGGACGGTGGATTCTCTCATTTTACTACCATAACTTTAAATGACAATAACTTAAAATTTACATTGGCATTGCGGAGTAAAATCAAGGACAATCGCAACGTGTTCTCGATCGGAAGTGAAAACTATTATGGCTTCGTTTGACGATATTCGGTATGGGAAAGACTTATAGGTCTGCGCGAGCAATGCAACATGCGTCAGCAACTTTTTTTCAATTTTTTTGTAATTAATTTTGAATTTCATTGTTAAGATAATGGGCTCATTAAGCGGATTATTTATTTAAAAATAAGTACTATATAGAACGATTGTCGTGCCTTCGCAGTGAATACGCATAGCAAGTATTCACTTCTGTTAGTAGTCCTTAGACTGCCTGTGTTTCTTTTCATATACTAAGCTACCTTTTCTCATGAAAAAAAACTAAGCTACGAGGATATTTTGTTGGTGACATTTTGAAATACATCTCAAGCTTGGGTCCTTGCATATCATGAAAGTCTGTATTACGTATTATCCAAATAAATTCATTAGACACCGTTCTTTAAATTTTCTTGCGATAATTTTTAAAATATGATTAAGTTATAAAAATACTGAAATATATCGCCGTCGAATGTAATTCTTTAGTTTAATTTACTAATCTATACTGATAAATAAAATTGAAGTGTCTGTATGTAATATCGAAATAACATATCCATACTCAATACACATGATATACGGTACTTCTAACAAAAACACATTTCTAAAAATGTTTGTCTGTGTGTCTGTCTGTCTGTATGTCTGTTTGACAGTTCTGTTTTGTTGTTTGTCTGAAACGACTGAACCGATTCGGATGGGACTTTTACTGGAAGATTGTGAGGATTCAATAATTTAATCTACTATAATATTAGTTGGATTAAAAATAAATAAAGTAACTGTTCAATTGCGAGCAGAAGAAACGTAAATAAAATAGAGATGAACACCCATGTGTGCTCCGATATGCTTGAAATCTGAACTGACAATATTTTAAAATGGTACACTGTACGTGTCATTTTAAAAATGCTCTCATTAGAACCACTATAGCGCCGTGTATACGCCATGGCGACGGCACTAGTTTATTAGCATAATACCTCGTTAAGCCAGCCATCACCGGTCAAACTTGTATCTGCTTACCGACCTTAATTGGAACATTAATTTATATCGATTAGACTTAACTGTACTTTCGATTTACTTCAATCTCTATACATAAATAATTTTAACTTGTTTACGTAAATCATCATTATCTGAAGCTCTACAGCGTTACGTTTTTTGCTTCTTGCTTCCTTGACGCTGATATTTTAAGGTCTTGTTCTATGATGCAGCCAACTTAACTGGGTGTTTTTTTATATAAGAAGGTGGTAAACGAGCTAGCGGGTCACCTGATGTTGAGTGAGCGTCATAGACATCCAACAACAAATGGGGAAAAGAAGATATTAGGTGAAACAATTGCTCGTTTGTAACCTTGTTCCATAAAAAAGAAAACGTAATGTCGGGTGGTCTAATCCCGATGGGAGTTGACGTCAAGCAGCCGGTCGACTGTAAAACCTGCAACCAAAACCTATGGACTACGTTCATATTGTGCTGACCCTACATGAGTAGGGGAGATGATGAATGCCTGAAGGTTTAATCCTGTAGAAAATTAATCACAACACTCAAAAATTAATACGTTTATAATTCTCATCAATTAGTTGTCAATTTAATAGTAATAAATGGTAAATAGCTACTTAAAAACGTAGGTAACATGTGTATACTTGAACCGGAGTCAGTAACCAGTTTAATACTATAGTCGAGGTAATAGTTGGCTCATTAAAAAGTTAAACGAAGCCCAAATTCATACTTTATTCTCAAACTGTACGTTTAACTATAATTTACGAAATTATCTCTTCAAGTTTCGGCGCTCGCTGTACTCAATTTATGTTAAATACGGTTCAATGAAATTCTCTCATATTTTACCGTCCACCATCGCTAAACCGCATAACTAACTCGCTGAGTAATTTCGTTACAACGCTGAATCCCAACTAAAAGCTTGTCCGTTGGTATGAGGCTAGAATAATATAACAAATATCTTATATACATTAGGACGAGGGCCGAATGTTCGCGACAATTGTTCGAATTTAAGGTGTAAAGTTAGTGTAAATTTCAGTTGTCGCTTATAGTTGTTACAATAGTTTATCGAGTGGTAACAGGTTGATCGCGGACCTTTCAGGAATACAGCCAGAAAATTTTGCCGCAACGCTTTAACTTTGTTTGAACTTTGACATCTGTCAAATAGATTAGTTCGTATTAAATAGATGACTTTAGTTTAAGTTCTTGGTCAAAAGTACACTTAAAGGACTATCCCTACTAATATTATAAATGTGAATGTCAGTTCGCTTGTTACGCTTTCACGCGAAAACTACTCGACCGATCATCAGGAAACCTTGTACATATAATCTTGGAGGTACTAGATGTAACATAGGATACTTTTTATGAAAAAAAGTATATAAAAGGCGAAGTATGTATGTTCCCTATAGACCTTAGACTCCGAAACAGCTGGACCGATTTCGATTAAATTTACAGGGATTGTCCAGATTGGAACATTCCTGTGTTTGTTAGCGATCGGATCAACATAATTAGTGGTACCCGGGCGAAGCCGGGCGGGTCACTAGTATAATATAATTATGAATGTAAGTTTGTTTGTTGCTTTTTCACGTGAAAACTACTCAACCGATCATCATGAAACTTTGTACACATAATTAGTGGTATTATTATAAGCTTCGTTAAATTCAATAATAGCTATTTAGACAAGACTGTAATTGAAGGGTGTCTCTAAAGTTGTTAGATCTTTTTTAATCGACTTCAAACAAGTTCTCAGTCCGCTTTATTTATGTTTGTTACTTCAGGACTTCGATATTTGTGAGCTGATTACTTGCAATCAATAGGGTTTTTGGTTCCATAGTTTTTAGTGATGTGAAGTCGGTTCCTTGTAGTAATGACTTTAATTACAAAGAAAAACTAATGTACTATTGTACTTTATTCCGCTCTAAGTCATCTATCGAATTGTGAGTTTTTCACCGTGAATTACAAATGTCATGGATGAAATGTGAACTCAAATAAATTATATACAGTATACCTGAACTCAAATTAATTGAATTAAACAAGGGTTTAGTATTTTAATTTATAAATCTTTACTAGATCGTATAAGTTGTCAAATATAAATATTATTACGGAAATGAGAAGTCAAAAATTCATTTCCCTCGACCAATATTTGATAACAAAACAAACAAAAATGACGTCAACATGAAAATGGAAAAGTTCCATCAATACAACGAAACATTGGAAAGTTTTTGCGAGCACCAAATGTTCATAGACAGGATTTCCCATTTTCAAAAAACGATAAGCCAAAGGGCGAATATTAAAAAGTTTGAACTGCTTCCTTTCAATATCTGAATAAATGAACATTTCAAATTAAAAAGAAACCAAAAAGCAGTGCTTCACTTTTCACGGACAAAAATAACAAAGACCGTCTCACCATGACCGATGTACACAGTACTCTCAACCAAAATTATAATATTATTTATACTCTGAGTACATTTACTTTAAGACGCGCATATCTACGTCAACTCTTATAATATCGTATTCAATCTGCTTTAAATAATTGGTTTTCTGTTTATTACCTTTAATCTTCCTCAAGTTAAAATTTATTTTTTACAATATACTTTAAAAAATCTATCAAAATAACAGACATTTTAAAATATATTATATAAAAATAGTGTTCCACCGGCTGCGGAGTCCTTTTTTTCAAGAAACTTTTTCTTATTATTAATATTATTATTATTATTTACTTAAGCAAGCTAAATAAAATGCATGAAGTTTCAAACACGACAGCGGAATAACCCACAGAGTAAACAAGATAGTTATGTCACTGTTTCGAAACTACAACTTTCTGTTTAACTTTGCTGTGTGCTGTTTAAATTCGTCTTGTCCTGCTCTATGAACATAAGTTAATATTGTTTTTATTATAGTTTTGGGGCCGTTTTCAATAACCTGTCTAAGATTACGGATAGATCGCTATCCGCCTGTAACAGTAAGAGCTTATCAATCTTTAGTTTGCGTTTCACAATCAAGGATAAGTATCTATTAATAACTATAAATAGATAAATGTTTCTCTCTCACCTATGTAACGTAACGTAACCATAATAACGTAACAATCTCACGCTCATAACTTGTCATGTTTTTATTTTTATTGTTTCAAAAACAGTAATAATATCTTATATATTTTTTTTATGTTTATTTACATACTTTTGAATTAAGTGAATAATGAAATGAAACGTTTTGACTGTTTTGAACTTTGCAATAGCAAATGTCAAATATGACAGTTTGATTTGCTTGTGTCAAATCGTTAGATCCCTTAGTAGTCTGTGGCTTGAGTTTATCTACTCTATAAGTATTGCAACAATAGCGTAAAATTCTATTTCTACTGATAATTCTAATTTTGTGTTCACGTTTTTATTTCGAAGCGACATAAAATGATGAACCTTGTTGCATTGCACGAATTGGCCGGCTCAACCGGTAAAATACCACGACCTCACAGAAAACAGGCGTGAAGTAGAAGTACTCTGCGTCTCGTCTCATGAGTGAGGTGCCGGAGGCCTAATTTAAGTCCTCTGCCCCTTCTCCTTCCCATCCGCTCCTCATAAGGGGGATAGGATGGGAAAGGGAAGAGGATTAACAGGGAAAAGGAAATATCCTTTTCCTGTCTATGTCCTGTCCATTAAAGGTAAGCAACGCATCTGCAACACATTTGCTTGATTTGCGGATGGCTATGGGTAGCGCTCACCCTACATCAGGTGAACCGCTTGCTCGTTTGCCACCTTGTCACATAAAAAAGAGTATCTATGAATTACATTGTAAGTCATATCAAACTAAATTATATTATAGAATTTTAGCTTCTCGACGTATCATCCGACTGATATCAACTGAAAGCAATGTAGATATACTTTACTACAAATAGATGTCGCTAATAATTCGTTGTTTTTTTCGTGAAAATTCTCTTTTACGGATGAGAAGCCTGTGTAGATAAATTAAAAAATAAAAACCAAATTTATATACAAAATTTCATCCAAATCGTACAGCTGTTTCCGATATAGCTGAAATGTACAATAATTGCTCGCTGTAATAATTTTAAGATTACGAATTATTGATTTTGGTCGATTTTAACCGTATTGTATTATGACGCCTTTAAAAAGCATGTCCAAAGTAATATCGGAATGTAAATGTATGTTAAATTATACTTGAATTTTTCCTTGCGCCAGCACGAAAAACTTTAATAACGCAGATGTTTCAGGGCTTTACCCCACTGTGCATTCGATCTTTCGACTCGCTTCCTGACTGGACGTTTCTAGTGGAGTTGTTAGTGATTACGACGAGTAAAGTGGTTTTCTAGAATCTGAGCAAAGAATGAACACTATAATAGTAAATGATAAGTTACTAAATTTACTCGCTTCATGTATCCTAAAGATTTAAAGAAATTGATTTGACTAGAATGAACAAACCAAGACAATAATGAGCAGAACCTTGGGTTTGACGTCATCTCTTTCCGTTTCTATCTCTCAGAAATACGTACCAGGTAGGAATGCTTTTCGTATTAATTATCTAAATAATATAACGCATAATTATTTTAACCTAGCTGCTCACCCCTGCTTCGCTGTTTTTATTCCATTTATTGACAACATATTTTCGAAATTTTCAACTACTGTCTTGTACACCCCTACAACCATTAACAAGCAATCAACATAGTGACTCATGGGAGCGTTGGAGCACGTTGAAGCTATATCTACCATCGCAATTGCTCTATGATGTGTGGTTTTGGCTAGAAAATGAAATATAGGGCCTATTTTTATATACACATCTAATACCTTTAAACGAGCAATTCTTGTATATATGTATATAATCTGAATCTCGGAAACGGCTTTCATGAAATTTAATATGCAGGAGTTTCGGAGGCGGTAGGTCTATCTAGCTAGGATTAATTTTTGGAAAAATCGTTTCATCCATGTTGTCATTCACAGGCTAAAATAAAAAGCATTCCGAAACAGCTGGACTGATTTCAGTGACATTTTCAGGAAATGTTCAGATTGGTCTTGGTGATTTCAACGGGGTGATATGATGCTGAGTTTGGTAGCGATCGGATCAACATAATTAGTACTACCCTAGCGAAGGTGGGGCGGATTAATACTTCAATATAAATCTTGATAATTCTTCACCTAATCTATTACTTTATTCGAAAGATGTGATAAAATGTTTGGAAACATTTCCAATCAATGCGTTTCTTGCGGAAGCCGGATTTACAGTCGCAGCCGCAAATTGATATACGAATATAAATCTTGGAATTTATTTAAGGGGTTCTCCACATTACGATGGAAATTGTATGGATCCAATCATAATAAATTCGCTTATTCACTCTTAGGTTAGCAGTTAGATGCATAGATGTAACTCCTCAGTGCCTAATTCTCATAACTAATTTACTTGATAAGATATAATGTATAATACATTACGGGGGTGCCTAATAATGAATTTAAGTAGACATTTCGCAGATTAAACGGCCAGCTAAATATTTATTTATTTGAGACAAAACAACAGAATACCTATTTAAAAAACAATATAAAAATTACAGTAATTGTTCTAATATGTACATCAGTAAAAGGCAAATACAACTTACATAAACGTAGCACATGATTTAATAACATGTGGTTAAATAATGCATCTAGCTATTATACCAACATGGGTTTCTTATTCCTGAATACTTGCAAGCTGTCGATATATCGATATCTGCGTTGTTGATCTGTTCTGTCTGTTCTTTGAAATATCTTTGTAATATGGGATATATTTATGTTTCACGCACAGTCATACACTAGCTGTACATTTGGGTGAATCGTTTTTTAACGTTGCAATTCGCGAGCGAGAATTTGAAGTTGCGATGTTTCGACCTCTTTTTACTGTTTTATCTATGGTAAACCAACACGCTGACATTACTTAAGAATTCAAGAAGAAAATTTCTTCTTGAATTTTCTCAGGAATACTGTGTTTCCTTTAAATGGAATTGGTGTTGGGAGGAAGCGGGAATTCCCCCTTCCAATCCCACCGAACCCCCAAAGTAAAAGAAATATTCCAAGATATAAAAGTCTATTTATTACCTATAGAATGAATTAATACAAAAAATTATTTATTTTTAGGTGAACCACCGATAAGATCAAGATACGCTCGATTGACAGTTCTCGTCCCCCCAGAGCCACCTCGGATACTCCAGAGCCCTGTACTGCATGCTGTAGAAGACCAAGAAATTAATCTAGAGTGTATATCTGTCGGAGGAAAACCAGCAGCAGAGGTACAATGGATTATTTGTAATGTATACTTAAATAATAAATACACCTTTTAACAGGTGTGTAGGTGGTATTTTTCCCTTTTCCATAAACAGATCTAAAGTTTTCATCTGAAAGGCACAACGGTCAAACTAACTCGTTATTGCGTGTATAACCGTGGTTCGTCTTGCAGGTTTTCCAATCACAATTATCTGTCTTTGTTTTTGTATTTTAAAATAATAGGTACTCATATTGTAAGACAAAGGAGAGGTACTAGAACTTATGCTATCCATCTCTAGAGGTGGGCCTTTTCTTGCTATATGTCATTAAATTTTTTCTTGGTCTCATCCTAGTCTTTTACAAATTTCAATGTCTTCGTCTTTTTTTTCTAATTCATCCTCTTAACATGCCGTAACCATTATCATAACATTAGGAAAAGTATCTAATATCAATTCCTCTTAGCTAATTATTATTGTTCATAAACTTTAAGAGTCCCGCACAAAAATATATTTAATGGAAACAGTAGATTAAGCTATAACCCTAAACAACAAGATAACTTTGACCCGCTTGATGTATTTTCTAACGTAAAAGAAGCATTAAACAGCATTTTAAGATTAGTGTGTAAAGATAACTAATGAATCGATGTACCGCTATCATCGGGTTAACAAATCGTATGTTTAGAAACAAATAGAATCCTTCATTATCACCGAACTCTATTCTGTAACGGGCTTTTATTAATTCCATTAACACGGTCGATTAGGCAACCATTAATATGGGCTGTAATAAATTCAACAAATTAATTGTGTTTATCTATTCCAACTATGTAAACTCCCAGACAATTGCTCGATGTTGGTTAGCGGGGAACGTTAGTTTACTATGATAATGACGTTTTACGAGCACTCATTAACCACTGAATGTCTGAGGATTCTTGTGTAGCATTAAGTTCTTAATGGACCGTGTGTTACTCCGATTGCTGGCGTTGCGGGTTGGTAATGATACGAACACGGAACAAAAGATCGCTCCGCACCGGCTGGGAAGTTTACTCAAATTGTTTCTTGTATTTGTTATAGAAAGGATAATTAGAAACACATTCAGTTTAGCTTTCTTTATAGCACGTATAAACGCAATTGCTAAATTGCATTCATTAACATTGCCTTTTTTGTATGGGCATTAGTTTTTATGGTTTTGGATTCTCAAGTGTAATAGACACATTGTAGCTTCGCGGAACTATACCTAGCCCCATTCATTTTATTACTTTTAGTCGTTCTTTGTATGTTTTTATGTAAAATCTACTTTGGAATGTAGTTATATAGCGTTTTAAGTCAATTTTTTTAGAGAGTTATTTTTAATGTTGTTGTAGATAACGTGGGTGGACGCGGAGGGCGGCGTGCTGACGCAAGGCGTCACGTACACCGTGGAACAAATGGCGGACGGCCGGAGGTTCATCGCGAGGTAGCCTTAATGCTCTTTCACTTTGAAAAGCTTTATTTAATGAGAACTGAAAGTTTTGAACATAAAGCGCCTACAGACAAATACATATACATACGGACTACGAAACATGAGGTCGAGAGGTCACTCGACTACTGTCGCGAACTATCTTATCTCATAACACATAACACAGCCATTATTAACAAAATTTGCTAATATTTTACGTACTAAAATTGAGTACTGAATTATAGTTTTGTATTCAACTGTTCTCAGTGAGACAATCAGTAGGAAACATTAGAATTTATTCTTGTATTTTTTATCTTGAGTTTCTTTATGTCTCCTTAAATAAATAAATACAGATCATAATGATGATGGTTTGATTTAATGTTTATAAATTTTACGAAAAGTGACCCCAGTGTGGAAAGTTGTTTGTTATAGGAGACGGAGGCAAACGAGCATTGAGCGTTTGCCCCCGGCACCACCCATGAATATCCCCAATATCAGAGGAACTATAGATGAACAGGTAGCCTTTAAGGAAGGAGTGAGCTCTTGTTACAATATTTCTGTTGTAAAAGGAAACTATGGCGCCTTTGATCTCCTCTTCTGTGATAGAGTTTACGAATGAACTTTTCTTTCTTGCTTAAATTCAAAAGGATGTAATGATTTTAGATCCGTCCTACATCTCCGACCGAGACGAAGCCAACACAACCAGACGTTCACGTGCCAAGCACAGAACACGGCAGATCGCGCTTACAGGGCTGCTAATATTCTATTACAGGTAAATGCAAGTTTTATACATCTTTCATTTAGTTTTTAGATCTAAGTATTCATATTATACCAAATACTACTAATACTTAATATACCACAATATGAAATACGTGAAAAATATTTCGTGTTTTTATTTGCTTTCTAATTTTGGGATCTCTTTTTGTTCTTAATTAATGTATGAATGAAATAGTAAATAATCTTATCAAGCACTTCACGAATACCTTTTCGGTGAGAGTTTCTTAATATAAGTAAAATGGGGAAGCCAATCTCGCCAGTTAAGCGATTCGTTAGGAGTAACGGCGAATCAGCCGAAATCATTTCCGATTTATGTTACCAAACTTCGGCTGTAATGGGGCACGGCCACTTTATTTCCATAACCGGGGGTTGGGGGGATGGTGGTTTTCAAACGCTCCTAAAAATGAGATAATTTGCCGCGGCGATTAAGCCGGCATTTATTTAAGATTTTATGGTCGAAGTTTCCTTGGGCGCCTATTTTGCTTGCATAATTTTTATATTAAAGGTAGATACGGTCGAGGTGGAACGAGATTCGTCCACTTTTCTTCTTATTTCTAATGATATCGTTGGTGGGATTGCACGTAATCTTAGATATTCTTTTTTTTAAGTCAGGAGGAAATTACACGATTGGGTGACTGTGGTATATACACTTTGCGTTGGAGGGTGTGGTACATATACTCTCTGGTGGGGTATCTGGCGCGGACGGCGAACTAGTGCTGTTGTTTTACTTGTTAAAAAAACAACTTGTTTATTTAATAGACCACTGAACATAGCAGAGACTATTTAAAGATTTCCATCTAGCATCAGTCTAGAAGTAGAACTAAGTGAGTGAAGTAAAAGGTATTTTTCCTGCACATTTCAGTGAAGCAACAACATAATTATGCTATCCGATTACATATTAATTCCTTTTTTAGGGTTCCGTACGCAAAGGGTAAAACCGGACCCTTTTACGAAGACTTCACTGTCCGTTCGTCTGTCACCAGCTTCTATCTCATGAACTGTGATAGTTAGAGGAATTTTCACAAATACATCACTTGAAAACTACTAGAAGATAAAATAAAAAGAATATAATAAATATTTAATAGAGCCCGTACGAAATTGACTTAGATACGTGATAATTGATGAATAAATGACGTAATAATTGAGTACCTGATTTTTTTATAGATAATGGTACAGAACCCTTCCTGCGCGAGTCCGACTCGCGCTTGGCCGGTTTTACAATATTATGATGAATACAAACTCCTCCCATGCTTAACAATATAGATATGTAATGTAAGTTGTAACAAAATGAAGTAAACGAAGTCAATCATTGACTAAAACCTTCAATTACTAAATGACAACGAAATAGAAATAGGCACGTTCATAAAAATCCAAACAGATAAAACAAAACCCGGCACCGATTCCGCTCGCAGACATAAATTTACCCTTGAGCCTGCCACCAATAAACGGATATAAGGAGAGGAGACAAGTAACAAAATATAGAAACAGACGGTGGAAAAACCACACCGCAATTTTTGTAAGTCGCCGCTAGAAAATTCGCCAATTCGGCACCCTGACACGTCCGCTATTAGTTGGCCTATGAGACATGAGACGACCGAGTTGAATATTTGAAGTTATCATCTCGTGTCTTGGAGAGGGTAGGTCAGGTAAAACTGGTGGGAATTTTATACTGGTAAAGTGAAAATAAGAGGGGCTGTGTAAAGCTCTAATTTCGTGACGACGTTCGTGGAGTGTCAGCGATTCTTGTATACCAGAGGAAACTCTGTAGATACACAATCTGTTTTTTTTCTATTTCCAATCTCGCTTATTTCTTGTTACATTTAATTGTAACACTTCTTTAAACAAATCACTTAACGAGCTATCAAAAAGAAGATCTTCTAACAACCATTCTAACTGACAAGATTTTAAAAATTACTTAAATAATGAGAGAATAAAATAAACGAAATTTTATAATTACATAATAGAGCATGCCGATGAAAATATTTAGCAAATTTGACGATTTCAACCTACTGAGAGGTCCTCACTCACTCAGAGGACAGCTGTCACATTTGGCTCTATCACTGTTCTGTGTTTACAGTTTTAGAACGTAATGTAGTTCAAAATATGTTGGTGTATTCTTTACGTCAAAAAGTAAGGCTAATCTTCATTGCGCTGAACTATACAGTTAGGTCTTACTTGAATTGTAGAATGGATATAGAGTACATAAACGTCGATGTAAGCGACATTCAAAAGGCGGCTGTTGAGATCTTAAGCGACCGCATTATACTTTCAAATATATTCCCTTTAATGTAACGATTTTCAAGTGGCCAGAGGTGTGCTTTTAAAGGCCTATGTAAGCAATTAGGGGGAAAGGTATTAGTCGTGGCCTCGGTGAGGAGCTCTCCAGCGTATCCGAGATTTTTCATATCTTACTATTGCCAGATGTTGTTAGGATTTCGGTTGTTTTGAAAGTGACAAGTGCGTACTTTTATAGGCTAGGTTATTTTTATTACTCTCCACATGAAATCAATCAATTAATCAACTCTTTTTTAACTCCAAAATGGAAATACACGAGTTTTGCTAACCCATTTGGAGTCTTGTGTACTTACAATAAGCGTTATAAACTATCATGTTAACATACCTTGTGTCTCCTCACATAACACAAATAAAGCATAAAAATCTGATGTAGAAGTAACACAGTCATATTTTATTAATTATTTTACATCATTGAAATTCATCCGAGCAATGCCGGGCACAAATTTTAGTGTTGTAAAATGTAAACAAAGTACTTGATATTGATTTTTAACGCAATCTATTTAATAGCTGGTACATGTATAATTCCATTAGAATCTATACAGAAAAGGGACCTAAAAGATTCATCTTAAAACAAGGTTTTAATCAATTTACCTTGTCACCGACAACACGAGTGTACGGTACGCCTCTTCAACAATCACTTGACAGCCACTTCAGAGAGTCGCCGTGTTAATACCCTACGTTTTATGGCTTCGTCTAGACCTGAAGCTTCATTGGATACGGAGTAATATATCCGACGGTGGGGAATAACCTACGGACCATGTTAACTTTTTAATTACATTGTAATCGATGTATGTACTCACGCGGTATAAAACATTGTACTGACAATTTGTCGGTCATGGGAACTATACCTACTTATTAAATATTACTCGTTCAAATCCATTTTATGAAAGGTAAAAAATAATTAATAAAAAATTGTGACAATGTTGCCATGTGTTACTTTAAATATATGGTTTGCTCTACGTCAAGATGGAATACACCTTACTATTTACGTTAAAATTTGTAAATTCCAAAATATTAAAAAAAAAACACTATTTTTCGCATTACTTTATCACATTAGCTGTCCATATTGTACAATTTCCCTTCACCTTATCTCCCGATTTTTACAAGATTTCTATCTTGACGAGGAATAAATTATAAGACCAAAAAGAATGCATGGGTATCTGAATACGGGAAAATAATACATTTATTAGACATATAACCTTTCTAACCTCTTTTCAAATTGTTTTATCATTTAAATAATGTCGATTACCTTAACATACGGCAGTGAATCTTCTCGAGCAGTGTTGCTACTAACGCCATATTAGTAAAATTATCTTAATAGAGGCTCCTAATAAACATTACATTTTGGGTCTTCATGTAAGAGATAATTGTATGTAATAAAATTTATAGCTTCACTTAAAATTAACATATTTTTTTTCTCTCATGTTGTTTATAAATTTGGACTGGCCGTCCGCTGAATCATTTTTTAGACCAATTGGTTCCTCACAATACATTATTTCTGGGGCGATCTTGCGGAGATTTGACCCTTTTAGTATTATTGAATGAATATAAAATAGTAAACAAGAAATTTAATCTTAGCATCCTGAAATGGAATTATTTATCGCTAAAAATTCCTTACATCATATCGGCGATGAACAATCGTCTCGAAGCTAAGCCAGCGCCTTGTTAGTCCTGGTTAAAACGAAAAACTCTCCCTGGCGAAATGTAGCTGGAATCTTTTGGCGTTTATTTTTCCCGCGATTTCATTGTACCAACGAACGCTCCCTGTTCTAATATCAGCTATTTCTAGTTTCTCTTCTTGTTATTACGTTAGTCATTGGTAGTTTGTTTTTCATTTCATGTCTGAAATCAGAAGGATATCGTATATCATTATGTAACGAGGCGAGCCGCAGGACATTTAGCAGATAGCATGGTTAACCATAGTCACCAGTAACAAGTAGATCTGTGCTAATGTTTTACCAGCCGTAATATTGGATAGAGAAGGAGATAGATTTAAGCAAAAGAAGTGAGTGAAGGGATAGGCAGGGGAATTGGCTCTCCAACACTATACTCATCAGGCGAAAGTCAGTCTTCAGTCTTCTGCAAAGGCGCGTTACTTTCCCATTCGTGAAACAGCTCAACTGGTGATACTATTATGATCCACCATCAATACATTTCTAAGTATACCACATTATTTGAATTTCTCCACATTTCTGAATCAACTAATTCCAGACGATCTTATAATTTGCATACCCAGAGGGGTCTACTCGATATCAAGTGACCACTACCCATAGGTATCTACAACAAAGTTGTAGATGCCTTCCTGTCTTTAATCACAGAGGCGATACCCTTCTAGACGGAAAAAGGGATATTTCCTTTTTCTCTCCATGCCAGTCCCCTTCAAATATCGTTAACATCTTTCCGAAAGCAGCTTCCACTATAGCATCTGCTCTTAAAATAGATGTGACCACTTCAGCTCGCTTAAAATTATAAGGATTACTTTTGTATTCCGTCATATTTCTTCATCCGACATTAAATCTCTCAAATGCTTAGCATAGGTCTGCTAGCATCTGCTCTTTTTATGTATGTCATATACACATTTATGATTAAATACGTATCTAGGGTCATTCTTATTTTATCTCCAGGTGTATTCGTACACAAACTTGACATTTTCATCAAAAATTCTCACCGACATTAACAAAACCAATTTTGTACATTTCATTTTCTTCATTGCTTCTAAAAACTTCGATCCCGGTCTAATTGTGCTTTATACAATAAGGGCTTTTTTCCTTCGAGAAAAAAACTGACTTTATGAATATTAAGGATGTAAGGGTGAGCGCTAACTACTTTGTTACAAAATTACAGGTAATTTTTTGATCGGAGAACAATTCCGATTGATTAATTTGCCGGTAATGAATTCTGCCATTAGGCTTAACTTTGAGAGACCTATGTCAACAGTGGACTTTTAGCAATTAATGGATACTTTGACATGTCATTTATAATTTTCGTAGTTAAATAACTCCAGTGAGTACTCACCTTTACAATATCAGACAGAAGTCAACTTAAAGAAGAAATTTAATGAATCCCTTATTTATTTTCCTTTCGCTATATTAACAAAATTCAGTTCCGACGTTATTTCTCTAATGGAGATATTTATTTTGACATAGTTGAAGCGTATCTTTGAAGCCAATCTTTCTATTTTTTCGTTCATAAGGATATTCCTAAGAATAACAATTACGAAGAAAAAATTATTAGCTAAATCGGTCCAGCCGTTCACGCGTGATGCCGTCACCAAGGGAAATCTGGATTCATTTTTATACATATATAGGTATAGAGTAGACTAGTTCCACCTTAGAACTTATTTATATTGTTACCTTTAAGCCTTGCAATTACTACTACTACCATTACCATTTCAGAATTACAACATTTTTCGTTTTGTTTTATAAGTCTAGATATTTGCCTTCAGTCACTAATAATTTAAAATATTTTGTTTATTTGAGCATTGTTTTGTTTAAGGTACAATACGCGCCGAGGGTAAGAATTTTTATCAAGACTGGCGTAAAAAATAATATGATCCAAGAAGGAGATACTCTGATTTTAGGTAGGTTTGTCTACTATTCATATTAAATAATACTATAATATTTTAAACAAATATGGGTGACATATTGTGAAATCAATTATTAATTTTACGCTGCGCGGCGAAAAACGCTAGTGTGGTGCTGGCCTAATAGCTGTCAAATTAGGAAATCGTTTAAGATTCGTAAAACTTTAATAGGAAAACTATAACAATCTAAATTAAAAACAATTAAATATGACCAGATTGTGCGACGTTGTTATTTTAAATGCTGGATGCTTATCTGAAACAAGTATTTTATTTATTATTTTAGAAGTATTACAGTTTTAACTTTTCCAGGTTGTCAGGCGACTGCGAATCCTAACAACTTAACCTACAAATGGTTCGTGAACAACGACCAAGTAATTGGAAATGTCAACAATGAAATAGTAAGTAACATTTTTTGTCATTATTACCATCTATTATCTCCTAGATCCGATATTCCTTATGTTGAAGAAAGTTTCCATTAAGCTATTTGTATATTCGTTAATTGTATACAGTAAAGGAATGAAACGAAGCGGCGGACTTAAACTTCAAGAGAAGAGTGCATAGGTTAATATTAAAGAGTGCCTGACATATTTGACCTGAATTGGCTGACTGACATTAACCATCTTTTTTAAATGGTTGGGCCCTGAGCTTAGCTTAGCTGAACCCTATTTAATGTCATTGATTAATAATAATAAGATCTGAGGTCAACTTACATTAGAAATATAAACTTACATCCTTTCCATAAATTAGAAATATCCTTTTTTAGTGCTCATCTACGTGATAGTAGAAATTCGTGTACAAAATTAAAAGTTTCTATGCCCAGTAGTTTGAGCTTTAAGTTGATATATCATTCAGTTTTTAGGGTTCCGTACCCGTCCGTATAGGGTAAAACGGGACCCTATTGCTAAGACTTCGATGTCCGTCCGTGTGTCCGAGTGTCTGTCTTTCTATCACCAGGCTGTATCTCATGACTCTGATATTCAGACAGTTGAAATTTCACAAATGATTTATTTCTGTTGCCGTTATAACAACAGATACTAAAAAATGGAATAAAATAAATATTTAAGGAGACTCCCATATAACAAACATTTTTTAATAACCTTTCGTGTACAATACCGACTCGCACTTGGCCGGTTTTTTAAGATAGATAAAGTAGTCGTCAGACATAATACCGCAATGTTAAATTGCGATACGATCGAAGAATTATACGTACTTGTTTATCATTAACCTATTCAAATTTCTCTTGATGGTGATAATGCGATAATCTGTAGACATCGACGCTGGGGACTTTTACAGTCAGTTGCTTTGCGTAAAAAAACTTTTTTTTAACACAAGCTGTGTAGATCTACACCGAAAGGACTGAGACTAGCGAAATGTATAAGCGTCTCATAGTAGAATGGAAGGGCATCAATAATTCCTACGCATACTCCTAATTATGTATCTAAAATGTCCAAAGTTCACTTTAAGTCTAACTGGAATCGCTCTCTCGTCATTTATATACATTAAAATAAATGACGATAAAAAAAAATAACTCAAAAGAGTTTTGTACAGAATTTTAATTTAGAAACGTAGCAACATATTTTGCTTGTTCAACTTTTATAAGTGTGGGAGATAAGTTTATTCCTTCCAGCGTTTTAATTTTACAAGCGACATTTGCATGTCGCCTTCTCAAAAATTCCCACGGGACGTAGGAAATTTTCAAATTTCGACTTGGCACACCTACCACCTGCAGTATACATTTTGCATTAACCACGCTACATTCAAGAGATACGGACACCGGCTAAATAAATTATACTTGAATTATACGAGCCGGAATTATCTTGAGGTTCATGGGTTTTTGTGGCATAATATGCATGAAGTTACCTTCTAGTAATCGGGGACCGTGTAAATTAATGCATTTTAATTATATCACAACTAAAACTGACTCTTAACAATTTTATATATATATTAATATTGGGAATAAACTAAGCTTATGACAATAGGTTAACCCGCTGTCACATATAAGTCTAAATAAACTTGAAGACAAGCCATGGTCGTTATGAGTTCTGATTCCTCTCATCTCTGAAATCCTAATGTTGATAGTATACCGTTTATCGTTTTTTTTGGTTCTGAAGTGATCGATAATTGCCTCAGAAATCACTGCAAAAAGATGTCGATTTGTGGTGGCGTTTTTCATTGTAAAAAAAATTCGGTTTACCTCCTAAAACACAAACAAAATACTAACTTGCAATAAAGTATTCCTTTCCTAATATGCCAACTATGTGTTCCTAATGAATGGATATAATAAAAGCTATGCGATCGCAGTCGTATCGTTTTATATGTCATAAACACAAGAACTTACGCTTGTCGATATAAATGTACATAAATAGGTAACTTAGAATCCCAGCAGCGGGTTCGAGAATGGTTAATAAGCTACCGCCAGCCAATATCTGCACGTACGACATCGTTACTTTGATATTTTTACGCTGATGTCGAGTCGTGCTTGCGTCATAAAGGCTGTGTTGCTTCATAAAGGCTGTGTTGCAGGTGATACCGAATGTGTCGCGCAAGTATAACGAGGCGACTGTGAAATGCGAGGTGCACAATGCGGTTGGTAAGAGTGCAGATTCGAAAACCCTGGAAGTCGCATGTGAGTATTGAATATTTAATTATTTATAAAAAAATCTCCTAAGAAATATCTTTATGGGTAAAAATTAGCAAATAGTTCAGCTATTTCATGATTTTAATACGTATTTATGTAATTTACTTTCAACAGAATGACAATTTTTGGTAAAATATCTATTATAGCGAGTTTAGCGCACACTCAATATAAATTTTATATAGATTTACAACATGAGGTTGTTCGTTTAAATACTTTAGAGTTACGCGTGGTGACGTCACTGTACACCTCACACCGTGTTCACTATCTAGCTATATTTCTTTCTGAACAAACTGAGATAACAATTATGTTATATGTGAATAATTACGGCAGTGTCAAAACGAAAAATCCCTTCGTTAGCTCCTTACAGGTTGTAGCGTGTCAGTTTTACCGAGTTTTGTGTTAGTGAAATAATATTATTAATTAATGTTTAGTAATAAAATTACGAACATCGAACTTATTTATCGTGTTAAATTGTGTGTGTGTGTTTTTAAATTGAGAGCGATTGAAAGTTTTCCTGTTGATAATTATTTAAATGAAGTCATTTTATCAATTATGAAGTTATGGTAAATGTCTATTAAAATTCGCGAAAACATAGAAGTTTTGATAAACATACGTTTTGATACACTACTTGCTCGTTACTCGTTGATTATGACTTTTTATCCAGCACTATTATTAATAATCTAAGTGACCACTTTCGTCAAGGAACATCACTAATATCAGAGAAACTGCAGATGCGTTGCCGGCTTTTGAGGAAGGATTACGCCCTTTTGTAGAAAGACGTCCAAGTCGGATGGGCGGAGAAATTTGCAGACAGCTAGAGCCTAAGACTCCCACAGGGCTGTTGTAGGAGCTTGCTTTGCACTTTCTCCTTTATTGTGTAATGCAAAGCATCAAGATAGTGTGTTTGGAATTTGAAGCTTTATCGTGTTGTCCGGTATCGTAAGATAGAACGAGAAATTTTAAAAAATGTTATTTTCCAGATGGTCCTAAATTCAAAGTGAAGCCACAAAATGTTGAAGGTGATTCTGGTTCAATAGCCACTATGAACTGCATTGTTGATGGTCATCCCCAACCGAAGATAACTTGGCTACGATACGAAAATGAGAGGGTTATTGTAAGTGTGAAATTTAATAAGAACTACTACTTACTTACGCTATAGATTTTTTTTATGGAACAAGGTGGCAAATACAGAAATAAAAAAAGCAAGTGAAGTGGTGAACCGTTGCCTGATGTGAAGTGACCGCTGCCCATAAGCATCCGCAACAAGCAAATTAGTTGCACATGTTGCCTACCTTCTCGTATAAAGACCAGAGGAGAGGATAGACAGGACAAAGTATACTCCTTCTATTCTGCATCGTCCAATCCTCTTCCCCTTCCCATCGTATCCTTACTAGGAAGGGATGAGAAAGATGTCTCCGGCACCTTACTCATTCTGATGAGTAATGTGCCGGAGACCCAATTACGTCTGCCTAACGCAGAAGCATAGCATTGCCTCATCAGTGTTGGTAATGTCTATTGTTTAATAAAGTTACAAAAGAAATATTATATTCGTAAATGAGGTATTAGATAAAACATAAAAGCATCAAAATATATCAAATAGGAACTTTTTCAGTGTTCAATGCGTGCGCCTTAACATGAGTTTGGCGTGGAATGCGACGCCCTTACCCACTCACGTCGCACCTCCCCGTGTGCGCCTTTGTTTCACAATCGCCAACGACTAAATTGTTTGCCAGTCTAGTAAAGTTATTAAAGATACTTTTTGTACGCTGAATGAATGTTCAGTATTCGCCGCTCGTTTGCCCCCTTCTCATATTAAAATAAAAAACCTCTGGTCTCTTGTTATTGTGTTCCAGTAATAATGTATTATTTCTTACACAGAGAGTTGGAAAATCGACAAATTTGACTGTGACCGTGACGGAACAGTCCGCCGGTCAGTACTGGTGCAGAGCCAGTGTCGAGGGTTATCGAGACATCGAAGCGTCAGCTATGGTCTTCGTAAAGGGTAAGTACCAAGATCAAACAGAAATCTTTCTTCAAAATTATATTCTAAAATACTGCTAAAGTTTTTGATTAAGTAAATAAGCATTCCTATCCATAAAACAAAGTAGGTAGGCAGTGACTACAGATTTCAATTTGGCACTGTCCTTGCAGACATCTCAATCTACAAATAGGTCAATAGAACTAGCCCATTATGGTAGTTGGTTACGGCGTGCTTTCTTTTATTACACCAGACTGGTTGAAAAATTACGCAATCTAATTAAGCAATTTACAAAATCACCTTATAAATGTACACACATTATCTGCCATGATGTAAACCTGCCAGATATGAAAAAGCCAGAGCTAATACCCAAATATGCTCCTCAATAAACGAATTAAGTAACGGTTTAACTCACCGGGAGTCCGGAGTACCGTCTAGCACGAGGCACGAGCACCCTGAGGAAGGGCCACGGGCTCGAAACTAGCCTGTCTCACGAGCATTTTGTTGATCACCTGTTTTCATTTACCAGATATAAATGAGCAAGATTTTTTTAACTAACGTATTCTCTAAGTAATACTCTAGTATAAACTTATTTAACATTCTTGTAGAAGAGTCTTGAAAACACTACAGTAACATCTAAGTAAATAATACAAGTTCGGTTTTAGCTTTAAGTGTAATGGAACTGTTCGTTGATTGCCGAGATCTCCAGCTCTGACTAATTTACTAACTTTTTGGTTTTATTACTTAAGGTAAGTTACACGAATAGATAAGAATTTTAAACAATTTATTACTATCATCATGAGTGTCCAAGACACGTTCACAGCTAGACGTAGACTTTATGAGGTCGTTATGGTTGAGTTGATTTCTGTAAAATAATATTTCGTTCATTTTGTCCAAGGAACGCTGCGTCGCCCTGTAAATGGCTGTCACTGCACATACCACCCTATATTGACATTCTGTTTAGTATATTGTCATAAAGGAAATATTAATTTGTGAATTTTTTTCTTTTTTTCCATAAAGGTCCACCAAAAATCATTTCAAATAGAACACAATATGGTATAGAAGGGGACAGCGTAAGAGTCGAATGTATATCCTTCTCTGTTCCCAAGCCTGATTTTGTGATTTGGAGTTTCGGCGGAAACGAAATAAATTCATTTCATAATCACGTAAGTTTTTTTTTATAAAATATCTTATTATAATTATATATATGCAAGTGTAATAATTACTATATATATATAGTAAAGTTCATTGTGGCATAGTCGATATTCTTAAATCTAATTTACATTCTAAAATGTCGGTTATAAGGTCATTAACCTTGTCATCAATTTTTATTAACATTACATTGCTCATATCCTATGTCAAACGGTCATATTACGCTGTCTAAATTATTTACTTTTTTAAATTGCTAAACGTGGGTAATGCATTCTAATTGATAAATTATTAAATAAAATTGTATCGTAAAGTGGTACAACTGCTATCGATACAGAAATACATACAATAATAAAATAAATTTGTTGGTTAAAGGAAATTACTAAGAATTTCTCGAATTTAAAGGATGACGTTTCTTCGTCTATTTACTGATACCCATCATCACGTATTGTTTAGTGAGTGCATACTTTGAACAGAAAATGCCAAGTAATAAATATAAGAAATTGTACGTTTCTAACCGCATCAAGCATCACTCAGGAATGTGATATGAATGAGTAGATAATGGCTTTGTTCAAGGCGGGAGTTGTCGGAGAGTTAAAATCCATCAAAAAACAAATATTGGGTTTTCAGGCATTAATGGCCTTCGTTAGCAAACTGTATGACTGGTTAAAATCTAACTTATTTTTCAATAATTGTATTTCTTTGTGAGTCTCTAGTGTACTTTACATTAGTTGACATAATTATGTGATGTAATATTTATATTAATCATGTAAATCTATTGTAACTGTTATATTTTACATTGTTATATAGTATTACATTGATTAAATTAAATATAACTGCATTTAATTGAACATTAAATGAATATAATACTAATACGAAATGAACATGATAAAAAATAATTCATGACATTGCATTTTATTTATGTAATAAAAACAAATAGAAATAAATTTTATTAAAACTGAATAAATATTTAATTTAAATTAAGTTAAAAAAATATTTCGACTAATTATTTACTTATAGTTTTTATTTTTGATTATTTAATTTAAATACTCATATGCAGTGAAGAATGTTCACTTACGTTATTATTAATTACAGGAGTATGCGTTTTTAGAAGAATCGTTGTCGGACCGTACGAGTAAATCGACGCTTATCATACGGGAGAGCCAAGCTAAACACTTCGGGACCTACAACTGCAGCGTCTCCAACTCCTATGGAACAGACACTTTTCAAATCAATTTAATACCCGACAGTAAGTAGTCTTAATACATTTTTATATTATTAAATTTCATTACAGTCACGATTCCGACAGATTTAAGTGACAAATTGACAGAAGGGTCTATGGTTCAGTAGTATTTACTCTTCTCTTGAAGGTTACCGACGTTATATTTGGATTCAGAAACATTTCCAGCGGAGATAGCTTCTAGTCTTTTGCTATAGTCATTATGAACGGAAACTTAAATCTGTTCACTTAATGTTTCTTTTATATTTACGCGAATACACATTGGAATAATCTAATTCTATGAATTACATCGCGTTTATTTCGTAACAAACGAATTCGTCAGGAACAAAACCATTAAATAAACACGATAAAATCTTTAAAATTCGTTTTGTTACAATTAAAACTCTTCTTTAGAATACGTAGATCCAACACGATAGGTAAATAATTTTTTTATTAGTATTATTACTATAGAATGAATCTGTTATCGCTGTGTTGCTGTACCTTTGTTAAATAAGGTGGTAGATTAGCCTGAGACAATTAATGCGAGAGATAGCAGGTAATAGTCTATTAAAAATACCAAAACTTGGATAACTATGTAATCTATGACACTTTGGGGAAGAATACGAATCGAATGACACTTCACTCTTCAGACGCATAATGCGAAAAACATTTCCCTTATGTCAGTCGGGTAAAAATACAGATTATCTCAAAACAAACACTTTAAAAATATTACTATGTGTTTATTCAATATCTATAGCTCTCTTGCTCTTTCTCTTTATGTTACATCTTTCTGCTCTCTCGCCTAACCTAACGGGGCTTGATGTTTTGATACTTTTATTAGCATAAAGTCTTGATTTCAGAATCATTTAACCTTCTCATCGTTATCAGCGGTGCGACAGGAGCTGCTGTTCTCCTGTTAGTTGTGATGCTTATCATCACGTTGTGCCACCGCAAGTCGAATAAGACGGATGTGAAGAAGCCCGATATCACGGACGTGGGTAAAACTTGCGTCGATCAATTCAAGGATAGCGATCGCAACTCAAATATCAGCGACTTGAAGATGGAATTAAGACAAGTTGAAGGCAGCTGTGATATGGTATGATCGATTCCAAACAATTATATCTTATACAGTATAGACAGTATGTACACGTACAGTATGGACTACGACCATGCTGTGCCGACCACAAATAAGTGGAAAAAGGTCAGGGAGAAAAGGAGGGTTATGTTCCGGTAAGTTCTAAGTATATCCAAAATTATTATTCACAGATGCATTAAGAGATTTGCATTGAAGTTATAAATGTTTACAGGCACTGCACGGGTTAATTATTTCTACCAATACTATTATCTGTGTATCTTTTTTTCTTGTATTTTATTTAATTGTGTTTTTTTCCCAGGACACCTCCAATAACGGTTCGGAAACCGAACTTCATTCGACTCTTCATTTGACAACGAATCTCGGCCTGCCGTTAGCCGGACCGGTACCGCTGCCTGAGTCCGGCTACGATAATGAACTTATGAAGCAATACCAGCGATACAGTGGGGATTTCAATCAACCGCTTGGGAATATGCACATCAAGGTATTTATTTTTAAATTCAGCGTAGAGCATACTATCTACACTTCTCAGTTTTCCTGATAGTGAGATATAGCAGGCGCTCATTCACTTTGCCTTCTCTGCTTTTCTCAATGTGTCCTCTTTCTCTACTATGGCTCTTACCAAAGTTGGAAACTTGTGTGTGTGGTGAGTTTAAAATAAAGGGCACTTTTACTTTCATTTTTATGTTGCTTCATTTATGGGTGTTGTAATATAATTAATTTCGAAAGTAGACAATTTAGTACAGTATATTTACGTATGTATGCTATTCAGTGTCGATTACACGTGTAGACGAACTATAAACTCCACTCCAACCATCCCTCCCCCTTCTTCCCCTCTCCACAATCCGTACCGACGTCGGTTAGTGTACATATCACTTTAATGGTTGCGAGCTCCGCATTTCATTTGTTTTGTCACTGCGGACTGCGATACTTGGAAGTGGACATTAATTCGCCGTCGACTGTACCCACTATGTTATTATGCGCGTACTGTACTGTCGCTCTAGTAATGTTAGGTATAAAAAGTCGATTTGCATGAAGATGCGCTTCTGCTTTGAATCGAGTAATGAATATGCAATAGGTATTTTAATACTTTTGTGTCTGTATTAGTTTAGAATTACATTTTGTCTGTTTGAATGTAATCAGTTATTGATGTATGTCTTGGTTTTTAAAAGAGAATAAAATGAGTTTCTTTGGCACGGGCGTATTATATTAGACTTATAAGACTCGATTGCAAAAAGCAATTTTATTTGAAGTTATTCACGCATGGTTTCTAATAGCAAATTAAGTTAGCTAGCTGTCAAATGTCCGATAAAACAAATGTCATTTGAGTTGTTAATCTAAATAAGTGATCAACTCTTTTTCTTTGTAAATTAAATCGATTTGACTTGGCGGCTAACTTGGATAAAAACTTGACAAACGTTTCAGAAACTTGTCCATCCGATCACATAGTACATGCTTTTTATTTACCTTCTCTTTATAAACTGAGTGTTGGAACTTTAAAGAAATTCATTACATTTCCCCGGATGATTCTTGTTCTTATTTCCCTAATTCCAAGGCGTCCACAATGCCCCGCTATCTCGCTCGGTCTTGGCTACGCATACCATATGCGGACTGTATATGGAGTGGAGATTGTGAAATCGTCTTCTGTATGCACATAAGCTTACGTTTATTGTTCAAAGGCTAGGAACGAGTAGTTGAAACATGCTTTTCTGAGCGATGACGACTGTTCCATTAAGAGAAGCGTGGCTAGGCGGAAACTACTCCATCTTTGCAACATGTTTTTGAACAAAACATTACCTAGAAAAGTACAACACATAGTCTATGATGAAAATTTGTAGGTAACCAAAATCATATTTTTAATTTGTTGTCTTTTTTTCAATATAAAAGACGAAACCATAAACAAAACAGCTAAATGAGTACTTAAAACCTTATAAGTTGTCGTACGTGACAAGAAATATAATACGAGGCGACATAACACGACAAAATGTAATACGACGCTACGTCTCGTGAGACAAAAGGGAATAAAATAGATTCGTTTCGCAGTTTCCAGATAATTATTCAGTCGCACTTCTGTAACAAGCAATATTGTGTGAAGTACATGGAACATTCCTTCGCACGGTTTTGTTTAACTTTCGCAATGAGTTACGTTCTTCATACAAGGAGACTTCGTGGAAATTAACACAACATTTTTGCTTATTGAACACGGCATTATTTAATTGGGTTAAATAAGGTTCCTGTTTGTATAAGAAGCCTAGGAATGTTATTAAAAACTAGCGCCCCGCTCCGGTATCGTACGCGTAGTAGTTTATGCAATATACTAGCTTATTACGGATTCTTTGTCAATCATCTTCATATTTCAGGAAATTTATACTAAATTCTAACTACACATATTATATTTATAACTTGTACTTAAAAAATTCTCCGACTAATTTAAACACTGGCAGTCATAAGGTCTGTAGAAGCGCGACAATAATAAATAAATAATCAACAAAAAAAACTCGAGTTTCTTAAAAATAAAATTCAAAATTGAAGAAAAATAAATGAAAAAAGTTCGTCGGGACTGTTCCAATCTATACTGATAAATAAAATTGAAGTGTATGTATGTAATATCAAAATAAAATTGTCATACTCAATACACATGATGTACATACGGTACTTATAACGAAAATACAATTTATAAATTTTTTGTCTGTCGGTCTGTCTATCTGTTTATTCCGGGTAATCTCCGAAACAACTGAACCGATTCGTATGGGACTTTTACTGGAAGGATTCATATAGGCTAATTTAACTTAAGCAAAATATTCAGGGTTCCGCGCAAAAAGTGAAAAACTCTTGAAATTTTTTTCACGAATTTATTTCCACGTGGACGAAGTCGCAGGAAACAGCTAGTTTCAAATAAGCATGTGTGTGGATCTTCTGATTCTATAGGCTATTCCTCTACGAACTATCGTCTAACGCGACTAAAGCTTTCACTTCAAAAAATTACATTTTTTAAAAGTTTATCTCCTGTATACAGACAGACGAAGTGGTTGCTTAATATTTATTTATGGTAGGTGTGTAATTTTTTTTTCAAGGCTCAAGGTCAAAGCAATGGTTATGTGCCGTACGTAGACTACGCGCGAGACTACGCGCCGCCGCTGCCCTCCGACTCGCTGTCCGGGTCGCTCTCCCGGAGTACCGACGAGTCGACCTACGTCAGCCACTGCGGCTCCCTGCGGCGACAGAGTAGTAGCGGCAGATTGGGCGGCTTAGTTGGGCCTGATCGTAAGTGGCTTGTGTAATACGTGCACAAAAGGACATAATTATTATTGCTGTCATTTTTAAATAGAATATTTTTAAAATTTAGTATACGTTGTAGGATTAACTAAAACGTTGTATTTTATTTTCTACTTTAGGTTTTCCATTGACATTTTTTTAATGATTCTGAATGTGTGTTCACTTAAATAATCGTCGAAATCTAGCAAATTTATTTTCAAGTCGTCCATACGCATCAATAAATATCTCCCCTGTACTATGTGTACTCGAATGTTTATCAAGAGAGGGCCCGTTATTTTGTTACAAGTGTACAAGCGAAATTTAAAAGATATTTTTTTCAACAGTTATCCCAATGGGAAATCCTGGAGTAATTCTCAGCGGAGGCGTGGATGTGAGATACGCAGCGACTTACGGCAACCCCTACTTAAGAGCAAGTGGGCCTATAGGTAAGCCTTGTGCTAGGTAAATGATTATCAGTTTAATAAATTATTAGTGCTTTACGTTTATAAATACTTCTTGAGTTAAATATTTTAGAGGACGTAATTAATGCCAACATTACTGGTGTGTTTAATTAAGTCAAACAGAAATAATTAATTTCTAAAATGTTCAATTAATCAAAATAAACACGAGTACTCGAAATGTTATTAGCGTTAATTCGAACAATATTAGATTCTAACAACTGATTTGCCACAAATTTAATGTCGAATAAAGTTTAATAAATCAATGTAATTAAGATTTCATAAAATAGGTTTATTTAAAATTTTAATTAACAATATTCTTAATTCAAATTCCTTGCGGTTTCTATAATAGGCCTTTAAATCTAAAAAATATCGATTTTTATATATACATGGTAACATTTTATACCTACATCTACTTTTCCTTGTTTCATAGCAATATCTTTATAATTACTATACATGCGGCAATAACACTTTTTAAACTTTAATTGGAAAGGTTATAATTGTGTTGAAATTGTGATACAAAGTTAGGTGAAAGTATATTATGGTAAACTAATGTTATAAGGTAATGTGCTAAAAGTTGTGTATCAAAAATATCTTAGAATTTACAAATTTTAACGTTAAATCCTTTGTTTACAAAAAAAAACACATTATGATGTGAAATGAGGTATAGCTTTGAACATGCCTCAAATAAAAGTATAACTTACTTATTGATTGTTTTAGCGTATGCAGCCCACGCCAACACAGCCCCCGCGTCAAAGCCTGCGCCACCCCCGTACTATACACTTAGAAGTAATAATTATCCTCCAATCAATGGTAATCAAAAATATATAAAGCTAATAATTGATGTAAAGTGTTAAAAAAATAATAATGGAAGTTATTACAAGATAATCCAAAGTACACGTAGATCATATTCAGATTTTCTACCACCTACCACCAGGAAAATATCTTGCAGATAGATCTAGGTTACATCAAGAATATTCTGTAATGTTACAATTATTCTTCGAATATATCGGCATTTTTATTTATAAATTAGACATCAGGTCAAAGAAATCCTATTCTACATTTGAATCTGTTAATACCTATGCACATTATCATCCCCCTGCGCTGTTTCCACTCATGTGGGGTCGGCACAGTATGGTTGTAGTCAATACTGCATAGGTTTTGGCTACAGCTACGGCTGGCCTGCCCGACGCCAGCCCACCTCGGGAATGCACAATTTGTCAACTAATATATTGGTAGTTTCAATGTCGTTGACTTTATTGACTTATGGTATTCAACTTTGTTTGCTTCATCAGCTCCAAATGTGATATCGCCGTCCTCGTCAACTTCATCTAGGCCAGTCACAAGTTCCCTAGCATCATCTTCAACAAATAGCAGCGCTCAACCACAAGTGAGTAACCAAAAATCTTTACCCAATTTATTACGTGGACTTAATCAGAAGCGAAAGGCTCCCAAATCGAGGTTAAAATTCTCACTACTTACTAGATACGTTAATTTTACTAGAATCTACGTGGCACCTACCATTTCATTTCATCGATTTCGGGTATTGTTCACAGCAAAACTCAAATCCGACTTGGTATAGATGCTGTATTCCTCCCATTTCTCTACTATATAATGAACAAATAATTGACTTAATATTAGAGTAAGAGTTTATTAGAATTGTTAATTTATTGCGCAGGTTCCAAAAGCGTCACAACAATCCACAGGAGCTCTTTACATACTCCCACCGTCCAGTCATGGAAATCTCCAATCTTGCCAAATAACTGCCAAAGGTATCGTTCGGTTTTATATATTTTATTTAAAAAATATTAACTTGCTTGTCTCATCTCGGTACTCAGCAGATATTGCATGTTCGTCACCTAATTGTTACTTAATGACTGACATCGATTTTTAATGAGCAATCTAGTGCTAGACCACGTTCCTATCAATATCAAATGCAGACGGTGATCAAATTATGACACGCACTAGTTCACCCTGTTACCAATCTCTTCCAGTTGTATTGTTTTCTATGTTATTTTCTGCTACGGATATGTCATCTTCTTAATTTTCAAGAAGCAAAAACACAGTGTCTCAGACAGTGTCTTTGTGATTTTATTAAAACATTAATGTATTTATATTATGCTTAAAGTTACCTTACTGCATATATTTCATAAATATGTATATACGTTAATTTTTAAATTGCATTTCAGGTAATGGGTCCCATTTGGCGGCCGGCACTCATGTGTAATTAATAAAGTGTGTAGTTAGGTTTGAAAATGTAAAATTTTATTTTATAAACATTAATTAGTGAGTGGAGACATTCTGCGAGTCTTATGAACCTGTGCAGTGTGATTTTATTAAAGAAAATAGTGAAGTGTTGTTTCTAAGAAAAAACTACATACGAATTAGGATGTTATACATGCATATTGATCTCGTGTTTAGAATAAGTTTTAAAACTCAGTGAAATAATCATTCAAACTGATGTAGCGGAATCGGCGAATTACTAGATTTTAGCTCTCTCTCTTTATTACGAGTAACGAAGACGGAATTTGTGCCTCTTTTTCTCAAATCGGTATCGTATCAGAGTAACTAACTTAGAGCAATGTTTATCAATTATCCTATTTTTTTAATAAACAGTTGAAAAAATCCTAATAACAATTAATTTAGTTTTGAATTATCGTTGCAAGTATTATCCTATCCTTCTCTTATATTAAATTTGCCTTTACTCTCTGACTGACACTCAATTGTGTCCAATTAAAATTATAGGAATCTATTTTGTGAGTACACTTAACATCGGACATCTTTCTCTGCGCCTCGTTGGTTAGCAAGATACATAGTTATTTCGTTGTTTCGACTGTTACTAAGAATGTCTTATATCACTTGAAATTTTGTTTGATTCTATACTCCTTTCTACATTTATTTATGTACGTATCATTTCCTTCAGATCTGATGTAACCAATTTATGATTTTCTTTGTATATTTTGATTCCAACACATTTTATTGAAATGGCTATTAAATTCCACTATATACTGAAGAATGTGTGGAAGTATAAATAAATATTTCTACTTCGAATCATTCTTTCACTGACGATTTACGTTTATTGTTTTGGAAAGCAATTTAGTTTTTTCGCGAATTCGTTACATTAGTTGGATTATTATGTAATATTTGGTTCGACATAAGATACAAGATTAGATTCTTGTGTTTTCCATTTGATATTTGTCGATAGAAGAAATTTCATATAGAGATAGAAAAACGTAACGTCCTGCTACAAAACTTTATAGTGTTTTAATACTTTTACTGTGTAATAAGAGAAGCAAAAGACTTGTGGTTCACCTGTCACTATCGCTAAACTTCTGCAAAAGGATTTGCAACTACATTACTGTCGTTTTTTTATAGAAAAGTAGTGAATGTAAGAAAAAAGAGAGGAGAAGGACTTAGAAGAAAATAAAAGGTAGAAGTATGCATTCCTCTGCCGGTATCTTGCGCGATAAGTTACATATATGTCGCTTCACTCTCTACAACTGATGAATATTCGGCTATAAATGATTTTTTTTGTACGTCATACATCGCTTTAAAATATTTTTAAATGAGCCTAAAATTACGGAGCTTTAAATATAAATGGCAAAGAATAATAAACCTTAAGTAGATTGAATTAAGAGTTTTTTTTGCTACTTTAATATTATTTAGGTTATTATTATTAAAATGTAAAACATTTCTTAAGCCAATTTAATTTTTTTCGTAAAATCCTTAAATATTTTATAAACGGCTTTAGTATAAGATATAGCATAAGAAATTTATACCCTCATCTGTTATTTGATTAAGACCTAGATTATATGTGCGATATTATGTTGATAAATTACAAATACGCCGTTGGCGATTCTACCGGTCAAGTGTCTTGTTTATGTGGACGTCAAATCGAACTCTCGTCTACATTCGTACGTAAATAACAAATCAGGGTATAAATTTATTATAGCCACTGACCACTTGGTTTACGATCTTATTTCATGTGTTTTGATTATCTAATAGATGTCGGAGGATTTTACTTGGAAGCTATTTTCTAAGACTGATTCTAAGCTTAAATAATTACGTGTAAACAACTGTAAGTTATTAATAATCTGTTCCTCAGTGTATGCCTCAAGCATTAAAAAGTTTACATTTATGTTTCTTTTATATTACAAAAAGTTCTTTGAAACCATTTAAATCAAAATGTAGTAAATTTGGTTTGCGCTGTTATTATTGGTACCAGCGGAATATTTTGTAGGCTCTTAAATTATGTCTATTGAAAATCAACTATAAAAACATTTAAGTTTTGACCAATATCTTCTAAACAAGTACTACTTTTGTACGATAACATACAAAACGACTTGCGTCCGGTGACGTCACATATACATACTTGACTATACAAAAGTTTAAGTCAATAAATAATTTTAATAAGGGCGGGCGCGGGAAGTTGACACGTGCGTGGGCGGGAGTCGCATTCCACGCGAGTCCTGTGTTATTGTGAAACAATGTAATTCCTATCAAGGGCATATTTTTTAGCCTTGATAAATACTTCAAAAACGTAACTAAATCTTAAACTATCGACCAAAAACTTCTAACTACTGCCTGTAACAATAACGTGTATTATATTAGTATGAACGATTACCGTCTGTCAAGATTTTTAGTATTATAATTTGTATTTACGATTGTGTTGAATATGCTAATAAAAAACTAGAGAAAATTTAATGCCCTTGAGTCTTTTATTGTAACACATCTGATAACTTTACAGGTTAACGATGTTAAGTGAAGAATAATCACTAATAATGGTAATTGGAGATTTTTTTACAGGAGAATGTGAGGAACCTGCCAGCGATTCGTCTGGTATCAACCTGATCGCTACCCATAGGCGTCCACAACAAGCAAATGAGTTGCAGCCTGTCTTGAAAGGATAGACACGGACGAAATAAAGGGTAAAATTCTGTAAACGCGAACGACGTGCACCTTAACTATATCGCTTCTCTTCAATTGTTCAGGAAAAAATAAAATTATTTAATACATTTTTATATTTACATAGTAAATAAATCTTTGAAAGAGGTCAAAGTTTGTTTACATCGTTATTTTTTTAGGTTAGGTTATTACCTAACGTCATAACCTGTTTAACGATTGAATTTTAACAACTATATATGAAGCCTGTTTTTTTATAAAAACATAATCGAGTACGCGATTCTTAAAACATAAATCTAATATAAAAATATCGATTATTATATTTTTAAACGTACCGACTAGAATCAGAACGTTCGATTGCGCCGTCATGAACAAACAGCTTGTCGAACAATATCCACCTACGGTGAACGAATTATTTTCGAAGCTGCATGGTGGTGAACAGTTTACGAAACTTGGTCACCCCAGAAAAATAAAATAATACGTGAAATCGCTAAGTAAACAAAGTTTCAAGCTTAGATTTTGTATATTTATTTAGAGAACCTGTTAAAACTTCGTAAATTAATTGAATTTATATTGTTTTTCCATGTAAAATGATATCTATTGTTTTAAATTTAACAAAAAGCGATTTCAGTGGAATCAATTAGTGAGCTGGAGCTCAACAAAAGCTATTATTTACTTCTAAACAATGCACCAAGCATTGTTTACTTTTCAAGACGGGCAGCGTCTGGCGCCTTGAGCTGTGATAAGGAAAATGGAATCGATTCAGACAACCAGATCGAGTTCGGCGAGTGAACATTAAAAAGATATTTAAATAAATATTTTAATTAAATAAGACTATTTAGCTAATAATTTTACGTTTACGTTACGTTTAATTGAGTAATTTTACACTTGTCGAAAAAGACTATAAACATGTTTTTTTGTAGCATTGGTAAAACCAAGCAATACAAATATGTCGCATATATTTTACTAGCGGGCGACAAGTGAGGACTCGAAAACGTCCTACTTGGGACGTAAACTTCACGTCACGTGTTTATGTTTATATTAAATTTACGCTTTAGTGACAAAGAGCTGTCCTCTTTTTTTATTATTTTAATTTCGCTTTTGCGTTTCGATTGATGAGCGAGGCTCATTTGGTCCCATTCTTTTACTTATTGACCCAGTGCATCCAAAACTCTTGATAGCTGCAGATGTTAATGTTAAATTTATTTCAATATACAAAACAAAATATTCACTCTCTGTACTTGAATGTATGTTTGTAGAACATTAGTATGACAGTAACTAACAGGAAGGGGATGCGCTAAAGCGCCATCTCGAAAACGGAAATGCTGTATTCGCGACCACTTCCGGTCGCTGTTGTAATGTTTGCCAACTATGAAAGCCATTGTGGTTGTCTAACAACATCCGGTGGGTTCAGACGCGTGTATTCTGGAAAATAATATTTTTCAGTTACGGCTTCAGGAAGATATTTTTATGTTAAGAAAATAATTATGAGGAGTTATTTGAAATAAGATAAGAAAATAAAATGCCATAGATGTGTAGTAGATAGTTCTAAAATAAATAGATAAATAAAACTATTTTAAAATGTATGGTTTCAGATTTTTGAAAATTTAAGAATGCTTTCTTGCGTCTTTTAGTCGAATATTCGTAGACAGGGATAGGTGCTTACGAAATTCCATGCGGTTTTAATTTGTTCTCAGCTGACCGTAAGTATCGCCAAGGAGAAAGACGGGAGGTTTGGCTTCATTTGCTAAATAAGTTTTCAAACTGTCTGTTACTTTCGAAGTTAGAGTCTTTAATTTTATACTATTGTTTACTGGAACAAGCACAAGGCTTAGATATATATGAGACCTTTCGTTTTACGAGAACACGAGCAGGGATTTCC
Organism: Papilio elwesi; assembly: GCA_029849275.1. NCBI lineage: Eukaryota > Metazoa > Arthropoda > Insecta > Lepidoptera > Papilionidae > Papilio > Papilio elwesi. The sequence goes on from CM056713.1 coordinate 3,723,494, forward strand.
GTACATATTCGAGCGCGTCAGACTTTCATATCGGGGGTACCTTGAACCCTGTCAAGTACCCTACACCACAATTCAATTATCTATGTATAGAAGCGCTTAGGGTACCCCATTAAATTTGTAACAAAAAATCTATCATCGGATGTTCTCTAGCGCGCCAGATTAAGATAAGGGGGTTATTTACGTGTTAAGTATGCATTTCAATAATCTTGCAACACCTGCAACAAGCATTTTTTTTATGTGATATGGTGGCAAACGAGCAAGCGGCTCACCTGATGTAAGATGTGTTGCAGATGCAACGCATCACCTTTAATGGACAGAGGAGGAACCCCCTCCCTGTCCAATCCTCTTCCCCTTACCATCCTATCCCCCTTATGAGGAATGGGTGTGAAGGGGAAGAGGACTGAAATTAGGCCTCCGGCACCTCACTCTTCAGACGAAACGCAGAGAACTTCTACTTCACGCCTGTTTTCTGTGAGGTCGTGGTACTTCACCGGCCGAGCCGGCCAATTCGTGCAACGGATGTTGTTGTTGCGGACTCTACCACTGTTACAACTTGTTATACTAAACCGTCACCTGAATATCCCAGAGCGTGGTCAATTCTTAATTTTATTTTAATCAGAATTTAGTTTAAGCTAGCCGTTGAAAAGTAAAAGTATCAAGAATCGTACATAAGACTGTGTACTCTTTTCCCACGGCCAAAAATAAAAAAGTCACTGATACTTCTCACTGGTTGTAGCTTAATATTTCTATTACACAATATACTGTACACACTATATACGACTACTTATAACAATCAGTCAAGGCTCGGGCCTCAAGAGGCGTTGTCACGACCGTTGACAGGAGTACAAACTGAGACTCCTTCCTTTGACAAGAGCTTATAAAGACTCTTGCTGTCTTAAGTCAGCTACGCAACTTTACGTTTCAGTAATGTACTCATACATTTCTGGCAAACTGGAAATGCGAGCGACATCACATAATTTATTTTTATTTTTACACTTCAAAGTGAATGTATAAGTTTATATAGGAAAATATTACATACAACAATTACAGACATCTAGCACCCAAATTAGGTAACTTGTTGTAGTGAGATATATATATATATATATAGAACACACTACCACAAATACCACCATAAAAATAAAGCTGCAAAAGAGTGCATTAGAAAAAAGGCAACATTAAACTTCGGTGAACTATTGAGCAACTATTGTTCACTTTCCTGTTAAGTTGATTGTGGCCACTAAAATGTAGGAAATTTATAAATATTTGTCAAGAATCAAGACATTGTTAAAAACTATATAACCATGGACCAATAATGGAGCCACGAGCAATGACCGGCCACAACACCGTTATGTGGTAAGAATGTACTTGTGTATTTCGGTTTATGAGTGAAATGTCGGAAAGCCTGACTGTTATAAATTATATTATTCCGATTTTGTTTTATAAGAGATGGAAGAGAGCGGCGGGAACACCGAGGTGATGCCCATGGACACCCGCAACACCAGAGGAACTGTAAATGCGTTGCCGGCCTTTAAGAAAAGATAGGCTCGCTTCGTTCGTTTTCATTCCAAAAAAATTAATATTAATGTACCCGCTTTTTTTCTAGCCCACACTCGAGTGCCTCTTAAGATCCGCAGCGTAGTGTCCGCCGGGGACATGTCGGTCGACGCTCATTGTTTTACTCACTTATGTCGCCTTTTAGCCGAGACATAAGTGTATACAGTGCTTTATTTTAATATTATTTCATAACGAACATCTTTAGTAAGTTGTGTCTGCCGCAAACTACTCCATTACAGTTATGTAGTCGTGAAAAAAATTACATTTAATCAAATACGGTGTAATATTAGAACGAAGCTCCTAAACATTACCACAATAATACATTAGTGAAAACAGCACGCAAATCGGTTAAGCCGGTTATTAGATCAGCGCGCACAAACTCACAGAAACAGACAAAAAATCCAATAGTCATTGTTTTGAGTTTTATTTCGTTTATATAAGCCCCCAATAATAGTTTTTCCCAAATATCCGCCATGTATAGACAACAGTCAGTTACATTTTTTTTAATTGTAGAAGGAGGCAAACGAGCACGTGGTTCATCTGATATCAAGTGATCGCTACGCATAGGAATCCGCAACAAGATTTGCAGATGCGTTGCCTACGTTAATGGACAGAGGAAGAGATAAACAGACAATGGTTGTGTCACTTACCTATTCACCCCCTCCACCGTCAAGTCTAAGTCCTAGGGGAAGAGGACCAGCATTAGGCCTCCGGCATCTCACTCATCGGACGAAACGTAGAATAATCTACTTCACGCTTGTCTTCTGTGAGGTCGTGGTATTTCACCGGTCGAGCGGGTCAATTCGTGCAACAGATGTTGTTGCGGGCTCTACCACTGTTATATGCATAGATTCATTATTCTAGTATAGTTATTCGAAAATAGGTACCTATTTGTTTCCTATTATATCAAAAAAACGACGAGACAAGCATAGTATACATCTGAGAATTGAATGATTTGAAATCAAATCGAGATGCTATAGTGGCAATGAAAGACATTGCACTCATCATTTATTAACCAGAAAGTACCTGGTAACGCAGGAAGAATTGCAAGCCTTATGTAGCAATAGGCCGGACGCCTTGCTCGAAAACGAATACTTGATGAGGCCGAAAGGTCCTAGGGTGGCGGTCCACAAAACGAAGGTAGATCGCCTACACGACGGTCTGACGATCTGGTTCATGTTGCGGGAGCCCACTGGATGATGGGTGTCGATAGGGTACCGGTCCTTGTGAAAATCAACGGGGAGCCAACTTCTAGACGATGTTGACGCATAAAATGACTCGTAAATAACAATTTTTTTAAATAGTTACAATTCAAAGTTACATTCATTCTGTTAATCTCATGATTCAGTGAAAAGCTCTTTTGTATTCTTTTGTTAACAATGAATAAAAGGTCAAGAAGAAATGGCTGCAAGTACTGTGAACTACTTTTATTATGTATTTCCATTCACAGTTGAGCCGCATAATAGTACGTAATTTTTGAAGTACGGCTCAATTTCAAATTATCAACGAATTACAGAGCAACGTTTCGAAATAAAACTGCAATTGGTTTCAGCACTTAAGGGAATGAATTACATAGTACTCAAGCGTAACTTGACATTTAAGACTGAGAAACTTGGGTTGCCTTCTGTACATTTTTTTAATCCCTTAATATTTATTCTTCTATTTGAACATTTTGACTCGTAAGCCAAAACATTCAGGATACTAAATTAAATTACCACTCTCGGCCGTAACCCAGTAGAAGATAGTACACCAAGGAGATAAGGCTTCTTACCTACCAAGTAAAGGTCGCATCCCTTCCATTGTGTCCTCCTGCAGCCTAATCGGATTTAATGAGTGGGTTGTCATTAGATTATAATTCTTATTTACTTTTTATCTTTTATTTACAAATTTTAACATAAAACCTTTGTTCATAAAAATCCTGCTGGGAAACCAGGTATATACTGATTGCGTTAGACATGGATAAGTTCACTGAACTGACGGCCAACCTCTAGTCTCTTACTACAGAGGAGAGGCACTTGAAAATGAGAAGAGGATTGTTGCATAAAACCCAAGCGTAGATGGGTAGCGATGGTCCCATCGTAAGCTGTATCTTCCTGTGTCTTCTTATTCCATAAAAAGAGTACTCTATTTACAAATCTTATCTTTCTTCCCTTTGTCTCATGAGATTCTCGGCGGAATTGCATTTGGTTGGAAATCTAGTCACGTTCAAAATTGCTTTTTGTCTGTTTTAAAAGATTTTTTTAATTGTCTAGATTTTAAGTCAAGTGTTTTGAAAGTTCAATTATATGTTATGCTTCAACTTTATATTTTTATTTTTTCTCGTATTTTTATTTTTTTTGACTTTAATGTAACCGTGGAAGTTACATTAAAGGGGTGGTGTAGTGAGAAGCTACAATGCTTCTATGATGACACCTTTAGCAATACACACTCAAAGATGGACTCTAATGAGTCCACCCCGAGTGGTCCTCTCCGGCTGCTAGGACCATACCTCACGGACCAACCTTGGGTTCATCTTAGCTTCACCGTGGTCCCCCACCCACGGCTACTGAGCCCCACCGCCACGATAAGGTGGGAAATTTACATCCCCTATTTCAACCTCTATTGCGAATTAAAAAGTATGCCCTTTCTCAGGCTAGACTATCCCTGTACCAAATTTCATTTAAATCGATTAAATAGTTCAGGCGTGGAAGCGACAGACAGACAGAGCTACTTCGCACTTATAATATTAAGTTGGTATAAAGGAAATAACTGATTGACTGATATATGAACCCTAACTACTGGTCCTAGAGTCTTAAAGTTTTTCACAGAGATTTCTGTTATGGATAAGCTGCGAGAACCCGTGCGAAGCCGGGACGGGTCACTAGTCATGTATAACTTGTTTATATATCTTGTTATGGTTTAGTAATTAAAGTAAATTAACAAATTACATGATCAGTAATTGTATAGTACATGGATTCGTCTGCTCAAATTACTAATTAATGCCCTCCATTGATTCATCTCGGTATTGTATTCTGACGGCGGCGATGGATTAATGCTTTAGTAACGGAGTATAATGGATTGACATTTGCCTTAATTAAATAAATATAATATTAGTGTAGGTTAATCTATTTACGTAATATGAAAAAACCGAACAATGTGACCAAAACAGATTCATATTTACGCCAGGTTTCTGAAAGGCTGATCAATGTAAAAATTAGCTAACAATTTGTTATATGTCCGATCAAATGCTATTGGACTTGCTAGAAGCGTGACCATCAACTTTTTTCTTTTAGAAACTGAAATTGATTTGCCAAGTGTGAGTCGAACTCGTTCACGGAGGGTTCCGTACCCTGTTTATTATCTATAAAAACAATTTGTTGTATGGGAGCCCCTTAAATATTTATTTATTCTGTTTTTTAGTTATGATCTGTCGCCAGCGGTATTTCCAAACCAGTACGGTTCATGGGCTGCGGTGATCACTTAGTTTTAAGGCGACCCGTTGCTCTTTTGCCCCCCCCCCTTATGCTATAAAAAAAGTATTTCTTGTTATAGTGGCGACAGAAATGTATCATCTGTGGAAACTTCAACTGTCAAATATCACGGTTCATACGATACAACCTGGTGATAGACGGATGGACAGCGGACTTTTGTAATACGGTCCCGTCCTTTTGGTACGGAACCCAAGTAAAGAATTAAGGCACTAGAGTTGATGTATAAACAAGTTACTGTTTGCTAGTTCGATAACGCGATATAAAAATTGGTTAATAGCTTCAGCAGTATCGTATTTCTTATATTAAGTGTCAACCCTTCATTCCTTTAATTAAGCAGTTAATTTATAATTAATAAAACGTAAGTTTTGTCATTACCTTCATTAGTTTCGATTTGCACCCCTTTCAACTCCTTTTCAAAAGAGTTTCTGAAATTTCCCTCTCTCCCATCTCTCGGATCTCACATAAAAAAACTTTGCATAAAATTTCAAATCTCTAAGCCCAAAAATTTGAGCTGTGACGTAGTTATATCTGTTCGTATTTTATGTAGTCATCGTTTTGTATAGCACAGTAGTAACTATGAATTCCAGACTATGTATAGTGGTATATGCATAGAAATTGTATGCGATGGTACATAGGAACATCTGTTTGTGGAGTGTCGTCACGACAAATACTGCATGTTCAAAGTAAATACACATAGCAAGCGAGGCTCATTCATATGCCAGAATAGCTTCGACAACATTCTACTCTATCGGTGTTTGGAAGCTCTGTTCAACTGTTCTTTATACCTATATATTAATACGTGTATTATAAACATTTTGAAGTATATTGCGAGCATTGGCGTGTGATAAGTAAAGAAAGCTAGAATTATTATATAAATAAATATGCGCTCACGCCCGTAAGCAGAGATTATGGATTTCCATTTGGCGCGATCCAGCCACACCTCTCTCGCTTCTTCTACATCCATACATGCTCGTCGATTACGGGTACTCCTTATGTCGCTTATACTTTAGTGTGTCACTAATCTGATCGATATTAGTTCTCCTTGGACGTTCCTTACCAACTTCGCCTCTCACTTTACCAACATAAATGTAATAATATTTATAGGCTTTTAAATTCAAATTTGAACCAGAGGTGTAATTCTGATCGCATTAACTTGTTGTACAAGCCTTCGGGTAGCGGTAATTTTATATCAAGTGCACGGTTTGCCTTCTATAAGAAAAATAATTAGATAGTATGAACAGTACAGCATTTTCTTCGCCACAAAAGTACATCAAGTTATGGGATCATGGCCCCAGGTAGGTAGGGTAATTAGGTCTTAATTGCATTTTCTCTTACTTTTTAATTAATTATCAAAACTCATATTAGAAGGATAATATCTATACATATAATAAAACTGTAACTGATCGCTGTCTGTACATGGAAGATATAAAAAAAAACTATTATTGGGGGCCTAACGAAAACTATCGTGGACTGTGACAAGCTCAGTGCTAAGCTCTAAAACATTTACTCGCCGCAATTCGATTTCATCCCCAATCAAAGAGATAACGAATAAGATATGGTCGTTGCAATCGGAACTCTCACAAGTCATGTCCAAACTAGCATCGAGGACAACCAGTCGACCAACTCCCTCTACGGAGGGAGCCCTGGAGCTTAGTTACTCTGAAAGAGGCTTAGGCTAGACGCAGTCTGCGCCCTGCCACCTCGAGCCCAGTGTAGCTGTAAATGCCTCCTCTAGGCAAACGGTGACCCTTGTCACAAAAAAAACTCATAGGCTACTTTTATCCCGGAAAAATGTACGATTCCCGTTGAATACATATTTTTGGTTCTCTACAAGTGCATATCAACGTATATAAGAGGCGATGTGTGTATGTATGTTCCTTATAGATTCCGAAACGGCTACCCGGGCGGAGCCGGGGTGGATAACTAGTTTTAAAATAAAATTCGACACTAACATGGTTTCACTTTTTTAGTTATATTTGATTGAAGCCTTTGGATAAAAATGATTTAAAAATGAATGAAATAAAAAACGATACATTTATTACACTATATTTGAGTACTCAAATATGAATTCGTTACTTCCTGGTAATCAATTTTAGTCGGATATTGTGCAGGCATCGAAAGCGTTAGCAGTGATTAAAAGTAAACAGACAGATTGCGTTCCTCTCAATAACACATCTTGTTATCATTGACACGATATTGGTATTCTGTATGTGACAAAGGACTATGGAGTTAAAGCGTAACAAACTCACATTGCATTTTATAAAACAAGTTAGGATATCTCGTATAACATTTTTTTGACATATGCATAGGAAACAAAAACAAAAGTATGTCATCAAAGTACTCTTGTTATTGTTTTCTATGTGAGTTTGTTTGTTTGTTACGCTTTAACTACTTAACGCCGCAACTGATCTTCATGAAATTTCGTGAAACATATTGTCAGGGGTACCAAAAATGACATGGGACTTTTTACACCGAAACAAAAACTATTCCCGTGGTAAATAAAACCTTTATTTATAATATTGATTGCAATGGTAATGTTAACGTGACCGCTACTTCATGACAAACTTCTATGAGGCTGCGTTACTTCTCCGCGCCAGATCACCCGGTTGGTATAACTGATCTCTGCTGTAGACTTTACCACAGTAAGTAGCCATCCTTTCACACTGTTATTACTCATTATTATTAAGTAGAAAATTAATTGTTAATACGAGGTGTGGACAAGGATTTTGTCTATTATCGTAGGATCGTGTTTTGTCTAAAGATATTTAGTATTCGGCTAATGACATCTAGCGTCACAGAAATTTTATAGGTGCCAGTAAGACAGCCGATTTATTGACCAAGATATGGCGCTGTAAAATTTATTTTAAATTTTGTTTATGAAAATTCATCTTTTCATGGATAAGACACCTATATAGATAAATTTAAAAATAAATACCGTGCTTTAATACAAAAAATCATCTGAATCATTAGAACCGCTACTGAGATAAACGATTATGTGTGTATAGTAAACAGAAGAATTGATTGCTTCATTTTAATGAAATGATTGACGATGATAGCGTAACTCAAACAGAATTTAGAACAGAGAGATAAATAGAAACTCATTATACTACTCGTACCTGAGATCTAATACTGACCATCAAGGTAACGTGGGTTCTATGCGATTAAAATGAAGATTAAAGCACAGCACAGTTTCCTAGTCTGTTTATGTTTCATCAACAGCTGGTTTTGCATATGCAAGCGCTCGGGAGAACTAATTTGAGATAAACAACATTCTACGTTCGATAACATTTGCCTCGTGCTAAGAAATTGAAGAATGAAGCTTTGAGTAAAAATTAGTTTTATTCGAATATGTAGTTTTCAAGTAATTCTATATCTGTTTGTGACTGTCACAGGTCTAGCTCAAGGTTATATAGGACACAAACTCGGTGTATCCGAAGGTCATTTTGCTGTACCTGGCCGTAAAAAATAATTGAATCGCTTCGAGACGACCCATAATATTATATCGGTCGTGATAAAGGCTTAGAATCGTACGAGTCCCACCTGGGGTCGGGTTAAATTTGTTATTGACTTTTAGAATTGATTTCACATGGCATCGATACATTAGAAATGAGAAGATCGTTGTCCTTCGTCTTTGTAAGGGTCGAAGAAGACTTCGTAAGAAGGAATATAGGTGACAAGCGAGGAAGCGGGCACCACATATTAAGTGACCGCTACCCATAGAAATCTACAACAAACTAATGAGTTGCAGATGCGTTGCCTACCTTGCGTATCTACCCTTAATGGACAGAGGAGGGGTAATACACACACATAAAAAGGATATTTCCTATTCCTATCCATCCCCTCCTCCACTGAATCATTTTTCGCTTCTCATTTACTTATTAGAGAAGGATAGGAAGGGGAACAGGATTACGTCTCCAATTCATTCATGGGACGAAACGCATAAATACTTCTTACTACACGTACGCATAAATACTAGTTCGCGCCTGTCTACTGTGAGGTCGTGGTGTTTCACCGGTCGAGTCGGTCAATTCTTGCAACAATACGTTGTTGCGGGCTTTGCCTCATTGATTAATTATTTTGACTTTCGGTGTACATACAGTTACCCAGAATGGGTGGAAACAGTGGGAACAGGGCAGGAAGACAATGATGTTATACATGCAAAAATAAATAAGTTTCCACACCCATTACCTAAACGAGAAGGCAAGCATGGACTTCACTCGTTTCTCTACATCCATAAGCATTCATGATACAGTTCAGATCTCTTAGCGAGTATTAAAATTAATATTACACAAAGTATTTGATTGTTTGCTTGTTCCAGATTGACCTGATATTAAATCAATTTAAAAAAAATTCACCACTAGAAATCTTTTTATCTACCCGAGCAAAGTTAGGTCAAGTTGCTAGTGAGCTATAAAAAATAAAACATTGCCGTGAGCTAAAACAAGGCTTTGATATATTTTGATTAAGAAAATGTTTTTCGTATAATATATATTTCGATTGTATCTTGAAACGTGTTTCTTATGTCAAAGGAACCAAAGAGAAAACTTTTAAAACATATACTAAAAGCGCTTGAAGCCGGATTCGCTTTGTTCTTTTTGCTTTGTTAATATTTTTATTGATTTTATTAAAGGAAAATATAAGATTTTTCTTGAACATGTATTATAAATAGCTTATTTATGTTCTTTTGCATTCAACTTTCTCAGTCCGTTTTTGTCAAGTTTTTATTAGCTTCCTCTAGAAATAGTTTTATCTATGTAACATAATCATTCAGTGCATTTTTCATTATTCTATAAACGTCCGATTTATTTGCACTATTTGCGCCGATGACAATACATTACTAATGTTATAAAAAATAATTCATGACATACAAAAAATACAAGTTATTAGAGCCGACGACAGAAGTGAAAATTCAAAAGAGGCTGGTTTAAAAATAATCAACAAAAATAAACTTGAATAAAAATAAAATTAAAAATCAAATAAGAATGTTGCTGACGCATGTTGAGTTGCGAGGTGAGAGATCTATCAAGCCAAGTTCACGCTAACAGAAAGGTGAGCGGTACCGTTCATACATGCCTACTTAATTATAACTTGAATAAATACGTCAACAGCGAATAACTCAACTACGAAAAGTAGAACGGCTTGAATAACTAAGAAGTCTAATTAATTTTGTAAATTAATTCTCTTCGACTGTCCTGTTTATTTGAAGGAAATGGATTTACTTTAAAAACTAAGTTTTCTTTAGACTCCACCTAACACCTTTAGTATATAACTAAATAATACATACATATACTGTACTAGCTCATTACATACACAAAAGTACGTCAAGGAATTTGGGAAATTTTAATGAATTATCTGACTTTTTCCTTTTTCTTTCATTCTTCATCTGACCGTCATTTTTGACGACTACGTTAGAGTGGGCTTAAAAAAGGTTTAATAAGTAATACGCAATTAAAAAACAACCGCAAAAAGTCTTCTGACGTTATGACGAAATATTCCAATAAGAAAAACAAAAAAATATTTCTCAATCAAACCATCTCAAGTATCCTTCTCGGCGTTGAATTGCTTCTTGTGAACTTTTTACATTAGGGTTTCTTAGTATTTCGAACTTTTTTTTTAGCTCTGTGTAAGTCGTAAATGAAAAAACTTAGTCGACAATCGGAGCCGGCATTCGGCCGACTTTGTTGTGAAAAATGAGCATTGCACCGGGAAAACAATATTGATTTTTCTTGTTAAATTCGCTCCTTGTTGTCTTTTCTGAAATTTTTTTATGAAAGTCGCAGTCAAAACAGCAAGCGGTCCTCGTGAAGTAAAACGCCAATAGTTTTCCGGAGATTAGCGCATTCATACAAGCTCTTTAGCTTTGTGTCAAAATAAAATAAAAAAAAGTAAACAAAGTTCGTCGAAACTATTCCAAATACAAATAAGATTGTTGCTGACGCGTGTTATTGACGCATGTTGAGCATGTTGTTCACGCGAACCTATACTATTTTCTACAAGGAAAGTCTAACGCGACTTAAGAAGTTGTCACTTAAAAAATATGTCAAAAAAACTACATCGGTTACTATTAGAACCGGCTGAAATATTTAAGCGGTAAGTTTTACACTAGGCCAAATGATAGGCCAAGTTTATATATAGGACACGGTCTCGTTTTATCCGACGGTCATTTCGCTCCACCTGATCGTAAAAAATAATTGAATTGCTTGGAGAGAGCCGTTGTGCTACACCGTCCGTTATATAGCTTTTAGGCGGACATACTAGTTTTGTGGTTGGCTGGACACGCGTGTGGTTACAAGCTAAATTTCCAGCTTATTTCGCAAGCTACGTACAAACTTGACTACTCAATTTTCTTAACAACTTGGAAGAAAAGTATTTAAAAATAATCTACAATTCATGGAACGTGTTCATGAGCTGTTACACGGACTTGAAACAGCAATCATTGTATTTTAATACATTATAATCGTTTTGTGTATTTTTTCGAATCAATTAAATACATTTTGAAACAGGCGACTTAAGGTGGTAAGGTTCACCTTTAGAACCTCAATGATCCATCGGGAGGTATGTAACTTTGATCTATGTTCTGAAAATAAAAGCAGATGAGGGTATAAATTTCTAATGCCTCATCTTGTACCAGCAATACTACCCATGCGAAGCCGGGGCGAGTGCCTAGTAACATTTTAAGTCTTACGTTCACGGGCGCAGAGGGCGCCTCGCCTAAGCCTCTTTAAGAGTAACTAAGCTCGAGGGCTCGCTCCATAGAGGGCCACGGCTCGGGCCATATGTCACTATCGTGGTTGCATATAGGGTCTAAAAGATACTCGGAGTTAAAATGTATTTCGCGATTATATATATATATATATATATATATATATATATATACACACATATATATTCTGATTATTGTATAATTAGAAAAAAAAACAGTGCAGCGGGTGTTTGCAACTAGTTAAAGATATTAATAAAATTAAAGCAAAATTTACGATAGGCAAATGCGATGTGGAGTTTCTATAAAAAAACCAATTCCAATGGGTAAACAAGAATATGATAGCGGCGTAGTCCCGGGCAATCTTATAACCTAAGCGCCTGTCTTTAACGCACACGTCGACATTTTTAATTTCACAAAACAAACATTAATTTTCTTTCGTTCGACGAACCAGGTTTTGCTAAGAAGTTGTTTTTCGTTTAAAATAATAATGTGATCCTTATAACAGAAAACTGCTCTTTTCGTCGCCGTTGGCTTTGGTTTTGTTAAAAAATAACAAGCCACATTTTTTTGTTGATTTTCTGTAATATTCTTTAGGTTTATATTGCTTTTAACAATAGCAAGCTTATTGATTTTTATGTTAGTACGTTTCACTATGGTAGACGGGGCAATAGTGTAAGCTAAGGCTACATGATCTAATGTGCCCTTCGCTACCTAATGGTAATTTTTGCAACAATAACAGTAATAAATACTATTAGCCTGTTGACGTAGGAATTGGAAGATATTAAGAAAAAAATATAGGGACGAGATGCCAGCGACATCTTAACTAGCAAAACGACATAATTGAAAATATCTTTTCTAATTTTTCATGTTAATTTCTCACCAATATTATTATTATGCGGTATTTAAAATTTTGTCTCCGTCTGGTTGGGTATAAATATATAAAATACATAACATAACACAAATACATAATTAAAATGTATACAAAAGTAATAAATACATATAATATATACAATATATAAATACACAGATAAATAAATCCTAACCAGACGGGATTCCCTCGGCAGGGGAGACCAAACGGCCGAGGGTTAGGGGGAAAGGGAGAGAAACCGGCGGACAATTCGGGCGGTGTCGAGAAGCACCGCTTTCTGCATTTGAGCACAAGCAGCACGATGTCAGGCTTATTCGCGAGAATAGTCCTGTCCGTGATGATGGACCGGGCACAGTCCAGGGTGTTTTTGGTCGACATAACCATCCCATATGACGAGAACCTCGTGAACGCCGAAACAGAGAAAAAGAGGAAGAACCTGGACCTGGCGCACGAGGTGACCGACATGTGGGGTGGTTTGCCGACTGAAATAATCCCGATAGTTGTCTCTGTGAACGGGTTAATCCCAGTCACCCTCTCTGAACATCTGAGGCGACTGGGACTCCGGGACGGTGTGCTCTGAGCTCAAATGCAGAAAGCGGTGCTTCTCGACACCGCCCGAATTGTCCGCCGGTTTCTCTCCCTTTCCCCCTAACCCTCGGCCGTTTGGTCTCCCCTGCCGAGGGAATCCCGTCTGGTTAGGATTTATTTATCTGTGTATTTATATATTGTATATATTATATGTATTTATTACTTTTGTATACATTTTAATTATGTATTTGTGTTATGTTATGTATTTTATATATTTATACCCAACCAGACGGAGACAAAATTTTAAATACCGCATAATAATAATATTGGTGAGAAATTAACATGAAAAATTAGAAAAGATATTTTCAATTATGTCGTTTTGCTAGTTAAGATGTCGCTGGCATCTCGTCCCTATATTTTTTTCTTAATATCTTCCAATTCCTACGTCAACAGGCTAATAGTATTACTGTTATTGTTGCAAAAATTACCGTTAGGTGGCGAAGAGCACATTAGATCATGTAGCCTTAGCTTACACTATTGCCCCGTCTACCATAGTGAAACGTACTAACATAAAAATCAATAAGCTTGCTATTGTTAAAAGCAATATAAACCTAAAGAATATTACAGAAAATCAACAAAAAAATGTGGCTTGTTATTTTTTAACAAAACCAAAGCCAACGGCGACGAAAAGAGCAGTTTTCTGTTATAAGGATCACATTATTATTTTAAACGAAAAACAACTTCTTAGCAAAACCTGGTTCGTCGAACGAAAGAAAATTAATGTTGTCTTTTCTGAAAAATTTTTATGGAAGTCGCTTATTATTATTATTTTTTTTTATAAGAGAAGGGGGCAAACGAGCGGCGGGAACACCCAGGTGATCAACGACGCCCATGGACACCCGCAACACCAGAGGAACTGCAGATGCGTTGCCGGCCTTTTAGGAAAAGTTTATTTTTAGTTTTGTTTAGTTTATTTACTACACTAATGCTAATTTCTTTCTTTCTGTATATATGGTAAAATTACATGAAGTGTTTTCACTTTTATAAAATTCTTAAGTCCATAAAACTTAGTTTAATGATCACTATATAAAACAAAGTCGCTTCCGCTGTCTGTTCCCTTAGATCTTTCAAACTACACAACTGATTTTAATGCGGTTTTAATCAGTAGACAGGGTGATTCAAGTGGAAGGTTAATATATATAATACATGTCACTATTGTCAAGAAAAGCACAGTATCTCAAAGATTTGAGATTTGAGATTCGTAACATTGCCAAAGCTGATGTAAACCTTACGAGATAGATCAAAATAATGTACTATGAAATTTTACATCTTAAAAAATCTATGAAAAAGTCCGCGATAGCATGTATCCTTAAGGACCCATTTTAAATTCAAGAACATGTTCACGTGCAATCTGTTAATGGAAAAGCCACTTAGACGGATACAGTAATAATCCTTATCAACGTAAATACGTAAGTACCTTAAGCATTTCAAGCATGATATGATAAAACTTCACACCATATAATTTAAAAGATTATTTTAGGAATTATCATTAAATAAAAACTAATGCGCGTGAGAATAAAATCAAGCGCCAGTCTCACACCGATGTCGGGACTGTTCACTTGATGCGACCACCTCGCCACGTCCCTTGCTGTCGCCCACTGTACTCAAGCTCAATGTGCTTTCAATAAATGGATCGACCGGGGCATAACCCATCCAGCAATTAATACAAAATGAAAGCTAGTATATATAATAAGACATAAATTAATTTTAAGGTGGAACGAAGTTTGCCATGTAACCTAGTACATAGAAGCAATAAGTAAATCATATTTTCAAACATGTGTCGGATGAAAACATATCCCTAGAGTAGTTCCTCACGTAAGTACCATGTTACAAACAGACGACGCGTCAGATTTCCGTGTTCCATTGTTCTATGGAATAATATGAACCTCATTTTGTGTGAAGTGACGTTGTTACCCGTTTTTATTGCACCGCGTCATGAGTATTACGATTCTGTTGAGTGAGATTAAAATTGTATTGAGGCAACAACAGTGTACAATGAGGTTTGACGGTGACCACGTTTTGTAACCGACGCGAAAAAATTACAAAAACTATGCAGTTGCACATAAATAAAAAACATTATTAATAGGTAGAATCAGAAAGCTCTTGTACCCTTGCTCAAAGTTAGTCAAAGAGTTCCGTTACTCTTAGGAATTGCTTGGAGATCCTGTTAGAAATAACGTGATACGCAGTAATATTCAGTTCTAGTAGTAACGTGGTATGCCCATTGTCACTTGAGTTTCCTGAGAGGACTAATTCTAGTCCTAAGTCTAATTCTAGTCTTGGTTTTAATATATTTGACGGGGCGGGGAATGGACAGGAGAAGGATCCTATGTTGTTGATTATCCCCTCTTCTGTCCATTAAATGTAGCAACAAAAATGCATCTGCAACTTATTGCTTGCTTGCAGACGCCTACGGGTAGTATTTATTTAGTATCAGGTGAACCGTTTGCTTGTTTATTACCTAATAACATTCCGTAGGTAAAATTATATTTAAATAAATAAAAGTTTAAAGACTTTTTAGAAATATAAAGTTTTGTTTATTTTCGTATTTATGATTAATTCAATCTATCCTATATCTAATTGAACAGCTTTGGCACTTTTTCTTAAGAACTACTTTCATTCAATAAAATTGAATATCTGAGAAAAAAATGATTAGATACGGCCATAAATCTTTTCGGTGGTGTATAAAATATTTTTATACCTTCGGCTAAATGGCCGACTGGAGTTGAAAAAAGGAATAAGAAAATCAAGTTTCCTTTTATTTTCCAATTGTCCGTTGCCTTAGGCTTGGTTTAATTGAACAAGACAATTTAGCTTTTTCCGGACGAGGAAATGTTGTATTTGTTGGGCGATGGTTCTCAAACTTTTTAAATTCTAAGACCATGCCGTATCCATTTCATTTCATACTTGGAATATTTGAAAAGTAACGAATGTTGAATTATATTATGTACCTAATATACCTATTAATAATGCGATTATTTATTTACCTTTATTTTATGGTACTGTGTTATGTACAATAGACTTTGTAAATACATATTACCAAATTAGAAGTTATTATACGCGGCATTGTCTTACGGAAATTTCCAGCGTGTAAACTAAGAAACGAATGCGTGCGAAGCTGCGGGCTATGGCTAGAATATCTAAAATCGCACCACGACAGAGCTCCTCAATAGAAAAAAAACCCCCAAGTTAAACATACACACCATCTTGATGGTTGGCATTCACTGACTGTACATTTCCTCAATCCTGCCTCGCAAACCCGCCTTAAAGACCGGCAACTGCAACTTGTGTCCAAATGCTCGTTCGCCTTCTTTCTTCTTGTATATGTATATGTATATAAAAAGCGGTGTATGTATGTTCCCTATAAACTCCGAAACGGCTAGACCGTTTCCGGTGAATTTTAAGGGAGACGTTTAAATTGGCTTGGCGGGTGTTCCTGAGAAGTTTGGTAACGATTGGATCAACATAATAAGTGCTATCCGGGCAAAGCGAGGGCGGATTATATAAAACGCGATGTGTGTATGTATGTTAGTTCCCTATATATTCGTAACACTATAAAAATATGTTCTTTTCTTTTCTTTCATAATAATGGGCTTAAGGTGATCCGTCTAATTAAATTTTAATAACGTTTTATTAATGTAGATTTAGGTTGACATTTAAACCTGCGTCCATTAATTATAATGAGGCTCGTTTAAAACCTATTTCCACACCTAAGTGTAATCAAAGTGACACACAATCTATCATCTTGCAGCGCCGCAAGGAATTTCTTTCATATTTTAATTCATTATATCGCCTTGAAAGGCTTGTATAAAGCGCTTCAATTTTTCATAGCCTCGATGATAATAGGCGTTAAGTGGAGAATTTTTCTGATAGCATATTTACTTTTTCGATACACCGTACTCTATAATGTGGGTCAAGGATAAAATTTTAAAGAATACAATTAAATAGCCTAGTATATTAAACGGAAATATTCTTAGGTAAAGTAAGTAAATAGTTATGTTTGTTTAGAGCAGAATCATACTAAGATGAATGAAATAACGCGTGCGCGTGTCCTTATAATATGCACGTAAGTAATACTTTTGTAGCATAACAAAACAAAAGTACTTACATATTTTATCGCTTTTAGAATGCAACGCAATAGATAACGGCTTAATTCAATAACTTGGAATTATAATTATCAAGAAAGTAAAGCAGCCAACAAGTACTTATTACGATTAAAGTTAGAAAAGGTATACTGAACTACCTGTAAAAATGTTTGCTGGCATGTATGTCCATTCCGATGTTACCTTCTGTAAGCCTGACCGTCTTGACCGGTTTTGAAAGTCCGATATAATCCGCACTTGACCCCAAGGGGTGATGTGCGTAGCCCTTACATGTCATATCGAGTTTTTATTTATTGCTTGCAAACGTAAGAATTAATAATTGTATCATTAAAATTGTAATTACCAGTTAATATGAAAGCGCAAAGTTGAAACTGGAATTCGTATAATTTTGCCAACGGGCATAAGAGCCGACGAGGCTCACAATTACTCAAGAAAAACAAAGTTTCGCAAAAGGCAATTCGTCGGGACTCGCTCTGTAAAGTTTTACATCAAAAGACGTTTTGTTATTTAAAAAAATGAAGACATCAATAAGAAAATGACTTTTTCATGGAACAAATTAATCCTTTTTGAAATTACAAATACAATTTCGTAATATTTTATGAGAACTTAGATTACAAATTCACATGTATCGCACACCTTGTCGATTTTACATCCACGTGACGTATAACTATAAAGTATGGTTAACAAAATAAATTTAATATATTAATAATTATGGAATTATTATTGTCAGTAAAATATGTATATAATAATCGTATATACATATATATTATATTTAAAAATAAAACCGAATACCAATCCTACTAAATGCTAATAAATGCGAAAGTTTGTAAGTATGTATGTAGGTTTGTTAGTCTTTGACGGAAAAACTACCGATTGGATTTTAATGAAGCTTATAAATATAATAATACAAAAAATAACATATAGCTTATAAAAATATTGTCTAAATTGTCAAAAATATAACGATAGCGTTTCAAGTAAGTAAAATTCCGCGATTTGCGATTTGCGCTATTCTGGTGTGCGCTGCAAAAACCGTTAGAGTACATGTACATAATGCTTAATGGAAATTTTCACCTTAAATAGTTCTTCAAAAAAGCCCGTGACAGCATTTATCTATCTCTTATATGTAAGCCATTATCGCCAAAATAGTGAACCATCTATTAATAACAGGGCGGCCAGGCTAGTAATTAATAATCTGTTTAATTCTGGTACAAGTCTGTTAGTTAAATTGGTAAGTGTCTTATCATCATATTTCAATAATAATTTCACAAGCACGACTGTAAAGTACTTTCCGACCGCAGTAACAATAGCAGCAAACAGGATAGCCTTGCTAACGGTACAGACTGTTCAATGTCACGAAGTTACGTCACGAAAATGGACGCTAAGCGCATTATTAATTTGCGGGGTACCATATACTAACCTTCTGGGGGACAGATATGGCAATCTAGTAGTGTAATTATTTAGCCAATAACCTAATGCACCTATGTATGATATTGGCTTAAGGCCGGTATTTTAACTGAGGTCCGAATATTGATGAAAAAAAAGTGTAATACTATTTTTAAAGTGAAATCTTTTTAATCGCGGTAGACAACATTAGGCAGTGGAAAATTTGTAGGTTCGCGTGGTCATCACGCGTGAACTACAGTTTCGACGAAATTTTTTACATTTATTTTTCTTGTAATTAACTTTTAATTTTAAGAGTTTATTTTTGTTTATAACAATAAATATAGTTATTAAAAATATAGTATCGATTCGATCATTACGGTGTTTATAATTATTAAAAATCTTCGTTACGTAAACGTTTAACGTGTCAAGGATTTCGTACAACCGAAACGCTTAAACGGTTCACGGTTGGTTTTTAGGTTAACATAGACTACAAAGTAAATGGCGGAACCGGCTGTAAGGAACAGTGTGCCACTTTACAGTAAGAAAGCTGGTGTGAAGAGTACTTAAACACGGAACAAAGGAGGGTAAGAATGTAAATCGACGTTGTACCGGTACTTTATAAATGAAGTGAGGAATCATTTATTCATTTATGTACACAATATACAAGTAAAAATAAAAAGAAATGAAATGAAAAATAAGAAGATTAGATTTAGAAAAGATTGTGTACTATGGACACCCGGATTTCCTTTCACTATATCTTTGTTTGTATTGAGTAATAATTAAAGTAAAAAATGGTATTTAACAGTAATTATCGATATTTCTGCATATCCTCAAAATTCTCGGCAATCTGAATCGATTTAAAAAAGTTTTAGTTTCATACGTGTTCGGGAATTGCCTCAAAAACACTGCAAAAAGATGTCGGTTTTTCATTGTTACATTTTCCCGCCCTCGCCCCTCAGCCAGCAAACGAACGAGTAACGTGCGATAAAGAACTCCATTCTAAGAATTAAGAAATGGTTAAGCAGAGACAACTAAATAGACTAATGATGAACTAGCACGTACTATATTTCTATAAAATCTCAACTCAACATGAAATGAAATAAAGGTCAATCAATAAATTTTCTTGTTAAATGATAAAGATTGCCCCTTCATAATAATAATTAGACGAAATAACCAAGTCTACAACAAAAATATGAGAGAGTAGAGACAATTCTTCATTTATTAAAAGATTCCAGTAGAACGGACAAAGTTACTAAGCAAAAGTAATTTATGAAGTCTCCAAAAGTTAAGCTTTTAAGAAGGTTACGAATTAACAAATGGGTCACCTTGTTTCATTATAAAATGTCTCAGATTGCCAAAGAAATTTCGAGTTAGTAAATTGTAATCAATTACGCTTTTGTTTTATTAGTTAACTTCTGCAGTGTGGCTGAGTCCGAAATTAGCCGGACTACAAATATATTTTTGATCTGGAATGGATATTTAAGCTACCGCCACAAGCAGTACCGCAGAATCTTCCAATGTTGCATTAATCAGCCGACTCGACTGGGGAAGTGTTGAAAATGGCTTAAAGTAGAGCTATTTTAATTCTTTTGTGTGTTATCTGATGCCACACGTCTAATTCCCTTTCCCTTTCATATCTTCTCTTCCTCTTTCATTATCTACATCTTTCCCTTTCATACATTGTCATTGCGGTCTCTTAAAATCACTTGATCTGCTTTTTCGCTTGCCTCCATGCAAAAATTCTATGCTTATCTTTTATTTTCAATATTACATTTTATGATGATTTGAATATAAACTAATATATTCACTAGGCCTCAAAAAACGTCTGGCAGCACATATTTCAAAATGGCGGCTCATATTATTCCAAAGAACAATGTCCCACTTGATACCGGAGGGCACTGGTGGTGCGAAGTACACTTTTGTTCCGTCAGTTAAGAGGGGTGGCTTTAAATCTGCGAAGAAAGAACTATCTGAACTAAGGAAAGTTATCGTCTTAATTAATGAATTTGTAATACTCCGGGGGACCTTAATAATATTAGAATTCTCTTAACGAATTTAAAATGCCGACACTTACGATTTGATCCTTAAAGTTTTGAATTATTTTGTGTCATCATGGATAGGCCAGAGGAACGTTAAGCTTGTCTCGTTTTTGTTTGAGGTGAAATCTTTTTCAGCTGCGTTAGACGATGGAGAGGCTTGACTGGTGAAATACCAGGACCTCACAGAAGACAGGTGTGTAGTAGAAGTATTCTGTGTTTCGTCTGATGAGTGAACAGCTGGCTGCTAATTCTATTAAGAATAGGGTGGGGAGAGGATGTGGGTTTGATCTGTATTCTGTCTAT
Organism: Papilio elwesi; assembly: GCA_029849275.1. NCBI lineage: Eukaryota > Metazoa > Arthropoda > Insecta > Lepidoptera > Papilionidae > Papilio > Papilio elwesi. Next base: position 3,744,505 of record CM056713.1, read on the forward strand.
CGCCTCCTCTGTCCATGACAGGCAAGCAACGCATCTGTTACCCATTAGTTTATTACAGTTATGGGTCGCAGTCGCTTGAGTCGGGTGGACCTCTAGCTCGTTTGCCACCTTCTATTATATCTATAAAGGAGCACATTATCGTAATGTATTGTATAATGCGTTTATTACAAGCATATTTTTCTTTAGCAAGCAGAGCCAATCAATCATCGTACACAAAGCCATGGAACATGAAATCATTGTGACGATGTAACCATTTTTACTTCAATTAATTGGAATGACAGTTATATTTCATACTTTCAGTGATTTTGCAGCGCTCTTGCCTCGCATTCCGATAATGAAGGAGGGAAAACGTCCTCTTAAGCTTGAAATTTTTTCCGGTTATTAAAGTAGGGAACCTTTCAATTTTCTTTTCCTTTCCCCCTGCATTGTTAAGTCGCCGATTATGGAAATTTGGAATATTATAATGAAATTTATTTTGATAAAAAACTCCTTGAAAATATCTATTTAATTTTTCAAGAGTCTTCGTTTAATTGGTGATTTAAGGTACGTTGATTTTCGTATTAAAACTAATGAAGTCTCAAATTAATAACTGGGGATCGATTACCCTTCTGGAGAAGACAGAGAGAGCAAACATTATCTACTGAACAGATTTCATCACAAGTGTGTTGACAAGCCTCAAGGCCATACACAAAATTTCGAAACAACTAGCAAATAATAAAATCGTAAATATTGCTTCAATTTAAAACCAACACAGTGAGAAGAACTCAAAGCGTAACAGCTAACGATACTGTAGCAACTTATATAATAGAACCCGTTAGACCTCTATAGGATTTCTGCGCGTCGCCTAATATAACTGATCACCGCCGCCCATGAACACCCGCAACACCAGGAACTGCAATGCGTTGCCGGCTTCTAAGGAAGGAGTATGCTTGCGTCTTGAAGGACGCGTACTTTGTCGTTTGTCTCTGACCCCAGTAATTTATACTGTCCGTTGATATATCAGTCAGTCATTCAGTTTCCACTTTTATTTTTAAGCTTTTATTTAATTTCACCTCTCCAGTGTTTGTCATCAAATCTTGCAAATTAAATTTGATCCACTTCCCGTTTACCAAATGATCTGATATTTAGCACACACGTGAATATCGTGACAATGCAATGTTATGATCACATGGTGCTGATCTGATGATGGAGCTGGAAGGTGGCCAAAGGAACATCGCAATGAAAGGACACACACTCATCGAGCTTGGGCTCATTTGAATCATCTTAACGAGTAGTTTGTTTTTTTTTTTTTAATTTAATTTCTAGTTCTTTTTATTCACAATAACATAATAAAAGCTCGTTTTTGATATGTTTTTTAATCTAAGTCTTGTATATACTAAGTCTATCGTAGCTCTCCTATCTATACTGATAAATAAAATTGAAGTGTCTGTATGTAATATCAAAATAACATTTCCATACTCAACACACATTATGTATGTACGGTACTTATAACGAATATACATTTTTTTTAATTTTTGTCTGTCTGTCTGTCTGTTTATTCCGGGTAATCTCCGACACGATTGAACCGATTCCGATGGGACTTTTACTGGGAGATAGCTAATATCGTCGGGATTCATATAGGCTAATTTAATTTAAGCAAAATATTTAGGGTTCCACGCAAAAAGTGATAAACCCTCGAAATTGTTTTCTCGAGTTTATTTTCACGCAGACGAAGTCGCAGGAAACAGCTAGTCATAATTAAAACTACAATCAACGGACTTTGATTCTTAGACCATACCCTAAACTTACGTCGTAGTCTTAATCAATAAATCCTCGTCGATCTCGGATTTATTGGCCATCAATATTTTACAGCGAAAAAAAATTTAATCTTGTCTTAGTCTTGTTAAGTTTATATCTTTTCATAAATGCAAAATAAACATAAATTTTCTCTGAGACTTAGACCTCTTTTCAATTATAATGTAATAAAAATATGAAGAGTTATTACTTCGTTTCATTTTGCTCGGAGCAAAATGCTTATTAAAAGCTAATATTGTACAAGAGAATTAAATTAGTTTTCTCTATCTGTCCTCGTTAAATATTTTGCATCGCACTAGCGGCCGCCCCGGCTTCGCCCGGATAGCAATAAAGAACATAAGTTAAAAAATATCATATATTTTAAATTGGATGAATATAGACATACTCGAAGTTTATCCCGGACATACATCGTGATGCGAAATTTTTATGTGAGTTAGATATCAGTCGGGGATAATATACATTTCCAACAATTAAAGAATTTTTAAAATCGGTTCACTAGATCCAGAGATTGTCCCTTACAACCTCACAAACCTTAACTCTGTAATATTACTATAGATAAATGATCAAGCTATATTAATTCGATATAAATTGATGAATTTGCTTGTGTTTGCTACTAAATGTCTATATCTAATAGTGGTATAACCCGCGAACAAAATGCGCGACCGGTGAAGTTCTACGACCTCACAGAAGACAGGCATGAAGTAGAAGAGGATTTGAAAGGGATGGGACTGAAAGGAAAAGTAAATATCCTTTTTTTATCCCCTTTTCATTCCATGTAAGTTAGGTAATGCATCTAAAACTCGCAAATAGTCAGGAAAAGCTTATTAGATTGCTAGCTGCTAGCTAAACGATAACGTTGCATATGAACCGGTGCCATGCAGAAAGTATCACAGAATATCAAAACTTAATATAGATACTTCTGCGTTTCGTATCATAAGTAAGGAACTTCGGCTTCATCCTAAAATCTACTCCTATTTTGCCACACATACGGACTACTGCAGTACAACCCTTTTTGTAAGTCACCGACCGAATGTAAGCTTCGTCAGTTTATAATCGGTCTAGGCATGTAATAAACTGTTAGTAAATGTAAACTGAATAAATCATTGACAATTTGACGTATCCCATCAACCGCGATGAACTTATTTTTTATATTTTTTTTAAATATAAATGTCATGTCCCACCTTATCATTATCTCCCGTTTTAACTTAAAAGGAATATCGTAAACAAAATTTCATTTCGCAATTTTATTTCGACAGTTAGAAAGTTCCGAGAAATGACACGTAAAGTTGTCAATGATTTCTTTAGTTCACTTTGCTAACAATTTATAATATGCCGATTATAAACGAGGGGTTTGGCGCTATCCTGACATACCTCTCTCGCTCCTTCTACATCCATACATCTACCCATACAAGCTCGTCGTTTACGGGAACTCCTTATGTCGCCCTTCTTTAGTATGCCACTAATCTGGTCGATATAAGTACTCCTTGGGCGTACTGCCAACGCTGCCACTCACTTTTGCAAAATAAATTATTTTCGTTGAAAAATAAATAATGACCAAGATCACATCATTATTACATCTTGTGAATGCCATGATCGTTGGTCGCCTGCTTCTTCTTCTTTTCAGGGAATAATCCTCCACTGGTGCCTTGTCCTATCGATCGCCAGGAAAGCGGAGCTCTGCTCCATGAGGGCCATACAGTGGACTCTATTGGCCACCTTAAAGAAAAATAGAAATAGAACCAAGACAACCGAAGCACGCCTTGATCATCAATTACGAAGACTCGCAAGTTCTTGTAGCTTGTCCGTAATTTGCCGTTAAAACTAGCTAATTAGGCCGTTAGGGGCGAGCAATGGAATTCGGAGTGACTTTCCATGTAACTGTGTAATTGCGGGAGGCCTTGCCTTAGTATATTGCGTGTTTCTCACTTACCATTACAATTATGAGTCGGGTATAAACCACTAAGTGTGAAATTTCAGTTAGCTTACTTCGGACTTTATATTTATCTTACACGACAAATGTAAAAGAAAAAAGAAGAAATAAATAAATATAAACAAAAAATTGTTATTTCCCTTTCCTATTAATCCCCTCCACCGACGAGTCCTCTTCCCCTCCCCATAGTTTTCTTATTAGCAAAGAATGGAAGGAAGGTGAAGAGGACTGGGAATAGACCTCCGGCACCTCACTCATCAGACAAAACACAGATTACTACTACTCCTCGCCTGTATTCTGTGAGGTCGTGGTATTTCCTCGGTCGAGCCGACCAATTCATGTGACATATGTTGTTGTTGCGGGCTCTGCAACTATTTTTCTATAATATACAATCACCTAGTTTTTTTGTAACAACGCTATTTTTCCATAGACGTTAATAAGGCTTTTCTGTGACCAATGAGTTGTAGAGAAAATGCTATTAACCAGATAATCCGTGCAACTGCTGACGGCGCAAAAGCTTACATTTTATCCTTAATCCACAGATTACCAACACGCTATCCTTTTACTAAAGAATGAAGTAATTAAAATATAATTATTCAACGATTCCTTTTTCGGTAACGATATTTCACGCAGTTTATTAGTAAATTATAAGAAAACTAGCTACTACCTGCGGCTTTGCTCGCGTTGATAACATCCGAAACAGCCGAAGATATACTAAATTAAATATTGCACTGACCGCCGGGATTTACTTATTGGAATACTAGATGGCGTTAAAATCCATTTATATTACTTCAACTCTTCGTCGGACAATATATTATGTTAACATCAATTTTGTTTTTGAAATAAATACTTCCGTTTCCGCGTCGTTGTTTTTTTTTCTTCGTATATGGCGATAAGCTTACTCACTGTAACGGTTGTGTCCCAAGTAATTACAACTTCATCCAAGCACTTTAATATTCCTAAGTGTATAGATTCCATCGATATTTCAGTTGAATTAATGTTAAAACTTCCATTTTGTTCTTTAAATCGAGGCAAGGGTACCCCGGGGACCACATTTTCTTATCAACTTAAAAAGTCAGCTTCAAGTCTCAACTTAACGTTGATATTAATGTTGCCGACGGGCAAAAGTAAGACGAGGACCGACAATTACCTAAGTTTTCGAGGGGCGTACGAAAACAAAGTTCCCAAAGGTAATTTATCGAGTTCCCGCAAAGTTTCTTGTCAAAAAGGCTTGCGAGTCTGATATATGGAATTGATCTTTGAACAAAACGTCGCCCCATCAACTGTTAAGTCGTTGAGGCAAGTCGAAAATCAGTAAAGTTTGATGGAAAAAGAAACTAATAGACGAGTAATACATTTCAGGCTGAGTGACTCTAGTAGTCATAAATACGCTATTTATTATTTATCTAGCAATCGTGCGTTGTACTTCAAATATTTATACAATTAACATCAGGTAAGCTGAGATGAAAATTAACGTATTTAAAAAAGAACAGAAATAAGCATAACAAAAATAATAATTAAGTAATGAGGTATGAAATATTAAAATAAAGTTCACTCAAACTGATTAACATTAAAGTGACAAATATATTTGCAGGTCAAAGAGTATGAGGCCTAAGTTGTCGATAATTGTAAATAGGTCTGATTAAAAATATAACCTGAAATGATGTCTCATACAAGACTCTAATTTTGTGCGAAATTCAAAATCTCTTTGCATGTTTAAAACCATTAACGGTTACATGTAAATTGATTTATGTTAGATAAAAGTTTTGCTTCCGGTGAACGTTGGAGGGGTATGTTCGAAATCCGACGAGCTTAGAGCGAGCAAAGAGGCTTGCGAACAAAGTTATGCGTGTGTAACGATAAAATTACACAAAACAAGTGAAAAAAGCTTTAGTGAATAAACATTATATTTAACATGCTCAGAGAGGGGATGAGCTTTCGAACTTCAATTTTACAGTCGTAGATGGATGCACTGTCTAATGTTCGAGTGACTTATTATTTTAAAACCACATGGCCATTGATAACACGCTGTCGACAGAAGTGAAAACTCAAAACAGTTGGAAAGGCGCGACAATAGTTCAAAAATAAATAAATATTTATCAAAAATAAGCCCTTGTGTTTTAACAATTAAATTCAAAATTGATTACAAGAAAAATAAATGAAGAAAAGTTCGTCAAAACTGTTCCAAATAATAAGCATGTTGCTGACGCATAATGAGCATGTCCAGTTGTTCACGCGAACGTATAAGATTTTCCGCTACCAAATATCTTCTAACGCGTCTAAATGTTGGTGTTTTGGTTCTCTCAATGAAATACGTTCGTCACAAGTATTCTTTTTACTGTTAAACAATTAAAACATTATCTAAAATAAGTTCAACAAGTTTTTGCACCCATAAATATTATTTCTTCTTACTTATAATATTATTATAGACATTTTACATATATTTTCAACTATTTCTAGATTCCAAGTTTTAATACTACAACTGCAATAAGCGGTTTGTATTTTAAAAAAATTGGCACAAATACAGTTTAGAACTTCGATAGATATGCATTTGCCCGTTGAGTGTTCGAAACTTTAAAATGATTTGTAAAACCATCTGGTCTCAAATATCTTATTATAAGATTTTGAATTCGGGTTATACTAGCTATTGTCGACTTAGGGACATGTAATGAAACCACAAGCTTAGGTTGCAGACTGCTCTTTGTTTATTAATGTATTTATTTCTACCCTCCTCACATATTTACATATACCGACAACCCCCTTTTTATTGAAATTGTACAGGAATCTTCAAACAACCTAGTCAAAAATAACGAGCACTCATTATCATAACTTTTGCATTTCTCGAGACCTAGGTGCCCTGTGTGAGTTTTTTAGCAACTCTTCCCTCATGACTTTTGGTATTATTACTCTGTGATTTTTCCAAACTAAGCCGAGGGCGGTCGACAACTCGTCCCTATAAGACCAGTAAGGAGCAACAATGCTGTTTATAGTTTGTGCTCGGGCCAACCTCTTTTAATATACTCAATTAATAACCGTAATTCGTTATCATTTGGTACAATATTGTAACCTAACGAAATGAGAATCTGTTAGGGGATTCCAGGCGGTGATTGCGCTCACGTGCGCCTCCGTGTCGAAGTAATCGGTCGACTGCGTGTTACTCGACGGTTCTGCGTCTCGGGATAAAGCATCCGCTATGTATAAATATTTGCCTGGCTTATATACTAATTTGAACGTATATCGTTACAAACGCAACAACATTCTTTGAAGCCTGGGCGGTGACACCACATCGGCTATTATAAAGTCTAGGATGTAGTTAACATTCTTATATTTAACCTTTATATAACACCGACCTACAACTTTAATGTCCCTGCCGGAATACCCACGTAATCTTACTACCGTTTTCATTAAATTACCCATTGCAATCTATACGTTCCAAATATCTATTACGAAGCACATAATAAAACACCATTTATCAACAAATCTATACACCATTTGCTATAAGGTTCATGAAAATAATAAATTACCTGATCAGGATCAGGAGCGGGCCGCTTGCGGGACCTCTGACTGCATCTCGTACATCTCGTTACATACCCGTGACAAGTGGTGTAAATTGTTGCAATTTAGGCACTTCCCACCGTACGCCGGACACTGATTGCAACCGTGAGTTATGCCACATTTCGAGCAGTTATATTGTTTCACATATTTATTGTTCAATATGTTTGTATTATTTTTCGCACAATAATTATTCGCAACCGAATGCGAACCGGCCGGGCTGCACACGCCGCGCTGCGCACGCCGCGCCACGTCCCGCCGCCGCGCCCGCGCCTCGCTGCCGCTGCGCGCCGCGAGCTCCACAGCGCGTCACACTCGTTTCCAAAACAAATATTCTGATCATCTTTGTTTCTTCTATTTAATGTAAATGCGCTATTTTTGGTTCCAGCTTGTATTTTAGACATTTGGGCAAGATTACATATATCTAAAGTTTTTTGTAACGTTAAAGCGGGTTCTCGTAAGCGTTCTCTCAACGTATTCTCTTTAATGCCACATATTATTCTGTCCCTTATGAGGTCTGCGCACAGATTATTGAATTCACAGTTCACTGCCATTTTATTTAATTAAAACGCATACTGTTCTACTGACTCGCCCTGTTCTTGGTCACGTGTGAAGAATCGGTATCTCAGTACAGTTATATTTTTTTTTTCTTTGAAAAAATTACCGAATTTTTTATTAACTTTTCTTATTGTAAAAAGGATTCATTAAATTGGCTATAAATTTCTCGACACTGTTCTCCAATTAAGTGTCAAAATATATTTATTTGTACCTTTTCACTCTTCTTCGATATTTCACATGCTTCATAATAAATCATAAATGCATTTATACATTTCTTCCATTCTTCAGATAGATTTCCAGATGTCACGTTGTCCATGTTACTAACATAACAAAATGGCGATGGCGGAGCACGACTTCCATTTTTTCGTTACGTTTAGTACTACACTTATCGTTTGTATTTATTTTCTGAATACACACACACTTTTGTTCAACTTTTTTGTTATTGAATATGCAAATGAACCCTACCGGCTGCGCCATGTCGACTTAGGGACATGTAATTAAAGCACGAGCTTAGGATGCAGACTGCTCTTTGTTTAATAATGTATTTATTTCTACCCTCCCCACATAATTAATTATACCGACAGCTATAAATCCATTACATATATTTGTCATGTTAAGTTGTTGAACTTATTATTTAAGTAACGATTTTTTTTATAACTCAGACAATAAAAGTAAGTAATATTGTTAAGTATGTAGGACCTACTATAAACTAGGAAAACTAGAACACTTGATAATCAAAGAAACTTAAAAGAATTAGGGTTAATACACCCTACTAATATTATAAATGCGACTTCGAAACGGCTTCACCGATATCGATGAAATTTGGGATTGTCTACCACGTAACAAACGAGAAATAGCCCGACTATGGAACAGCAGCAGTGAGATTATACCAATAGTAGTTCTTACTACTCTACTAATCTCGTCATCGTTGTCTCGTGGCTCTTGCCACTGGAACCATAGCGCAATCACTTCACAGATGTTGCGAAAAATAGGATTCACACATTAACAAAAATATGCAGCCATACACACCACAACAATTATCAGCAGTTTTGAAGACACCATTTTTACAGTAGGGGACTGAGCCTCCCTTTCCTTGAGGATCTTGGGGCGAGAGCTTAGCAAATACGAACTAAGTTTGTACAGAGGGAATCCTCACCTATCGATACATTAGTTATAGCAAATAGTTACTTGTAAAATACATACACTCAAAGTTTTTGTCGTCATATTATTATACAATTATCATTAAAAATAAGCAATTAGGTAATGCTGTATGACTTTAGAAAATTAAATAGTTTGTTTCATATTTTTTTTTAAATGAACACGGTGGAAAATTTCCTTTTTCCAGCCTCGACGTTATAACACTAGTATATATCAGGCTGAGTTCAGTCCACCTTTGTGTTCGGCTCGCAACAATCGCCTCATTGTGCGCGCACCACACAATGCATCTAAACAACGAAGCTTCTAACACGCGATACAGTAAGCGTCCATCATATTGTATATGAAATTTTATCTAACAGATTTCATCCATTATATTCCTAGAACAAGATTGTTGCCACTTAAGTGAAAGGTTTATTTCATGTAGAATTAAAATGTCATGTTTTTTTCAGCGAAATCTTCTGTAGCCTTCTTAGACGATATTTGGTAAGGGGTAATGTTATAGGTTTGCTTGAGCAACATGCGAACTTTTTTTCATTTACTTTTCATATATTCAATGTAATTGTTAAGAAAATAAACCCTTTCGTTTATTTTTGTTGGTTATTTATTCATCTTTGAACTGTTTTGAGTTTTCACTTCTGTCGTCAGTTCATGTATTTTTTTTTCGTAATGAGCTTAGCTAATTACAGCTTGAAAAGATCGGTTCCTTAGTTTCCTCATCCAATAAACTCACGCATTTATGTCCAGCCTCTTTATGCCGTAAAATAATATTGATTTTGTTTTGAATTCTATATTTGTAGAAATATACAGGTGCCCGGAAATGACGTGCACAACGGAAAACCAAAATCCTTAACCCAACTTTTCATTTCCGGACATCCTGTATATTATTTATGCTTATGGTTAAGGGTTAACAAATGACCCTTATATTTGATCTTAGGTCAAATACCCGGTCATATATTAAAGATTCAGGACGAAGCAAAATGAATAGATTTCATTTTACCGAGTTGAATTGGGTCACGTTTAAAAATGTATTCGCAGACTCATTTCAGTATTAAATTAGTAACTTACCCATTTACAAGTGTATAACACAGTGATAATATAAACTACTAGTAAAACGCTAAAAACTATACACCGGATTACAAATTACGTGATCACCGCACCGGCAATGATAAAAGGCGTATCATCGATAAATGTTAACGTTGTTCAAATAAAAGACTAATTGTATTTTTGAAATGTATAAAAATTAAATTTATTTTGGCCAGCTAAATGCGACCTTTTGTAAATGTGGTCCTTCGAGCCGGATATGAACTAGGGACCTATGGATACTAGTAACTAGCAACCATCAGAATATTAGCTTTAGCCTGCATTAGGTTTTGTGTGGAAATAAGGGAAAAGGACAGATGGAGACAAATAAAGAACAAAGGGAAACGGTGGTTCAGATTCTCGCCTCGAAACCCATAAGTATCATATACTTTTCTACACGGTGTTTTTTTTAGATATGTTCCGGTCTAACAGGCAATCTAATATCAATGTATACGACTGATTGGTAATTTGTCAGCTTGTAATGTATGTATGCAATTATCAACTAATCGTTGAACTAAGCGCAACACATCTAAAGTCCGCATTTTTTTAAAATAAAAATCATTTTAAAATGTTATTTTTTAATCACTAGAACCCAACGCAAGCGAAATATCAATTCACAATTTGACTTCCACCGTTTATAAAATGCCCAAATTCAAGGTCACATTGTAAATAATTTAATTATTTGCTGACAGTTTCTAATATGCCTAATATTTGGATTATAAACTGAAGAAGTTAACATTTAACTGATTTGGAATTTATGCTGTGTGCATCGTAGGCATACATACATACATGCATACATAAGTATAATTATTATTGGATGTGTCCGTGTAGACGAAAGAAAATGGTAACGAAATAACGTTTGTGTTAAACAACAGTTCCATCTTGTGAAATAACATTCGACGTTGGATTCAATCAACAATTTATTGAAGCGAACAGGTTCTGGACACATGCAAACAAGACGCGTTACGTTCCAGAGGCGAACAATCAATAGACCGAGTCTTGTTACAAACTCGTCGTTGCTCTACTATTTGAAATTACAATTACTTCATCAAATACGTAAACGAATATGTACACACACATACACCCACATTCGCACTTATAACTAATATTATAAATGAGAATGTGTGTCTGTTTGTTACGATTAAACTCCTTAGCGACTTCACCGATCGTCATGAAACTTTGTACATACATTTTTTGGGAGACAGGTAATGACAAAGGGTTGCCCTTCTATCCCGAAAATAAAATATTCCCGAGGTTCATAAAACCTTAATTTACAATATCGGTTGCCATGGTAATGTTATATGTTTAGATAATAACAACTGTTTGACACATTTGAATTAATTGTGAATTACCATACAAAAATATCCAGGGTGGAAAACGACAAATAATAGCTTGCAAAGCAGGGGAAAACAGTTAGTACAGCGCAAACTATTAGTATTTTAATTGCATTTTAGAAAAATTAACAAAGCCAAAAGACAGGTCGACGTTCACTTGTTTGCTATTAGAGTTGAGGTCACATATTTTCATTATTCCTTGTGTTATTCGCAAAAAAGAATCCTAAATGGCAGCGCCACCTACAGAGTCCAAATGGCAGCGCCACCTACAGAGTCCAAATGGCAGCGCCACCTACAGAGTCCAAATGGCAGCGCCACCTACAGAGTCCAAATGGCAGCGCCACCTACAGAGTCTAATTTGTCATGTTACAGGTTATAATTGAGCAAATTTCAGTTAACTTATCGAAACGACAAACTGAATAAAATATTAGGTGTGTACGAAATATTAGCTTAGCAAGGTTCAGCAAGTCCCATACAACACAAAATAGTCTTTATCAAATTAAAAAATGTCAAATTAAGAACTAAAGAAGAACTATCATTGTGGGAAGAAAAATCCAATTAAAAATATCAAACTTTAATAAATTTATCCTAAATCTAATATTAGGTTTGCGGTCCGTTGCTATTTCGTCGGTGCGAAAGCTTTGATGTGGCGTGATTATATTTTGACCCGCTACTGCGTCTGTGAAGTTGCGACCCAGTGCTAATCCTATGTAATTAGGATACGTGGAACAAAGTACGTACCCGAGAGTGCCCTGACCATGCGGCGCACTTGTTAATTAAAGTCAAATTACTACTTTGTCACTGTAATAGGTTAAATCAATGGTATAAATGTTCACATTCAAACCCGTAAGTCGAGTAATGGCCTCCCATCAACATCCGTTACAATGAAGAGTTACTGATTCCATTCTAGCTTGAGTTATACACGAATAAGCTTTTGTACAGGAATTAGTTTAGTTAGACTTCTGCGACGCCTACCGCATTTAACAAACTAAAGAGAGGTATTTGTAATTAAGGGTTAACTTCTTAAGAAAGGTTTTTAACATCGAATTTGTACTTTATAAAAGTCGTTAACAGCATTTTGCAAATCCAATTTGGTTTTTCAAATTCAGCCTTTTAAAAGTCAAACTTGGAAATTTCCATGTTGTTTTGATAGGATAGACTATATACATAATGTTTCAAAGACAGGGACAGCAACATTCACACATGTCAATGGTGTAAAAAGGATAGCGTAATTAAAATAGTGGTGGATTACGGCTTATTCCCTCTCTCGGAGAGGAGGCCTGTGTCCCTGCAGTGGGGAACATTCTAGAAAAGGCAGATTTAATAATATTATAATTAAAATAGTAATAAAAAAGAGGGCACTAAGTGTTTGTCACTTATGCGTAAATGTAAGCACATGACGTGTTAAGAAAAATACGTTCAAGTTGGCACGTTTTCGAGTTATCACTTTTGGCCAGCTAATGACATATTTTTTTGTAATATTGGGTTGCAATTTTTAAAAAGCCGAAGTTTATCTGCAAAATGCTAAAATCGATTTGTAAAACTCCAAATTTCTATGTGTGTTACTGCTGGTTTGGTTGACCCGTCCCATTACTTAATCCTCAGTATTGATTGCGTTTAGTGCTTTCAAATACTCTTAATATTGACATCTCTGTCGAGATACAGGTGAGAAATATTAAGCAACTTATCGTCCAAATGTTTGCAGGGCCCTTAACAAAATCCTCTTTTCTTATTTAGTACGTTCACTTTGCTTTTTTTCTAAAACCTTTGGAAATACTTTGTAATTATTTTGTTGTTGTGGGCAATTATGAGTAATATCCACAAATTTGATTACATTTTAGGAGATTAAGACAGTTGCCATACCTACACAAAAAAGATTTCTAAGTCTGAATAAAATACCCAAAATTGAGAAAAAGACAAGTCTCTTTAAAATCCTTCATTTCATTATGTTTTATTATGTTGAATGCAATACAAGAAAAATCCCTTCGCCGTGATTCCCAATCACAAAAAAAAACCACCCCCAAACTCGACGTCCCTCGAAAAATCTTTGATTTGAGTGCGGGCACGTGACCAATTAGCGTTAAAATTAGGGGAGGTGATATTGGTTCGCGGAAATTCCGTCGGAATCCGTTTCAATTGCACCGGTGGCGTTAGGGGTGAGTTTTTCAATTTTGTATACGACGATTGCAGGGACTTTTACACTATTTTTAAACTTTAGTTTTAGCTTTCACTATTCAGTCGTTTTTTTGTTCTATACTAGTTTCCTGCTACTACAGTACTTCGTTTAGAGTTTGTGTGTTTGTCTGAAACTTTTTAGTGCCAATATAATAAGTAATTTGTAGCAACTTGTGCCATTTTGTATTTACAATCTCACGAGTGAAAAATTAGCACCTAAATTGTGTATGTGTCGTAAGATTAGTGATATGATGCCACCCATTTTTTATTTATCTTGGTGTTTTATTAACCTATTTCAATACCTTTTTCAACATCCTTGAAAGACTTGGAAAGATTCAATTCTATAAAAGAGAGTCCAGACACTTATAAAACTAGATTGAACCTAGTCTAATTTCACTCATATTCCTCTTGCGTCAGATTCATTCTTCAAAATTCATCCACCTTAAAACACGGACAATTAGTTGCCAGTATTCTAAATTGTTTGCAAATAATAAGAATTATTGCAATGAACAAGATTTAATTTAGTGATATTGTTAAAACTTTAGCTTTCGATAATAATGTATTAACAGAAGTGTTATATGAGAATTCACGTCATGCGTAGATCAAACCATGTTATACCCGTATGAACACCTAAATGGCTCTCAGAACGAGTGGTAACACGTGATCAATTAAAATAACCTGGTCCACTTCAGCTGGAGGGTTTTGTTTGCATTTGAAAACGAACTCTTTGTTTACCTATAGCTATTACGATGTTGTTGTCTGCATTGTTTCGACCGTATTATTTTCAAGATGGTTGTTTTTAATAAGGGGGCAAACGAGTAGCGGGTCATGATCACCGACGCCCATGAAAAGTTCCGCTGGTATTGCAGGTTTGCACCAGAGGAACTGCAGAGGCATTCAACCTTTGCAGAGTACGCTCTCTTCTAGAAGGACCCTAAGTCGTATTGGCTTAGAAATACCGATGGTGACATTATTCCACAATGCGGTTTTGTAGGGAAGTAAGTTAAGCGAAAACCGCGCGGCAGTAGAGTTTAGCTCCACCAACAAGATTGTGTGGATAGTATGAAGCTCTGCCCTGTTAAGCGTTGACGACACTCAGGGCAGCACCCTCCCCATGATATATCCCTCATACATCGCAGTTCCCGTGAGTTATTTTTCTTACATTTGAAAAACATTTCAAATTTTTCTTATAATACCTTATAACATTAGCTATACATGTCACACAATGTTCACATCCACAAAATTACATTACCGATGGAAATAAAAAAAGTGTAATCGCCGCTATGTAACGTAAATGACGTTTGTTCACGGCAATCATAACGTGCAGCGAAGGTACAAGCTAATATTGTAATGAGTTAAGATTGTGCGGTTGTCGGGGGTAATCTCTGGATCTACTGAACCGATTTTGAAAATACTTACACTATTACAAAGATACATTATCCCTGAGTGCTATAGACTACTATATACTTTAAAAATACTTGTGTCACGATAGTTGTCCGGGATAAACTCCGAAACTACGAAACCGATCAATATGAGATTTGGTCACTACGTGTAATTTTGTCCAACTTAGAAGATAGTTTTCGTTTGTCAGAACTAAGTTCATTTTATAAATGTAGCTTTAAAATATAATGCTCCCTTTACCTCCCTTGTTATGTACTTACCTACTGTTTCAAGTAAGGAAGGTTGCTGATGCGTATTCATTATTTTGTTATTCACAATAGCGAAGCCGTAGTTGTAGAGCATTATATCCGATTAAAATATGAAGGGGCCCGCACGCAGCAAGCTTAATTTAAATAATGACGTCACGTATACAGATAAATTTTGTGAACGTGCGACATTTTCGCAAATAAATAATATTAAATATGAGACGACAAGTTCGAATTATCTTTTAATGTTAGCTTATTGTAAGCTTAAAAATATATTAAATTTAATTAAAAAAAAATTAAACTAAACAATTTAATTCTACATTTTTATTATAAGCAATTTTTATCAATTAAAAATAAATCGAATACATTTAATAGTAGATTAAGATTCTTAGACTACTAGCGCCATCTATTATAACACAAATACACTGTTAAAATTCGAATGTCAGTAATTTACTCTTAGGAAAAAATTCGCCTAACGGGCGTTTATTAAAATGTCTAAAGCATTTAAATTTTTTGACAAAATAAATTACCAGAGTAAATATTGGCGGCGTTTTGTATAGGTTCGTTTTAAACAATTTTTTTGTGACGTACATAATTAAAATAATTGGTTAGTTCTTTTTCTTTTATAATTAATACGACGGCTTTTACTTTAATATTAAATAGGTATAGATTAGTGACATGCTACACAAAAGCGATATAAGAAGAACTCGGAACCGACGAACGTGTTTATGTAGATGTATGAATGTAGAAGAAGCGAGAGGTGTGCAAGAGAATGTAATGTGTGCCGATCATCACGGGCTACGAGCGTGAGTGTATATTCATTTATATTCAGTACTAGCTGTTTCCTGCGACGTCGTCCGCGTGGAAATAAATTCGAGACAACAATTTCGAGGGTTTTTCACCCTAAATATTTTGCTTAAATTAAATTAGCCTATTTGAATCCCGACAACATAAGCTATCTTCCAGTAAAAGTCCCATCCGTATCGGTTCAGTCGTTTCGGAGATTACCAGGAATAAACAGACAGACAGACAAGAATTTTAAAAATTGTATTTTCGTTATAAGTACCGTATATACATCATGTGTATTGAGTATGGCCTTGTTATTTTGATATTACAGACACTTCAATTTTATTTATCAGAATAGATTGGTGACAATGTGCCTTCGTTAATTAAGAGAATATCGAATTTATACAATCGGGAAACCTTCGGGAGCGTTAGCTTGATTTTTATCAAAGCGCTGCGAATAACGAATGTACCTCGACAAATATGCCAATATAACGCGCGACAATTGACAGCCGATCGATACGCTCCCAGTTTTGCACAGATTTATCACTGTTGTCTGGCTCAGTAAGCATTTCGAGTCGACTATGAATTTTATTAAATCGCCCATGTTATGTTGATTTTTGAAATAAAATGTCACAAGTTAAAAATCAAAGCAGTGTTGCTCGTTGCTTTATCATTTATTTAATTTCAGAAGTTTATTTAAATGTCATACTATTGAATATAATACGGTTCGACTCTGAGATGCATTGTTTATTCGTCTGTGTCACGCAATGAACATGTAAGCGTGTTGCAGAGCTTTATAAAGCTTGGATACATATATTGTGTTATGGTTTTATTAGATATGAAAAGATTTTTGTTACATTTAAGTTATGCTATTTATTCCAGTGAAAACTGGTTTTACCATATGAGCCTTAGGTATAGGAAAATCTTATAGGTTCGCGTGATTATCACGCGCAACATGCAACACGCGTGAGCAACATGTTCATTGAAATGAAAACTAGTTTTGCCGCGTTAAACAATATTTGGGTTGGGGGAAAACTTTAGGTTCGCGTGAACAACATGCTCAACGGGCGTCTGCCTGTGCTTTTATAGTATTTTCATAAATATGCCTTAAAGTGTCTTGTTTATGCCGACTTCAATATGCCTTTAATTAAGTTAAACCATACTAGCCTTAAATATATATTAAATACAAATTGTTTATTAAGTTTGCTTGGATAGAGGCTGTCTGATATTCACCTTGTCAGTCCTCATTTCCCCTTAAGCCTTCCAAAATATATTATTCAAAATGTTGTTTGGATGATTTTACTGGAGATGTCAAAATGTTATTGAATTGTTATTTAAGTGTAAAATGACTTTTGGTGGAGTTTTGACAAGCGTGACGTACATTAGGCCTCTTGCTAGAATAGTTGTGGAGCCAGCGACATTTGTCACAGGAATATCGTTATATAATTCATACTTCTGCTTCTTCTAATGAGTGAGGTGCCCCGAACCCCTTTTGCTTCCCACCCCTTCGTTCTGTTTTTACCTGATTCACACAGAGGGTTCACCTGAATCACGTGACATGGATGAACAATGTAGAATATAATAGCTGGGTGTCAATTTTATTTCGTGGAATCAAATGAGGGCACAGAGTTGCCTCTTATATTAAGTTGTTAACTAATGTGTCTATATCACCCAGATTTTTATATAAATCATCTAGGTGATATCGGCTCAAATCGGTGATCAAAGTGGAATAAACCAACTCTTTTCTATACCTTTTGCTCTCAATCACTGTTTCTTCTCAACGACAGACAATTTGATGTTAATGTACAGCAATAATAAAATGTTTGTATGTATATTAACTTTAAAACTAATGAACCAATTTGAGTAATTTTTGTACAATATAAATTATCATTAAAAACCATAAAGCTCATATTTTAATATTAACATGTAGTTTTAAATTCCATTAATTATTATTTTTTATTATTATCATATTTATACAGGCGGCGCCAGGTAAAAAAGGTAGTAACACACGACAATCAAATATTGATAAGTAATGACAGAGTGAATTTCAATTGCATTTTGTACCTCTGTTAACAATGTGAAAAATGCTCCTTTTAACACGAGCCCCTGTTTCAAAACATAGTATGTAAGTGTCGAAAAAAAGTAACACGGCAAGTATTTCTATAGTCTAGACTAGGCTTAATTGGATAGCGTATAAGGGTAGCAATACGCTGTGAGAGCTTTAGAGCTTAGAGCCCGCTCAATACCGCTTGCTTTTTCCCGTAGGGTTGCCACTAACACAAACCGGTTATTTATATTGATTGTATTGAACTTAAATTGATTTATACATTTTATTCAGAATTATATATAATATATTTAACATTGGGCTGGGTCAACCGGTAACAAGACAGGCGTCAAGTAGAAGTATGCTTCTACGCTTCGTCTGATAAGGTTTCTTTTTCAATTCAAATTTCAGTCCTCTTAAAACGAAAATTATATTGATTTGGAAATACTGCTGTACACTAATATTTTCTTAGCGTGCTTATATAAGGTAGTAAAATGCGCAGAAATTTGACTCATGCTCCTCTTTTAAAGTGAAAACCGATTTTGCCGCGTTAGACGATATTTGGTGGGGGAAAATCTTATTATCACTTGAATAACATGCATGATTATTTGAATTTAGAACAGTTTCGACGAACTTTTTTTATTTATTATTCTTGTTGAATACAATTTTGAATTTTATTGTTAAGGTGCAAGGGTTTCTTTTTGTTCATTACTTATTAATTTTTAAGCTATTGTTGCGGCTTCCTGTCTGTTTTGAGTTTTTACTTCTGTCGGCAGTCTGTCTTACCATTGTATGTCTGTAATCAATCGGCATTCAATGGATTACAAGAGAAGGGAAATTATTTAATTAATTAAAAATGACATTTATATTATTTACGTTAATTAGAGTAATTATTATTATTTACAAAGAGCAAGACTTTTTTATTTACTAATAATTGCATGAATCAAATTAAAAAATATAAACATAATTACATTTAAGAATACATACTACTAAAAGTAAATATACCATGAATATGTATATTGTACAATTTCTAATGTCTACATTTTATTATTAAATCAATTATCTTATAAATATATAAATGTATGTTATTTTTATAAAACAGGATAAAACTGCGTTGTAATATTTCCAAGTTTTGTCAACCCTAACACGAGTGAACGTCTCACATAGGGCATTAATTTGCATTATGCTCTCTATGCGGTGCATAACCCTATAAAATGTGGTAATGGACAGGCTTATAGCATAAACTGTTTCATATGAATTTTGAATAGGCTATATTGTATCAAAATGGACAGTAATCTTATAAATATTTCTATCTTTAAATTATTATATATATTTATTTTTGTATTTATGATAAGCAATTTGTTTAATTTACTTTAATATCTGTACTTTCTAAAATTCTGTGATAAGCCCTCTTTTTGTCTGTATTTTCATGAAATAAAATTATTATTTCCGTACCATATGTTACAAAAGATTAATGTACTATGGTAAAGGGCTCCAAAGGGCTCTAACATGTGACTACTGAAGGCATGACATCGTAGACCCGATTTTTGAAGTTAAAACTTCTTTATTCGCGTTAGACTATATTTGTCCACAATATATACATAGATAGAAGTATAAGTCCTGACTGGCTGTGTTTTTTTATATAGCATAATGGGGCAACACCAGGTCTCTTAATACTAAGTGATCTCCGATGGACACAAGAGGACACTACTGATGTATTTTAAGAGGTTCCCCCTTCCCAGCCCTTGCGTCTCTCTTTTTTCTTGTCCACTCTCTCTTTACTTTCCCACAAAGAGGCTTTCTCTGATAGCTGCAGATGTCGTTTGTTTTCGGTAATCATTTGACATATGTATGCTGAGCTTTTGGTCTTTCTACCAAAATCTAGCATAAATGTAAATAACGAATAATGTATGTACAATATACATATTATGCTTCGAAATGCAAACGTCGAATGTATGCAGCAGTGATAATAAATCCAAGCAACGCTACACGATCGTATCGATCCCCTGTCAATTGCTCCCCGTTATTGGCATATTTGTCGAAGCGAATTCCCCATTTACATCGCTTTAACAGACGATTGTCTAATTCAGCCTGTAAGATAATTTAAATAAACAAATTATTCTAATTGACATAAGACTCATTGATTTTTTATACAGAAAGTGGTGGCATACGAGCGAGCGATTTGACTACTAGCCGTAGGGCACAAGCTGTTGAAGATGCGTTACCTACCTTTAATAGGAGGGGATAAACATAAAAAAGTTAGATAAAAAGTTTTTTATTGCTTTTCCTATGCATCCCTACCTTCTACTTTTAATCATTCCAGCGATTAAGCGCATTCGAACCCAGGAACGAACAATGTTGTGCATGTTATGCAGTCAGTACCCTGAACCATTAGGTTATTGGTACTTGTATATGATAAAAATAAAAAACTTATAGAAAATTTTACACTAATTAATTATAAATCTCATTCAACTGAATTTTAACATTTTCATAAAATAAATTTAATACTTGGAAAGTTGACGAGATCAACACAATACTCAGACACGTGACATTATGTGTTGTTTATCAAAGTCAAGTCGACTCGAGTTACCGAACAAAGGACACGGTGAAAGCGTAAGCTTTTATATTAAATATGTTTTTATTTTTAACTGAAACAACCTCTCAGCTTAGCGATAACTCTACTGGTCTAGTTCGAATCCAATCTAAATGAACTGTCTTATGTGTATTTTAAAAATTTATTACAAAGTTAGCTAACTAACTAACTTATCTATATATGTATATAAATAACATTAAAGTGTCTGTTTGTAATGTCCGTATAAAATTTCTATACTGAATGCACTACATGATACTAACACAACATTTCTCTGGTCAATGGTTTTTCCGACGAACCTCCGAAACGGCTGAATCGATTTTGATGGGACTTAATGTGGAAAACCACTTTTTCTAAATAATAAGAAACAAATGAACATTCTATGTGCCCTACATGTTTATGTGATACAGTATCTACAATAGAATATACTAAACTAGAAAATGATCCAAGGCGATCTCTCACCCTCGACCGCATTTGAGAGACGATTTTTTTTCCTTACGGATAAGGGCTTAAGTTGACCTTCCATTCCTTAGGGAACGTGCCCGAAGTGCTAGGTCGAGTTGTAAGATATTCATGAGGCTGGCCTATCGAGCATATAAATTTGTTTTCCATACATTATTCGCAGTTTTTGTTTATACAAGTCTCTTTTTGTCGGACTGACAAGAGGGTGTTGTTTTTCGAAGGTATATATATGTATTTATGGTATAAATGTTTGTCTATTTCATTCTGAACTTCTGTAGGATGAACGAAATATAAAATAGTATTATTCCCCGGAGTTTCAAAATCAGTAGGATTTATTAAATTAATATTCTGGAATGTTGGAAGTTCTGAATTGTTCTCGTGGGGATGGATTGACAACCTGGTCAAGGTTGTAGGACTAAGCTCGATGAGGTCGGCAAGTGACCAATCTTTGATAAAAAGTGAACTTACTATATATGTACAATGGCTCTACAATTCCAAGGCTTGCAGCAAGCCATAGGGTCTTAATAAAACAAGAAATAAACTTATAACGAATCTGATTTACCCTCGATCGACTTTAGATAAATGAGCTGCGTCAATTTCTTGAAGTGGTATCAACAGAGCACTCGCCGACTTGAGACGGATCCGATCTGACGATAAATATTCCAAAGCCCCTTTAATTAATGAATTGTCAATCCCTTTACAGCAGTAGGTCTATAAAATACTAAGTGTTCAGCAATGATGAAAGGTTTACGCAGCGAATTTTAAAAGTAACTTACCTACGAAAAAATATTTTATTAGTCATTGAAGCAACGCTTTGTTTTATAATTATGTGAACACTAGAAGGCGGTCGTACGTCGTTCGGTCACGTCGGTAATCGACATAATCCATTCAGTATCTATAAAGTAACTTCCCCACTTAGCATTTTTTGCAAGAAGGAGACCAACATAATTGAATCGTATGAACAAACAATAAACTACGAATGTGTTTTTTTTAAAGAAGCTTTTAGGTAAAGACAGTAGGCAGATAAGGAAAACAGTGGAAGATTTCATGGGGAGTCAAAGTCTTCAACGTCTATCTCGTCAGATGATACGAAGCTTATCCAAACACCAATGACCCTGACCGACCTTGAGGGCCAGTAGCATATATACTGAGGTTTATCATCACCCTTTTTTGACGTACGAATACACAGAATCTCACAAAATACAGCCGCGAAACGAAGGACGTTTTTAAGGCGTGCATTTAATAAATGTGCGCAGTGCTCTTAAATTTAGAGTTGTTGGTGATACTGTTTACCATATTTGACATCACTTTGAATTTCAAATCGTATTGAAATTTAATAATAAATGAGAATATGTTGGTCTGTCATTCATGAACCCATTTCAAAATTACGCCTTCCAAATAATTAGAACATAGCTTGTCGATCTTCGTTTTGTCTTGTGTTTGAGAGAGATTTATAATTCAAGCTTAATGATGGCATCGCACTAAGACCGTGTGGTTCATTTCAAGTCAGGAAATTTTCGATTCCTACCTACGTAGGTAGAATTATATAGATAAGAATTCTCATATCTAAAAATCTCGTTTTGGTGCCAAATATATATTGAAGAATTCAAAGTATAAACTATCTACCAAATCAAAAACCAAATACTCCAATAACCCGACAGCAGCGCCACCTGCGGAAATAAAAATTATTATAGATGTGTGACCGAGATTTAACATCGGTTCATCAAAGCTCTTGTTTACCTTTTAAGTCCAAAATAAATACAAAAGTTTAAGAAATTTCTCTCTAAGTATCGATGACATTGATCCTTTGCGTTAAACTTTTAAAAGGAATATTACCACGCACCGTAACAGACATGACAAACTTTGAAAGAATATTATGCAAGGGGATTAAACTTCGCTGTTCATATTTTTTATACCACAAAGCGGTCGCTAATCTGCATGATAAATTAACTTGATGGAAATTGATGTTATACTAATTTATCTTTTAATCAATCATCTGCTTATTTCTACTTAATACATAATAGCCGGCCCTGACCAGGAGCGTAAATGCCGTAATCTATCACAACGATATAAAAAAGAAAGCTTTCAAAACGTCAACTGCAACAATATTCGAATAAATACAAATTTCAAAGCAGTAATAAATTTTACACTAAGCGCGCGGCTCGGGGTCCAAGGTACCCAGAATGTGTAAATCTGTCGCACTCGAGGATGTACAGAAATCTCCGCTCCGACTCCCCTACCATTACACGTCATCATAACATAAATAGACAATAGCCTTTAAAGTGAACAAAAATAAATATGCTTGTTTTTATTAACACTAACTATTCATAGAATTTACGATTTTCATAAAAAAAATCTGCATAGTTTGATTTGCTTTTGCAATCCGATAGCATACATTTTAATGAATCGATGATAGTACGGTGACGCCAAACAATATTTCATCGAAAGTCGTTCAAGGTTATTTCACGCAAACTTTTTGATTTAGTCGAGGTATACGTCAATATCGGAATCTATTTTACAGATATGAGTATCGTTTAACTTGGTATTAAGGGATCAAATTGTATACAATTTAATTGTTATCAGTTGTTATGCGATTTATGAGCTATATGCATATATCCAATTAGTTGCAGTGCGCATAATTAAGTAGTTTCAAATCACTCTTCGAAAAAATCTCTCGACCGAATAATCAAATCGCGATATCTGAAAAATCTAATTTAATCGAATCATGTTATTGTAACCAGGGTTTCCACTGACGTAAAATCGATTCACAATACAAGGTTTCTTTCCATTCTTTGAAAAAAACTGATATGACAATATGGGGTGAACCCAAGGCAAATTTCTCAATAATATCTGTCCGAAAAAAACTAAGATGCCGATATGTTTTATGTTACTCCCACTACCTTGACATGGTCGTATTTCGTATCTTGTATATACCTATATTGTATTTTCCTGTCCGTGGTTTCTATAAGAAAAACTTGTCTTTATTGGCCGTTTGTCTACGAGCTACGCATTTCTTACTTAATTTTTCTTTCTTCAACTATTCCGCTTAATAAAGTAGAATAGCTTAAGAAACTAAAGAATACATACATAGCGAGAGAGGTGTGACAGGATCGCGCCAAATGGAAATCCATGATCACTGCCTCAGGGCTACGGGCATGAGCGCATATACATATATTTTAATACATTTTTTAGAAATAGATATAAGATATAGTACAAGTTAAATCTTCTCCCTGCTCTTTGGCCAATCATGCGAGGTGGGCACAATATGATTTTAGTCCATACTGTATAATGTATATGTTTTGGCTACAGTTCTTATGGACGGCCTGCCTGACGCAAACTCTCTTCGGGAATAATTGGTTGTATTGTCTTGTCTTATGAGTGTGATAAAAGATATAACATAAAATTATTAAATTTTAAAATTTAAGATTTAAATTTTGTGTTCTAATACAGTTTTACTTGATAATCCTAACGACACAACTTTATAGTATCCACGTAATTCTACCCGGCTTATTTGGAAGTTACAAATTAGTTTATGTTTAAGACTTGATATGTGGCTGGCTGGGCTGGACTTATTGTTTGGGTAATTCTAGGAGTAGATTAAGAGAAAGTAACAATAGGATGGTTCATCATTTAGAACTAGGAGAAAATAAACAAAAATTAAGAACAAAGAAAAAAATATTATTCGACAAGGGTCCTTAAATAATTATTGTGGTTTACATATTTTCCCATATGACATACACTTAAACCTATACGTATATGTTAAAGTTAAGTTATAAATTGGTATTTTTTTTCAAATTTTATCTAAGTAATAAATTCGAATTACTTAACAACTAAGCTAATTTACTAATTGTACCCAAAACAATAGTCTACGTGACTTGAGTCGTTAAGGAATTGTTTTAGAATTCATAATATGAGGACCAGGATTCCCGTTGTTAATCTTCCCGACGTATCCTCTTGTGTTATCGTGAAGTATTGAAAGACTAGCAAATCTCTCCAGCTTCGCTCGTTACCATTACATTACTCTTCTATTGTAGAGCTTTCTTTTGGTGAAAGATTTTTTAAAATCGGTTCAAATAGTGTTTGAATTAATCCGGAACAAACAATGATGATGATGAATTTAACAGTGGCAGAGCCTGAAACACAACAACATCTATTATATTGCACGCATGTGCCGCCTCAACATGTGAAATACCACGAACTGACAGAAGACAGGCGTGAAGTAGAAGTATGCGTTGCGTCTGATGAGTAAGGTGCCGAAGGCCCAATTTCAGTCCTCTATCCCTTCCTAATAAGGATAGGGTGGGAAGAGAAAGAGTGGAGATGGAGGTGATGGGTAGGAAACTGTCTATCCCATCCTCTGGCATTAATGGTCTTCTATGACTTGCGATTATCTTGTTGCGGATATATGTATATGAGTAGCGGTAGCTAGTTTATTCCTTTGCTGCTTTTTGCCATTAAAATGCATAATACTTCGATTGTAGAATACAAATTAAGGCAAAGTTTATACCAACTTATCCAAATTAAAGCTTATTTCAATATACATTCTGTGATAATATAGGCATTAACAATCCTCTTTGTTTCAATTATACATCAACACGGGGCCTTATTCCATCGGCGTTAGCGTACAGTACACATAAAATGCGCACGTGCTCTGGTAACTAACTATACACGAATTCAGTAATAGACATCTCTGGGGTCATATAAAGAGAATCAATTACGTATTTATTATACAGTTTCTTATCTTAGAAGAATATTCTTGCGCCAAAAGAATAAGATGAAAAAAATGTCCAATAATCTACGAAACGGTTAGGTAAAAGTTTTAATTCTGTTGTGGGTTACTATGGTAAAAAATATTTCATTTTGAGATTGACAATAGCGACATCTAGGTACAAATTTAAATACCAATTGGAACTTTATGTGAATTTTGCGTGTTTTTTTTTAGTTTTTAAAACGATTAATTATTTTAATTCATATTTTGAGGAAGAAACGAATCATGCAGCTCCGGCACCTTGCTCATCGAAACGCAGCCTTCTACTACTTTGCGTCTTGTCATTTCGTCAACATTTACTTAATGTTTGTATATAAAGTTGTAGTCGGTGCTCGTTTCCGCAAACTGAGCTATCGATTCACGCGTCTCATTACGTATTCAACGTGGCGCGGTACACGTTTAAATATTCAGAATTAATTTTAGATAGTGAAATATTAAACAAAGTTCCAGTTTCCCAGACCCCAATTATATTAGTTGAAGGTCCAAGGAATCATTTGTCAGGTCACGAATAAGTCCCCTTGAATAATTCTCCCACTAATAAATTAGTAGGCCTCGTGATTATATTGACTTAAACAGAACTAAAATGCAAATTAGTCCGAGTACAAGCCGTATATTCCGAACCGAACCTGAAAAGTTTTCTTAGCAAAAGCTTTCATGTCCGTAGTTTAGCTTGGTTAGGAGTAAATAAAGAAGGGTGAAGATGTATTCTTTTGATATCTAATTCTAACATTAGGAATATTCGAAGTATAAAGTAATATTATGGTAGTCTGTGAAAATTTGTATTATTTGTGCGTACGGCAAAGGATTGGAACCAGTTGCCAGTGTCTGTATTTCCATTCAATTATGATGTTGGTAACTGCAATCTTAGAGTGTATAGTGTTACTAAACTAGAGCGTAACAATATCGACCACATCACCACTTAACATCAGGACTGTGATCAACTGCTAATTTATTCTTTGTAAAAAAAAACAATTTTTTTTGCCTAAAGTTCAGCTATATAAAGCTTAAACAGGTTAATGTTATGTTAATGTAAAACTTAAGTACAATATTGTCATGATATTTATTAATGTAAATCTGTACACAAGAGATAACGCCTGGATCTGGGCAGTTGTTGAAATTAATTTTTAAAATCTAATATCAATAGGTGACAAATATTAGTAAGTCGGCCATCAGCAACAGCGAGGCATATCGTAATAGAAGACTTTCCCGAAACATTTCAATATTCCCGAGAAGATCACGTAAAAGACAGCTCTGTAAACAAAACACAAACTTTTTGCTTGAACATAATTATATTTTCTGACAATTCGTTAATATTGCCAAAAGTACAGGTACAGATCAGAAATGCAATAGATGAAAACAAGGTTGCCAATAAAAAAATATGTTAAATAATGAAATACTAATATTAAAACGCAATGCTACCGACGATACGACCGGTGAAACACCACGACCTCACGGAAGACAGGCGTGAAGTAGAAGTATTTTATGTGTACTGCATTTCATCTGATGAGTGCCCTTCCCCCCTTCCCATCGTTTCCTACAAAGGATAGGATGGGAAGGGGAAGAGGATGTGTGTATTGAATAATAAATATGATGGACCTGTCACCATGTCCAATTAGTACAATTAGCTATATCCTTTGCCGAGATCGAATATGAATAGTTTATTAAGACTTAAGGCAAGGGTCGTGACACGGTGTTGCCATGGCTCTAACCTTCCATTACATATTGGATTATATTATTCGTATTTGCGCAATGCGGTATCACCGGCGTTGTGTTTTTGTGCCGACATTGGCCATTAGTTAATTTGCAACAGAGCGACCGTTTAAGCCTATGTAATCTAACATTGCTATGCTCTGTAATTTATTGCTGTGAAATTATTCGCCATGAGTTACAGCCGCCGCAGACAAACGACTGCCTCCACCTTTGTTAGCGCGTTAGTTTATGAAAGTCGGAGGAGGTATTTCATACCGTGCTTAACTCATGTAGCGCCGCTCTTAAGCTCTCCAATTTAAACCACTAACATACAAAAGAATCCTTTCGTCATCAAAACAAAACAAGAATTCAAACTTAACTGCCTTCTCAATTGAAATTAAGCAAATTTAGTAGCCTTATTACATACACATCGGAGAGAGAGCATTTACACTCCCTATTATATTATCGAACTGAAAACTTCTTTAGGCGCGCTAGACGATGTTTGTTAAGGGAAATCTTACAGATTCGCGTGAACAACGCACTCAACATGCGTCAGCTACATGCCTATTTGAATTCGAATTTTTGAGGTATACCAGGGCTTATTTTTGCTGATCATTTATTTAATTTTGTATATTAGTCGCCTATTTAGTGTTTTCACTTCTATCAGCAGTATTTTAACATAATTTTTATTACTTTGGTATGTGTTTATTTTAGATTGAGATTAACGCCATCTATGTTTATTTTATTTTTATATTATGTAAATAACAATAGATACTATATGTAATGAAAATTTCTCTTCTCTTGAAAATTTTCTTTGTCTTAGCTATTTCTGCGGCTTCGGGCGCGTTCCTGTCCTTTTCTGTACCTCATACAACATTTTGTGTGATTATGTAAGTACTTAAGTACAGTGGACATGTGAGTACGTCAAATTGTAGGCATATAAATATGTGGTTGGGTATGCTTGTGTATTATATGTGAGATTTTGTGAGTATGAAAGTATGTGAATATGTGGGTTTGTGAATATCACTTTATGTAAATTTATGAGTTTGTGTGACATTTATGTATACAAACATTAAATTAATTACAACCAATAATCAAATGCAACAGATAATTTTATTAAAAAATAAGTATCGTGGCCTCGTCAAAAATAAATAGGTACAGGAAGTGTCATTTCCAGACTACAAGAGCGTCTCGCGAACGGTAACGACTTCCCCCTTTCAACTTCCCTTTACGTTCTTACATGCTATTTACAGAAACGGATTTAATTCGTGCACTCTATTCCTAATATTCCAACATTTAAAATTTATGTAGTCTGTTTTTACCATAACAACTTTTAGAAAAAAAAACTAAGCTTTTGCTCTCGTACTTTCGGCCCACTTTTTTGGAGTGTACTTATATACATCTCATCATCAAATTAAGACAATGGATAAAAATGAATACACTGGAAGTGTATTCATTTTACAGGGAGAAACCCTAAAAAAACTATCATGCGCATTCCCCAGTACAGAGTATATACCAAAGAGCATATAAAATAAGAGGCGGTACTTCATACATCGGGATGACTTGGTTGTCAAAGTGATAGCTGGTT
The DNA here is from genome assembly GCA_029849275.1 of Papilio elwesi. NCBI lineage: Eukaryota > Metazoa > Arthropoda > Insecta > Lepidoptera > Papilionidae > Papilio > Papilio elwesi. The sequence continues at coordinate 3,773,659 of CM056713.1, forward strand.
TCAGCGCAGAATACAATATGAATAAAATGATTGCAACCATTATGACAACTATGCTGATTTACCCTCATCTACTATTCTATGAATGGGCAGAGAGTAGATGGCTCTTAGCCAAAACATTTTTAAGGATAACTTACTTACTTATTGCTTGCAATTATATCTGCTTTGGATTTTTAGCGCGTTCCCAATGCTTTTATTTATTCTATGTCATTTTTATTCTCTCCTTTTTAATTTCAGTATGCCCAAACTACCTTTGCGTGCCATACCCTTCGCAAATCTAGTCACCTTACTTCCTAATTAAGTCACATACAGGCCCGTATTATTTTAAAAAAAATTAAGTTTACGATTTTTTTAATATATGTATATAGTCTTTAGTTACGAAAAACGATTCAAATAATTGACAATGTTGTCAGTTATTTATCAGCATAATTTGATTTAACCCGAACTCGAATTGATTTGTCATTGAAATATCTCGGTTGTTCCCAAATTAATCGACATTCCGAAAACCACGAGTTAATGTACAATGAAAATCATTTCGCGACGATTTTGATTAAACATTAACTTTTTGTAAGGCTTTTAATAAGTTATGAATGCTATATGAATAAGTTACTACTACAATTTCAATAAAAGCTCCTGTATAAATAATGATGCATTCTGTAGTTGTATAAAATATTGCTCAATGTTTTCGTACAGGCGTTTTTTTGAAGGATTCTGTCATATTTTTCATACGAGATATAAAATATTCCTTTAGCTGACTCTTAGACTTAAATTGGACGTTGAGTACAGAAATAGACTTTCACTTTAATTCATGGTAAAAATGAAAATAACAATGTAATGAAACATAGGATGAAATCAAGTTGCCATCAAAGTTCGTAGTTAAAATGTTAAGCTTTACACCGTGGGGAAAGTCTGCAACAACCTGTCGCACGAATGAGCCTGCTCGACCTATGAATATAATCGAATAATCCTTTTCCCCTTCCTATCCATTTCTAATATGGAAAAGATAGAAGATTTGATGGGGGAGGGGATGAATAAGAAAGGGAAATAGCCTATTTTCTGTTTATCCTTTCCTCTGCCCAACAAAGGTAGTGAGAAAGCGTCTGCAACTCATTAGCTCGTTACAGATGACTATAGGTAGCAGTGTATATAAATATATGTCATATATATGTGGCTATATGTCACGATATGATATGATATTGGTTAAACTGGTCGCTTGTTTTCCACCTAATAGCCAACCAAATATTACACACAAGAACAAGCAAATTGGCCATCAATTCATATTGTTGATACCAGAGCGGGATATAATAGAGTGAAAGAGAATACATCAAGTTACAACAGGGAATGCGAGAGATTTGTGTTGCGGATTTAGTTGCTCGTTCGGCTGCGAACTGAAATGTGAATTTGATTTCTGATTAGATTGCAGATGGACTGGGTGTTTGTGCGGGAAGCGTGTTACGCTGAGGATTTAACTGTGAATTGCTTCCTATCCCTGATGTTTGATCTATTTATTGGTACTGGATAAATTACAAAATAGTAATTCATATTTAGGATTTGAGAATATCAGATGTTTTCTTACATGAACGTTGACTTGTTTGATATTAGCAGGATAAGATAACGTTTTTTAGTTAGTCGGGAAAAAACACAGACAGTCATATAGACTGCTGATAGAAGCGAAAACACAAAACAGGCGGAAAGGCGCGACAATAATTCTAAAATAATCAACAAAAATAAATCCTTGTATTTTAACATTAAAATTCAAATTTGAATGCAAGAAAAATAGCTAATAGCTGTTTCAAATTTCAATAACCATGTTCTTACGTAGTTCATACTGAATATCGGTTAACAAGGCTAAAGAACTTTCAAGATGAGTTCAATGTCATCATCATCAAGCTCATCTTGAAAGTTAAATTTTACAAAAAGTCATATTTACCGCCACAAGTGGGAATTATTTCGGACGCACACCACTTCTGTAATATCTATCTGTTTGTTCGAGTTCATTTCTACCAATAAGAATCTGTTACATGGCGATAAAAGATGAAACTAAGTTACAAGAACTTAACAATAATTTCTGTCGTAAAAAGACGGTCCGTCTTTTTACAATAGATAACTTAGCCTTCCCGTTACAGATGTGCATGACTGGGATCCTGATATAAATAATTTTATGCCAAATTCTATCTACCATTATGTTATCACGTTGGCAAATGATGTCGACGCCATCGAAATACAAGAATGTATACAATCAAATAATGTTCTATTCGATTCTGTTAAAGGAAAGATTTTAATGGTTTAATAACAGAACAATCTCACATTAAATATGCAGGGTCAGATTCGCAAAAATCTATTATTATCATAGAAGATGTATCTTCGGCTCCCGTACCAGCAGAACACCGCAAATTTTATTTGTTAGGGTAAATACACAGTTACACAGATACATTAGTTACTTAAAGTATATACATGCACCATAAGTTAGCTTGACAGTGGATTCTCGAGTGATTCTCTTGGCCGTCCAATAACTTCTTAAAGACATAAGTAAAGGAAACATGCAAACAAGGAAATAATTATCGTAGAGTGTATTCCTAAAATGATCTAAGAAATACAAAGCTTTTATCCACATGTGGGTGTGCCACTTTGTATTTAATTATTGGCTTTCATGGTTTGATTACGCGTACCAAGTAAATGGGCGTGACAGTGCTTTCGACGAGTACTCGGCCGAGCGCAGCTCGTTCCCGTTCTACCTAACAAGACCGAGTACTGTCTGTTTGCTCGGTACGTGTGATCAAGGAAGAGGCCTTATGCTCAAAACCAACTGTACTAATTTAAAAAATTCTCTCACCATCAGAATCCTACATTATACCTGAATAGATGTTATTTATCACTAGAAAAAAAACAATAGGAAAAACTACCAAAAATCAGCGAGGAATATGAGAAACGAATGCGTGAGAAGCTGGCGGTAACGAGTCATACCATGAAATGCTTTAAAACTACATTTTTAGGATATTTATTTTTATTTACATTAACACGCTTATAACAGCTTCAAAAGCTCGTATAATTTTTCTGATGTAAACGGCTTGTTGACGCTACCTGATTGAACAATAAATCATCCACATAAGCGAACTACCGGCGCACGGGAAATTAGTTACGTCAAACATTCTCACGAATGACGGCTCGTTATTATGGTGTTCCCCTGCCCGTTTCTATTTCAGTGCTATTTTTCATTTTTAAATTCCGCTTTAATTTCGCTATGACTAATATCTTTAAGTGAATCTGTACTTTTGCCCGACTAACCCATAAGGACGGTAATGTTCGTGGATATGTATGTATGTATGGCCGTTCCAATGTGACTTTTCTGTAGCTTAGCGTATGCTTGATCGATTTTGAAGAATGAGATGTCATTCGATTCATATTCTTCCCTGAAGTGTCACAAGAGTTCAGTCAGTAGGGGTTATTGGTTTTTAAATTAACTAGAGAAAAAAATAGTACACAATTTCTTTTACACGTCATCTCTACTAATATTATAAATGCGAAAGTAACTCTGTTACGCTTTCATGCATAAATTACAAAACCGATTTAAAGGAAATTTGGTACAGATATAGTTTATACCCTGAGGAAGTACATAGACTACTTATTAATGCGAAAAAAGGGTTGGCCCAAAAAATTAAAAATGCTGCCCAGTGTCACTATTCCACGCGGATGGAGTCGCGGGCACAGCTAGAACATCCCGTATATAATTAGTCTTTACAGGGTGTATGACGAACAATGCTGATTAATTTCTTGTGCAAGAATTATTTAAATTTCCACATTAAAATCAGTTATAGTACAACTGCTGGTGTTAAAGTTGTATTTTAACTTCGATCATTTATCTCATACGTGACAATAAACGTTGAATAACACCGTCCAATACGTGACGTCAATACAAAGTATCAATGTTCCAAACGATTCCCGACTAGTTTTTGACTTTATTCCTGAGTTGCAAAATACTTTTATTTAGTTCTTTCAGCGTCCGTTGCCTTTCAAAGTATACGAGTCATTCGAATTTCAATTTCCACGTGTGGGTTACAAGGGCTCTGGTCCGAGATTCGCAGTTGTTTCGCACTAAGGTACTAACGTAAACGAGTATTATTAGACAGAACCAGTTGCATAAACAACTAAGTCTAAGTTCATAGACTGCTTGCAATGACAAGTAAATCTAGACACAAAGCCGCGTGAAGGGTAGGAGTTTAGGGTGATTTTGTTCTAGAAGGACCGATGGCGTTGAAAGGGTGGAAGAGGTTAGAATCAGTTGTATTAGTACTGTCTCATACATATTTCATGAAGATTAATAGGGTATACAATTGCCGTTAGTAAACATTGGAGAAAGTCGCCTTCGAGTTCATCGTCATCGCGGGCTCACACACCCCCCACCTGTGAAGTCGTGCGTTCCGAGCTGGTGCGCGTGCGCGTGAATCCCATTCACCCTGAAGAAGGATCTCCGACAGGTCCGAAACTTGTCAGTGCCGGTACCGAAAATCGGTTGTCAACAATTCGAGATCTCACTAGTAAGTAATATAATATTTTAGAAAAATCAAATAATAAATCATGATCTTGAGATGATGCAGTAGCCAGTGATTCGTTTCATGACAAGATTGAATATGTTTCCGTACTTCTATATTTCAATTACACATGAACAACTTCACCAGAGTACAACAAGCATTAGTTCCAGAATTATAAACAAAACTATTATACAACTGGTTCCAGACCTTTTAGCAGTTTGAGGAGTTACTTCAAACTCTGTTAATATCGTAATAGTTGTTACACACGTCCCGCAAGTCACGCTTCCAATAGCCTTTGCGATAGTTAGTAAAATATAAGTATCCGCTTTACCCCAGCAGACGTTTTCGACCTGAAGTAACAAGAACTGATCGATGTATATGCCTGTAAAGAGTAAAGTTTCAACCTAAAATATTGCTGCCATACACGTGCAAATATACGATACAGCATTTATAATTTTCTCACTCATCTGTTAGTTTATGTGGACGCCAAATGAAAGTTGAGGGTATAAATTTCTTGTTTCGTATCTTAGACCATAAGTGAGACTTCTTAAAATAAATGAAGCACGTAAAAGAGATAGGAAAGTTCACATTTATAGAATTATGTCGAATAGATATGCATGATATAAAAAGGGCAACATTTAAATATTTCTATAAAGCGAGATGAAACGAATATATGTAAAATTAATAAGCATCTTTGTCTATCCAAACTTTCATATTTTCCATATAAAACCTTGTTTTCGGAAAAAGTCTGAATCGTGAAATTCCGTTATGAATAAACTCATTACAAGCTCCGTTGTAGGATGATACAATCAAGCGAGAAAATGTGACGTCATATCCGTCAAACAAAGACGCTTGTCGCCCCGACGACTTCCTCTATTTCAACTTTCCGCAACGCCTTTAAATATCCGGCCCTGTTTTACTTGCAACGGCGAAAGATGTCATGAATTTATAAATATACTTGCACTTTAAAATTCCGTGTCTAAAATAAAACTGTGTCGTTCTTGAATGGTGATTAATTGTAATCTGAGAAGGGTATTATTATATATAAGTATATTTTTGTTTTGTTTTATTATCCGATGTGATATATTTCGTGACCCGTGAACCGCTCCGGATTCGCCGTAGCACTAATTAAGTTGATCCGATCGCTACCATACTTCTCAGGTATGTCCGCTAGGTCAATGAAAAATACCTGTAAAAATCTACTATCTAATTACTTTAATCACTATTCTGAATTTTAGTTTTTTAATAATTTTAAAAATCAATCAAGGTTTAAAAATCAAAAGCTACATTGAGATGTGGAGCGAAATATACAGCCATTGCATCGCAAAGTTTATGCGTAATTACAATCTCCCAAACGAACCGACATTGCCTTTCAAATGCACGCTCCGAATAGTTAGCCATTTGATGAAACATTCTGAATTTATACAATGACCGAAATCTTATAGAGTATGATAATTTGGTATCATCAAGATTTATTTTTTTTGTTTCTGTAAGTACTCAATTTATACCTTTTAAGCAAGTACAATTAATGCGACTTAACTTAGGTTCGCGTAAGTTGGTGTTGGTACCTACAAATTTTGGATCTGTCGGAGGTCCTTCCTCAAGGTGAGTAGGTTGCGGCTGCACCCTGCCTCGAACAGCGCGCGTGAGATCGCAATGTTTTTTTTTAAATACTAGTGATGCGCCCGGCCAGCTCTAAACACTAATCGTGGATCCAATTGTTATCAATTTTCACACCCTAGATGTATTCCTGTTGCCGCTATAACAACAAATACCAAAAAACAGAATAAACAATTAAAGGGGGTCATACAAAAAACGTGATTTTATACATAATCGTACGGAACTCTTCTAGCGCGAGTACGACTCGCACTAGGCCGGTTTTATATATAGCAAGAAGGTATTAGGTAACTGTAGAGAGGGAATAGAAGCAAAAAAGAAAATTAATATTATTGCCATTTAATTAGTCTAGCAATTTGCAATAAATATTTTTATTTATTATTTTCTTTCTTTTAGCTTCTATTCCTTCTTCTCATACTATTTCTTCACCCAACAAACATCTTCTCTTTCCTAACAAAGTTCAGATTAAAAGATTAATTAGTGTACGTAGCTTATTGATACTAAAATTAGACCTTTGAAAATAAGAAGTTAGTATTGTCACCCACAATTATCAAACCTTAATAAGTAGTTAATAATATTTTTTTACTATACCTTATGGCTGTAAGTTTGACACAAAGGTCATAATTTCACGACATAAGGCTTTAATACTTCGCCTGAGTGTACATGAGCCACTTTAGTCCAGATGTTGCATGACAAATTGTGTGTCCGAACATAATTTGAAACGTAAGGTTTCTCTTTAAATGCTACATCCAAAGGGATTTTCTCGCACCGTCGTCGAATCTTAACAACCGGAAAAAAATCTGTTAAGACTGTTACCTAAAAACATAATGAAAAAATTATTTAAGTCACATCATGTGTTCACATTTACGTGTACATGACAAACACTAGCTGTCCTCTTTATTCTTGTTATTTTAATCGCCCTATCCCTTTTACACCATTCGACATTTAAAAATGTTCCTGACACATTGTTCTATGTTCTTCCGAGACGTTATTTTGTATGAGACATATCTATAAGATAAAATATATTTGTCTGACATGAAGTCGATATTTATTAAACAATTTAGTTCATATATTTCAGCCTTACAGTATTAAAAAAGCAAAATTTAACGTGATATTGTTAATTTGAATTATGTTTGACGAATAGTTGTTGTATGTAAAAGTCTAAATTAGTAGTCCTAGACCCAATTATCAATTAAGTGATAGACCCAATTGTAAATTAAGTGCTAGACCCTATTGTACATTAAGTGCTGGACCCAATCGTAAATTAAGTGCTAGACCCAATTGTAAATTAAGTGCTAGACCCAATTAAATTAAATAACTTAAATTGCCTATATGATACTTATATTATAAATGCGAATTTTGTATGTATGGATGCTTGTTAGTCATTCACACAAAAACGTCTGAACGGATCTGTATGAAATTTGGCACAGAGATAGACTATAATCTGGAATAGCATATAAGCTACTTTCTATCCTGGAAAAACGTACGTGGAATACATTTTATTTGCTTTTAACTGGTGCGTGTATATACGTATATAAAAACGATGTGTCTTTATGTATGTTTCCTACAGATTTAAGAATAAATAAAATGAGAGGATGGGATGAGGAATGCATTTTTTGTTTAAATTAAAATTTTAATTATTTTGATGATTGTTAATTCAATTTACTGTTACTTTAGCTGTAATAAATCAACGAAAGCGTCGCCGACGGGGTGAGACAATAGGAGATTGATCTTACGAGTCATTCCGAGTTATACGAGTAGAAATCCAAGCTAAGTGCTAATTTGAATTTCAAATACCTGGTTATCCAGATAGAGGTTAGCGATGAATGGAGGCGCATTAAACACTTCACGGTGTCGCAACGATTCCCATTTATTTCAGCGCTTGCTGTAAGCGCAGATGTGCTTTAAATGTGAGGTTACTTTATCACGGATGTTTTAAGTAAATGCTTCAGAAGCGGTAAAGCGCCTTACGCTTAATGGCAATTGTAATCAATTAGAATTAGATACCATTAATAACTCTAATACAAGAGTTAGAATTATTGTAGTTAAATGAAGACACAAACGCTTTCTGATTAAATTATTGCAAACTTTTAGCACGGAATCAATTTTCGAAGTAAGATAATAACTTTTTATCTTACATTTCTAACACAGGCAAGTTTGTCGGTTGATGGTATGCTTCACATGGCTATTAATAATTGTAATTCAATATTAATTCACCAATAAGATCTCTTTGTTTTTATAAAAGAATACAAACGAGTGGCGGGACACCCAGGTGATCAACAACGCTCATGGACACCCGCAACACCAGAGGAACTGCAGATGCGTTGCCGGCCTTTAAGAAAAAGATAGGCTCGCTTCTTGAAGGACCCTAAGTCGTCGTCAACAAGTTCTTCTTGGGCTTTGGCGTCTTCTAATGCTGCAACTTTCTATGGAATCATAATTTTGTCTGCATTCTTATTTATCCTCTATCGATTATCCTAAGTTCTAATCCCATAATGTTATTTCAAGCAACGATTTGCCGTCATTCCGCTAAACGTCGTGAATAAACGAGATGAAGGCATGCTTCTTATTGATCGGATTTCTGGTTCTCTGGTAAATGATTATAGAATGGCGACCTCGTATAGACGTTTAGTAGGCCTACCATAAGATATGTTTATATGTAAATGTCTACTGGATGAGAGCGGAAAGGTATCGTTCTTTGTGGCGACCCTTGAATCAGGACAATGACCAGCAGAGGGCGATGAAATGCTAGATAATGATGATACTACTATAAATTAAATCAAATAGTTCGTAGCGCTGCACACTTAGATATATTGTTGCAAATCGTATACACAAGTAATTAAAACTAAATTGAGAAAGTCATAATTAAAACAACACATTGTACTCTAAGAAGGTACTGCGCGGCAAAGTGCTGATTTAAATTTCAAATTCCAAGTTGCGCATTTACGTTACCCATGGTAGCCATTAAACACTTTACAGCTCCCAGTTTTGTTTGTGTTACTTCCTTATTAGAAATCATCCCATATTTTCCTTATTAGGAAAGCGGGGAAGGAGGAGCGGACTACAATTAGGCCTCCGGCACGTCACTCATCGGATGCAACGCAGAATACTTCTACTTCACGCCTGTCTTCAGTGACGTCGTGGTATTTCACGGTTGAGCGGGTCCATTCGTGCAAAAAATGTTGTTGTTGCGGACTCTACCACTGTTATCTTTTTATTTTGTGTAATTTTATTTCATCACCACTGCTCCAAAACCGGTGAAGGAAAACATCGTGAGGAAACCAGCGTGTCTTAGAATCACTACATTCGAAGGTATGCGACATCTTCCAACCCGCACTGGGCCAGCGTGGTGGATTACGTCCCCTTCCCTCTCTTGGAGAGGAGGCCTGTGGCCTTGCAGTGGGGAACATTCTAAAACAAGGCCTATATATTATATTATTATTATTAATGATGGATAAAGTCAAGCTTAATTTTATAGGCGTTGTAGCGCAGTCACCCACATACAACACTAGCCAGTAGAGAATAAAAAAATATAAAAAATTACTGGAATTATTCGTATTCCGAGTATTAGTTTATCGAAATAGAATACAATGAAGCTACGGGAACAAAGCTCACCCGAGACACTTTTAACATGGCTTCTTCGATATAACTTCATGAGAAGTGTTCTCAGCGTCGGCACTTCATAACCTTTGTCCGTCACGTGCATTGTTCTGCACTTCATTTAGATTTTCATTCCATCGAAAATTGTTAATATAAATCTATATTTATATTACATCTTTTTTACAAAAAAAATAATTGTCGAGATTCCTAGAAGATACACAAAATGAGGTCACAACGTCTTATTAACCAGTATACCTTAGGAGACATTCGGAAAAAGTTTGACTAAATGTCCCGTTACCTGAATTGTCCGTTACCTATGACTCATCGCTCCGTTCGATCTGCTGAGAGGTATGACGCATCGTTTGATTGGCTTATGTACACAAATTATAAGATACTAGTGACCCGCCCCGGCTTCGCCCGGGTACCACTAATTATGTTGATCCGATCGCTACCTAACACAGGAATGTTCCAATCTGGACAATCCCCGTAAATTTCATCGAAATCGGTCCAGGCGTTTTAGGCGTCGGGGTTTATAGGTCTATAGGGAACATACATACTTCGCTTTTTACATACTAGTTTTTTTCATAAAAAGTGTCCTATGTTACTTCTAATACGAATTTAGTTCTCCAAGAATATGTGTACAAGGTTTCATTATGATCGGTTGAGTAGTTTTCGCGTGAAAGCGTAACAAACTTACATTCACATTTATGTTATTAATTGTTGGGATTGAATATTATTATATAATTATCATTCTAAACTAGAAATTACTGCACCTAAATCAGGTTTCACACTAAAACGTATTCATTTAAATAAATTTTCAATGATTTAATTCAATACACGAATAACAAACGTAAACCAATCAAAAACATCAACAAGAACGGAAAACAATTTCATTAATAACATTACAGCCTTGACTTAAGCTATTCAAAGGGTTCACGAAAGAAATTAACACCAGGGAAATTAAATATAAAATCCCTTTTATGTTCCACTTCAATGTAAATGACTTGAGAACGTTCATGTCAAAAGCGAAGGCGATTAAAATATTTGTTTCTAAAACAGGTCAAGTTGTTAAAAATATTGCAAAGGTTACGCAAACACATTAATTAATCATCATATTATTACCATCGTTGTTTCTTTATAGAAGATGGCAGACGTGCAAGCTGTTCACCCGCTATTTAATTTAGTGACCACTGCTCATAAGCATATGCAACAAACTAATGAGTTGCAGATGCATTACTGACCTTTAAACGACAAAGAAAGAAATAACAAAAACAGAAAAAAAAAGCATTTCCTATTCCCCCGGCAAGTCCTCTTCCCCTTCCCATAAAGGAAGAAGAAAAGAAAGAGGACTAGAATTAGGCAGGCACCTTATTCATCAGAAAAAACGTAGAATACTTCTACTTCACGTCTGTCTTCCGCGAGATCGTGCTATTTCATCGGTCCATCCCATCATTTGTGCAACAGATGTTGTGGGCTCTACCACTGTTGAAATTAATGAAACAACTGAAGGAGTGTTGTGATTCGATTCGTATTCTTCCCCGGAATGCCATAGGGGTCGTCAATACGGCTTATTGTTTTTTTAATTACTTTTTAATAGCATAAAAACTACGCTCACGCCCGTAACCCAGAGGGGAAGGCAGTGATAATGGATTTCCATGTGACGCGATCCTGGCACACCTTCTTCGCTGCTTCTACATTCATCCATCGCTCGTCGGTTATGGAAACCACCGAAGTATACCTTTCGCAATAGCCACAACGTCCACTTTTAAGCCACACTTTTCCCTTATAACGCTATTTTTAACAGACTTCAAAAAGGATCATTCAAAGTCACGCCAACATACATACTTCGTAATCATCGTATCTCAACGTTACTAACAGCATGCTTTTTCCTGCTCATTACTATCGCTTGTTACTTAACGCTGTGTCGTTTGTTACTTAGACTACGTCAGAGACGAAATGGATAATTACCTTTACTGCTCCAGTATGAGAATGGAACTGCCTTTAAAACGTCTCACTGTGCTAGGCATAACGACATAATGCTTTTATATCAGATTTTGACGTGACAACGTCTTACCCTAGGAGGCATTGACATCAATGTCTCGTTACCTGAATTCTCCGTTACGTTATGAGTGATATCATCGCTCCGTTCGATCGGCTGGGAGGAATGACGCATCGTTTGATTGGCTTATATACACAAGTTATAAGATAACATCATCTATCATTCAATTAATAAAATACTTTATTATTTATGTAATAAATTTTGTATTTATTGTTATTCTGTAATACATTATTCAGTTTCGAGTGCTCTTTGTTTCAGGATTCGTTGTCACGAATTTAACGTCCGAGCGCCGAGCGCCAAGACACCTGGGATTTTTGAAGTGAACTTCTTTAGTCACGTTAGACGATATTTGGTAGTGGAAAATCTTGTGGGTTCTTTTTGATGGTCGACGGTTACAAGCGAGCAAAGGGTCGCCTGAGCTTAAGTAACAATAACCATAGGCATTCGCAACAAGAAATTGAGTCGCAGATGTGTTGCCTACCTTTAATGGACAGAGAAGGGGATAGACAGTCCTATTTCCCTGCCCATTCTATCCTTTGTAGGGAACGACGGGGAGAAGAATAGTTGGACAAAACGCAGAATTATAAAAAACTCCTACTGCCACCGATAGAGCCGGTCCATTCGTGTGACAGATGCCGTTGTTACGGGTCTACCACTGTTGGAGAATGGTTCGTGTTAACAACATGCTCAACGTTCATCAATAAGACGCGTCAGCAACATGCTTATTTGAATTCGGAACAGTGACGATTTCTTTAATTTTTTTTTGTATTAGTTTAGTTTTTTTTATATGTAATATACATACACATATATTTATACATATATTGATTGTATATATTAAAATGTCTTTTGGAAAAATACTACTAGAATCGTTAATGCCGTTTCATATCGATATACAAAAATTACTAATAAAATATTATTATATAAGGAGATTGAATAGAATATGTTTTCTATTATTCTTTCTTCATAATCAAATATAAAAATAAGGTATAACAATGATGCCTAACAAAAGGTTATCAAGTGAAGGATGAAATTGAGAACCCTTAGTAGTTATATCGAACAAGACGTACGAAATGCCTTTGTATTATACGGCCGCGACCATTGTACCACGCTTAATATATTATTTAGACATATAATAATTACTTCAGTCTCTAGTTTTGTATTTTTTGAAGCCTTAAAAAGCCTTTCTTCAAAATATCGGGGTTTTTTAAAACAGACCTATAATAAGTATGTAACAGAGTTAAGATTATTTTTTAGCCGAAGATGTTCGATTAACTTAATAAACTTATCTACTTATCTATAACTAGTGACCCGCCCCGACTTCGCACGAGTCACACTAATTATGTTGATCCGTTCGCTACCAAAGGAACACCCGCGAGGTCACACGTTTCCTGATAATTTCATCGAAATCGGACTACGAGTTTTGGAGTATACAGCCCGATGTTCGGTTACCGCTTAAAAGGATGGCCGAAGACAAGGCTGGTAAGAAATATCTAGAATTAGGCCGCCGGCGATTCACTCATCAAACGAAACGCAAAATACGAGTACTTTAACACTACGCCTGTCCTCTGTGAGATATTGAGGTATTGAGGTCGCAGTATGCCATCGGTCGAGCCGGCCCCTTCGTGCGACAAATGATGTGTCGGGCTCTACATTACATTTTTACAAGTCCGAAGTAACGTATATTTAGTTTAGTTAAATATTGAAATCCATCTGGGCCACTGAAAGCCCAATGGTTTAGTTTAGCTAATGGACTGGTATCCATTAAGTTGTTAGTTCTAGTCCGCTATTTGTCTACACTATTTCCCTCTCTCGGATAGGAGGCCCGTGTCCCCGCAGTGGGAACATTCTAAAAATGGCTGATTTATTATTATTTGTCTATGGTTTGTTATTCCTGGCAAATTCTATTGAAATGGAAAATATTAGAAGTATGTTTTTCATCGGTCACAAAGACATTACGAGGCAATTTATACATGTAATAAAAATGTAACTGATCGCTGTCTGTACATGAAAGATATTTGAGAAAGACTATTAAACGTAATAAAACCCAAAATAATGATTATTAGATCTTTTGTCTGTGTGTTTGTGCGCGCTAACCTCAGAAACGGCTTAACCGATTTGGGCGCGGTTTTCAATAATGTATTGCGGTAGCTTCACTTAAAATTTTGTGTTTATTTTATCTCAATCGGCTTATAAATAAAAAAAGAGTTACATCAATTTAAAGAACCATGTCAACCATGTTTGTTCGATAAAAATTCTATAAAATAGCTGTTCAGTTGAGTAGGTTGAACTTTTAGTTGTATGTATATGTTTTCAGTTATATTATGATCTTTAAAATAATAAGAATGAAAGTTTATATAAAGTTCAAAGCAGGACAGTTTTGCAACCATCAGTTAGACACTGAGCATTATGAAATTCATAGCACACGCACGTATTTCGGAGACGCAGTATTTACACGTATATTGATTTTAGAAATTATGTATTTATTCTTATGTAATATGTTTTGTTAGGTTATGTTAGTAGCTTATTTCCGAGGAGGGTTGACGTTAGACAGGCGTCCGGCCGTAAAAACTGTAGCCAGAACCTATACAGTGTGAATACGGTCGCAGCTTAAACAATCATATGTGATTGTTAAAGCTTTGCTACGGTCATGTCGAACCCACATATGCGGGGAAAGTAGATAATGTCATTTCGTTCAAGTAAAATTGCAGGGCGAGTGAAACCGCGGGGCACAGCTAGTGTTGAAAGAAGGTAACAAACCTAATAAGTTTTAAAGAAGCCTAATCGCTTTTCCTTTGTACACTTAACGTAAATACCATGTGTATTTCCATCTCAGTAAAGCCTTGTTTATGAAAGAACAGTTAGCATTGCAGTTGTTAGTAGACTGTTATAAGCAGAAAAGTTATTTAGATCTTTTGCAAAGAAAAATATATAAAAGAATTGCCTCATATTTGATACAGTTAAAATAATTCTACAGTTACGACAATGAGGTTGTATAACAGCAATTGCGTAAACGATAAAACCCGCTCTCCGTAGTTTTAGTGGATTTCCACGCAATTTTTCACCAGGAGCCATATGGTTGGAACGATAACATTAAACGATCGTGGTGGACCGCTAATTAATTTTAAATATCAATATGTACTTACTATTAAATATTTCGGTTAAAGTATATGTAAGTCACCGTTGAAGGTGGCGAAGTACCAATGTTTGTGGATTATAAATTGGGGATTGTATGGGGGAGGATTGCATTCAACTGTGAACGTTGCGTAGTTTCAAATTTTATATATATATATATATATATATATATATATATATATATATATATATATATATATATATATATATATATATATATATATATATAGTTATAAACTTCCTTCAAAAGATTATAAACTGCGAACAGTAAAATTTGATAAAATTCTTAATTTCTTCTCATAATTTTATCTAGAATAAATTTCACTTAGTACGAGAGCAAAGGAATTGGCGCTACAAAGGCTTTGCTGCGCCCGACACCCTGTAGCTACAACGCAAACAATCTATTAGGGCTGCTAAAAGATAGCTTGAATAAAAAAAGCTCGTGTAAAAGTTTTTAACCTACATTTTATCCAAATAGCCTTTGAATCAAAACTGATCTATCTAGTACTGATCCAATAATGATGGAACATAAAGTTCCATGTGGTACCTAATTCAACGAAGATTCTCTACTCAACTGTAAGGACTCGATATTTTTTTATATTTAAAAATCTGTCCATCGTAACACTG
The DNA here is from genome assembly GCA_029849275.1 of Papilio elwesi. Taxonomy (NCBI): domain Eukaryota; kingdom Metazoa; phylum Arthropoda; class Insecta; order Lepidoptera; family Papilionidae; genus Papilio; species Papilio elwesi. The sequence continues at coordinate 3,789,220 of CM056713.1, forward strand.
CGCGCTAGTAGTCAGAAATTCTTAAGTAACCTCCCACACTTCTAAGCATTTTTCTTGCTTTATTTCTTACTTATAGTAAGACGTTTTTTTTCATTTTAGTTCCTTTAATTCATTTGTAACTCCTGCTTTCTTATATCTTGTTCCATTGCAAGGTATGATTGTCGTAAACACTTACTTATCTAGGTACTTTTACAGTGGTAGAGCCTGCAAAAACATCCGTTGCTTGAATGGGCAGGCTCGACCGTTGATATACTACAACCTCACAGAAAGCAGGCGTGAAGTAGAATATGCTACGGTTCGTCGGATGAGTGAGGTACAGGAGGCATAATTCTAGTTCTCTTCCCCCTCTCATCCTTTAATAAAACGAAAACTATGGGAAGGGGAAGAGGGTTTGACGTTGGACGAATAGGAATGGGAAATAATTTTCCATTTTCTGTTTATCCGTCTCTGTCAAGTCATTGGCTTGTTACAGATGTCTATGGGTAGCGGTCACTTGATATCGGCTGAACCGCTTGCTCGTTTGTCATGGTCTGCAATAAAAATAAATGTTTTAGTTATTTAGCAAGCAATCGTACGTACATTAATAAGTACTCGAGATAACTTTCGTCAACCCTAAGGAAAACTTAAGTATCTTACATGAATAATAAATTCAAATTATTTGCTCTTAGTTGGAAATAAAAAAAACACAGCGCGCCTCATTTAATTAGCACAAAATGAAGGTCCTAGCTTGCACTAAAGGTCGTCATCAGTTTAAGATGGAAAACCAAGTAAGTGTGACTTAATGTACAGGATTAATTAAGGTTTTAAGGTAATAAAAAATCTTTTATTTTTTATATTATTTTTATATTTCAATTTTACTCTCCAATTTCTATTCTAAGCAAAACTTGGACACATCATTCAAAGTTACACCTGATCATTGACGTAGAAGACATTTTGTAACTAACGCACACATTTTGAATTCATTTATTATATCTTCCAGAGATACCACACAAACACATTCACTCAGCCATCTAGTAAAATTATAATTCCATAATAAGAACTTATGTAGTAGATAAGTGCGTGAGAATATAAATTCGACAGCTTTATCAAGCAAATCAATATTACGAGTACCCTCAAAGCCTCAAAGGATATAGTTAAAAAGAAATTGCGTATTCCTTGAACAGCCTCCTAGATAAAGGATACACTATGCGTATGTATTGCTGGAATAAATTAATAAGAAGAAAAGATTTAATAAAAGTTATTTGAAAAGACAAATACCTGTTTACACTATACTCTAGTAAATAAATTATCCTCCTGTCAGTCGGTAAAAAATAAATAAACTAACATACAAGTAAACTATCTTGACTTATCGCGTAATGAAAATAAAACATTTGAAACGGGCCCAACATTGTACACAGGCAAAGCGTTTAGCTTCGTTGCTATTCCCCGACCGGAGCACAAAGTTAGTACATCATTCAAATAAAATAACTTGGTATTTGAGGCACGTGTTAGGATGGTGTTATCCAACACGTCACGTATTAAATAAATTGTCAAAGTGTATTCTATAATGCACTGGGATGCACATCTTATTGAGTATTGTAGCTCAAAACAATGAAACATTTGAACACACAAGTGTATCCACGAGTTTAATAAATTTCATCAGTTTTAGTACCACGCAATTCAAATCGTCAGAAATGATAAACTAATATTTCAAGTTATTGTTAAAGACCAAATTTAAATGAGATGAATGCCGATCAGGTAATGAACCTGATGAGCACTGGACCAATAACAGTCCTCGCGAAATTTGATTACATTTGCAACGATGTTTTCTTTGGTGACACTGATAAAACGAGACTTAAATACAACTAATTATTGCCGAGGAGGGTTTGCGTCAGGCAGGCGGTCGGTCGTAAAAACTGTAGCTAAAACCTACATGGTCTGTAGTCATACTGTGCCGACCCTACATGAGTGGGAAAAGGGCAAGGAGATGATGATGTTAGTTACAAAGCTTATTGAACTCAACACCATAAGTATATTATGTCGACCCGGTTATAACGGACTTCCTTTCCCTGTATCTTTGTCTTTACTGTTTAAATACCCTGTTACTTTAAATTATCTTCAACTTCTGATTGCTTACTTTTACAAATCATTTTTGTACGCAAGTACGCCTGTGATGTTATCGTTCTCCTTTTTGAGTGTAGCCCCTCATCCCGCAAACAAATAATGACTTGCGATACAGAAATTCGTTTAGAAAATCTACATAAATGCGAATCAGAAACATTGTATACAACAGTAATATGTTTATATTTCACTACTTTGGGTGTAATGGCTTCTACGAACATAGCTTATGCTGTCGCCGTATCTCGATCCCTACATCAATACAATTCCTGGTAAGACACGGTTCTCCTTAATATTTATTGATATCACTTCCCCTTCTTCTTTACTATGTCATCAATCCCATCGGTAATTACACTTAGAGTCCTCTGCCAATACTGTAATTTCCCTTTTAACATACATACATTTCACTAAATGAGGTCGACGCAGCGTAGGTAGGTCTCCCATAAAAAGAGAGGAAGGGAATGAGCACTTACGCTCTTCACTGAGAGGTATAGTCAGAGATAACAGATATCCGTGAATTGGCCTTGGTACACATCACATGAGCAATCTGATAATAGAGTATTAGGCCCGGGGGACTTGCACACAGAGTAACTTCACAGTGTTTCACTTTATTTTACTTCGTTACCTCTCAAGAGTTTGCCCGAGTCGATAGAGGAGGAGGAGATTTATTTTAATTTTTTAATTTTTTGATTATTATAATTAGCTACACATTTGTGCGAACTTTTAATAAGCTAATTTAGCTAACTGTTAGTTGCTATGAAAATAAAATAAAATATATTCCTTCTTTTATTATCATTTTAATATCCTCATTTAAAGCAAAGGTTAATTGGACATATCTTAGTGGATTTATTTTCATTATACATTCTGCTTGAGATTTTTTTCGGAGGGGTCTATTCATTCGTATGCCCTGTCAGTTTGTTAGTGTCGCATTCGTGAATTGCTTTGCGTGTAACAAATTGAATATACTTTTATGCAACACTGATTGCTATCTACGCTCCAGGATTCAGTGGAAGTATCAAGTTCTATTCAGATGAAACGTGTAATCAGTTTATAATTCAACAAACAGGCCCAGTGGTAGGCCAGGACTTACGTACTGTAAACCGGCATGTCTTGGAACAACCAAATTTGAACAGATGTGACATCAACCAACCCGCACTGGACCAATATGGTGGATTACTGTCCCTCCCTCTCTCGGAGAAGAGGCCTGTGTCTCTGTAGTGGGTACGTACTAAAGCGACGTATTCTAAAAGGTTTGCTTTCCAAATTAAATTTATTAAATCGACCAAAACAACCATAACACATATTGTGATTTATTTGAATAGCTACAATATGAAGAGCGCTTAGTTTCACACGCCTTTGTCTGGAGTATCCATTCTTCTGGTCGCTATACAAAATGTTCTTTTTAAATTTTGATTTCCCTTTGGCGCGATCCTGGCACACTTACTCAACTAATTTATTAACTTTAATTCATTAATGATTTATTAAATAATTAGCTATTAATAATATGTAAGGCTTCAACGCTTAGATAACAGTGAGCCTACCTACGAAACGATTAAGCTAATTCTATTGGAAAGCCAGACATACACAATTGAAATAGTATTTACTTGAGCACATTATTGATAACATTTAAATATTTTTAGCGCTAAATTATGCAACGCTAAAGGAATTTCATTCAAAAGTTCCAAAAACATTATTTGTTTACTATTTATTGTTCGTTCTTGCCGTTAAAATTAATTAAATAATGTCTAACGCATGCAGTAGCACAAAGCTTTGAACTGAGTATACGTTGCTCTCTTTCCCACAGCTAACGTTATATCTGCCTTCCCTCTCATGTAACGAAATGTTCCTAGTCGTGACGTATCCTTGAATTTTCACTACAATTTGTATTTTAAACGCTGTTACGCTACAAATTATTTGCTGGATTATTCAAATACTATACAATCCTAACTAATCTTGTCAATACGTGTGATGTGAACTTATTCGCTTTAACTCATTAACAACTCGATCGATCATCTTGAAATCATGTATATATATATAAAAGTATATGGGGTACTTACATTGAAAATAAAACTGTTCCTGAGGTACATAAAACCTTCAACACCATTGTAGGTTGCCATGGTAATCTTACATGTTTTGACAATAACAAGTTTTTGACACCTGTCATCTATAATTTCAAGTTATCATACGCAGAATCATCTTTCAAAGATTCCCAGCGTGGAAAATGGCTGGGCTGGGGACGTTTACACACGATCTCTTAATTGCACCTACCAATGCTCTATTCCGTTCGTCAATCAGAGCCGACGTGCGGTGGCTCGCGTGAATTAGATTTTGAACCTAATTTCGGAAGCTTTCACACAGGCGAGTGTGTTAATTGCCTTACGACGTCCACTCTTGAATTAACACCTCTCATGTGCCAAGTCTACAAAGTAGCGTGTATTTAAGTACATTACAAACTCTGGTTATCTTAATATTAAAATCTCTTGGATATTGTTAGATGAAGGAAATTAGTGAATATTATTTCAGACAAACTACGCTTTAATTTACTATGAAAGAAAATCCTAAATAAATAATATAAGAATTATGATAGTAATATCCTGGGACATTATTCACTCACGGTCATCTGATCCCAAGCTAAGCACAGCTTGTACTATGTAAACCAGATAACTGATATACTACATATACTACTTTTCTTTTTGTACATACATACTAACATAGGTAATTAAACTCAGACTCAGGACAAACAGACATGTTCATGCACTCAAATGTCTGTCCATGGTGGGAATTGAACCACCCACCTGCGACGTGAAAAGCAAGTATATAACACGCCAACCGGCCCGTCAAAATTCAAATATGACTGTTGTGACTAGAATTGAGAAACCATCGATACCCGCTGTGGTTCAGGCATGTTGTAAGGTTAGCGTATATTTATTTCATATATATTTCATTTACCTTTAAAAACGCTATGGTATATTTAAAGGTATAAAAAAACAAATTCCAGTAACGAGCCTAATAAATGTTATGTCTGCTCATATATCAAAGTTGTTACATGTTATTCCGGCAATGGACTGATCGTATATCACTAAACTTATACGCTTGTTAGCTCACAAATATACAAAAGTACTCGTAACAATTTCACCTCACAGTAATTTGCTCAGTGCGACATTTCAACTTTTTATATTTAGATGTTCCAAAAAACTTTGGCCGTTTATTCTCTCGACCCATCCGCCTACGTCGCAAATGTTTCATTAGTTTAATTTATTATCTTTATAAATGTTACTTTAATAATTGTGTGTTATCATTCATTTGTTTGAATGTTTTATTATTGTATCCCATAAATTAAGGGAAGTATCGTATTAGTTGAGCTCGCTTTTCTGATTGTAGTTGGAAGTTGTTAACGGTTTGGTTGGCAAAAAATAACAAATCGTTTTGTAAACAGTGGTATCCGTTCAATTATCAAACATGTTTGCAACGATTCCTTGCTGGTTGGCATTCAACTACCGTACGCTCGCGTAATTTCCTTCCATGCACAGCCTCTTTGTAGAATAATCCTCTTTACCCTCCCATCTTATACTGCTTAGGAAAGGATGGGAAGAGGACAGAAATTAGGCCACCGGTACCTCACTCAACAGACAAAACGTCGAATATTTTTTTCTTTGTCTTCTGTGAGGTCGTGGTATTACACCGGTAGAGGCGGCCCATTCGGGAACAGATGTTGTTGCTGCAGGCTCTACCACTTTACATCCTAGAGTGGACATTTGTACGATGATGAGGATGAGGTCAGATAGAAGTACAGATCGATAACATAGATCATAAGTATATTTATTGTACTATACAATTAATGACCGTAGACTTTAATGTGAGTTTGTTATAAAATTGTTGGAAAATCTTTTTAAGAGTTCCCATCAAGTGACAGTAAAATTGGAAACACTTTGAAACTTAAGCCGTAAACTGAGGAACGATAAACTTCGCTACGTCGATTCACAAATTACTCTTTTACTTCTTTATATAATGCTATAATCCAAGATTTTATATTAAATTTGACATCACTGTAGCTTAGATGTTGTGGAGCGAGTCTTGGGTTCAATAATTTTATCGCTGCGGTTCCTTCAGTTCTTGCGCTACTAATTTCATAGTACCTGAGCGTCTGAATACCAAGATTATAAATGAAATAAAATAAATACTCACTCCCGTTATCCGGAGTGGTAGGTATAGATTAATTTGGCAGGACACACCTATCGCTTTTTGTACATTCATATATCTACGCATACAAATTCGTCGGTCGCGGCGGGCACATAATGTATACCTGAATGCAAGTCAAGCGAATATATTTAAAAAATTCTACGGACACATTTAATTCTCACTAATAAGTACAATATGGAAGTTCATATTACGCAAACCTAATTCTTCTACCAAAGTAGCGTATCGTAATAAAACGTTGCGCCAGCTATTAAAAATTCTAAATAATTTAACGGTAACACGTAGATCAAAAGTTAGACGAATTGTAAGCCTGCCGTATTTGCAACATTCCTGAACGTAGCGCTTAGTTTTGTTGTGTTTTGACTCCACACGCGAGATTTATTTGTGGCAACCAAAGCCAAAACTATAGTAAAGTTGTGGCTAACATGCCTTTTGCCATCAATGTGTCACCGCAATAGACAAATTGCAAGTTAAAAGAGATCTTACGGTTTTCCATCTATTGTGGACAAGAATAACTTCAACTATTTGGTTTTGATAGACTTTATTCGGTTCAACTATGGCAAGGGGACCAATTGGCTTAGGTGCCGACTTAAATACTATAGGTTGCGGGTTCGAATCTCTACTTTTTGTAATTTATTTCATCACCACTGCTCCAATAACGGTGAAGAAGATATTCGAAGAAGAAGACCGACAAGATTCGAAGACATGTGACAACCACCAACCCGCACTCGGCCAGCGTTATGTCCACAGATTACGGCCCCATCCCTCTCTCCGAGAGGACGCTTGTGTCCCTGCAATGGGTTTCCCCATACTAAAAAAGGCTGATTTATTATTATGGACTGGACACATGAAGGAACCTAGCCTCCGAGATAAGACCCCGAATTGGAATATTGTCGTCAACCTTCTACTGGTAAAAGTAGTTTAGCAGTAACTACTCAATATGAAGACGTAATATAATGTTCGTAAAGGATGGTGTACAGTGGCAAACGGTCCACGGATTTAGGACAGCAAGGGATATTTATGGAAATTCACACAAGATTAGCTACACGTCAAGTAAAAGTTTAATATAAGTGATTGCTGATGAGGATGAAGTTCCAAGTCGATTAAATCAACATAATTCGCCGTTTTATAGCTATAGCTAGCTATATAGACGTTTAAATTTGCAACTAAAATAAACACTTTACTTTCATTTTTTTTTCAGATAAGATTCTAAAGAGCATAAGTTCTTTAAAGTAAATAAGTACTTTTGAAGCTCCTAAATCTCACGCTGGAAGGGTGACATTTGGTAAATCTATGAAAGTGAAAGTGTTCAGTCATAAAACACCCGCCTTTTGAATTAAGTGAAAATTGTTAACGTGTCGACTCGGGTCCCAAATTGTACGCGTATTAAAATTTTACGACACATTTTACCTGCATTTGCTTTTCACTTCACTTTACGGGCTTTTCACTACCAACATGACTCAGTGATATTGTTCCATTATTTCTGTCTTACTATTATAACCTTCATTTTTTTAGTTCAGATTCCTTTCTCCACCCTTTATCATATCATCATATATATATATATATACATATATATATATATATATACATATATATATATATATATATATATATATATATATATATGAATGTAAGTTTGTTTGTTAGCCTTTCAGGCGAAAACTACTCAACCGAGATATTAGAAGTAACATAGGATACTTTTTAAGAAAAAAAATTGTATATAAAAAGCGAAGTATGTATGTTCCCTATAGACCTTTAGACTCCGAAACGGCTGGACTGAACTGAATGAAGGATGAGGGAGATTAATTGTACATTGTATTAGTGGTAGCCGGGCGAAGCCGTGCTCGATCATTAGTATGTGTATATATATATATATATATATATATATATATATATATATATATCTGTTGGTCACATGTCATCGCCGTATATATACTTCTTATACTATTATATTCTCTATTAAAAGTTAGAACTCAAGCAGTGAATGGACAATTGCGCATTGATCTTTAAAGTCATCCCGAGCGATTCAGCCGGCAATCCTGCCGAGTGGGACGTTTAAAATTCAAATACGCAAGCATCCCGACTGGGGTAAGCACTGAATGGCAAATTAATATTCCCTTGCCTTAGTTATCTTAAGGCCTACGTTTCAACTGTTTTGTTTCATAAATGTAAAACAAATTTACAAATTAACGCAGAAAACGGATTTTCATTTTAAGTCTGTGGCGCAACTCACTTATCTCACTGTCATCCAAACATCTAAGTGTACACGCTCGTTACATTTACGTTACGTTACGTTACGTTCACTGTTATGGTTACTTTTTCTTCGTTAATACGTATAGAAATGAAAAAGACTTAGGTTGCAAAAGTGATTTATTTGAAAATAAGCTCACCAACTTTTATGTTATTTTTTTATCAGGAAGAAAATTATACAAAAATATTGTTAGCCCCGCCTTACAAATGATAGTGAGAAGGAAGTGATGATAAGCTCTCCATCAGTTGTAAAAAGCTCGTACGACGTTTGTTTCTCGAGACGAGATTTAAAAATACCTATTATTGGATTCGTGCGAAAATAACCGTTAAAATAATTCAAATTATTTTTGAGCATTCGTTTATGATTTAAAGCGCTTGATTTCAGAAATATCCACCTGCTCGAGACCTTGCGGTCTAAAGCTCAGCTACTTCTAAAGCTATTGGAACTATATAGTCGATCCACTTGGAATTGTGTTTGGGCTTGTTGTAACAAATGTCGTGTGAGAAACGGCAATGCGGTTTACCAACAGTTTCCAAAGTACTATAAATCCTTGACAACAGAATACGTACTACATGCTTAGAACTATCAGTGAAATTAATTGCGGCACTGATTAATGGTGAAGCAGATGATATTAAGAATAACCTAATCAATCTATCTGGATTTATAAATCTACTAATGGACAAAAGGGTCACCACAAGAATGTTAGCCAAGCCACTTAAAGAAATGTAGTGGTTTGCTGAAAGCTTTTTATTTTTTATAGCATAAGGGGGAAACGAGCTGCGGGTCGCCTAATATAAAGTGATCACTGATGCCCATCAACATCCGAATGAAGAAGAACTGAAAATGCGTTGCCGGCGTTTAAGGAAGAAGTATAGGTTTAGATAGGTTTAGAAATAACGCTGGACAATGTGTCCACACACCACAGCGCGGTTGTGCGAGAAAGGAAATCACTGGAAAAACTTACGGCAGTGGGATGCCAACCATCAAGATGGCTTGGACAGTAGTTGGAGCTCTGTCAAGTTGAGCGATGACGAAACCCATCGGCAGAAATTATTCCAAACAATCCTTCGAAAAACTCTCCATTGTACATATATGCGTTATGAAATGCAAATAGACGCAAAGTCTCATTGCAATGCCAAAGGATTCGAAAACAGAAATAGTAACTACTGCTTCCATACTTCGGGTTCATGGGCTTACAATTTTGTTTTGTAAAACTAAATATTTTAACTAGCAATTCTGTAAAAAATAATCTTCAAGATACAATATAGAAAAAAAATTAACGCACAAAGTTCTAGTAAAGTCAACGAGGGTTTCTCAATTTGCATGATCAAATTGAATTTTAGCAAAATGCAAACCGAGCAAAAGAAGTACATCTGATAAAATAATTTCATAACATTCAAAAAATTACGGTTGAGTAACGCCACCTAGTTAAAATTTATAAAAGCTTACGTAACCAGCGCTACACGTGTCTCTTCTTTCATTAACTACCTTCCTATCTCTTCAGCCAAAAGTCGTAGGCCTGCCCAATCGCTACAAATAATGGTGTCCTGCTATTGTCATTCAGTGGATCTCCTCCTCTCCTTGACCTTTGAAACTATAATTAATTACTTATGATTACGCATTAATAATAATAAATGACCAGTAAATAGGACAGTACTTGTTTAAATCAAAAATTTATTAGAGCGAGTAGTGTGGTCAGGTCGTAATTACCGCGGTCTCATTCTGACCCGTGTACTCTAAAGTGTTAATTTAACGCAATGCCTCGCTACAAGGCACTCTATATTTAACTGCTAGAATATAAACATGAACTACGCTACATAAAAATATAAAAAAAAAATACATTACTTAAGTAATGCCGACGAAAGTAAAACTTAATAAGTCATGTTTTTTTTAACCGTCTGACTTAGGAAGCATTTATGTATGTCCGGTACATTGTGACCTCTTGTAGCCTAAGCAGCTTGCCTGACTTTAAAGAGTGAGGAGTCATTACATGCGCATTCTTTCCCGGAGGTCATAGCTAATATTCCGATGTGATGAATGTTGTTAACCATAGAAGGTTTTGGTTACTTATATTTAGTATTACTTGAATATTATATTCAAGAGTGATTGTATTATTAGTTCACAATGACGCACTAGTAGTTAGCAATTAGGGTGATTTGCGACAACATCTTCTCGAGATGGACGAGTGGCTATTTCAGGTGTAATATAGCATACTGATTCTGCTATACAGTTACCCGTTGTTGTACGTTATAGCAATTTCCTGAATTGAACCATCATTACGCTATATGACCGATAGTTAAACCATTACACTATATATGTTTATATAACCGAATAAATGTATAAACAAATAACAATATGTCCATCTATACTGATAAATTAAATTGAAGTGTCTGTATGTAATATCAAAATAACATTTCCATACTCAATACACATGGTGTATGTACAGTACTTATAACGAATATACAATTTTTAAAATTTTTGTCCGTCTGTTTATTCCGGGTAATCTCCGAAACGACTGTACCGATTCGGATGGGACTTTTACTGGAAGATAGCTAATATTGTCGGGATTCAAATAGGCTAATTTTATTTAAGCAAAATATTTAGGGTTCCGCGCAAAAAGTAAAAAACCCTCGAAATCGTTCTCTTGAGTTTATTTTCAAGCGGACGAAGTCACAGGAAACAGCTAGTATGCAAATAAAATACAAATACATACACATATAATAAAGCCGTCACTTTGTATGTAACACTAATCACCGAAACAGCCTGACCGATTTCATTGGAATTGTATAAAAGTGTTTAGTTGGTAATTGTATTGAAAAATATTTGAAGAGAAAAATGTTTGGACCGTATTAGTTGCTTGTATTTATAGGGATTATATTTTAAAATAAATATTAATTAGTTTATTACACTTTCCTAAGCTTCTTTATTTTATACGATAGTGAGTTGTGAGGTCGTGGTATTTCACCGGTCGAGCCGGCCAATTCGTGCAACAGATGTCTACCACTGTTTAAATATAAACGACGATATAAATATTATTCAATTAAATAATTTAATACCCTTAAATATATTTATTTTTGGTATTTGTTATCCTGTTAAATTGTAATAATCCCATTGCAAACAAAAATGTACATAACTCATTAAATTTTTGATTATTTAGAGGACGATGACTGTTGAAGACATACTAATAATGGCGTAAATTCTTTGCTACGCGTGCGAAGCCAAGGCGGGTCGCTAGTGAATAATTTATTGCTCCCTTCTTGTCCACGTATTGTGCAATTGTGTTAACCACTTTGAACCTGTAGATCGTTCCAGAACAGATGTCGCATGACAGATAGCAAAGCGGTCTAGAGCTGATTTTCCAAATCTCATAAATCTTCAGCGGCTACGGAAACGTTTAGTAATGTCTGAAATTTGCAAATTTCGATGCTTTATAGTAACGTAATTTGTAAGTAATATATGAACAAAACCAAAGAGCTTAACGGTTTATCTAGTATTGGGCGTATTTCTCCTCTGAGTACAATGAAAACTGTATGTGTATCAGTGTGTATACGATTGGGAAGTGAAACAACTTTGGCTTATATGTATTAAAACTCTCCAACTCACTTATTAACCCACTCACACACACTCTCCCACTTCCGCGCTCCCTCACTCCCTCCCAACCCGCTCAATCACTCACCCATACATAAATCTTCAGCGGCTACGGAAACGTTTTGTTATGTATGAAATTTGCAAATTTTGAAGCTTTATCTCATATCCATATACTACATTTACAACTTAAATTATTTTAACAGGTATAAAATTATATTACTTCAATAAATAAATATGCGCACTCGCTGAGATCATGGATTTGGCACACCTTTATCGCTTCTTACATACATACATCTAAGCATACATGTTTTGATATGGGAAGGGGGAAAACGAGCGGCGGGTTCACCGAGGTGATCAACGACGCCCATGGACACCGGCAACACCAGAGGAACTGCAGATGCGTTGCCGGCCATAAAACATGCTCGTCGGTTACTAGTACTACCATTTTCGACTACGTCACCGCTTAACATAGGTGGGATTATGGTCAATAGCTAGTTAATTCTTACTTAATATTATAAATGCGAAAGTAACTTTATCTGTCTGTCTTTTACGCTTTTACGCCTAAACTACTAAACCGATTTAAATGAGATTTGGTACAGTGATAGCTTATAACCTGTGGAAGGACATAGTCTACATTTTTGCGAAAAAAAGGTTCAAATAGGGATTGAATTGATTGAAATTGTTTCCCCCCGAGCGGGTTCCTGCCTTTTCGTGGCGGCGGGGCTCAGTAACCGTGGGTATGAGCTTTGATGAAACTTTGTCTATTCTCAAGTTTTATTAAAAGAATTAAATTACAAAACATATCTATTTTGAAACCATTATCTATTTATTACAAAAGTCTGAGTGTCAAAGCCTTAGAATAGATACTTGATAGGAATATATTGATGAACTATCCATTAAAACACACAAATAAAGCTTTTACAGCTTAAAAATCCCTATTGCTACAAAATATATAACCTTAAATACAATAAAAGAACAAAAATTATAGCAACTAAGATATAATCCAGCATCAAGCAAGGTAAATCAGACACGCAAGGTTAAAACGAACGTGTAGACATTGTGTTTAAGGCAGTAGGGTTCATAGTCGCATAGCTACGAAAACAAAAGACGATCCATTCCTTAGTTAATTAAAGACAATACTGGTGACAACTGCACTAATGATTATAAATTACTATTCACTTTCGAGGTGTGAAATGCTTTTTTTTTTACTTTTACCTGTAAAAGAATTAAGGAAAGCAATTACTTCAATTCTTATACATTTTGTAGTAGCATATTTCGTTTTAACATCGATTAAACTACTAGGATGGTACCAAAAGAACAAGAAAGGAACTTTGGTTAGTTGTTGTGCAATAAAAGCATATAATAGCAGTCTTAAAAATTTAAGTGTGTTGAACCGCGAAAATTAAACTCCGGAGTACGCCACCACCTCCGTGTAGTTCTTGAGTCAATATATTTTGAGATACATAGCGTAAGGCTTACATTTTTAAGATACTCGTAGACTTCTTTGGGACGGTGTAATATATTATTTATAGCAAGAATATGGAATGCAAGCAGGCGTGTTGCGTGCGATCGTGTCCGCTCCAAGCGTATTCGAAGGGCTTCCATTTAAGAGTGACATTTAATTTCACCGCATGCACATGCGACCTATTTGCTGTTGTTAGCCACCATGAATCACTTAATACATTGTACCAATATAAAAAATAAATAGTAAATAATAGCTAGTGCTATTATCCTGTGTTCAAGAGAGGTTGACAGTCATTACAAATTTTATTATTACTTTGTTTCATACCGAGATAGCGGCCAATACACTTTTTATACTTTTGTTTTGGTAAATTTTGGAAATCATGATAAAGTGAATGGAAATTGTGTGATACTGTATAGTAAATGTTATATAGTAATGTAAGAGAAAGTTGTTTTTGAAAAATATTTTGGAATCTACGAATTTCTGCGAAAAGGTAAGGTGTTTATAACACTTTCAACTAGATTTGGAACTAGTTTGTTTGAACTATGAAGACGTATTCATCGATTACAGGTACTATGGCTTTTATTCAGTACGTTACAAGTCTGGTCGGAATAGTTTTGTCTAGGACATCCTCAAGCTTTGGCAACATGGCCTTGTTACTCTGAAAATGATACTTAGACATTTTCAAATTTCTTTTACCCCCTTACTCTTATTATATACAAGTACCGATTACTTTTAGTACTTTAATTATTTAAAAACTTCTAAAGAGACATTAGACGTTCCTTCTACGGGTATTCTTATAGGTCACGACACCGATATGTTAATGTTTACAGTATATTTTTATTGTAATAGATGGCGCTAGTAGTACTATAATTAGTAGTCTATTATGATTTTAATATTGTATAACTTAGTTAAGGTTTTATTCGAATAATTTTCTGTTCAGATAGAATTACTAATATATTGTGATACTTTAATTATACGTACCGTTGAAAAAAAAATCATAGTTTTAAGTTTTCACTATTCGGCAGGTCTCATTGACTACCTATTTTCATTGGTCAATTACTTCTCAGGTTTACTTAACCGTAAGTGTTGGATTCTAAGTATAGAAGGTACTAGCTTAGTAATAGCCTGTTCACTTGAAAGCACCCACGTTATAATCAATAGGGAACACCGACGCAAGTAGCTTGTTCCAAGATTTTCCCTTAGAAAATTTCAAGCAATATAAAAATACCGTTTATTGGAATTCAACACTTCTAATAAAATATTGTGTAATATAATGCTTATTATATGATTAAATAAAGAAAGATGTTTTTAAATTAAAGAAAAGCAAGTCATTCCTTAATATAATGGAGGAGGAAAGGTAATAATGAATTTTGTTTGTAGTGTGCTACAAAGATTTTTCTTTCTTATTACAAAAATCCCAATTCTAAAACATGATGTAATTTGTAAATAATATATGAACATAAACCAAAGTGTTTATCGGGTTATCAAGTATTGGGCGGCTCCTCTGAGTACAATGAAAACAGTGCGTGTATCAGTGTGTACACGATTGGGAAATGAAACTTCTTTGGCTTATATGTATAAAAACTCCCCCACTCTCTAACTCCCTCCTCCATGCTTATTCACTCACCTATACATCCACTCACCCGAAAAATAAACCATTTTATTTTAACAATAACATTCAAAATTGAATAAACGAAGAAATAGTTTAATTAGTAACGCGTACCATAATTATTAACAAAAAAGTTCCCTATCGTGCCGTAAGAAGTTTCACTTTAGAAAATTCTTCTCCGCGAAACAAGGAAGGACAAAATTACGGTTCCCGAAGCACCATTACAGAAAGCTTCGAAGTATAGTTCCTTTGTTTCTTGTAGTAAAAATGGTTACGCCTGAAAGAAAAATATAAAAGCACCTTCACACTGCACCAATCTATTCGTAATTTGTCATCATTAACATAAAACGTCGCCTGATAGTAGACCACTTAGCGATATTCTTCCTCGCCCATCGTCACTTAATTACCAACTCGTTTGTAATTTATACAGTGTTTTATCTACTTGGTATTGCGTGACTATTTTATCAATAAAGCTTGAAAATTGTTGGCTGTTTTAAAGTTCATCCAATACCGCTAAGGTGAACAAAGATTACGATATAATAAATAGAAATAAAATAATTATTTGATGTAACTAGATGAGGAACGAGAATCACTCAAAGATATCATTTCAGTCATCCTAAGGTATATATAGAGCGCCATGTTATAGAATTTTCCGGTACCAGTAATTTATAATATACTAGTGACCCGCCCCGGCTTCGCCCAGGTACTACTAATTATGTTGTACAGATCGCTACCAAACACAGGAGGAATCCCTGTAAATTTCATCGAAATAGGGCCAACCGTTTCGGAGTCTATGGGTCTATAGGGAACATACATACTTCGCTTTTTATATACAATTTTTTTTAAATAAAAAGTATCCTATGTCATTCTAGTACCTCCAAGAATATGTGTAGAAAGTTTCATAATGATCGGTTGAGTAGTTTTCGCGTGAAAGCTTAACAAACTAACTTACATTAACATTTATAATATTAGGGATTCAGAACAATCCAGAGATTATTAGAAATTTGTGGCAAGTAATAGCCACATTTTTTTTTAATAATTAATTTAGTAAATATATTTAACAATAAGAGCGCCTATCTTAGTACAAAATTTCACCCAAATCGTTAGAACGGTTTTCAAGATAGCCCAAATATATTCCCTAGAATTTCTCATTTTATATAAAATATCCTATATATCGTCTCCTCTATACATTATAGGTAGGTAATCTGCAACTCATTTGCTTGTTACCTATGGATAGCCGTCACCCAACATCATGTGAACCGCTTGCCATCCATAAAAAAGAGGTGGTGGAGACATTATCGCAATTGATAGGAGTACGACCTAACTGCTTGTCCATATGGATTCTTTTCATGGTTTCTGCATTGGAAGAAGCATCAACTCATTATGACTCTTCTTTCTATTCTCATTCTGATTTATCATACTTATTCCTCTAGCGAGATTGTTGAGAAACAAACACTCTCCGTGGAAATACTTAAATAAGTCTTTAATTGATCTCTTAACGTAACCACTGCAAGAAATAATTGGAACATTACGCTAATCATACTTCAGTTGGGAATCAAACATCAAGCTAAGTAGTCTTTCTCTGCCAAAAGTCAAGGGTCTAGCCTTTATATTTAGTCTATCCTTTATTATTCGGTCATATAGTGAGCAAGCGTATACTCCGTATAATCTAAAGTCGTTAGGGAAAATACAAGGAACGCTTAAATCTTTCGAGTGGTCTGTTTATGCACTCGTTTACACTCAAGCACCCTCAACGATCCTATTGCGCTGTAATTCGTTTTAAATTCGAATTTAGAAACTTCTCGATGTTTACGCTTTTTTCGAAAACTTTCCTTATTTATTCCTATTTTACTTTTGCGAATTTATTTACGCTACGACCATCTATTCTTCAAACATTTAATTACAATGACCCGGAAATTCTTTCGTGACCTGGAAATTAGGCAGTGATCTGTAAAAGCATGTGGGTTTCTGTATAATGTTGGGTACTTACTGGCTTCGTTTGAATCATACCTGTACAATATATATTGTTATATGTACACTATTTATTGTTACATGTACACTAGATAGTTACAAGTACGAGTGTGTTTTTTTGTATCCTGACAAGGGGACAGCAGCCTTGTTTGTCTTTAGGTAAAATAGGAAAATATTGCATTTAGAGGATTGAATTAAATATATTAATATTAATTACAATTGGATAAATCGCTAATTATTATTTATATTAAAGTGTCATTATTTATGACTGGTGATCCGCCTTGGCTTCGCTCGAGTGGCTGTTTCGAAATCTATAGGGAACATCGCCTTTTATGTACGATATGCAGATATACAATTATTTTTCCGGGATAAAAAGTGTTATTCCAGGCTATAATCCATCTCTGTGCCAAATTTCATCCAGATCCGTTCACCCGTGTTTGCTTGAAAGAGTAACAAACATCCATACACTGATCTCGTATTTAGTATAGACTAATGAACAAATTTATCATAAGTCAGTTCTCGGTTGTTTTGTTGTTAAAGTCTACACCTCTTGCGTCACCAACATGCTAATTTTAACTTAAACTATTAAGTGTTGGGCTGGGCTAGATATTATGTATACTTGTAAACGCAACAAATTCTTTGAGAAAACATAAAAATTGCGTTGTTTTTAGTTCTATGCTATTGCTTCTGTCTGCAATTCTTAAAGAGACACGGTAGATGGCACCACATAGCGGTGGATGGCGTTCATTAATACCAGCTGTTTTTTTCTTTCGCTGATGCCTTACCCGTTGCCCAAGGTGAGCGACAAACGTAACGCGACTGGGCTTGATACTATGCCACATAAAGCATGACAGATTATGGCTACATATATACGTACAGCCTACGAAAACCTAACCAGTTTTAAATTCTTTCCTTTATCAAGTGTGTAAGCAAATCTCAACATTAATTAAGGTTACCAATCTTTTTTACCCTAACTATACATTGCCTCCTTGATATTTTTCTCATCGCGTAACATTACCATATGAATTGCTCACCTAAGACAATAGCATAAATATTCTCTCGTACTCATATTGATTATAGACGAAGGCTCATCAGTGACTAGACTCTTCTATGGTGAAGTCCAAGATGGCTTATTTTCTCTTCATTATTTAATTGATAAGGTACATATGGACAAGTTTATCTAGTTATTTAACTAGTTATTTTCTCCGTGCTATACTAAAATAGCGTTTTAATTTTTATAGCGCAAGAAAATTGTAAGTAATTTGAAACGTTTTAGTTCTGAATGTAAGTATTAACATTATATGAACTCTGCGGAGTCATTCCAACTTAACTGAAGTTTCAGCTGGAGGCTTGATGTAATCCAAAGGCAAAGTTGAGCTTAGTAAACAGCCGCGGCTCGTTATGTTACGTACTTAACCGTTTACTATTCTGTATAAGATATTAGCTTAGCCTGCGACTCCGCTTCAAAAGACTCCTTACTAAGAAAACTATTTGAAGTAACATTTGATTGAATATCCTAATATTATGAATACAAATAACCGAAAAAACTTACATTAAGTCTGTTTGTTTTTTGCTACGCTTTAACTAATTAACGACTTAACTGATCGTCGTGAAATTTTGTACACACGAACGAATTTTGAAGTGAACAACAAAAAGCGAACGAATGTGCCGTCTCGACCGGTCAAATACTCATCATCTCACAGAACGTAACGTAACGTAACGTAGAAGTATTTCTTGATTTCGTCTGATGAGTGAGATGCCGAGGGCCTACTCCTAGTCCTTTTCCTCTTCCCATCCTCGCCTAAAAGAGTATTTGATGGGGGAGGGGATGGATAGGAGATGGAAATATCCTTTCATCACCAACTTTGTGCGGATGCGTAAGGGTAGCCACTTAATAGCAGGTCAACTGCTTGCTTGTTTGCCATCTTTTTTTATAAAAACCTTTCAACATCCGCATCAATCATAAAAGCTATGGATATGTTTCCAGGTTTTGTGAAGAAAAAATAAGAGAAATCCGCAAGGAAATGGAGAGGATAAGGAGAAGAGGAAGAAGGGGGGGGGGAAGAAAGGGGGATCTTGCGGCACCACACTTATCAAATGAATGCAGAAGTATAGTGTATCTATTTCACGCCTGTCTTCATGAATAGTCTAGTTCGCTCTCGCTCTCGCTTTGTCTTAGAATAACGTCAACTTCTGAACGCTGAATAGCCATTGATCACCTTAGATTTATATTTTTTTTCAAAAGGTGGGTTTTATTGTTTTTTATTTAGACGGCTCAAAATTTCTATGACATATGATTTAACTGTACGCTGGTCTTTAGAGACAATATCCCAATGTAAAATCAACGACATATAAAATAGCCATTTTCCGCATGAACTTTCCGGTGTTTGCTTTTGCGGGAAACTTTTCTATTTTATTTCACTTCCACTTTGAATGCCAGCGCTTTAAAAATGTTTCGTTTGTAAATTTCCCTTCTCATTTTTATTACTACTAAAACCAGTTTCACCTTAGTCACCATGCAACGTAAATTTTAAAATCGTTTAATTGTTTTATGTTAATGTCATCTGGACAAATTTGTATAGGACTAATTTTCGAGGGTGAACAGATTGAGACTTATGTTCATTAATTAAATTTGTTTATATTATTTTACTGTAATATAAATAGAAATCTGAAACACTAAATTTTAATTTATAAAATTGTACTAAAAAACATTAATAAAAAAATTAAATAAATAATTTGAATTTATTTTATCTTTAAAATGTAACTAAAAAGCCATAAATTAATAAAACATTAAAGGCGGTACACCACTACCCGTCTCGGGAACGAATAAATTACAAAAGTTCACTGTAAACACGTAGAAGTTTAAAAGTAGAGTAAAAAGTAACAATGGGGTAAGGTCGTGAATTGTACTTTCATGCATTACGTGGAGTGAACAAAAGGAAAGTGTTATGTAACATACCTAATTAGATTTTTTATAAGATCTTAAGTCGCATTGGCATTTTGTTGCATAACGACGTTGAAAAAATACGAATAGTTTTACTTGTGACTTTATTGACTTAGATTAAAGGATTAATTTCTTACGCCTTGTTAATAATTAATAAGTTAATAATTGATCCAATTCGCGCCCTAGTAGAGCTTATACATGAAGTTTTCAATCATAAATAGTTTTTAATTTGTAAAGCATATTAACACGATTATTTAAATGCGAAGAGCGCTTGCGCAAGATCTGGCGCCGCTTGGCTAACAGGCTTAGTCGCGTTGGATTAGTAAGGCTACACCGCTTTACAGGCGCCCCTGATTAAATTACTAACGGAATGGACATGAACCTATAATAAATTTAATTTGAGAAAAATAACTGAGATAGATAGATCAAAACCACGCTAAACCATTTAGCAAGTGTTAACGATTTAACTATAAGAAATACACATTGAGAATAACGCCACCTAGGTATAAATTTAAAAACTCTAGTTTATAGTTATTTTACTTAAGAAATTTTTAGTCATGGGAACTCCTGACAGAAGTGAAATCAGAACAGGTGGAAAGGCACGTAATAGTTCAAAAACGTCCTCTGTCCAATAAACGTAGGCAACGCATCTGCAACTCATTGGCTTGTTACAGATGAATATGGGTAGCGTTCACCTGATATCGGTTGAACCGCTTGCTAGTTTGCCACCTTATACCATAAAAAAACTACTAAAATAAACCCCAGTACTTTAATGATAAAATTCAAAATGTATATATTAAATTACAAGAAAAATAAATGAAAGTTCGTCGAAACTGTTCCGAATTCAAATAATCATGTTGCTGACGCGTGTTACTAACGTATTTTGCATTTTATTCACCTACCGATAAGATTTTCCCCTACCCAATATCGTCTAACGCGGCTAAAGAAGTTGTCACTGCAAACATCTGAGGTAGTCATTTTCATTTATAATAAATTCTCAGGAAATTCCCCGACTGTGCCATGTCCATGATAAATATTTCCGTATTAATATCACTTGCGAACCTTGTACAATGAGCGTGGGTGCCTGAATGTAGGCCGTTACAAGTTTACGTAACTGTGTCATCGTCTAAGAATTACATTTAGCATTTTAAATGCCTTGTATTGTTAATATAATAAATTTATTATTTTCACTGGCAACTAAACCATGTGAAGGTGAATCTTACCACAATCCAATAATGAAAACCGCAACGAAATCGGTTCAGCCGTTTCTGAGATTAGCGGTAACAAACGCACAGACAAACAGACAAAAATTCTAATTATCATTGTTTTGAGTTTTATTGCGTTTATGAAGGTTCCCAATAATAGTTTTTTCTGAAATATCTTCCACGTACAGACAGCGACCAGTTACATTTATATTATATGTATAGGTATTATAGTTATTTTGTTTTACAAAAGGTAACGTAATCGGCCGATTTTGAAAGATAAGCCAATTTCGTAACTAGAGATAGCTTATAAATATCAGTATTTTAAGTAAAATTAAAGCAATTTAATTAAATCAGTGACATTTTAAAATATTTCACTCTAAAGTGTAGAACAAGTGATTTTATCGTTTAATCTTCTGGAATGGAACAAAAACTCTTTGCCAAACTTTCCTTATCGATTCGAATCACAGCCCAATATCCGAACGCCCGAAGACTTATATATTCTAGATGTGGCATTGGTTCTGAAAATTTAAAATGATATTAATTTTGACGTGAGCTTTATTTTAGTTTTATTTTTTATATATATTTTTTATAATGTTCTAATTAATTAGACATCTCGAAGTCGGTATGAACACGTTGACATATCCCCGATATTGATAGTTTATTGTCATCTTCTCATAAATAAGGTTCAGCAGCTTATGTATTGATGCCGTCAATGCTGCAAACAACTCATCAACTTGCAGATGCCTCGATATCACTTAAGTTTTAAAAATTTAAGAAACTTAATTTGTACATTTAGTGGGCAATATACAACACTCTAAACATTTTAGTAAATGGGGTATAGAAGTGTGAAGTCTGAGCAAATGAAAACATCTTATCTAGAAGAAGATCTTTCGGTGAAACCAAAATTTTCTTCAGAGCCAAACTTTTCAGTGAACTTCAATTAATTATATCGGATAATGAGTTCACTCGCGCACCGACTTCTTAGTACGTGATTTAGCTTGGGTCTTTCAGCCCTCTATACACAGCGTCCAATGAAAATAAATTGACTTAGCTGGTGGTAACATTAAAGTTAAGGTAGGAACGTAGTATTTTCTTCATTTGTAACTTGAATATACTTAACTCAAAAGATGTAGTAATGAAACATGCCTTTGCAATTTACTATGTGTGATTGGATCGCAAGATGTAACTCATTTCTAAAACTAGTTCCTAATAAAGACTAAGTTAAAGACCGGCAAACTTCGCTCCGTCCTATAAT
The DNA here is from genome assembly GCA_029849275.1 of Papilio elwesi. Lineage (NCBI taxonomy): Eukaryota > Metazoa > Arthropoda > Insecta > Lepidoptera > Papilionidae > Papilio > Papilio elwesi. Next base: position 3,811,802 of record CM056713.1, read on the forward strand.
TAATAGATAGTTCACTATTTTGGCGATAATGGCTTACACATAAAATATAAAAATATGCTGTCACGAGCTTTTTTGGAGGACTATTTTAGGTAAACATTTCCATTATACATTATATACGTGTGACTTAAGGGTTTCTTGCAGCGCATGTATAAGCTATATTATTGTAAGGTTTTATTAAAATCCATTCAGTAGTTTTTACGTGAACGAAACAAACATCTCATTTTCTTTGTGCAGGGTTACACGTTGCAGAGTGACGGGAAACAATTATACGCTCTACTTCAACCCGTGAGAGTATTTAAAAGTATGTTAGACCGTGACCTTTAATATTGTATTCCATGTAAGGTGAAGTGATTAAAAGGCCGTTAGGTGTACTGCAATAAGAAACGTAACATGCTTAATTTTATGGTTAATGTTATGGGCTGCGAAACACGAAGTCTAGACTGTCGTCATGAACCATGTCCCAGCACAATTTCAATTGTAATGCTTAAAAGAAAAGATTAGTAAATTGTTCACATACATTGTCTGTATTTCAAAGTGACGTGACCATGGGCCCAATGATTATAGAACATTCTTTGATTTTTCAGCGATATGATCTGTTATGTCACTGATTCCTTAGAATACATTAATACAGCTGCACCGGACGTGAGGTGGTGAGCGTAAAATGCATCTAGCCTGTTTTAAGTTTTATAAATTAAAAAAAACCACGCAAATCTCCTTACATTAAATATCTATTGTTGATTTAATTGATTTCAGTCGAGACATACTATTCGTGCATCGGCTGTCAGTGGTGTACGTACCACTGTTGTGCCCGGTGTCCAAGTGCAGGGTCCGTAACTTTGTAATTTCTCTGTACTATGTCACAGAGTGTGAATTTATATTTTTTCATAGTAGGTATAGTAATTCTAGCATTTATTTAAACTATCAATGAAGCTCGCGTAGCTAACATTAATTTCTGCACCGTTACTCACTAGCTAATGTCAATTGTGCACGCGACGCATTCCGTGTCGCTAACTGTACATCCGTAAACAATACCTACTAACATTCACTTACACCCACACAAACAAAAAGAGTTATTATCATTGCATATGTGCGGTTCAAGTTAATAATATCATCAATTCCTCCTCAACTTTCTCTAGTAAAGTTACTTATATTATATTGAATTTGTAGAAAAAAACAAATTTAAATGCAGTAACCAAAGATGTTAAATAGCTTCAGATGGAGCATCTGGGACTCAAAAGTGAAACCACCTTAAGTCGCCAATTAGCGACTTCGTAAAATTCAGCTCAACATTCGTTGCCCATCTCTGTGCTATGATAATGTATTTATTAATTCACTAATTGCTCTACAGAGGCAGCACTATCGTTGTTATGCTTTTTTTTGGTTATTGCTGATACAAAAATTTCTATTTTTTCGCTATGTCGGTTTGTCAGCTTATAATAAAAATAACAGTTAAAATTGTGCTTAAAATTAATAATTTGCAGTAATCCAAGCAAGGGCAAAACTATAAAATATTGAATCGATTTTTGTCAACACTTTTCGGTGACAGCTACCAAAACTGGCATCTCATTCTTAAAGGAATCTAGTTGTATGACGTAACAAGAAATTTTTCGTAATTCAATTGAAAAATAAACCAAGAGATCGTGGCCTGTGTCACTTACCCGTGTAAATATAGAGAAAATCTTAAAGTCGATTGTCGTGTATTTATCATCACAAAAGGTCCACACAGAGCGAAGTTTCGTAAATATGGTATTGTAATGAGAACAAGGTGAACACGAATTCACTGCTATGCAGCATTGTTGACAAATATTGTTTGGAAATACAATTGTAACTATGTAATTGTTGTTTAGTACAGTTTATAATATGCCTAGTCCAATTATAAACCGACAAAGTTAATATTCCATCCTCAATGTAACGAAGAATGAAGGTACCCCGTATTTTATTCCGTTGTAACGAGTTGTCGCCTATTTTTTTCTGTTACGTATTAACTCCATCGCAGCTACAGATTTTTTTTTAATTTCAGGGAACCCGTCAGCTCGAAAGGGATTTAGTTTGAACGCCTTAGAGGTCACTTGCGTGTATATCGACATGTTTCAATATCAAGAGTGGCTTGCTTTCTACGTTAAATGTAAATGTAAAATTTCTACGCTTAATGATTCCAAATTTAAAAAAAAACATTTTTAATTTCAACGTTTTTAAGTTTTTGCCGAAACTAAGCAACTTTCAAAAGAGGCCAGTTAGCTTAAACCATGATATTTTCGGCCAAAGAATCCGTGAATTCCATTCTATACGTGATTTCCAGAAGGGTGTCATCATTCTTTCATTCGTAACTACGAATTTAATGAAACAGTGTTATTTTAAAACAATGCAAAAAATTCTTAGATTGTGTTTTATTTTGTGTTACTTTTACGTCATAGCTACTGCAGGTATTTATGTTAAGATGGCTCTAAGAAAACGAAGACTTTAATCTACCAACGATTAAGCGAAGATACAGATTGTGTATCTTTTGAACTATAATTACTACAACAAACAAACGCGTCACCGGTGGGCGTTGCCGCTCAGCTAGACTTGTCCTCTTGACAAGATAATTACACTCCCTTCTTAAGGGTATTGCACACTGATTGAATTGTTTTTATTGATTAATTTGTCAATAATTTGTCAACTTTACTGCTTAAATTAATCGCCTTGATAGAGGAAGTACAAGATGAAGTATACGATGAAAACAAACGAGAAGAGGAAGTATTCTGCGTTTCTTCTGATGAGCGAGGTGCCGAAGGGACAATTTATGTCCTCAACATAATAAACACGGCAAGGATGAGATGGGGAAGAGGATTTGATGGGGGATTAAATAGATAGGAACAGGAAATATCCTTTCTTCTATCAATCCCCTCCTCTATTCATTGAAGGTAGGCAAAACATTGCATCTAACGTCACTTGATAACAGGTGAACCGATTAGTCAATTGCCGCCTTCTAATATTAAAAATACCTTTCCATTTCTACGTCCTTTCGCTTACGTTATCTACTCCCGTCCTCGTACCTTCACGATGGTTAACAACGAATTTGTCATTCTGATTCTTATGAATATTGATGGATAATCGATGATGTCACTTAACGTCACTTAACAACAAATTAGTCGCTTCCTAGTTTGTCTTCTTTTACAATACAAGATAGGAAAGAGAAAAAAGATGAGGAAAACATCAAAATCTACTTGCATTAGTGTATTCATTCCTTAACATTTATATTCAGATCATCAATCGAAATTTTATCATAAATACAGTCCCGATACTGTCGATAGTGTTTTGTACGAATAATTTTTAACTGTCACGCATGCTATTTAGTATAGAAAAGAGTTTGTTGAAATCAACTTTAATGCTTGCTCTTAGAGTTTATATTCTAATGGCTGATTGACAATTCGTCTTCAATCACCGTGGGCCATGTTGTATCTAACTTGGAAGTCGTGAGTTAGTGATACAGATCTTTGTTTGAGTTATTTTTTTATTGGCATTCGTTAAGAAGAAGCTACCGTACGAAAGTCTTGTTGGCCGGTTGTCACTGTCCAAGACATTGTAGTAGTTTATAGGGTTAGTGATAATACAATTCGAGAAGAATTAACGGATTAAGTAGTTGGATGTAGTGTAGCTTAAAATATTGTTTAATGGCAGACGAAGAAAAAGAAGAAAAGTCGTTTTCTTCCTTCGACCAAAAGGAGACATTAACACAATTTACGCCCTGGGCGATCATCTTTCCGAACACATTGTTGGCATGACGTAGCCCACTTCGTTCTCATACCTCTGTATGTCAGAGTATCTGTCACCAAGGAGGCTTAATACGTTGATGGAGGTGGAAAAGAGAGTAGCAGAAACAAGGCGGGTCAGAGTCGGACGAAGAAGGAATTTAGAATCTCTTTTCCAAACTATTTGTTACGATCTGAAAGTAAATCGATTTAAATGAATGAATGATTCATTCATTTAAATCGATTTTCATTTGTTTTTTTATTTTCTTAACGGAAATGTTTCTAAAATGTCTTCTGATGTTATCAGAGGAAGCATTTTGTTTTATCGTGACTTACAAAATCTATTTACCAGATATCATTTGTATCGTTTATCTGTATCTTTAAAACTGATAATTGGTAAATAAATTCATTGATCGTCTGATAAACCTAGAACTACCAAAGTAGCTTTATTATAGTTATTTATTTGATTAAGCTACTGGAGAAGTAAATTGTCCACTAGATTTTTCGAGCGGCTATGGCCCTCCGAGAATTTTTCCGTAACGGACTTTAAAATGAACTAGATAATTATTGTTGTAATTAACCGGCTTAAGAATTAAATTACTACCTTGTCTTGTCTCTTGTCTATAAAATATTGCCACACTTGTTCTTTAATTATATCATTTAAAGTCACGCCTGATATACTTCTTCCTCCTCAATATGGCAGTTGGATAATTTGTAAATTTAGTATTAGTACATATTATATTACATTTCATTCCTTTCTGTACACAAATTCAAAAAATAAAACGTCCAATTCTCGTCTATTATATTTTAAAACCCATATTACGTATTAACCTTTCTTGAACTCATTCATTGTTACTCGGTGAGCTCATTAAATTACAAAGGGTCCGGAATGTATCTAACGTTTGACACCGGACACCTGGTCACGTTACAACTTAACCCGCTAAAAGGTCAAACAAATAAAATAAATCCCACATTACAACGAAAGTAGCAGTCGGAGAATGTCGATCTTATACCAACGTTATTGTCTGACAAATTAGGAACCTTACACGTACAAACATATTTACAAGAACTTCGTTTGTAATTTGACAATTGATCATAATACTCCAATTTGTATAGTACGTCTTAATTCAGTCAGTTTACATAAAACCATAATGAATTATTTCAATAACGTAACTTATTTTAAGACCCCAATGGAAATTATTTCAGTATTTTTTGAGTCTGCATTCAGAGATATAGACGAGAAATATAAAAATATCGAGTCAGACCTACCCACGTTTAAGAGTACTGCGCGTTTTATAAATATTGATCGCCTCATAAAGTTACTCGAGTGTCGATAACAACCGTAACATAAATCAAAACTTTCCCCCCTAACTTCTTTGGTATCGAAAAACCGACGCTGACCGCAAGTCGGGCATCTTAGGAGTAAAAAAATAAAAGTAATTTGTCAAACTCACCTGGCGACTTGTCTGCTCCCCGACCACAAATCTTAGCTATCGGGTTGAGAAGAACATTCATTTGGATACGAAACTTTTTGACGAAATATCTGTTAATTATAAATTAAGAAGAGAACTTTGAAGTTTCTAAAATCTCAATCAATACTGTAGTACGTATAATATTTTCTTATAACATTTACAGAATGTTAGTACCGGAAGGTAGGAAGGAAATTAGTCCCATCACTCAATAACCCCTCTGACAACTTGTGACAGTTGATTAAATATAAAAACATTTATTTCCCAGATAGTATAATTCATAGAACTTTATAATGCTTTCAAAATAGCCTCTCACCTGGTCCGTATTACTGCATACTTCGATGTAACGATGGTATCACGACACATACTCAGTTAACGCGTATTAGTCCGTTGATCGATATAGTGCGGCGCCCGTAACAGGTTACATGTCGAACGGGTCATATAATTAAGGCACGGCCACGTCTCTATTGCGTTAATGTATCTATTTTGTATATAGATTTATACTAAAAACTAAAGTCCCGCACAGGCTTCACATGGGTATTATCTATAACCAGGAAAACTGTAGGTCTTAAAATTCTAAAGCGTAACTTGCGACGATAAATTAGATGCCAAAAGACATTTAAGTGCTGTGATATTTCTCACTGGTTGTAGCTTAATATTTCTATTACACAATACACTGTACAAACTATATACGACTACTTATAACAATCAGTCAAGGCTCGGGCCTCAAGAGGTGTTGTCACGACCGTTGACAGGAGTACAAACTGAGACTCCTTCCTTTGACAAGTGCTTATAAAGACATTTGCTGTCTAAAGTCAGCTACGCAACTTTACGTTTCAGTACCGTACTCATACATTTCTGGCAAACCGGAAATGTGAGCGACAACAGTAATGTGAGAAAAAGTTCTTTTTTTGAAAATATTTTGAAATTTAAGTATTTTAACATTTTAAATACCTTTGTTGACAAAAATAGTGTCTTGCTGTGAAAGAAGGTTTCGTACAAATAATTAATTTTGTTGTTAGACTTTGATACAAGGGACCCCTTGTTTCTTAGTGATATGAAATAAATATCAATTTAGGTAATGTTTTTGTAAATAAAACGGATACACACTAATACTGTGGTAGAAAAACTTCTTCCATTTCTAAAAAGGAAAGGATGGGAAGGGAAAAGATGAGGGGAGTGGATGAATAAGAAAAGAAAATAGTATTTTATTGTTTATCCTCTCTTCTGGCCATTAATGTAGGCAATACATCTGTACCCAATTAGATTGTTGCAGATGCCTATGGGTAGCGGTAACTTGATATCGGGTTAACCGCTTGCTCGTTTGCTACCTTCTATTAAAAGAAGAAAAACACACAAACATGTCAACGTACAACTTTACACCATTTTCGTGCGGCAGAAATAAGGAAGATTGTAACAAACCAAAATAATTTTTACGAAGAGAATAATTAAATTAGTGAATGATTGATCACAATTAAAAAAATATATAAAAGTTTTTAAGAATATTATTGTATCTATCTTCTCCTTAACATATTTTATGAAATGGTCACTTAATCCGCTTAAGAAAGCATAAGAGGACACAATTAAGATCATAATCATAGTACAGCGCCGTACCATCAAAGGAGAGACATCAATTACTTACCTGTATTAACATAAAGAGATCCCTTTGTTCTGAACATAGTCAAAACTAATATAATATACAAACTAGATGGTGCTAGTAGTGGTACTAGTTCGTGTACACCACGATTTGTAAGACGACTAGCGCCATCTACTACACTAAATTTATTTTTTATGGAACAAGGTGGCAAATATACACGCGGGTCATCTGATATCAGAGACCGCTACCCGCAAGGAAATGAGAGAGTTGCGTTGCCTACCTTTTATGGACAGTGGAGCGGATAGATTGGAAAAAGGATATATCCTGTTCCTATTCATCCCCTTCCCGTCCAATCCTCTTCAATTTAACATCCTATCCTGATTAGGAAAGGATGGGAATGGGAAGAGGAATCACACAAACCACAGAATACTTCCAGTTCATGCCTGTTTTCTGTGAGGTCGTGGTATTTCACCGGTGAAGCCGGCCCATTCGTGTAACAGATGTTGTTGCGAGCTCTACACTGTTAAAATGTATTGATAAGATTAGCAAGTCAGTGAAATAATCGGTCTTTAGTGCAATATAAGAATAACACACCGAAATTAGCGTAAAAGATTACTCTGTCTTTACGTATTAAAACAGGTTTATATTTGAAGTCATAAACGTGTTTTTATACAGACAATTTTCAACGGACAAAATACATCGTAAAAGTAAAACTGACTTTGTCCCTCCCTACGCCATTGTAACTACCCACATATATTTTGTTACACCAGTGCGGTCGCTGGGGTTGCATTGTCGTTTATTCTCCTGACATTATGTTCGTCAAGGGCATATTTGGGATGAAGAAATAGGGTTGGATTTTTGCGATAGACAATGTCATAAGTTACTGAAGTATCAAGTCTGAAAAATGTCTGCTTAGTTGCTTTTGTAACATGTTTTTTCAACAGATAAAATTAAATAAAAATCTTAGCAGCTTTGCACATTGCTTAGATTCTTAATAATATATCGATAATACTATTGACCTAACCTAATCTTGCCTCTATTATCGTGGGGACGACGCATACGCAACCTTCAGGGTAAAAGGTAAAAGGACTCACACCGACTAAGACCTCACTGTTTCTATGTTGCCGCCGGTAGTCAGGAATACGGGAACGCTTTCGCACACTTCCATGCTCCTGACGGCATTGACTCTTTAACAAGTCTCGTCTCAGCTGAAGCTCCCTATGACGTGCACAGAAGCATGTCATGCGCTTCACCCTGTTTCAACACCTACCTATGACGGGGAGGACCTAAGCTCGACTTAAGGGTGTTGAAACAGGGTGAAGTACATACTCGATCATTACACGATCAGTACAGGGGGAGGCCCTGTCCCTCATAGAAGGTAGTCTCATTCTTCATAGAAGGCAGTTGCGGCAGTATAAGTAAGCAGTATAAGTTAACAAATGTTCAGAGCGAGAGATCATCCCCCGCCAACCCAACCTAGCTTAAAACCAGATTAAAATTAAATCGTGTGCATTAAAAGTATGAATGAAGATAGACACAAATTCATGTTGTAAAAGTGAGTGAGGGTGTGGACAGAGACGTCCCAGAAAAACACACATCACATCGGTGAGATTAGTGGCATACTAAAAAAAAGGCGATTTAAGGAGTATGCGTACATGTGTGGATGTGAAAAAAGCGAGAGAGTTTTGCTAGGAAAGCGCGATAATACTTAATCTCTACCTACCCCTTTGGGTTACAGGCGTTAACAAGTTAATCTTTAAATGCGTTGTAAACAATAAGGACGTAAAGCACTGTTTCGTCTTCAGTTTTATTTCATAACATGCTTTCCTTTATGTTTCGTTTTGTTTATTTATATGTAAGTCAGATTTCATTGCACTATTTTCGTTAGTTTCAGCCTTGTGTTAATAGTTAAATTAGTCAGTTTCCTCTCTTACGTGTATAAATTCGTCAAAGTATGTAACAGCATTTACATGTTACACTGCAATTAAAAGATAATTTGAAGTTGCGCCTATAGCGATGCAGTTAATTGCTTGCCTACGTTTAAATTGTTTAGTCCGAGTCAGAGTTGAATGGAGTTCGGGATAGTTACGATTTAGAATGAGTCCTAACGACTGAACTTTGTAATCGCTATGTACGAGAGAACACATTAGTAACCCACTGTTATAAATACTACAGTAAAATTTTGTTATTTTGTTTAAATTCGAATCATTCATAACTAAGTGCTTTATGTTTTAAGAGATGAATTGAATATAATCCGAGTTTCATTGATAATTCAAAAATCTCTAAAATTTCTGCGAAATCAATTCTGATTCTATCTTTAACTCTTTAAGAAAAAACAAATATTGTCAAGCCTTGTCTAAGACTTGCACGAGCTCTTTTAGTTACGATAGTTCTTAAGATAGATCGACACGCCAGGGGACCTACTGCATCGCTTATGCTACGTAGTGATTTATCTTGGTGACATCGTCTATAGCAAAGAGCGAAAACCATAATGTATTTTTGTTAACTTCTACTTTGTATGATTCTTATAATATTTTACTTTTTTCTCTCACTTAATGCTTTTCCGCCTTCGTTTCATTATTCATCCTTCATTTTTTTAAGTATCGTATATGGTACATCTGCTAGGATGCCTACGTATACATCGACGAAGAGGATACTATTTATGAAAACTTAGACTTCATGGTACGTGCCCCACCATTGCCACTTAAAATTAACAGTGTCGGTTACCTTTGTTCTGCTATGGATTAATAATTTTTGATTCGATCTCACAGAGCTTTAGCTTCCTTCTAATTCCCGTTGTGAGTGAGTGATGCCGCATGCCATCACCGGCAACAAGCACATGGGATAAAAATATGCCTCGCAGGTTTCCCAACGTTACCGAGTTGTATACGTTTAAGGATATAAGCATTACAATAGTTATTATTTATTTCATAATTCACCAATAGTTTTCAATTATCGTTAAGTCCTCCATTTACAGAGTAAATTACTCTAACACAACACTAAGAATTAAGTAGTGATAAATATGGTTCTGGACATTTAAGGGTGATAATTTAGTGGAAGCAGCTTTTGTTAAATAGCAACTACCCTGTCCACATGTACTGTGACTGTAGAGGAAGAAAAATGTCATTGAAAATTGAACATAATATAAACATGTCTAAAATTTCGAAATCCAAGGTTCAGTGACAATTATCTTATCATGGGACACCTTAAAAATTTCCGTCATTCAATAAAATTATTTCTGACAACAAATATCAGAAATACAAATGAATGACAAAAACAAATGGGTGTGTCAAAAATAAAATATGAATACGTAGGAGTGTATCAATCGCTTTCGCGTACCAATAAGGTCGCAGTCTAATACGATCGCTTACGATCCAACTCACAATACATTAGCGTCTGTTAATGTGTAACATTTAACGAAAGCAGATACGGTTCCGTTAATTATCTTCGTGGACGGCACACCATTTATATTTGTTAGCGCTACGCCTAGGTACGTTTCCTTTCTCACGATTACTTCTCATTACTAACTTGCTAGACAAATCTAGACAGTAATCCTGACGAAATTTTCGGTAATCTTCAGATGGGCCGAGCGAGTGATAGCTTGAAGTTCGGTAGCGATTGGATCAACATAACTGGTGTGCTGGCCGGGCGAAGGCGGCGCGGATCTCTAGTACTAATATAAATAATGACTTATATACGTGAACCTTTCCAGTGGATCATTTCGTCTATTAATGAAAACCGTATGTGAATACGTCTAGTATTTTTTGAGCTTATTGCATATATAAGCGGAGATAAGAATTTTTATAACATTTAGTGACAAAATACACAACAGTTAATTAAAAAAACAATAAGCCCGACTGTCTGTACCCCTATGACACTCCGGGGAAGAATACAAACATAGTGACACCTCACTGTTAAAAATCAGTCCAGCGTAGAGGACAGGACGTAATAATGGAACCGAATTTATACATACAGATGTCTGTATGTACCGGCGGAAACCATTACCCTTCTGTCAATTAGGCAAAGAGACATAAATCAAAACCAATTATACTTAATAGTAATTTGCTTCCTCATTGGTACTACGATAAGCACTGGCCGTCATAAGGACTGCCGACAGAAGTGAAAACAAAACAGGAGGGAAGGCGGGACAATAGTTCAAAAATAAATAATCAACATAAATAAACCTTTGTTTCTTAATTTATTACTAAGATATTAGATAGATATTGAATAAAAGAAAAATAAATGTAAAACATCGAAATTTGAGGTTCACCGAAACTTGTCAAAATTCAAATAAGCATGATGTAAGCGTATTGCTGGCGCATATTGAGCATGGTTCAAGATTTTCCCTACCAAATATCGTATCAAATATCGTCGTGGTTTCCCGCCGGTACATACAGACCTCATCTAACGCGGCTAGAGAAGTTTACACTAAAAAAATCAGATACAGTAAAATGAAGTCTATATCAATAAACAAACATAAATGGGTACATTCATTAAATATTAAATATACCATTACACAAGAAGAAAAATAAGCTACAACTCGCAAAATATATTAGATACACGTTCCACTTTCACCTCACCCTGACTAATTCCGAACCCGTAAAAATATGTTGCGGCGCGAGGAAATATCATTGTTATTCAAGTGAAATTCACACGTGGGGTGCGCAACCCTCCTGAGCCTTCGCGACGTGATTTGTGTACCAAATAATAATTATTTACTCCCACGTAAGGCAGCCTTCTAAGGCTCCTGGGGAAACGCGAAGGCACATTCGATATTGTTGATGTATTTTTCGCGTGGCTTTCTATGTATTATAATCCACCTTTTTATATTTGAAACTAGTCACCCGCTCGGCTTCGTATAGTAGATTCATATACAAAAAATAATTTCGTACTAACCTTCTCAAAAACCATTGTCATATTTTACTCAATTTAAACTATACATTAATTATGCTTTCAAATCATCCTTATAAACCACTCCGTGTATTGTGAGTACGGTACGAAAACATGTTGTGTAGTTGTTGAGTTGATTTTTTTTCGGACAGAAAGACAGAGTTACTAGTCTCACTTGAAAATTTATGGAAATTTTACTTGTAAGCCCGTAGAAATCCACTACTGGGAAAAGTATTTATTAAAATCGAATTATGACATTTTATCTATTAAAATAGGATTGATTTTATAATTGAATGCTCTGTAGACATTTAGACTTTTTTGCATTGACTTAATTTTGATCAGCTGCAAGTAGTACACCACAGAATCACTTTTATCTCTTGTTTATTAGTGGAAAGCAACCTTAAGACTCAACAGCTAGAGAACTCTTAAATGGACCGGAGTCAAGTTTATACAAACGAGTTTGTAATGATAGGGCCCAGTTGTCCTCCGTACCGCTAGACTACGTTACACTGCAAAAATTACTTAGTGTTGTGCCTTTAGGATAGAATATATTATTATTTAATTATAAGACACCCAAACAAATGTTAAAACATTTTATAATCGGCCTTCTTATCTGAGGAAATTTAAACAATAGGTTTGTTTGAATTCTCTCAGAAACGTTCATTTTTAATAAGATTAAAAAATAAATAGTAATAAATCAACTGAGCGACAGTGATATAAAAACCCCTAGGCCTCTATACCAATTATGTCAATATTTTGTATATTTTGTAGATGTAAATAAAGAGAAAAAAAGTACATTAAGTCGGGGGGAGCAGCTAGTTCATAATCATGGTGTTAATATTAGTAGGATCCACGAGCTGAGATATCCGTATCCGTTTAGATATTCGTAAGGGAAAGTCAAGGAAATGATAAATAGATAACTTGGTACTTAGAGATAAATAAAAGATTCAATATCTAGTTTAATGTGATTCATCTTGGGAATAATCGAATGATTTGAATACTTTAAGATGTTATCTTTACAATATTCCCGGCGGTTATCTTGACTAGATTACATATGTAATAGAGTTGTCTGTGTGTAACGATCTTTTTAAACGAAACGGATTTTTTTTATTCAATGACGTAAAACTCCGATTGGGTGGCCAGAGAATACGATTTGAATTCATTCAAGTCGCTCTTTAATAAAAAAAATTGAATCCAATTTATTAATTAGGACGTGTGCTAATTTTATTAACGTTTCCCATTTGATTTTGGTATAGGTTGGTTTAAGGGGTTTTCCCCCTTTCATGTTTTTTTCCACGGCTAGAAATTGATTGTTACGGCAGTGGGAAATAAGGTATTATGTATGATCTGCTATCCGTTCGAACCCGTGAGGATCGCTAGCACGTCTTATATGATATTTATTATATTTAGATACCATAGACTCATAGAGAATGCGTTGAATTTTTATAATCTAGATAAAACCCTACAAATATAGAAGATTAAAAAATATTACATTAAATATAACTTTCGGTGTAAACCCGATCTTACGAGAAGCCTTTCATTTCGTGCCGCTGGTTAGTTTATTTTTTTATTGATATCTGGTCCACAGATAACCTGTGGTTAGGCTGTCCAGTACAGAGACGGCTTTTCTTAAGTTGTACATTTTTTTCTTTATTGTTAGTACTGACGCAATGTTTGTTAGTTGATTCGGATATACCTTAACGTAAACGTGTCCTTTGTTGCTGGATTTTTTTTTCATTTTTTTCTCATACTATTGTGCGAATAAAAGTAGGTTGCGTGTTACACATGGACGCACGCTCTGTTAGTGGTTTGAAAATAATTTCTCGTATGATTTTATGTAACATTTAGTGTAAGGTGGTAATTATGGTGTAACATCAGTAATTCACTATATATTCTATACTTAGATAAATAATTAAAGAGGAAATATTTGTTTTTCTGAAACTTCGGAACTGATTTTAATACTTCTTTAACCATTACAAAGCTACCTATAAATATGATTAGCAAAAGCTATATTTTACTTCAGGAATCATAACATTAAATTTATATTGATCTACAAGCAGCCCTATTGTATAGATTTAATTGTTTGGCCACCAAAAGTTGAAAGTGGAAGTGAATGTAGATGTGTGTGGAATTGTTGTATCAAAGGATATCTGAAAGTTGCGCCAGTGACAGGGAAATTGAGGAGCAAGAGGTTAGTGCCGTATAAACAGGGCAGGGCATCTACCCGAGAAAGTTATAAGAATTAAGGTCGGTTGGAAGAGTCGAGAAGTGAAGAAAATGTGAATATATTATGTTAAAGATAATGTCTGTAAGAAGGGCGTGAACTTAGATATGACGGCTGACAGAGAGATATGGAAAAGAAGTACGTATTGTGCTGACCCCAGATAGGTGGCAAAATGGCAAGGAGATTAGTATGATATATAACACTTTTTTCAGTTGTTTTGTCAACACACAGATTTAGAAGTTTAGACAGTGTGTGATCTCTCCATACTTCATTAGCACTTAACAAAACGGAAGCCGGCGCTGAATTCGGTCTCAGTACCCGGCAATCAACGAGTGCCGACACGCACACTCACCAGGAACACGTTTGTTGCGTGTGTTTGTGTGCCCACAACGGTTGTAGATATCAGTTGTCGGTCTATATGTTGCTGTTTCGTAATAGTCACGGTGCAAAGTCTTTGCATGCTATATGACTATTTAATCCAAGAATCTTTATCTTTTAGCAAGTTTTTTTTATTTATCGTGATTTTCCACAAAGATCTTGCAGCCCTCATCCAGTGGACATCCGCAACATTCACCATTTCATCGGCGATCTATCGATGCGGCTTCGTTGTGAATGTTAATAGACACATTCTGGGAAATTCATCCAATCCAATAAGGGTTCTCTTTCATAGCCCACTATTACGCTGTCATAATAAGGTTAACGGGCTAACCTAGACAATTAATATAGTCTAGTCTGAATTTATAGGACAGATGTTTGTTTAGAAGAATAGCTAGAACCACTAATACCTGATCCTAGTATAAAAATGCTTAAATAATAAGTTAAATTCTTTCTTTAAAATAAACTTAATCTCATAAAAGTAATATAATGTAACAGAGTGTTGTTGGACATGCTTTTATCTTGGTTCAGGGGATTTAAATGTACTGGTTCTGCTTTAAAATAAATGTTTCTTTATTTTTATGAGTTATGAAATTCAATTATTATTCTAGAGAGACGTTTTTAAAATACAGCATAATAATGTCTGTAGGTCTGTCTGTCTGTTTATGTTTCGGTGTAAAAATCTCGATTTAGATATAGAGATTGGTTGAACTTTGGTTTAGAACGCAGAGAAAAATTTGTCACAAAAAAATAATTTTAAAGGAATTAAATATGGAATGAAAATTAAAAGGATGTGAAGAAGCAATGCTACTCTAAGCGTTTGGAGACTTAATACGTCCAAACAATATCTTACACAGTTGGTTGTGCACCGCCTCATGCATAATAAAAGAACGGCAATTAAATAGCATGATTAATTCGAAAGAGTTCTGTGTTCTTCGATTCATATTCTTGTACATTGTATGAGACTCCATCGTATTAACTACAATGTTACATCTACGAAGCCACGTAGTTAACTATAACTGCGATCTACGTGTTAGCTACGCACCGCCATAAACCACAATCTAATGACGTAATGAGCTTTGCTATTATTTCTTTTTTTAGCGCATGTTGCAATTTGCTATAGGGACTAAAAAACGTTGACGTTAAAGTTAATAAATAGCAAATTTATCCACATAATAAATAACGTACTGTGCTCTGAAATAAATAGGTAACCCAGATACTTACGCTCTCATTCTCTCATTCCAGATAGATAAGCAGAACTTACGGATTTATATTTGGCACCAGCCTGGCACAGCTCTTTCGCTTCTTCTACAACAATACATACGTCCTACCGCAGTAAATAAAACTTTATCTAGGTCGTCCTTCACTAACACCGTAGTTCACTTTTGCAACATAAAGTTACCTATTCACTCTTTCTTCGTTCATCCTTTCAATATGCCCAAACCACCGAAGCATATTTTTCTCATTGTAAGCACCTCTTTTAAGCCACAATTATCATGTAATTAAATTGTTATATCTAATACTCTGGCAAACCCAGTTCTCCCATACATAAAATACATTAAGCACTTAAGTTTAAATCTAATTAAATGCTGAAATAAAATAAATACTTCGCCTTAAGTGAAATCCATATCCACTTATCGCTTTTTACTTGTACATTGTTTTCGATAACGCTTTTAATATCTGGAGTGGCTTTATGTTAGCCGATCGCCCTTATTAATGATTAGATTAATGATATTAAGCGTTCAATTCGATCGATGCTTTGAAGTTTTCATTAAGGCGTCATGTGGGGTGGGGCCACAGTGCTAGCGTTAATAAAAACTACGAAGCGATTTAATTTATTTGACAACTTTGCATATATTTATAAATGTAACTTGTGATAATAGAATTCAAACGAGAAAGCTGTTTCTACAAGCATCAAAATAATGCGTTGTCAGCATTTCACCACGCTTTTATTGGCCTAGTTTTTGTTTTTGTTTGTTTACATGTAACAAAACATTTCCTTGTAATTTCCACTAACTTGTTTACGTTTGATTGCCTTGAAAATTTGCACTCGTATACAAGAAGTATTGAGATGAGATACTTTTTCGTAATGGAACTTAGCTTGTTTCTTAGCTTTTTACATGATTAATTATTTATAAGTAAGGAACAGGAGAAAAAGGAAAGAGCTTATCAGAGGTAGGTAATTACTGTGATAGTATAATTTAGTTAGTTGGTCACTCATTACAAAAATGTCAGTAACTTTAATTTCAATTTTTAATAATCGTATTTGAATTGATTTAATGCGTTACTTTCGAAGTTATTTATATTATGCAAGCAGATTGGCTACAATCTGAAACATCATATGTGTGAATATTTTGTGCCACTTTCAAATAAGTTATTTATATGTATATAATCAATTAATACATATATTACCTTTTAATTAATATGCATTTCTTCATTACTTCATAATTTATTCATAGCTATACTCTACTCGAAATATGAGTTATATGACGCTGTTTCCCGCCAGTACTATGGCTCAACATTTTGCTCGCCATAGTTCTAATTCTATGAAGTCTATTATACGTCAAACTGTTATGATCCGTGATAATAAATCTTCAATAATTTTAATTACATCGATCTGCCACAACATTTCGTGCTACCTTTAATTAGTTGTCGAATTAAATATCTCCCAGTATACGTGGTAAGGTAACGCATGCTTAACCGTTTTAACTTATTAAAGTATAGGTTTACAACATCAAATAATGCCCTATATACAATTACATACATCTTGACATGGAAACGTCCGATTTCGATTTTTAAAACCTGAATTAGATAAATATAAAAGTCCGAATTCGGAGTAAATTCAATTTTACCTATTCATAGCTATTGACAAGATTCCCGAGTAGGGATCGCCCTATCTTGTCAATGGCCATGAATATGATGCCAACATTGATGCCAACATCATGCAGGTGGCTGGCCGTGAAAACAGTAGCCACGACCTAATCAGTATGTAAAAAATTCCTAATAAATCCACATAACGTGGGAAAATGTCAGGGAGATGATGGTGAGTCACATACAACGCGTGCATTATAACATATTTGCTGACTCGCATCTCACTTATCCGCGCTATTATTTTGGGTCTTACTACGTAGAGACATAATTTTGTTCACTGTACACGAACACCGCTGTGACGTCACCGGATGCAAGCTAGACTTAAATCTCTGTCAAGGGAAGGTCAATTGATAGTTACAGAACTTGGCTTGTAAACGTTTGACCGCATTAGATTTGGGAATTCGTACAGTTCGTCGCCTGGAATGTTCTTTTAGTCATTTTTTTTCTACATAGAAATTATAAACTACACCAATCACTTCGTCTGCGTAGAATAATTACACCGATCAATCTTTTTCCAAGATGTAATGTTCCTCAACGCTTAACAAATTTTCATCAAAATCTTCAATTTTATAGATTGAAGGCGACAAAAATACCATATTGAGATCACACTTTACTAATACTGAACTTACATAGGTATGTTGCTAAGCAATCGCATAAATATTGATAATCCTAAGTGGTTGATGATGGATTCTGCTTGCCATTCTGTATTTCGTCTCATGTTATCTTAGTAGTGTATATTATGGGTCCTCAATGTTAGGTTAGATTAGTCTAAACACGTTAAAACAAAAGCAGTGCTACTATTGCAGTTTCATTGTTTGCGTGAATTACTTAACTGTTCAAATTAGATGTTTAAAATTTATGAAATTGCAACGGTTGTATGTATTTTTATTAAATTAACAACGTATGTTTTAAATAGTAATTATTGAAGTATTTCCAAGAATTTTAAGTAGTGCATTGTTCTCAAGTCCTGCTTACTTTACTACTATGTAATTTATATTGTTACTTAAAAGTTTCATACCGCTACTTGTGTTTTCCCTCACAGTTTATGAATTGTCGAGTTTAAATTGTTCAATTGTGTGGGATTACATTAAGGACCGATTTTTAACAATAATCATTGAAATCTTAAACTAATATGTTATATATATAAAATATTCCCGGTCAATTTCAGTCGGTCGAATTGTAAAAAAGGATAGCGTAATTAAAATAATAGGAAAAAGAGTATAGGTACTGTTTTTCACCTAAGCGTTAATGCGAACAAGCTATGTGAGCTAAAGAAAAAAACATCCCAATTGGGACATTTTCGAGTCTTCACTTTTCGACCACTGATAACATATCTGCTACATTTTTGTATAATTCAGCTTCTAACCCCCGAGGAACATTACCGAAGCTGAAAACATCTCACTCGCCAAAATCGGTCAACCCAGTTAAAAAACGGGAGGTCACGATTGAACGGACATACCACGCGGAAAAATACATTACCCTCTATGATCAGACGGGTTACATATGAACGATTCGTTTGCTCTTCGAATAATAAAAATAAGTACAAAATTTACACTATACTTAGATCAAACCGAAACTTAGAAACAGTTCTTGAACATCTTGGATTCATATTTTACTACTGCCCAACATATTTCTTACAGTGTCCATAATTCATCAGAATGTACGGCCAGTTTTTACGTTCATATTTCTTTATATCCCTCTCGGAGAAATCCACAATATTTCATTCTTGACCTTAGCTTGTTCGTGAGACGGAATATACATATATTGTGATTAACTATGTTTCCTTAACTTTTTATTCTTCGTCTTATTCTATATTATGTCATTGTATGCAAATGGAGCAGCGGTGGCTCATTCATTTATTTCATCACGACTGCTCCAATAACGGTGAAGGCAAACATCGTGAGGAAACCGGCATGTCTTAGAACCACTAAAGTCGAAGACATGTGACATCCGCTAATCCGCACTAGGCCACCGTGGTGGATTACGGCCCCTTCCCTCTCTCGGACAGGAGGCCTGTGTCCCAGCAGTGGGGAACATTCTAAAAACAGGCAGATTTTTATGCAAATATTAAAGCATTAAGAAATAATTTTCTTTTCCCGTCTATCTGGGGTCGGCACAGTATGTTCTCCCCTTCCATATCCCTCTATCAGCCGTCATATCTGAAGTCACACCCTACTTGCACATATCATCCGCCACACAATACTTTCTTCAGTCTTCCTCTACGATCCATCTTTATTATTATTACTTTCTTCGCTATATGTCCTGCCTCCCTCCGCGTAACATGCCCATACCAGACAGACAAACAGAGATTGGAACTTTTAACTGAGGTTAATTTACTGCTTAAGCAATATAATATATATTATATAATATAAAACTAATATATATATGAAACTGTACACCGTATAACGAATAAGACATTTTTTTTCTTTATAAATTTTAAATTGATCAGTAGGAGTTAATCTGTATCTCAATTCACAAAGCGCAGGCTATAAGCGTCGACCACCGAAAACTATTGAAATATCCCGCAGTCATTATTCACGCTCCCACCTCTTTATTGACATTGTAACGGGCCCGACTTACATCGGAAATTGCATTGCGACGTAGGTAGTGGAACATATCCGCGAACGGAATTGATATGGGAACCATCTATTGCGAATGGCTATTGAAAAGAGGAATGCTGGCTCGGCTGATTGTTGGTGTTCTGATTAAATGGATAAACGTGAACCGTTACTGCAATTTCAGCAACGCGTTCGAACCGGAATCGAACCTAGATGTACGAATATTAACACGTGCAAATATTCTCAATTCGCTATTTCTTTACAAATATTATGTTGTATAAAAATATAAGGGCTTTGTGTAAAACAAACACTTTCTATATATTATAATGCTTAGCTAAAGGCAGTAGATTTTGTAAAATTGATATGTTGTTTGCAGTATATAACATGTTTATTTCATTCATTGCTGTAATAATTGAAGGGCTGATTGGCGTGGTTTGTAAGGTACTTGCTTTTCACGCCGCAGGTGGGTTTGATTCCTACCCAGGACAGACATTTGTGTGCATTTACATGTCTGTTTGTCCTGAGTCTGAGTGTAATCATTTATTTAAGTATGTATTTACAAAAGAAAAGTAGTATATGTAGTATATCAGTGGTTTCCATAGTACAAGCTCTGTTTAGTTTGAGATCAGATGGCCGTGTGTGAATATGTCCTGGGATATTAATCGGTAGATGACAATGACATTACAGAATTGTGATATAAAACGCAGTTAATTTTGGTATGACGTATATAAATGTTATACATCTATACTAATATTATAAAGAGAAAATATTGGATTTGGCCGGATCTTGGTGATCAATCTTATAGGCGTTAGCAACATGCTTTCATTTATTTTCCTTCTGTTCAATTTTGAATTCTATTATTAAGATGCAAGGGTTTATTTTGTTGATTATTTATTTCTTTTTGAAACGTCTCGCCTTCCCACTTTTTCGAATTTTCACTTCTGTTCTCCTTGCGTTTTTTTTTATATGCCGGTGTTTTCCTTAATTTATCTTCCGAGATCGAACCTGAGACAAGTTGCTAGTTAATATGTAACTGACTACTTATTTTTATTACCTTTTCATATATTTAAATACGAATAAGCCACCAATGAACCTGACAGCATAAAAGTATCACCGCGACAAATAAAATAAATTGTTCAAATCCAATCACTAATCAAATTGCGTCACATTATCGGTTCCGTATTAGCAGTCAGTCAACATTAAGGAACTCAGCGAGCATTGTATGTCGATATAATAAAAGTTTTACGAAACACACTTCGCCTTCTGATGTCACAATGAACGAGCGCAGGCAGCAATTTGGTAAATTATTCCCTTCCGAGTTGCGTGAAACGTGCCTTGCTAAAGCCGTTGTCACCCTGTTTTGTGTTTTATTTATAAAAGCGACGTTGATTTTATCGACCTTGTTTAATTTGCTTCGTTAAGTTGGCCGTATCTTGCTGATACGACGGAATCTTTGAGTTAATAGTATTAGATTGAGCTTTATATAAAAGACTAACTGTTTCCCGTGGTTTTCTCATTCGTTGCTGGAATTTTTTTCTTATTGTCTAAATATGAAACATTACCATGGCAACCGATATAGTAAATGAAGGTTTTATGTACCCCGGAAACAGTTTTATTTTCAGGGTAAAGGTAAGTACCCCATGTCGTATTCTGTGCTCTTGAGAATGTGTGTGAAAAGGGCCAGTGCCCATTTTTGGCCATAGAACGCGCAACTGCTTACTTTCATTAAAAAAACATCATAATTAATGCTTATTAATAATGGTATTGATTTATCGTAAAAATATGGCAACATGTTTGCAGAAATGAAAGTACTGAAAATATAAATAAAAGTAATACGTAGTTTCCGTAATCCATTCGTTTGTGGATAAGAAAAAATGTTGCGAAACAAACAGTTACTAAGTTCGCTTAAAAAAATAATAAATTATTTATTCTGAGATTTTTTTAACTGCCGTTTATGGTAATACCAATATTATTTGGTAATTTTTAAACATAATGACGTTATGATATATTACTATTACATAAACAAGCGAACTATTAGACCATAATAAGAAATGTAAATTATAATTGGACCAGAAAATCGACATCGAATATCGACTAAATAATGCTAATGCTACGCTCCTCATAATTCGGGAAATCGCAACGGATCTCCCGATGCGATTTCCCGAAGAAACACCACAATAGTATCGCCCCGTGGAGCTTGGGCACTGTACCTACGCATATAAATACCTTCTACTTCACGTCTGAATTCTGTGACAGAGTCAAGTACGAGTGTAATAAATAGTTATCTGGGAAACTTAAAACCAAACTTACCATTAGTACTTTAAATTTTCTCAAATATTACACTGGCCAAAATTAAAACCCGTATGACTTATTGACCCACTTCAAACAATGACATCGAAGAAAAAGGCTTACAATTTCTGTGAATACATAAAGTCATCGCAAACAACAGATCTTCAATATCTAGACCCGCTCGGATGCTTGTAATATTCCTTGGTCCAATTACGTACGCACAAATAGCTACGCCTGCAATGTAGATCACGTATTTCAAGATTACGATACAGTCATGGCTTAGATAGAATCATTTTGTAAGAAACTCAACTGTAAAACGTACGAATGCAATATACAATACATTTGTAGAATAAGACTTAGAGTGCAATTTCACTGATGCGGTGCGACATAGATACGAGCGGAACTGCGTGAAGTTTTCGATTTCTTAAACTAAATTCTGCGGAGGCTAGCAGAATAATGTCATCAACGCTATACCTTTCCTTTTTATAGTGGTAAAGCCCATAACAACTACCCGTAAGGATAGGATGGAAAGGGGAAAGCAATATCCTTTTTTCTTATCTATCCCTTCTCTGCCCATTAAAGGTAGGCAATGCGTCTGCGACTCAAGAAGTTGGCAAACAAGCAATCGGCTCACCTCATCAGCATCAAGCTAATTAATTGCAGACGCGTTGCCCACCTTTGATGGACAGAAGAAGAGATAAACAAAAAAGAATATTTAATTTTACCTATCCATCTCCCCTTTTTCAAATCCTCTTCCGTTTCCCAAACTTTCCTTGTTGAACGGAGTGGGATTTGGAAGAGAAAGATCAGACGAAACGCAAAAATACTTCTACTTTACACCTGTCTTCTGTGAGGTTGTGGAATTTCAGCGGTCGAGCCAGCCCATTCGTGCAACGGATGTTGTTGCGGGCTCTTCCAATGTAGGAGGGAAAAATTCAATCAAGCGTCGTGTAATTATTGTTGTTGCTTATCCTTATACCTAACATCCTTTGGATTCCATAATAGTGCTTCCCTTTGGTGGTTTGGCTTCCAAAAACTCTAACTGAAGCGCGTTAGACCACATCGTTGTTGCATCCAACATACACGGCTTCACGCGAATGAAGTTGTGTGCTGTGTACAGGCGCCTTCTACTTTTAACCGCGCGACTTACGAGACCCTTTGACTTGAGCTCAAAAACCGACACGTTTCCGAGAGCGAAGGAGGGCCGCGCGACGCGACTCGACGAGGGCACCATGTACACACTCGTAATCGGCCTGTCTCGTGGTGTTTCTACGAGCGTCTATACTTACTGTACCCAATAGATGGCAAAAGAGTATCAGGCAGAGACTATGAATTTCCATTTGGCGCGATCCTGGCAATAATAATTAGTATTATAATTGTACACAGTACAGTCAACCGCAGGTGTGGCGCTTACATTACATTACGGGCCTGCAGTAATCAGGAATGTTGTTTTTCTACCATTCGACTACGTGCCTTGTAAGACGACTGTATCAACTTACATTTATGTCTGTCACCGTAAAACTATGACCGTTTTAGCTAGCTTATAATCCTACTAGTGATATCATTTACTGTCTTAAATTGGGAAACGAACGAAGCATTTACAATTTGACGTATTTTTCTTGACAAATGTAACGAAGTCAAATCGTCAACATACCTTGGCTTGCGTTTTACGATTGTGCAAACAGTGAAGAGTCAGAATGGTTAATTATACGTTAGGTTTACGGTTACGGTACGATATTTACATGAACATTAAAATAAGGTTTAAAACAACATGTTTATCAAAGAAAAAAATGGTTAGCGACGTTTGACATGATACGTCAAAATATAAACGGTTCCTTAAGTTCACAATTGTACGACAATTTACAATACCGCTAGTGAGATTATTAACAAACGATGCTTACAACTTTACGGTGACATATCGAATGAAAGACCCGATTCAAAGATTCTTTTGGTGAATATTGTGTGTTATTCATAGACTGACAGCGTGCCAATGCGGAAACGCATTGCTTCATGACATTTTTATTAATTTACTCCATTAAATGTCAACAAGCTAATTGTGTTTACCTTTTTTACCAAAAATAGAATCAGAAAAGCATTTATGAGTCAGTATTAGTGAAAACATTGATTCATTGAGTGCAACGTTAAATTCCTTTAAAGTATTTTGCTTTTTTTTGTCCCCAATATAGATTCTACAATTTATCGTCCCGCTTACTAATTTATATCGTGTAATATAGGGAGGGATATTTTCCCCATTAATCATTTTTTTAAGCAGATAATGCAAATAAGTACGTTTGTATCGTAGAACTCATATGAAAAGTCATAATTGGATTATTAATTAATGGATTCGATTGAATTAAAAATTTCCATTGAGAAAAAACCTTTCTCAGTGCTCGCCTACGTAATAACAATATATTTGTCCGAAATTTCATATCTCGAGGCCCAGTAGTTCAGGCTGTGAGTTAATTATGTTGTAAGTCAGTGTATTCTTTTATATACAAACCATAGCATTGTCTAAAAAACTTTCAATATTTCTTCGTGTATTCATTAAAATTATGACTTAAGCCAAATCTTGAAACAAAGCAAGAAAATAAAATAGCGCGAGCAATTCCAATTACCTTGATTAGAAAAGTGCGAACCCAGTAACCCGAGACAGATTCTCTTAAACTCCACCTAATGAAGCCATTTATTCGATAAACGCCCCTCATGTGTGCGCGACACACGGCTATACAGCACGTCAAGCAAAATATTATGTAATGAATTGTTAAGACTTTTATTTGCAGACATGCAAGTATAGCTGTAGATGCCTCTTCCAGGCAAACAGTTACAAGTCAGTCACAAAAAAAATGTACATGCCTCACCCAATGATACATAACCATTGCTAACAGCTACCATCATTTATAAAGATTGAAAGAGAACACAGAAGTAGTTGATAAAAATCAAAGTGGAAGGAATAGGAAGGGAATGGGACCATTTCACTAATCAGACTAAACGCAGAAGTAGATAAACCTAGAAAATGACGTGCTCATACGTATGAATGTGAAATCGAGCTAAATGTTTAAGAACATGCGAAAGAGACCTATGTAAGTCGCAACTGTTTCTGCACGACTGTGCAGGCCTGACCGGTGAAATACCATCTTACAGATGATAGTTGTGAAGTAGAAACTGAGTGATTCGTCTGTTGACTGAGGTGCCGAAGGATCAATTTGAGTCTTCTTCCCCTCCCCATGGCTTACTAATAATTACCATCACATGGACCGGTCGCTTGTTTGCGACTTGATTCCATTCAAGATTGTTGTACTGAGCAAGACGATCTAAAGGTTATTGTGCCGAAATTTCTGAATCAAGTATTAATATTTATTTCATTCTAAACTGAAAACTTTTATGTTCGTCTTACGTAGAGAACACCTCCATACAAGTTAATGCCGGGACATACAGCCGCATTTTTAACCACACGCATGTTTTACTCAAATGGCACAAACCGAGGCCGCTAACGTATATCATGAAGTCCTCTTGTAGTTGTTTTTCACAAGATCCCAGTGCACATACACGTAATAGCGTGCACCCTACACTTAGAACTTTCTTAAAAATAAATACTCAGAGATATTTAATGAGAGAGAGGGAGAGAGTATCTTAAGATATTTATAAAATATATATTTTTCTTGTTTCCAATTAGTATTAAAAATCTCTCTATTCGAAATTTGCAAATCTTTTTCTCTTCCTCATACTTTTTTCTCTCTCATGTAACGAAAAGTGCCTTAACGTAACGCGTCCTTGAAATCACACTTTAGATTTTTTATCACTACTAAGTTGAATTACCGCCTAAAAAATTAATTCACAAAAAGGTCGCCGATCGTGTTTTTTAACTGATAAAAAGATAGATTTAGTCATAACCATTAGAAGTAATTACACTAACAAAATAGATACTTGCATCTAATAAAATAAATAAAGCTTTTTGAGACACAAACTATATTTATCAAAACAATTAAAACAGCGACTTGAAATATAACAGAAACAAGATACGCTCTCAAATCTGAGAGGATACAGGCCAAACGAGATTGTATTCAAAGCTTTGGATATATTTTTATTTCATTTGTAGCCCGTACTTGGATGAAATCTTGTCGGTAAATGACTTTCTTATGTAATTACTGTTAATAACGTAACATTATACGTCTGGCTAAGAAGTGGATAATAATTTATTGTTTCCTTTATTGGTGTCCGAATACCGGACGATATTACTAAGTTGTAACTCTAAATCACTTAAAGATATATTTTGTATGTCAATAATTACTACTTTCCTAACCTTTGATTGAATTAACCATTGTCCTGTATATTTTTTCGTACTGTTCAGACTCACAAACTGTTTTTGTTCCTGCCGCTGACACTTCGCAGATTTCTCAACGATCGCTAAAGATGTTAATAGCTGCAAAAAATCTTATATCACAAAAAAGTTCGGCCGCATTGAAAACTACTCGTATTAGTAATGCGAGCAAACATAATGAGACAAAATAAAATTCCCTAATTACTTGCTCGCAGCACGTAAGCGGTTAGCGTAGATCGTTATTTTTAATGATAGCCATTGCAATTTAACATTTATGTCGCATTAAGGCGGGAAATCCTCATGTCAAAAATACGACCTCACACTTTGTGATATCTGAATTATTAATAAATAGAAACATGTACAGTTTTTCCATAAATCTACTACTCTTGAAAAACATTCTATTGTCGATCCACAAGTCACCAATTGTTGTATTACCCCATTACCTAAGTCCAAAATTCAGCGCTATTCCTTAAATAGTCCATCTTACTGTGACGCCCATCCACTATATAAAAACATGGCAACCTTCTACAACTTCTTCTTCAACACTATACTAAGAATTTCTAAAAAACTTGTAACTCCTGAATATCCTCTTGCTTTCTACACATGGCTAACCAAACTTCTGTGGTTCTATTCTAACCTTACACGAACCTAACCTGACACAAAGCTAATAAGTTAGTTTCTTATATTTAACTTTTCATCACATACATAAATGTCGGAGGACCTGCAGACCAAAATAGCGACGCCAAGAAAACATAAATTGCACAAAAACTGCAAGATCTTCCAAGCCGATATCTATATCTAAAATCTCATAATACCACATTTTAAGCCTAATCCGTACCCAAAAATAGTCAGGATTTGCTAAGACGAACTCTAAATCTTACCTATCCAACTTGATTTGCATTGAAACAAAGTAATTTTGCGCTGGAACTTAAATCCCTTCTAAGTGAAGGGGTAAATTCTTAAAGGCCGCGCCTTGCGTCTCGTTCCTTTGACACGTCGTCGCCTTCTACGCTAGTGATATGTCGTTACGCTAACCTGCAACTTGGTGACAGCAAATTATAATATTGACGGTGGTTTTCATCTGATTTTTTTTAAAAAGTCTACTGCTTGTGTTAGGATTACCGGGGCTTACTCAGACTGGTTTAGCAACAAACAAGGCTGTGTAGCATCCCCGTGGCTGTGTATAAGCATCAGGTATAATGAATCTGTTGTTTCATATTACAATTTCCAAATATCAAATCCATGAAACTAATAAATTATATTAATAATTATTATTTTATTGTATTTTAACTTTTGCGTTATTTATGCCCTCAATAGCTTCCAATATTATCTTCAGATAATTTTTGCAATAGCCATTTCGTTCTATCTCGCTTCGTTTTATGTTTTCCTTCTCCCTCATGTAACTAAATGTGCTTACACGAGGTGGGATCAAGAAATTTATCTCTTGATTCTATTATTTCACTCTCTCTCGATTCCAATAATTACCGGCTATTTAATTATAGCTAAGAACAGGTACAAGGTATTAAATATTCAATGAGATTCAGAATCGCGATAAATTTGCGTGACACGGAACGTTGCGATTTGCATCCACCGCCAGCTCTATTGGTTACTTTGAACCGCGCTGAGAATTTCAAGTTTAGTAATAACCTACACCGATACGAGCACCGTCCTACGAATTTTAAATTCACCTGTAAAACTACAAGAGTTGGAATAAAAGTTGTTACAAAGTTTTAAATGAAAATATTAATAATTGTTATGAATTACAAATTTAATAATATTACAAACGCAATTTTAACAATGAGTAACTAGATGTTGAATCGAATGTTCAATGAACCGATAACGATTGTTTCGGTTAAGTTTGTTTGGTTGGAATTCATAGTTATGTATAAAAACAATGGTAAAAAGATATTTATCAAAGAGGATATAGGTTTATTGCGATTAACATGATACGAATTGTCAACAACTCGTTCACTTCACAGTTTATTATATGCCTAGTCCAATTACAATCTAACGTAGTTCACAATCGGTGGGTGACAGTTGCCACCAGATTTGACACGTCTTTCTCTGACAAACAAAATAAAACTAAAAATAACTTTTTGGTATTTATTGGAGTTAAGTTCAAAGTTATTACAGGCTATATCATAATATTAACATAAAAATTAATTACATGCTTCAAGTATCCACGTCAAAATAAGTTAAAGGTCAGAAAATGAAAAGGAAACATATGTAATAATAACAATATAATTAGTGGGATACAGTTTTCATGATATTTTAATTTCGGGACACTCTTTAACACTGAGTCAGTCAAAGTGTGGGTAAAAACAAACAAAACCTAAAATAACAAATTCGCTGAAAGGAAATTGAATCGTACGATTGTATAATGGCGCCCTAAGACAACGCTGTTCAATTGAAAATATAGCCTTGGCACAACAGTTCCATATGTTTTATTCAGCTTCAGTCCAGTTCAGAAGTTCGGACTCTCAACAAGAATACCAAAAACGTTTCGAAACCGACGCAAAAAGCTACGAAACTTGCAGCTTGTTTATATTTATAACATTAAAACCTTTTTTTGTCTTTCCTCTCAGGACATAAATATAAACAAAAAGATATGAAACTTTTTACTATCACTTAATGTGTAGAAAAAATGTATCTAATTCGGTACGCACACATTGATAGTATACGGCGCCTCTACCTTGTTTTGGAAGCTCTGCAGTGGCGTGCGAGCGAGACGGGTATAGGAGGCTTTCGGGTACGCGAGCGGCGCGAAACATTATTGCACCGGTAGTAAGGAGTGAAAGAGATCAATAATGAGAGGCACGAGGAGTTGAAAAGGGATTTCAGATTAAGGTCGTTGTCGAGTCAAAGATTAAGCACAATTGTGACATTATATTAGGTATGTAATTGAATTGATGAAGTAATTAACCCTTTGATTAATATTTGTGATTTTAAAACATCTTAATATATAAAAAAAATTGCTGATCTCACAATTTTAATTATGTAATAGATAGAACATTAAAGCAAATATTTAAATGATTGCCTAATTATGTGTAAAAAAACTTAAATTAGATTTTCTTACAATTTTAAAGGAATAAAAGCTTATTATGTAAATTTTCTAAATTTAACATTTTAGGTCTTGATTTGTAAAATGTATTTTAATATTTGCTAATATAAGAAAGTCGCGGTAGAGGCTGTCCTAGGCTTAAATCGACCAATACCTAAGTGGCATGCTATAATAATTATTTCATACACATTGTGTACAGTAAGACTACATTTAAAATAAAAGAAACATTCTGTAATTAATTACATACATACAACAACATAACGTACTCTTTTCCTCTATCTCTCTTTGTACCTAATTTACAGTCTACCCTCGCATGGTGCTTGGCAATAAGTCTGGCCGGGCGAGCGGAGCTTACATACACCCTCAGTACCGGCTGGGCGCGAGACGTGAAAGTGTGTATACCGCCGTACACGCGATACGCGCAATATTACGCGGCATTTAAAAATATTCCTAGTTTTAACCATTTTGTAAAAAAACTCTTAAGTGCATAAAAATTGAGACTACATAATTTGACTGGTTTTTGTAGAAAATGTTCTTACAAGTGATCTAATATAAACAGTGTTTGTTGTACAACAATTTTTCGGATTTAATATTCTGTATGCTGTTGAGTTTATGATACTGTATACATCTTTTTAATCTGTAAACAGGTTAGTGTATATTTTAACATTTTTATTTGCAAAAAAAATTAATTGATAAATATAAAAAAAATATATAAACAGAGATTTTCAACAAATTTTTATCAGTCAAATCGCTACTTTATAGTTTGAATTTTAGCCCAATTGGTGTATATATATATATATATACATATATATATATATATATATATATATATATATATATATATATATATATATATCTAAATGCCACCGACGAAATATTAATCTTACCTGCAATCTCGGCGTTATTATGAAGTTATCGTTTTTACAGCAATTGAAAAAAAAGACAAATATTGAATATAGTATCTGAATAACTCACCCATTCTTATATGCTTGTAGTGCATAAAAAATTTACATAAATTTAATAAATAACTTAACGTGCTAACTTAACGTTTGATCTTATGCTAAGATGTACAAATTATTATTTTTTTATAAAACACGAAAAAGTCGACAAATTATATACAGTATGTTGATAAATAAATGACACAAGGATTAGAAGCTTTTTGTATAAATGCTGTGGTCTTATTATAAGTTAATTACTAATTATGAAAATGGTGTAGACACTTATAAAGAAATGTATTACTAACTGTGCCTGTGTGCGTTCGAAATATTTTAATACGGTAAAAAAATGATGACTTCTGAAAAATGAGGCTTTATTACAGCGAAAAGACGATTAAAAGCGCTTCAATAGTTAGAGAAATTATTTTTACAAACAAATTTGTTCTCTTCATAAATCTATAAATTAGATTCCAAAATTTCTCATGAAAAAAGTTAAACGCTGCTTCGCCCGCATGTTAATCCGATCGCTACCAAACTTCAAAAGATCACCCGCTAGGCCAATCTGAATGTTGCCTGAAACATCACCATGGGTGGTAGGTGATCACAACGTTTCCTGAAAGTTTAATCGAAATCGGTTCAGAGTCTATAGGGAACATACATACACACATCTTATATATGTAGAAGAGTTTTTCCTAGGTCAAACTTAAGCTTACTTGGGAAGGCTTAAAATAATTTTAGTAAATTATTTACAACTACAACTCGCTGCGGCTTCGCTCGGTTAGATAGACAAATAGAAAAAATATATCCTACACTCACAAATAACGTGGTTTTAGACTGGTAAAATAATTTTAAAAATCTATTTAGTAAATCCATAGATTACCCCCATAACCTCACAACCTCACAAAGTTTTCCCTTTTATAATATTAGTGTAGATTGTGAGATTGCTACCTGAATAGGCGGCGGATTCACGCTGAGTGTATCGTATTTGACACAGACAGACTAGACATATATTTTGATCGCTGCGAAAAAGGCACTGATTAATCGGGGAATTAATTCGATCAGATTATAAGAACGCTTGTATCGTCTTAATTATCACCGCAATTTAACGTAATATTATTATAGAAGACGGTGGTGAACGAGCAAGCGTTAATACTATACTTTCAAATAAACTTCCTAGTTCAAACCTATAAGCAATTTGTTTATAATTTATATCGCGTTTATTTTTTATGCACTTATGAAACAAGTTAGCTATATAAGGCAATGTCTTAAAAATAAGTAGTAAGTTAAACGAAAAGGACAATGCAACGCCCATAACCAATCGATTTGGAACTAGATGAAAGACTAGTTCATAGTTAAAGTGTTAACCTGGTATTAAGTGACTGCTTGCCATAGTCATCTGCAACAAGCTAATTAGCTGTAGCTGAGTAGTTGCCTACCTCTTTAGTGGACAGAAGAAGAGACAAACAGAGAAAAGATTCCTTTTCCTATCCTTTCCTTATTAAAAAGGGATGGGATCCCCCTTGGATAGGACCAGAATTAGGCCTCCGTCATGTCGCAAATCAAACGAAACACAAATACTTCTAGTTCACGCCTGTCTACTTTGAGGTCTAGTATTGTACCAGTTAAGCCGGCTCATTCAACAGATGTTGCTGCGGGATCTACCACCGTTGTTACTCGTTAGACCCGACTTTTATGTATGGAAGGGAAGATCTTTTGGAATGGAGAAATATTTTTGCAGAGTTAATGCCACTTAGATGCTTCATGTATGCTAGGCGTGACTCTAAATGATAAGATTAGAGAAAAGTGTGGTAGAAAAGAAGATAGTGTGACTAGAAATTGAGATAGATTTGATTCGATGGTTCGGACAAAGAGTGACGTTCCCTGGTGAACCATGCGCCCCAAAGACTATTTCTTATCGCCTTCTAGTAGATTCCTTCAACTTGATAACCGGTCCATCTTGTGGGAGGCTTACCTACGCAGTGTCATCTTGTACCTAAGGAGTCTTGGTACAAAAAAAACACATAACAAGAGACAATTTGTTGTGATCCTCAGTGCTGCAATATTTTCCACCTGAATTTAAAAGTTTAAAAGCAAAGACTCACAGTCACTGTTGTGCGAGTCACGTAGCGAAATTATCTTTCAGCGAAGTAATTTGTGAGGTGACTGACGTGCAGAGGGAAACATATCGCGCGTGACATACGCGACGTGCACGGTATTGTGGTAATAATTGTGTTTGGGAAAAGGGTGAAAACTGCTTGGACAATAGCAGGTCTGTAGAACCCATTGATAGCTAGTACATATGCCATTGAAGTAACTTACTACTTATTTTTTATACTTTACTACTTTAAGAAACGTAATTTTCGATAGCTTTAGTTAGAATTCAAGCTGTTTTGCAAGATGGAATATACGCATTATTTTCGTTAAGCTTCCTGTTGGTGCAAACGGTAAAAAAAGAAAGACGTATTTACCATCAGAGGGGATGATTTTCCAAAAAAAATATTGTAAATATGTGAAAAAGGTAACAAAGAGATATAATATCAGTCTACATCTATTTCGTTGCCAAAAATATTTATATCTGGAAGATTTAAGTCCATTCTAAGCTTTTTATATCAAGTAGTAAGCTTGTATAATTTTTATGTTACGGCACAAGATCATTTATTAACACGTCCCAACATAGATATAAGGAGATTAAATATCGAATTAAATACCTTTAGTAACAATGTATTTAAAATGTTAATTCACACGCCACTTAATTCACGGTTGAAAGTTTTCGGTACAAGCTTAATTTTGGGCGAAATCGAAGGCAATATCGGGCGCTTTTATTATCTCAGGTAATTCCAAGCTGGTTGTTAGTTGAATCCCGGTGCCTTTGGTACAAAAATAAACAACGGTAGCCACCACACCTGTTGTTCAATTATCCCAAGTCATGGCCTCTCTGGGAAACTCGTTTTAACTTTGATCATGCGCCGTCACTATTTGTTCGGTTCTCACTCGATGACAAGTCGACAGTATTGTAATAAAGAAAGAAAGAAGAGAAAAGAAAGGAAACTTTATTTTTGTCGCAATACTTAATTATACTACATTAGGTATTATACTGGATTATTTAGAGCATAATGTGACGACACTTAGGTCCCTAACTTGGCCTGCAGGTTCAGAAGAAGCTCTCATTTTCTATTAGGGCCTCGTTCGCAAACATACATATATATAGTTACTTCATTAGTTAATTTTAGTCTTGTAGTACTTAAATAATGAACAGCTAAGCGTAGCTAAATCATATTATTTACAAATTCGAGTGTTATTTAATTTACAATAAATTAAATAAAACACGCATTATATAAGCTTGCATATTAAAGATTTTTTAAGATTCCCCATTACTGACGAGCATAAATGCGTATATTATAAAGTAAAGTAAAAAAAAAAGTTGAAAAAGAGAAAGGTGTACCAGGACCGTGCCGAATGGTAATCTGTAATATCTACCGGTCACTTTGAGATACGAGTGTGAATGTTACTTTTGAAGATGGTAATGTTGTTTTTGTTTTATGTGTATAAAAAAATGAAACACAATCCACCATTATTTCAACCTACTTTTCAACAGAGCTTATTTATGCCAATGTTACCGATTCATTTGATCCAGACAATTAGAACTTTAGATAAACAATTGGAACAATAATGACCTAGTTTAAATGTATAACTAATTCTACAATATGGATTTACTGTAATAAGAAATATTAATATTGTATTTATGTAAATGAAAATCCATTCAAAATAACTAAATGATTTGAGAAAAAAAATACCGATAAAGTAAAGCAAGCCGACACCGATAGAATATCGATCGAGTTTATTTTATTATAATTTCAAGACGCGCGAGAATCGAGTGAGAACTCGTGTTAGGGCGTTCGTTACGAAATCACATCAAAGGTTACTTTTTGTTGCTTCGAGATCTGTGTCGGGCATCCTTGTTATTTTTATCGTAAGAGTTCTCAAGTTTCAATTGTAGCCTCATTCATAGAATCGGGTATCGAGACTGTCAGATTAAAATTTAAAAAAAAAGAATGTCTCTTGCTTTGACCTTTTAGAATGCTAAGAGGGCACGAGTTTTCATTGCTTCCAATTTTCAGTGGACTATTGTCTTTACACAAGCACAAAGAATTCAGGTCAAATAAATACGGTATAAAGTGAAGTACTTGTTTTTGTACAACATTTTGTGTTTTTAAGAAATCTTGAAATTGAAAATATTGGCAACCTTTTATTTGTAATGGATTCCGTATCTTATACAAATTATTTTGTATATTGCTGAATCGAGTAAGCAGTATTTCAATACAACTTTCATGTAATTTTCTTATCTGTAACACGTCAGCGGGTATTACCTTTAACTACTGCGGAAATCGCCTACATGAAACAATTGTTAGGTAAAATCTCAATCCGGCTCAAGCTATTGTTTCCAGTGGTGCGGTTTTTATTCGTTTCGCTAAACCGACTGTGTCCCTTATCAGGAATTAATACGTTGTTCGGATTTACGGTGAAATCTTACCGACCTAATTCTTTGTTTTTGTTGATAAATGCCTCATTTAATACTTGTTTATTACAATTTAATAGTTGCTTATTAGAATTTAATACTTGTTTATTTAAGATTGTATGTTTTTTATTTAATTCAATACCTTTTTAAGATGTAACAGCAATCAATAATTCACTTTTACCGTCATAAATTTTAGTTTAAAGAGAAATAAACCCAAAATGTTTGACCTCTGTTGAGAACCCAACATAGAAACTTCGTCGTATCAGCCTAGGAATCGTAGCCGATTAAGCTATTACAACTACAATCAGTAGTAGTACTACTACTAGTTGAAAGATTTTAACAAATTAAAAAACAATAAATGAACCTTCGACGCGTCACATTTCGTTACATGAGAGAAAAAGATATATACTGGAAGAGCCTAAAGAATTTTTTTGCAATTTTTTGCAAAAGAATAATAGAACATTAAAAACAAGTGTCTTATTATTTTTTCCCGACTCGTTAGTCAGTATCGAAGTTATTTATGTATGTCCGTTCCATGTTTATTTTATTTTTAATTTGGCGCGATCCTGGCACCTTTGGTATGTTACTAATTGGATCTATTTAAGTTCTGCTTGAACGTCCCTTGCCAACGCTGCCACTCACTTATGTAACATATGTTTCTTTATTCGCCCTTCATTCATCTCTTCAATATGCCCGAACCACCGAAGCATACCTTTCTCAATTCTAGTCACAACATCCACTTTTAAGCCACACTTTTCCCTTATAACGCTATTTTTATTACTATTATTCTCTGTTTAAATTAGTTTCATTAGGTAGTCCACTCAGATAACACAATGGTAAGGTATCGATGTAACTTGAGATTTGTTGTGTAAACGCTGGACTCAGTTGAATTACAATATCGTATTAACGTGATTAATCTCTTCTCATATGTAAGTTGATATCGTTTGCTGTCTATAAATACCCAGAATCGAATGATAGGCTAATACGTTATCGCGTATTAGTATGATTGACTTATGTACATATACGCTGCATACATATATGGTCGAATATTGTTTGCCAAAATAAATAAATCTTTATTGTACACTTTCCACATAGCTGATTCATTATGGCCTTTGCTGCTTTACTTGCTTTACCTGTATTAAATAAACTAATGACTTGCCGTGCAATTTTACAATTTTAATTTCACATTACGAAATTAAACTATTCAATATTACATAATAATATAACGCTTAAATAAGTTCCAATGATCAAAACTAGAAATAGTGTGCACTCTGCTGATCTTTACTTACCAAAATGCTTGAAAATAGTCCTTTCGTCCAATTATGAGAGGGTCTTGAGAAGAGTCAATACGTATATGATGAAATAGTGCATCTTTTGATCGCATCGCCACAGCAAACGAAACAGCACAGCTTTTTGGTTGGTTGATAAAATCAAGTGTACAAGAAATTTGTGTAAATGTCAAGTTACAAATCTGCATGTTGCATTAAACTCTTCCATGTTTTACAGAACGACTTCGCACAATAGTAATTTAAATATTTTGTAAGAGTAAGATTAAAATGAGAAACGTTAGTCGAGGAAAATGAGGAGCATACTCATTTCGACTTAACAAAGCGCATACGTCGCCGCTTGCCTTTGCCGCTACATTCGTCTATTGTCCACAAGTATATATGACAAAATGGCCCCTATTGTGACCTGTTTATTTACTGCGTATTGTTTCCAGTAGATCATGGCTACAGAGCACCTCCTTTTTAGTTTATTTGCTTGGGGCCTGTGTGTTTAGGACGGCTGTTTCTTTCACTTCGACGGAAAACTTTGTTACGTTTCGCATTTCCTTTCATATTTTTCCCGTTAGCCTTTATAACTCAACCATGGTTAAACCATTAGAATAATTCGTTTGCATTTTAAATATTTGTACATGCTTCAAAAGCCGGGTTTTCTGCTTAATTATATATTTATGTTACAATTTTGTAAGTTTATTTATCTTGCTACGTTATTCTGTTCTGTCCCGATTCAAAGACAGATTTAATAATAATCTTAGATTTTGTTTATCCATTTTTCATATACTGGTATATAAAAGCAAAATAAAAATGGGATATCTTCACCTTTTCTATGAATAGTCGGGCTCGTGTAGGGTTATTACTTCACGGTTTACTTCTGCGCTTTGTGTGAATAATGGTACCTTAACCCCTTCCCTTGCTTCTTTGCTTTTCTCCACTCCCTTCCCAATCCGATAATACAAGCATATAGTAACGGCCCGAGCCGAAGCTCGAGCCCTGGCGTGTAGCAGACAATCGGCAAACTGTGTGTGACACAAGTGACAAGTCAGTCCAAACAAAAGTGTTGCGGCTGTTGATGGCTAGTCATGGTCACAAAATAGAAAACGGCTTGTATGTTTGCATCCATCTAATATTAAAAGAAAACTTTTATGTTATCAAAAGAGTAGACTGTTGGTCTCATCCTTTGCAGGTTTTTTTTTGTGTAAAGTGCAGCTGAACGCCTTATATTACCGACGCACATTTACACACCCGACTCCAGAGTATCTGCTGTTGCGTTGCTGGTCTTTAAGGAAGGAGTACGCTCTCTTCTTGTAAAATTTTAAGTCGTATTGTCTGGAGACGAAAGATTATTCCACAACCGCTTATAACTTTCATACTTTCGTATTTTATATAATACAACCACAGAAAAACGATTATTTAAGTATTAAAAATAAAGCCATGCTGAACCGTTGACATAAAGTAAGCCAAACTTAGCACAAGCGACGGCTGCGAAGCGTTTTTCATTTAAAGCTCTGCCAAGACTATTTAGGAAGATTTTTAATGCATCTTGTAGTCGAGGCGTTGTGAAATGCGGTCACCGGGGAGGCGCCGCGCTGTGGAAATGTCTCGCCCACGCGCTCAACGGTTATTTAGCTTTGGGGATCCGCATACGTATTTCACAGTGCAAAATCAAGACATTTTTAAAAAGGTCATTTTAGGTTGGAAAATGAGAATAAGAATATTTTGGTTAAGTGACTTCCGCCAAGAAAGTTGGAATACTATGACCTAAAGATCTAATTAGAAGAAGTCGCTTAACCAAGACAAGGTCGGCAATGAGCTGTAGAGCTAACAGAAGAAGAAGAACTCCACTAATCGTTGACAATCACAACTTCCAAGAGTAAAGTAGAGGGTAGGTAGGGCAAAGAAGGGGATCAAAAGGTGTGTGTGTGGACGAAACATGTTTCATTTCACCATGCCGCCCGAATCCAGTAAACTCATGCAACCTTAATCAGATTGTTGAATCTGGAAGATGGATCAACAATTTTCCTTAGGGTTCTATATACTATAGACTTAAATCCCGATGTTTTGGGATCAACTGTTAAGAAATTTGAGAAGAAAAAGAATGGTCTATTTATGGCAAGCGAGCAAACGATTTTACTTGATATTATGTGACCATCATAGGCATCTGCAACGAGCAAAGGAGTCGAAGATGCAGTGCCTACTTTTAATAGACTGACTAGAAGAGTCCACGTCCTAGACTCTTCTCCTTCCCATTCTACCCTTGTTAATTAAGGGTCGGAAAGGGAAGAAAACTAGGCTTTTGAATGATATTTGAATGGAAGGTTCTGGTTACTTGATTATTGTCCTCATTTTACTAGACAACGGAACCATATCAAAGAGCAGGCCTAATCAATTTCCGAAGCGTAATGATAGAAATTCTTCTTGTGGCTTAGAAATGTAGTATCATTGTAACTGATTAAGGCGTGGTATTTTAATGACATTTAATGTTATAAAGTGAAAATATTCATTCTGGTCACTTAGAAAGTAGTCGGATATGAGTTTCGAATTCGACCAAAATAATTATTACCTGTTCACTGTTGAGCGCAATTTTAAATCAAGTCATTAAGTATTTTTTAAGCTTTTCAGCAGGAACTGTTTATACAATCTTTCCCAAAATGTATTCATTTATATAATTCTACTTTTTAACTCAGAACGCGTCTTACTCGTCGAGTCGGTCAGATCTAATCAGATTTCAATCTGAAGGATATCGTGTTACTTATAATAATTTTAGTATCACAGTGTAAGAATTATAGAAATCGCTGCACGAATTTCCTAACTTAGTTTCCCTATTACAAACCAACAAACTTGTTGCCTTAATAATATTACTGTTATATGTCGACAATACTATCTCAGGTGGCAGTTTATAAGCATATTATTTTCTATAGTCTTCAACAAAGGAATTTAAGCATTATTGAGGTCTGAAAAAGTTCAAATTATTTTATCCACAATCATTACATCAGCTGATCTTACGTAATGATTATTTTGTCTATCCATTACAATAAGCTTAATGATTTCTCAA
The DNA here is from genome assembly GCA_029849275.1 of Papilio elwesi. Classification (NCBI taxonomy): domain Eukaryota; kingdom Metazoa; phylum Arthropoda; class Insecta; order Lepidoptera; family Papilionidae; genus Papilio; species Papilio elwesi. The sequence goes on from CM056713.1 coordinate 3,850,971, forward strand.
ACAGCAAATACTTTTTCAAATATTATAATCTTTTATACGAATAAATTTTAGTTATTAATGGACGTTATAATAATTGTAAGGTCTAAGGCAATTCTAGAATATTAAAAAATTCCAAAACCATAGAAAAGAATGATTTAAGCGAGCAATAAAGATACCACGTAAACTGACAATAATGGTTAGAATTTTTATGCATTCATTTCACCCACGCGATTATATTCTCTGTTAGACTAAATGTATTTGTGAGTCACTGTCCGTTTGGCCGGCAATTACCGGGACAAAGAATGCATTAGATGTATGGCGATAAGGGATTGTACAAATAAAAGGTGTGAAAGAGCCGAGTCAAACATTTGCTTCCGTGAATTCCTGCTTGCTCTTCTGACGACAGATACAAGTATTTTTGTACTAAACTTATTGTTTACTATGACTTGTTATATGTTGAAACGTCGGGAACAAAATTGTTATAATAAACGTGATAAAATCCGTAAAAGTATAATAGTTTTATTCCAATATAACTGTATTGCCTTCCCAAATAAGTGTGCATATATTCTAATTAATTAAATAAATAAGTAATTGCGCCCTTTACCCTAAGGTGAAGACAGAGATTGCGGGTTTCTATTTAGCACGGTCCTGACACACCTCCCGCCTCTTCTACATTCATACTTCTACGTCAGTTATGGGTTCTCTTAATACCATCTTTCCTTAATGTCATAAACATATTGAAATTGTTAAAAGTTACGTCAAAAGCTTTTTATAAGTTTATTGATAAACAACATATTAGGTCAATCTGTTAAAAATAACTTATTTGCTTCACAGGGTACTAATGTCAGAAATATAATACCCTGTTATTATTTTCATTTCTCATTACATTAAGGCAAACTACGTTCGGAATTCAGTTTATTTCCAGAGAAGACCGGTCCCTGTTGCTACTAATACATTAAGGAATCCGTATTTATATTAGTTTTACATTCATAGAGATTCTTAGAAGCATTCGTAGTCAGAGGTTTCCTTGTAGGTTAATGCATGATCAAAGTGTAGCTCATTACAGAAGGAATGTATTCTGTGGACGCTTTTTACGTAATTAAATAGTGTACCGAACAAGATTCCGTTTCTTGCTCCTCTTAGGACTCAAAAGACCTTGCTCAAAGAAAGTACAAAAAAAATGTTTTATGTTTGTAATTAAAATAGTTGTTGAAGGTACTACTGGTTAATTAGTCTTGATAATGAATACCATAAGATGAAAATTAATTCGTGAACAGAAGAAAGCGAACGATAAACCTGATGTTGAGTGAACGTGGTGTAGGTAAAACTTTAAACAGTGGTAGAGGCAACGATATTAGTTGCACGAATGGGCCGTCTTGTCCGGAGAAATACCTCACAGAAGACAGGCGAGAAGTAGAAGTGAAGTTTGATATTTCCTTTACTATTTATCCCATTCGCGCTCGTAATTGTAATCGTATTCCCATCCTTTCCTTTTTATGGAAGAAGGTGCAAACGAGCCAAGCAGTTCACCAAATTTTAAATGACTCATAGGCATCCCGCAACAAGTAAATGAGTTAAAGATGTTTTGCCTATCTTTAATGGACAGAGGAAGGGATAGATAATAAAAAGGATATTTCCTTCTCCTATTCATCGCCTCCCCCGTCCAATGTTCTTCCCATCCTATTATTTTTAGGAAATGATGGGAAGGGGAAGAGGACTGACAAGGGGCCTCCGGCACCTCACTCATCGGGCGAAACACAGTCAGGTGTTTCACCGATCGAGCCGGCTTATTCGTGCAACAGATATTGTTGTTGCGGGCTCTACCACTGTCAAAAGTTCCAGTACTCTGTCTCTACCTATTTTTATGGTAACAAACCACATGTTAATGTCCAGTAATCTGTCTACCTCGTTATATAGTAATAAAATATTAATAACTGAGAAGTAAATAGACTTTTCAGTAAATAAATTTGTATCCAATAATCTTTGTGTATTACAGTAATAGTCAATAAAAAAAATTAAACGGGCGTCGTAACCAAGTCAAGATATCATATTAGGCACATAAAACTTCGGAAAAACGCCCCTAAGATTGTAGATAGTGCCCGTAAACTTCTATAACCCCGTCCTATCTCAATTCAATTATACCTATAATATATTATCTCAAGATAAGGCAAACATTCTTCACGGGGCCCGCAAAATAGTAAAAAAAAACAGTAAAAAAGGCCGATCTGATAGTTTTAAGGAAAACTTTGACATTTATTGCCAGTATAAATGACGTACGGCTGTAACCACCATTTTGCTTGTAACGGGAACGTACGTGGAATAAAAAATATATACATTCATAAATATACTTATGTAGCATACAATTTATGAGTCGAACGGTTTTGCGAGTCGGTAAATCGATTTTATAGTTAGTGCTGTACCATCGAAAAGTTGTAAACGTCGAAACTACCATATTTGTTTTAAACTTTAATCCAAACCGTGTTGAAGTTAGTTTGTCACTCATAACCTTGTTGCCTAGAGATTACTGTACACCGTCCGTGCAACTTCTTTTTCTTTTTCTTTCAACAACTTCTTTAGACACCTTAAAACATTATATACGTGTAATTTAAATTAGGACTGACTAAATTAAACAAAAAGTTGCATAACAATGTTTTACCTAAAAATGTTAAGCGAGTTTCAGTAAAACACACTTTTCTAATTCAAGTTTTACAACTGGCATAAAAATTGTGATATAACGACAGAACACGCCTCCGTACAATAAACCAAAAAAGATGGCAATCAAGGTTTATGACATTGTAAAGGTTTTAAGTAAATACCATAAATTTTGTAACAAGCCGTGGGCTTTGTTTATTTTTCTACTAGGGTCAACAAGATTAAGACGTGCTCCTTTGGATCGTTGGTATGTTGGTATAGAAGTGACGAGGACGTTTTAAAAAAACTTTAATTAAAAATAGACAGTCATTAAGGGTTAATAAGAGTATACATCTTGAATCTAAACTGCTGCTTTTCAAATATTTTAATGGACGATATTTGTTAGGTAAAATATTATGAATTCGAGTGAACAAGATGCTCAGCATGCGTCAGCATCGCGTATCAGCAACATGCTTGTTTGAACAGTTTCGGCTAACTTTTTTTTCATTTATTTTTCTTGTATTCAATATTGGATTTTATTGTTAAGATACAAGGGTTTATTTTTGTTGATTATTTATTTATTTTTGAACTATTGTCGCACCTCTTTTGAGTTTTCACTTCTGTCGGAAAACCTTATGATTTTTTTTAATGTGAGAATTAATCAGGTGAATACTACAAGCATGTTGGTGATAAGAGTCACAAAAATAGCCTAAGTGGCTTATTATAGGCCATTAAAAACCACTGACAGGCGTAAAAAATAAGAACTGTGAAATTAGAGCCGTTCCTACAATATAATATTAGTCTTAAATAGTTCTAAGAGATACCTATTAGAATTAAAACAGAACAACTTAATGTACAACTCAGTAATTGGTTACTATAGAGCCGAATAAGAGAAGAAACTACCGTTTCTAAGACTCCTAGCGCCATCTATTGCAAATTAAATATATTGCTTTACATTAGCAATTCAGATTTTACACATCAACGTAAATCGCTCAATGTGTAATAAGTTTTTACTTATAAGCATGTCGATAGAAAAATTACGAAATCGTTACTTTATTTTAGATGTACTAATATGTTTTACAGCCAATATCACCTACGCGGCCCTATAAAGCGGAAAATACAGTTCAACTTTATGGGAATTTATAATTTACCGTGCCGCTAATTAAAATGTTCCCGTTTGTTTTGTCTGATCCCGTTGTTTTGTATTCATTGTGTCCGATGTTGTAGTGATTTAATTGCCTTATCAGTGTATTGGACGTGTAACAATTAACGTAGATCATGTGCGTATATATATTTTACCCCATAATCAACTTTAGCACTAATTAAATTTGCTATTTCAATTTGAATGGAGCAAGGGATATAATTAGCTAAAATCTCTTTTTGTAATTAGTTTCAATCTCGATTTTTTACCAGATTAATTTTAAAATGTGCGCTAAAATTACAACTAATTTACTTGATTCATAATTATCTACGGATCTACAATCCTCGGGAATTGTCAAGTAAATTCTCACCAATCAACCTGTTAAATGTCCTGCCTCGGTTTCTACTAATCTGGCTAACTCTCTATCAAATGTTTAGGAACACTGCGATTCATTCAAATGAGAATGTCTTGCACAGCGCTGTCGTCCAATAATGATCTTGATGATGTCTGACTCACCATACCAGATAAAACTGCTGGAGAAAAACTTCGAAGTATAATATCTTATCCGTTGTCCTAGGTGAGCGACGGAACGCGACGCGGAGCGATACTATCACACATATTGCGACCAATTAAAGTGCAATTAATTTACTATTCAGAACCGAATATGATTTCCTTGATTGTAGGTACATCTAAGATAAATATTCAAAATTGAATACTAGATATAACGTAGATGAAGAGATTGACTTCCACTTCCTTCTACCATGAATGGTGTAGATGTGAACAAAATTAATGTAATATTTTGTACACGTAGAATTTTAATGAACGAACTCATGAAACAGGTCTGGAAGCGACATACCATGTAAGTGAATCAATTTAAAATGTAACCGTTACACCAAACACGATATTAATAACCGGTATTTGGCAATAACGTCGTGTTTTTAAACTCCGCGTGAATAAATCCTCTGAGTCATGCGTGTATCGTGAATGGAAGCATATTTTAAAACTGTGAATAATGCTTAACGTGGAAGCGCTGCATTAAAAATGGAATATGGTGTATAAATATTTATATATGACTCGATTTTAATCTCTCGAATATTTTTATTCCATTCTGTTTTGTACTCTTTACAGAGTATTTTTAATTCGTTTTACGTTTTGTATTTGCTTACTCATTTGTTTCGTAAAGGAAATAATCTATATGTATATATTAAAGGCGATGTGTGTATGTATGTATATACACCCCATAGACTCCGAAACAGAGTTGGACCGATTTCAAAGAAATATTTGGGAATCCTACAAAGCCTACAGATGAAAGAAGTTTGGTAGCGCCCCGTCCAACATAGTGCAACCCGGGCGAAGCCGGCGCTAGTGATTCATAGGTAAATAGAAATCAAGTGCATCCGTAACCGACGAGGATACTTTTTATTAAAAAAAATACTATAGCAAAATAAAATTATGTATGTTCCCTATAGAGCTATAGACTCCGAAACGGCTGGACCGATTTCGACGAAATTTACAGGGATTGTCCAGATTGGCACATTCCTGTGTTTGGTAGCGATCGGATCAACATAATTAGTGGTACCCGGGCGAAGGCGGGGTGGGCCACTAGTCACTATTTCATTTTTGAAGTGAAACTTCTTTAGCCGCGTTAGACGATATTTGACACGGATAAATGATCGTGATCTGCTGTAACATTGATTTGTATGAGACTGTCCATATTTTTTTAGAACCAAAATAATTAGCTGTTACTCGTGTTGCATTGAGGCATTACGTTTTAAAATCGAACAATCGATAAACGATATTTGTTTGTTGTTTTTTTTAATGTTTTAAAATTTTTATGACGAAAAAAAAGACGATTAATATTGAATTTGGCTCGTTCGATTTATTACACACCGCTCCTTCCATAGCTCCAGCCATTATTGGTTTTGACATTATATATATATTATATATATTAATTAAAGAAAAAAGGAAACGTATGTAAATTATTTTACATCCCTTGTAAAGGATAACGAGCGAATATTTCTGTGCTCGTCGTATATAAGGCCACCACTACGTCATAAATTGTCTATAGTTATAAAGTTTACGATGTAATTTAACGTTTCAAAATGTTATTTATTAAAAACATAATGTAAGTTAGGAGTAGGATAGTACTCATCATTCTAACGTGTCATTGTTACTGGAACAAAATTACTAGCAATTTTAACTTAGGTCGCGTCAAGTTTAACGCGCCCGCAGCAAAACTAGTAGCTAAATGACGGCTTCAAGCATCGCAAAACATTGCAGCCGATAATTTACTATACAAATTAGATGCTAACTAAAAATGAGCTTTAAAACAAACCAAAAACATTCACTATTGCATAGCACGTTTAATGCTTATGTAACGTTCTTAACTTGATACAAAAACCAAGTTGCCACGCGAACAGCAAAACAATCGCTGTAATCATTTTGAACTTTATTTCTAATACAGACGATCTAATTTTGTATAACACAGTACAAGGCGCTTAGAATTTTTTTCACGTAAGCAAACCAGCACCACGCGTAATGTACTTGCAACTGGTTTTCCGATATCTGCTTTTATAATTCAGACGTTTTGCAATGCGGACAATGCAAAATGATAAAGCAAATCGAAGGGCGGGACCGAAACTTGACAAGGACTTATCAATATATTTTACATTTAAAATAACGGTTTCCGTTGACGGATACTCGACTTTGCGACCCACGCGTGTGCGCGTTAATAAAGTAATCAATCATGTATTTTAAATATTCGGGAATAGACAAATAAAGGTATTGTAAGTAGTTTTCACTGAGCTTATAAAATCTCAACAGGACATAAAAAAAACTTTCTTTATCCGCTGCTAATTATCCCATGGCATATCTAGATTCTCCAACTTCTAGGCCTTCTACAAGTTAATTCTCTTTAAGATTGTTTCATGTCTAGGCAAGATAAAACATCGATTCACGTCTTAATAATACAATTTGGTAAAGTAGCATCTTGATGACTTGAACTTTCTTAAGTAGTAATTCTAAGTAAGGCAAATAATTTCCTTCCAGTGAACATCTAAATTCACGGTATCTCATAATTGTATTTAAAACACGAGAGTCATCCCTTAATTGTTCGTAATTAAGTTGAAAGTAGTAAGTGTAATATTTTATTTCGACTTAGATTTCCTCGAACTGATCCCATTTAGTTCCGGAATAATTTGTTTTCAAATGTTATTAATTTGAGCCATCCGTTATTTTCCTCTCACTATGTGGCATCCATATATATTTCAAGCTTCTTAGTTTACCTATAATTACCACCTGTGTCTTTTTCACCTTCCTAATAATTTGGTCTCTCGTATATTTTTCAATCATGTTTCGTTTCACACACAAGTTTCTTTAATTTAAGTAAGTACCTATGTTCCCAACATGTATATTTCAAGCTCTCATTGTACAAAGTTACACGAGGGCTCATATTAGAAGAGTGTGTTGCAATTTCGGACGTTTTAAAGCTGTGTAACAAAGCTATTTTGCTCCACTGGCGTCGACTAAATTTATTTATAGCTTGCAGGAAAGAACAATATGTCACTATCTCTGCTCAGTTGTAAAATAAAACAGCGCGAAAGTAAAAAATGTTTGCAGAGGTTATTTTGTCAACGCGATTTACTTTCAACTGTTGGAAGATTAATATTTATTCCTGCATCGCTGCACAACGCTTATATGAGCTAGATTTATGGTAAAAATTAGAAGAAAGTCATCGAAGGGCCCTCTAAAACAGCCCTGTGGAGATGCAAGCGTACTTAAATAATATTTGATTTCATTTTGCAATTCGCACCACATAATTTTATTGCTTATAGACATTTGAATGTTCTACTTTGGTTCAGTTAAATAAGAGTCGAAGGATGAATGGAAGAAGGACTTGCATTTTTCTGAATATATCATTGAAACAGAAGAATATATTATAAGTCTTAAAACGTCGTTTAAAAAAAATATTAGCCTTGATCTAATTAATTGGATTGATTATAGTAAACCATGATTTATAATACTACTAGCGCCATCTATTACAATTAAAACCTACCGTACCATTAGCATATAATATAATAATAATATCCTAGGACATATTCACACACGGCCATCTGATCCCAAACTAAGCAGAGCTTGTGCTATGGCAACCAGATAACTGATATACTTCATATACTAATTTACTTGTGTAAATACATACTTTAATATATAATCATACCCAGACTCAGGACAAACAGACATGATCATGCACACAAATGTTTGTCCTGGGTGGGAATCGAACCCACGACCTGCGGCGTGAAAAGCAAGTATCTTACAAACCACGCCAACCGGCCGGTCAATATATATTTTTAAGAATTTACCCAAAAAATTAGTACGTCCTTACATTGCACTTAGAACAGCAACTAATCGCAGCTGGCTTACAATTGGTGGTAGTTATAATAAAATATCGGGTGATCCCTTGCTAGCTTGTTTCCTTTTACCAGACATTTATGATATCAATGGGATAACAGACGCTGCTTTGCGTATCTCTCTCTCTGCCTTCAGTCAAAAGTCGTCCTGATAGCCGAAGGCCTGCTTCATTGATAGCCCCAAAGTTCGGTCCCCAGCCGCCCTCATCCAGTGGGCTACCGCTACCTTGACCAGATCATCGATCCATTTTGTTATAGGCCGACGCTCTACCGGCGTTAAATGTTAAATAAATACGATACGGTCATTAATTAAATTAAAGTAAATTATTCGATTTATTCCCTGCATCATAGCAATACCTGGAACGATTTATGTGAACCAGTTGATACAGAAATAAAATCCTCCACCGCAACAGGTGCTTGGGCGGATACGGGACCGGTTGCTTTGAATACCATCTTACGTATCGTTTATTTTTCTCAAGCGACGACGCGGTCACGTAGTGATGCCCGTTCTTATATCAAGACGGTCGCTTCACGCTTTATATCTTTGGGTCGCACGCTTTGTTTTTTGATGAAGAGATATGTTTAATCACTTACAAAAACGGTGATTTTATTGTTTATTTTATCGGCGTTTAATGACTTTGTAATAAAAGTAAAAAATGTGCCTTCACGTCTTTTTAATTCAATCGGGGAAACGATGGATAGAATGCGTCAAGTAAACTTATGTAATTTAAACAACACCACAGATTTTGCATAAATCAAGGACGTAAGGGGGGGGGGGGGTATATCTGAAGAATTACAAAATTTGACCAATCTTCTGGTTAAGTTGGTAACCTTGCATCTGCTCAGGTAGTTGGTTGCTTCGGTTCTGCTGCACACCATTTCTGTTAAATCGCTAATAAAACATTGTTTCTTTGTTTACAATATGTCTTTATACGATAAAAACGATTTCTTAAAGCAACCCTCCTACAATTGCACGGTTTATTTTTGTAGACGTCGGAAGTTCTGTAAACTACATTGGCAATCTAGAAAATCAAACGACGAACAGATATCAAGTATTTATGCTTGATGCTTGCCGTTTTATAAAGATGTAGCCGTCTCGCTCGCACTATCTTAATAGCTTCGCCTCCCTCGAGAATTGTCTTGATGGAAAACTTGTTGTGCTTGTCTATTTTTCCTGGATATTTATACCACAGAGTTCTCACATAGTGATTGGTAGTAGAGTTAGCGATTATATTTAAATTATATATTTCATCGTTTTTAATTCATTTTAATTCAACCGTTTAATCTAGCAGCTCTCAAATAGTCGTGGCTTGGTTGTCCATCGCAAGAGCTCACCCATTAAGCCGACATAGTCCTAGAATGTGACAAATAATTGATAGACATTTAAAAATAAATTCAACATAAATTATATGCAGGTAAAACACAATTTTCCCGAACACATTCGCATGAGAACCTTCGTCTATTAGTTCCACGTACTCGACTATACAAGCGAACATTTCCCCGTGTCACAAATGTATCTCGGGGCTTTTAAATGTTCGACGCGTCCGCCGTTCGAGGACAGTGTTTCCACGCTCCGCCTTCCGCCCGTAGCCTTTATGTTTAACAGACAGTTGCAAAACATCTTATCGGGTGGGAGCCTTTTCAAATTGGAATGCAAATAAAAAAAGTTATAGAACAAACTCCGTCTCTAGAGGCCTTTGTGAATTGCGAAGCGAAGATATAAAAACCTACTGTTCTATGTTCCACTAGGGCCCGTCAAAGAAGTTCTTTTATGCATTTATTCTTCTCTTTAGAACAGCGGTTTTTTATCCAGTGTAATTTTAAGTTAACCTTTTTATTTTTTTCGAACTTTTTTATCCCTAATTTATAGGCTGATTTAATGATATTATGATAAAGAAAATTAGGCTAAAGTACTTTTGCGCATCTTCGACTAGTTCCATTTATAATCGCCTTAAAAAAAGAGGAGGGTCTCAATTCGTCTGTATGTTTTATTTATGTTTGTTACCTTGGAACCCAGCTCCTAGTGGACTGATTCCAATGATTCTTTTTTATTCTACAGCTTTATAAAATGCGGGGGCCATTTTAGAAAACCTAATTTTACGTTTTTCACTAGTCTGTTTTCAAATGGCCCTGGAAGTAGATTCCATCCTATCTTCTTTTGTCTCATTGAATCGACGCTGTCTCATATGAGCAGCGAGTTTAGTTATTCTACCCATATCCATACCCAATAAAATGAGTTAACAAACTTGAAATTCACTAAAAATCGAGAAATACAAAATTGTTCATAACAAAAAACTGCACGATTTCTTTTGCATACAGGAGGCACCATCATTAAACGTCATCATTCTACAGATCAACGGTACAGCCACTTCCGGGTCTACTTCTCGGAAAAACAAATTGAATTGAATATGCGTCGTGCAGTCTTACTTTGTCAAACACCATTACTTTCGTTTGGTCTACATTCATTTTCATACCTTTACCTTCCAATGAATCATTCATTACGTTCAGATAAATCGTAAGTCCTCGGCCGATGACGCTAACACGATCTCATCATCGTCGTATAAGAGACATTTTACAACTAGCTTACCCCTCTTTAATCCTCGTTCTTCGCCTCTCAAAGTTTTCAAACAATCATCTACGGCTACGGGATGCTTCACAGCCCTGTCTTACACATTTATTGATGCTAAACCAGTCTGAGTAGGCCCCGTTAATGCTAACACAAGCATTAGATCTCTGCCTAACTCTCTGGGTTACGGGCGTGATATATATTTATTTATTTCGTCGTGTAACCTATAATAATCGTTATATTAATGTTCCTCATATCGTGTTATACTAAGAAACAACACATAAGCCGTCAGGTTAATTATATTTTCGGCATTCTAATTATTGGGACGATGAATATATGGCGACTTCGATTTGATTTTTGTTATATTTATACTTCAATATAAGTCAAAGGCGATATGATCCGACATTTGTATAGTATAAGTATAATTTGTAAGATCGTAAAAGATATTTATTTTCTCGTGAGAATCGTTGTTATCGTTTAATTTATAACAAATAATCTTCGAGACTGGATGTATTACAACTATATTCACGAACGTACGAAGGTGTCATCTATAGATATAATTTATTGCGGCAAACTTCCTGTCCTGGTCTCTGAATAAAATTACTTGTTTTCTAAAACCTGTTGGACAACCGCAGCGTCGAGGTTTGATTTCACGCCTTCATCAGATCGTTGACCCATTTGAGCAATTGATAATTTCTGTGTTGATTGATCATTAAAAATAATTTTCGAGATATGTATTACATAATTATTTGATTTATTAATTACTTTCTCTCACGTATAACAGACTACAACGCCATTATTATTTTCTATGTTGATGTCATACTAGCGTATTACGTTCTCATATCAATATTTATCAACATATCTTAGCCAATACACGAAACCTTAATAAATTATGCATACATAATCCTTCTCAATGAATTACTCCATCTATTAGTGACAACTGTATGACAATCGGTGCCGTAGTTTTTGAGTTTATGGCGTTCAAACAGACCAATACGCCGAAAGATCTTTGTTTCATAATATGAGGTTCACCGTTCAGCGAACTTATAGGGATAAGATAAGAATCTTGTGCCAAGCGAAATAAATTTTCTACGCTAGCTATTCTGGTCCACTCCCTGATGTTTGGCATCCACAATTTCTTTCTACGTCCAGTGCGTTATCGCGAGCACAAGTCCATGAAAGACATCATCTATAATAGACAGAGGTCTACTCCTATGGGTTACGGACGTGAGCGCATATTTCACTTTTTTTAAGCTAATCGATTACTTATACCTTTTTCAAATACATGACTCCGCGCAGACCTATAACCTATAAATAATGGCATCGTTATCATATTGATTGCTTCATATTCCAGTGGCCGACCGCCCGCTGTCAGCCTATCAAAACATATCAATATAGAACTAGCTGTTGCCCGCGGCTTTGCGCTCATTCGTTTTTAAATTTCCAGGCTGAAATTGCTTGTAGTTTAATTCCCTGTAATACCAAGTTGTTTCAAACAACTTGGTGTTACAGGGAAATGCCAAATTTGTAATCGTTTACCATGGTAATGTATAACATGACAGTAACAAAATGTCAAGAAATTGTTATGTTATGTCATTTCGTACCGACTTGTTATGGCAATTGATTTTTTTTTCAATCCAAAATGGTTTCAATATTGGGCACAAAAAGTTCCCTTTATCATTTTGGAAAATGCGGAATGGATACCATATTTTCAGTCCCTATTTGCATTATGATATGTAGGTAAACAAAATTATGGACGGTTAAGTATTTTACGCGTGAAAGCGTAATAAAAACAGACTAATAAATAGCGAGGATAGACACGCACACTCATTCATACAATTTTTACATTTAATATGAGTAAAGTCATTTATTGAGGGTGTCGATAGGTTTAAGCAAATGACTAACAATATTCTCAGACAAGAGCTGAATTCTCGTTCGTGTTCCTTTATAATTTGTAAGCATAAAAGTAACCAGGTCCACCTATTGGTGACCTATTGGTTTATTATAGCAAATTCAAATCTTCTTTCATCGTGCGTACCGCAAAGAATTGGAAGGAGCGTACTCCTCCCTTAACGGCTGGCAGCACATTTACAGGTGCTATGATATCATGGATGTTCATGGGCGGCGCTGATCACTTAGCTTTAGGCGACCCGTTGTTCGTTGCCTGTTTCATCTATAAAAAAAAACAAGTTGCCGGCGTCAGTGTTTCCTTCCAGCTAGGACGTTCAAGAGAAGAGTGAATAGGCTCTTAATCTAGAGCGTAACATCAGGTGGCGTCGTGATCAAGCGTTAGTTTATTCAGTATAAAAAAACATGGAGTAGATACTTTACAGCCTGTACTTCCCCGTTCAAGCAGGCCAATCCATGCAGCATCTGCTTTTGCTGGCTCTACCACTATAATTGTCGCTGTTTCAGGACGTATCCGGTTCCATAAATATAGATCACATGATAAATATAATTTGTTACACTGATAAATCCTAGAAATCGGTGGACGACCCTTAACTGTCTGAAGTTTGTATTTTTTCCATTCTTCTAAATTTTCCATTATATTTTCGTTTAAAATCCAAACCGATTAATGAAGAAAATGATTTACTTTTTAATGAATGCATAAAATAATCGTTTTATTGGCCAAGGGGGCCGGCCATAAGAAATGTAGCTAAAACCTATACAGTATTAACTACAGTCATACAGTTCGACCCCACATAACGTGGGAATAGGACAGGAGAAAAATAAATATCTACGATAATTTTACAACATTGTTTTAAAGTATTTGTCTGTTACGACATTTTACATTGATTATTTGAAGATGCTGAATCGAATTAGTAAAAAAAGGATTCCACAAATTCGTCTTGCTTTTTCTCCAGAAGGATCTTTTTAAACAAACATGCCCTAGCTACACACCCGAAAAAAGGTTTCGCGTCCGGTAAACGGTAAACAAACGTAAATAAAAAATGATAAATAAAACATCCCTGCCGTGCTAGGGTAGGAAAGGCCTAAAGAAACAGTCAATAAATGAATTTAAGTCTTTCATCAGCCGTCCCTGAAACGCGTCGGGTATCAAAATTTACCCTCCCTAATGAAATTTCCTTACCTCCAAATACAAACATTCAATTTATAGTCAACTCGACACGTTCCAATACAATCAACCTATGTACAATCCAAAGAATGGAAGTAAACACCGCTCGGGCCAAAGTCAAGTGGACCTAGCGTATAAGATTAATCAACACTGATTGGGTTAATCAAATATTTGGGACTAAAACCCACTTACGTACGTGGTCCTTTGTAATTCACCTTGTATTATAGTGGACAAGAACACGTGCCGTAAAAACGATAGCATCACTTCGCTAGATTAACTTCTGTTGGCTTGAACGATATTTTTATAGTAGAAGCTGGCAAACAAGCGGCTTACCTCATGCAAGGGGACCACCGAAACACAACATCCACAGTCTACAGTTACGAATACGTTGTTGGGATAGGGAGTCGGAATGGACAAGGAGAATGAGAGAATAAAGGGATAATAACATACAATATCTCACTGGTTTTACAGTTCAGTTTTCCAATACGACTTAGCGATCATTAATATTAGGCGACCCGATGCCGTTTGCTCCTAAGATAAGAACATTTGGGATTTTAGATTGTTAACCAGCTAAGTTTCACTTGTTTGGATTCTTATAATTTTTTTTACCGTGTCTGGAGAAATTATACTTTAAACTCTAAGGTAACATTTCTTTACATTCCAAAAGAAGCAAAATAGTTTTTTTTTATAAATACGCTTGCTAAATCTGAGAATCAAACTGGAAATAGTCTGTCAAAATAGCAGCTTCAATCATTAGTGTCATTGATAATGATCCAATCTATCTAACGAACATGCCGAATTGAATGTAGGCCAACAATAGGTCCCTATTGGATTTTGAAGAATATGATATTTGTAAGTTTTTTTTTTGTTTTAAATTCAAGACGGCAATCAAAGATTGTCCTTGATTGTAAATAACAAAACACATATAAATTTTTAATCAACAATCAAAAAATGTTTGTCGCATCGTAAAGTTGAAAACCGGTCATGGCACTAACTGTAAAAAGCCAGTTTGTTACATCCGTTCCCAGAAGGATTGGGGACGGTAAAAAACGACCGAGAGAATACACAGTGACGATCGGACGCCATGTTTGGCGAACTCACGCCTTTGAATGCTAACATTGGAAAATATAAAAGTTAAAAACTATAGATGTGATCTATTATAAGCTCTTTCTATATTTTTACTCACTAATATTTTTTACTAACCTAAAATCTTTTTCTGTCATCATTTACCTGCCAATACGTCCTTCCATCCTTCAACAATTATAGTCAATTTACATAAAAACTTAATAAATTATATACCTAAATCATCGTTATTAATAACTCCATCTATCGGTAGTAGTAACAAAACTTGAAAATCAGTGCAACGGTTTTGGAGATTAACACGATCAATTGCGAGACATGATGTAACAAAAAAAAATGTTTATTGCATTGTGAATCTAAAAATAATAGCCAGTAATTTCATAAGGTGTCACGTTGCATAGACTCCACTCCTTGCACCATGAATCACTAATCTCAAATACAGTTTCTGTACGTCTAGTAATGGCGTCGTACAACATTCACACCGTAGCAGATCAAAGGTTGATACCTCAGTCGTAGTAATTGCTCGTTGATTAATTTAACAGCCGATCGGTTAATTATCGTCCACGATCTAAAGTCGACGCTCTGAGCGACGGCATCGCCTGTTCATTGACGTTACTCAAACTTCTCGTTGAATGTGACAAATTGTTCGGTCTCCGATTGAATATACGATAGCACTTTGAGTTTGATATAACTGTGTCATTTAGCGTTCTTCTTGAAGTTAAAGCTTATTTAGGCACGCTTGACTTGGGAAGTAAGCTAGTGAATACGCGATGAGAGCGTTACGAAAAGTGGGATCGTTGGTTGTTTTAAATTTGGAACAGTTTCGACGAACTTTTTTTCATTTATTTCTATGTTTGTTAAGATAAAAGGGTTTTTTGTTCATTATTTATTATTAAATTATTGTTGAGCCTGATTTGAGTTTTCACTTCTGTCGGCAGTCCTTATGACTGCCTGTGTTTTTTTATATAAGCAAGTAAAAGGTTAGCATAGTATGAACGTGAGAAGAATGTCATGTCACAATGAAAGTTTTAGATATAGAGGGTGGAAATAAAGGTGAGTTAAGAAAAGATGAATGCATTGCGTGAAAAGTGACATTATTAAGAAGGGAGTGACGACTGAAATGATGGATCGTGTGTCGATTTGGAAGACGAACACCTGTTGTACCGACCCCACAAAAAGTGGGAAGGTAGATGATGGCAGGTTGCCTAATGTTTAGTAATTATCGCCGCCCATGAACATCCACACAACTAGAGGTTCTGTTGGCAGCCCTCCAAATTGGTGATGAAAAACTATAGTCTTTTTCAAACTGTATTTGAATTTGCACAATGTTAGACTTTATTAGTATGGATGGACCGTGTGAGAGATGATATGTGTATGAAGGTTGTGAATTCAGTCATGATGGTTTATACCCTCTATCAGCTTGTTGGTGTCGATTTAGCACTTCCTTATTAGATGACGCTGTGGCGAGACGTCGAAATCATTTTATTGCAGAAGTATTCAGTAGCTCACGGGCTTGTTTAAAAAAGAGGCTTAGGCTGAGCGCCCTCTGCACCCTGCCGTCTCGAGCCCGGTGTAGCTGTAAATTCCTCCCCTAGGCAAACAGTGACCTAACACTCAACACAAAAGGGCTTGTTTAGTTGTATAGTCAATCAGAAAGCGGTAAGTAGGTTCTGTGGTGTCTTTCGTTGTCATTTTGGTTGTTTCCGTACATGGTCGAGTCTTTTAGATATGGAAGAGAAGTGCATACTGCGCTGACCCCACATAGATGGGAAATGATCATTTAGTCTGTTCATTATAGAATAATGCTGGTAAGATTTAGCAGTTCAATTACATAAAATAAAGTATCTGCATAATCTTTTGAATTATATCTAACAGGTAAAGCAATAAAAAAAAGCTTAGAACCTAAACTCCACCTTTCTATGGGCGCATAACGTTCAACCAAAACACCACTTGTACTATCAATACAACAAAAAGTATACAACTTTTTATTTATAAATAAACAAACTTGACGACCTATAATCATATTCCCTATTCAAATTTTACACTGGGCCTTGTTTGAAATGTTTTCTCAAACATAGCATTTTGATTTAGTAATCATAGGCTGCCCGCTACAAGGGAGATAATAAGACGGCCTCTATTATACTTGATTTAAAACTACAATGAGATACAGCACGGTACGGCTCCTTACCACTTCAGTCCAATTATCAAACTCCAAGCATCCATTCACGGCGTGAGATTATATAGTTAAAGTGAAACAAATATTGTCTTAAGAAACTGTTTTATATTTAAGTACACGGTTCTTTTGATGAACAGTTGCTTTATTATTTATTAAAATACTATAATTAAAATCATTATGTATTCAACTCTCAACCAGAAAACTTTGATTATCTGAAGTTGGCTACCGAATAACGCGCACGCTGCGCACGGAGTGAGCGAGACGAGTGTACGATAACTAGCGCTATGACAGAGATAGAGCATGTCTCGTGCTACTGCAGAGCTATTCATAGCTATCTTCAGACACAATAATATTCACCCATATTCGTTAATTGTAGGTGCCGCCACCTATACCTTGTTTCACAGCAAGATACGATTTTTGTAAACAAAGGTTTTACGTTAAAATTCGTAAATTCCAAAATAATTTCGAAAACAGCTTTTTCTCATATTACCTATTCGGTAATTTCAGCCACGACCATCGAAGACCTAGGCACGTCCTCGACTCTCAAGATGACACAATAGGTATCGCTCAGGATAGGATAAAACATCTTGGAAGCCAGATCACAAACTATTGTCGCCGGCGAGGACGGCCATTGTATTCCCGATACGACCATATATAGAAGGCAGGGTCTTATACCCTATCAATGATAGAAGCGTTGCTGGAGTTTCTTTCGCCACTTCTGCTCCTAGCGCTGAGGCGTTCCTAATAGTAGTAATATTAGCTTTGGATGTTGTAACCCAATAATAGTAGAATATATTAATTGACTATAGACTGCAATTCAGATGAACGTTATATTGTAAGTGATAGTTGCGACACAAGAGTCTAATTATTTAACTATATGGTAAAATACGAGACAAAGAGGTTATGTTTGTGGTAATTAATTAGCTTTTATCATAATTTTAAACTGTCCGAGTTTCCCTAACTTTAGGATGATCGGTTGCCCGCGGTCCGAGTTCTATTATGTTGGGCTGTTTAAAGTAAATCTGTTGGATTTGTTTTATAATTAGCTGGCAGCCGACTTATTTATACATATTCGTGAGTTGCGCAGTTTGTGTTTGCAGTAAACGATCAATCGAGTTTTTTTTTCTTGGATTTCGGGAGTAACAATAGATAACACAATTTCAACGCAACCATTTAGTTAATGGACCAACACACCTTCGAGTGGTCCAACTGCTGGATGCGGTTTTTCTGTTGGCCGCTATGGTGGTCCGTCTCTATTCCAACCACGTCAGTTGACTGGCCGCTTAAACGAACCACCTATGCACCCAACCCCATATGCGAAGGAGCGCTAAGATATAAAAGTGGACAAAAGAATTTTAAATAAATTATTTCTGTACAAGTCGTACAGAATGCGCTCGGTTTCCGGCCAGCCAATGAAACGTCACAATTTAAATATAGAAAAGTTTTAAGCCGAAACGGACATATTTAATTACTTGTTAAGGCAACCCATCTTATATTACTTATAACAATAAGATCCATTTTCCTGTAAAACCATTTTGTATTTCAAAGATAAGCGCGTTGCAACTGGGTTTAGAAATACACGACCAAAGAAAATTGGAGAATATCAATTCTACTGTCTGCGGTTTTACGAAGCCGTCGTTGTCTAAAGTTTCGATCAACTTTACACAACTTGGACATGTCTCCCTTTAGAGGTTTGTCTATGTTGGGAGTGCCGGAGTTCATTTAAATTGCTACAGTTGATTAAAAGTTACGATGTGCATTTAAAGTTCAGGTGATTAGTTGAAATTATATTTAATTTATCTTTTGGTTGTTTTAAAATTATTTATTTGATTGACAATGGCAGTGGTAATAGACGTCATGGACACACAAAATAGATCTAATTTGTGATATATTAAGAAAAGGCAATATCAAAAGTATTGATGTGAATGATAGAACAGATATGTGTCAGTCAATTTACCTGCAGGTATGAGGATGAATTTTTCCTTATTAACAAACACAGCCCCGCGGTTTCACCCGCCGTACAATTAAATTTAACCGACCAATGTCCAGCCAAGATGAACCATATGTAATACGATTAATTATTTAGATCTGGGGTCAACTTACATTAGATTAAAATTAACTCTCCTTACAAACTCTCATTCCCTACTTTAGACGTTTAGGGGGTGAAATTATAAAAATCCTTTCGTAGTGCTCGTCTACGTAATAATGGAAATCGCTGTGCAAAAATTTACGTCTCTAGTCAGTCAGTTCTTTGTATATTACCCTGTATGTTACCCTGGTTGGGTAGAAGATATACCAGGTAGGAACAAACTAAATCCGTACGAGTCTAGACAATGAAATAACACCGTTAAAATTAAATGAAGGCTCCGATACTCCGAGATATCTTGCGTTCGGATGCAACGAACGTTACACCTCACGAGGGGGTAGGTTAAAAATATCGCAGTAGTCTCAATATTTAAACTTTAGTCTGTAAAACTCGGTCGTCCTGATTGGATGAGTGCTCCCGTCCGTGTCGTGAATTTATATCCGGTGTTCAGTTAATTTTGTTAGTAGTAGAATTTATTTGTGCTCTTATATTAAGGTAAGAAATTGTTTTTACAAACATATTTTGCGTATGATATACAACTGTCTGTAATAGTTTGTTGATGAAACCAAAAATTTATAAAAAAAGTTTTATATGCAGACTTTTATTCTATTTATTATTTATCTCTGGTTTTTATTGTCTTTTCTGTTAACATAGTCAATTGTCATATATTAATGACAGAAGTATACGAGCGAGTATATGTAACAACTTTTTACAGGCATATCAAAACAAATCTATGAAATATGCAATATTATTAGTATTAGTTATAAAATGTAAGTAATGTGCAATATCTACTGTTTAGCCAAAATGGTTATTCAGTATTTTTATTATTATGGTAATAACTTTCTTGTTTATTCAATCAAAGAACTATAGTAGGATTTAGTACATTTTATAATGTTGTTAATGGTATAAAAAGCTAGAAACCTCGTTTGGATGCGCTTTACGATTGGGGGAAGAAACTTGAAGTTGCAATTTTTTAACTTACTTTTCACTATGCAAAACTGACATACTCACATAAGGTTAGCAAGGAATGACCGAAAAAATACATTTTCTTTCAAGGGAATGGTGTCGGGGGAAAAGCGCCAAAGAAGAAAACCAGCCGCTTAATATAATTTTTTTACCACTATACCTACACCGTGCTAGCCACGGTTTTACAGCGATGTTTTTATGCATATTTTGTAGCTTTAAGTAGAAAATAATTAAACGAATGCTTGCAAAAGTGAGTAGTAGCGTTGGCAAGCGACGTCCAATGAGAACTTATATTAATCAGATTAGTGACATACTAACGAAGGGCGACTATCCCTTACCGACGAGCATGTATAGATGTAGAAGAAGCGAGCGAGGTGTGCCAGGATCGCGTCAAATGGAAATCCATGATCTTTGCCTACCCCTCTGGGTTACCGGTTTGATCGCATATTTATTTTATTTTATTCTGTACCATTCTTTTTTCACGAGTGTAGCATTTGTTACAAATAAATTTAAGTAAACTTAAATAACTGGGGATTACAGTCGGAGTTTTTAGCGCAATGTAATTATTGTGAATCCGAAACCTTTATTTTACCAACTTCTGCAATAAACTTTGTAGTCAACCATTATTACAAGTTAAACGCCGCGGAAGCGCGTAGCTGCAAACTCTATGGATTTAGTTTTTTTTCTAGTTTTAGTTTTTAATATACGATTTAATAGGAAATTATTTCCATTGCAGATGTAAACTTGTACTTATAGTTTTATAAATTCTCGTATTTTAATTAAACAAATTTAAATTTTAAATAAAATATTCTAGTTTATTTATTGTTGGATTTCGGGGAAAAAAACTTTAATAGCTGTTCATAGTTCTAGATTGTTGGGGATCTTACACTTAATAAATAGCAAAATTACAAATACAAATTAATTTCCTTTTGTAGGAAAGAGGAGTTTTGGTATCTGCTTCGAGAAAAAGAAGGCCTGTAACACTAAAGATGAGATTAAGGCGGACCAGCGTGAGCTTCATGTAACATACGCGGGATCGGGGAAAGTGAACACTCTTATTCTCAGAGGCGTAGGCCCACTTGGGGTCACTGCGCCATTCTATTTAGTTAGACATGGAGGTGATATTGAAAGGGTGCTAAGAGGGTAGGCCTACGATGTTTTTCTAGCATAAGGGACGTAGCTTAATATATAAGTGATTATATAAGGAAGGAAGGAACTGCAGATGCGTGTGGTTGGGGATAGATAATTCCACAGCGCAGTCGTGCGATGCATGAAATAACGTGAAAATCGCACGGTAGTGGAATGTCAACCATCAAGATTGTGTGGATGGCAGTTGGAGCTCTGTCGTGATGAGCGTTGATGCGATAAACTCGCTTGCTGGCTTGCCGTATTCTATCATTAAACAACTTAATTTATCTTGAATCAGTATTACCTATGCATTAAAACACGAACTATTTTAAGGTTTAGTTTATAATATTAATTTTTAATCATACTTTTTTTGTTCCAGTTGACCCCACATAAGACGTCGTCGCGTGCGCTCGATGTGAAATAAATCAAGCAACACCGAACGATTTATCATCCAACTTAAAAAGTGTCCGAAAATAAACATGGCGCTTAAATTCAATGCGGCCGTAACGAAAATAGAACCGATCGCCGCGTCGTGTAGGGGAGGCTGAACTTCCGTTCAAAATGTGAAATTATAAAAATAGCCAGGATATCCCTATGCTAGTGAGCAACGGAAACGCTGTGTAGTCGGCGCAAGAGACAAGTATGACAAACTATAAGAGTAGATTGCGGGTCACTAGTAGGTGTGCGCAGCCTTTATTCCTTCTTCTACGGACTAGGATGTGTTATCTAGTGTTATTGACAGTGTTCGGTGCCTGTAGTGGTTATGTTGAACAGAAGTTTGCGATGGAACCCCAAGATCAGGTAATTATTTACTTATTGTACAACTACCACATCCCTACTAATATTAAAAGTGAATGTAAGTTTGTTTGTATAATTAGTGGTACCCGGGCGAAGCCGGGGCGGGTCACTAGTAACTTTATAAATACTAGATTAAGCCTTAAGTTGGTTAAAGTATCGAATACGTTTAAGATTACTTTATTTGCTTTAGGGTCTGTTTCATAAAGTGCTGAATATGACTTATAAGTTAACTGACACATAAAACTTCTCGTTAATATAGTTTGCGCTTATGTGTCAATTTATTACTTGTTAGTTCAAGATGGCAACATCGAATTTTGACGTTTCGAGTTACAAATCATGTTTGTTACGTATTGATATATTATAAATGCATAAAGTTATATTTATGAAAAAAATAAGAAATCGATTACTTTACTTTGAAACGAAACGTAAGACAAATGTCATGGAAATAAATAATCTGCCAAATAACTATAACCACCCAAAAACAGTCTTAGCTGACGGATGATCCAACCTATAATTTACTTGGCACTTTATTTACCAGTGCTTATTTGGAGGTTGTGAAATGCCAACAATGACTTTACACGCCCGGTAAGTTGTACTCAGGTCTTTACTTGGACATTGTAAAACGCTCCCTTAAGTTACTAAAGTTTTGTAAGTGATTACGAAGTAACCCCGGAAGTAAATAATGTTGTATTGAGTATTCGTTCTGGCAAAAGACAATTCTTTAAGTTTTGCTTTGAGATTTTGTTGTTTAAAACAATTAACTTGAAAGGCATGAAGTATATATATATATATATATGCTTTGCATTATTTTTTTATTAAAAAACATATCACACATTAAAGACTGCTGACAATAAAATAATTACATTACCCAGCACTAATATCTAGATTGCAACACGATTAAAAAGACAATAGTTTATTTTAAAAGTTGGGACACCCGGACTACTTATTTACGTTTATAAATTCGATTACAAAGGATGATAACGTAACGTTGCAAACAATAGAAAAATTAACGTCCGCTTTCTGAAAGGTTTGTTAATTTTTAATTCAAATTTTATATGTTCCCGGTCAAATCGATTACCAATTCCAAAAGGACTTAAAAAAACTGTTATTGATCAAGCTCCCAGCAATCTGACATTTGACAGGATTTTTGACATTTATCTAACAAATTTGACGGTAATCAGGCTTTCAGAAACCGGATGGAAAGCTTGTGTCAAATTAAATGTCATTCTGGGTCTAATTCATCGAAATGACTATATAAATGAAGGTAATGGCTTTATTGTAGCATCCGAAAATATATGTAATGCCGCAGCCTCGGACAGATTGTTATTTGTGGCATAACATTCACGTCCGTAATAACTTATTTTATAAGGCTTTGTTACGAGAGGTTGTATTGGGTAACACCTTAATTGTGACGCAAACAAAACAAAGATTTATACTTTACAATTACTTACGGGTTCCGTGTTTTTGTTCATTTTATAATTTATGGCACGTCTTGAAATTTTATATTCCAGTACAGTAGTTTTTTTGTATCTGTTGGTCTTAAAGATGCATTTAGTTGAGTTGCCGTCAAAACACCCCCAGTGTTTACGTCTTTTAAATCATAAAAACCAATATATGTAGGTATGCAATTCTTGCGTAATTCGCTACTGGCGATTCTTGGTACGTAAGAATATGTGGATGACAAATCAAACTGCAGAACTATTTACCTACAACCTACCCTGATTTATCTCGCCAACCCTCTTATGATCAATATACAATGTATAATGTTCATAAAGAATTGTATGTATGGTATAAATTCCTTATCCCACATTTTGTACTAAAATCTTTGTTACTTTTTTTTTCACTAGCATTCCTGTCAAGCTAAAAGACATGTCAAATCGATTTCGTTTTCTATTTGTAAGAAAATATTGATCATGCTTCTAGCAACTAAAATTACATTTGATCGGACATTTGACTAGGTTGCTAATTTTTCCGTTGATCAGCCTTCCAGAAACCGGGTGTATAGCTCTTATTGTATCAGTAAGAACATACAACAAAGTGTCATATGATATTACATTACCGCACCGTACAAGTATTATAAGCTAGATATAAAATACTATAATCGTATTTTAATACAATTTTTTAGTTCAATATAAATAACATGTTTATATTGTTGCTCTTTGTTACATGTTTAACAATATATATCAAATTATAGACAGCGGTCGTGGGGTCCCGAGTGATATTGCCATGCCGGGTGGAGAACAAGGTGGGTCAGCTCCAGTGGACGAAGGATGACTTTGGTCTTGGTCTGCATCGAGACCTTAGTGGATACGATCGGTACAAAATGATTGGAAGCGACGAAGAAGGTTAGTCTTAATACATATATCATTATATTGGTCCTTTACTCTTAGATTGTCATTACATATTAGACGAATTCAGCCAGACAGGAAGTTGCTGAAACTGGAGGACATATTGTGGAAGGTATTGGAGAAGGCCTGATATAGGCCGATGATTATTTTGATGATTCCATATTTAACGTCATATCCTATTAGAACTTAAATTGTGATGCTTACATACCAATTATATAAGGTCTAAAAAATTAGACAGATTATATGAATTACCAAAATTTCAAACCATCATAAATGACCTAGAGACGTACACGGACTGCAAGTGTCAATATTTCACAAAATAAATGTTCATTTTATATAAGGGTCAAACGAACATCTGTACCTTATATTAAGTGATCTCCCAATTAACATCTTTAAGATCAGAAGAGGTCTGGCATTACCGTTTATTTTCGGAAAGTGACCTTAAGAAATCCTTAGTCGTAATGGTTGTGAAATACCGTTAGTAGATTAAATGAACGTTGAGAAATATTTTAAATAGATTTTGTTTTAAACCTGCTTATTTATGTCGGTACTCTAAAAGTTATAACTATTACAAAATATCAAGTACATTACAACAAGTTTACTGTTCACAGGAGACTATTCCCTGGACATAAGAGAAGTGACATTGGAAGATGACGCCAAATATCAGTGCCAAGTCAGTTCTGGACTAAGAGGTATGTTGTTTTGTACATTTGCTTAATATAAATTATCTTACCTCGTTACAAGCACAAAATTAAACAGATTGTCTTAGCGGATGTTCTTCAATTAGCGTAATCCGGGCGAAGCCGAGGCGGGTCACTAGTGCGTTATATGCCAACAAATCTTTCCTTATTATATGAGTATGGACATGTCTAAGATTATTTACAAACAATTAATCTTTGTTAAAGCCAAATTAATTATTTTCATGAAAAGTTTCTTAGTATTTGAGTAAATTGGAGTGTAATATAAAACGCCTTTAAATTGATGAGAAATACGAATTCATTTGATGAATTGTTTAAAACTTTATTGCAAACGATATCCTCCGGAATTTATGACAACAATTATATAGTTTCTGCTTAATTAGGGCTTTTACAACTGATAGCCTAAGTTAGTCCACTGTTAGTCAACAAAGTTAACTTATTTGTACTAATTAGACAATTAACGTATATTGTAGTATAATTTGGATTACGAGCAGATCACCTTAACAGTGGTGGAGCCCGCAACAACATCTGTTGCACGAATTGGCCGGCGACCGTGAAGTACCATGAACTCACAGAAAACAGGCGTGAAGTACAAGTACTCTGCGTTACGTCTGATAAGTGAGGTGCCGGAGGCCTAAATTCAATCCTCTTCCCCTCCCCACCCTTTCCTTATGAGGATAGGATGAGAACGGGAAGACTATTGGACGTAGAGGGGGTAAACGGGAAAAGGAAATATCCTTTGTCCTGTCTATGCCCTCCTCTGTCCATTAATAGTAGGCAACTCATCTGCAACACATTTGCTTGTTGCGGATGTTTATGGGTAGCGTTCACTTAACACCAGGTCACCATCTTCCTTAAAAAAACCTGATATAGAGTAAACATCTATAACATAAGACGAAACCTCAGGCAACAGCTAGTTTATAGTAATTTCATAAAATTACTTGACAAGATTTGACGCTGATCGTAACAACTCTAGTGGTATTCAGAAAATCATAAATATAGAAATTCCTTGGCAGAATAACTGAGAATATTTCCTTTCTTATACAGACAATACTCCCGGGTACAATAGTATTGGTTATTCGTAAGATTTGCTGTTATCTATTGACTTCGTTTACAAAAGGTCACAAATAACTTGAAAATAAAGTTATTGGAATTATGTTCCTTATCGCGCGGCTCACAAATGTGAACTAGACGGAAGGAACGACTTTGTATGTTCGTAGTTTTATGATATATTCCTTGTATATAAAACCTTAACTGTTACGATTAAAGTTGGTTTTGTAGTGCGCATCGGGCGCGAGCCTACGTACCCGGTCAGGCGAACCCCCGCACACCCTGCGCCCCAATGCGTATCCGCAGGGGAGTCGGCAAGTCAATCAGTAGTGTTCCAAGTAGATCACCTGGCGGATTAGATATGGGCCTCCTCAAAGGTTTTCAAAAAAGACTCAGTTACTACTTAGATTATATTTACACGTGAATTATGCTACAAATTCTATTAAAATATCACAAAAATGTTTTCCCTAATTCTGAACAAAGCGCTTGGGGTACAAAATACAATATTCTTACATAACATTGTTTTGGTCGATACAACTTGGTAAATTGTGTTTGTTTTAATAAATTGAAAATCCTTTCGCTCATTTCTTTTATGCTGTCATTTATTTCTTTCCTTTTCCTTTTACAGTGGATATTTCTTTTGGCATCGGCCATATTAGTAATGGAAGTTTCGTTCACAGCGTCGTAATTTGCTTTTAATATTTCTTTTACCCTTTTTTTCCATTCTGCGGAGTGTTCTATGTTCAATTTATTTGCATCTGCGATTAGCCAATCTTATTGAAATGTTCCTTTGTTTCGCTGATTTCGAACTTTCAATTTGGCGTTTTGTTTTTCAATTTGGCAAAAAGATTTTCGATTTAATTGAGCAGAATTCGTCGGTTAATGAATAAACATTTCTGTCTCGACAGGATTAAAATCTTGTATTGAGTTTTGTTCTAATAACTTTCAAATTTTAATTTCCCCTATGTTGCTCTAAAGTGATAGGTTCGTCAGCATGTCATATCTCAGTACGCTCAAGGCTAGATTAGATGTTGGGATATCAAATGTTGATCCAAACCTTGTACCCCCTCGGCTTCGGTCTTTCTGTGACAATAGAAATCGTATAATTGGCAATCTCATAATAAATACTTTAGTCGATTCAGCAAAAGATTCCGCCATTCAGATGTTAGCGAAAAGGTCTGAGAAATTAATTTACATAAGCCTTTGTGAACAAATGCCAAATCTTTTGATAAATTCACTTTCTATTTCAATGTACCCACTTTGAATATTCTTATCTTAAATGGAAAGGGTTCTTAAGGACTATTCAGCTTTTGTTGTTAACTGGTACTTCGATAATATAAAGTAATTAAAAAACTTCCTTAACGATATTTCATTTAAATTAATTTATATAACTTAGACGGACGAAAGGAATACCATCATAATATAAATGTATTCCTTAGGACCCATGTCAATCTATAACTGATGAGATGCTAGATGAATTGATGTACAAATGTGCAAAAAGAGAAACTGATTGGCCATTGTTGATGACGATACTGCATTTCAAAAGATCTTGTTGTATGTTCAGGCGCGCCACTGAAAATTTTACACCAGATGACTTTTTTTTGTGGGTGCGGGAAATGCCACCTTATGCACGCCCCCTGTTCGGGGCTACAAGGAGATCTGTGGGGCTCTCCCACCGAGGTGGGCCTACCCACTAAAAAAAAACCACACGCGTTTCCTCATGACCATTGTGTGGGCGCCACGGGAGCATGACAAGCACGTGACACCGCGACGCCCACTGGCCGCCCCGGGATGGGGCCCCGCTCTGCGCTCTTAAAAGGGCGCCGCGCCCTAAGATGGTCTGGGGCGCTCCTAGCAAACGGCAAGGTTCGGGAGTCCAGGACCTCCCCCGCTGGCGCCGCCTTGAGTTTTTTATAGAGGTTCACTCCCCGCAGCCTCCGTCTTGAAAAAAACAGAGGCCCGTGGTGCCAGCGTCGCGGCTTACGCGAAATGCAACTGCAAGGGGAAGGTTAACCTCCCCTCGCAGCCCCACCGCCACCGGTGCGACCCCACTGAGTCGTGGAGGGCAGGGCGAGTGGCACACTGCAGTGCCAATACTCCTCTCCCTCCGCGACTCACCCTCACTGCGGGGACGAGTCCTGCAGCCCTTCTGCGCGCTCGAAGGTGGGCTCCAATAAGCCCACCCCGAGCGGACCTCTCTGGCCTTTCCTGCCTCACGGACTGGCCTTGGGTTCCTCTTAGTTTCACCTTGGGTGGCTCATACCCACGGTTACTAAGCTCCACCGCCACGACAAGGTGGGAACCAGATCGGGGGAACGCCAGACGACTATGCCATGTATAGTCAACTGACGTTAAGTATTCTTTCTACTGACGAGAAATATGAGCTTTTACAACTTATTATGATGGGCAAAATCGCAGGAAAAAGACACGCTGCGAAACATCAGGAAGTGGGCCAGTATTGCGCAGAAGATCTATGTTGCTTGGTTCAAGATAGCGATTAGTTCGCTGAGCTGACGGCCAACTTCTAATAGTGGGGAAGCACTCAGAGGTGTATATATATTTATGAGACCGACAAAATACATAAGTTAATGAGATTGGAAAATTCATCCGATGCGAAAGCTCAAACCGAAGTTAACGATAAGAGTCGTGTGCCGGCAGCCTTACAAACTAATTGGATGCTTCCGTTTATGTAAGCTCTCGCTTAAATAGCTAATATTTTTAGTACAATAGATAATCTGGGAGCATTCCGATATATGTATGTAGATTGTAACAATCGCTTGGGTACACATAACGAAACATAATTCCATGAAAGAGGAGCAGAGAAAGCCAAATTTTTCACGGTCGATTTACCTCTGGGCTATCACATGTTCAAATAATATAGCGTAAGGCTAAATAATTTATTCTGACAAAGCATTCCTACAAATGTGTTTCTTTTGCTTTATGTTTAGTTTAACTTCGGAAATACTCGGAACTGATAAAATCCGTAAAAATAATTAGTTTTAACTGTCATTTATCTACTCTAACAGTGTATCATGAATGATAAAGACAATACGGGTAAATCCTATGGAATAACTTTGCTCGTAGTGATAATACAATGCAAACTTATAACTCATATTGATAGAATTGATTTTAAAGAAAATAAATTCAGCTCGCTAGCTGTAAATTCAAGACCTAGATATTCAATGTGAAAGTTACAAGAACTTGACAAAAAATTGTGACGAAAACTTTTCTCTCCTCACTGCATTGCAGCGATCGAGAAAAAGTTTGCTGTGTAACAATGTTTAATTTTTTTATTTGTTGCATTTTTATTGTCGTAATAAAATTTAACTGTGATTATTACTCTAAATATACGAACGTATTCTAAGACAACAAAATTATTAAATTTCCACGGGACATTATTAACTAAATGAAACGGCTTCATTCACGCGTGGTGTTGGCACCGACAAGTTTTGGACCCGTCGGAGTTCCTTCAGGGGTTCTTCTCTTTCGCGCTCGGTCGGTCCGTGCAAGGCGGGGTGCGACCAAATTTAATTATTTAGTATCTTAAGCAACACAGGAAAGTTACTAGACAACTACTAACTCGACATTATTAAACCTTTAGATAATAAAAAGATAACAAGGGAACAAAAAAACATTGTTGTTTATTCATCGATAAACGCTGGTCTATTTAGGAACGCAGTACAAATTCAAATATTATTACAAGAATATGGGTAGTAGTATAAAAACATGTTTATTAATTTAAAATCGACCAACTAAATTCGCGAGGGGTGGTGGATAAATTAATAAGATCCTCAAATAAAAAGAAGAGTGTGCTTAGTCTAACTATTTACAACAGTTGATCTACCTGGGCTAGTGTGTTTCGAGAGACGCTACGGAACAATAAAAATAAAAAAAGACAAAAATAGGACAAGAATTATTATTAAATTAGGTAAACAATAGAAATAAACATAACAACTTTAAATATACTTGACACCTCATGTCACAATTATACAATATGAACTTCTCCAGTTTTCTACAAATAGTTTTCTACGTTGGAAACTTTTAGCACCGTACCAAAGTTTGTAAGTTAAATAGTGCAAAGTTGTACAATTTTGCCGCAAGCCAGTTACCCATTGTGTTCAGTGTTTGATAAAAAAAAAGTTTTGCTATCATTAGCTCCGTTCTATTTACCCTATTTGTTTTGTAGACTGTTAAAGAAGAAAAAAGAAAAGATTTCGTTGTCTTGACAACTTTGCGGACAACTAGGTGGCCACCTGTTACGTTCTAAATCTCTACCCTTTATTTTTTATGATAATCTTGTCTTTTGTTTTTAAATATAACTCTTACTTGACACATTGTTTTCGTAAATTCGTGTCATGTGAATGTTTCCGCCATTGTAAACCCACGGTTATACTATTGCTATTGATAACCTTTTTACGTTCTTTAATATTATTCACACTTCTTTTTACTTTTTTGGCAAATAAAATTTTATTTATTTTTATGAATTAAATTATTTTTGTTAATTTTACTAACTTATACTATACTAATATAACGTTTAAGTACCTCTACCCACTGCTTTTAATATTTTATTGATTACCCTAAATACACAATACAATTGACGATCAAATTCTTGTGAAAACAAAAGCTATCGCTGTAAACAAAGGACACCGGCATTTACGACTACAAATGTATATTCTCGTGAAAAAAATTAAAACTCTTTTGTACAGGGGAACCTGCAATTAGGTCCCGATACGCCCGACTTTCGGTCCTCGTCGCACCTGAGCCACCCAAAATACTGCAAGGGAATTTCTTCTCTACAGCTGAAGACAGAACAATCAAATTGGAGTGCGTGTCTGTCGGTGGGAAGCCAGCGGCTGAGGTAAGAATTGCTTGTATCTATAGGTACGCCTATAGGCGTTGATACCAAAATTAGAAACAGTATCAATATTAGAGTTCGACTGTACCTTTTTAAATTCCTGTTCTTCGTTTACCGATACTAAACTATGCTATTCGTGAATGTTATTTCCAAAAAGGAGTTTAAGAGCGCTCGTAGACGCGTTACCATTTTTTTTGCCCCATTACTACTTGTACTACTCATAGTAATAATATTTCATGCAACTTTTCCTTACACTTCCTCACGCCGAATTTCTGTGGCATTATTTTTATTACCATAACTTATATTTAGTTAGATGATAACAAAGTTAATAATGTGGAGTGAGTTTGAACGAAATTCACAAAGACAACTCAATGAGGAGTTTGCCAAGTTACATTTCTCAGAATAACGTACGCTTGTTGGAAGTTATGTTCCTTTGACATGACTTTACGAGTTAACTTTGACCGTATAAGTTACTTACCAGACTAATTAGTATGAAAATGAGAGCAATATACGGAAAGATAAATAAATAGCCGACCAGTTTATAGTTTTAGCGAGAGCTGACTTTGGGTACCATCGTGAAGTATAAAGAGACTGGAATATAAATGCTTCTACTTTAATTATAACTGCTTGTTAGTTGATACTGACTAATAGCGAAAGCCTCTTAATACGAGATTTAACAGTGGCATAGCCCGCAACATCAACAGTTGCATGAATCGGTTAGCTCGACCAATGAAATACCGCGACCCCTCAGAAGAAAGACACGGAGTAGAGGTGATGAGCGAAACCTCTTTTCCTTCCCATTTCTTATAAGGAAGGATGGGGAGGATTTGGGGGCTTGGGAGGGAGGTGATGAATATGAATAGGTAATATAATATTTTCTGTTTGTCTGCAACTCATAGCGCAGATGCCTATGGGTAGTGGTAAGTTCATAACGGGTAAACCGCTTGCTCGTTTGCCACAATCCTCTATAAAAAAGGAGAAAACACTCAATACAGCCTGCTCGTTTGCCTTTAAAAACCTCTAGTACCGTACAGGGTATATCGTTGTAAAGTAGAATCAAATTTTTAACGCTTTTTAAAGTTTGAACAACCTGAGCATTCTGTTAATGGATAATTTTCAAAGTTTCTCTCTGTCTGAACGTTAAAAAAGCTACCGGCTCTGAATTAAGTACTTGCGAACTCTTGGTGCCTAAATTAGCAAGTACTAGTTAATTACAATTGCTCAGAACTTCTTCCTTCGTCTCGACTTCCCTCGAGATTTATTAATTGTCAGCCCCATTTGTTTTCTCATTGTTACGATTGTTTATTTGACTTTTGCTTCAACATTTTATTTAAAGTGATGCTGTTCATTTGTTTCTTCTTTAACCACGTTACGTAATATTTGGTAGGGGAAAATTATATACACGCGAACCTATCGTAAACAACGTGCTCAACATGCGTCAGCGACAAGCGTCAGCAACATGCTTCTTTGAATTTGGAACAGTTTCGACAAGCCTTTTTAACGGCTTTACTCACGTTCGTGTTTCTTCTCGGTATTTTGCACTGGCAAGTTTCGATCGCAACCTGTCTCGCACAGTGCGAATTAATCCCGCTCACCCTGAAGAAGGACTTCCGACAGGTCCGAATCTCGTCGGAAGAAAATACCGAAAAAACGCGAATAGTTTTGAACCTTTTTTCATTTATTTTTCTTGTATTCAATTTTGAATTTTATTGTTAAGATCTAATTCTTTTTGTAGTATTATCGCACCTTCCCACCTATTTTGAGTCATCTCTGTGAGCAGTCCTTACTGGCTGTGGTTTTTTTCTAAATAAACGTTTAATTGAACGATGTCAAGTTTATTACAAACAAACTAACGTCATGTTTACCACCTTTTTATTTGTAAAAAGGTGGCATAACTTTCATCAATCTGACAATAAATTACGATGGCATGAAAATGTATTTTCATCGGTCCTCAATGAATACGCAAAATTATATTTTAACCTGACGTTTGAAAGCGGGGGAAACAAAAAGAGTATGTTACATACCTGTGAAACATATAAGCGTATTAATGAACAGATTTTCCCTCCGCAGATGACTAGTCTGAAAATATTATCATATAAAAAACAAAACCACATTTATTTTGCTTAAAATATTTGAAAAATTCTTATTCTTCTTAGGCTCGTTAATGTTATAGAAATTCAATTCATTTCCGTTGGAATAGAGTTAATAGGCATATCTCCCCGGGATCGGATACAATTAGGATTTTAATTGAATATCATGTCGCGAGGCTCGGGGATCCCATTGAGACCGCATCCAGACTCACTGAAATATTAATGGAAGTGCATAAGTAATTTGCAACTAAATGTTTTCAATAAACAACTAAACGTTAATAGGACTTCTCTAAGCAAATATACGAATGTCTAAATATATCATCAGTATTGTCATCTTGGTTGAGGGAATCAAGGAAGGAATAAAGACGTGCAAATAAGATTGTGGCAACAAATTCCGGAAATGTGATCATTTAACAATTGGACTATTTTAGTTTGTTGCTTGGAGAATACGTACCTAGTGAGCCAAGCCGCACAAAGAGTACGTACAAGCAAGTAATATTCCATGCGAAGATAATTGGTTTTAAATAAATAAATATACCTACCTACATCTACGCATACATAATCGTCCGTTACGGTTACTCCTTATATCACTCTCCTTTAGTATGTCACTAGTCTGATCGATATAAGTTGTAGGAATAATTATATGGATGGCGGGCACTCCTCGACATTTCCTGCCTCGCACAGCCGCGTTGTGGAACGGTCTATCCTCGGCGGTGTTTCCAAACCAGTAAGACTTAGGGTCCTTCAAGAAGCGATATTTTTCTTAAAGGCCGGCAACGCTTCTGCAGTTCCTCTGGTGTTGCGGGTGTCCATGGGCGTCGTTGATCACCTGGGTGTTCCCGCCGTTCGTTTGCCCGTTTTCTTATAAAAAAATATGTTAGGTATACAAGTTGTTAACATGTGAAGAAACAAAATATTTAAGAGTTTCTCGTCAACTAGACGATCGCTTATTCGCTTTCTTTCGCTTCTCTTCTCTTTAGTATTAACAGCGTTCCTCAGCGTCTCTTATCTTTATATCCATGTTGCTTTTAGGGAGAAATTTAAATGTTTTTTTTTGTTTCAGATCACGTGGGTGGACAGTAACGCCGGAGTTATAACCCAAGGTGTTACAAACACGGTGGAGCCGCTATCGGACGGGCACAGATTTACGGCAAGGTTTGTGCCCTGTTTTAAATTTTTATCTTAGAAAACATATTTATGTTGTGTTACCCTAATACTTTCCTTTATTCAATGTTTTAACTCAACTATAACCGAATATCCACAGTAAATTGGTTATTTAAATAAATACGATATAGACTTTTAACTTATCTGAGCAGTGGAGAACGTTATCTCTTGGAAACAGCGTACGGACGTTCGGACATAGCGTAGCTTCGGAGTTTGATTTTAAAGGGCAATAGTTCGGGTAATATTAAAGTAAATATCGCTCCCCATCAATATCCGCAACAATTAGCAATAATTAGAAGAATTAAAGATGCGTTGGAATTAGTGTTGCGGAAAACAAGAGGAGAGAACGAAAGAAAGAGAGAGAAGATATGGAAAAGGAAAAAGAAGGGACGTGGCTGTCTTTTTCTTCTATTATTGAAGAACGAATGAAACGATTAAGCTGTTCACCAAATATTAAGTGACCAGTGCTCATAGGCCACTGCAATTTGTTTTAAATTGCAAACGCGTTGCCTAACTTTAATAGACAGAGGAATAAGCAAACTCATGTCCTTTTCATCTCAACCTATTCTTATTAAAAACGGTGATGGATGAGGTCCAGGACTAGGTCGCCGAAGATTCATTCGCAAGATTAAACCCAGAATACTTCTATCTGCTATTAGGTCGCGGTATTTCATAGGTGAACTTGTACTTTACACTACCATCATTCCCATTGTTACAACGGTTTCTAGAACTGTTATTTTTACTGAATGTTTTACTTTTATTTAAACTCTAGTAAGTCCGGTACTTCGTATTTCAAATATTACTTTTTTCATAATGCAGGTCTATTTTGAAACTGACTCCGAAGCAGGAACACCACAATCAAACGTTCACGTGTCAAGCTCAGAACACGGCGGATAGGGCGTACCGGGCCGCCAGTATACAAATAGAGGTGAGTTTTTTTTTAATCATTCAATCAAAGAGGTTTTAGTCATTTCTATTTTTAAAAATAAATAATGGTTGTTTTGCATTATGACCACGAAGTAAAATTAATATTATGAAAAACGCAGTTTATCAATTTATGTTGCAAAAGTGAGTGGTAACGTAGGCAGAGGACGTCCAATGAGAACTTATATCGATCAGATTAGTAATATACTAAAGAAGGGCGATATAAGGAGTACCCGTAACCAACGAGCATTTATGTGTAGATGCATGATGTAGCACAAGCGAGAGAGGTTTCCGACCGCGTCATATGGACATCCATAATTTCTGCTTACCCCTCTGGGTTACGTGTATGAGTGCATATTTAATTTATAGGTGAATTATTATTGAAAATTCGTATTCAGAATGTGACTTTTCAACCTCAGCTTTGCAAGCAAGCGTTGGCTGTCACGGCCGCGCCGGCAGACGGTCTTATGGCATCGTTAGCGGTCGGTATATCAGGCAAATTGTTCTATTTTACGTCTCGTCGCCTGGCAAAGGTCTTTGTTGGGGAGGCTCGAATCGTTAAGCCTTGTCATACTTCGGGGCTTGCCCGCCATTCCTTTCTGATTAAATTTGTTGCCATTTCCAAGACTACGTAGCTAATTCGAATTAACAATTTAGATGCCTTTGTACGTAATGTCTCGTCTTTTAACGTAACTTTCGTGTTACTGATTTTATTTAAAGTTAATTTTTCCATTATTTTATATTATACAAGTTGGAAGCTACCAGCTTCTATAGTTTTTGCTTCTATTTTTACAATTATCGGATATATATCAGTATATAGATGATTCTTTTATTGTGTAAACAAAAATATTAACATATTATAAAAAAAATCAACCCTCTCTCTTTTACACCCCTACAACCACACACAATTTACAATAGCTCAGTTATGAGCAGTTTGACTAAAACTTTCGTCGTATACACCTTCATTTTTATCGGGGTAGGAACTGGAAGAGGATAAGACGACGGTTTGGAGGGGAAAAGGAAATATCATTTTTCCTGTCTGTGCCCTCTTCTGTCCATTAAGGTAGGCAACGCATCTGCAACACTTTTGCGTGTTCCGGATGTCTATGGGTAGCGGTCACTTAAGATCAGGTGGTCCGCTTGCTCTTTAACTGCCTTCTTCCATAAAAAAAAATTGAATAGATGTCTAAGGACTAGTAATGTTTTTTACTACCTTAATTAAAGTAGTCAAGCCAATTGTTGACGTCAGCTTTTCCATACAATTATGACGCCTTCAAAGAGAACAGTGAATTAGCTAATAATACTAATGCGATGACATCATCACCTAGCAATAGGTGAGATTGTGATCAAGTTATGTTCTTTCATTATCGCTTTACTTTGAGCCAAAACCCCAGACTAAACTGTCTTAAGAACCCTCAATATCGTTATAGATATAGCAGCTACCATAGTGTTACTGTCTGTTTATTTATTCCGGTCTCGGATATTCCCCTCAGTTGGACCCTTTGCCTAAAGGTGTCGGTTTGAAGCTTACAAATTCGCCGCGTACACAAAAAATGCGGGCTCCCATCCGAATGTGTCTGTTAAATTATTTATGTGTTCAGAAAGAACTCGCAGCCGAGTTGGTTTTAACAATGAACCACAGAAGCTAAGTTTCAGCTGCTACATTATCTGTGATGAATTACAATTGAGTGAAATGTTTTGTATTAATTCTGAAACATACGCTTATATATAATAGATGCTAAATAAGTTAAGAATGCCAGTGTGTATGATAAAATAACTACTACTCGATTCATAGCCGAAATGTATTGTAACTAAAGGGCCTTCTCCACCTGTGAAATAACACGACCTCACAGAAGCCAGACTTAGTAGAATGCTTCTGCATTTCGCGTGAGGAGTGGGGTTCCGGTGGCTAAATTTTATTCCTCTTACCTTTCCTAATAGGTACAGAATGGGAAGGAAAATATGATTGAACGGGAGGGGATGTATCCATTAAAGGTAAGGCAACGCATCTTCGATTCATTTGCTTGTTGCGGATGCCTATGGGTAGCGGTCATTTAACAACAAGTGACCCACGTGTGATAAAAATAAAGATAGATATTTGTCAACATATTGATGTTACTACATGTGATATAAGGTCTCTTTTGATATTACTTTCTGGTCTGAATGTTACGAATTTTGAAGAGTTGTAAAGGTCGCTTACCATCAGGTGAGCTTATTTGTTAGGTTCCTTCTACCAATAAAATGTAATATACGTTTTATTCTGCATTTGCATTTCAATATCTGAAAACCTTCCCTCCAATGTACTTTGAGTCGTTTTTAATATTTAAACTGTGTCGTAAAAAGGTTCTAATAACGATCGTCAATTTTAACAATTTAAGATTATAGTAAGTTGTTTGTTATTTAAAAGTACATCAATACATTCATCAAGTGTCGTGCGTAAATTGATATGAAATAAGCTTCATGTAAGTTATTCAAGTTTTTATGAGAATAGAAGCACCGATTTATACTCATAAAATATTATGACAACCATCTCAACGAAGAGTGGCCATAAAATAAATATTCAACGATCAATGGATACGCCATACCATTAGAAAAATTATTGTCGTTCGAGCAGTCCGCTAAAAGGGAATTACTATTCCGGTCACGGGCAAGATGCCTTTTAGAAGGCCTTCTTTATTTATTATTTTTGCCGCTGGTTTTTCTTTTTGTTTAAACGAATCTTGTGTGGAAGGTATATATTGTAATATTACTTCACGAGCTTCAAATACAGATTCAGAGTTTTCTTTAGAACTTTTATTATTTTCCGTCGGTTATTTTACGGTCTGCTTACCCTTTGCAGTGGTGATCCTAGTTTTATTTATAGAGCAAGGTGACAAACAAGCTGGTCATCCGATATTAAGTGACCGCTACCCATAGATATCTGCAACAGGCTGATGAGTTGCAGATGCGTAGCCTACCTTTAATGGACAGATGAGGGGATAAGCAGAAAAAATGATATTTTCTTATCCTTTCCACCCCCTGCCCAGTCACATCGCTTCCCATTCTTTCTTCATTAATTTAATTTTTATTTTTTTAAATAAAGCTTAATTCAAGTTGTTGGTAGTCCTATGTACAAATGATGTGTAAAATATGTGTGTGTGCTTATACGTTAGACAAATAAGATTGGTTACGGTTTAACTAAAACTTAGGAACGTTATATTACGTAAACTAACCGAAGCAGTTTAAGGTCGTTAATTATCCGTACTGAAGGTAGGTATGACGACAGAACGGCCTGGTTTGTTTATCATGCCCTTTTCCGCTTGCCATAAAACAAGAACCCTTTTTACCGGCCAGCCAATTACTTTTTATGATGGCCGACGATACTGCTTTGGTTTCGAGACTGTTGCCATTCGTACTCGCCTAACCGGCATGTGACCATTTTTCTGGCTTAATTCTACTCATACATTTTCATTACAAATTGTTTATTTGGGTAATTGGAACGATGTTGCTGTAATTTACTATGTTACTTCCCTTTGAATTGCCAAAACCAAAAATAACTAACATTGAAGTAAATAGTACATTCAATAATCTTTATTTAGTAGTCACCAGCGTGATGTAGTAGATTCGATACATAGATATATAGAGACTGGCTTTCACTTTTGTAATATAGATTTTCCTTATCAATCTTCTCATCCTTTTTACATGCCCGCACCATCGAAGCATACCTTCATCAGTTTAAAGTACCTCCCCCCTTCCGACGTTATTTGTAATCCTAGCTCTATCATTTAGAGTCACGCCTAGCGTCACTCTCGATTAGTAATATTATCCAAGTGATTTTGTTAAGAAGTTTATTTTCCTTTTATCTTTTGCACTAAGTAATTTGCAAAAATATTGACGCAGAGTACATTGTAAGATTGTCACGTCACGCATCGCGTTAAATATTGAACGCTTCGTTTTAAATGAATAATGTTCAGGTATCAATGGTTGGTATATACACAAAAGACCATTTAGTTTGCTAATTTAAGACGAATGACTCCTCATCTTCTGCCATAATTAGAAAAATAACCTAATTGAATTGCATGAATGATAAATTAATCTTCAAATGTCTAATTTATTAAACGACTTATTTTTTATGTCTTCCATTCACGAAATCCAAATTAAATGTACGCGAGCATTTTCATGGACCAAGTTAATGGTAATAAAGTGCTATACGTGAATTTTATTGACGCATAGAAATAAAATTCGTTCGTATATCGAGCCGAGAGGGTGTATTCTGAAAATTTTTTACAGCGCCGCATTGCGTGCATAAATTTTAATTTGCTTAACGTTCACGACAGAACATTCATTCTGGCCATTCATTTTCAAGTAAAACAAAGCTATAAAGCCAATAGATTAGTCCGCAGTGCGAGCTATTAAAAATTCAGTTCAAAAAAGTGTCTCTCATTTATTATTCGGTGAGTTTATGGCTTAGCTGGTTTCGCTGGGCTATGCCTTTATTTATGCGTTTTTTAAAAGTCCGATGCCATGAATTTTGTTTATTGCCTCCCGGGTGTAATGGTTAATTTCGAAAGGGGCCCGTAAACCCATTTATTGTCATCTTTGTTGAAAATAATTACAACGTCAGATAGATGGAGAAACTTTTGATTATTATGTTCAAATGGGATTGTGTAGACTCAAGACTTCAGTGTACGGGTGGTCGCTTTAAGTGACCTGTCTGTGTTTAATGTTCACAACCAAATTAAGTTTCAAGCCTTAGTGTCACGTTAATTCTTTCTAAACTTCTTTCGCAACGCAACGACGCAATAAGTAATCATTTATTAAATTTGTGATTTTAGTAACAAATATTTTCTCTTGACAGGTTAAATATGGACCTAAAATAAAATTGTTCAAGAAATTGGGCAATAAAGGGAAGATACCAGAAGGAGAGGACCTCGTTGTAGGTAAGTCATTGTTAAAGTACATTTGTATATACTTTAATAACATAATGTCTGTATTCTAATGATAATTATTTGTTCTATTTAAATTAATGGACCAGGTTTAATAGTTAACGTGATAACAAATAAAACTCTACATTCTTAGCTATCTTCCAATTAATATTAGCGCCTAGCAAACAGTAGCAATTCTACAGCGAATATTCGTGACGTTCCAAACTACGACACGATTATGTTTATACCTAGCGGTCGTTTCTTAGCATCAGGAACTATTCCGAGTTTGCCGTATTAACCATAAATATATGTTAAACTTAACTTAAATGTATTATTGTAGATTGCAAAGCTGACGCGAATCCTAACAACCTGACATTCAAGTGGTACCTCGATGCAGACCTTGTGGGAAACAGTTCAGAATTGGTAAGTCAGTATTGTGTATATTACTTTTGAATAGTTGCATATTCTTTGTGTGAGTTTTATTAGCCCCGATGTGGTGTATATTCACAAGTGACCCCGGTATGTGCCGCTGCCTCCGGGTTCCAGGAGATTTTGTTTTAGGTCAATCGACGTTCATACAATTAGTTTCCAATTTAAAAAGAATAAATTTCCTACTGCTTCGCAAATGGATCGAATATCCATTATTTCGTAAGATACGCTTAGAATATCCAATTCTACCCAGCTAAGTGGGTTTACCCTCTTAGCCATACGTTGCGGATATATCCTATCTTGCTGAAGCCATGTACTCGAATTTGCTGTCAACTTGTCTATGTTTAACTGCTTGAGAGGCGAGACACGTGTCGTGTGCAAGAGGAAAGCGAATTGGGAAATCTGTTTCTGTTTATCTGAAGTTTGTTAAACTTAACAATAGAACATGTATGTGGTAATGATACCTTTATTATTTAAAACAGTTTGTTAATGCCAATTTGAAATGGACTTATCAGTACTCATTAAATACAACGGTGTCGATATAGTCATCTTTCTAAGTGACAACGTTAAGGATCACAATGCCAACATACTCCGTCTTATGCCAGCTATATATACCATATAGTGGTTGGGTTAGCTTTCCTGATTTTTTTCTTCAACTTCGATAAGTTCTCGACATCATCATTTGTAACTTGTCAGTTATTCATGTCATTTAGCGCTACATTATTTTCATGTTTCTTTGGGTCTATATTTGGGTCTTGAACCAGGAAGAAAGTCGTGGGGGACGCCCTAGACCTATAACGACCAGATTAGTGACAGACTAAAGAAAGGCAAGCGATGTAAGGCCGTGCCAAATCGAAATCCGTAGCCTTTGCCTACTCCTCGGGGTAACGGAAGATAGTTCTCATTTATGTGTTTATTTAAGGAAATACATTCGTTTACTTTGTTACAGATTATAACAAATATAACAAGACAACATAACGGAGCTGTTCTGAAGTGTTTAGTTTATAATGAAGTAGGGAAAAGCGAAGAGTCGGAAACATTGGAAGTTACTTGTAAGTGAGATTTATATGATTATTTTTGGAATTCACAATATTACAGTAATTTTAGTAACAACTAAAAAAACTTTCTCAAATACATAACTACATTGAACATTTTTCTCTGAAATATTTCAATAAATAAGTACAGTAAGAAATACCACAAATATTTAATTTTCTACAAAAGATATTATGTTTGAAACTAGCTTAAAATATGACGGTTTAATTAATAAGTACTTATGCATATGTTTGTATATCTCTGTTTATATTTACATTGTTAAGTCTTATTATACGGTTGGTTTTCAAATGACATTGATTTCAAAAACCAAGTTCTCTACAGTCAAATGCTGCCTGGACAAACCGTTTTAGTTATAATGCAATTTAATATTCATTGCACTCGCTTTGTAATTTCCAACTGATCAACAGTTTGCACTACGCAACTCGTACACTTACATTAATAAGTCTTAGAAATACATTTTGATATACCTTCCAATTTGCTGTAAAAAATGACATTATCGTCTTATTTTTTTTAACAAGCAAGGTTTTGATATTTCAATATTTTTTGTAGACGCTCCATCGTTTCGAAGCTTTCCTAAAGACGTGGAAGCGGAGATCGGTAAAGTCGCGACCCTTAGCTGTGACGTTGACGGACACCCCAAGCCGGAAATCGAATGGCTCCACCGAGAAGAGGATCAAAACATTGTACGCACTGTAATAATTTAAATTACAGTTAAATAAATGAAAAAACCAAATTAAGAAAATTAACAGAAATTAATTACTTAAAAGGTCCACCAAGTACATTGTTGCTTGATCACTCACCTTCCAACGAGCAAACGGTTCACCTGGAGTTAAGTCATCGGTATCCACAAAACCAGACGGTTCGCAAATATTTCACTAGCTTTTATTGGACAGAGTGGGGAAAGGAAAAAGTGAGGAGAAAATGATAGGAGGCCTTTTCTATCCTTTCCTCCTCTCTATTTTTCCCTCCTTCTTTCTTTGTCCTCTGCTCCATATAAGCATTGGCAACGTGGCGGAATGCTATGGCAGCTCTTTTATTATTGTGAATGGTAATAAGCTTCAATAAAAATGTCGGGGATCTTTACAATTATACTTTTGAATTTGATTTGAGTATCAAGATTCTCATAAAATTTTAGTAAAACCTTTTTGGTCACCGCCAAAATGTCGTTATCCGCTTGTATTATCTTACTTATAGCCTGGCATCAGATTTGACCGGAATATCTTTGCTTCCATTACGGCATTGAGTGGGCGTAGGAGTCGATTTTTTCATCGTTCTCACAATACGGTTTGTGGCTTAAGCAAACCAATTACGTTTAGAATTTGATATCTTCTAGGTTTAGTAATTTATTAAAGTTATTTTTATACGCTCCTTTTTTGTCATAAAGATTCAATCACTTAAAGGGCTTAAACTTACTTAAATTTTGTTATACGGGACATTTTTAAAGATTATTATGGTGAGATGAACTGAAATACAATTGATACAAAGCAAATAAAAATAGGCAGTAAGACTTTTTATAACTGCTTCGGTTACAATTTTTATCATAGCGTGATGCCTGTAAAGTTTGCCATTTCTACAAAAACAACACAAAAAGCAGTAAACTATATCCTGTTTCATTGCAAGATTTGATTTTTGTAAACACACAAACATTATTGACCATACATGGCGGCCGTTGCACTTTTTATACTTTCATCGGAAATGTTATTTCATCGGATCCTAGATTTGTTATATAACAGAAGATTTAACTGTATTAGCCCCAGATTTGGCAACCTCTTTGTTATTTATCAATTAACATAGATATTATTTAACACATAAACTAAGTCCTGATCAAATAACACATGGGAGTATACATTTCTTATGCCTTCTCTTAGATTGTACAGACGTTTACTAAATAAAACTTGATTTTTTGCGAATACAATCGTATCTGGTTTCTTAATAGTTTCACAATTATCATTTTTCTAATGTTCATTAGTTATTGAATAATCTCGGTTTTTATTTTTACGTGTATATTTTTTTTTCTTATGTGTATATTTTTTGCAGCGTGTTGGAAGAACTGCTAA
Organism: Papilio elwesi; assembly: GCA_029849275.1. Lineage (NCBI taxonomy): Eukaryota > Metazoa > Arthropoda > Insecta > Lepidoptera > Papilionidae > Papilio > Papilio elwesi. The sequence goes on from CM056713.1 coordinate 3,894,576, forward strand.
TTTGACTTTAACAGTGGACACTCACACGTCCGGCAGATACATATGTAAGGCAAATGTCGACGGCTACCCGGAAATAGAGGCCGAAGCTGCTATTTATATAAAAGGTAAGTCTATATTGTACGAAACAATGAATACAATAGATATGCCATAAGCAGTCAAAGAGTGAAGACTTTAAAACATCCAAATTAGGACGCTTTTTCTATAGCTAAGCATTTGACAGTTATCCTTCAGTAGCAAACACTAGCTGTCCTCTTTTTTCTTATTATTTTAACTACGCCATCCTTTTTACCCCCTTCAAATGTACGAATGTTGCCCTCATTGGTACGAACGAAATTTCGGTAGTCAAAAAAAATAATGTTGTAATCTCAAAAGCCGTTTTTTGAGAAATAATAAAGTATTTACTCTATAACTAATTGACGCTAGCTAATTCGGATTAATTAATTACAATTCTAAGAGGCAATGTGTGGGTAATTTCCGAGAACGTATTAGCGTGGTTAATATAGTACATTTTTCTTCGTTAAATAAAAGTGGCCGGCCTTGACTCATTTTCCTTGAACAGCAATATGAATTGGCATTTTGTGTGTTTTTCTCAAAGTAATTAATTCAAAGTAACTATGTAATTGATTACTTCACGCTAATTAATTTCAACTATCTACACACTTTACAATACAAATAATTTTAAGAGTACTCAAAACCGACAAACATGTTTGCTTTGGGGATTCAGGTGTCTTTGAACCAGACAAAATTAAAATCCATAATATAGGCTTTCATCGACAAATTAAGAAATAGAAGTTTAGCTTAGAAGAATGGTATTTAACAAGGAAAGTTTTAGACATGAAAGTAGAAGGGATATCGGTACGGGAAGAATAAGAATATAATAGAAATAAAGATGACATGATTAAGAAGGTAGTGACGGCTGAAATACCCGATCATGCTAGAAGAAAAATTTGTGTCGATTCCACATAAATTGTGAAAAGTGTAGCGTAATAGGTAATCTGTGAGGATACGTTGCGAGTGTGTTCAAACAAATAAATCGTATAGTAGTATGGTTTATCAAACAGGCTCAAATTTATCAACCAAAATATGAATGTTTAAAGATGAATGTTCAACGAAGCTTCGTTGATTATCCGTTAGAATCGGTAATCAATATCAAGCGAATGCTTCGGACGCGGCGTCAAAGTCACAATGGGCACGCACACGAACGCCGGGCGAAACTATCACAATAATATTAATCTGTCCCATAATACACACGCCCAAGCAGTACTTCATTAGTTTAAAAGCTACCGTGTCAAACGCAAGCTAAATTATTCATTCTTTTGATAATCCCCCTCAAGGTCGGGGAGAAATGTCAATGATGTATTTTAGAATTAAAAGAAAAATATGCCTTAGGAAAATTTGCTCGTTAATTATAAAATAAAGCAGTAAATTATTAATAAGCAAATAAATAACCTCTTCCGTAATCCAAATGGATTAAGGTAAGGGGAGGCAAATATTTATGTAAATATTTTTATTTGGTGCCAACACTCTCACTTCGTCTATAATACATTCATACATTTACGGTTACGCCATTGTACACCAATATTTGATGCTAGGTTTGTATTTTTGTACAGAATGAATGCAAAAACTACCAAACCGATTTCAAAATTCTTTCATCATTATAGTATTACACTATCCCTGCCTAACATAGGCTTTATTTAAGCTATTAAAAAGTTGGGAAACACCAAAAAAATCAGCGAGGAATATGCGTTTCTCATATTCCTGGGTTCCTCATATTTCAATGGGTGAGACGCCGACGGCAACGTCTTTTTACCGGCTTAATATTTTCGTCTAGGAGTCTTCCTACTAACACCGTACTCTAAGTACTCCGTATCTATAAAAAATACGTTTATATGGGAGCTCCCTATATTAATTTTATTCTGTATTTTAAGATTTGTTTTTATAGCAGCATCATAAATACATCATCTGTGAAAATTTCATCTGTCTCACTGTCACTGTTCATGAGATACAGCCGGGTGACAAACGGACAGATAGACAGACGGACGGACAGTCTTAGTAGTAAAAATTCCTTTAAAAATTATCAAATAACAGATTCCAATAAACTTATTTCGCAGTCCGTCAGCCATAACCCTGACTCTATTAGTGCCAGATTTTTTTTTTCAATTATATTTTGACTGCGTCATTTTATTGTATATTTTTATAGTTAAACTTTGTTTTGCTTGTTCAAAATAAGGTCCGTCCGCCGTCTAGTTTAAAATGGAAATTAATTTATATCATATTATAAAATGAAAAAAGAGCGACCGGAAACAAATCTACGACGTCTGTAATAAATTCGGCTTATAGTAATAATAATTATGTTAAACGTTATTGGGAAGTAACAGTTTAAAATGCCATCATTGCCAGCAATGAGTAGAACATTGCATTTAAACTAAAACTAATCAAGTAAATCATGAATTTTAGTAATGGTAACAAAATTAACCCTTTTTGAATGTAAATTGGTATCCAAAAACTTATTAAACCCTCATTTAAGTGTGCCTAATCCAATCCGCCACAGAATACTGATAGAAAATTAATATTCTGTACCTGTATTGATATTCTGGCTATTAATTTAGCTTTATACCCTCGTTTCCTGTTAACTGTTCAGCATTACACTTAATATGAAAACAGGATAATTATTTCAGTCTTCTATCTCATTTGAGGTAGACTGTGCTTATAGGTATATATTTAACTTATATAAATTAAAAGATGACTTCATTACAGATACACGTATTTTAAATTACATTTACAATTACACACGGACGCTTCTAAACCAGCGGTGTAGGCAGAGATTACGGATTTCCATTTGTCACGGTCCTTGCACACCTCTCTCGCTTCTTCTATATTCATACATCCAGCCATACTTGCTCGTCGCTTACGGGTACTCTTAATACCGCCTTTCTTTAGGATATCGCTAATCTGGTCAGTGCGAGTACTCCTCGGCCGACCCCGGTTTACAATGCAAATTTCTCTTGCCAATCTTCTTTCATTGATTCTCAACATGCCCGAACTACCGAAGCATACCTTCCTCAATTTTAGTCCGACGTTCCTCTTTTCCTCTCATTCAGTGACACGCCTAGCATACTTCTCAGAGATCGCATCTCAACTGCATCAATTATACTAGCATGCTTGTCCTGCCATACCCAACTCTCACTCCCATACAATAATGTGGGTACAAATATGGCTTCATGTATTGCCAGATGCGCCTTTTTTAATTTCTTCTCGTTGTTATACTATGGAAAAGTTTGCTAAAACTCCCTTTCCCTTTATGTCTTTATTTTTAAGGATTTTTATGGAAGGTAGCAACAAATGCAACTGAGGTCTTATTGTATCGTGGGACTCAATTATCAGAAATAAAAACTATAATACTTTATATTCTCTTCTATTTTCAAGACTAGGAATCGGGAAAAATTGTTCTGTGGAAACAGAAGGATTATTAACTTCACCAACTTTATAGCCTAAATTTTATTTTAAAGACATTTCTATTTGGCAGCTGTTCATCAAGGGATATGTCCCTGCCCCTTTCCCACTTTCTGAGCGGTAAGTTATATGGATGGTGATAGAATTTCGACCTCCACTGATGAATCATTTGTCATTTCAATGATCAATTCCTTCCTATTCTAATGATAATGCCATTTCTATCTATCTAGCAGTTGTTGTAGCTTATATTTATGATACACGTCACAGTGATATAATTGTACCCCAAGGACATTGGTGAAGGAAGGCGAATCTGGTTTTGTTTTGCTAGAACCAGGTATCTATGTAGCGAAACTAAACAAAACTGTAGCCTTCCATCCAATTTATTTATAAATGATACTGCTAAAACAAAATTTCTTTTAGGTCCGCCTAAGATAATATCCAATCAGACGCAATTCGGTTCACAAGGTGACAGCGTGAATATTGAATGTGCCGCTTTCTCGGTGCCGAGAATAGATAACATATTTTGGAGCTTTGAAGACAAAGATATTGACGCTGTTCACGATCAGGTATGATTTGAAAATTATCAGAAAATTGATAATAGTGTAGTATTAACAACTTATCGAGGTAGTTATAGATTACGACGAAGCGAGGAAGACGAACAGGAAAATACAACTACACTTGAACATAAGAGGCTTGAATATTGAGTCGAATACTACTACTCCTAGGAATCCATGTTGGAAATAAAGATAATCTTACAGTTTAAATTATTATAAATCTAATTTATTTATCGCTGCTTAAAGTTAATTCGAAATAAAACGAAGTAGAATGAATTTATAGTGTAAGGTATACCAATTAAGGTAATTCTGAATTTCTTTATAAGTCAATATCCGGCCTACAGTTTGCAGTAGTCAATTCATTACGAATTCAGCTCGTGTAGGTCGGCCTGCGGGGAAACGATATCGTATTAATCGAATAAATTCTCAATTCAGGACTACGCCTTCTTAGAAGATTTGCAACCAGGGGGCGTTGTTAACTCAACGCTGATCATCAGAGAAGGTCAATCAAGACACTTCGGAACTTACAAATGTAACGTCTCCAATGAATACGGAAGTGATGTTTTGGAAATTACCCTAAAACCTAACAGTAAGTGCGTCATTTTTATTTTTTACTAATATTTTTTTATGGAAAATGATGAAAAACGAACAAGTTGGTCACCTGATATTAACTGACCGCTACCCGTAGGCATCCACAAGCTAATCAGTTGCACATGCGTTGTCTACCTTTATTGGAGAGATAAACAAAAAAAGGATATATCCTTCTACTATCCATACCCTCGCTTTCTTAGAAAAGGATGGAAAGGGGAAGAGGGATGTGTTTAGGTTCACTCATGAGGTGAAATTTAGGATACTCCTACTATCTTCTCTCTTCTGTGAGAGTTGGTATTTTTGCGGGCAGAAATGTTATGGAAAGATTCATTCAAATTCTCTACTCATATTACTTTGTAGTAGAAGAAAAAGACTTGACTGACTGACTTGTACATTTATTTGTTTTTTTTTCTGCACTACTACGACTACGACGTTTATGGTAATAGATTTGTATTGACATAAGGTTACATTATGTCACTATGGTATTGCACTAACACTCCTAAATGTATATCCAAAAAATAACATAAATGTGGATGGTATATTTCATAGAATATCAAAATTTCAGATAAATACTTTACGGCTTCCGACAGTACACCAAGTATCAACGATAAAATGTAAACATGTCTCTAGAGTGTCTAGAGGCAGATTCTGAAAAAAATATAAGAGGATACGAGCATTATCCGAAAGTCTGTGACAAACCTCTCATAATGACCATAATGACCACACACGCTGTCGTAAAAATATCCCCGATGTCGCTTAATGGCTTCTTGTCAATACTGTACCGACCGAAATTTCTCTCTTCCTGCTTCTATTTAAGTTGAGAATTGAAAATAATGTGGATGTGTTTGGACTATTAACGTATACATTTATTACCGAGTGATATCTGCGCATTTTCAGGGTGCAAAATTTTACTCATCGTATTGAAACTTGACATATTTACTCTAATAGATAAATCTCAATAAAATACGTTACTCGGTTCAGTTTGTTTGACATAAAGTTCTGTATTCAAGTTCCAGCAATCATAGGTGAAAAAATGCTTTTATTCTGATATACACTGAGATGTCTAAATATGTCTTAGACAAGTTTTCGTCTGTCTCTTCTGATAGGAAAAAGAAAAATTATTAAGGCTTGATTACACGTTCCGAGTAAACTGGCAGCACAGTACTCTCCGCTGAGTATTCATTGTGTATAAACATTGCGCCAAGTACTCGGCCTAGTGTTTGACAAGTAAAAGCACCAAGACAGTAGTCCGGTCCCCGTTCTACCTACTAAGTCGTGTACCGTCCGCTTTGCTCTGTACGTGTATATACCTTTAGTACTGCATTTCCCTCAAAACTCGTTATTTATCTAACACGATGTTAGCATTTGTTACCTTTTACAATTCTCGATAAATAATACATTATATCTTACTCCTTTTTTCTATTGTTCGCAGAATCTTTTCCCCTCCTATTGATTTTATTCGGAGCCACATCTGGGACAATAATGGTGGCGGCAATAATAATGTTAGTGATATTGTGTCAAAGAAAGCAAAGGAAGAATAAACAGGCTCAGATGACGGAAAAGCCAGATGTCACCGTCACCGCGGAGGAATTGTTCAAGGAAAACGACCGGAATTCAAATATAAGTGATTTAAAACTGGAATTGCGACAAGCGAATGGCAGTTGTGAAGTTGTAAGTATAATAAGTACACTGTTACTTTTGTAAGGAAAACTGGATGCTTAAAATTATTTTAAAAATTGAAAGAGGAGACAATTAAAATTAAATATCAATCATTAATATTGGTCCATGAACAATTGCTGATTTGAAACTAGAATCTATGAACAAATTTTGTTCATAGTATATTTTATTACAATAAGAACACGATTCTCATTATAGTCTTATGCATATACCTTTGTTTCAAGGTATAATTAAAATAAGGATTAAAAAATAACTTGTACGAAATAAAATTAAATGATAGTAGCCTACCTAAACAGTTTTTTCCACTTCATTTTAGACCTCTACGTTGATAATGAATGTTAAAAATTAAAAGAATGGTAACATTATTACCCATTTCTTTAAAATTGCAGTAAATTAATCTTAACTAAATTAGTCAAAATATTATAGAGAGGAAAGATTTGTATGTTTGTTACGAATAAACACAAAAACTACGGGAGTGATTTCAAAAACTCTTTCACTAATAAAAAACTATTCTATCAGAGTCATAGGATTTTTTTTATTCATCTAACTCGTGTACACTGAGAGCCACAAACCAACTTGAGAATCGAACGATTCATATAAATTAATCATGAGAAATTCTAAATGGGTGCTTTATACTAAAATCGCCGTTCATTATACAGGATTATTCCAACACTGGTTCGGACAGTACCTTGTGCTCCAATGCGAAATTAGGGAGCGGTATTCCATTAGCCGGTACAGTCGCGCTGTCGGCTGTTAACCAGACCAATACTTACCAAGGGTACAGATATAGCAACGATTACACAGATCCCGCCTATTCTGAATGTTACAAGGTGTGTATACTATCTCATAACACGCAAAAGGGCTTGTACCAATTGTTTTAATCTAACTTTTGACATAGTTTTAATGTCTTTTGTAGTTATATTATTGTCTATCTTCGCAAGGTTGACGTCGAATTCGTCAACATTTGCAGTTATATTTTCAGTTATTTCTAAAGTACGTACGTGCTACGTACAAAATTGTAGTTCTGCTAATATTACTTTCTTACACGAAGTTGCGCTTTCGGTTTTAAGTATTTGAAATTTTCATACAATTGAACTTTTTTGAGCAGTGAAGCTCTTGATTGCATCACGTGTTTTGTGTGGGCAATGTCAACTGTACCACTAGGAGTAACATTTTTAAAAAAATCTGTAGAATTCTAATAATGTTGACTCTATGAATAAAACAATTTATGTTATGGTAAAGATTGGGTAAAGCTTTAATTTAAGTTAGGTCAAAACTTGTTATTTATTTCTCGTCGAAAACAGAATCCATAATGCAAAGCAAACACTTTTTTGTGGAATCTAAGCTTATCAAGCCTTGAAAATATAACCTAAAATTAGAGAACATTTCGGTGCTCATTAATTAAAGATTTTTTGTCCGTAATAAAGGCTTATAAATTTTGTAATAATTAAATACTTCAAAGTATGATACAAGTAATTCGTTCATATCGAATATAGTTGGGAACTAATGCCAACCACTAATTTAAGCGTATGGTGTCATAGGGTAATGGATTCAACAATGGCTATCAAACGTACGTACATTATGGACATGACTACACCCCGGGATCATTGCGAGTACAGTCGCCGACACTTAGCGGCGACAAGTTGACTCCTAACAGGTAAGAACTTTTAAAATTAAAGTTTAAAATGTCTATAAGTTCTCACAGATGGCGGTGTGAGTTAGCTTATTGACCTTTCAAAATAATTTGTCATCTAGATTGTAGACACGTCACCTGTGTTTCACCTGGTTGTCACCTGGCTATATCTCATCAGTGCTACCCGGGCGAAACCGGAGCGGATCGCTAGTAAATAATAAATGAAATATACAGTATCATGAAAAAACCCGACGATGACGTCATTCAGAGCGTTTTAACCTGAATTCAATGCAAATTCAGGTTAAAGCAGTAAAGAATAGCGCTCCATCAACGGACAATTTAATAATATCAAGTTTGCAAATACATAAGCAAATTTTTACAGACAACTTTCATATAAAATCATAGAAAATTTTAGCCAGCTCAACATCTGGTCAAACTATCGTAATTAAAACAATGTTCAATTCTGTTCACATGTAGGTCTATAAACGGCAGTTTACCAAGAAGCGTCGAGACATCATCGACGATACAATTCAATGCTGGCAATGGTTCTCAGAATAATTCATTGCAACGTTCGACCAAGCGACAGGACAGTAGTAATGCATTAAATAATTTAGGCGTGCCGACGGGCGAAGGTAAGCAGTAGATCTTATGGATTATAAACATTTCGAGTAACGTAAAATAGGGGAACTAGATTTAGAGTTGTCGACGGCGAATAAATTTATAGCCGAAGGAAAGGACACTTGTAAAAATTGCGTACTTTTTTCTTGATTGCATTCTAGAAAACTTATTAATGAAATTGGGGATAACGAGCCCTTATTTAGTCTTGTTACACCAATAAGATGAACATTAATTTGAAATAATTGGATACGCATAATATTTTAATTATGTTAATTAAAAACTCGAGTTTTAAATAATAAAAATAATATATTATAATTTGTGCCAGATATAATGCAGTAGGCATATATTTGTTACATGGTTATCACAACTCTAGACAATAATTATAATTAACTCAGGATAGAAGTGTATATAATGTCTGTTTCAAGTATTAAGCTTAAAAAAGCGAGCTTTGGTAATAAATGATTGATGTTCACAGGAAGTAGAGTGCCGAACGGTGGTATAATACACGGCGTAGACGTGAGGTACGCCGCTACGTACGGCAACCCACACTTGCGGACTACCACCAGTCTTGGTTTCCCAACAGTGAACACGGCCAAGCCAGCGTCCACTCCAGCGCCGCCTCCGTATTCCTCCGTGAGGAATTCTGTTATTTTACCGTCAGGTATGGAGAATGTTTTAATTTAGCAAATTACAAATCACAATAACTTAAAACAGATAAACAAGAATTTCGCTTTGCTAAGGTAACGAAAGGGAGAGAGTGTGGGACGGGGGAGGGGGTGGATTGGAAAAGTATCCTATCTTTGCTTATAAAAGGCAATGTATCTGCACCTCATTAGCTTGTTACAGATGCCTATGGCCGCTACTGCCACTTAATATTGTCCAACCACTTGCTCGTTTTCCACCTTCTGCAATATAATAAACTTAAGTAGTAATAGGCAAAGCATTTTACTCGTAAAATGCAAAATGCAGGATGTCGCAGTGTAGATAGGGCAAGATGGACAGATGAGCTGGTCAAGGTTGCGGGTGTACATAGAACATGGGTGACAAAAGGACGAGATTTGTAGCGATACTTGAGGTAGGCGTAATGCTACGTAGTTGTCAGTTACACATCGCAAATCTTGCCAATATATTTTGTAAGTTATTAATGGAACTATATGTCCTTTAGGCAACTCCTCGCATTCAATAACATCGCCAACGAGTCTCGCGTCACCGCAGTGCGCAACAAGTCCGATAACAAATTCCACGATGTCAACGGAGAGCGCACACCCAGTGGTCAGTAGTTTTAAACAACACACAATATGTCCGCTGCGCACGTATTCACTGAAAATCACGAACAATGTGCTGCGACGCGCTTGCAAATTGAACTACACTTTAATTTGAAATCCTTTGAAGTCAATTTTACTCTTACACAAATTCAATTCTTGGTGTGATTATTTTTAAGTAAAATAAAAGTCAAAGAAGGAAGATTTATGATAATTAAAGATCCAAAACTAGATTTTACTTTGGTAAATGTCGGTGATAATGGTGATGATTTAATAAAGATAATAATAAGAGAAGTGAGATGACATTTATACAAGTTTCTTTGGTCAAAGGTACGAGTATAGCTTGGCCAAAATTACATCCTTATTTTATAACTAAAAAATCATGTTTCAATACCGATTCACAACGCGTTAAGTACGATGAAAAGCTTTTAATGTTAAATCAAAAAACATTCTAAAAGGGTTGTTAAGTGAAGGTGTAAACAACATCGGATTTTGAACCGGGTGAACCAGGGAATGTTTTAAAAGATTCATGAGAACATTGAATCTAACTAACAAATTACAAAATAGTAATAAAAAGCTCAAATAAAATATAAGTTGATTTTATTTAAGAAAAACAACCGGAACGAACTCAAGGAATGTAACTGTGTAACTTTGATTGCTGCGGCTCTGAGAGAATGTACCGACATCTTGACTGATTACTCCGTGAGTCGTTCTTAATCCAGTATCGAGGAACTAATCTCAAATGTTCCCAGGTTGGCGCAACGTCATCAACCACGCCGCAATCTCCGAGTGCCCACTACATATTAGCACCATCAACTCGGGCTTTGAGTAATGCGGCTGTTACAAAAAAAGGTAAGTCAAATTTAACAAACTAAAATATAATATATTTTGTGATACTTGAATTGCCTTGAATGACCCATAATTAACTACTGACAAGCATTTCCCCTGATGCTCAGTTATCAAGGCTACCCAATCAGCAGCCTGAACACTCAGATAATCAAGAAATTCAAATGACTTGCACTTTCTTTACCGCACGTTGTTTGTGGGCTGAGGCACTTCCCGCTCATCGATGAGACTTAAACATTCCGTAAATTTTGAGAATACGTAAAAATATTAATATTATTTTATTCACTTTTTATATTAAATCATTACTACAAACACAAAGAAGATATAACGAAAGGATTTCCGTTCCAAACCAATGTCCATTACACACCTTTCCGTTTCTTCCTCTAAGAAACGGAAAGGTGTGTAATGGACATAAATGGATGGAGAGAGGTGAGTTGAAGAAAAAGAATGTATGAGATGGGGCAATGACTATTCACTCGAAGGAAATAGATAAGTACCTCTACATCAGGCTGTGAGGTCGTCGTACCGCCCTCGTCGAATCTGTCTTATGCAACGTTCACTGCTCTGCAGTTTTGTTTGCAGAAATTATCTCTAATGGTTATTTTTTTTTCAGGAAATGGCCACCAACAACCTTTGGCTACACATGTGTAAACTAACAATTCTCGTGTTTGTAGACATTTGCGGTTATCGTTATGTTTAAGTATATTTAATAATGAAAAATACGTGTTTTTATAGAGTATCGATTTTTTAAAATATTTTTACCTTTTCTAAGATGTCTACAGTCGATGTGCTTTTATTTTATCGTTATTTCGTGTGTATTTCGACCTGTACTAAGCCTTGTTTCTCATCTGTTTGCTTTAACAGCTCTATATAGATATAAATATATATTTATATTAATTCTTATAACAATAAAATGAAGCATTTTAAAACCATTGCTTCGCGTATATTAATTTACATTTCGGATGTACTTTGTCAATTTTCTTAGAGTTTGTGACTGTTGGCCTTGTAGGAATTAAGTGTACTGACGAGGAATGTGTCATTTATCATTGTTATAATTGGGAAGTTGTCAATTTCGCAATATCTGACTAAGACTGGTCTTGTTACTAGTGTACTTATTGTGTGTATCATATGATGCATCAACTGTAATTTATGTAGCTTTACTACTACCGTATAGATTAAAAGCATCTTATATGAGTGTTATTCTATCAAATAGAATATTTTTACTGATTTAATTTCCTTTTAGTCTATACTATCATAATGATTGCGATATATTCATTGTATTGTTAAAATTATTTTTAAGTCTGCCTTTCTTTGTAGAAAGATATTCGAATCGTAGATATAGAATTTACGAAATTAAAAATTGTCATGTCTCTCCGCTTTCTCTGCTTGGTTTTATCAAAATTGTTTTTTTTTTCAATTGAAATCAATTCAATTGAATTTGAGTTATAAAAGATCCATGAATAGTTTCTTGTAGTTTTTGCGTCATTTCATTGTTGTGAAATTAAAATCAGTTTGTATTTCAGGAACGCACATTTGTTTTGCGTTTAATCTCTCTTAGTTTTTAATTTTCGGATTAGTGGTTTATTCAATATCAATGATTTTTGATACTTTTTAAGTTACAATTTCATAAGAGATTATACTTTACTATTCTACAATTGTAGTGAGTTAAATTTCTAAATAAAATTCATTAAATTGAGCTTTAAGGTTTACTATTATGAGTGCCATATCAAATCAAATCTATGACATATCATTGACACTAACATTTCGTTTATCAATATTTTTGAAAACATTATAATTTTTATTCCTTACACGATTATTGATTTAATTTAAGTTGGATTGAAAAAGTTTTAGAGTCAATGCTCAAAAATTATTTAAAATTTCGATCTAAGACTGACTAGTGTAACCTACATAAACTTTTTAATCATTTGACATGAAAGTAGAACACCACCGGAATTATTATTTTGATCGATTTTGTAGCAATTAATTTTTATACAGCGCTCTATTGTTACATGAATAGTCAGCATTTTGTAATCAAGCATTAGGGCATCATTGTAATATTAAAGCATGTGTACATTTAACCATTTTCGTTCTAAATTTTTCTTCTTGAACCGTTATCGAACAGGATTTTTTCTTCTGAACTTAATATCGTTTTAGATGGACCTAAAATTGTTTTGGGATACCATGTAAAAGTGAAGTTATGATTGTTTGATCCTAAATTAAATAATTGGGTATAATTTTCCTTCACAGATTTAACGATCAGTAATATATATATATATATATATATATATATATATATATATATATATATATATATATAATGGCCTTTAATAACAAAAATTTCTTTCATAACGATCGCTGTATGATAACGTTGTTAGCACAATTATCGACATGAAAACATAGAGTGATTTGTCTATAATGACATCAATTGGACGGAAGTTTCCGATACCGAGAGATTTAACCTCCAAAGTATCGATTACTTCAACAACCTTAGGAAATGGGGAATCGTAAAATTAACGGGTACCCTCGTTAAATTCGGTAACGCGTAAGGAATGTCTTTTCAGCTAGACTTATTGTAAGCAGAAGGTGGTCTGGTTTGGGTACACAATAAAACACAGGTTAAAGACTGCCGACCGAAATGAAAACTCAAAGCAGGCTCGACAAATAGGTTTCTAAAAAATAATCGACATAAAATTCAAAATTAAATACAATAAAAATAGATTAAAAATAGTTCGTCGAAACTGTTTCAAATTGACACAACTTCCGATCGCCTCGACCGATCACACTTTTATTAACGCTCTCGTCGCCCATTCATCAGCTTACTTTAAACTATAAAAGTGCAGAATTCAGCCTTTGTTAGTTACCGAATTTATAACAATAATAATGAATCATTTATTGCAGATTAAATTACAAATGATTCAATTCAAATTTTAATAGAATTCATATGCAACATTGTCATTTCTAAAGTAGATAAAAGTTAGAAATAAAGAAAGCAAACTATCAAAAAGTCAATTGACGAAATACTTAATATTTTGAATCTTTGGAAAATTTCTAATGGAGATTTTGAATACTGGTGACGAAAACGTAATGAAAAATAATTATCAACATTTAATTTGTTTGTTTGTGGTAACGGTTCTATGTACTCGTATATGGTTTAAAAAACGTAATTGTGTAAATTGACATTTGAATGGTGTTTGTTCAAAAATACCTAGCTACTAAACATACAAATGTTCATATCGTTTATATTTAAAACGCTTAGAATCTCATCCGTCTCTTTAAAGAATGTTATTATGAAAAATGGATTTCATATTATTGTAATGTATAGACTTATGCTACTCAATGCTAAATATTGTTTGAAATCAGATTCGCATCTATTTATACAAGTAGGTTTTCCTCTTGTAATCTTACAGTGTTTCCAAAAATATACCGATCAATATTATAGACAATTCAAAAACTGGTAGCTTTTGTTTAGGAAGAGGAATATTCGGTCGTAGATTTTTACTGTAAATTTATTTGACTTTTGAATTTATTTACAACACGTTCACAAAACATGAAACCTCAGATGAAGTTATTCTTGAACAATGTACAAAACGTTACCGTCTGCAGAAGGTAGGAACGCGGAGTTATATTATCTTAAACGCGTAGTACTTAATATACATAATATAATACGTTTATTTGAGTACAATTATCCTATTAATATTATAAATGGGAAAGTTTGAAGTATAGATGTTTGTTATTCTTTCACTCAAAAACGGATGAACGGATCTGGATGAAATTTGTCACAGATATAATTATTACAGCCTGTCATAACAACACATAGGCTACTTTTTATTTCTGAAAAATGTACGGTTTTTTGCTTTTTTGTCGACGTATATTAAAGGCGATGTTCCCTATGGATTCCAAAACGGGCGAAGCCGGGCAGATCACAAGTTTGTGTGTAATATTACTCGGTATATTCCTAACTGCTCTAGATATGCCCAATGTGAAAATATCATTGCGTAAAACTATTATCGATGATGTTTTGCACACTGCGCTAAATCGTATAATTATTTTTTCTGTGATACGTAGATTAAAGTGTTCTATGTAAATAGTAACTGCTACCTTTGTAATTATGTGAGTGAACTGTTGAAAGTATATAATATGTATTTTAGGTAAACTTAATTAACAAAAAAATATGTAAAGCTTTCGAAGTTCGTGAAGTAATTTTAATTAATAGACATTAAGAATCAAAGTGTTTTATCGGAGTGAGATGAACTTAGTTAGTGGTGCATAAAGTGTTATCGCAACATGGAACTATTTAAATTAGTTAAAATTGTACAAAATACATTTTTTAAAAATAAAATAAAATTTTGGCCTACGTAATCAGAACATCAGATTTTTATTTCCTTTTCCCAATTCTCAAACGAACGAACACAAAATTGAAACACGAGGGCACATGACATATAAATACGAGAGGGTATTAACGTGTCCGAGGTGTACTTTTTCGAACAAAATTGAATATGTCAGCGAACAGAAAGCACGTCGAAGGGTATGTACATCCCATTGATTTCCACCGTAAATTATAATTACACAGTCGCTGTAGCCGAAATTAACTTTGGAGTACATTATTACACATCATTACACAGTTGGTGTACATAAATTAAATTCTTCACATTTCGTGCGAAAGTAAAGTTTATTTACCCTTAAAAAATCATACCTATTGTATAACGCCAACGACACAATCACATCCCCACAGGTTGGATTTTATAACCTCACTGAATGTTGGTCAGTGTTGAACGAGGTCGGTGAGACCTTTGTGACGACTCAGGAGAGGCGTACGTAGAAATGTGGATGGCCTTACAAGGCTGGCGATAATAAACAAAAATTAAAACGGGACAGCATTTTTTATCTCTGTCTTTTCCTATTGAGCTTAAACTGAAAAAAGATTTAATTGAGAAAATATATTTTAGCGTCCACGTATTCAATCGATAAGTTAACAAATCGTTCAAGGAAGTGAGCTTTAGTTATTATTATGAATTAATTTCCGATTGCTTTTACGTCAGTGACTAAGTAGTCGCAGACTGCCCACATTTTATTGTTTCTCTACAAAGACCAGTAGAAGCTATGCAGAAATACAGACACAGGGGTTTTAACGACATTTAAGATCTTCTTGGTCAACATCAAGTGAGATCAATGTACCAAGAATACAACGTAGTTCTTTACGCCAACAACCAATCATCAGAAGCGACGCGGTCACTCGCTGAGTCTTGCGAATGACTTGGTGACAGTTTTATGCTTTTGCGTTGGTAACGCAGGCAGCAAGTAGAGATAGGGCCGTAGGTCGAATTATTTCTATTTTCTTTGTAAAATCTTGGATTAAACTGTTTTTTACTTCCACATTAGGTTCAGGTTCCCTTCACCGTCGCATCCTCCTGATCAGAAAACCTCTGTTACGACCTCTAATATATATTCACAAAATACCTAGTATATTTTCCATTGTGAATGTTCATGGTGGCACCGTTGCTATTTTTATACAAGAAGATGGCAAACGAGCAACCGATTCACCCGATATTAAGTGATCGCTACCCCATAAGCATTTGCTACTACCTAATGAGTTGCAGATGAGCAGGTGCGTTGCCTACCTTTAATGGACAGTGGAAAGGATAAACAGAAAAAGGATATTTCCTTGTCTCTTAACCCATAAAACAAATCGCCCAAGCTTCCTGCTATATTCGAATTAAATTTTCAATTCCTACAGCGTTATGTTAGAAGTCAATTGCTAGCGGCCAAATGCCACTGCAAAAAAAACGGAGAGCACACGCATGCATGCCTCTGTGGTAGAACGGAGCTATTCCAAAACAACAAGTCCGACTGCGGAGGATTGAATGTCTAGCATTTAGGCAGTCACATACCAAATTGTGAAATCCGATTTACCCGATCGGCATTGCTCTGTGTCAATACTTTTAGTTCGGCGAATAAATATTTTTATTTCAACCAAAAAAAATATTCGAAAAAGTGGTGGAGATTATGGATTTCTATTCGACGTAGTCCTGGCAAATCTCTCTCGCTTCTACGTCCATACATTTATTTATGCACACTTGATCGGTTGATGTTATTTAATATCGAGTTCTCAATATGTCACTTAACGTGGTCACAATAAGTTGGTCTCGCTAAAAAGAGCATTACCAACACGTGAAGACGGAAGAGGGCGCTGGTTCTGGTGTGCCGATCAACTAATGACCAATAACAGTCCTCACAACGTTTGACTATCAAAGGAGTTGTCTTTTTTTTTTTTATATTACAAAGTGGCAAACGAGCAAGCGGCCCCTGGAAATAAGTACCGCTACCCATAGGCATCCGCAACAAGCTAATGAGTTGCAGATGCGTTGCCTACCTTCATGGACGAAGGAGGGGACAAACAGAAAAAAGGATAATTCCATTCCCTGTCCATCCCCTCCTCATCCGTCAAATCCTCTTCCTCTTCCCATCCTTTCCTTATTAGAAAAGGGTAGGAGGGGGAAGAGGACTACAATTAGGCCTCCGGCACGTCACTCATCAGACGAAACGCAGAATACTTCTACTTCACGCCTGTCTTCTGTGACGTCGTGGTATTTCACCGGTCGAGCCGGCCCATTCGTGCAAAAGATGTTGTTATTGCGGGCTCTACCACTGTTAAGTTTACATAATATTTCTAAAAACTAATATCTAAGAGTTGTTATTACTTAAGATTATAATTTTAGACTTTAACTTTTGTATATAGCAACATGTTACTTTATCTAATAGTTTTATTTATAACATACTAGTGACAGCGGCTTCGCCCGGGCAGCCGTTTCGGAATCTATACGGAACATCGTTTTTTATATATGTAGATATGCACACGTAAAAAACGAAACGTATCCCACGGGAACCGTACATTTATTCGGGATAAAAATGGCGTTGAAGTAGCTAGATTCATCGACAAACATTTTTTACAAAAGTATCCTATGTTACTTCTAATACCTTCAAACATATGTGTACAAAGTTTCATGATGATCGGTTGAGTAGTTTTTGCGCGAAAGCGTAACAAACAAACTTACATTCATATTTATAATATTAGAAGGGATTATTCTAAGAGATGTTTGTGGTTCGTATAGCTTACATATATATAAAACAACTCATTGGGCTCGAAACGATATGAAAAACTTACTTCTTTATTACAAACCTAAAGCAAAGTTAATATATAGACCTGACTTGATAAAGTTGAAAAATATAGGACACGCAAAATTGTGGTTTGTTTTCCCTTTTATCTTCTGGGAAGCGTAAACTTATTTTATGTGGCTATATGCGTCTGGTCATAAAGATACTACGTGATGTTTTGACAACAGCCTCTCGTGATAGCTTTCAGGGCGCGGATGAAATGCTAAGCAACGTTTAACATCTGTTGTTGTTTGCTCGTATCTTTAACGTGTTATTGCTCGCACAATAACCTGACATCAAGTTGTCAATAATACAATATGTAATTCATCTATATTAATATTAAAAGAGTTTGCTTTTAAATACGCTAAGTTCAGGAACTACTAATGGGATCTGAAAGATTCTTGTAATATTCGACGACCCAATTATTAGGGACGGTAATTGAACACCATCAAGACGAATGCGACGTCGCGCACAACGGGTGTAGTTTTGGTTGAGATATGTACGAAATACGACTACGTAACAATTCACCTCTCTGGCCTTTTCCCACTTAAATGAGATCGGTACCGTAATATCGTCGTATAAGTCTTGGCTACTGTTATTACTGCCGGCCGTCTACTTGATATTTCAAGATAATCTGTGCAGGTAAATAAGATTGAAGTGTCTGTATTTATCAAAATATTTTCATAAAACTTTTGTCTGTCTGTCTGTCCGTATCTTCCGGGTAATCTCCGAAATACTTGAACCGACTTTGATGGACTTTTTATTGGAAGATAGGTAATATTGTAAGAAATAACATAGGGTAAAGATTTAATTAACAAAATAATTAGGGTTCCGGGCAAAATGTTATGTGTCGCCATATTAAAGGCGCTGCCCGATTCGATGGTGGTGCGATAGTGGTGGTGGTGGCGGTGATCGTGGTAATGGCGGAGCGAATTAAAAATAAATGCTTTCTACAAGAAACGGTAAAAGCTATAAAAATAATTCTTTTAAAAAAAATATGGGGAGTGCCCACTAGTGATTTATCAATGTACATAATTATTATCTAAAGTATGCAATAGTCTATGTCCTGATCAAATAACAGATGAGGGTATAAGTAAGTAATGCCGTATGAAGCCCTGACGCCAACCCTTCTCGAGGTTACTAACTACGCAACTAACAATTGAAATGTTAAATGCATTGTGTATACTCTTTGTCTTTGCAATAAATAATAAAGTAAGGGCTGAAGGCGGAATTTTTTTATCTTAATGAAAAACGGAAAATGGAAAATCAGAATTCTTTAGTTTGTTGGACATTTTCTGTAAAAGCATTTAATTAAAACGTGCTTGTTGCGCCATTGCGGACTGACGCAAACTAAATCCACTTTCAACTATTTTTTCCATCTCATATTTTCATTTCTTTGTTTATTTATATAAATTTTGTTCTCATCACCATTGTACCCGCATACGATATATATATATATATATACAAAAAGAAACAAGTAAATTATTATTTTAAATAATCCTTTTTAAAAATATATTATAAATGCGAAAGTTTGTAAGTATGGATGTATGGATGTATGTTACTCCTTCACGCAAACTACTGAATGGGTTTTAATGAATCCTTACAATAATATAGCTTATGCATCAAAATAACATATAGGCTGTAATTTATAATTATGTTGTGTGGATTGTCCAAAATATTACGATAAGTGTCAAGTGAGGAGGAAAAAATTCCGCGAATTCAGCGATACAGGTGTTCACTGCAAAAACCGTTAGAGTTACACGTATACATATAATGTATACGGGAAATGTTTACCTAACTTAAAAAGCCCGCGACAGCGTTTCCTTTCAGCGTTACAGCGTTTTAGTATTATGAAATGACATATTTTATGATACAGTTCATTTAAATATAAAGATAGATATATACTAAGTATATATACATTACAAACGATAAGCCAACAAGGGATTAAATTCTTAAGCTAAAAGTTCTTATCGCCAGAGAACTATAATAGGACTCCCTCTCTTGAAAATTTCCTATTACGGAACTACTTACAAAAGCTCAAGTTAGAGTTAAGTGATTCGGAATTAATTAATTAATTTCATGTTTCATGCTACTTAAAAATTTATGTTGGGTATAGTGTATTACAATTTACAATCTAGGTATCAATCAATCAATATTAATTCAATCACACATAGAAGCCTATTTCCAGCAGTGGGTCGGTACGGCTGGTATGATAACGATATAATAATAAAAAAATATCAGTAATGTGAAAAGAAATTAAAGTAAAAAAAAGCACTACACTCTTGTGTCGCACGATTAGTTCGTCTCGACCGGTGAAATACCACGACCTCATTAAAGCGGACGTGAAGTAGAAATATTCTGCATTTCATCTGACGAGCGAGATGTCACAGGGCTCTAATCGAATCTACTCCTCTCCTCCCTTTCCGTTTGTAATAAGGAAATAGGCGAGGATTTGGGCAGGGGACAATGAACATTTTTTCTGTGTATTTCGTCTATGGATTTAAGGTATGCAACGCATCAGCAACTTATTGTAGCTGCCCATGGGTAGGAGTTGCTTGAAGAAGTTTACAAACTTCTATTATAAAAACGAAAATTACGTAAACTGCAAAAAGCAAAGTAAACTGTAAAAGGTTGCAAAAATGTATACAAGAGGAAGGGGATAGTACTAGTACTTTGTGAAAAGTGTATCCCGGAAATATGCAAATCCTATATATAGTACGTGCATTACATATAAATACAAGCAAGTCTCTCCCGTATGTTGCCGTAGATTAACTGATGTCAAAACTTAGTTACTGCTGGCTCGTCGCCAGTTTCTTACTTGAACTGATTTATTTTGTCGTCTCAGCTAATCCGGAATTCTGCCTTCTGACATTTAACGAGCTCTTATAAACATATGTATTTGATTCACGTTATTGCAATTATCGCGATCATATTTTTGACTTGTAAGCGTAATAACGAGCTTTTTATATTATCTTTACATATAAAAGTGTTAATTCTTAAATATAAAACAATAACATAGCGGGATAGTGCAGGGATAGTGGAAGATATATTAAAAACGCATTACAAAAGTTTTATTAAAAAATTAGTTGCTTTAGTATTTAATTCTTCGTTAAGAACAACGCAGACGTGTGTGAAGCTGCCTTTTTTACCGGTAATACCAAGGTATTGAGCGCATACGTCACGCTCTTTTGCTTACGTCTTTTTTTCTTTCTTCTCTCTTATGGAAGGAAATGTACTTAAATCTGACGGGTCCTTGAAGTTCATTTTCGTTTCTCGTCAAATAATTAAAAGCCTAAAAAGTTTTACTTCAAAAGCGCTCAAAGCTGTGTGTAATATAATTAAATTGAATATATGTAAGTAGGTGACAACTGATAGCCATGTATTAATGTTAAGGATTAGTAAAATCTTGAGGAATTAAAAAAAACTTTACGTAGACAAATTCGTAAGAAGGAAATAGATAAGTATGTTAAAATAATTTAAACTGGTACGATTTGGTTAAACATAATTTTTAAATACATACATAACCATACATTATCATAGACTATGTACCATCAGACAATAGATTATAATATTTTACCTTTCATTTTCGCTTTGAAGCATTTTTTTTATCTTTTTACTTTGACGTCGCATTTTTTAATCTTCGTCTCATCTTCCGTCATGACTTTAATTAAGGAACTTTCACTTCGAGTAGCTTCGTTTACTTTGCAAGGCTTAGGTCATTTTTTGTTAAGACAGCCTCTTAATACTGAATCGAGATTTCTTTGTCTTGAAATTACATTGCATAAATATGATAAGACATCGTGCCTTATTAGCCTGAAAGATTTAGAGAATTCATAGGAATTCTGTAAATTTACTTAATTCTGTAAATTTGAAGCGAGGGAGATTTTAATTTTCCTATCCCTATGGATAGGAAAATTATCTCCCTCCCTGCTTCTACAATCCTAAATCCACGGAAACATGCTCGTCATTAGTCAGGTATTCTTAATACCGGCGTTCTTCAGTAAGGAATAACATTCAATAAAATGTCTTTATTGAAGCCCGCTGTCTTGCAATTTGTATACAAATGAAATTGATTTGTACTTACATAACTGTGACCACATAAACTGATATTAAAATATTAAGCTTCCCTTCTATGTTAAATTCATTGTTGATGCCGAATTGAAATCGCCAAGCCGTCTCTTGAACATTTCCTATTAGTCAACTAGTTGAAAACTTTTAAATGACTGCCAAGTTATTCTAAGTCAACAGCTACAACTTTGTTATTGGTTTTCGTATTGGATTCAATTCAAAACTCTTAATATTTAACCAAGATTAAACTTTCAGTATATCCTAGCGGAGGAGGGGGGGGGGATTTTAAATATTACCCTGCTTCTGGAGACAAGACAAGGTTATGTAAGGTTTTAATCACTCTAAAACTCCCACGGTGGCCATCCTCGAAAGCGATTTGCGGGGGCTTCGAGATCTCTAGTGGGCGCACCACCACAGTGTAGGGGGATACTGAGCTTTCACGCGACATACTAGCGGACCTTATATTCCGTATTTTGCGGGACGTGGTGGAAACTTTGAAAATTCACCCGGAAAAAAAAGTCCTTACGCAGAAGCTATATATTGTTAAAGTCTTGTTGTATAAAGCCTTCTTAAATATGATCACTTTGCCTATTGACTTTTTCGTTTTCAAATGCATATACACAAATTTACAGATCTATTTCAATTTGCTTACTTCGATATTGACTACCGAATAGTAGTTTGATTGACATGTTTCACGAATCGTATGTTTCCTTATCGGTTTTAACTCTCTACCCTCCATCACTACCAGGATAACGATCACGTCTTAACAAATTGCATCCTACAGAGGTTTGTTATAAGAAAAGTAACAAGTCAAATTACTTTTCCCGACCTTTGTCACGACTTTTTTCTCTTTACGCGATGGCTTAAGATTAAAAGACGTTCCATTTTTCTTTGAACTTTTCTTCACTTCACTTCAGCTGACAGTATTTAAAGTATTTTGACCATCAAACTAAACTTAAATTACATCATGCTTTGCAAAATTAATATTAAAGATGCAACGCCAAGTATACTGTAGTTATTAAAAATTCTGATTACTTGCATTTAAATAAATATGCGTTCAGAGAGGTGGGCAGAAATATTTGTTAGGTTACAGGCGTGAGCGCATATTTATTCATTAATAATGATTTTAATTACGAAACTCTTTTTTGTTTGTTTCGTTTTGTTATTTTAATTATTTGCTTTTATTTACTAGAAATTAGAATAATTACTGCAACATCTGCCGGGCCTCCCGTACGGTAACCTTTATTTGGTCTTTTTTCGTATCTCACATGTTTCTTTGAATATACATAAGTTGTCTAGAAAATTGTCTACCAACAGGCCTGGGTTAGCCGACACGGAAACGTCAGTAGGAGAGATTTGATAGCGTATTTGGGAAGAATCGCTCAAAAATAACTTAACCCATCGTAAAAAAATCTTTGAATAATACAAAGATCTTCTGTCAGCAAGTAACGTAAGCTCTTTTTATGGAATTTCAGTGTAGCCGGGACAGATTGTTAGTTAATTCGTAAGTATATCAACAATACTAACAATAGAATATTTATACCACGATTTACGTCAAGATAGGATTGTTGTAAACAAACTAACTAACCATAGATTTATTTTGTGGAAATCGTGAGATAAAGTGAAGTGAAATTATGTAATATGGATAGATAATGTTATAAGGTAAAAATGAGAAATAAATGTTTAACAAAAATATTTGGAATTAACAAAATTTAAGGTAAAAATCATTGTTTACAAAAATCACATTTTGCTGTGAAATAAGTTATAGAAAGAAATAAATCTATTCATGTACGTTTTGTTTCTCATGGACGTCGGAGATAATTGATTCCGTCGGAGCCTACACACGTTGATAGTCTATTTTACGGTAGCTGCCTCCCTGCGAAATAGTTTATTATTCTTTCAGTAGTTTCTGCTAGCGCTTTGATAGAATACGGCGACGCATTAGTCCTACAGTTTTATTTTTAATCCCATTTGCCAAAAGTTAACGAACTATCCTAAAGCTATTTTAATCTAATGTTAAGTGATTACTACCATCAAGAAAAATCCATAAAACTGTTTACTGCACATACTAGAAAGAAGGTTAGACATAAAATAGAGACAACAATTTGTGCAGCAACAAACTTGCAACCAATGTACAAATTATAGGAAGTATGTATTCCTTAACATGCGTATGTGTCTAAAACACGATTGATATTTGCTACATAGATAATTAAATCGAAGTCCCACGTTTAGTCTCTAGGTACCGTCTTATTATAAGCATTTGAAATACCTACAAAATAAACATTCAAAATATCTTAATCAACAATTTTGTGGCTGCTGGAATTATTTCAGTAATAATTCTTTCCTTGAATGTGTTCCTTTAGGCATTTTTTTCCGATTCAGACGTTTGCCCTTTGTTTATTTTTCATTTCTTCTCGAGTTTTCCGTTTTCCTGAACACGGCTTTTGTTATTTTACTTGGGGAATTTCAGAAAGATTGAATTCATACTAGCGAGTTAAATGATTTAATGCGTTCACTTTTTCCTTTGGGATTATGAAATGTTTTACTTTTTGATTTATTTGTGTAATGATTTGTTGTACTATTTTTTATGGGATAAGGCAAACGAGCAAGCAGATCACCTGATGTTAAGGGAGCGCTACCCATAGACATCCACAACAAGCAAATGTGCAGATGTTGCAGATGCGTTGCCTATCTTTAATGGACAGAGGAGGGCATAGACAGGCAAGAGGATATTTCCTTTTTCCTGCAAAACACTCGTCCAATCCTCTTCTCGTTCCCATCCTATCCGTATGAGGAAAGGGTGGGAAGGGGAAAAGGACCGAAATTAGGCCTCCGGCACCTCACTCTTCAGACGAAACGCAGAGTATTTCTACTTCACGCCTGTTTTCTGTAAGGTCGTGGTATTTCACCGGTCGAGCCGGACCATTCGTGCAACAGATGTTGTTGCGGACTCTACCACTATTAAATGTTAATGTTATAAATGAAAAGTTGAATATGTAATTAGGAATTTTGATATTTATTTAACTTACATTAATCTGGCGACCCGCCCCGTCTTCGTACGGGTACTTTCCTTTAGGTGATATATTTAAAAAAATCCTTTTATACGACAGACATCATTTATTACACAATAGAGATTCAAATTTCGCATTATTGTATATAAATAAAAACCTATGTATTTTAGTATAAATCAATAGGACCAACATCCAATTACCCTGATCGCTCGCTCGCATACAAAATATAGACACAGACTAAAAAAGTACTAAAAGCTTAGGTGGTAAATGAACTGTATATTTCCTTTAGTGTTGCCAAATTATTTAGATCCACGGTAAAGTTTTAGGATGTTTTATTACGTCGGGAGAAGGGTGAATATCTCGACAGTATCGATCATGATGTGTTGGATGAAACCGGATCTCGCGTATAAATTTGAAGGACTATTGAGTAGTGTTCGCATACCGTCAACAATTCTAGTAGTCTATACAATTTTGATGGAGTTATTAGATCGTAGTGAACAATTTTACCACACATAGCTTTATTAAATTGAAATTTAACTCACCTATCGGTTCTGGCGTCACCCTGGTGACCTAATATTGCACGATAATAATTTAAATTACCATAAAAATTGTTAACCTAAGTGATAATTAATAAAGCGATTGTTCGTAGAACGGATAGCTGATGGTAGCGACAAGATGGTGAACCGTAGCCAGGTCGCACATAAATTTTAGTCATGCGAGGTTACTGGATGAGTGTGGAAAGCGGCTTATTGTTGCAACTATCCATGGGGGTCTACGTCCAGCAGTTCACGTCTTTTAATTCATTGTAATGAATTAATGATAAATTCATTAACGATGGAATATTTAAGTCATTAAATAATTCATCGGAATTAATTAATTATTACTTATTTATGAAAATAAAAATAAAATATAAAAAAAAACTAAGCTAACTACAAGTAAGCTAAATTCACGGAACTCTTGATCAGACCATCGATCCATCTTCTGAGAAGCGGACCTAGGTGCATCGTCCTGCAGCTGCCGCTATTCTAAGCAACCAGTTCAACTATCCGATCTTCTGTGAGACTTCTTTTAGTTGTAAATTATTTCTTATGTTCTAAAAGTAAAGCGAATTGTTTTTATATTTTGTAACATGTGACGATAAAAACTAGAATCTTTCGGCTAAGATCCAAAAATTAGAAGCAAATCGTTATTGGCAAGAAAATCTGTATTGTATTTTCCAGATGAGTGTTTCACGTAACATAATATTTTATTAAATAATTAATCAAAATTATTCCCAAGTTT
The DNA here is from genome assembly GCA_029849275.1 of Papilio elwesi. Lineage (NCBI taxonomy): Eukaryota > Metazoa > Arthropoda > Insecta > Lepidoptera > Papilionidae > Papilio > Papilio elwesi. The sequence goes on from CM056713.1 coordinate 3,920,722, forward strand.
TTATTGATAGAGACAACTAATTATAGAAAGTGCCAAAAGATGGCATTGTTAAAGTTACTTTATCCTGTTCAAGCTGAATTCATCAGTTATTTGGTCTCAACCAGTAACTTTAATCCGACTGTAGGTCCGTCATATGGAAAACTACACGTCATATTGTGCGTAGCCGCTAAATGGAGTGACTCGGCTCAAGGGCCCCCGAGAGGGGACCTCGGCTTGGACTGTCACTCATTACGCGTTTAGCATTCCGATTCGAGGGTGCCCGAGAGGGCCGAGCCTCGGCTCGATCGGTAGCCATTATCTGATTACAGCAAAGATTTCTTTGCGTACGCTTCCTACCTGCGTGGCGAGGCATAACCCATAATACCGCGATTCAAGTTAACAATGTTTCGCCAAAGCGCCATCTATGATAGCAAAAACTACGCCAACGCATTGGTAATAATATAAAATAATATGGCAAATAAAAATAATAACGTCGTATCATTTTAGATAAATAAATTATGGTGCAATTATACCAAAGAGGTCGTAATGAAACAATGCAAAAGCAGCTCTACTTCTGGTATTCATTTTCGGTTTTGCTAATGAGGAAGGCATTACAATTTTTTTAAATTGCGCAATTCCAAAAGAAATGCCATGTCGGGTCAAAGTAATTAAGGTGTTTGTTTTCATTTTGCGCCAGTGCCAAATTAGAAAAAAGAGTTTTTACTGGCGCGAATTGCCGGCCCTCGCTAAAGTCATCTAAATTTGAAATTTCAACTTTGGTCGCTAAAAGTCGGTGTTTTGACTCAATTAAAATAAAATTAAAGGAGTCAAAAATAATTTGCAGCATTTATATTACTTCTACATAATTAACACCACAACAACAAAGTGTTTGCTTCAATAACAATTAAGCAGATGTTTTTCAATGAGATGTCGTTAGTCCATATTAATATTATAAAAGTAAATATTCATTGGCTTGTAGCGGATAAACACGGACACTGCGAAATCAATTCCAATCATTATAGCCTGATTTTAAACACTAAAAAACTTATTTAACTATTTAAGAGCTTGTAACAGCGGTAGAGCCCACAACAACATGTGTTGCTCGAATGGGCTGGCTCGACCGGTGCAATACCACGACCTCGCAGAAAACAGGCAAACAGGCAGGTGATGTAGATTTGCGAATCGCCTGATTAGTAAACTGCTGGAGGCATGATTCTGGTTATTCCACTGACCTTCTTGTTGGATCCATCGCTTAGTAGAAATGGAAAAGGAAATAGGATCTTACGGAGGAAGGGAAGGGTGCGTTCGCCTAAAATACAATTTGTTCCTTATCCAAAAATACATTTTCAACCATCGTGTCTTTTACACCCCTACAACTATCCACATGAGGCTATAATCACCCACATTCAGAATTCCTTACATTCCGTGACGTTGTTTTGGCTCAAAAGTAATATACTTATGAAAAAATGGAGGTATGCCATTTTGATACAGATAATATAAAAATACGTATTAATCCGGATGTTCCTTACATTAAATTAAAATAACAAAACACAGGCAGTCATAAAGACTGCCAACCGAAGTAAAAACTCAAAACAGGTGGGAAGAGGCCACAATAGTTCATAAATAAATAATAATTAAAAAATAAACCCTTACATCGAGATGCAATTCAAAATTGAATACAAGGAAACAAATGAAAAAGTTCGTCGAAACTGTTCCAAATCCAATAATCATGTTGCTGACACGTGTTGCTGTTTTGTAGAGCGCGTCACACGAGCCTATAGGTTTTCACTATAAAAATACAAACGTGCAAAAATACAAAACCCTCAAAAAAGCCTGTAAAATGTAAACAAGTTGAAAATGGGCTAATGATCTTCAAACATCTGAACAAATCATTACATTACAACTAAGCACCAAATCCATCACATCAATTATCGCAAATAAAACACCGAATCAAAATCGGTCGCTTCTTAAACAAAAGTATATCAGTGAATCCCCTTTGTATTTCAGTGAAGTCAGTCAGTGAAAGTGCAGAAAACTTTTCGACTTTAGCCTTGCTAAAAATAATCCACGTTAAAATAAGGAGCGGGACAAGTATAACTTGTCCGCCGGCCCACTGTCGCTACGGCGTAAATTATACATTGTAATAACTCGAGAATCTTTTCCACAAGTGCACATTTTCTCTGCGAATATGTCCTATGATTTCTCATGGGACAAAAGGGAGCCGGATCTGCCGCAACGCGTGTTAAATTTTTAATAATAGTAAAAAAGTTTCGACACATCTTTCTTATTGTTGATCGCAAGAATATCTAGATTTTTATACTTCTTAAAGTAAATTTGTATCTGTATTTATGTCTTAGCAAATAGAGTGTGTGACGGAATCGGAGAGTAGATCAAGAACATATTCTATATTGAAGAGTAGATTAAGGTAGTGTTAGTAGTAGTTACATGATCATGCAATTGTAATCTCAGCAAACCATTTATGACCCTCGTGGTCATCAGTGCCTTCAACTGTTTTTTTTCGTTTGTTACAAGTGCATATCTACGTATATAACAGGCAATATGTGTATGTATGTTCCCTATAGGTTCAAAAACGGCTACCCTGGAGAAACCGGGGCGTATCAATAGTATAAAATAAACAGTTACTTGATATGTTACGATAGATGTCGTTTTTACACAAAATATGACATCGATTTATTTGTCTATGTCACAAGAATTTGATGATGATCAAGGAATGGAAATGTTAATAAGAACATTACGACATCATTGGAAGTGGGATGAAACCTTTTGTTAAATATCCTAGTTTTGTAGTTGCTTCGTAAAATAATACCTATATATCATTATTAATTACAATATATAGTTTTGTTATGCTTGATAAAATTCAAATTCCATGATCTTCATAGCAGAAGCCGTGTGGGCAGTTAATGGCTTAACTTGTGATAGCTCGCTGCTACGTTGAAGGCAAATGGTGCAAGCCATAGGACGTACTTCCAAAACCGTTCCAGGTTACAGATGTTACTGATGGACGAAAGACAGTCTGCTGGTCTCCATATCCAAAATACAATAGGCAAAAACATCATTTGCTTTACTGAATGTTATAAGTAGTTAATTTCTTGTCTTTCTAATTTCTATGTATATAAAATTATTATATTATTTGATAAAGTCGGTCGGCAAGTTATGATCCAAGTATGCCAATATTATATATCGTTAAATGCTATAAGGTAAACTTCGTTGTAATTCTCTAACATTATTAATATCGTTTTTTCCAACGTTCATATAGGTTCTTCTACAGCACAATTTTTTACTTCAGCCTCACACTTTTGTACATTCAAGTCCTTATATTTTTATTGTAATTTGCTTTATTTTTTCTTTTCACACTTTTTTTTCAGCAACATATGTGATGTAATGTGCTACCTCGAACGGTGAAGTACCACGAAATTTTTTTCTTCTCTTCCCCTTTCCAACCATTCTCTCATCTAATAAGGAATGGATAGGAAGGGACAGAAGAGTAGAAAAAGGAAAACGACATTTATTAAATTCAATTTGTCTCCTGTCCTTTAGAGGTGGGCCACTAGTAGATCCTGATCGAATACCTATAAGGATATACATTTCTTAAGCCGTATCTTATATTATATGCTTCAGATCTTCGCATCACACAGGCACATATATAAATGTATAGGATAGTAAATTATAATTCTGATTCTGTCATAATTTCAAATATATTCAATCGCTTTAACTTATGAGATGTGTATCTTGTTGTATATTGTAGACTATGCTATTCAGATGAACACATGCACTATGCAGTAAACTCTACAAGCAAATACGAGACGTCTAGCTACAAAGACAACGTTGCAGCTAGTTTGCATACTAACGTTTACCCTGCAATCTTAAAACGTGGTAAAATTGCCAGTATATTTCAAAAAGTACAGAACATTATTTCATTATATATACAGTGTTATAAAAGGTGAAAAAAGACAATTATAAATTTTTGTAGCAAATTGTAGCAACATGCATATGATATATCAACGCGTTACTGGGCCTAGAAACCTAAAATTTTGTACAGAGATTTCAGTTATTACGTAGACGACCACAAACTTGTTATGGAGACACAGCCGGGGTGGGTGGTACATACTAGCAATGTAATATTTTTGTAATATCGACCTTAGTGTAATTCAATTTAATGAAACTTTCAATTTGATATGACTCACGCTGCGGCGATACGTTTGTAAAGTCTAACACTAACATGTTAGATTCGCTTAAAGTTTAATGTGTTAAGCTTGAGACTTTTGTAATGTAACTTAACTAAGCTTGTTTCAAGAAACACTACGCTACAACTCTTCACTTTATACTTAATTTACACAAGTACGAAGTTCAAATCAATGTTGTAGGAGTTCTTCCGTACTGCGTATTGGCGTCCCATGGGGAATTCTTCTTGGGGCGGTTTTATTCTTTATTTACGACTTGACGTTAATTCTGTTTTACATCGTTTAAATTGAAATGTTCTTTTTAAAGGTTTTCCCCTTTTTTGTAAATTTTAGAAAAAAACATGATTCATGAAAACAAACAAAAACCGAACGACTTTTATTTCGTATGATCTTAAAAAAAATTGGATAAAGATAAGTCTTCAAAGAAATCTTGGGTGTCCACTATATCGAATTGAATAGCTTATTAATGACGTGCAGTCATCATTTTTATTTGTATTTAATTTTGAAGTCTTCTTATAAAAAATGCTTATTTATCAATTTCAAGTTCCGTGTGTTGTATGGCGACCCCTCGGACCTCTAGATTTTCGTAAACATCAAATGTAAAGGGGAGTGAATGAAAACGACCACGACACGGGATCTTGGTCCTAATTTCCTAATTCCATAACTTCATGACAATTTAAAAAAATTGTAATGTAAATTTGTTTTAATTGCATTAAAGCATTTATTTATTAACTTGTTAATAATTTATGATAGTAAACTGACGAGAAATGCTTCCAGACAAGTTGATGAGATTATTTCATACTTCGTGGGATAAGAAGCATTAGCATGGCTTATAGCTTTGCTTCTCCGCAAATCTAATTAAAAGTATCGTCAGACAGAGGCTTAACGTTTGTGAAATTTTATTATAACTTCAGCACTTTTACTACAATAGTCCAAGAAAATTATACGAGGGAAGTACCTTTCTATCAAATATCTATTAATTGCAGCGGAGCTATCAGGGGCAAACAATGTGCGCATTGGCAGGTCCGTCTACGGTATACGGGCGTGAAAGTGTTTATTCTGCGTTCCGACTGATGAGTGTGCGACTGCAAGCCCTAAGCTCTTCTTATTCTTACAACACCCGTAACGATTGTAATGTGGATTTCAATGGTAACGGGTAGCCGCGGTCAGGTTACATCTAATTAATCTAAGTTCCGATATAAGGAGTTTATATCTTAATCTGTTATTTTATCAGTATCTAGATTGTATGTATGTTACATAATAGGTACATTGATTAATTAGAAGTGGGTTGCAGAGCTAAATCTGGGACTAACACTGTTAAATCGTAAAAACTATATTAGGTTGAACCCTTACGTAAATCGCGGTGCGCGATTCTTGGGGTCAAGTTTATGTGGACGTATAACGAAATGTGAGACTCGAGGTTGATTTAATAATTTTAAAAAAATAATTTACTTAAGGATTGATACGCTGTTTTCTTGACGAATCCTTAATTGTACAAAATTAAACGCATCGAAGATTTCAAAATGAAATTATTTCATCTTTTAATAGTTTCATAGAATAACTTTGACCGAAGACTTCGTTCATTCGAAAATCAAATCTTTAAGTTATACATCGTACGAACATATGATGTATAATTAAAACATAAATTATTTTTAACTTTTATATCAATGGGAACTTATAAATTATAGCTATTACAAGGAGGTTTATAAGTATCGTTAATCAAATTGTATTATTACTCAAAACCGAACCCCCAAGTACAAGTTCAACGTAAGCCGCGGAAAAAGTTTTTAACATAATTCACCGGAAATGTCAGTCGAGGGTAACTTTGCACTTAAAGAGGGAATTGGGTATTGTTGGAAAAAGCACCTTTTTCATCGTTCAACATAATTCGACAGAAGTTCCGTTACGGCTACGTAAAAACATTTGAAGTTAGGAAATAGATGGAATTGGACAGCGATTTATATTTATATAACGACAATACAATTATTTCACTTCATTCATTACACAATCGCATCTTTTTCTATATACAAGTAAACAATCTGGTTTTTTTTATAATTTTTTTATGTGAGTACTAATTCTAAATACTCTAAGAATCTTTTATTACATAGCTTATGTATATATTAGCAATGCACTAAAATAAAAAAAATAAGGCAAGATACGATTGTTGTAAACAAACTAATATGATTTACATTCATACACACATAGCATTGATTACACTTTTACTTTCATTGGAAATGTTATTTTGTAGACATTGCGAGATAAAAGTGAATTGTGTAATATGAGGGAAATTTGTTTTTCGATAATATTTTAGACTTTAAGAATTTTAACGTAACCCTTTGTTTACAAAAATCCCATCTTGCTGTGAAACAATGTACTTTAATGCTCAATACATATTACTTCCAAATAGTTTTGATCCTATTTCAGTTTTAGCATTCATTTTAATAACGCGAGCTCGTGGTCCTAAGCCTTTACAGTTGTGTCCAACATTAAAATTTATTAATTGGTCGTTAATGGGAAAACCAAACAGTTTTAGCACAATTTTAGCAATTAAAGCGACGTTACCAAAACAATGTGGTACACTATTTCGAACAATAAAATTTACAAGGGTCGTTTCGAAATGAATCGGATATTGTTTCGAAATTATGTTCGTTGATAGTGTATTACTAGTAAGTTATTTCCCGTAATTCATATTTCAGAGCGTACGTTAATGTTATTAATTTATTTATTAAAACTCCTATGTACACTCTTAAATGTCTATACCTACCTTTTTTTTGCTTTAAATATTTTATATCAAACAAATAATACTTAAACTAAAATTATGAACAAAAAGAACACACAAAATAATTTAAAAAGTTTAGTGAAAATAAATTAAATAAATTTTGCGAGAACCGATTCACATTGAGATGGAAAATACGTACACATTAATTATTTTTTTTACTGAATCTCAATAAATTTAAATGCTACCCATGCATCTTTTTCGTTTAATATGATTATATTATTATTATTATTCAGCGTTTATTCAATAATGAATTGTCTATTCATATTCAACCACCGCGCTAAAGAGCAAAGCTCGGGATATTATTCGAATAAAAAATGTCTCTTCCGAAACAACATGGCAATATATAACAAAAACAGTTAAGGTTACTTAAAAAAAATATTGTCAATTTTATCCATTAGCAAATTACTTTTTTATATTCGTGTCACGTTCAAGTAATAAAATTTACTGTTTGAAATAGAGTTTAATGCATTTTATTTGGCTATTCTAACCCATTGTGCATGAATCTTCAATTTAGTTGAAACGAAATATTCTCTAGGGTGGATTTTATTAGAGAATCCCCCAAGAGCTTGTGCACCCAAAAGAAATATGAAGCAACAATTTGCAAAATATATGCCAATAAATTCTGTATCATGGTTATAATTTATGAACATATTTTAATATAATAAAAATAAATAAAGACACGCTAACGGCCGTTACCCATAGGGGTAGGCAGTGATTATGGAATTTGGCGCGATACTAGCTCACCTATCTCGCTTCTTCTACATCCATACATTACAAAAGTGAGTGGACAGTGTTGGTAGGGGACACTCTAGGAGAACTAACATATATATTGATCAGATTAGTGAAATACTAAAGAAGGGCTTTATAACCCGTAACCCGTAACCGTAACGAGTTTGTATGATGAAAATCGAATGCATAATAACTTCGATTTTTTCACGGCTGACTCTACTCGATTCTTTAATAAATATGTATTAGTTTAAAACATTTTCATCTTGGCTGGGTGTGAATCGAATACAGCACCTGTGACTGTACAATTAAGTGACTTAACCTCTAAGGTAGTAAGAACATAAGAATACTTACATGCTTAACTGAACTAAAATAAAATACAATTAGCATAATTAACCAGTGCTTAGAATTAAAATTAATTCGATAATGATTAATTACTACGTAGTCATTTAGTAATAAATAATAGTATAGGAGCCCCGGCGGGGATTTCTGTACATCCTCGAGAACGTTAGATTTTCATATCCGGGGTATCTTGGACCCTGTCAACTACCCTATACCGGAGGAGGATGGGGTAGAAAAGGAAATATCTTTTACTCGAGTGCGTCAGATTAAGATAGATGTGGTTTACGTGTTAATTAGTGTGCATTTCAACACTGGGACAATTTGAGCGCCAGGATCACAAACTTGTTATACAAAACTGTCACCTGAACATCCTCGGTGCGGCCTTTTTTTCAGTTATTTTCAAGGAAATAAATAGTGTAAGGATAACATGATAAGACAAGGTGACGTAAAATAAATCGTAAATAAAGGCTGTATACCCTTTCCCCGGCATTAAAAATAAAAATGTCATATAATCTTTTAAAAAAATTTTTTCAAAATCAAATAGGTCCTCAGGACACTCGGATGTACAAGTTTAGCATCATCGGCTCCCGGGCTATAACTATATTTAAACCTATTTTCACGTATCTTTTAACTCTTAATGAATGTAAAATAAATAACAAGGATTCGTGTGATATAAGAAGCGGTGTAATTGATAAATGAAGGAATGTACGTAGAAATATTATTTTAAGAGCAAAAAGTAATATCAACATAGAATTGCCTCATCTACCTTTTGTGATTCCGGCATTCATTTCTTGGAGAAATCAGACCATTATTATGTTTCGAGATAATCCTATTACTCGTGGGTATTTTCTCGTAAATCTTCCATTTAGGTTTATATTATGTTAGTATCAACGAATTACTAAGATATTTTAATAAACAGGGTATCCGGAAATGAAGTCTACAAGGGAATACCACAGATTGCTTGGTCGAAAACATAAATATTTAACCTAACTTGCCTATTTCGAGAGTTAGTTAGTGCTAGAGGACTTTAAAGCTTCGAAGTGAAAACTTGTTTAGCCGCGGTGGACGATATTTGGTAGGAGAAAATCTTACAGGTTCCCGTGACCAACATGCTCAACTCGTAACATGCTTATTTGAATTTGGTGCAGTTTCGACGACCTTTTTTTCATTTATATTTCTTGTATTCAATTATTTTTGCCGATTATTTAATTATTTGTAAACAATTTTCGCGCCTGTTAAGAGTTTTCACTTCTTATGGCAGTCCTTATGACTGCCTGTGTTTTTTTAAATAATCTTAAAAAGTCTGTCTCACGTTTTAGTAGTTAACAACCACGGGCTTATATTGTGATATCAGAACGTACCATATTCCTTTTAAATCTTCAAACGTGCACAACATGGTCGTGGGCCCGAATCGACTATTGTCATGAACATTTTCCTAAATTCTTATCACAATGTCTTCTTTTAGACCTAAATTCACAATTACGAACTTATCTTAAAATTACAAGAATAGAATAAAAAGTAATAAAGAAACAACGTACATGTCAATATGAAAAACGGAACACGACAAAGCCATTCCGTTTCATCAGACGTCAAAGAATTGATATGAAATAATAGTGTAGTAATCTACAAGAAATAATTCAGAACTCCAACACCATATTCGTGTACACAAGGAAAATATTGCGTCTCGAGCCGACTTGCTGACATCTGGGGAACAGCGGCTCTTCATCCGTCAACGTCGAACCGAGAGGCGGTATTATTAGTGAGGACAAATGGCCGCCGATCGCTTATCTATCGATTCGAACTTCCGTGGATTGCTACGTGTTAATATCGGGCGGAGCTTTTATCATCGATGTTTTCGTCGAGCATTTCGATTTGTGAAACTATAAAATTAACTATAACAATCTAGTCTATAAATTACTAAATAAATAAAACTATTTCTCATGTAATTGGTAATTATAAGTAGTTTCTAATTGTATAATACCTACTACTCTAGATCTATCTAATGGCTTGGTGGCCCATCACCCGTGAATTAGAATACTTAACTCACAATGATTATGTTACTTTTCCGGGTCCTTTGAGCCAGATTTACTCTATAGAACGTTCAAACAAGCAACTTAAGACCTAGGCCGCTTCCTACTTCAGGTATTTTAACGCCACAACGCAAACAGTACAGTTCATAACAAAAAATATGTCGGAGATTGAGCCTCTCTTACTAGATTGAAAATTGTCTAGCCCTGAAAAATTGGTTTAAGTCACCCCTTGCCCACATTGCCTAATTAAAACTGTCTGTTAGAAAAATTGGCGATAGCTAATGCACAACGGATATCGAAGATGATATAAAATTAGAATATTATAATAGAAAACAAAATGAGTGAACGTTAAACAAAATATAACGTTGTATTAAAATCGCTGAAAGCTCCGCTTGCGCTCATTATCGTTGCCAGTATTTAAGCCGATCTCGCTACGCTCCTGCGGTCTGTTAATCTTTTAATGGAATTAACCCGCGGCCGACAATGTCACTAGCAAAATAGCAAGCACAAGGAATAATTAACATACTAGAAATGGTTTTATGTGAGAAAAGAAAAATTATAATCAATGAAAGAAAATCTTGGTAATGATTAAAATAACTACGTTTTATTTCTTGATATAAACTCATTTTTGACCCGCTGAGTCTGTTCCATTGTGACCTTCTGTAGCCTAAACAGCTGAACCGATTTTGAAGAATGAGATGTCATTAAATTCTAATTCTTCTCTCTGCTTCAGTAAGTCGGGTTTATTAAATTGCTTGATAGAACTCAGCGTAGAATTCACTTAGAATACTGAATTTAAAATTAATATTAAATTAATAAGCGTAGTACAAATAGAGTAAGTCTTTACTAGAGCTCTGAAAAATGAGAATGTAATGCGACAGGAAGGTCAAGAAGAATGTTACCATTCAAATGGAATAGACACCGTGTAGTATAAGGAAGTAGGACTAGAGATTGCTCCAGCGACGAGAGCAAACACGATGATGAAGAACAAATAATAAAGTAAATAATGTTCCGTCTGTTCCATTTACTTGTATAGCTTGTAGTTCCCGCTCGCTAGATTGTTTCGTTCCTTGCATAATTACTTAGCTTTTGTTACTTCATTACGATGCGGGGCGATGAGGTTTTTAACACAATGAGACTAACAACGAACTAGTTGATTTACGCTTAAAGTTTTAACTAAATGATCCAAGGCTTAATCAGTTAATAATTTAATACCTACCATATAAAAAAACTTTGTGCCACTGCCTGGTTAAACGTGCATTTATTATTTGTTTCAATCAAAGTTACAGTTGGAGAACAGTACAGGTGTTTGAAAGGATATAGTCACATTTTACTTTCAACAAAGGATGGAAAAGTCACCAGAGATACTTAAATATGTATAAAGTATAAAACTTGAATATCTGGGTCAATGCGAAACGAGAAACATGAATTGCTTCAAATCTGAGTATTACCACTTCATTGCTCTTTGAGTAAACTTGCGCCTCCTAAAGGCGCTCAGAATGAAGGTCTCAGTTAGTCAACACTATTCAATTGAAATCACGAAATACATATTTATACAGCTATTAATAAGTTCGGCAATAAATACGAAGGATCACGTTTGTGAAAAACTGAGAAGATAATTCATGTATGAAACAGTTTTGCAAATTACTACTATTCCAGAGGTCCCATGAGATAAATTAATTACAACCCAGCCTGGCGTCGCTCAAGGGTCTGAAAGTAAAGGGGTACAAATTCTCCTTAATTAAACACTTAACTTTAACGTTTGCTTTTTGTCGTGATGAGGATTTACATAATGTTTTTATCGGAAAAATATCGGATTACGTATAAAATATACTGTTTGTGAAGTATAGAAGAATAGATACTTCTTTTGTGTATTTGAAAATTGAATGTTTACGGGACTGACTTGCTGACTTTTTGCTCAGATGACCTTCACTTTACAATGATCATTTGTGTACACCTTACTTTACAACGAAAGTTTCGTACATCACTAATACTAACCAACTTAATATAATACTGGAATGCTGTAAACATTTTGTATCTTTGTTATTTGCGCCATCCATTACAACAAACGAACACTTTCAGAATTAGCAAGTCGATGCTACGAACTCAAATAAAATAACACCTAAAAAATAGCCTAACGTGTCTATAAAATATGTCATTCTTTTGAAGAAACGTACACAAAGCTTGCTTATCAAATTTCCCGAATCAACAATCCATCCAATTGGGACCAAAATTCGGAGATGGAAATTGACAATAAAGTAACACGAAACATCAAAATTTTCGTATTCTGAACGAAGCAATCCTATTTCCAATTTACACAATAGCATTCACTTCATTACACTGCGGTTCAAAACAAGCAATCGTTGCGCTAACCTCTATCGACAAAATTATCGCCTTGTACAAAATGATAGTGAAGCAGCTTTAATTAAATTTCGTCATTAATTGAAAAGCCTTCGTAATGACTGATAAGACAATGAACTTCGCATTTCAAAAAATAATAATTACCTTGATTTTCTTGAATGTCAAATTAATAAGCTTAATTTCTCCGGGACACGACTTAAATGTCAACTCTCGAAAGGTGAAATTTTAATCAAGGTTATTCCTAAAACAACAATGTATAATTGTTAGTGTACGTTTTATTTTATACTAATGACCTGCCCCGGCTCCGGCCGGGTACCACTTACAAGTATACAATACCACACACACAATTATGTTGATCCGATCGCTACCAAACACAAGAATGTGCCAATCTGGGCAATCCCTGTAAGTTTAATCGAAATCGGTCCATTTCGGAGTCTATACGTCAATAGGGAACGTAAATACTTCGCTTTTTATGTACTATTTTTTTTATAAAAAATATCCTACGTTACTTCTAATACCTTCAAGAATATGTGTACAAAGCAAATGATCGGTTGAGTAGTTTTCGCGTGAAAGCGTAACAAACAAACTTACATTCACATTTATAATTATAATATTAGTAGGGAAGTAGGGAATATTAGACGCCTGCGATTTCGTGAAAAAGCATGAAACATCATGTATAAGTTAATTCACATTTATCGTAGCCTTTCACTGGTTTTAGGTTGGAGTTGTTGTTGCGGGCGCTACCATTGATGTCTTACATTTTATCTAGCGTAAGCCATTACGGCTCTTAGTGCAGAGCGCTTTGAAGACAATTAAAACAAGTTCTTATAAAACAATTTACGCAATATCTTTCGTAATTGTTATATATTTGCTGTAATTAATTGTAGGGTATGGTAATGCAAAGTAACATCAAAATTCATGTAGTAGTTTTTGTGCCTCCATACATCCTCGCAAGCTTTATGTCCTAGTTGACTTTGAAAAATCAATCTGGCCGTTTACCTTTTGTTGATGTCAGATTGTGAAATTTGTCAGTTATTATTCTCTCTAGCCATATTATAAGCATATGGCAAATTGTGAACTATTTTTATTGTAATTGGCAACTTGACTTGTTATTTCTGGACAAATTTCAAATATATGGCTGGCTATATGACCATCAACTTTCGGTTTTAGTTTTTTTAAACGCTCACTGTGCTTAGGTATCTCTTGGAGACGACCTATTTTAATCCTTAAACCGAACAGCGCGCAGTACAGATGTTTTCCCCCGATTCCCGAGCGAAATTTTCTGCATTTTCCTCTGTCAAGATTGACACGGCTCCAAACAAACGGAGTCGGTCGCTTTAATCTTGGCAATAAATTTCTTTTATCTCCCGAGACGTCGTCTCTCGGTGCTCGATTTTTTCTTTCTTTTCGGAAACGAACTTTGTGTTTCGATTATCTTTTCTTGCTGTTTGGATTGTCGCGGTTGTAATGTGTACAGAAATATGGTTACATTCAAAAATGTCTCGTAAACATGAATTGGGTAAACAGAAATATGAATAGCCCTGTGCTTCCTACAGAATTCTTTTCCTTAGGTTTTAAATATGACATGGAACATTCTAGAAACTGTGCGGTATAATATTTCCGATCTTCGATAAATAGTGTTCGGTATATATTTAGTATCAGTTTAAATAAATATCGAAGCTCTTTATCGAATCGCATAAATTCTGTATAACTTGCACGACCTGTAATTAAATTTAAACTTTGTAAATGATTCAAGTGAAACAAGAGTATAAGATAAAGTGCATCAGTCCCTATAATTTCGTTGTCAATGTATAAATTTAAATACCTTATTACCACTATTTTATGACCATTGAGGACTGCGATTTTTTTTGTATATCATTTAATTTAAAAATATATCTTAAGGTTCGTATTCATTCTAAGATTTATGTCGTAATGTCTTGGAATGGTATGTATGGGAAGAAGTATAGGTTACATCAGTCGTTCTTGTCCATGTGCTTTTACAACCGCCAATTAGCTGGTAAAGTAAGGACTGCCGACAGGAGTGTAAACTGAAAATAAATGAATAATCAATTAAAATAAGCCCTTGTGTATTTACAAAATCAAATTCAAAATTAATTTCAACAAAAATAAATGTAAAAAAGTTCGTCGAAAATAATCCGAATTCAAATAAGCATGTTGTTCTCGCGTATCTATGTATAAGATTGTGTCGTATCAAATAACGCAGCTAAAGAATCACTTATTTTATCAATCTGCACTAATATAAAAAAGAAGAAATATTTGTATTTTTGTAACTTTATAAATAATCAACACAAAACCTACTAGACCAATTAAAAAATCTTCAGTAATAGAAAGCTGTTCTGTCAGTCAATAACTTAGGATATATCTTTTTATTTGTCTACCGCGGGCGAGCTGGAGCGAGAAGCTAGTTATTAATAAAATGCGAAAGATATAATAAAGTCATTATACATAAATACACGTATTGTTGACTATAGATGAAAGAAAAAATGGAACGTTGCTACAAAAATCAACAAAAGAAATACGAAATCTTTTAAGAAAATGTTCAGAACTTATATTGAATAAAATATTGTCAACTTTTAAAAACTATCGTCAAGAAAGTAAAGTTCAGCATTTCAAGTAACTATTTATTCTCCATCCTTCATTGGACTGCTCTTTCGTAACTTTCGTAGCGGGGCAGAGATCTTAGTATACAAGTTGTTGATGTACGAACAGGGAAGTAGCGAAAACTTTGTTGCGAAGTTTAAAAGCCGAAAATGACAAGTTCGGCAACAATAATGGAAGTCAAGTTGCCGAATGTTAACACGTAGGCCATATTTTTAATATGTTATATAAGATTAATTTAATTCAATAGTAATAATAGAAAAAGTGGTGTTTTCACATTGTCGACGTTCCCAGTGGTGCTACAAAACATTCTTAATGACTTTCGTAAAAATGTATTTTAAAAGGAAGTCCACATAAGTAGCAGAAACAAGTTGTTCGATAGCAGAAGCAGGTCACCGAACCGATATAGCCCGAAGAATTATTACTAAATTGTATGTGGCAATGAGTAGGAAACAAACTTGTGCAAATTTAACGAACTACTTTTAGTATGAGTTTTCGAAAATTACTGTGTTGCCACGATCGTATACATGCTAAGATCAAGCTTATTTCACACTTTTGATTTTTTAATTTAAAAATAGAACTATAAAAATACAATGCCGCTCGAAGTTCACCTTAAGCTCTAAAGGTTTTTAGGTCAAGTGTACTGAAAAGTTTTAAGCGTGCAAGCATTGCCAACTTTGAAAAATGCCAGTCGAGTACTATATGAATGTTTTTTTCCCGAGTCTTGCACCCAAAGAGAGTTCACTTATAGACGACAAGAAACAGTGGAAACACATAATGCGAATCTCAAGAGCTATATTTTCTGCTAACGCTACGGACTATTATACTTTAACAAAATACAGTAACGAGATTATATTTTGTATATAAATAAATGACTCAGTGTGCGAATGAGTTTGTGAGTGAGTAGGCCAATTAATGAATTAGTGAGCGAGCCAGTGAGTAAATTAATGAATGACTCAAATAATCAGTTAGTGACTGAGAGAGTGAGTGGGTCATTGAATGGGTGAGTTAATGAAGTAAAGAATGAATAAACCGACCGAAAGTACCACAGCCGACCGACTTGATCGCAGATATACCATAAAGTTTGCTTCTGCGTTTCGTCTCATGAGTGTGGCACTGTAGGCCCAATATCCTATCCCGTCTATCACCCTTTAACCTTTTTTATCCTCTAATACTTTTAAAATAATTTTGCGGCTGATAGAATATTTACGAGCCCCATTATATCTCACTGCCGTATTCTAGTTACATTACACAAGTCTAGTCTAAGAGTGAAAGTCCCATAAATTGAGCGATAAGGAATTACCTATATTCAATCTGAGTAAGTTTAGAAATGCCATATATATATATAGAAACACAGCAACATATATGTATTGTTAGTTTATAGAGCAATTAAAACACACGTATGGTTGGTTTTATTAAAGTATTAATTTTTGTCATCGCTCGCAGTGACCTAAAAATTCGACCAACTGGCCTGAACGTTTTGAGCTCTTGAAATGAAACCTAGTCGCTTTTAAAGTGCGTTCAACATAACGGCCAGCGTTTTTGTGGACTAATTTCGTATAATTGAATAATAGAATTAAAAATAGCGTTATAAGAAAAAAGTGTGGCTTTATAAGTGGATGTCGTGACTGGAATTGAGAAAGGTATGCTTCGGTTGGGCATGTTAAAGGGTGAATGAAGGGAAAGTAACGCAACAAATTTATTTTGCAAAAGTAAGTGGCAGCATTGGCAGGACACGTCCAAGAAGAATTTATATCGATCAGATTAGTGACACACTAAAGTATAAGCGACATAAGTAGTACCCGTAATCGACGAGCATGTATGGATGTAGAAGAAGCGAGAGAGGTGTGCCTGCATCGCGCCAATTGGAAATCCATAATATCTGTGTACCCCTCAGGGTTATGGGCATGAGCACATATTTATTTAATTTATTTATTAAATTAAATTTTCATCTTCACGCTTAACACTTTTAGTAAACTTCAACAAGTTTGACGCTAAATTATTTATTGACATTTCATTCATAATTTATACATTTGTTTTGCTAATCTGTCAAACGTATTAAAAATGTCACTGGAAATACTTAGACGGGAAACCTCATATTTATTATATGGTTCTCTCGAGTGGACAAATCAACATTCTAAGGGTGGCAAAATCTGAAAATAGCTGAACGTTAACATTAGTAGTTAATTGTTTACCAAATAGACCTTGATACAACCGAGTTTCAATTTCCTAAATTTTTTTTCTGTTTCAAACTTTCCATCTGTAGAAAACTTCATTTGGTTCGATGATGAATGTGGTCAAAAAGCTTTTAAGTCCTAAACGTAATAGAATAATGTTATTTTTGTTTTATTTTATATACAATTTATTATTTACGCCAGTCAGTGGCGAAGGAACAAGCGGCTCATCTGATATTAAATGTCCACTATCACTCATGCACATCGATCGGAAGATTAGATAAAGTAAAATAGGCACGAGGAAGGGTTGCGTGGGGATAAAAGGCAGTATACCTGTCTCATTTTTGCAGCCAAAACTTCTTTTGCCTCTTTAGGAGATATTTTGTACGAGAAAATCTTATAGATTAGCGCAAACAACTGCCTTTGTTTTTTTGATGAGTCATCACCGATGCCTATGAACATTCTCAACACCCGAAGAATAGATACGTCGCCGGCTTTGTAAGAAGGAGTACTCTCTTCTTGAACACTACGTCGAATTGGTTTGGATATATCGTTCCAAAACGCTGTAAACCCCATTGTATGACATTGTTCGAATACTATAAAGCTTTTCCGAAAAAAAATCTTACAAAAAACAACGTAGTGCGAATTTCACAACAAAATTAATAACAAATTTCAAAGTAAATAATAAACCAGTTAACTCCCCGAATATGTTCTTCTGCTAGCTAGCTTCTGTGTTTTGGTATTCTTAAAACAAAAATGAAAGTGTAAGAGCAAATAAATGGATTAAAGAACTATGGAAATTACTAAAAGAAATCGTTTTATAGTAACAAGTGAAATTCTATTTGCATCTACTTTCCAATTTCCATCTTTGAATAAGCCTGTAAAGTTATTCCTAATTTCTTTGAAAACAAAAGATGACTTCAAGAAACTTCATGTATTCGTTAATTTGATTTAAGATCGTTTTAATATGAGCTATGGAATTCTTTGCTTGAGTTATGTACGCACTATCTGTTTTAATGTCACATGAATTATAGTCACAAATGTGACAAGTTGTATGTCTGTCACCATCGTAACAATTAAATTATCTTTCCGATAGACAACAATTAAAGGTAAATAAAATAAGCCTTTATTTCTGCTTAATTTAAATTCCCTGCCTTTTTAAGTTACCTGAACTAATTTATTTCTACATAGAATATATAATTGATTTTTTCCATTCACTTCTTTTTATTATCTTTTTTTGTTCTCTGTACTCATTAAACGCTTGTCTTCTAACAAAGGCTGTTTTTGTAAGAGAAGGGGGCAAACGAGCAGCGGGAACACCGAGGTGATCAACGACGCCCATGGACACCCGCAACACCAGAGGAACTGCAGAGGCATTGATGGCCTTTGAGAAATACATAGGCTCGCTTTTTGAAGGACCCTAAGTCGATCTGGTTTGGTAATACCGCCAAGGACCGGCCGTTCTACGACGTGCTGTGCGTAGCAATCGAAAAAAAAACAAAGAATTTTGCCTCATCCAAATATCTTTATGTAGGGGTGATTTTAAGTGTCGTATCTCCTTCGGTTTTCCATCCAACATCCCACTTTCCCAGACAACAATGAGTACTTACTAAATAAAATCTGTAAAACGATGTATGTTAATAAAACATCACACTCACAACTAAGTATAAAGCAAGATGTGACAAAGTGAATCAAGGAACCGACCATTATTTTTGTCTTATCAGCGAATCCGAGTAATAATAGCTTAATCTTATCATTAAGACTAATTTCCGTAAGGTTTTGCTCTAATTTACCATTGTCTTTCTTGAAAATATTCTTAGAGAATTTGGTATTAATAATAAAATAAAGATGGGCATAGACATGCATGCATGCACCTTCGTGCATATGTACGCAACGTGACCTATAACTTATCAACTTCAGACTAAACATAAAAGCTAGGAAAATTAAAAAAACCCAGGCCAGTCGTCAGAGGTGAAAACTCAAAATAGGTGCGATAATTGCTAAATAAAAAATTAATAAACAATCAACAAAAATAAACCCTGTTCTCTTAACAATTAAATTCCAAATAGATTACGAGAAAAATAAATGAAAAAAAAGTTAATCGAAAATGTTCCGAGTTCAGATAAGTACGTGGTATCGTGATGCCGACGCATGTTGCATATTGCGCTTATTGTTAACGCAAACCTATAAGATTTTTACCTACCAAACGTCGTCTAATGTGGGTAGACACTTATTCAATTTAAAAAAGTGTTCTTATTTTGAGATGTAAATGACAATATATGGGTCAAGTTAGCAGCTCACGGCGGCTCGGCTCATGTTTTGCGCTAAGACGACGACACTCAAATTTCACGAGTGCTCTTAAATGTGTTTAAAAAAATTAAAAAAACGACATGTTATTATTTTACATAATCAGTATTTTTGAATACCTCTCCCCGCCGCAAGGATAGAGGCCTCCTCTCCGAGAGAGTTCATCGTTGTTACATTCATTCTCTAATCATTACGACTTAGGTTCCTTCAAGACACGACCATACTACTCAGTCCTCCTCATCAATCTGAGGGAATCTACTGAATATTTTATATATAACTTACTCCATAAATAATAACGGACAAGTCGCAGCCCAGCTTTTATTTTACGACGCGATAAACTATCATCTGTGTTAAGTCATTAACTTTTACGTCCCAAAACACAGATTCCTCATAAAGCTTTAAGTTTATAAATTCTCATTTCGACCGTAGAAATGTTTATATCAAACAATACGATACCAATAAAACGACGGCTTTATTTGGTACGAAGCTCTTGTTTTTCGTCAAGATTAGCCTTTTAACAAAGTTTTTACTTTAAAACTTTTCCCCTCGTGTCTTTTCTAATGAAAATGTATTTCGCTTTTCATTCCACTCTTTTCTCTGTAAGGGTCTGTTCCCTTAAAAAAAAACACATTTTCGAACTTGTATAAAAATGATTCCACTGGTTTCTTGCTTTTGATATTTGTTTCGTCTACTTTCAATGGTTAATTCATTAAAAAGTGAATTGGAATAAATATAATTCCATCTTTTTACACAATTTGTGAATGCCGTCATCATTTGTATCGTTTAAATGGATCGAGGTATAAAATAGATTTTTATTTAAACTCAATGGTTTCATCACGAGGAAAATTAGAATTTTCCTGTCGTAAGAATGAAACTTGCACTTACCTAATAAAATACCTAATGTAATCATTCTACACAGACGAACGAAGACGAATTAAGGTAACCAATAATTTATAAATAAAATATCCTCTGTAACATAGGTTGAGTATGCGTTCAAAGGATTCTAAGAAAAGGTATACGACCAAAAAACCGGCGAAGTGCGAGATGGGCTCGCGCACGAAGGGTTCCGTATTATCTATAAAGACGACAAAAATCATATTTATTCTATGGAAGCCCCTTAAATATTTATTTTTTTTCTTCTTTTTAGTATTTGTTGTTACAGCGCCAACAGAAATACATGTGTGAGAATTTCAACTGTTTAACTATCACGGTTCATGAGACAGCCTGGTATCAGACGGATAGACACACAGACAGACGGACGCACAGCGGAATCTTACTAATAGGGTCCCGTTTTACCCTTTAGGCACGGAACCCTAAACAATGAGGCACTCAATACCGTATCTTCAATCAGTTAGTGACTAAAGATATTTATAAGTATTTCGTTTATCTGTACACAAACACAAATAATTTAGATCAAACATAGATAGGACAAATTGGTCATAGCAGATTTATTATACCATTCCTGTAACATGAGCATTGTTAACACCTGACTCGATTCAAGTTTTCTTCAATCGATTTTCAACCTAATATGCTTGTTATAGAGTACAAAATACGTTCAAATTGTCGATTCCTTTGACAACAAATATCTGATCAAGTTTGCTTAAAATTGTGTAATAAGTTTCACCTGGGACGCGATTACGTTTTAGTAAGGTGTTGGATTTTTATTATTGTAAAAAATAATATTGAAGGTTAATTATTACACTTATAGAATAAATACGTTTTTATTGTTTATTTAAATTAAAAAAAGTCACAAATGTTAGCAATTTTTTTTTTAGTCGAAATTTCGAAGGTCTACGGTTTCGAATCCCTTTTATTAGAATGGAGTTCTTTATCGTACGTGTAACAAGACATATCTACACAATAATAATAATGTACCATAGTTATTTTTGTTATTTGCGTGTATTCAAAAGCCCATAGCCAATCCTTGTTACACCAGAGACAATATCCAAATTATGATAAAAGTCGTGTTGACGTTACTGTCAGAGAATATTTTTGACGGTTGACACATTCAAGATTGAGACGCCGGAGTGAACACTAAGGTTTGTGAATATATATTACTATAGTGTGAATTGTCGGTGATTTCGTAATGAATAAATATTGTTAATGCGTTATGGTATGTTATATTGTTTAAATTCAATGATTCCCTTCAAAGATACGTTATTCGTTTGTTTGGGGGCTGAGTAGAGCAAAAAAAAAATGTAACATTGAAACACGCCACCAAAACCGTTTTCTTCTTTTTGTAGTGATTTTAAAGGCACTTCCCGATAACTTGGGAAACTTTTTTCAATCGAATCTCAACTTGCCGTTAATTTTGGAGATGTGCAAAATACTTATAACTGCAAAAACTTTTAAATACTTACTTACATTGTTGCATACCTCCGGATGATGCATCTGGAACCCAAAAGTGATGCCACCTTTAGTCGCCAATTGGCGTCTTCGTAAAATCCATCTAATTCATTCATTTCTTAGATCGTCGGTACGCTGGCAAACATTCACGGAACAAATCGTGCTTCACTTTGAACGTTGAATTTGTATGGAACGCGGTATCTGAATGTAAATCTGTGTACGTACCCTTTTTTATTGAATCATCACTTAACCAACCAACCGTGTGTCCATAAGACACCTCTGTTATTATTTTAGTATACCTCCATTAAATTATTGACCTTTACTATTACGGGTACCTCCTTCAGTGAGAAGTATTCTAGATGTCTCTGGATTGTATAAATAAAAATGGTGGTATAGAAAAATATGACATAGACATTTATGTTGCTAAAATGAGTGAGTGTGTAAAACAAGCTAATAAGTTACGAATACTGTTAATATCGCCTTTATTGAGTATACAATACATGCTTGCTTCAATTCTTTGTCGACCTGCCAATACTGTTGCCGCCTAAATTATTACCACCCAAATATTGTGACGAAGCGCGTCAATTGATTTGTTACTGTATGAAACAACCAGAGACTAACTATAACAATATTCCTCTCTGTTGAACAGATAAAACTTCACGGCTCAGACGCAAAACTCTTGTGGCGTAATCTGCAAATGTCACCGCATGTACTATGATTGAGTTAGTCACACGACCCTGGGACATCTTTACCTGTTAAGCTTCGGCTCCAATCGTATAATTCATATGGTATGATAAATAGTTTTACTGTTCCATATTCACAGCCAATAAATAATCTAATCTAATAATCTAAATCGTGGGAAATCCTTCAAATGTTTCTTTACTTTGTTACATTAATATTTGATTTTAAATTATTTTAAAGAGAAATCCACCACAAAGTTTCGATTCTAATTGCTAACAATATAAATTCCTCACGATATAACAATGGGATACCTGGGATTAGGCCTCGCAAATTAGCGAAAATATAATTATAATAAAGTCAACGAATTACTGGCCATTTGCCGGCTTAATACCGAGGGGATGTTTATTTACATTGCTTATTAAGTTTGTTACGAGGATTACGTTAGATGTAACCGTATTTGCCTGTTTATGTGCGTTTTATCTGCCGTCAACGTTCTGCTTATGAGCGGCATTAGGAGTCATAATTTATAATTATATTTGATAAGAAAATTCATGGTGATGGCCGTTAAAGTTATAATAATAACTTATGAACTAATTTCACTATATCCTTTGGCACGCTTTTTATAACCTTTTAAAAATGTTGTATTATTTTGTTTGCCTTCCAACATGCTGAACGAAGATCCTTGGTATGTAGATTAGGAGCTGAAGTGAACCCCATTCTTTGTTATTTCATTTTCTCTTACTATTTTTTTCTTACCATAATAGTCCTGACGAGGACTAACTAAAAAATGTACTGTCATTGTCCCTGCTATCAGACGCTTACAAGTTAATTCCCAATTTAGATTTATTTATTAGATCCAAATTTGATTTCGAATTAAATTCCGTTACGAAGGTAATAAAAGCGTGTTAAAAAAAATTAGGAATAATATACGATCTAGTTGCATTATTATGGCGTAAAAACAACATTTTATATTTTGAACACTCCGTAGAAAACAATTTTGTAATACAATTTCTTGGTGTATTTTTAATTTTTTCTTTTTACTATATCCACTTTAATGTAACACATACTTTTTTAACGCTATTCCAAGCCTTTCGTTTCACAAGCTCACATGTAAGCACTTAAAACACAATTACATTTAGTATAACAAATTAAATCACGTTATTGAATTTATAGTTTATATTGTTTCAATCAAATTAACAAAATTTCGACCTCCCAGTGAGGGTATAATTCTTAAAACCACAATTTAAATTGTGGCCATTACCAATACAAACGATTGCGGTTGTGGACTAAATAAGAAGTTGGTTAGGAGATTTTACAGATCTTACAGCGCATAATCGAATCAAAACTGAAAATAAATTTACTACCAATTGTATTCCTAAATCAATACAGATACCAACTATATAACCCTCATACAGATAAAACAATCCCAGAGGATAAAGTTAGGATCATGGTAATTTTGAAAGATATCACACAAAGGTGCACAAAATTGCTCATCTAAATATGTAAGTAATTTTTAGAAACCAGTCTAAGCTGCTCGTGTTAATTTTGAAATTTAAGTCCCGATATTTTTCTACGGAGGAAGAACACAACATAAGTAAAACCAAAAGTAACTTGTTTAAATCAACACGTCTTTTTCCTACGAACACAGCGAAGATAAAAAATAGCATTCATTCATCTCGCTTCCCAACGCTCTCTGAAAGTTTGCGAGAAGGATAAATGCGTGACAAATCTACGGCTCGCCACATTAACCAGTAGGTTTTATTTGTTTAAATCGTCCGGAAAATCTATTCGCGATAAAACTGAGTGCGGTCACGCCCGGGACTGCGGCGGCCATGTAAGTGTACTTTTAGTTTTAGAACAAAGATTCAAGCAAAATATATCATTATGAAATAAGCAGTTGTGAAAATTCTATGATCAATAAAGAAAATGTTATGTTTGTCCTATCCTATCCTTTAACAAATTTGACGATGATAATTCCATAAAAATGACATACTAAATCTAAATAAAGTATCGAAAGCTTAGTCTTGGGCGTAGCTATTGCTAGAATGGATTTGCCTAGAAACCCCACAGAATAATAACGTGAAAAATACACTTTGTATTTTGTTTCTTTTATTTCTTTTCTCTGTATCTACCGCCTTCTCTTTCCGATATTTTAACTCAACTAACAGGAGGGCGATATTTTTACGGATATATATGTATGTATGTGTGTCCGTCCCATTGTGACCTATAACCTAAGACCTAAACAACTCGACAGATTTTGATGAGTGAGTGTCATTCGAATTATATATTTCGATATATTCTTAATTTTCATACGGGTACAGTAAACTCTCATTGGTTTTTAAATTAACTATTGCATGTCTACGTAGAAATTGGTATCGTACCTGCAACTTTTCTTATTATTGCGGTTTATGGGCAGCCCTGGTATAACACCAGTTAATCGGTTTCTCGGTTTCAACTACTTCGATAGTAAATTTAGTCTCCAAGTCCAACTTGCCGCCGCCTGCTTCTCTGCCCTCTCTTTTCTATTTCCTGTTCTTTTCTACACAAAGGTTGGCAACCCATTCTTGTTTTCTGTATGGTTCTATTTTGTTGCTCATCACTATAAGTGGTGGTCACTTAACACCAGTTGAGCCACTTGTAACCGTGCCTGTTTACTTTCCAAAAGACAGAAATGTCCTAAAAGTGTGCAAGAATTCACTAATATCGTACAGTAGGAAGCAACGCGTCCTTGTGATTAATGACCTTAAATAAAAATAAATTCCCAACAAAGGTTTAAAAGCAAGCCATAGTCATTTCGGTGAACCGATATTGCCTTCGATTGGTATCGCCTAGCCCTTTGAACGTAATAAAACTGAGCGCCATATATCGCAGGCGGGCTTAGTTAGTTTAAATGGTCGAATTACGGGTCGGATGGAGACAAACGGCTGATGTGATTCGATTTATTTTAGATTTTACTGGTCAATGGGGTTAAGCGCCATTGATCCCGTAACGCGAAGAGCTAGCGATATGTTATCCACCAACAATGGTTTAGGAACTCAGAGAAACAACGCATTACTGAGGAAGAAAAGACAGTTTTTTTTGTAGATGTAAGTATATAAAATATATCGCACTTTTTCACAAAAACCTAAGAGTTAGTTAAAGTGAGGTCTACTAATAACAAAAATAACATTTTTTTAGGAATCTAGATATTCCGTTGAATATCCCATTTAGCTAACAGTCGCAAAGGTAATATTTCGGTATGAATGACAAAATGCTCGAAACAACGACGTAAGGTATACTTATAGATAGAGATGTATTAAATTTTTGATAGTTTTTTGTTCCGGATAAACTTGAAAACTACAGAACCAATTTTTAAAATTCTCTTACCTACGAAAAGCTTAAGTTCACTTATATCGGTAACCTTGGGTAATCTTTTATAGAAGAGGGTGGTGGGTGTTAGCTTGAGCGGTTCATCTGATATCAAGTGACCGCTACCCATAGACATTTACAAAAGCTAACGAGAAGCAGATGCGTTGCTTACCTTTAATGGACATTAACAAAATTATATATCCTTTCCTAATTGTCCCTTCCTCAGGTAAAACCTCCTTCCCTTCTCAAACATTCCAAAATCCATATGTTCATATCTATTCACGTCGAGGAAGGGGAAAAGAAATATAATTAGGCCTCCATCAACTCACTTTTCTGACGAAACGCAGAATACTTTTACTTCACGTTTGTCTTCTGTGAATTCGTGGTATTTCAAGACCACATAACGAGCCGGCCCATTCCCAACGGATTCTGATGTTGTGGTCTCTACCACTGTAAAATATTGTTTTAGGAAGCGAAGATGGGGCAGGTTGCTAGTAAAACATACGTTACTATTACAAAGTAATGAACAAAACTCCCCAGTATAAATACAAAGTAAATAAACTACGTTTATCCTCACCAAAAGATACGACAATAACAAAAGTAAATGACATTCGCAGTGAGAGATTCACTAAGATAACTCTCTATTCGGGAATTGTTCAAATCATAACAGGGAGATACAGTGACAGTGACAAACGCGCCCTGTCTCTACACAGAGAGAGGTTAGGACTTGGTCCAAGGATGCAGCGACAAGAGGATAAATTAATAACAAGTAACTGTATTTTCCGCTATAGATAGAAAACATTATTTGAGTTTTGGTAAACGGATTAGAATTCGATATACTAATCTGTTTTTCTGATCAGAAGGCAATTATATATTTGTTATATTTTTTTTGTCTCACTTCAATAAGCTATGCATGCTTCTTAAGCTTTGAATGCTTTAGTTATAGTCTTTGATACACTATGACTTTTTTCTTCTGTATTTATCGTTGTCATTACTTTAAGAGCAATAAACACAATACCCCATAAAAAAGAAGGCAAAGTAATTATCTTCATAGCGTTTTCGTAACGAATCAATATTTTTCTATGAATATAAATAATATATGTATTTGTATTCTAGATTTCTAGATAAGCACGTTTCAATTTCGATTTTATAAGTCACATTTTTGTATGAAATTTGTAGTTTTTTTAACAATCAGGAGTCTACTGCAAGAAAGTCTAAGTCTACTGAAGGCGGTAGGATACCAAAGTTTACGGCGAGTTGGGGAGGTTTACGTACGCTAAGTAAGGTCTTTACCTAATAATGATTATAAAAACTAAAGATCAATCCCGCTCTCATCCTTTAACTTATACCACCGGCAATAGTATATCTGCAAAAGCATCTTATTTTTCAAAGAAAAATCTTGAGAACATTTACAATTTTCACGAAATAAATTATACAGGCATTTCGTCGTGAAATTGTCTAAATTAATACAAATCTTATTTGCTTATTTTTCGTGGCAGAAAATTCCATTTATCCTCTATAAGCATTCATGCAAAATACGCCATGCCTAACTATGTTAGCAATTATAAAGGCAAAACATCTAATTCTTAGTTTGTTCCGGATAAACTAAAATACTACCGACGGGCTTTCACCGATTGAATGCTCTATCAGCGAGTAACTTAGGTAATTTTTAATATGCTTATATTAGTTATTTTAGTTTCACCTGTATGAATATCAGGTGATTTTACCCCATTTTGAACGATTAAATTAAATAAATAAATATTTAATCAAACTTTGCACACTCGTCGAAGACCCATGGTAATGCAATATTTTGATAAAAATATCCCTTTATTCTTTTTAGATTAACCTGGATTCATACATTTCTTTTCGCATTCTTTATGTTGATAGTAGCGACATCTATTAGGAATGGCTGCTCCATAATTAGGAATAACTTTAACTTGACATACAAGATGTCGCTACTTGCATATTGATTAGTTGTAATTTTTTTTTAAAGCAAATCGAACTCAAAAGTAATAAAAATTCTTAGCATAAAAGTAAAATTATTGACGAGAAAATAATTATCAATATTGTAAAAGCGTGGGGTGCTTTTTATGACATTTTTTGCTGTCTGCATTTAAAAATAAAATAATATACGAAAGAGTAGACCTTTACAGCGGATAATCTTCGATAATCGAAAGAATAATTTGGACACTCCGGACTGGGAGTCACTCCCAGATCTACTGCTTACGAAATGCAAAGTTACTTTAAAAATATCGTACAAAGCGCTCAACGCTTTTAAAATTGTGACATTAATTCTAGAAAAGAAAATAAAGTATACGTCTCCCTTCAATCCTAAAATAGGTAGACTTTTACACCGTAAAGTCGCCCCTTGTGACTAGTTTCGTCTCGCGCGTCAAAACCACTGACTAGTGATGTACCTTTTACAAAATGCAAATATTTTAACCACTGACGCAAAAGGAGCGGTGAAAGGATGTTATATAACGTGTGTATCCGTGTAACTGTCTGTCTGTGGCATCGTGGCTACCAAAATAATTGACTAATTTTGACTACCGAATAGTAGTTCTTTTCCCCCTTCCTATCCTTTTCTAATAAAAGAAGGATGAGAGGGGATAAAGGATTTGACAGAAGAAGGGATGGATAAAAAGGAAATATTCTTTTTTCTCCTTCTCCTCTGTCCATTAAGGATATACAACGGATCTACAACTTATTAGCTTTCTAATTAAAATAATTTTACAGATCTTATCTTGTTTATTTCTTGTTCTTGATCCCACGCTTCAAATACTTTCATCACATTCACGGGGAGTGGGAGGTTTGGTAACATCCCTTAAGTTTAATTGCAATGTGTACTATTCGCGTAAAGCTAATAGCTTGTTGATGTCTACAGGTATCAGGACTTAATATCAAGTGAACCGCTTGCTCTTTTGGCATCTCCTTATATTAATTTAAAAAAAAACATTTGTTTTATTACATAGTACAAAAACATTCAAACTTTCGCACGTCACTAATCTTGTGAGATTCAAGAGTTTAGCCCTTTATATTCGCAGAGAAATTTCTCGCTTGGGGATACGATATACTATTGCGTACCTAGCCCGATTATTTTTCTGTTACATTGTACATCGATAATTTTCTTCTTTTGTATGGTAATGTATTTATTATAGGGTAGCCACGCTTGTACAATTATTTAATATCAAAAATATTGCTTTTATTTTATTAAATACTACGTCTTCGTCTGTATTTATTTGAATAACAAGTAATATGTAATAATAAAGCACTTTTTTATTCTAAGATTCATATAAAATAAGCGAAAATACATACACAATGGATATAGACAACTTTTTTTTATTAAATGTAATACTAGCTGTTTATTTTTTTATTTTGTCTACCTATTTACCCAAGCGAATCCGGAAATCGGGAACTCAACATGCGTGTATTTTAAATATTCTAAAAGTTTAAATTCGAATACATCGTATCACCAGACTCAATTAAGTTACAAACAGATTTAAAGCGAAAAACTTAATACCGAAAAAGTAATTTCATTTGGGCCGTCCGACAGTACTGATTGCAAATAAATCAATGATCGAACATCCGCGCAAAATAAATACATAAATAAACAAAAAGCTTTCGGCTGTAAAACAAATAAGTTCACGTAATTAAATTCATTTGTTGTTAATAAATTGTTGAAGACATCAAATATTATCTTATAGGAGACGTATAGACAATGTTGATTAAATTAAGTGAGACGTCAAAGGCATCCACACACACACATACACATCACTGAACAATTGTTAGTTTGGTCGTAGCCGAAACGTAGAATAAAAATAAGTTAATTTCAATTTAAGGCTTTTCGTTCACTCACCAACAAGTTAATTCGAACAAGAAATTATTCAGATGTAAGTTTGCAACGGGGTGGAGTTCGTAAAGTTTTATTTCACGTGCTCGGTTGCCATCCATTGTGCCGACTTGGTTTTTAGACGCTAACTCCTAAAAAGTTGGCAATTAGTAGTTGACTACTTAACGAAAAGTTCTTTTTAAAGCTTCCCGCGGGATTTAAATTTGGCGAGCCGTGCAACTTGTGCGCACAACTTTGTCTACTTTCAGAGCTCGTTTTGCACTTTCATGTCGTAATTGTGTTTATTTAGTGTTGTAAACTAACATGTACTTTGTATATAAAACAACCGGGAAACCTAAGTAAATATGTCTTTACACCTTTTACTCCCAACGACAGCATGTTTATAAATATTTTTACTATTTTATGCATAAAAAGTTAAGAGTCACACAGCGAGCGATGGACAGACCTAGGCTCGATATTTCCCTAAGAGAATCCGAAACCAAAATCAACGGAGAAAGAAGTACTCGACACAGCTATTAGTCAGTAAGGCTGAAGTAGCCGTTGAAAAGAATGGGCAGTTCACATCTATAGAGTTAGTGACGACTGATGGTGGAGTAAGTTCTTAGGAATGGACGGACGTTAATGGCCAGATACAGAAGGCGAAGAACTGCATATACATTGTCATGGTGGAATGCCTGTATGTAGTTGTGGACTGATGATAATGTATGAAATAGTAACTAAAAAACGTATTTCCATTTTATAATTAACTTAATCGCTTACAATATTATATGTCTGTTAACCTCCTCCTTTTTGAAGTTGGTTGGTTGGTCGCTCTTCGAGACATTGAAAGAAAAATAAAACATTTATTTTATCTAATCGCTCCAGCCTCGCTCGGGTAGTACTTATTATGATGATCCAATCGCTACCTTCACAGGAATACCCGCTAGGCCAATCTAAAGGTTTCGTGAAAATGTCATCGAATTAGAGCCGTTTCGTAGTTTAGTATAAGTAACGTTCACGTATCGCCTTTTATGAATATAGATGTTTTTTGATTCGGACCTTTTGATATTGAACCTGTCACTGAGTAAGCATTTGTCACGGTGCACATAATCATGAATCTTCAGCGAGCTACACCTCACGTCTGGAAAATGTGAATGAATATGTGAAGTTTCCAATTGAATCATAGCACAAGTTATTTCCAAGCCAGTCTTGTTCGAATAATACTAAAAGATACATAAATGGTAAGGAGGACGAACACGAGAGATCACGAAGTTAAAATGCTATTAAAATTAGGCCAACATTACAAATAGAAAAGATTTGATTATTTGTTTGTTGTGTTAACTCAAAAACTACTGAACTGATTTTAGAAATTATTTCACCAATTGTGTTTCTTGCAAGTGAACTAGTTGTGACGCCTGTAAGTTACAATATCGTAGTTTTCTTATCAAATTAAAACTATTTTGTCCAATAATTTTGGTACGTGTTAAGTAATGATTGTTTCAACAATGGCCGTTTTGCCAAATTCGAGAGTAGGCAGCATGCCAAGCAAAGATAAAATTGTACGAACTCCACCGGTTCGATAAATTTTAATCGGTCGCCTATTTTCTGGTACGTTCAACGGCCGCAGAGATATTAATGGTTGTACTATTTACATTTTAAACATTTAAGACTCCCTTTTATGAACTATTTGTGAACTTACATTTAGCGATAGCTGAGAGATGCTTGTGATTCGGTAATAAGCATATTTTACCTTTCAACGAGCAATTCTTGTAAATATATAATCTGAATCTTTTCAGAATTCATTTTTAGAAAATGTCATCTTAGTCGAGTTCTTAGACACGGAATTAAATAAAAACCCGTAATAAAAATACAGTCTTGTTAATATGAGTTTCTATTTTAGGAAAATTTAATTTAAAACATATCACGTAAATCAAGACTTACAAGTTCATAATGTGGGGTAAAATATGTAATTAAAACAATATTTAATTAGTGGTGGATCTTCCAGACCAGTCAGACAGATGCCTTCTCCACAGTGAAACCGAATATTTAATTTGGTTGAGCGATTTGTATCAGTAAATAATATACAAAATAAAAAAATAAACAGTGTTTAGTTTAGTTGACTCTCACGGTGTTCATTTTCTCATTGCACTACTTTGTTTTATGTAAAGTAATAGCTTTATGTGTACGAATGGTGGTGGCTCAGCGGTTTAGGCCACGACTTACGTACTATAGGTCGCGGGTTTGAACCCAGGCAGGCGCTTTGCTTTGTGTAATTTATTTCATCACCACTGCTCCAAAACGGTGAAGGAAAAAACATCGTGAGGAAACCGGCATGTTCTTAGAACCACCAAATTCGAAGACATGTGACATCCGCCAACCCGCACTGGGCCAGCGTGGTGGATTACGGCTCATTCCCTCTCTCGGAGAGGAGGCCTGTGTCCCTGCAGTGGGGAACATTCTAGAAAAGGCTGATTTATTATTATTATTATAAAGTCATTATCTATAATATATGCAATGATATAGCTGATTTTGTGAAATAAATAAACAGATATTACGTTCATCACGAGTCAATCGTGCAGGTATGTAAAAGATAAAAAGTCTCTGAAACTAAATTTCCATTTCTATTCATCTTACTTCGGAAGTTGATGTGACTTAACAATTTAGTATTAACAGTTCAGCACAATAGCTTACTAGTCCCATTAAAAAAAGCCCCATTTTGTGAGAGATGAGCTGGCTAAATAACTCGAAAGATATCATTTATATTGGTAGTTGATAAAAGATTTTAGATAAAACCGCTTTCTATTTTGGACTCGTTTTTGGATGTGTGCCATAACCGAATGGGCTCGCCCATAAATAAGAATATCGGTGTGATTTATACGCACGGCCGATACGATTACAACGGAGTAAGTTAATTGATTAGACGTTTTGAAGGTATTTTTAATATCCATTTGTTACCACTATCCAGAAAGATCCTGATTTATACTTATTTTTTAATTAATATTTAATAGATAACCAGCCACTGCCCACCCCGCTGCTCAGCACGGGTATTTTATGCGTACAAATGAATCCGTTATTTTACAAGGGATGATAAAATAAATAAAACAATACGCGCTCACGCCCGTACCCTAGAGGTGTAGGCTGAGATGATGGATTTCCATTTGGCGCGATCCTGGCACACCTCTCTTGCTTCTTCTTCATTCATACATCGACGCATACATGCTCGTCGGTTATGGGTGCTACTTATAGCGTTCTTTTTTAGTAAGCCACTAATCTGATCGATATAAGTTCTCCTAGAGCGTCTTAGTCTTTTAGGGATGAATGTAGAAAAAAACTTTTTTGTTGCTCGCCTACGTAATACCAAAAATTCATATAATTTACTGGAGCGGGCCCCCAGACACACCCGCGGCTGTAGAGCCTTAGATGAATGAACAAATTGTTCATTTCAGTATAAAAATAGCTGTTACATTTTCCCGTGTCATAATCCCATTCACACCGTCCCTGTGATGCTTTATACTCACATGTGTCACACTCATACAAAATCAAGTCAAAAAGTGTTCCAAGCACAGTGACAGCAGCATTCACACATTTCAAATGGTGTAAAATGGATAGCGGATGGAAATTAATAAGAAAAAAGAGGACAGCTAAACAGCGTTAACGTAAATGACACTGACGTAAGCAATAGATAAAGCATCTTGATTAGGACGCTTTTGAGTCTTCACTTTTCGACCGATAAATGCATACATATCTGCTACTTTTTGTATTATAATATCAATGCATCGACCCAAAAGACGTTTCACTTCAAAAGTCACCATAAAAATTAAGCCAAACAATTATTATAATGCCTGGTGCAGTGGAGACAAGAGCTATGTAAAGTTGTATGTAAAGTCGTTGGGTCCAGCTAAACTAATGTGTCTTGTGTCAAAGTGAGGCCTGTTTACATCGCAACTACAAAGGAGCAAACTCCAAAGGGTAACTCGATTAGATATTTGTTTAGAGCGGCTAGATTCGTATCCGTGACGAAACTAAATCAAAATTTCGTTAAGTTAATTGAAAGTGAACAATGTTTTTTGAACTTTTTTCTAGAAATTAGGTATCTTTTAGACTGTCTGGAATAGTATTTCTCTTTACCTCTTTTTCTCATTTCAGCCAAAGGTCGTCCTCTGCTGAAGCTAGGAATCGATTGCCACTAAGATCGGTCCCCTACTGCCCTCGTTCAGTAGACTTCTGGACCAGATCGTCCGTCCATCTTGTGCGAGACCTACCTATGCTGCGTGGACTTATACGTGGCCGCCTTTCCAAGGTTTTACGGCCCCATCGACCATCTGTTCTGTAAGCAATGAGTCCTGCCCGTTGCCACTTGTAATATTTCCAAGAGTCATAAAATCTTTAATACAGATACTTTAAGAAGATTTATTTCTTTTACATAATCTGTACGAGCATTTCATTCAAATGTAATATTTTATTAACGGCTAACAGAAGTCTAACCTTGAAAGGAAATGTGAATAATTATATGCGTATTTTGTTTGTTACAAATCTAATTATAACAATTGTGTATTAACTTTTACGCCAGAAATTGTAAGATATTTGAAATTATTTAATGAAAAAAAGTGTTTTTATTAGTTGGAATTGACATGTATTTTAAAAATACATCGCCGACATTGCGGTTATGTAAAAATAACTGTAATCGCTTAATAATTTTGGATGTTATGTATTCGATTTAACGAACACGCGCTCCGCTTCGAGGGTGTTTGTTTTGTAAGTTAATAAAATGGTTAAATAACGATTCCCTTATTAAATTACTGTTTGAGAAAACGTGAAAATGTTTAATATCGAAAATTATTGTTCATCTCGCGTACAAACAGCGTACGTTGTTTACCGGCTAAGAGGAAATTAAAGCAATGCTACGATGTTTATTTTTATTACGGGATGCGAATTTTAAGTAGATTGCTATGTGTTGGTGAAAAAAATATACGATATTGTATATATGTATGTCATAGTCCGGTTGACTGAGCGAATCGTTCACAGTAATGTGATGTCAAACGCAACAATCCTATTTGGTCTTTTCAAAACAGTATGAGTGTATATATTGGGCATTACAGGTAGTACAACACTCTTTTTATAATAATTTTACTAAAATGGTAGTATTTATAATGAACGGCTGCTGTGGTTGAGTTGTACCAAAGTTTAAGGAGAGCACAAAAGCAAAATGAAGATACATTTTAATGCGAAAAAATTTTAAACTCACGTCGAGTTAAGATAGTTATCTATAAGTTGTACCTCGCGTGATAAGTGTTCCAGTTATGATATCATTTCACCATATTTTTTCTTATTTTTTAAGTGCAACTTCTTTAGCCGCTATGCTAAAGGTGCTGCTATGCTACACATGCTCAACTTGCGTCAGCAGCAAGTGTTGGATTTGAATTTAGAACATTTTCGACGAACTTTCTACCATTTATTTTTCTTGAATTCAATTTTTACTTTTAAGGTTTATTTTTGTTCATTATTTATTTATTTTTGATCTAGTCTCACGCTTTTCCACCTGTTTTGAGATTACACCTCTGTGCAGTCTAATAGTATGGACTGGGAATCTAAAGCTCAACTAATCCGATGTTCGAATACGCGTGCTAGAACAAGTTTTGTCTTGGCTTACTTGGAATGATTAATAAATGATGAATAAGGTTTAATATTTATTTATTATAGATAAATATAAAATTCTATCCATCAGAGTGAAATACTAAATAGGGAGACATAAGGAGTACGCCGTAACCGACTAGCATGTATGCGGTATGGATGTAGGAGAAGCGAGAAAGGTGTGCCGGGATGGCGTCAAATGGAAATCCGTGACGCGGCCTACTCCTCTGGGTGACAGGCGTAAGAGCATATTTATTTTTAGTTTTTTCAAAAATATGGATTTCTCTATCTAGTTTTTAATAAAATATATTTTAATGCATTCTTATCAAACTGACCAATTTAAATGAAACAAAATAGTCTTTTTAAATTTAGTAGACCAAATATGTTTCACGACGGACCAGACGATGTTAGTTCTGGATTCGTCTTTGTGTATCTCTTTGCAGTGCTCCCTTTGTTTTGGCAACGTACACAAACGCAGACCTGGATGTCCTGCTATTAATGCTGTGAAATATTCACAGTGAGCTGGAAGTAACGCAGCGATTATCAAATATCGTGACAATAGTCAAAATCTTTTTAATTAATATAGATAGACACAGATATTGGATATTTCTATTCCCACAATTCTGATGCGTCAATTCTTAAAATAGGTTCTTTTCATATAAACATTTCAGATATACTTCGACAATTTAAAACAAGAACGTAGTTGATTCCAATTGTTTTTAAAAAGAACTTTATGCAAAAACAACTTTAAAACTGACCTCAATTGAAGAACTATCACCAACAACGATTATCCTTGGCCACATGTAATCTCCTTTCATCTGAACCTTTGGTTAAAGCACTAAGGATTAATAAAACAATTTCCCTTTACTTCTATAAATGGAATAAAACTGATAGTTATGTTATATCACGTAATGCGTATTCTTCTGTGAGCTGTAAAATGCCGCACTTGAAATAAATGTTAGGGATTCGTCGTTAAATTATTCGTAGCGTTTTATAACTAAAATTATTCGAATATACTTCGAAAACCATACCCAGGGGTGTGTCTTCAACTAACTCAGAAACAATTTCAAAGTCTTGTAATTTGACTTAGCTTGACAAATTTATTTTTATTATTTAGTAACTTTAGTAACAATACCTAAGGCAGTGCGAAATCTTATCATGTACCAAAAGTACCAAAATTATGAAATCACAAGTTGTAACAGTGGTAGAGCCCGCAGCAACAATATCTGTTCCACGAATGTGCCAGTTAGACCTGTGAAAAACCACGACCCACAGACGACAGGCGTGAAATAGAAGTATGTTTCATATGGTATGAGGCCCAATTTCAGTTCTCAGCCCATTTCATAAACCCAGTATAAAATATCATAATGCTAAAATCCATATTTGAATTGCGAATTCTCAAATCATTCAACACATTCTGTTTAATCAAGTAATTGATTGTGTACCTTACAGTTTGTTTTAGAAAAAATTTGAAATATTTTTAACTAATGCCGCGCCTTTCCAACAGTTTTGAGTTTTCGCTTCTGTCCGCAGTCCTTAGTCGTTAGACTGCTTCAGTTTTTATTCTAACGATCGCAGATCGAAGGTTAAGAATATTTACATCTTAAACAAAGGCATCAGCAGCATTTTACCACCGTTCAAGCTATTTCAAGAGAGTAACGTATGCGCATAAATTTATTTGTTTCGGTTGTCGTCCGTCGCCCCGTCGCTACGGCTGCATGTCATTCCATGCATAAATATTACTTTTGCATCGGAAGCAATTTGCATATAAACAGCAAAAGTATTTAGACGTGTTATAAACTATTCGTAAATTCGGAACTGAAAGAATCTTTCTCAATTTGATGTGTCATTTCTCAACAATTTATAAACTGTCCAAGTTAAATGGTCATATTGTCACCTGATCTTTTGACCGTGGAAAACAGCTTGCAGTATGACAGTATTTTTTAAAGAAAAATAGCAGTTTGTTACGCTTAACTTAATATAAAGTCTTAAAAACATATATAATAATTTGTCAAACCCGATAAAGTCGCGGGGTCATTAAGAACGAATAGTTGTAGTTTTATATAAAGACAGAATCATTACTAAAAATAGCAAGAGTAAAATGCTACTGTATATTTCTAAAAATACCTCGACAATATCTTGTAAAATATCTCGTAGATGCACCACGCAAGCACTACCGCTTCATCTTTGAAACTCGTGAACATTTGTTGAATGAGGGAAATCGAAGTCTAGTGTCACGCTATGAATTTAAGATAAGAATACACTTGAAATACAAGACAAGAAATATTGTAAGAATTGTTCTTAATAAACACCTTCTAACGATTCGTGTTTAAAACATGTATATTAAACCTAAATAGAGTGTCTAATTGTTATTAATGAAAAGTTGTTCTAAAAGAAGGAGATATAAGAAGTACCAGTAAACGAAGAGCATGCTTAGATCTATGGATGTAGAAGAAGCAAGATAGGTGTGCCAGGATCAGGAGAATAGATATGCATCTTTGCCTACTCCTCTGGACTACGAGCATGAGCGCATATTTACTTATTGTCCATTTTGGGTATAAGTCATAAAACAATAAAGGAGCAAAGGTTAGTATTGTACAAGCATATTGTGAGGAAGGAAGAATGGTATGTGACAAGGATAATTTTAGACATGAATGCATATATTGGTAGAGGTAGGATGCTCATTTGTCTGATTCTTTCATAGAGTCAAAAAGTGAATTGACTAATTGAACCTGAAAATGTACGAAAAAGGAAGTATATTTTGTAGAAAAAATTTGTGTCATATTATATGACAATTTGAAAAATTCCCCCCATAAAAAATCCGATGTGTCTAGGTCAAACCATTCTGAGGAAATAAGCGCATATACTTTTTTTTAGAAAAATACGTATTAAGAAGGTTTTCCATAAACATGTCATGCAAAATTCAAAGGGTGTGGAATTTACTTCTGAAATATTTCCCTCGAGTTACGCATAAAAGGGTCGACTTCGTACCTAAGTGCCTTTTTGGTTTCGTAAGTTAATAGTGAAAGAGGAAGTGAAATATTTCTGTGCTTGATGTTAAATTTAAATTTCACGTCTTCTAAAACCATATCTCAGTTACAAGTAAATGCAGTCCAATCAAATGAATACAAGTTTCGTGTTTTTGAAAAATTTAATAAGCGGTAACGAAAATTTACACAACACTATTTATAATCAAATCATAAATTAACTAAGAGGGTAACAACTTACCCTTCTAATAATTCTAACACACCACATTACCAGCATCTCATGCAGTGTTGGATTGACCTAGATGAACCATCATCTAATAGACAACCGATTTCTAAGTCTTAACGGTATACATTATCTAACTAGCTGACCAATCAAACGTCATTTGATTTACTACAAGCATGACTTAGCAAATGAAATCGATTTAACATCACATTTAACTTGACAGGAGTTTTACTTATATAATAAAATGGATAAACCTTCCAGACAGTGGGCGAGAGTTTACCAAAGATTATTGAACATACCAGAAAAACGTTACGTACATTTGTACTGTATTGTACAATGTATCTTAACAGAATTCGTATCTTATTTCCCATGCTTGAATTTTTTCTAAGATGATTCTTCGAATTGTAGGTGAAAAAGTTGTTATTGCCATTCAAGAAACATTACCATGGCAACCGATATTGTAAATGAAGGTTTTATTACTTTCCTATCATGTCATTTATTCTATCTATTAGTTGCCGTTTCAAAAATGAATACCAGGAAAAACGCTCGTCAAATTGTATCATCAAGATAAACGCTTGGTAGCTCTGTTTGAATGTAACGTGATTTTATTTAAAATTTACTCTTGTTAGTTAATTCCGATAGCATATTTCATTTATTTTAAAACAACAATGAAATCATTTTTAATGTATACGAAAAACTTCAAACATTCATTGTTTAAAACGATAGTGAATTTTCATGACCGAATCAATATAACTGAGGGACAATTAATTTCAACTTGCATAATGATAGACTTGTTTAAATGATACCCACCTCAGTTTTTGATTTCAAATGATATTTTACTACGTATAACTTCAGCAATCATTTATTATCTGAAATTAATTTCAACCAATCGATTAAAATTCAAGCTCAATACTTAAATATAAATTTAAATATTAAACGAAAACACTAATAAACTGTGAAAAAAACCTTTTATGGCGTTGGTTTTTAACAAGAATTAAGTGAGGTACAACAAACTTTAATATATGAAACTAAAGCATGACAAATTCTAATTTAGCAACGAATGATGCTACATGCGAAATTAGAAACATATGTATACGGCTGGACCGATTTCGATGAAATTTACAGGGACTGTCCAGATTGGCACATTCCTGTGTTTGGTAGCGATCGGATCAACATAATTAGTGGTACCCGGGTGAAGCCGGGGCGGGTCACTAGTAGTAAATATATTTGAGCTGATTTTTGTGTACAAAATGTCAAAAAATAAATATAACACCAGAAATATGTAAGGTCGACAAATTTAATCATTTACTAATTCCGAACATTATCAGTTAGATGAAAGGTAAACGGTTGGGTTAATAAATATGTCCTTATAAAAACATTGATGTAGTACCATTAATAAATTCAAACGTGATCAAAGAGATGTATCATAAATTGAATAAATATTGAGTCCAAACGAAATTGTCTTATGTAAATATCTGAAAATTTTATATAATATCCTGCCCAGTTTGAGAGTGTTTGCATCGACATATTAATATTGTATAACATTATTCAATACATAACAACGATGACTTCAATAAATAGATATTAAATTTTAGTTATCAAATTTTCTTAGGAAACAAACATGTTTTTTTATCGATGTTAAGTGTTTAAAGGAGTTGGAAAAAGGGTGAGAATAGAACGGGATATGGTCTACTAGACCTAATTCATTAGTATTTATAATGGGCTGTGAAAGTAAGCTATAGGTATTTTTTTATTTCTTTATAATTATAAAAGAAGCGGCATTTCACTGCACGATTTCTATCAGAAGGCGTTTACATTTGCACATCTTTTTTCTTGGTTGGTTGCATGATGTCTATTGTATTACGTCATGAGCGTTTTACACAATGCATAATGTTCATGTGTTCTTTATAACGCAGATGTCAGATTTAATTATTTACTTAACTAAAATCATTTTAAGAACGTCAAATTATATTATGACTTGGTAAAATCACAAGCGAGAAAAAAATAACACATAACAGACGGCAAACTCCGCATCCCATACCATCTTTATGAAAAAATGTGGCAAACGGTTGATAATATAAATATAATATATATATATATATATATATATATATAATATATATAATAATAACTGAATCCCGCTATAGGCATATAGCTGAGGCGTGGCCTTTGGGGATAGAAAAAAGAAAGGATAAAATGGGGAAGGAATTTGGCCTACGATGCATCACTCATAAGGCAAAACGCAGAACCATAATATAATTCTAATACATGGTTGTAATCTGTGAGGTCGTGGTATTTCGAGCCATTCCGCTCTTACAGCAGATGTTGTTGTTGCGGGCCTGACTTCTGTCAGAACATAATGACAGACGAACCAGATTGTGTTTACGTTGGACGTACGTTCACTGATCGGACGAAGTATCAATCGCTTCTATTAGCAATTCCTACAGTTCTGTTTCTATTCATGAATAAATATACTACTCCATTCTACAGTTCATAATAGTACAGTACAGTAAATTATAGTACAGAACAGAACACAAGTACTGAACTGTGCTGTTTTGTTTGTTTCGTACAGTATAAACAGTTTTCCTCTAATAACGTTTGCTACAGCCGTAGGTTCCTGAACAATACAAAATAAAGTGCAGCATTTATTTAGTTCTGTATTCATTGCAAAGCATAATCTTAAATCATAAATATTTAATATTATACTTAGTTTTTTTGTGCTCACAACGTTTTAAAAGCTAATATTTTTAAGCTCATTAAAGCTTTAATCCTGGCGTACAGGCAGTCACGCCAGTTTATTAAAAGCAATGCTTACTTAAGCCCCTATATGGTTCCGTGTCGTACGGTTTGCAGAAGTAGTTGTGTAAATGAGACCTATTTGTGGGTCACCCTCATTAATTAATTATGTTGTTAGTTATCTGGAAGTTCTAAAAACGACTGACGTGTTAATTTTGCTTATAACTTTCCAGAATAGTTATCTTGAAGTCTAGAATGTTGTAAAGGGATTAATACTACAAATATAATATTTCAAGGTGGAACTAATTTTTAGATTTTATTTAAACAAGAAAAATAAGCGAGCAAGCGGTTTACTTGAACTTTTTAAATGACAGCTACCCGTGGCATGGCACCCCAATGTTGCCTACCTTTAATGGATAGAGGAAGAGTTAAACTGAAAAAGGATATTTCTTTTTCCTATCCACGCCCTCCCCCGTAAAAGGCTCTTGCTCCTCTCATCCGTTACTTATTAATGAAGGATGGGAAGGGGAAGATGACCAGAACTACACCTTACTGTCTGGCCTGTCTAAGGTCATGGTATTTCACCCGTCCGCGTTGATGTTGT
Source organism: Papilio elwesi (assembly GCA_029849275.1). NCBI lineage: Eukaryota > Metazoa > Arthropoda > Insecta > Lepidoptera > Papilionidae > Papilio > Papilio elwesi. The sequence goes on from CM056713.1 coordinate 3,962,626, forward strand.
AGACTCGACCATTCTTTCAACTGGGACGACTTAGAGAGAGGAGTTAGTTAGGAGCATTGATCATTCATCATCATCCCGAACCTGGATCTGACTCATACTGGATTGGATATACATCTTCCCCAATTCACTGTAGGATTGTCCTACTTACATTATGTGAGTTAGGCCACGTAACAGTGTTCGTTCGTTTACCTCTTTTTCTAACCATAAAAACGTAGTTACTCATATTAACCCTATCTCTATATATTAAAGAAATAAATTAAATTCAGACATCGCAGAGTCAGCCAAAGAGTAGTATAGTATGGACGCAACTCGTTTGCTAGACTTCTGAAGCCTCTAATTTAGCTGGAGTGGCTATAAAGTTGAGGTCGTGTGCTCTCCGACATTTTGTAGGCATATGCATATATTTACGTTAGATGCGTTGATACTCTACACATTTTATATGACGTTTTACCAAGTATGGATCTTGTAGACTGTAATCAAGCAGTTAGAGTAGGTGTGACACCGTAAAATACAATTAATGACTAATTTACCATTCTCTAAATTATTTTTTTAATAGAAAAATCAAAATTTGTAATTGAAAAAATGGAACATTACTAATATTCGCTTTAGTCTCGCGCAATGACATTTGTGACATAATAATTTCTGTGAACTTTCCACCGAAAGTTCAGAGAATTCATTGGTTGTGCAAAATTTCAAGTCTCTAGGCCCGGTAGTTTAAGTTTGGGCTGTGCGTTTATATATCACTCTTTTATTAGTTCTTATTTTATATATGTACTTGCTGACCCGGCAAACTTTGTTCCACATTAAAAATAATTTATATTCTGTTACTTTATTAATTGTAGTAATTTTTGAATGGGTTATATTTTCCTTCTATTTCCATTCCTTTATTGAAAGGAGTGGCGGTGCTGCGCGTGACTGGTCGCATCAAGCGAATAGTCCCGACATCGGTGTGAGAGCCACGCCTGATTTTATTTTGGCGCACGCTGTAATATTCATGTATTATACATATTAACCTTCCTGTTAAGTAGCTTCGTCTATTGATGAAAATGGAATTTAAATCCGTCGCGTTGTTTGAAAGGTCTAAGTGAACGTTTATACTTAAGCTATGTAAAGATACGGATTAATTTTGCTTGAAGTACACGCATAATTTATGCAAACAGGTACCTTCCGAGCGCAGTATGTATAAGCATTGTGTTTATTGACGTATCTCACTCAGGCGAGGAGATAGCGGCAAATGAAAGGGTCGCATACAAAGACGGCGGGAAATGGAATTTTCAAGTAGAAGACACATCCGCCCATTTCTATTTCAGCAACGACAGTACTAACTGTACTTCAATTAACAAGCTACACAGTTAATATTGAAGTAAATATAATTTTAATTTTATTTTATTTAAAAAAATCTTTTGAAGAATTGCAACTAAGATTAAAGATGCTGTTGACGTTTGACGTTAGAATACTGTACTCGAACCCGAGACCCTCTGTCTCGCACTTCATACCACATAATTAGACTGTTGAACTCAATTCAAAAAAATGTGAAAGTAGGTTAAGTAGTTAATGAAAATTTGAGATTTTTTTCTCCATTTCATCAATGATTAAGGGTTCGAGACGCACTAACGCACAATTGCTTTTACGGTTCAGGGATTTTGGAAGGATTGTTAAGAGAAAAATGACAATGCAAATTTATGTTGCACAAATGAGCAGCGGTACTAGGTGACGGCAGAAACTTATGTACTTATAAGGTGACACACATACTAATCAAATGTAAGGAAACTCGTAACTTACGTGCTTAAATGCTTAAATGTGTTGATATAGAAGAAGGCATTGACCGTGCTAAAAAGTGATCCGTTTTCTGGGCAACCCCTTTTTTTAAACGCTTTTTTATAACAACGATTTGTCGTAATAATTCATATCTCTGGTAATTGCGAATGCAATAATTCTTAAGTCTTTATTTTAAAAAAGTTCCAAAGTCTTTCTTATTTTCATACTATTTTGATTTGATTACGCAAAGAATTGCACGCAGAAGGAATGACTGATGTTGTAAGGTCCTAGAATGTCTGCCACAAGTCGTCACCGTGTAGACAGGCAGTCCACAAAATGGACCGATGTTCTACCCTGCTTCTGGAGTAGAAAGACAGAGTTATGTCAGGTTATACTCTCAAAAACCTCTGTGGTTGCTATCCTCGCCTTCGTACAGAACTACGCCGCCTTTCCGTCTTCTCGCGATCGTTATGCAGGGCGATCAGTGCCAATACCCTAACCGCCTACGAACGAGGACAGTGGCGACGATTGCTCTCTTCCCTACAACTAGTACACAATCAATACGTACTAACAAGTTTCGTTATTAATAATCAAACGTCCGTTTAAAACAATACATTTAGAGTACAAAAAGTTAAACGGGACATCAATGCCTTTTTCTACATCTGAATTCAACCTAAATATAACCCTTAAATGAACATAATGAAGTGGAACTTTTAATCCTTTCAATTATTCATGGTAGAATTACAAATTAAATTTACTTTTATTATAACAACGTCGTATTATTATTCCGGCCTCGTAGCGTCGTGATACGATTGTTTCAGGCCTCATGAAAGTTAAGCTCCTTTCAGTACACTCAGCTTTTTATATTTAGCAAATGACTAACAAGCAAATGGCTGACAATGAACGCAACAAGGCAAATACAAAGCTAACACTTAGCAAAAAAAGAAAAGAGCCTTATTTTAGCCGGTAACAGTTAGAGGGAACTAAAACAAGTACTGCAGTAAGTCTTTGTAGTGACTCCCAGGAAGTCGTATTACATCCTGCCATGATGTGACTGACTTCCTCAGAAGTCGCTTACTCGTACTGTATCTATAAATGACTGTAATTGATTTCTGTAATTTCTACGTAACGAATAATTCTGTCACACAAAAGGTAACACGCGCCGGCTTCGCTCCGGTAGATAAACCAATAACAAAAATAAAATGTAACCTTTGTTGATCGCCGATAAGTGTAGCTTTATATTGGTTAAACAATTTTTTAAATGGGTTCAGTAGTTTTCCAGTTAAACTGTAACAAATAAACAATCAAATCTTTTGTCCTTATAATATTAGCACAAATACTCTTTCCTAATACATATTCGTATATAATGCACAATGAATGATCTGCGAAGTTAGGAAGGTAATTCATTTCATTATCGTTAAATTACTTCATTACTTTTTAGTTTGACAATTAACCTATCTCTTCTTAAGACGGTCTTTTCACATTTGTATTCGCAGTCGGCATTTAAGCGACATCACTGTGTCACTCTGCTATTTCTACTCCTATTCGCACTGTAGGCCTAATTGTTTTTAATATACATAAATTACTTAATATTTCTTAAAGAATCAATCTGTTGTTTTATTTCGTAATAATTCTCTGCCGTTTTCTTAATTCCGTTTCAGTTAATCTTTATAATTTGTGGGTTACTCCATAAGCTACGTAGCCAAGAGATTTTCTTTTAATATTTTGTAAATCGCCGGCGAATTTAATCTCTTCTGAGGCTCTGTAATCACGTTTCCAATTAAAATCTAAACGGCTTTCAAAACATTGCAAAAAAAAGTTGTTACACAATTAACGAGTAAATTCTTTGTTATATAAAGGATTACGTTAGCCTTACGAGAATGTTTTAAAAGTAATTATTTTTTGGGCAGTTAGTTACTAAGTGTATACCTATTTGGAGAACTTAATAAATAAAATAAAAAGGCGCTCACGCCAGTAACCCACCGGGGTAGGCAGAGATCATGAATGTCTCTAATCTGATCGATATAAGTTCTAGACCGTCCCCTACGATAAGAACTCACTTTTGAAGTATAAATTTCTTTTCTTATGGAGAACTAGGGACTAAATAAAAAAAGGACGATACAAGGAGTACCCGTAACCGATTTTAGATTACCGATTTAGCATTTTTTCATGTAAGCAATAAACGCTGAAGCCGTAGTCAAAATTGCATAAATCTAATTTTCATTCGCACTACCGTCCGACTGGCGGTTTCATGCAACACTACGGCTTCCCTGCGGCTGGCCACACGGTTGCTACACATAGGGGATGTGCGGATCGCGGTTGCATATAGACTGATATATGCAGCTCATTGCGTACTAGGCTTTAGTCTATACTATAATATACAGTACGTATTTTGCAAATCTGAAGTCCAGGTTTTTAATATGTAGGCGAAAAGGGACAAAAAACGTTCTCTTGTTGATCGGGCAGATTCATGGGTCTCACCACTACATTGCTCTTTATTGTACAATGTATCTTACTCGATGTGTAATTTTTTTTTGATCATAGACTATCGCTTAAATTCAGCCGGCCAATATTCATGACGTTCCGGACAATAAGTCTCTGACGAGCTTAGCGTTCCGCTCGGAAACAAATAAATCAAAAGTTCAATTGTTTTAGAAAACAAAGTCCTTATTAAACCATAACACAGCTTACTAAATATATTGTTTTAACTGTTGTTGATAACATATATTGTATTATATATTTAGTTAACTTTAAAGCTTAAATATTCTAAGCTACTTAACTAAGTTATACTAAAAATTAAGCAACGTAATTGTAAGGGCATTCCTAGAGAGGTAGGCGCAAAAGACAATTTTTTAAAATGAAAAAAGTGGCAGAAGCATTTCCTACCTCTGATTCAAAGAGGAGGGAATAAGCAAGAAAAATTATATTTTTTTTCCTTATCCTCCCCTCCCGTTAAATCCTTTCCCTTATTATAAAAGAATAGAAGGAGAAGAGGCAATTAGGCCTACGCAGCCTACATAGTCCTTAAGATATTTGTACAGTAACGCGAAGTTCTAATTCCAGCAGTGGACTGTGGACTAAGGTGAGAGGGTAAACGTAAAGTTCTAATGCTACAATCTTATATGCTTATTTCAGACCTGGCAAGCAGCCAAGCCAGCTAATATAAAGGCAGTGTAATAGATTCTGATGCTGGCGCTGGACACATTCCCAATTTAAGAGTAATTGAAGTGATTTGCGAGAGTTTGTATCGGAAAAAAACTGCTTTATACCCTTATGCTGTTAAGTAAAAGATTAAACGTCTACTTAATTTGTAACTTACTTAGTTTTACAGCGATAGATACAAGACCTTCCTAGCATATCCCAGGGCTCTAGGGCATAATAGAATATGGGGTCCTATCAATATTATTCACTGTTTCTTTTTGTCGCCAGACAGTTTATCGTTTGCAATTAAACTTATTTCACAATAATTTGATGTTATTTTGACATATTTGAATAGACTTCAATGAAAAGAAATTGCAACCAAATATTTTTTTTACTCTACGTGGCGTGGCATTGCAAATGCGTACCGAGTGCTGTTAGTTTATATATGTGTGTGGATATGTGTATGTATGTTCCCTATAGACTACAAAACGGCTAGGTCGATTTCGATGAATAGATATAAATAAAAAAAAATGCACTCACGCCCATATCCCAGAGGGGTAGGCAGAGATAATGGATTTCCATTTGGCGCGATCCTGGCATACCTCTCTCGCTTCTTCTTCATCCATACATCTGCACATACATGCTCGTCGGTTACGGGTACTCCTTATATCGCCCTTCTTTAGTATATCACTAATCTGGTCGATATAAGTTCTTGGACGTCCCCTACCAACGCTGCCACTCACTTTTGCCACATAAATCTGTTTCGTTACTCTCTATTCATTCATTCTTTCAACATGCCCGAAATGTTAAGTAAACGTTCAGATCGGCTTTTGCGGGTAGTCCTCTGAAGTTTGGTAGCGATCAAATTAACATATGTAATTAGTGCTTCTCGGGCGAAGCCGGGGCGGGTCACTAGTATATCATAAATATCAACGTTATACGATTTGCCAGAGCGTGTCTCTTGTTGATCTTTCTGCAAACACATAGATCTAAACAAACAGGCGGCTTGTATGTTTAGATTTATTTAGTTGAAATATTTTCCAACATTAAATATGTATCTCAACTAAATAAACGTGTGTACAATGTGACAGGGATAATAATGTGTTATTAATGTATGAGATACGAGATGCAGATATGACAAAGTAGAACCATAGCTTAATATTAATTTTTAAACTATAGTGTACATCACTACTTTTGACATTTGGAGCAAAAAAATAAAATATAATAAATTTTCACTTGACAGGAATCGACTGAGACCTGACGTTTAAATTAACAATAGTGTTAGCTGAATATAAATTAGATAAACCTTTCTGAAACTGGGCGTGATACTCTTGTCAAGTTAATCGCCATAAAAAAAATAAAAAACCTTTAATGTTTATCACATAAAATGCTTGAAATAGTTTTAAAACTTTCAAAATGAGTATGATAAATATTTTCAACAACTAAGTAAAGTTGAATTCCTAGTATTTTAGCTGCAGTGATATATTGTGGTAATACTAAGTTCTAATGGCACTAACTTTTGAAAATACGACTTCAAAATTGGCCCCTCGCCAAATGCATAGTTCCAGTAAAAAGCGAAGTAATGGATTCCGATGTCCATGCGCTGGACAATTTCTTATTAGTTATTGGCGAGATATGTTTTTGATTTCCTGTATTTATCATGCCTACATCCTGAGATATAAGCTTAAAAAAAGAGTTGTAATGGAAAAGTTTGACATAAAACAGGACGTTGTGACTGAAACCCAAAAAAATATCTTTCGGTGAATCGGATATGTTGAAAAGATAAAAGAATTAAAAAATTAAATATATAATTTATGTTGCAAAAATAGTATTAAGACGTAGTTTATAGAACAGATTGGTGACAGATTTATGTTCTGTGTGTGTATGGATGTAGAAGAAGCGGGAGTTGTGCCAAGCCCGTTCAAAATCGAGATCCGTAAACTCTGCCTACCCCTCTGGATAACGGGCGTGAGAATGTAATTTGTACAAAAATAAATTTAAAATTGTTGAAAATTTAAAATGGACATGATCACAAGCAATGTTTGAAATGTACACTCACATTTGGCAAGCTTTCAATATTCACTTTTTAAATGAAAATTGAAGTGATAAAACATACCAAAGCAATAACTTTCATCTTTCTTCTCAACGTGGGAACTTTTAAATTTAGAAATACCTTAGTCGCAGATACTAGAACATAGTAAATGGTGCCGGAGACGCAATTAAGGTCCTCTTCCCCTTTCTATCCGTAATGACGAAAAGATGCGAAGGTGAAGAGGATTTGAAGGGGTGGGATTGATAGGATTTGTTTCTGCTTATCCCTTCTTCCGTCCATTAAAGGTAGGCAAAACATCTGGCAACTCATTAAAAATCAGATGGCTTGGCTTGCTCGTTCGTAAAATAAAACATAGACAGTCATAAGCACTGCCGTAGTGAAAACGTCTGGAAGTTTGAATAGTACCACATAGGTCAAACTGGCCGTTAAGAAAGATTAAATAAAAAAGAACAAATTCCAAAAGAGAAAACAAAAGATGATAATAAAAATATTGATAATGTAAAGTCACGTACGAAAATTCAACAATGTAAATTATGAGCTTAAACTTTCATAGTTTTCCCGTCGTAGTCAGCCCGTGACCACGGCGCATGCAACTGTGCGGAAATATCGAGAGCTCAAAGTCTAATCGTGGTAAGAATCATGACTCTTACAATTCAATAAAAATCTCAATTTTAGAAAATTTTACAATAGTTCAAGAATAACAAATGCATTCGAATCGACTTAAAATATTTATCTGCTTAACTTTTAGGATATTACGACACGTAATAACCGTACTGATCTGGTCCTTTGAGCAGGATGGAAGATAAATCACTGTAACTTATAACCTTAAGGAATATGCTATATATGTACATAGTAACAAACATAATTACCTTGTGTCATATTAGAGGGCGAAAGTGCGTTTAGAAATCTCAAGCTTATCTAAGAAGTACGTAAGAGCTTCCTTCAGATTCCAACATTATTTCGCTTCTTGTGTGCAAAAACTTTCTTGGTATAGAGTCAAGTGGTAGCAAATGACTGCAATTACTCGTGGACCGAGCACTTGTCCAGTGCACGAACATCAGAATCTATTATTCCGATTTTTACATCAGCCTGCATCTGGCAGAGCGCCAACTCGGACCTCATGTGCTCGTAGGTTGGTGTTATTTGAACCAAGTATTACCGCAGTATATCATAAGTATAATATTGAAGTTAGGCTTAGATATTACGCGATACTTTTATACAGACTACTACGTATTCCGCCAGCAAAACAATTATAAAGTCTAGGTCACTCTCTGGTTCTCTGGGTTCAGTAATTTTGAGTTTATCCGAAACAAATATAAGTAAATATGAATAAGCAATCAAATCTTTTCTTTATACAATAATACTAGCAACTCGCCCTGCCTTTGCTTGGATAGATAGATATATAAATAAAAAATAAAATAAGGCCAAGTTACTCGTTGACAGAAAAGCTTTCAGTTGGTGAACGAAATTTTAACATTGGTTCCTTAGTTTCCGAGATTATCTGGAAAGCTAAGAAATATTTTCTCTTTATATGATTAAATTCATATGCGCGATCTATGCGGCAATAGTGATTGCTAGTTATAAATTAGTATAAATCTAAGAATAATTATTTTGAACTAGAAATATGAAACTTGTTAGAAGTCGATTGAAGTGAAAACTAAAAAATGTTAAAGTTAATTTTACAAAAACATTAGTTGCAAGTTTGCAGAAGGAGTTTTGTTAAAACATGTCTATTTTGTTTTATTAATCATTAGAGAGATTTATTAATCAAGTCATCGTGAATGCAATCTATACTGATAAATAAAATTGAAGTGTCTGTATGTAATTTCAAAATAACATTTCCATACTCAATACACATGATGCAGATACGGTACTTATAACGAAAATACAATTTTTAAAATTTTTGTCTGTCTGTCTGTCTGTTTATTCCTTTCAATCTCCGAAACGACTGGACCGATTCGGATGGAACTTTTACTGGAAGATAGCTAATATTGTCGGGATTGAAATAGTCTAATTTAATCTAACAAAATATTTAGGGTTCCGCGCAAAAAGTGAAAAACCCTCGAAATTGTTGTCTCGAATTTATTTCCACGCGAACGAAGTCGTAGGAGACAGCTAGTCTAGTAATGAATATATCTTTTCTTAGGGCCACACTACCGACAAATATCTCTCCATATTTTTTTAACCTATTGCTCCTTAACTTAATTAAAAAATACTCCGTACTTTTAAATGAACATTTTCGGTCGACGTAAAACATTAAAATCACATAATTAACACAATACGCGGACCGAACATCGATAAATAAACATTAAGTCACTCTCAGCAGAGCTTTTTACTCGGCCTGTAAACACTGCGATGGTCGTTAATTGCATATGTCATTGGTAAAAAAATTGTGCAGTAAAAACATTTTCTGGACAAAAAACATTGTGCAAGACGCTTATCAACACCATATTTATAAATTATTATTCGTACGCTATGTTAGTCCACAGTAATAATGAGCATTATTATGGTTATATTAAAATCGTTGCAATAGTTCCAAACAAACAAATCTTCCCCCTTTGTACCAGACTTGCACCCCGCTCCAGCTTCTCTCGGGCAAATAGACAAATAAAAAAAAGGTTACTAGCTAATTGAAGACCTTTCTGTTGGTAAAAGAACTTTTAAAATCGGTCCAGTACTTTTCGAGTTAATTCCGAAAGAAACAAACATTAAAAATGTTTATATTATATATATATATATATATATATATATATATATATATATATATATATATATATATGTTTATTATATATTAGTATAGATAAAGTCTAAAACTTAAAATTAAAAGTCATTATATCACCGAATCTTTGATTATAAGATTGTGTTATGGGTAATGACATCTCCCACTTGTAAGGTGCACTTCTCCGCTTGCCGTAATATTGTGAAGCATTTAAATAAAGAAAAACATCTCAAATTTATCAAACTTAAATATACAGAATTAATTTTCCTTTGAAAACTTATATATTTAAATAATTCGTTAAATATTCCTGGATTAACATATAATTATGATAATGTCCAAAGTTGATTTTAATTTCCGATTGAGTTTTGCTTTTTAAAACTCTTATAAATAAATTATAACATTTATATTATATATATATATAATATATATATATATATATATATATATATATATATATATATTCCTCAATATAATATATATATATATATATATTATATTGAGGAATGTACGATGTTAAATAAACATAAAATTTCCTTTTTATATTAAAAAAGGGCGGATCGTTAGTAATTTATAAGCGATATCTTATAAAATAATTATATTTTTAACTTAGACAGAAGTGATTAGGGATTTCAATTTTACATATACTCACTTCTTCATAAAGTATAAAACATTCATTCATACACCCTCCTTCTATTTATAACTTGGACCAAAAGGTAATTGCCAACGACCTAGTGATGGATTGGCTGAGTAATATTATCATGACATATTTTAAAATTTAGTTATCGTTGAATGGGTGGAAATAGAATAATTGAAAATGATATATGAATATAAGTAAATTAAAAATGTTTTTTTTTTTGTTATCAAAATATCACAGGAGCCATTACAATAGTTATACCAAAATCTTTAAGTAAATAACCAGACCGGAAAATAAATATTTTTAATTGGTATTAAACATTTTTTTTCACCATCTCTTGCTTTAAATTCCATTACTACCTACTTCCTACTAATAAAGGTAAGCAAAGACAAAAACCGTAGGGAATAAGACGGACCTCATGGCTTGAAAATATTTGGTCATGCTTCAAACCAAGCACCACATACTTCTTTCACATAGATGTTCCAGAAACCCAAATACTTCATTCCATGTGAGCATTATGAAAACCCACCTTCTGTTCTAAAAAATTGATATAGATGGAATTTTCTCTGGTTAAATACCACATCCACTTCCCCATAATGTCGAAATAGAATAAATATATTGATACTCGACTCCAATTTTTGATTTTAAGGGATAAAGCGGATATTCAGACAGTCTGTGAATCTTTGCAGTGCATGAAACAAAGTCGCTTTCGCTCTCTGTTAGATACGCTGTCCCGTAGATCTTTCAAACTATACAACGGATTTTAATACAGTCTTCTACATTAGATAGAGTGATTCAAGAGGAAGGGTAATATGGATAATACAGGTATATTACAGTAGATAAAACCAAAGAATTTCAAAGATTTGAAATGTGATGTCGTAAAAACATATTTTTGTGTGCTTACAATTGCAAACACGGGCTGAACATTACCAAATAGATCAAAAAAATGTACTATAGAATTATATATCTTAAAAATATCTACCAAATAGATCACTATGACTGGATATACACATTCTAACTTTCAAAAATTGATTATGTACAATGCGGGAATTGAGAAGCTATGTAGAATCAAAATTATAGACGAATACAGTATTAGTCCTATTCTTATATATAAATATATACGTTAAAATTGTACTTACCTTAAGCATTCCATGCACATGATGATAATACAGGAGATACTTAGGAGTTATCGCAAAATAAAAACTAATGCGCTCGAAATTAAAATCAAGCGCGGGTCTCACGCCGATATTAGGACTGTAGGCTTAACGCGACCATCTCTGCATTGTCCTTTGCTGTCGCCCACTGTGCTGAAGTTCAATGTACTGCAACAAAGGGTATAACTCATCCTGTAATTAATACAGCTAATAATTAACACAATTTACACATCAAAAATTAATGTTAATTCGGATCGATTTATTGAATAAAAATTAAATTAAGACAATCTTATATTAGCATATTAGCTGAATTAAAACTAATTTTATGGATTTTTGTCGCCCTTATTTAATGTGTTCGAGTACACGAAACGTCGGGAATAATTACATTAAGCGCGATAAATTTAGTTAAGGATCAATGTGCAATCCGTGTAAATAAAATAAATAATTATATTTTCATTTGTTAATCTTGTAGCTTGGACCGCGACCGAAGGTGGCATTTTGGTGGTATATCAATCATACTCGTAGGTGACATCACACAGCCACCAAGGAGGGCGGCTATGGAAAGTGTATAATATTCTATTTCAACGTTAAACTGCCAATGACATGAAAGGCAATCCCTGTAGCATAAATATTATACATTTTGTTCTATTTATTCTGCGACTAAATTTCAAAGGAACAGTAATATTAGTAAGCCAGTACGCCAAATTTGAATTAAATATCTCGAATTAAGTCCAGTGGGCAATTAACGATAAGAATCTATTTTTATAGCAAGTCACTTTTATACGACGGTGGGCAAACAAGCAGTGGTTCACCTGACATTACGTGACCATCGTCGCTCGTGAACATCCGCACTACAACAGAACAGAAGGCTTTAAGAAAGGTATATATAATACGGTCTTCTTGCCTCGTATTTTAGGGCAAACTGTGTAGAAGGAAATAAATTTACCTTATCCTGTCTATTATAGCGTTTTAATACTATTGTTGTAATTTTTTTGGTTGAAATTTAAGGCAGACCATTTTAAGAATCCAATACTTATCATTTCAAATATTAAATTTGTTTTTACGTACACTGTTTACGTGTCATTTCGTTAATCATGTAGAATTAAAATAATCCCGCCTCTCATGCGCTCCCCACTCTCCAACTCACGCACTGCCCAACTCACATACTCCCCTACTCCCCAACTCACCCACTTACCCACTCTCCCACTCACCCACTTACCCACTCTCCCACTCACCTACTCATCCGCTACCCTACTCCCTCACTACAATCAACTACAGACCACCAGATACAATGTTTGGTTAACAATGACTTGTAAATTGAACTCCAGAATACCAACGTAGTTCATATATGTTTTTTACGTCTCGTCGTCACAAAGATAACCTACTCTATCTATCAATATATATCTACTTTTCCCACTCCCCCACTCACCTACTTATGCACTCCCCCACTCACCTATTCATGCACTCCCGCAATATCCCACTAACCAACTCATCTCAAAAATATAAAAATAAATGAGCGGTGTCTGACATCTTCAGACGTTACTGTTACGCTTGCTGTCTGTCTGACCCTTACCCCGTCGAACCCCAAACTCCGTTCTAATAAAATGAAAATACCCCGGTTAATAGTGGGAACAAATTCAAACATTTGTGATATATTTTATTTTTTTATGGAATAAGGTGGCAAACGAGCAAGCGGATCACATAAGTGTACGCTACCCATAGACATCCGCAACAAGAAATTATGTTGCAGATGCGTTGCCTACCTTTAATGAACCGAGGATGGTATAGACAGGAAAAAGGATATTTCCCTTTTCCCGTCAACCCCCTCCCCGTCCAATCCTCTTCCCGTTACCTTCCCATCCTTACAAGAAAAGGGTGGGAAAGGGAGGAGGACTCAAATTAGGCCTCCGGCACCTCACTCATCAGACGAAACGCAGAGTATTTCTACTTCACGCCGGTCTTCTGTGAGGTCGTGGTATTCCACCGGTCGAGCCGGCCCATTCGGCAACAGATGTTGTTGTTGCGGGCTCTACCACTGTTCGTTGTGTTATGAATATAATTATGCTCTTCTAAGAAGCGAATATAGGTCGTGAGGAGAATCTTCTCGGTACTCTAACGTGTAGGAAACTGTATTGTTAATACAGAATAATGAACGAAACTATTATTGGTTAGTGGAAACTCTTTACGGTGTTTCCCTTATGTGAGCTTTGTAGAGTTTTTGCATGTTTCAAAAGCGAAGCGTGTTTGTTTAGGACGACCTTCTCTGCCGTTCAACGGGCGAACGAATCGAGACGATAAACATGCTTGTGTAGAACCAATGAAATTTATTTTATATGAGTTACTGATATTTGGCGACCTGTTTTACGTTATCATAAGAAAAACTGTAGCATTTTTTAAAATAAATTCCAGAATTAATCGATTTGTTATTAATCTATACTGATAAATAAAATTGAAGTGTCTGTATGTAATGTCAAAATAACATTTCCATACTCAATACACATGATGCAGATACGGTTCTTATAACGAAAATACATTTTTTTAAAATTTTGTCTCGTTGTCTGTCTGCTTATTCCGGGTAATCTCCGAATCGTCTAAACCGATTCGGATGGGACTTTTACTGGAAGGTAGCTTATATTGTCGGGATTCAAATAGGCTAATTTAATATAAGCAAAATATTTAGGGTTCCGCGCAAAAAGTGAAAAACCCTCGAAATTGTTTTCTCGAATACATATTCACGCGGACGATATCGCAGGAAACAGCTAGTTTTAAATAACTCGATATAATAGAGTTCGTTTGTTAAGAAGATGGACCCGCCGCGACTTCGCACGGGTAGCACCAAGAACATAACTACAGAGAAGAACCGTAACTTCGTACAAAAAAAAGAAGAAATAAGTGCAATTTGGCGGGATTTTAAAATTGAATGAAATGAATAGGTTCGGTTCGGCTTTATATTTTTTTGTGTCTAAAACTGTAAATTATTGGTAACATTATAATAAACTGCTGACTACATTACAGCCTACGGTTTTATACACGAAAACTGTATTAGGGTTACAAGGAATGAAAAAAGAAAAAAACATCTTTCATAAAATAAAATAAATAAGCGCTCACGCTCGTAACACAGAGGGATGGACAGATCGAATGGATTTCTATTTAGCAGGATCCCGTCACATCTCTATCGCTTCTTCTACATCTCTACACCTGCTCGTCGGTTACTGGCTCCTAAGCACTTATTATCCTATAATATCCGATAATAGCCTAGATGAGAAAGGTGTGGTCAATAAGCCAAAGAGAATGTAATAACTACGTTAATAAACTAACATACACCGCCATCTGTTATACACTTATGAAACTTATTAATAATTTATTCTTACAATATATACTTATCTGTAAAAATTCTGACGAAGGAAAAATATTTCCCCAAACAAACTTTTTTAGTGCTCGCCTACATAATAATAATAGATATCTCATCAATTTTTCAAGTCTGTAGTTTGTACTATAGATTGGAAACTTGTAACAATTTTTTGTTACAACCCGGTTACAATATGATATATGTATGTTTTGTATTATGTACGATATATAATTATGTATTGTATATATGAGAGAAAGTGTGTTGCGAACACCACACCTGATGTTTTGCAATTTTGTATACGCATATTGTATATTTTTACAAAGCGGCTGCTGTCTTATTTTTACGTTTTTTTACAGTGAATAGTCAGCTGATAGACAGCCCAAACCAAAATAACACGACAGGTTTTGTTATCTCCGCTCACACTAGATAGAATCTACACGTTAACTTAACATTGGATAGCATAATAATTGCGACATAAAAGTATAAAGAGCGGTGTCTTATGGACGTCCGGTTAGAACGGAGTTCCTTTCATTGTATCCCTGTACTTTACTGTTTAAATACCCTGTTTTTACTTTAAATTATATCTATTATCTTTAACTTTTGATAAATGAGATTTTGACAGATTTATAGTTTTATTTACATCAATAATAAAGGACATTTAAAAGATAAATTAAAATTTGAAAGTATGCGTAAAGTATGAGAAAGTACTCCCTTATGGTATACCCTTGCCATGTGATGTCACTGTTTTTATTACCCTTTTTTGGTCTAGTTCTCAGCCCGCAATCAAATGACTCCGTTGTTGACAGTCACTATAGAAATCTATATCACGTCATACAAGTGTCATGAAACAACTTTATCGAAAACTAAAGATGTTCTGAACGAACTTCTTGATTATAATTAAAAGTAAATACCCTTGACGTAGGTCTTAGTGGTGAATGACAAACAGTACATGTCAAAAAATCTTTCAAGCATGCATACAACATAAAAATCTTAATTATAAACGAAATAATAATGTTTTATATTAATTAAACTGTGCAATATTTCGGAATCTCATGTCAAGTTTAAATATAAATGTGGGACCAATGTTGGACAGCTCTTAGTGACACAAATGGGTCTCGTACACAGCAAAGCAGCGTGTCTCAAACGAAAAATTGACGAGTCCACTAGTAATTCAAGGTATTTAATTCACGCTGTCCTTCAATCGATTCAAGTGTTATCTTCTCTTCTTCTTGCTTCCACTCAGACTAACCCAACCAAATACATACATTCAAAATCATATTTCTTTAATGCTCATGTCTCGATTCTTATCGATATAGGTTTGTCTAGAATAATTGTTATTTTTTAAAAACTCTTTCTTAACTTATTTATTTTGATAGATATTTTCTCTCTATGTATAATTTATTTGTTAAAAACACTGGCTCTTTTTACAGTTTATCCAATTTACGCTATATCCTAAACGCAGACAAACCAAAATGGAATCCGTTTTGGAAAAGAAAGTAAGTAAATAAATGACAATCCGTTACGAATAAGACGTAGAATCTTAGCGAATTGGAACACAAGTTTGCAGTTTTGAGGTGATTCAGTGGATAAGATAACAAGAGTCGATGTCGAGATGATACTATCTAATCCACGTATTTAAAATGAAATGTTTCGTTCTTTATCAAGAATTTTGTTAAGCAATTATAAAATTTGACTCGTACATTGTTAGGGACATAATGGCTCAAGCAATCTTGTTTCTTTAAATACAACAACATGTAAAAAATGGAGGTCACCTTAGTTTTTAATAATTTTAGCCTTTAAATATTTGCATGGGAATTTTGAATTAAAGAAAAAAAAATATAGATGGGCCATTAATCGGAACATGAGCAAACGACCTTTGAAATAGGTGTAATGACCATTCTTGTAATTCCAACTAAATCGAGAAGACTCTATCCTTCCAAGTTATTAGAACCTAGCCCTTCCCGCCCTGCACTACGCTTGTGTTACAAGTTGTCGAGGATAATAAAAAAACATAATTCCCAGGATATCTCCCGTGCAAACATTTTCAGCAACGTCGCGAAAGCTAATGAAAGGATGTGTTTGTGGAAACTTCAGGCCATGCAAGCAAAAGATAACACCAAAGGGAGTCATCATGCATTATCCAAAAAAGTAAGGTCTTAATTAATATTACTAGATGTCTGCCCTAATGAGTATTAGGAAACTGAACAATATGGTTGTGTAATGTGGTTGTGCTGTGCACTGTGTTGTGCGCTACGTTTACGCTACAGTTTGAGTTAAAGCCCTTCTAAAATAAAAAAAAGCTTCACTTTTTAAGTAAGAATACAATAATATTTACACACTTTTGTTAGGTAGCAAAATAAGTATCACGATATTATCTGTTGATGATCTTGATTCAAGGAAAGCACCAATCTTGAATCTTTATGATTTCTTTGCGTAACTTGTAAATTGAACTTCTTTGACGCTCTGTGACCGTATCAAGGCTTTGAGTGAATATATAATTTCCTTGTCTATAAATGTCCATCTATAGACTCTATTCTCAATTACTATAATGAAATTGCCTACATAAATTGTCTTTTATATGTAAGATGTGTTCTTTTTTAATAAAGCGCCATCTAACAAAAATATGGGATATCTAACAAAAATATAGGAGAAGAGGATCTTCCTCTTCCCTTCTTTTATGCAAAAATTAAAACAGAAAGCAGGGGTCATATTGTATCAGGAAGTCAAAAGGAAGGTATAATGCAGGGAGGATTGGTGGCTTCTCCGCCGATAAGAGAAGAACTGCTTAAAATTGATGAGGATGAGAACTTAATAGAAATATATTCTTTTACAGAAAAAGAGCATTCAGAAATTTCCGACGAAATAAAGTATCACCACCTGATAAGCGTGTGTGCGATATAAAGTAAGGAGCAGCAGTGTACAGTCTTATATTACTTGTATATAAAATAGCATTTACTGCTTCTATTTTGTTAAAAGTGCAGTCGAGTTGACCGTAATATGTAGTTACTACTACTAATAATAATAACAATACCATAAAACTGGTGGTTTTTGGGCCGACGTTTAAGTATAATTCTGAAGTAAATCAAATGTAGGAACAGTTCACCAATTATCAGCAGTGATGGGGTTTGTAGGCTTAAGTAAAACTGTGAGTTATAGTTACATCAAGCCATTAAATATCTTCAAATTCATTGTCATATTAGAGGGTGTCACGGCTCTGCCACCTGGCAGGAAAATACATGAAATGATGTATCTAAATGGGAAACTTTACTGAAAAAAAATTGTACTAAAAATATCAAAAAAGCTTGTCTAACGCGGAATGGGCCACAAATATAATTTTAAAAAATCCATGTTATTTGTAACTAAATCTTAGTATTCATCCTAAGGACTGTTGTTCACACACACACATCCATCCTATCATATCATAATTGTTTATATAATAATTAGCATTCATTATAAATAATAAGTTGACATAAACTTTAACTTAAAGCTCAGTCAGTAATATTAAATCTCAAAATGTAATCCATGGAGTATTCAAACTTTCATTCTTCGAATAATTTCCCACCTTCTTTGTAAAATTTCATATCTATACCTAGTTTCACAGCAAGATGTAATTTTTGTAAACAAAGTCTTTTGACGTTGAAAGTCGTAAATTTCAAAAAACAACTAATTCTCATATTACCTTAAAGTATATATCCATATAATACTTCACCTTAACTCTAGATTCCCACAAAATAACGACTTTTCCAATGAAGTTATAAAAAGTGTAATGGCCGTCATGTGGTATGGTAAATGACGTGTGTTTATTTACAACTATCATATCTTGCAATGAAACAAGGTATACCACATTTCACGCAAGTACTTTCCCTCCAGGTGCCATAGCGTCGGGACGCCCTATAGAATCATTGAGCTTCTTTCATCGTCTGTACGTTACTCTATTATGATTATTTTATTACGGTAATTAGAAAATCGATTAACAGTAAACCTTATATGTAGATTGACAATTTCTGCTTAATTTTCCTCTGATCTTGAAATTATTGTCATTATTGCCGGTCGGTTTGCAGCATGTCTCGCCTTCAATAAAGCATTGTTGTTACGATAGATTATAGCCGTACCACCGCACAGTGCATCCGTGTAATAATAGTAATTGTTGGATCAAAAATTAAAAGTATTTTTTCCACTTCCAGGCCTTGTATGCAAAATAAAGTTGATTTTCTGATACATAAGAAATTTCCTGCTTGGTGACTAAACAACAATAAGTAAGGTATTTTTTAATTTTATTTTCATGATATATTCGTATACCGTATAAAAATTATGATACACATGTTCTCCAGATGCTTTTATTACCTTTGCTGCACTCTTTCCTATATAATTAAGCTTTCGCCCGCGGCTGTGCTCGCATTCGTTTCTCATTTTCCACGCTCTTTTTAGTAATATGATTCCGCTTTTAATAACTCTGAATCTCGCGTCAAGAAGTTATCTTCAAATCAGAAAACTATGGCAATCGATATTATTAATAAAGGTTTTATGTGCCTTGGGAATAGTCTTATTGTCGGGATAATAAGTAAGTACCCCATGTCATTTTCTTGTGTACAATTTGTGATCGGTTGAGTCAATAAGAAATGTAAGTTTAACGAACTCACATTTATAATATGATAGTTAGATCTATTAGCAGCCGGATTTCTTGCGCCGGTAGATGGAGCTGCCATCGCGTTTAAGGAGGTTTTTTTTAAACACAGTTATAAGGACTGCCGATGGAAGTGAAAAATCAAATCAAATAAATAAATAATAAATGACAATTAAATTACAATAAATTAAAATAGTAAATATGTTTAAAAATTAATAAATAAAACATAAACATGTTGCTTACGCGTGTTGCTAACGCATATTGTTCACGCGAACCAGAACCATCAAAAGCCTATATCCAATCAAAAGCCTATAAGTTTCAAGGTGCTAGCTTCAAAAATTACGAAACTTTCATCTTCTCTACTTTTTCGCATTAAAAAGTATTCTATGTACTTTATCAAGCTCTAGACTATATGGCTTAGTAGTTTAAGCGTGAAAGAGTAACAGAGAGAGAAAGAGATTTACTTTCGCATTTATAATAGCAGATTCATTTTTAATTTTTTTCAGTGTTTCTCATCTATCAAGTATTCAAGATGTAATGTCAACCAGTTGCAAACTTTAACAAATGAAAATAAATGTACAACCACAATCTCTAAGCCTTTCATTTTTTCCTCGCTCTAAACTCTAACGGTAACGCAAGTAGCTCTTATGATTGTGCTATACAACTTATGTACAACAATAAATTATTGTTATCACTTTCTAAATAATGAACGGCCCGACGAGCAACAGATCGCCTAAGGTTATGTGGCCACCGTCCATGAACATACGCAACGCAGGAGGAACCGCAGATGCGTTGCCGCCCGCAAGGATTACGTTCTTTCATTATAAAAAGCAAATTGATTACACGTATAGCTAGTACAGTAAAGCAATATAAGATACATGGAGCTTGTCGTTTAAGCAATTTACAGACCGACAGTGACAAAAGGATAAAAGGCGAAATATATTGGTAGCTAACAGATTGCGACAAGGGTTCCTTCACTACGACACGATAGTGAATCTCATAAAAATGATTTATTTGTAAGAAACTCAAGGCATATTAATATTTGTTACCGATTCAAATTTTGAATGTTGTTTTTTAACGTATTTCCTTAGTCTTTGACACTCGTATTGTCTTCACTATTATTGGTATAAATTTAATAGACAAAAGGAGTAAGGTGTAATTCGATTCGCATTCATTAGCAGCAGAAAAACCGTACACTAAATGTTATTACAGTCGGTTGTGGGGTCTTAAATGTTATATTTTTAAATATAATTCCTGTAAAGATAGATTGATTTCACCGCACTTAACTGACATGTCTAAAGATTTATGAGTATACAGTTCATGGTTTCTTGGGGATCTACTGAAATTGTGTCGAATGTAAGTGTCGAATCAAGAGGTCCGAATCAATTGTTGCCGTTATTAATTTTGGTCCTTATTAAATAAATCATTCCGATTCCTTTTTGACGTCACTATATAGACCCTTGTCAGTATCAGTAAGCCAGCGATACAGAAGTACTTCTTATCTTTTTGATTCGAGATTAAAGCGACAAATTGCCTTGTGAATCAAGTATTTGGTAGGGCATTTGCGGTTTCATCTAAACAAATGTTATTGGTATGTGTTTTTGTACCTGTTAATAAGTGAGATCTTGGTTTACTTGATATTAAGTGATCTCTATCCATTATGATTTTTATATATTTACGCGAATACTTCACATAGAACTTGTGCTGTAGCTGAGAGCTGTAACGTACTAGAAACGTCGCGAACAAAATTATACAAATAAACGCGATAAAATCCATTCAATTTGTTTTATTCCGATACCAGTATATTTATATTTTCGAATTGTACATCTATATCCGCAATAATTTCAAGAATTAAAGATGCTCATAGTCTTATTGTAGAAAAGAAGGAGCTAAAGGTAGTACACAAAGAAAAGGAGAAGACATGGGCATGGGGCCTGCGGTACCTTACTCATCGGACGAAACGCACAAATAAATATTCTGGTGTTGGGAGATGTTCATGGGCGTCGGTGATAACTTAAAAACATGCTGGTCGACAAACCGCCTGAATTATATATAGTAAAAATTCTACCCAAAATCTATATAGGTCCTAGGAACTGTATTTGTTTTGGCTACAATTTATACGGCCGGCCGCCTGTATGACGCCAACATTCCTTGTGAATAATTGGTTAAGTATCCTTAAGTATTATTCTACCAGTGTGAAAAGAAAAATTCCATTGCTATGATTGTGAAACATCGCGAGGACCGTTATTAGTAAGACGCATGTCTTCTCGTCAGGCTCATCACTATACTACACCTCGCTGACCAGCGTTTCGCATTCCTCGTCCATCTTCACGGATTTCCGCCGGTATCTCTACCGTTTTATATTGTATTATTGGAAGGAGGAATCAGGAATTCATTTTCAATATAAATTGACCTCAAATCTATATGATTAATCATATGAAATAGAGTTCAGCTTAAGATGACGAATCGTCGGCTAAATTAAAAGGCATGACGTTAGTTGACAAAATAAATACTTGTATTAAAGTGTGCCGCTCAGGGATAGTTCAATCGGGAACGAGCGATTTCGCGCTTTTGTCTCTAAATTACTTTGTTTACTAGTTCCCTTTTGTGTGTTCATTTTGACATTTTCTATTGTTCGCATAACAAAAGGCGCCGGAGTCGATTCTCGTGTTTCATTTCGGGTTCTATTAAATTTCACTTCAAAAAACAAATGTTTTAGGAAACTGTTCTGGGTTCAGATTCTATGATAATAATAATAATAATATCCTAGGGCATAATATAAATAATATAAAATGTAACGATTGAAGCCTTCCAAGCTTCAATTGAAGCTCATCTGCTTGTATTTTGGTCGCCTTATAACCAATTGCCTGCATAATATTAAAGTATGTAATGAAATAAGTTGTTCATGATTTTATTGTATCGCGTAATATAAAATTAAATTATGTATTATAATACAAAAAGTAGCAGATATGCCATTATCGGTCGAAAATAAAGACTCAAAAGCGTTTTCACCAGTCTTCGGGTCATTTTTGATCGATGAATTTGTATGAATCTATACATATAATAAACATACGTACATTCAGATTTTCATAGCACACGCACCTATTTGTATATGGTATCTACCGAATTATGTCCTTTGTAACCTAACTCATAATAAACGTATTAACATTACGTACAAACCGTCCTTTATAGAAGTTAATTTGTTAGAAAGTCATTTAAACTTGCTTTATCCTAATGAGCAATTAGGATTTTAACCATAAGTGAGTGGTCGGGAAAAGTTTAATTACATTCAAACTAATTACTCATATTAAATTTTTGTATTTAATATTATGTACTCTTTGAGTCACGTAATATCAGTTGTATCGAATGCTCCTTCACCATTTTATTGTAGTGAAACTTCTTTAGTCGCGTTAGACTATATTTAGTAGCTAGCAGCACTCAAATCCAAATCGAATGGAATGCCGAGGCGGACAAATTGTCTCCAAATAAATTGTTGTACGCACTATAAAAGGAAGTCAAAATTACTTCCAAGTACTATAATAAAAATATACAGTTTTGCTGGTAAAAACTTCAAAAATTTAAACGTACTAAAATCTCACATATTATAAAAATGTTGTTTATACTTTTTAGTACAAGAATATATACCCTCATCTGTTATTTGAGCAGGATCACAAGTGGGTTGCCGAGCTAAATCTGGTGCCAACACTGTTTAATCGTAAAAACCAAATTAGGTTGAATCGTTGCGTTCCTAGCCGTTGGCAATTCTATGAGTCAAGTCTATATGGTCGTGAAACCTCACATTCCGTTGTTGGTACACATACATTTAGAATGTTTAAAGAATTTTTTTATAATAGTCTTTTGTGTTCTTGAACTTTCGACCGTCCAACATTTATTAATGTTATATGGTACAAAAATTAACAACAAAAAACAATGATTCGTTGTTCTTTCCCCAAAAGTCATTTAAGTTTGCCCGGCAAAACATTTGGCGGTTTATTAACATCAAGTAAGTAAGCTCGCTGAATCCGAATGAGCAACTTTAAATTGCCTGGTCGAAAACAAACTGTACTAATTTCTTATTTATATTTCCTGGAAATAATGTCAAAAGTTAAATGAAGAATTATGAAACCTACGGGAAGAAGTATAGCCAGCTTCCATTCAAATAAACCGAAGACCTCATGGAAATGGTCGGAGGCGAAAAATAAAAGACCATACTGTAAAAGGCATTGAGGAAGGCCCACTTCCAGGTGTGGACTGGTAGTTCAATAGTGGAGACTACCATATAATGACGCTGACCAACATTTATTAAAAACCAATTAACCTTCAGAACTTAAATGATACTTGAGAGCAGCGATGCCCAGCCTGTAGTACGTGAAATCCCTGGAGGTTTGGGGAAATTATATTCGTAATTTCGGTGAACCGACAAATTTGTTCCGCCTTAGAATTATTATTTTATGTTGTGTAGGTAACAGATTATATTAGCTGTATTAATTGCTGGGTTATACCCAGGTCCAAACCCTTTATTGAAAGTACATTGAGCTTGGTTACAGTGGTCTACAGCAAAGGCCACGTGCCGGGGATGGTCGCATCTAGCGAACAGTCCCGACATTGGTGTAAGACCAGCGCATTACCTTTAATTTTGCGATAACTCCTAAGATAATCATTTAAATTATATGATGTAAAGATTATAAATTTGCGCATGAAATGCTTATGGTAATAAACGTACTTACGTTGATAATGATTAATATTTTATCCGTCTAATGGGTTTTCAATTACCGCAATGTACGAGACCATTTTTTTAGAAGTTAAAATGGGTATAGTAATCTACCCTTAAATATAAATCATCGTGGAGTTTTCTGTAGATATTTTTAAGATACATAATTTCATATTTTAATGTTATGTCTTAAAGTTTGGTAAGCGTTTGCAATGTAAGCGCACAAAAATATCATTTTTACCATGTCAAATTACAAATCTGCAATTCCCTGCCTCTCTCTAAGAAAGTTTTAACCCTATTGGTCAAAATAAGAGTTCAAACTATCATCTTCGCCATCTTGATCGTTGGTGCTCCACTACCGTCCGGTTTTAGCTAAATTTCCTGCCTCGCACAGTCGCTTTGTGGAATGATCTGTCGCCAGCGGTATTTCCAAGTCAACACTACTTAAGACTTTTAAAGAAGCTAGCGTACTCCTTAAAGGCATCTGCAGTTCCTCTTGTATTGCGGATGTTCACGTATATTACGCGACCCGCTACCCGTTATGTTATAAAAAAAATGACATTAAAATATTCAGTAAGAAAATATTACGACAAAAGTAAATCATAAATTTCCGTGCAGTGTGGCATTTTAGATAGTTCCATTAAACTTCCTTAATTAATTGCTTTGAACTTGTTTTATCAGAGCTACTTTTAAGCCCAGGTGTTGAGATTTTTCATTAAAAACTTTACCGTCGTTGTATTACAGACTAACATTATTTTATTGTTCAAATTCATTGCCTCACACAAGCTACATACAACATGAGCAACCAGATTAAATTCGTTTTTATTTTCTTAACACGTATCATATAAGGTAACTTATGTTATTTTCTGTAACCTTGTGTATGTTAATCTTCATTATGATCGGGAGTCGTTAAGGAGATAAAGAGTAACAAACAAACAAACTCACACGTATTTTTAATATTGGTTTTAAACAAATGTTAAAACTAAATAAATTAATGAATAAGTATGAAATCACGACCATAGCCCACAGGATCTCTCCATTTAGCCTCTCTCGCCTCCTCTGCATTCACACATATATGCAGACACGCTCGTCAGTCTGGAGACTCTGAATAAATATCATGTACGTTGATGTTCGTCTAGGACGCCCGCTAACTACACTTCCACTCATTGATACAACGCAACATAAATATTTCGAAATTTTCTGAGATATTTCCTCGTATGTGAACCGCCGAAGTGACCGCTAATAGCATATCTTTTGTATTATATTATCATTGCTTAGAAATATTTTATCGAGTGACCTAGGCTATTTCTATTTCTATTAGTTTACTGTTTACCCGAGCAAAGCTGGGACTAATAATACAAAAATACAGACCATGGTGAAAGGCTTTTTTTAAATGCTATAGTGTAGGTAATTAACAAGCTAAATGCATTAAAATAAAACACGCAGTACACTCATTTGGTGCATTGTAATTAAGAATAACTGTGGCGGTTCCCTTCATTGTACAGCACTACCGAGTAAAGCATAAACTTCCTCCTGCCTTACGATAGCCGGTGGTATCATAAACGTCAGTATGTCAAAAACATTTCGCAGTCGGGCAGGAAATATTACTGCCTCGCGTCGCCGAAGGGGTTTATTACGTAAGTAGACGTGGCCGCCGACGACAAAACTATCTTTGTGAAATTGTCTTCTATCTATGGCTACGCAAAACTTATCTTTATGCAGTTTTATTCGCTTTGGCTGTCACGTTGAGAAATATTACGTTTCTTGTATAAAGTGTTAAAGATGGAATAAAAAAAGTATTTTACATAACAAATACAAAATTTAAAAATAGGACTAATAATAGGTTTCCCTTATATAATCTAAAAATTATTCAGATTAAAAAATTTTCAGACAGACTAAAAATTATTTCAGAGAGTAAATCGACATTAAGGTAGTTATGGCTTGACGCTACGGTATTTCTACCATATGTAAACAAATCGATTTCTTTAAAAGTATCATTGTATGTTTGAGATAAGCGAGAGATAGGTGCGTTCCGTGCGTAATTTGTAAAAGTCAAAGGAGACAATAATAACGGTGAAGGTCGCCGACGAGAACGACAGGACGGCACTCTGTACTCTATGTTTTCCACTAATAATATTGACAAGTTTATACGTACTAATTTTTCTTCGGCCAATATAATCAGCGCGTCAATAGCTTCAGCGGAATTAGATTTCTACATAAAAATTCGCATAATTTTTTGAACATTCTGCAAAATTTTGATGATTGTTTCCTAAAAGTAATAATTTTGGTAGATGGTGGTGATCATTTTGGTTTTGAAAGATATATTACGTCGTCGGGAAATTAATTCTCATCTAAAATTATTGTACGATTAAAATTAGTTAGAGATCAAGATTAATTATTATTTATTAATTATTTGGGTTTTCAATTGCCGCTGAATACCGGCAATTCATTGGATAATGTGCGAGCAATTCATTCGAATCACCATGACGACCGATGCTACGGCGTAAAATAGGCATGGTGACGCTAACAAACAATCAATGCAACTATGCTTTTAAGCAATAATATGTTACGTGACCTTAAAATTAAAATTTATTTAATAATAATATACGCTCGAGCCCGTAACCGAAAGGTTAAGAGATCATGGATTTCCAATCTCTATCATTCTTCTCAATCGTTTATTTCTTCTATTCTATTCAATCGTTATATTTCGTGTTTCTGTGCACTAAATAAAAACGGAAAACAAGGTCTAAGGAAAAACTTGGCTGATTTGTTGTTGGTGGAACAGTTTTTTGCATCATACAAAGAGATGTCTTCAGCTGAATTTCGATATATGAAGAATTCCACGTGAGTAAAGTTTAATTTAATAAAATGCACAAGCATATATTAAACTTAAGCTGTAAGTAGCCCACGCCTTATGTCCCAAATAGTTATTTATGATTGACTTGTATTTTAATTTAAATAAAGCAGTCCCAGAACAAAGAGCTGTGTAAAACTCAACTAAAATATGTAAAAATCTTAAATTCGTCTCGTATCTCTGCTATACATCGATGTTAATTAATGTAATAAATAAAATATAATAAATATGCGCTCCCGACCTAGCCTAGAGGGTAGGCAGAGATTATGGATTAAAAGTGGATGTTGTGACTAGAATTGAGAAAGGTATGCTTCGGTGATTCGGGCATGTTGAAGAGATGAACGAAGAGAGAGTAACGAAACAAATTTATGTTGCAAAAGTAAATATCAGCGCTGACAGGGGATGTCTAAGGAGAACTTATATCGATCAGGTTAATAACATACTAAAGAAGGATGTCATAAAGAGTCCCTGTAACCGACGAGCTTGTATGTATATGTGGATGTATGAGAAGCAAGAAAGATGTACTAGGATCACCTCAAATGGGAATCCATTCATTAATGTTATTGAATTAATTCGTGGCATAAATTTCTATTTCTGGTTGTGAGCTAGTTAAACCAGCCTTCAAAAGTAAGGCAACAACTCTACTTAGTTAAAATGGCCGTGTAAAGGCGGGTGGGTGGAAGGTGTTGAAAGCTCTTTTGTGAATAACGTTCCCTTACATTTACAAGGTCTTTGTGATACTGCACTAGCTACGAATATCAAGCTACAACCACTTGCAATAAAGAGAGAGTGGATATATCGCGTAATAAATCGTAAGCTTTCGTGATATATTTTAAATAGTTATATTTCTGTAAAACCATAAATATTATTTTTTTAAACAATTTGATGATATACTATAAGTATCCAAGCTATATCTCCCAAAATGTACGTTTTTTTTTTCAGTCCTTTAAGAATTAAAGATCCTAACTTAATATATTTATATATAATAAGGTTGTTTTGAAAGAAAAAGAGATGTTTGAATGGAGAACCTACCCGTGTGAAGCCGAGGCGGGTCGCTAGTTACATTATGCGAATCTGAGTTTATTTGTTTGTGTTATTTCCTTAATTCCTTATCTTCATAAAAATTTTAAAACATGACGGTAGCTTTTACTTATGCCGAACATTATTCCCAATGATTATGAAATGAAATTATATGAGACATAAATTTACAATAAAATAACTAATATAAAGCGCTACCTGAGCGAAACCGGGGCAGGTTCTACATCAATGTGACAACTTAGAACTCTGTAACTTTAAAGGCTGATTTGGATTCTTGTCTCTGAAATTCAGTTTGCGATATTTCCATTTGTTTGTTCATTGTATTGACAATGTACATTGTGAACGTCACAAAAGGTAGGAAGCCGGCTCTCCTGTATTGTTTGAAGTTTTATTAAATTTGAATTTCGTCACCGCGGCAGTCCCGCGCTAGTTTGCCGAGGTTCATTTCCAGTTTGTAATCAATTTTGCGTAAAGTTTCTTGATTAAGAGCAATGGGTACTGCTAGAAAATGACAACTTTATCCACGGCTTTTATTCGAGAATAATTAATGATATACAATTGAAATACTTCTCAACCTTGTTATATCTTAATTACTACATTTTATTAAAAGAATAGTGATTTAGATGAGATAAAATTATTGATTTGAGTACATATTGAATCCATAAACTTATATCATGCACAGTTGAGGCATGTTCCAATCCTAACTTATGAATTCGAATGTGAGTTTGTTTGTTTGTAACGCTTTCATACGTAAAATACTCAACCGATCATCATGAAATTTTGCCCACATCTCTTCAAGGGTACAAATAAGGGAACCTCTTAAAAACTAAAACTTCGCGAGGGATAGAAAAATAAAATCTAATATAAATTTCAACGGTAATGTATGACTCGCCAATAACATGATTTTGACATATTGTGACATAACATGACATATGCATGGCAACCAATAACAATTATAATTCCAAGTTATTATACGTCAAATCGCGTTACCAAAATTTAAAGTGAGGAAGGATAAGAAAGGATGCGTGCGAAGCCGCTTGCACGATCTTATCAATAAGGAAGGATTGACAAGATTAATTTAATTTTTCTTTTGTTCTCTGAATGGTACAATTACCTGTAAAAGGTAAGCACAGTTTTGTTTAATGACATACTAAACCGAGAAAATATGAGTAATTCACGGGCGTTTATACCGTAGATGTGTGGATGTAAAATTTTGCAGGATTGTGCCAAACCGAAATCTTTTATCCCTGCCTACCGTTTTAAGGATCAATCTAAATAAGTGAATAGCGAGTTTCCAATTTCGTCGGATATTTATGGCTAGAGTTGTTTATTACCAGCATAGTGTCAACTAGTAATAAACAACTCTCGTATATCAGTAGTTCATTACCTAATGTGAAATGAGCTCCGACTAATTAGCACTATTTGCGAATTCTATTGATAACCTATTGGCAAAATTTCGCTGCAGACGAATGAATAGCTTTAGAGCAAACGGCAACACGTAATGCGAACTGCGCCTAAATCCATTCATGGTTGATTATTTGAATCTGTGAAACATGTTTTACGGCATTTTAATTATGTTTATTAACTCTTTATTTATTGGTACATAAAACATATGTATATATTTGATTTTATCATTATCTCCCTACCACTTTCCCACTTATGGTTATACTTAGAAGTCTAGGTGTTTTAAGCTGTTTTTTTCGTCTGTCGAATGGTACTGATGATGACCAATATCCTGCCTTTTGGCATTTCATCGTGATCTATCTCTAGCGTTATTTACAAACAAATACGACTTAAGATCACTCAAGAAAAGAGCGTACTATTCTTAACCGACCGACCGCTGTCATTTAACAGTAAGCGATCCGATATTTGGCTACCCTCTCCTATAAAAAAAACATAAGCAGTCATGAGGACTGCCGACAGAAGTAAAAACTCAAAACAGGCGTGATAGTAATTCAAAATAATATATAAAATAAATAATTAATCAACAAAAATAAAACCTGAACAATAAAGTTCAAAAATGAATACAAGAAAAATAAATGAACAAAAAAAATCGTTGAAACTGTTCCAAATTCAAAGAATCATGTTTCTGACGGTCAAACGCGGCTAAAGAAGTTTTCACTTCAAATCTGACCATCAAACAGTATATCACTTCACGCCATGGGTTGACTAATACGGTATAAGTAAAGGAATGAAATAATGTTCCCTAACAGAATAATTCCCTAACACTCCCT
This sequence comes from Papilio elwesi, assembly GCA_029849275.1. Lineage (NCBI taxonomy): Eukaryota > Metazoa > Arthropoda > Insecta > Lepidoptera > Papilionidae > Papilio > Papilio elwesi. Next base: position 3,992,895 of record CM056713.1, read on the forward strand.
TTAAATAATCTGTTAAAAATTAGCACAAGGGTTTTTAACAAACATTTAGCCCTTATAAATCTTTTCAAATCGACACCTATTTAGTTAAATGCAAAATTCAATGTAAATTTCATTGCATTATGTTAATGACGCGTCCATTCATTTGGTTTTGATGAGTTGCTTTAACGTTAATACACTACTGTAATTTTATTCAAGTTTAATGTTAATATTACTGTAAATTTTACCATGCTAAAGATTTCTGGTTGGCAACCTCTGCTAGTACAAGAGGTAGCTAAATAAGAAGAATGTTCTGACAAGGAACATAAACATGAAAAAAAATCTTTGAAATTAATATTAACGCCATCTGTACGCAAAACATGAAAGCATTATATAACTTAAGCAGTTTTAGTGGCTACGACCGTATCTGTAATAGGGATCTTCTACATCTGATTCAATCGACACTATGATATTAATACATAGACATATGGTAGTTAATATCCGTTGACCCTTCCACACCTTGCTACCAACAACAGAGAAGTAATTGTTATTAAAAAAACTGACTGTATGAATATGTACCTTTAGCTGTCAGCTTGATATCTACGCGTCTACGTAGCAATGCCACGGAACCTGACTATGTAATTTTCACAACTTGAAAACGTCCGATCGACTTGAATGTTTGCAGTCATACGACAAACCGATGACAATACATTTTTAAGTGTGTTTTAGTGCTGATCATGACTATTAGGGTAAAAAAAATTAGTTCGTGTTTAGCGTGTTCGTAAACAAAGAGTTTTATCTATTTATATGCATTTTTGAGGCCACGAATCTTTGCTTGACTCCCCGAAACACACTACGAAAATTTGATCACAATTCGATCAATAGTTTAAGAACGCATAGAGGAAATATAAACAAACATACAAGCATCTATTTATATAGTTTAGCTATGACTCTCCGAGGAAGAATACTAATCTAATGACGTTACTCTTAAAGATCAGTCCAGCAGCTTAGGCTACAAGAGGTCAGATACACGCGAAAAAAATTACCCTCTTCTCTGCTGCTCTAAATAATATAACAGGGATACATTCTGATAGGAAACAGTAACAAGTGATTGTTAGAAGACGTGTTAAAGTTGTCACCGCTTTCTGTTGGCTTAATAACCATCAGAGAATCACTTTATTTATCTAAGAATGATATCATTAAACACCTCCGATAATTCAGTCGATTCAATTTATCTGAATGGTTTACTTACGTCGAGCGCGAAGTTAAGCTCGTTAACACTTATTAGCTTAGATTGCGATGCTTCAATCCAACATTAGCTAATATTCTACGAAAATATACTTTGTTAAATCGTAATAGAGTTCTATATTGGTTATATTTTAAAATTTTGTTATATCAAGCGAGAATGTAAAACAGAAATTTCAGTTAACTTCCATTTTGTAGTTTTAAAATTGATACCATGTTAAAAATGATTTATCGGTGCATATGAAAAATAATCCTTATACATTTTTAAATCCTTTTTGGATAAATTGGAAATATAAATTAATATAAAATAAGCTTGGGTGTTCTTGAAATATCACGATATTGTCTGATAGTACCTGATGGTCGATGTCCCGTTACCCGCTTCGCTGGGTAATTTTTCTTATTATACAACTATCAGGTATAGAGCAGTGCAAAGATAATTCCAGAAAAATAGTAACATAGTCTTTAAAAATATATTTTTATCCTCTACTTCTTTTACACACATAAGATACTCCTATGCGACCACCACAGTGACATATGCGACCGTTCAGGCTACAATCATTCACAATCACAGTCGCTCCACGGTGCATATAAAAACTAGAAAATAAAATTAGCAAGGTCTATACGTTTATTTACCATTTTAAAAATTTAAACTAAGTTTAAAATAAAACAAATGAAACGAGCTGTTCAATGTTCGAAACTGAAATTTAATAAAACTTGAAACAATACTGAAATATCGACTCTTGACTTCCGCTTCGTTGACTATATGAATTGTCAATGAAGTGAATACTCCAAAAAGAAGGAAATTGGTAAACGAGGCACAAACTTTGAAATAAAAGACGAAAATCATTTGTTCTCTAGTTAAGATTATTTTCGTACTAACAAAGAAGCACTGAGCCCTTCTCAATTCCTCCCTGAAACAAAAGGCCAGAGGGGTGAAGTGATGAAGCGAAGGGATGAGGAATCGATTTGGGCCTTTGAAAAACCCAGCACAGTAAATAACGTTATTATTTTTTGAATTAACAAATGAACGGAAGCAATACACAATAAACAACTTGACCTCATGGAACACTGACATGTAAGAGAAAATGAATGGAAGTCAAAGTACTATTCACTTGACGTCCATTCAATTCCCTCTTCGATTCACTTCTATTATCCTTACGCGCCCTCTTTTTTTCCCTCAGCAGTAGCAACGCCATTGCAACATTGATTGTTTCATATATTTACGGTTTATTTTATATATGGTGGAAAAGGTGCAAGCGGTCTACCCGATTCCAAGGGACATAGGCATCTGCATCAAAGATATGAGTTTCAGATGTGTTCCTTTAATTGGCTGAGGAAAGGACAAACATAAAAAAATATATGTCTTTTTACTTTTTTTCCATAGATTAGTGGCTTAGTAAAGAACGGCGAAATAACCCATAACCGACGAGCTGGTATGCGTACAAGTATGAATGTAGAAGAAGCAAGAGAGGTGTGCCAGGATCACGTCAAATGAAAATCCATGATCTCTTCCTACCCCTCTTGGTCATAGGCGTGTGCGCATATTTATTAATTTATTCTATTGCTCCCTTTCCCATTATTTCAATATTAAAAATGTATGGGAAGGAGAACGAGTACAATTAGGCCTCCGGCACCTCTCATTGCACGAAACGCAGAATAGAAGTCGTGGTATTTCACCGGTCGAGCCAGCCGATTCGTGCAACAGATGTATTTTCGGGCTCTACCACTGTTAAGTAGCACTATACTAATATCACTGTTAGATGGCAGTGATTACGTAAAATCAGGAACCGCTTGCTTCACTTTCCATAACATAACAAATACAGCTGCGGTTATAAATTAGATTGTTATTGTAACAAAAATATGCATAGAGCTCGTACAAATAGCAGTATAGTTTTTTAAAAACCTTAAGAATATTTACAAAAGAGCTTTCAGACGCACCTTGTGCATAACGTGAAGTTTATACGGATCTTGAAACTAAGTGGAGAATCCTTCTCTTTGAAAGCACTTCGTTTGTAGGAAATAATAAAAATACATGTTTAGAGTTAACAGCAATTACCAGTTAAGACTGATAATATTAAAATCGTGACAGGGATAAAAGATTGTATGTTAATCATAAAAAATAAATTGTTTTATCTTTTATGATTATCATACATGCTTCACAGTTACCTTGTTTCACAGCGAGATGTATAATAATTTTTGTAAACAAGAGATTTTACGTTAAAATTCATATTTATTTTTACTATTATTGTTTTTCAAAAGGAGAGTTTTGATACTTTATATGCACTTGAACATCATGTTCATGACCCTTATGACTTTGGAATTTTATGACAAAACTCGAAAATTCATGACCTAAATAAAATTCTAACTTAGAATTAACAGAAAATAACGGAAAAGGGATCAGAATTTGATACTGTTAATTGTTAGAAAGTAATTTAAACTCGCTTATTAGTATCATGGAATGCGGGTAAGTTTTAACCACCTTCGAGTGCTTTAGCAGTGAAACTTAAATTGCTTTAAGAGTTAGTGGATTTACATTAAAATGTTACGTTATTAAATTTAATTTGATATTCAAAAAATAAGGGGCAAAACAATCTCGTCTCAAATATACATTTGATTTGCAAATTACCCTACATTAATTATAAATTTAACTATAAATAAGGGTGAAGAGAAAATAAATAGTTGGGAAATTTAAGATACAATATGGACATTTCCATTTAGAATACAATAACGTAGAAGGCGAATAGAGGTTTTTGATGGATCGAGGATACACCTTGTAGACTGTCTTTATGCCCGATTGACAGGAGGGTAATGTTTTCGCGAGTATGTATGTACTATGCATATATTTATACCTTGCTTCACAGTAAGATGGAATTTTCGTAAACAAATGTTTGTTTGTTAAATATGTACTTTATAATAGTCGCTAGCCATGTTATACAATTTCAATTCATTTTATCTCAAGATATCCACAAATTACAACTTGTCGATGTATATACAATGACTAACGGCCGCTACGTATGGTAAATGACGTTTATTTGTTTACAAGAATTCTATCGTGCTATGAAACAAAGTTTGTGTCGATTTCATTGTGATCTCCTGTAGCCTGAAGAGTTTGACAGATTTGGAATAGTGAGGTGCCATTCGACTCGTATTCCCCGGGGTGTCGGACAGTCAGGCTTATTGTTTTTTAATTAACTATTGTTTGTTATTTGTATGTATTTTGTATAAAATGTATCAAAACTTATTACCGTAACGAAGAGGTGCAGCCTGATATTATATTTTTCAATATGGCGTGGTTCGTTTACATGTCTTTCTGATACTGATTACTGATACTCTTTACATCTCTTTTTTTAGTAAGTCACCAATCTGGTCGATACCACCGCCCCTCCCTTACCATACTGCTACTCACTTTCGCTTCACAAAGTCTCATCACTCTTTCTTGATGATCTGAATCGATCCATCGTTTGCATGGATTGCATTTATACCATCAATCATTAAATAGGGTTCAGCTTAGGCTGGACAATTGTCGGTTTTATTAAATAGCACTGCGGCTGTAGTAGTGGGATCAAACTTGTGTCTAATATAGTATTTGCCATTTCTATACTTCAGTTAACAAAAGCCATAAACAGTTATAACAACGTACGAATTCATATAAATATGTTTTTACTATTCTCCCACATTGTCGCTGTGTCGACACCCTTGTCACATCTCGTAAGGTAGTTTCACATAACATATTACGACTTTTATCTTCTCGTTGGCGATTATAGCATCCATAGATTTGGGATGAGGCCTATCTAGATGTCGATTTGATCTGAGCTTTTAGTATCGTGTTAGGCAATATTTTTTGCAATAACTTCGCTTAAGAGACATACTGAGACGTCATATTATATTTTAGTACTTCTAGTAGTTTAAAGTTATTGTATATCTAACTTAGCGAAATGGCTGTGAGTGATAAATTTAGTTCAAAATAGAAATAAATAAACACAGGCAGTCATGAAGACTGTCGACAGAAGTGAAAATAACAAAAATAAGTCGTCGTGCCTTAACAATACAATTCAAAATTGAATACAAGATAAATATGTGCAAAAAAAATCGTCGAAGCTTTTCTAAATTCAAATAATGCTTATTTGAATTTGGAAAACTATTAATAACCTAACTAATAATAAATAAACTATACTTTGGTTGCTGACGTCTATTGAGCACATTGTTCACGCGAACCTATAAGATTTTTCCCTACAAAATATCTTCTAACGCGACTTAAGATGTTTTCATTTAAAAAAATGGGTGTGTAGAGAACCCATCCTCATTTTATTTTTCTTACTCACCTCTACGAATGAAGCATAACATCCAATGACCCACATTCTCATTTTCCCACTTCAATAAAAGTAGAATTAAAAGTTTTATGAAGGAATGTATGTCCCGTTACTATTTACGACATACATATTCCTCTTTCGGAACATTAAAACGACTTTATACCAGGAGATAATAAAGTTGATTAATGTTAAACATCGCGAACATAAAATATCCGCAAAACAAGCAAAGGCACATTTTGTAAAAATGTCAAGTGAATTTATTTCGTGCATATTTCCATGCAAATTCGCGTTATCGCCGCCCGGTGACTTCGTTGGTCGACTACTTGAAAGATTGATGACGTAGTGTTTTTGAGTTCTACATATTACAGTAACGAGTACTTTGTTATAGAAATGTTACGATAGACACGATTAGTGAAGGACTGCACATAATGGTGATCACATATATAAGGCGACCCGTTACTTATTAGCCCCTTATTATAATATATTAAAAAAAGAAGGGAGTGACGTATGAAACTAAAGAAACAACTATGAACTTAAAGTTATGGATTTATTACGTAAAATACAAATTTTTATATCACTAGCTGTGCCCCGCGGTTACACCCGCCCTGTAATTTTACTTAAATGAAATTATATTACCAACCTAATACTAACCTAATCATCATCTCCCTGCCCTTTTCCCGCGTGTGTGGGGTGGACATAATATGACCCTAACACAACTTAATCGTATATGATTTTTTAAACTGTGACCGTAGTTCATACCTTATAGGTTCTGGCTACAGTTTTTACGGCCGGCCGTCTGACACCAACCCTTCTGGTAACCAAAGCTTCTGGTAGAAGTCTGAACCAGATATAAATACTCTTATCATTACAAATGATAAATGGTAGGATTTACCCACTCTGTATAAGTAATTATTTAAAAAAAACGTATAACAAAATTTAAAAACTCTACCTACAAGTGCAAAGTTATAAAACAATTAAATAACTGTACAATAGCCAAGCCATTAACCCAGCTATAATCAGCAATAAAGTCGCAAGTCTAGACTCAACCTAGATGTGTAGGTATCCCTGCAATCTAGGAAGCAGTAAATGCCTTGATTGCAATCAGATTACTGCAAATACAGTCTGCAGCGCAAATCCAACGAGAACCCTAATGACGTTAAGCTTGTTTTATCCGTTACTTTACAAAGAGAATCTTTAAAAAAATGTCTATAGAAAACCAAGAAGCCAATATCGAGGGATAAGTATAAAAAATGCCACATATTTATTTCTGTAGACATACATTGCATATTCCTCAATTAATAGCTATAGACAGTTATGAGAATGTCCGATTTTCGAATTGTTAAGTCCCATTTTTTGTTTTTATACACATAATCTATAAATAAATAAATCTTAAATTAATACAAAGAAATGGAGGAGCACGTGTACACCAATACCAAGATTGGCATATTATGCGGAGGGATGGATGACATAGAGCGAAGAAAGTATACCTTGTTTCATTGCAAGTTGTGATTGTTGTAAACAAACACACTTCATACTATACTTTTATCGAAAATGTTGAAATTTTTTGGAAATCGTAAGAAAAAGTGAAGTTTAATTTTGTATTATGAATAGCTAATGTGAAAGGTAATATGAGAAAAAGTTAATTTTCGATAATGTTTTGTTATTTACGAATTTTAACGTAGAAACATTTGCTTACAAAAATCGCATCTTGCTGTGAAACAAAGTATAATAAGAATGATCGTGGATGGAGAGAGGAAGAAGGTATTGCGTGAAAGATGATATGTGTAAGAAGTCTGTGAATACAAATATGACGGCTGATAGAGAGATGGGAAAACGCATAAAGACTTTCATACTTGCCTTGACTCACGACTTTGCATTCAGGTGACACACAAATGTGCCCAAGAGTGTTCTCAGTTCCGAAAGTTTTCAATTTTAACTACCAGAAAAGAAAGGCGCTATAATACCACTTCATTGTTTTTTACCTGTCGAATATACAAAAACTGTAAGAGACAAGCTATTGTGTATTAAAAAAAAGAATAGGTTTCTCTAAATCGATTGCTCTTCACACGATTTCCTCCTATGACGTCCCGCGGGATATTATCGGGACACGGAGTGCTTTATCGAATACGTTCGTAGTTTACACTTGCTATCAATGTTAAATCATGAAACATTTTTTTTTGATGTATTGTTTCGTAATACAAATGTTTGAAATTTAAAAAACAATAGTATTTATATTTTTAGTGTTATTTATATAGAGGTAAGGAAGGTAAAAAAAAACTATTTGGTGTCTATAGAGACCAGAGGTCACTTCATACACGTCAACCGCATGGTGTTAAGACCGCTCCTCTATCCAAAGACACCATAAGATCCTTTTCCAAAATAGCTTTACCTCTAAATGAGGTTCTCGCCGACGCTCGTACCAAAATATGTGTGTTTCCAGCCTTCATGAAGGGCAGGTGGGTTATGTACTTTAATAAGGAAACTAAATAAGGGAGGGAAGAGTAAAGTATCAAAGGCAAGAACATGTGTTACACGAATGAGCCGCCTCGACCGGTGTCACGCGCACACGCCACTCGTCTTTGTCGCCAATCTCTCTCATCTGTCATGTCACTGTCAAACTTCCTCTTCCATCCTTTCCCCGCGCATCAGTTCCTCACTCACCTCTACGTTCCATTCCTACATTGATATAATTCCTCACCACACTAGACACTTCGGGGTACTACATACAAACCTCATTTAAACGGTTTCCGTTTTCCTAATATAAAGTAAGGCGTCAGCACTCATTACATTTGACTACGATTCTAGTGGCAACTTATGCCACATACGAACACTAAGCACTTTAACTTATCGACCTAAATTCGAATTCGTGTGTACTTAAGTAAATTGCCGAGCGTTTAATTGTTTTATACGTAATGAACTAAGCAGTGTATGAAATCTTGTATTTACAAACAAAAAATGTATTAGCGAAATGCGTTACCTATATTAATAAACTAGCGATCTGCCCCGGCTTTGTAAACAATAATCAAACGAGCGGATCTTCAAACTTATAGGGGCATCCTTATAAAATATAGACAATCACTACTTTGACCACATCAGCTTTTAAACTTAAAAACTACAATTCGATTTATATAGGTCTAAACCTTTGATACCTATGATGCCGCAGACAGACGTAAAATTAAACACCCTTCTTAATGAGTCGAGATTTTTTACATAAGAAAGTGGCAACAAGTAAGCGTTTCACCTAATATTATTGACAGCTACTAATAGGCATCTTGTAACGTGCTAAGCTACAGATGCGTTGCCTTAAATAGACCAAGGAAGGGATAAATAAAAAAGGATATTTCCTTTTCCTTTTCATCTCCACCTGCGTCAAATCCTTTTCCCCTTCCCATCCTTTTCTTATTACAAAAGAGTATGAAGGAGAAGAGAACCAGAATTTGGCCTCCAGCACTAGTCAGGCAAAATGAAGAAATACTTCTACTTCACATCTGTCTGTGAGGTCATGGTATTTCATTACCGGTACATTCGTGCTGGTTCTATCTCTGTTTAGAGTTTAGAACAAACAGTGTAGTATTATTTTTGTTATTCACTATTAAATGATATAAAAATGAAGGCCGTTATTTCCAGAGGTTATTATAAATCAGATAATACGGAGATGAAGAGTTATAAGCGGCAAGTGAGAGCGAACAAACAAGTCGCATTTGTTACCAACTTCACCGTAAAGTATCGCCGGTCGCGGCACTGTAAAACTTTGTCCCAACCAGTTGGTGCTAAGCCAACAACTTACATTTCTTTTTCCCTTCCGTAACGTGTTAATTTGGAATATATTAATTACTAGCGACCCGCCCCTCCCCCCCCCCCGGCTTCTCACGAGTAACTAATAAAATGATGGAAAAAAATGTATGTCGTACAATCCCTTGAAGGATTGCTTAATAAGTATAGTTTTATTCCAACCAATTTAAACTAAGCGTTATCATGGAATAGCGTAGTAAAACTTTCTTCGTGAATTACTTTGTCTATTGGTGAAAACACTGTGAAAATAATTTTAAAGAGTTTTCCGGGTCTGTCGCGATCGTAAGATCATTACACAGTATGAAACAAAGTACAGCTAATAAGGTAATGCAACATAAATTAACGACGGAACGAAGTTTGCTGGGTCACCTAGTATTATAATAAATATAAACTATTTACTTGCATGTTTTTGATAAAAGGAAGCTTTGAAGTGCTATTAAAATTATTATTATTGATGAAGAATCGAGGAAAATACAGCAAAAACAAAATTATACATTATGGCGGTTTTAACAGCACTAATTTAGCGGGCAATAATACACGCAATCGGTGTCCTGTCTTCGTGTGGCTCGATTTAATTTCATAGTGTGCAATCAGCATTAAATCAATTTGCAGCGTCTCTACAAATGATATTAATTAAATTTTACAACTCCTTTACCACATAAATGTCCGACGGCCATTGAAAAGTAAATGATAAAAATAATTTTAGCTAATATAGATTAACTGAGAAACAAAACTACTAAAGAAATATTGGTAAATACGAGGAGAGTTATTAAGTAGAAGTCAGACATAATATAAATACCAATCATTTTCAATGTGTTGTTATGTTATGAATTTTAAATACTTAATGATTTATTGTATTTACGCAAATACTGAATTGGAATAAAATCCCAGCCTGTGACCGCGAGCGCAATGTATTAGAAACGATGGGAACAAAATCGTAAAACGTTAAAAATTTCCTAAAATCATAGTTTTATTCCAATTATACATACGCAAAGCTTAATAAAAATGGTAACTTGATATAATTTGTAGTATTCGTATTCCAAAATACAAGTAAAAATATAGAAACTCGTACCCAGTCCCTGATCCAAATATATTAGGGGTGAACATAAGGCGAAATAAAGGCCACCATTCAATTAAAAAAAAACATTAGCCTAATGTCAGTTGGACATAAAAGGACACAAAACATTATTGATTGATTATGGCATTTTAATTCAATTTTTTAAATCCAAATTATTTACTTGCTTTTCACGCCGCAGGTCGTGGGTTCGATTCCCACCCAGGACAAACATTTGTGTGCATGAACATGTCTGTTTGTCTCAGTCTGGGTGTGATTATCTATTTAAGTATGTATTTACAAAAGTAGTATATGTAGTATATCAGTTATCTGGTTGCCATAGTACAAGCTCTGCTTAGTTTGGGATCAGATGGCCATGTGTGAATATGTCCTAGGATATTATTATTATTATTACTCAAAAATGAGAACATTAGTTATTCACCTTTGTGCTGTAGAGTGATTCGGTTTTATTTAGGCCACTTGTCTCTCCATTCTGTTCACGTTGAGTTACTCCGTATCTAACAATAAGCTAGTGTACATAAAACAAACGTTACCTTCTGGGGAATTCGAGATCAGAAGAGTAAATCTAATACGCAGGTGAAATGTTTTCGGCGTAATAATTCCAGATATACTCTGTTATAAGAGAATATTTTCTAGGGCCAGAAATATTTCAAAAATCAAGACCGCGGCAAAGTTTTCATGAATGAAATATAAGCGTATCGTTTCTCCGGTATCCAATTGTTTCTTTTCTGTTGTGCTAGAGTAGGCGCGGTCTGCGAAATTATTCATGACTTCCGTGTGTTTAATATTTATTAGGTATTTTTCCGCTCGGAATAATTTCTATCTTATACCCGTAAGCTTTCTCGGAAGACGACAGATAAATAAGCTTAACAAAACTGGACAACGATTATTTATTGTAGCCCTAACAATGATAAAAGTTTTAAAAAAGTACATAAGCTATTTCATATGATTGAATAGCTGTGCTCCACGGGTTCATTCGTCGTGCATCCCATTCTAAACGTTTATTACGAAATTAACAGCTGTCTGCTAAATTCACATTCGATGAGGGCTCGACCTGTCAAGAAGTTAATATAGTAGTATAGTTAGTATATCTAGTATAGGTTATAGTTAGGTTTTCTTAAATGTTAATAAAGATGTTAATAAAAGAAAATAGCGAAATCAGTCCAGCTGTTAACGCGTGATATATATATATATATATATATATATATATATATATATATATATATATATATCGAGACATTGGTGTGCTCCATGAAGCAGAGATACTTCCTGGGAAAAGTATGAGACGTACCTCTTATCTACTTCTCTTTCTCAGAGTGATGAGATTCAGTCATTTTTTAAGTAATTTTAATTGCTATTTTGTTACTATCCCACATTTTACTTTTGTTCAATTAATAAATCAGTGAGTTCTTCCAATACCAGTTTAATGTGGCCTAACGTGATGTACACTCGGCTGAGTTGATGGCGTATCAATGCTCGCTATGTGTGTTGATTGCAATCAGCGCCCGGGGATTTCGATTAGGTAATACGGTTTCACCTTAATCTTGTTCATTAAACAACAATTCACCGACTAAAACGCTATATCCGAGTTAATTCCGTTCCTAATGAATACATTAAAGTCGAATTACATTAAATGGATTTATAATTTATGTATCTACGAATGCACTTTAATATACGGAAATAAGAAATGGGATTGGTAAGACAAGCAAGTATTATTACTAACGTTCAGAAATACGCTAGAAGTGTCGCTTATAGGATTAAAATAAACTTTGTGTTGGAAAAAAATGGATTACGAGTAAAAAAGGACGTTGTAAAAAGAAGTCTTCTATTTGTAAATTAAATAACATGCAATTGAATTATAAGAAAAACCCGCGGGGCAAAGCTAGTACCTAATAAAATTAAATCTATAAACGAAGAGATACTCAATTAGTTTCGATCTATTCAAGAAAATTTGAACTTCGCACACCTTAATGTAACCAAACGCATAACTGCTACGAAATAGTTCCTACGAAGTATGAGAAAAAAAAATTGAATGAGCTTAAACGAACACGAGTGAAACCGTTAATCCCGTGTCGCGTCGGGTCGCCGTGACAAATTATTGTAAAAAACGATTCAAACAAAGCATTAAAGCGACTCGTTAAATTCAAACGCCTTGGAAACTTTTGTCGTCTTTGAAAGACATCTGATTTGTTATATTAAGTACAAGGCTATTTAAACAATCAGTAAATTCTGTTGTAATGTTTCTATTAAGTCATTAAAAACACCAATGTATTTGATTTTGGCAAGATTTAATTATTCGCTTCTTGTCGAAATCCTTGTAAATATAATAAAGCGTAAAGACGATACTCACAGCAACTAGATTGTAGTGTTGTGAACATCCTAGAATTATTTCAATTAATAATATTATAAACTCAACTCAACAACAACGAATAATATTTAAAAAAATAATTTCAATACTCATTATAAGACTCGATTAGTTATTTAATTATATACTTTTTGGAATAAGGTAGTAAGCAAGCAAGCGTGATATTGTGTGACCGCAGAGACATTCGCAACAAGCAAATGAGTCGAAGATGAGTTGACTTCGTTTAATGGACAGTGGAGGGGATAGGAAAAAGGATATTTCGTTTTTCCCATTCATTCATTCCCCATTCCAACCCTTCCCATCCTATCCTCATTAGGTAATGATGGAAAAAGACAGTGGACTGAAATTGGGCCTCCGGCTTCTCACTGCTAGATGAAGAATACTACTTCACACCTGTCTTCTGTGAGCTCATAGTATTTCACCGGTCGAGCTGGCCCATTCGTATATCAGATGTTGTTGTCAGATGTTTAATGACGTAACATGACTTAATATATATTCATTCTGTCATCGGAAGTTCAGATCTTAATCGTTGTGAATTGGAAAAAATAATGCGTATTGTAAAATATTGGGGCAAGTTGTCAGCGTTATTCGATTGTGACGTGCATACTTCATGGGCTATTGCCAAACTAGGGCGAACCACCTTTCTATCACATCATCACTTCATTGTTGGAATTGTGCTACCTTCCATCTTTAGAAATATAAAATAGCAACAAGTTACAGAATGGAACGAAATGCGAGTTACGGATTAGTAGCTACTGGTAAAGAAAATTTTCCACTGCAGAGTTGTCGCCCGGTTGACAATTTAAAGCGGTGAGTTGGTAACAAATTGTTTGTTGGCTCGCGCTCCGCACTTATAACTCTTCATCTCGCCCGTATTATCCGATTTGAAATAGCGTTCACTTTACTGTGCTTCATTTTATACGATAATATAGATTACGAAAACGTCGACATAAGCCATCCATACTTATTATGTTCATAAAAGTTGTCTTTATGTAATGACGACAACGCGTCACGGCGTAAGTTATGGGTGACATGGAAAAGAAAATTACATACTACGCTGTTGCCATTGCAGATTAACAGTGGTAGAGCCCGCAATAACCATATCTGCTGCACGAATGGGCTGACTCAACCTGTAAAATACCACGACCTCACAGAAGACAAACGTGAAGTAGAAGTACTCTGCGTTTCGTCTGTTGAATCAGGTGCCGGGGGCCTAATTTCAGTCTTCTTCCCCTTCCCACCCTTTTCTCATATGGATAGAATGGGAACGGGAAGAGGATTGGATGGGGAATGGGTTGGCAGGATAAGGATTCCTGTCTATGCCCTCCTTTGTCCGTTTAGGTTGGCAACGCATCTGCAACATTTGCCTGTTGCGGATGTCTATAGGTAGCGGTCAGTTAAAAACAGGTGCTTGCTCGTTTGCCATATTTTTCCATAAAAAAATCTATATATATTTATATTTGAATTATCTTATTTAACACCCCTTCTTAATTACTTTTCACTGGTTTGCTTATGATCCTAACTTTTAGAAAGTTTATTATACCTATTTTAACTAGCAAACGGTGACATTCGGACTGACTTTCTTTAAACCTGGGGATTCAGTCGCCACCCTCAAATACATTACATGTTTCTTGCGTGGACACTCAACAGGTAACTTTATGTTACTGCGGTTGGGATTAGATGTAACACGGGTAAGTCCCTGTTTTTTATTGTCCCCACATTTATTCTAACTTCATTGGAATATAGTGCAAGCTTTTAAATCGTTTAAGTGTTCTGACGTAGAACTTAACAAATGGTTGGTAATCGGTAAAAAGTAATAAATTACACATCACCTTTTATATACAACTAGTGACCCGCCCCGGCTTTGCCCGGGTACAAATAATTATGTTGATCCGATCGCTACTTTCATCGAAATCGGTCCAGTCGTTTCGGAGTCTATACATCTATAGGGAACATACATACCTCTCTTTTTATATACTATTTTTTTCATAAAAAGTAGTTACTTGTAGTACCTCCAAGAATATGAGTAAAAAGTTTCATGATCATTGGTTGAGTGGTTTTCGCGTGCAAGCGTAACAAACAAACTTACTTTAACATTTATAATATACTAATATTAAAATTAGGGCTAGATAGTAAAATTCCAAATGAGAGGGGTCTTAATGCTTCGTGCTAACATCATATGTATCAATGTTCGATGATGGAAATACCCTCAGAATTAAATTGTGTAATTCCTTTACTCACTTCTCAGAATTTTAACTTGTAAATCACCGAGGAGCTAGCCGCCATGCAATCGTCTTCAAGATGTTATTGCTGAGGTGTTGGTCACTTATCAAAATAAGCTTCCTGGCTCGTCTCTCCACCGAATCTGAGCATTGAGTATTCCAAATATACCGTCACGATCACTATTCAAATCCTTGACTATTACGTGACTATGAATTTGATGGATTATGCCTCAATTGATTCTCGGTTGTTGAGAACCTTCAAACCATTCCATTCGTATTGATTTCCCTTACCAGAGATGCTATTATTGAATATAAAGCTAAGCTAACGAGTTATTTTCAAACTATAGTTTGGTTTAACTTATAAAAAATCAATAAGCGAAACATAAATTGCCAAACTTTATTAACCGCTGGTCAGTAGCCTTCCCAAAGAATTGCCACAAAGATCGCCCCTATCGCCATAGACTAAATTAACGCAAGCTTGACAATATCGCTAGTGACAAGATGTACCTATGGTCAAGTATGTCAAGTCTATAAAATGGTCTTTGGAGCGATTTTTGGGTGAGCATGAGCATTTTAGTGGATTTGCCGACGTGTACATTTTGGCTACATCGCTCAAGTTTTACGAGCAATGTGTCTTACCCATTGACACAATTAAATCAAAACTAACTTCATTACGAATCTTTATTGCTGTCAATCTGTTTTCATCTCCACATGGTTGCAGTGATTTCCCATGAGACGATAATATAAAATATGCTACTTAATTAGTGGACGAATTAAAACTTTATTGCTAATGCAGTAAAGTTGAAATGAGATAATTTGAAGTTAGTGTAACAACTACAAATTTTGTTACGCATTTGCGAGATGGAACCGAATGTGATTGTCAAGCTATACAGTTGTATAGTTTTACAGAAACTTCAATCCATATTCCCCGTTGTAAAACGATTTAACTAAAGTGGCAAGAGGCAGGGACAATTGCTCGCAGTATGGTTAGTCGACGGTGTCAAAAGAAATTGTAAGCACCTACTAGACTAGTGCTATTGTGAGGGCACCACGGGAGCGACTTATTAAACAGTCCTTAAGGAACACCAACGTTAAACACCGGACGTTTATGGGAAGATAGCGTTCGATATTTTTAATAGGATTTCTGATGGGATAAACGGATATCTTAACACGATTAAACATACTACACCAGTATGGGTAAAAAGCTTTTTATTATTTCAAAATAATATTCGTATCGGTATTCACGAAAGATACTATGTTTTATGGAAAGAACTATCTTCTTGACGCGGCGATGACATGTGACGTGTGACGTGAGATCTTGTGCGGTACGCACCTGTTCGTAGGGGAAGTACCTACAACCGTCAATCATTCCACACCTCGATATTCCTGTTGTATTATGACGTTGTTATTCATCATGTCAGCTCTCCGGAATGGAACATTATCATATTTTATTTCAGCAAATCCAATTGTTTCCCGAAGCAAAGTGTGTGAAGGCGTAATATTTGAAATTATTCATAACTTCCCGTGACTAGTGTTGCATATTTATTACGTTTTTACGCTTGGCTTGATCCCATCATGTCATCCCGATTTACATATATGACCCAAGATATACAATAATACATATTGCATGAAACTGGCGTAGAATGAGATGAACTTGCTCAATCACGTTTCACATCCCTGCCAAGGGCAAGGCGGTACCTCGATTCTACAGCGAGAGACGAAGCTATACTATATGCATTCATATTATTAGATTATTCCTAGGCGTAAGTTGTACACTGTACATGAACCGTCACATTATCGTACTCAGGTTTTACAGGATTATTATTGTTCTGTCTACGAGTAATTCATTTGACATGTATTTTACCACGTACAGGTTTTAAATCAGATCACGACTTAATAAATTCCCGGTTTAATTTAATTGATATCTACGTTTCGTTGCTTGACTGAGGTAAGCTGAGGACGGACCCTTCTCAATATCATCTTCCCTGTATTACAGTTATAATTTACATCTCCAAATAACCTGGTCATAGTAGATATTTATGAGACTCAATGGTCACTTCACACACTTGAATCTCGTTTCCTTTTTACAAAAAGGCCGAATCGTTTTCTAGGAAGTAAATTAAAAACCGGCCTCGCGATAAGATGACATAAGTTTATTATTGTAATATTGTTTTTTTGTAACATTGTGTGTTTGTAGGTCAAGTAAAGTTCAATTTATTTTTTTTTATTAAAATTTTCAAGTCGATAAATAATATTTTTAAAGATGGAACTGAACGCAATGTAGTCATAAACGCTAAGTGAAGCTAACAAACAAGTCGCATTTGTTCTAAACTAAAACACTAAGTTATAACTTAAGCGTACTTAACAAAAAATACTTAATAAACTTTAGAAAGTAATATATTTCATTTATAATATGCAGAAATAACTTAAATTTTTTTTTCAAATTTACATATTTAAAGTGTCTTAACTTATGGCTAGACTGATGCAGGTGAATTTCCAATAAACATGTTTATCAAAGAAAAAATTGTGGTGTTTGTCATAATACTTCAAATCAATGATTTGTTCAGTGCATATCGGACAAATTACAATATGCCTAGTCTGATTATAAATTTACGAAGTTCAATCAGTCGGTGACATGCATAATGTACCATTTATAGTAATTATTTAACTAGTCTGTAGACAACTTAAACAGTTAGTGTTCGGAGTGTATGACATCGAGGTTGGAAGTCTTATATTCTGGTAGCCACCCGCCCCGGCTTCGCTCGGGTAGTAGTATTCATACAAACATTCCTACTTAAACCTCAAGGGATGATTGGATACGCATTATATAGTGTTTATAGTTGCTGGCGAAATACCCTCTTATTCTCAGTTATTATTTTTGCAATTCGCTCGGGATTTTATTTTATTAAATGCGGGATCCCATGCTGGTGGTCATCTTTCTATTGCAATCACTTCGCGTATCATCCTTGCTTGGTGTTCTTTTGCGATGATTGTTGGTCTATCAAATCTTATATAATGGCCACGCCGTTCACAACGTGATCACAGACTGCAGAGCTTCTAAAGCGTTGTACAGGACCACATAGTCTGTGCGTTAGTGTATCAGTATGTATTCTTTTATATATATATAGTATATAGATTTTCATAAAGTGTGGACTATAAAAGATGTGAAGCCATATAAAGTTTATGAGCATCTTTCATGGGAATAATTAATTAAAGTTTGTTTTGAACAGTTTATATTCGCAGTTTCATTTAACTCGCTTTACAGTTGAGTTATTGCTCGTAGACGGTTTCTCAAATATTAACTCATAGAACATAAATTCACACACTTAATGAAATGTTTAAGCTCTTCTGCCCGACTGGATGTCAGGAGAGTATTGCGGGTGTGTATGTATGTATGTCGCTTTCATGACCCACTAAAAACTAAGACATTCCAATTGATTTTTATTGTATTCGATATTTATCCTAGTTGATTGTCGCTAAACATATTGTTATGGTCTGGTTTTGTTTTTCATTGCTAACTCTACATTCGTTGTTTGTAGTACGTAGTTAACAGTGCTGCTCTTTTAACAGTGGTTCAACATCTGATTCACGAATTGGCGGGCTCGCCGGTGAAATACCAGAAGACAGGCGTGAAGTACAAGAATACTTCTGCGTTTCATCTGATGAGTGACTAAAGTCTAAATAATATAAGCTAAAGTCTCTCCTACCCACCTGTTTTGAGTTTTCTGTCAGTCGTAATAACTGCCTGTTTTTTATTTTAATTACTTTACTGTTTTGTCTATGCATAACCAACACACTCATATTAGGTCAGAAAGGAGCGACCGAACGGAGCTCCTCGTGACTGCCAAGAGCGACTCTAAAGCGTTTGACATAAAAACGTTATGTTAACGAAATTTCTTTCTTGGTTGACTTAGGAACACTGCGTGTCCTTTCAATGTGAGGAAGCGGGAACACCAATACCAATCCCTCTCATCTCCCCAAAACCTAGATTATCGGAATTAATAAAAGCTAGTTTTAAGTTTATACAGCTTTTTTCATTATTTCGCAAGCTTTTAAATCTACTGCAATCGGATACGTGTACGATTTTAGTAGTTATATTTTAAATAAGAGACATTTTAAAAGCTGGTATGAAAACATCCATTAACACAAGGTCGAGTCGAGCTTTTACGCGATGTGAATAATTCAGACACGTTTGAACTTTTATGTTTCAAATGTAACCAAGTCGTGTACTCGAGTATTTCATTGCTTCTCTCGCTTTGATGATTTAAAAATGGAGCAAAGATTTAAAAAAATGTTATTCTATATAGTACCCGAATATACAAGGAAGTATACTTCACACTAAACACACATTACGGTTATATTACTGTACGCTGAACACCGATGTACACACACAATACCTCTAAACTCGTGGACATATGATATATTACCTCGTTATAATAAAAAAACAGGCAGTCATAAGGACTGCCGCCAGGAGTGATAATGTAAAATAGGTGGAAAGGTTCGACGATACTTCAAAAATAAAAATAAATAAATAATCAACGAAATAAATCTGTGTGTCTGAATAACAAAATTCAAAATTGAATACAAGAATAATAAATGAAAAAAGGTCGTCGAAACTGTTCCATATTCCGATAAGCATGCATGCATACATGTCGAGCATGTCGATCTTCCGAATCTATAAGATTTTCCCCTATCAAATATCGTCTAACGCGTCTGAAGAAGTTTTTATTTTAAATAAATCTTTCATTTCATTCAGCAATGTGTTATAAGTATATATATTTTTATGGAGTTGGCAAACGAGCAAGCGGTTCACCTGACCGCAAACTATGGGTTTCTAAAACAGACTAATGAGTTGCAGATACGTTTCCTACCTTTAATGGACATTTCCCATCCCCTGCCCCGTTAAATCCCCTTCATCTTCCCATCCATTTCTAACAAGGGAAGAGGATCAGAATTAGGCCGCCGGAACCTCACTCATGAAAACACTTTTTCTGTGAGTCGCATATCGTCGGATTAGGTAATATATCAATAATGACATAGTACTGATGTTTAAAGGAAGTAAATAAGTTAACAATTGTACAGCAATTTTGCATCGCGAAAAAGTAATGTACTGAACGTACATTTATCTAATCTAAAGAAAAATAAGATAAAAGAAAATCTAAGTAGCCTGCACAGTATTTACGCTGGCGACTGTACTTTCAGTAATCTGATTGCAATCAGGCCATTTATTGCCATCCCCCGACTGCGGACTGTACCAGCGCAAACTGGCTTAGAAATCAAACGTTTGTCGTTGTTTATAATTGGATTTGTACTGAGTCGTGCAAATAAATTAGTAAGACTTTCAATTTTAGTTATTTTATTCATTTTAGTTATTATGAAACAAGGGTTGTAAATTTTATATAGAATAAACATACGAATTTAGTTATGGAAGACACAATTTATTTACGTAATATCTGAGATCTGAAGATATTATTATACTAAAGAAGTGTTTCATTAGCTAGGTATAAAACTAACAAGCACCCACTCCCAAAACCAAAAGGGATACGCGGTGATTACGGATTTTTATTCGAGTAGGAAATCCGAAATCTCTGCGTATGTTTTGACCAGGAAGTGCTTTTATTCTTTAACATTATATATGTTTGGATGTATGTCTGCATATACTATGTCAGTTCCGTTGCGACCTTCTGTAGCCTGAATGGTTTGACCGGTGAGATGTCATTCTATTCGTATTTTTCACCAAAGTTTCATAGCACAAAAATGAATAATGGTGCATTGGTTTTTTTTAAATCACCTATTAACTGTGTAGTGTGTAACTATTCTAGATGATATAAGTTCTGAAAATAAAATATTTTGCAGATTTTATCGCTGGTTTCTTTTCGTCTGCGAGTGCTGCAAAATACTCGAAACTTTAAAATAAACGCGATAAAATCCGTATAATTAGTACAACTTCAATATACAATATTCGAGTAAATATAAGTTCCCTTTGATATTATAACTTACACTTACAGTATATTGACGTAATCACCTGAAATTAGTGAACAAATATTCATAAAAACACCCATTCAAAGCCTAGTAATAATGTGCTTACGCCAAGAGCTTCACAATTTAATTACATTTAAGACAATACCAATTAAGAAGAGGAGGAACTTTCTGGTCTTGTTTTTTGCAAAATATATTTAACTAAATCAATATAGTCACCTCAGAATACTCACTTCTGTGTGGTGAGCAATTCCTAAAATTCCGTGAATATCTTGCTCTGTATTTGGAAGAAGGTTAAATAATATTATTTTGTTCGGAGATTGGTAATAGAATTCATTCGACGTTTCAGCCGAAATTATTTCACTGCTGAACGTAGGACCGATCTTTGCGGCGATAAATTCTCCCCATTCATCCCCACAAAGATCCCCTATCGTACTCGTCCAGTGGGCATATTATATCATTGTTATAAGCTACAAGACGTTCACTGTTGTCTTTATCTGTTGGACTCCTGCTGCCTTTATCTGATCGTCGCTCTCTCTTTCTCTCTTGTGGAAGTCTTGCCAACGCTGCAGCATTCTGTAAGGAGCAAAAAATGTAAAAAAAAATTATACTTAAAATCAGTGCCAGCTCTTTGACTATAAAAGGTTTTTAAAACAACATCCATTATGTAACAAACAGTTTCCGACGTAAATCATCTCAGTTTGAACTAATGAATTGTGGGAGACGAACTTTTATAGGTTGAAACAAATTGCCCTAATTTAACAAGGCAATTAAAGAGTCCAAGGGGCGTGGACTAGCGTTCATTACATTTAAATTTGCCTGGAGGAAGTTGAGGTTGAATAGCCTTAAAACGCAAGTTAGCTTTTTTAGTGGTAAATAACCGGTGTAGTTTTGCCTCCTGATTTTTCAACGATGGCGACGCCATTGTGTTTAGCAATTGTTGATTTGACAGTTTTATAAAATCGTGTCGCTTTCAGGAACCGTGCAGCTACGAATCCATCATTAGACCTGAATTGAGCCGGAGCAGCATGCCGGTCTATAAGAAAGGTATGTTCTTACCTATATTCATTACTTATTTTTGAATGTAAAAACCAAGTTGCCACTTGGAAGTTATTGAAAAAAAATATTGAATTATATGTTGTTAAGTTGACAATGTATGGAGTGGAGTATATATGTCGGTTGGGCTTATGGATATTTCTACTCTCATTTCATAAGTATATTTCTCAAATTACAAATTATGAACACGTGAAAATTGCAATAGTTAGTAATCGTATTTATTAAATATGGCACAATAGGAATGGATATATCTATTTTAATTGCGGAAATGCTAAAACGCGTCGATATTCGACGTCAGTGAATTAATCATTGTCGTTCTATTGACCAATTCATAAATGCACTAAACTGCTTCCGCGTGTTTTATGCAGGCATTTAATGCTGGCCGACAATTAATAGTTGACATTATAAACATTTCAATCGAAATGCAACAGCTATACTTCAGTTACAACAGTTACAACTAGAGAAAAAAACGTAACAATTGGGATATGGGATGGGCCGATGGGTATGAGGTTTTGGACCAAAAAATATCAACTGTAACATCTGACTGAACGTGACAATGATAGCGTTTTATATGCCACCACGTTTTATATTCGTAGGTTCTCAAATGAATCAAATGTAATGACAGTTTCAATCAAATCTGATGTGATGCCTACTCTACGCTTGACTGGAAAATACAGTCTTCTAGACGAATAAAAACGTGGGTGGGTCTTTAGACGGGAGTTCTAGTGGGAGTAACTAGGAGTTCGTGGGCCCGGGTCGATTATCAAAACGATCCCGGTAGGACGGCAAAACAATCCCGAGAGGACGGCAAAACGGTTCTGCGTTGATGTGGCGCTGCGAAAGCACAAGGGGAGTTAATGTATCCCCTGAGTGCAAAAGCGGAAAGCAGAGGGTTCCGGTGTGTTCCTTAAGATATATCGGAATCCTCGGTGGCCATCTATTGCGATATGAGAGGTCATATCGCGCTAGTCTTTCCCTCAGAGGACCGAATATCTTTAGATTCCGATAACTGTCTGTTTTTTTTTCTGTTGCCCAGCCCTTTGTTTTCTGTCTTCTAACCTAAACAATGTTGGGTTAAAAAGATATTTATGTATGTTTAACTTTAAATATAAAGTCTAAGTGGAATTTTTCAATAAAGCAATTACTCATTCCGTTGTAAAGCGGCCAATTTGCCATATTCATTCGACTACCCTCATTCTTCATTCACAAATCCCATAAAAACCGTACCCTTTATTTTCACGGTAACTGCGACACGGTATAGTATTGATTACTAAGGTTTTTGGGCGGTGATTTACGACCGAAAATGTGTCAAACTATAAAATGTCTTATTTAAATTCGAGCTAGTACTATCGGTATGCGAATTAATCTTGCACGAAACTGCGCTTTGAGTAGGGTCTAGACGTGTCGCGATAAGGTCCCAGGTGGCCCCCAGTTATGTCGGGCCGGGGAATTGTCTTTTCAGGGAATATTTTGATCTGTCAAAGTGGAATATGCCACAGCTCCCTAGGTGATTAACTACTGGAAAATACCATTACGTTACTATGTTGGAATATAATACGCTGTTTTGACAACTGAAACAGTTTTAAGTATAAGTACGTCTTTATAATTTGTCTATTGTATGATTTATAACACCATCTGAAACTGTAATTGTTAGTGTTTATTTATATTCAATACGTATAGATCTCCAGTGATGTCTTATTGATTTAACCTACGTTAATTTAGGTATTGATGACTTCAAGAAAGCGACCTTCCTTTTTTTGGTCGTTTTCTTGAAGTGAAAACATATTTAGCTCCGTTAGTCGATATTTGTTAGGGGTATATCTTAATATTCGCATGAACAACTCGCATCAGCAATACGCGTCATCGACACGCTTTTTTGAATTTAGAACAGTTTCAGAATTTGTTTTTATTTTTTTTTGTTGAATATATTTTTCTGTGGGCAGTTCTTATGACTGCCTGTGTTAATTATATTTACCTGATTTATTATCGCTATTCGTCAGAAGGTTCACCATATAGAAATAAGTAAATAAAGTAGTATAGACAACAATAAAAATAATATAAATATTTTGCAAGTGTTAAAATATTACTTATAAATAAAAAGCCGAAGGCTTTGTACGTTATAACATTATACAACCAATAAAAGAAGTCAACAGATTCATAACCCAATTAACAACTTTTATTACCATACTTGTATACGCTGAATGTTTCGTGGCCCCTACTATTTGTCCCATTCCTCATTCGAGGTGCACTTGTAAATTAAACTGAGTAGAAATTTCATCAGACTTTTGAAATACGGGAATATTGTAGAAATTTGGAGAAGCGAGATAGGATAATGCAGAATTTAATGCTAAAATAATAAACCTGATGGCTTAACAATGGCTTATACTCAGCTTTCCATCATCTCCAATTCTCGAGTTGGGAAAAGAGTAAGAAAAGATATGCGTACGATCGTAAGCACGAAAGTCATGTACGTCAGGTGACCCTCAGACATTAGGAGCAATCAAGGAGCTGAAGGACAAGTTGGAATGAAAAGGTATTACATCTTGGAAAAGTAATAACTTTTCTGTGTAATGTGTGGATTTCCATTTGGCGCGATTCTCTCTCGCTTCTTCTACATTCAAACATCTACGCATACATGCTCGTCGGTTATGAGTGCTCCTTATATCGCCCTGTTTTAATAAGTCACTAATCTGATCGATATAAGTTCTCCTAGGGCGTCCCCTACCAACACTACCACTCATTTTTGCAACATAAATTTGTTTCGTTATTCTCTGTTCTTTCATCCTTCAACGTATACATAATATAGGTAAACATACATATATCTACCAAATATAGTATTAAAATGATAATATTATTTCCTGTATATGTGACGAAATCGCAAGAACACCCGACGTCATTCGATACCGAACCATCTTTTCATCAATTCTAGTTATATGGTCTTTCAAGTTTTCTCTTATTTCATGGCATTTCCAGTGTTAAATAATTTTAAGAAGCTTTCTATGTCGAAGTGTAACGGTGGTAGAGAGTTTTCCGGGGGTAGAATCGTAACGCCCCGTTTATTATTATATCCACTAGCTTTAACACCTTTATGGAAGGCAATAAAGGAAATCGAACGTACTTCCCCTCTAAATAGCTTTTATTCAGGAGGGAAGCCGACATATTTTACCATGTTACGACTTGACTTTATTAGCTTACGGTGTTTTTGGATCGAAGCTGCAGTTTCCTTGTCAGTATATTAAGAAAAGATCGTTTGTGACAATAATTTGTTTTGCCTTGGAAACACACAGACTTTGTAAAGGTGCCGCAAGCCCCATACAAATAGTTAATTGTTTTAAATAAGTATAATAAAAATATAGTGCAAAAATATATAATTAATATAAGGTACAATGCTAGGGCCCACTGTTCTGGCGACGTAAATGCTTATATGCGAGAGATCTTTACCCAATTGAGCACGTCTGGTACCTCCTAAAAAAGAGAATACGATCTGTCCAACCACCTCTAAAACACCAAGGAGCTTAAACGTGTTGTCTTGGCTTGAAAACAATCCAGAGGACACCGATACGATTACATGCCGTAATTGCTGCAAGGGGGAGCTCAAACCCGTTATTTATTTTTATTTTATAATATTTAATTTTATTAACATTCTATAAAAATACTCGTAGTTCTTATTTAAAATACCCATAAAATTTCCCTATTAACAAAGCTCTCTGATTACTTAGACGGAAACACCGATACCAGGAAATAAGTGATAAAAACTTGATCTTCGTTAATAATCAGAACTTTCTAGTCATCTAAAGCTAAACATTTTAATTTTTTTTTATATATGATAAGGTGGCAAACGAGCAAACGGATCACCTGATGTTAAGTGAGCGCTGCCCATAGACATCCGCAACAGGAAAATGTATTGCAGATGCGTTGCCTACCTTTAATGGACAAAGGAGGGCACAGACAGGAAAAAGGACATTTCCCTTTCGCCGCTAACCCCCTCCTCGTCCAATCCTCTTTACTTTCCCGTCCTATCCTTATGAGGAAAGGGTGGGAAGGGGAAGAGGACTGAAATTAGGCCTCCGGCACCTCACTCATCAGACGAAACGCAGAGTACTTCTACTTCACGCCTGTTTTATGTGAGGTCGTGGTATTTCACCGGTCGAGCCGGCCCATTCGCGCAACAGATGTTGTTGTTGCGGGCTCTACCACTGTTAATATTATTATTATCCAGAGAAAAGCCGATAGATTGTTATTCTGTGAAGGTATTGCCTGTACCCCTAGTCATTGCATTGCAAAATTAATATCAACCCCGTTGAATTTTATTAATAGTCGAATAAGTTAATATTTAATTATATAAATGCATTCTATTGTTCCTAACGGTACACTCAATATGTCCTCATAATCTCATTAGAGCTATCATAAAATAAATCTACCGAATAGTCAATCAATTCCAGCTGATTCAGCTGTTTATACCGACGTATCCATTAGTCTGCACTAAATTACGAGCTAGTTTCATATCACGTACTCTATAGAGTAAATAGATATATTATTAAATCATTTAATCAAATAGAAGTTGATAATAGTCGATTTAATTAGATTAATAGAGATATAGCCGACGTTGGGATAAATTGCAAAACAAATGGTTATTGGCTGGGCTCATTGAGAAGACAATTGTCTTGTCTGAGAGTACGAAGTCTAGGAATGGTGGCAACGCGCTGTTGACAGGCCTCCCACGAGGTGGACAAATCTGGTCAAGGTAGCGTGAGCAAACTAGATGCGGGTGGCAAGAGATCAATCTGTGTAACAATCCATGAAATAGCCGAATATTGCCTGATAAGAAAAAACGTACTATAAGCCTTAAACTTACTTTTTCCGTCCGATTTTACTTGTTAGTTACTTACCGAGTTCAAATTTCCTGTCACATTTTGGGTGCATTTGTTACAAAAGGAAGATGATATACATTGTAAACTTTGATAAAACAGTATTTTTGAAGGTAATATTTATATTGTTCTATTTCTTTTGTAATACGTACTTCATTTCGTTCTTTGCCTCTCGCACTTAACATATTTTATTGTTTATTTTAAAAAGTTGATGTTCTACCACGAGTAAGCCTTATTCGTTTGATGTATTAAAAGTTTTTCCATGTTGATAACTCTGTCGGATTTCTAACGAAAATCGGCGTCCAATATCGTCTCATTAATTAGTTCACTACCGTGAGTAGTCCTTATAATAACTCACTTTAAACAAGTGGCTTATTTATTAATAGGAAAATTATTAATCAGCTGACCCGGCAAACTTCGTTCTTTCTTAGAATTAATTTCTGTTGTGCGTACCTTATTGGCTTTATTAATTGCTGGATTGTCGATCCCTTTATTAAAAGCACATTGAGCAGCGCAAGGGATGCGGGTGGTGTGAGACGCGCTTGATTTTAGTTTTGCGCGCATATGTCTTATTTTGCGATAATTATTTAAATTATATAGTGTAAAGGATTATCATAATGTGCATTAAATACTTAAAGTAAATAACGTATTCAGGTCCATGAGGATTAACACTATTTTTTTGGAAATTAACATGGGTAAAGTAAGCTACTTAAAAGATATATGCCATCGTAGACTTCTTTGTAGATCTTCCTAAGATATAAGATCCTACCATTGCGTAGCACATTCTATCTATCTCGTAAGGTTTAGCCAGCGCCTGCACAAACATCGTAGCTTTTCTCTACTGTAATAATATGCATGTATTATACATATTTACACTTCCTCTTTAATCGCTCTGTCTATTGATGAAAAGCACATTAAAAGTTGCATAGTTTTTTGTTGTCCACTATGTTAAAACAATGTTTTAATATTTTAACATTAATCTCACTAGATTTTTTTTTAATTTCGCATTCTGTCAATTACGCCAACATTTGGTAGACTGACAGTTATGTCAAAAGCGCTATTTCTACTTCTAGTGCCGTCTCCCGGCGGAGGTTGTATTATAAAAGTTAATTTTCGGCGTAACTTTCTTATTTTTTATTTTATGATTTATTTTGACATTTTATTTTCTCCTGATGAACAAAAAAAATAATGATTCATTTTATATATTTAAAATTAGGCTTTCCGGCAGAAACTAGCCGCCGAACATTTTTTTTTTTTTTTTTTTATATTATAAAGTGGCAAACGAGCAAGCGGCCCCTGGAAATAAGTACCGCTACCCATAGGCATCCGCAACAAGCTAATGAGTTGCAGATGCGTTGCCGACCTTCATGGACGAAGGAGGGGACAAACAGAAAAAAGGATAATTCCATTCCCTGTCCATCCCCTCCTCATCCGTCAAATCCTCTTCCTCTTCCCATCCTTTCCTTATTAGAAAAGGGTAGGAGGGGGAAGAGGACTACTATTAGGCCTCCGGCACGTCACTCATCAGACGAAACGCAGAATACTTCTACTTCACGCCTGTCTTCTGTGACGTCGTGGTATTTCACCGGTCGAGCCGGCCCATTCGTGCAAAAGATGTTGTTATTGCGGGCTCTACCATTGTAAAACATAGAGCTGTTCCATGACTTTTTTAGTAGGAACTTAATAATAATTCATCTAGCTTCTTCTGCCTTAAATTACAAACGAAAGCCGAATAAGCCACCTTTTTGTGGAGCCCTTATTTCGACTCACTAAAATAAAATAAATCAATTTTTTCATAAATTATATAGCGGCAAGCGATATTGGAGCATATGATGAGTGATATATGTAAATGAAGAGGTTAATTCACATATGCCCCAACATAATATATTCCTCGAAGTATAAGTTAAACTAATTCCTTAGTTGGAAACTGCAGTGTGCTTTAACTGCTGTTCCATCCACACACAGAAAGTTGTGCGTTCAATATTAGTTGCTTCTGCCTTTATCAATTTATCTGTTTCCGAGCCAGTTAAATATAACTTGTTATACTGAATGTTTCTGGAAGCTATAAGTGGATATTTCGAAGTTGGCCAAGCGATTTATATTACCGGACGAATTGGCAGTGATATTTTAGGTGACAAATTGTGATGGGTAAAATTCAAGCATTTTATTCGTTACTTGTCGAATGGGATTCGAATTATTGTTCTAAATTTATGGATTCGCTGGAAAAACAATCGAAGGCAAAGTCGTGTGCTTGGTGTCAGCACAAAGAAATTTAGTAGTAAGTCATTTACCAATCAAAGCTCTAGTAGTGTAAAATCTCCTGCTGAGCCGCCGATCTCAAAGTTTCAGAGGTGGTGGTGTTACGTAATTTAATTATCTTGGTGTTACCGATGCGTTTTTTGATAGTTGCGGATCGCATTGCGAGTAAGTAATGTCATTTAATTATCTGTAAGTAATATAATTTAAAATCTGAAGAATTTATTTGCTTGGACGCACTAATTTTCGAAATTAACAATCTGGTTTGAATAATTCTTGCATTTGACAGCCCTATTTTTAAGGAAGGTCATAGCTTAGCTTATAAATAGCCTTTAAGCATCAAATGAGAGCTGAAGACGAAAGACGTGGCGGCTGATACAAATATAGCTAGTTTATTAATAAAACTAAGTGTGAATTATTTTTAGTGTAGCCTAATAAAAACAACTAATACATTTAATGCTTATAATTAACTTATAGAATAAACGTGTAACGAAATTTCAGGTTCATAGAAGTAAGTTAATTCGTCATTATGTTTACAAATAAACCAACATAAAGTTGCATTAAAAAGTAACACATAGGCAACCGTAAAGTTGTGGTGCGTGTGACAGCGATTATTTATGAACTGTCTTATTTTTTAGTAAAAAAATGTTACGGTCATTTTTGCTTGGGTTGAAATTTTGCTCGGAAAGGTTGGGTCGACTATGGTTGTTGTATGTTACAGAATACCTGCTTGGAGTATACGTATGCATACGTGTATGTATGTTTCGTGTCATTCATGAGATTCCACAGGCCAATTTCAATCTCTCGCTCGACTCACTCTTCTGTTTTCATCCATAAATACAGTAAACATCAGGTCACTAGCGAGCCACTATCTCGTTTTCGCCATTCATTATACAAAAAAAGTAATAAAAACAATGAAATCTTTATAAGTGGTTGGTTTAATTTAAAATTGGCATTTTACATCCACGATATAGTCAGCTGTAAAAAATGTTTTATGTAACTTACGTGCTACTTAAACTTAATATCAGCGTCCATAAAGTGTAACTTAAATGTCGATGCACGTACCACTTTTATGCGATATCAAAAGTGTAGGTTTATTGAGATGTTTTATTCTACTCACAAGTCAAGTTACCCTCGACACAGTTTGCATTGGTATTAAGAAAAACCAAGTGCGACCTAAAGAACCATTTTTTTTGTGATACATCACCGTTTGCCTTGAGGCACCTATAGTTGCTTCGGGCTTGAGGAGGCAGACAGCAGAAGACGCTAGCATCCATGGCCATAACTAAA
Source organism: Papilio elwesi (assembly GCA_029849275.1). Taxonomy (NCBI): domain Eukaryota; kingdom Metazoa; phylum Arthropoda; class Insecta; order Lepidoptera; family Papilionidae; genus Papilio; species Papilio elwesi. Next base: position 4,023,329 of record CM056713.1, read on the forward strand.
TCTAGCTTCGGCTTAAACTGTTTCTTTTTGTTAGCCCAGCTTGAGATCATTATCGCCTGTATAAATCTCAGAAAATAAAAAAATAACCTACAAAACTAAACCTTTATACTCCAACAATAAAATTCAAAACTGATATGAGAAAAATAAATGAAAAAAGTTCCTCGCAAATGTTCCGATTTCAAATAAGCATGTTCTTGAGGCATGTTTAGCATGTTGTTCACACGAACCTATAACATTTTCCCCTACCAATTATCTTCTAACGCGGCTAAGGAAGTTTTCACTATAACCTTGATACAATGTGGCTTTATTATGTCAACCTAGTCTTCCCAGTAATGTATCCGAAACTTATTTGCATGTATGCGTTTAAGAATATGCATTTATGAAGGGAGAAGAAGCGGGCTATGCGTGCCGGGGCCGTGCAAAATGGATATCCATGATCCTTGCCTATTATTATATATTGCCCTGGGGAACGAGCGTGACTAAAATCTACTTCAAGCCGTGAAGGGTGTGTCTTATACTTTCGCTCGTTTTAGGACCGCACCTGAAAATCCCCTGGTTAGAATAAATTAATTTCAACTCCACGTTAATTGAGAGGGCACCGGGATGCCTGTGATCCTACAGAGGGTAGCTCATTATTTATTCTTATAATGCCCCCTTTAACCCCCGACAGCTTTTGGGTTAATTTGCCAAAGGTCCTCGTATCTATGAAAATTCGTGCTTAGAAAATTAAATATTTGTCTGTCGGTGACAACTTAAATTTCTTATTATTAAACATTATATTAGCCTGTGAAAGACTTCTTTCAAGTTGAGTATAATTTCTTTTACCCAATCGCGGATTCACGGTCGTGGGCACGATTGGCATCATTTTATTTTATTTTCTGTGGCTTATAGTCTAAATGTCACGCTGTGATATGCGAACAAACACACCTTCTATGTACGAATGTACTATATCAATTGCGATCGAGTTCGTACTCCGACTCAGAGTACACTTGGCCTATTTTCGGGGCTCTGAGGGCTGGGTCGAGCCTATTCCACAGTGAATTTTTTCATGAAGATTATATGATATATATTTAAGCAAATTAATTAAGACGTAAATGAAAAACCAAACATTTTCACTTATATATTAAATGACTTAATGCCCATTCTACCATCACGCATAGAGACATGCTACACTAGTACTTAAACGATTAGTCTTCGTGTATTAAGGATACGGTAAACGGCAAAGGATCGGAAGATGTTACAGACGCCTAGCGTTTTCGTTTAATGCACGATGACAGCAACAAATAATCAATGAAGTAGAGGTCTTAAATAATTATATGGCATAACAATTCTGGACTATATTCGTAGCAAGAATCCGAACAAATGTTTGGTACACGACAAAGCTCTAACTACCATCCTCACCATCTTGATAGTTAGCTTTCCACTGCAGTGCTATGTTTGCGAAGTTCCCTACCATTTTTTTAGGTTTTATGTTCCTTCAAGAAGCGACCGTACTCCTTCCTTAAAGGACGGTAACGCGTCTGTTCCTCTGGTGTTGCGCATGTTCATGGGCGTGGCTCATCACTTTTATAATAACCATTCGCTGCTTGTTTACCCCCTTATGATAACAACACGGTCCTAATAAAAGAAACAAAATATACTACTAGCCTACATGTTACGTGAAACACCAATCAGAATTAATGACATGACCAATTTAAACGACATTCGGATCTGTCAACTTCTTTTTGAATTCAGTTTTAACAATTCAATGTAATCGATAGGGTTATCTTTTGTTAACATTTTGAAGTTTTAATTGGAATCGCCTCCACAACGGTTATATTGCATGGACGTAACAATATATGACACAATCCAACTTGGATTATTTAGGTCCGCGATTTAAATATTGTTTTTAAAATATAAAAATGTATTAATTATTACTATACTTTTATTATAAATAATTTTATTTAAACTTTTAAACCGTAATATCAAAAACTTTACAATTTTTAAAGATCTCAGGCAGTCACTTTTGCAACGTTAATGCCTTTTTTGCTCTTGTACTGAATTTATTATATTAAATTACCGACCCGACACGGCCTCACACGGGTTCAATTAAGTTATCTATCGACTGGAAAACACCCGTGACGACAGCCTAGATGACAAAAGATGTTGAAGGTTTGTGTCAGTAAACTAACACTTACATCGTCATCGTAGAATATTACAGAATTTATAAATAGTACCTTTTATTTAGCATCTTTAAAATTGTACCAAATTACACATGTTGATCAGATTTCAACATGATCGGTCCATTGGTTTCGGAGTTTATCCCGGACAAAAATAATGAAACGAGATTTTTAACATAATGTAAAAGATGAAAAGAAATAAGTCAATACTTTTACATAGAGCAATGTATACCATTCCTTATATCTTAGCAATATCAAAGTAATAAGTTAATCGCGTCTCATTTTATCGCGCGACGTCGGTTGACTTCCCTTATTACTTTGCTCTGATATAATGGAACAAATATAAATAAAAGAAACCTAATTACAAAGACTAGAGCGATGGGAAAAGATTACATATTTATTTAATGACTTTAAGTTAACTTTACCGTAGAAATTAATAACGGTTTCGAACAGATATGTTGAAGGCGATCACAAAACTATGATTTTTTAAACATTAACAAAATTGTTTAGATAATTTACAAACATAATATTTGGCCTATTGCTAGGAGGGTTATTTTTTGCTGATATGGATGTATGTCTCTCAGTTCCATTGTGGTCTCAACGGGTTGCCTAATGTAAAGTGATCACCGCCTCCCATGAACATTGCGACAACATTGGCACCAGCGGCCCTGCAGACTGAAAAACGATCTCCTTCTTCAAAGACCCTTCGTGTTATTGGCCTAACAGAGGAGTACTGACGTGAGTGCATTTTATTATGTGCGGCGTATTATTTAATCAACCAAAGCAGGAACTATTCAATTTAAAAACACTTAATGTAGTGTTAACTATAAGATTTATTACTAGTTTTGAGTAGTACACTTTAATTACATAGCCTAACGGCGATATATATGTATCATATATTTGTAGTCGATCCCGAATAATGAATTTTTACTTTTTCATCGCGCCAAAATACTAGCTTATGATTGGTCGTTGAAGATTGCCAGTATCTCGACCCATCATAAGAATTACTTTTAGTATTATATAAAACTTTATAAGATAATCAGAGATTATTTACCCAACACTGAAATAATAATCGGGCATAACAATTATAAATATAAACACTTACAAATGCACTTCTAATGTTCTGATGTAAGTATATTATTGAGTAAAATTCCAAATTACATAGAAAACATAAGTGGAATTAGTTACTCCGCCGCCCGATTAAATAATATAATTAATATATCATGATATTAGTCTGTTAGTACGATATTACTAATTATTTTTGCCAACCTTTGACAGGAAAAGAAACATCATTAATAAGGAAAATCTTTCTCCACCGTATAAAAGCTGTATTATACGGTCTTATTCATTTATGTTTCCTTTACTTTCGGTCACAAAGTAATATAATATTGCCACGGAATATTAATTTAACTGAGAAATTATTTAGAACGGACAAGTAAACCATCTCATGAACTTAATGATTAAATCATAAAAGTATTCTTAAGATAATTTACGTGAGTATATTCATAATAACAAAAATAATGCAACAAAGTTTGTTTGTTCGTGCTTATCTCAGATATTAGCAATCGGATTTAAAAGATTATTTCTACATTTGATAGCCCAATAACTTAGGATTGTAATTGGCTACGTAACATTACACTAGTATGATTAGGACCCGAGCAAAAAGACAAAGAACGCTAAGCGAAAAAGATGAAATAGTGCGGACTAGCGATGCGATGACGCGGCGGATCAATTAAACGTTTACCCATGGACAATCATATTTTTCCTTATCTATTTACAGGCACATTAATTTATTTCAATAGCTTAGTATTGCCGTATCCATCTATCTATATCTATATATATATAAAAAGAAAAAGGCGCGCGTACGTTTCGCTATAGATCTATCTTGACCATGTAAAATGCTTTTAAAAAAAATATTGGGTACATGAATCAAATAAGATAGAATACAAAAGGAGATTTAATTAGTGTTGGCGATCTCAGATATTCCAAATGAAATTTGTTCCCGCTTCTCAGAAGCTGCGGCCCCGTGCAAACTATCGCTTGTAATACAATCCTTTTACAATTTTAACATTCAATATTCGTCGTAGTCGACAAGAAAAGAATAAATACAGTCCGCCTCTAAAACTGTCCATCGATGCGAGAAACACAAGCGAAGAGAGAAAAGAAAGACAAGCATTTTCTACGTATATGAAGCAGTTTACCTATAATTGTGTTATGTTTTTCAATAAGTTATGACCAAAGGTCAGTCAATCATTCATTCGTTCATCCATTCATCCATCGATTCATTCGTTAACCCATTAAGTAAGAGCCAAGCATTTTACTTTATATACTGTTAATAAATTTAGTTTATTTTTTCTTATAACGTATGGGCCAATTATAAGAGATAGTCGACGAAATCTCTCTGTTTATTGATGGGTAGGATATTATTGAATACTGGCAACTGATACGAGATCTGTTGCTGTTTGGTATTACGACAATGATAAACACCGGCCATTTGCTATCGCCAACATAATTAATTCTTTATACATCCAATAACAATAAACCTAAAAGGCATTTAGTGTCCTATAGATATTTGAAAAGGTCGAAGTCATTGTTCTTATAGAGGGTTATATATAGCATAATTATAAGAGGACAATTTAAAAAATAACATAATTTTCGATTTCAATCTTTCTATGTATTGCTTTAAAAAAAACTGCATTCTCTTTACATAGATAATCAAAATTTTGTGAACTATTTAATTAATTAGACGAATTTTTGATCATTTTTTCAACCCTCTCTAAACCCTTCTGTTTACCAAAGGATATAGACAGTTTATATGTATGTATGTCAAGATCCGTTCTATTTTATCGAAAGGCCTTCAATATGCGTAATACGTTTTTGTAATCTCTTGGAAATTTAATTTCCTGTCACCATACGTCGTAATAGACGTTTGTTTATTTTCATTGCCGCGTGAATTTTTTAGACCGAAAAATATTTTGAAGTTTCCTAGCAGCGAAGTATTCAAGGACAGTATGATCAATATAAATAATAATCTTTAGCTTACACAGAGGTGACTAGCTATCTTTATAAAACATAGACCTCTAAACGCGTGTCTGAACGACCTCAACTCAAAAACTACAGTCTTAACCAATATATACATAAGCGAATTTCCACCTTGTGCACCATGGGCCCACAAGCCCAACAAGCTTGAGACGTAACACTTTCGCGGTCTATTGAAGTCGACAGGCTGATATTATATCCAATGCCTTGATAAAATAAAATGATATCAAATAATCGTGCTTAATTCGGATCGCAGCGAAGTATTCACAGTTACAGTGGGTTCGCACTGCCGAAAACATTCTCACAAAACATATTGTCATCTTAGATTTTTTAGAGAAAAAGATACAGGGAAAAATTGTATCGCGACAAGTTTTTACGGCAGTGGAAACACATGGTTACATAGATCTTATACAGCGTTTAATTTATATAAATAGAAAAAATCGGGTTAAGTAGCTTAGAGCCTAAATGTGACAAAATTATGTGCAAACAGACACATTTACTTTTGTCTAACATTTTACAGGTTTTTAAATTGACTACTGTTCGCCCCCACGGCTTTGGCTACGTGGACGTGGATCGCAAGCATAAGTCCAGACGGGACCCGATGCTAATAATTGTTATTTTCTAAGCATGTTGAAACCTGTACTGACGATAGCAATCGTGCAATGTTCACCAAACGATGGCTACTCGTTCGCTCTGCCGTAGCGGATTGTTATTACCACCAATAACAGTAAAACTGTTACTATTTATTCTTCCTGTTTGCTACTAAGCGATTTAAATTACCTATTAAGAAATGGCAGTGAAATAATCATTTTATTTCTACCTTCAGGTTTCAACAACTTTTGAAAAATGTTACGTATTCTAAGTGATCTAAGTGATAAAAAATAATTGAGGTTCACTGTTGCCATTTTGTTTCCCACATTCACACAGTTCACTCTTTAAAATAGTGTTGTAAGTTAAAAAAACAGGCTAAGTCCCATTACATAACGAATCTGATGTTATTTGAACTTGTACCTAGATGGCGTTATTATAAATATTCGAATTATTTTTTTTATCCTCATATTAATGATCAGGATTAGAACAAAGTATTAAAAAATGTATTGTCATCGGTTCAATTTTTTAATTTACAATATTTATTTGCGTAAAATATTTAATGTAGAATATATCGCTAGCAATAATCAGAACATTATAAATGTGATAGAATGTAAGTTTGTTTGTTCTCTTATTAATCATTTAGTTAGCACACAGATTTTCTTGGCACCTAAAGGACATAAGACAGTTATTCCGAACAAAATCATTATACTTTCGATGGTTCATGACAAGTAATTAGGGCAATGCAAGCGAAGTGGAGTGTAAAAGTCAGAACTTTAGATAATATTAATAATAAATGCTAAGTGTATGCACTCTAACAATTTACATAATGCTTTACAGTACGAGCTCTGGGGAATTCCCCGCTGTTAGACGCTGTCACTTTTAATATGTATATTCTTACTAGACTTAGCAATGCAGTCAGCATCTTACTGCTATCCCACAAAGTGAATGCTTAACTGTTATTTGAGATAAATCAAGATGCTTGCATGCTTTTGCTATCGATATATTTCGATAACCTAATTCCAGTATATACAATTGAAACACACCTTCCTCCTCTCCTTAAGTCGTATTCCTCATGTTTGAGGGTGATGACCACCTCCATCCATGACCTTCGTCCTTAAGATGTTTCGCCATCTTGCTCTATCCCCAGCCACTCGGAAAGCATTTTAGACAGAGGAGTCCAGTGTGGTGCGGATCTTTGCAGACCAACGCATAGGGCTGCGGCCCTGCGGCCTTTTTCCTTCCACTTTGCTAGTTTTCCAGAAACACACCTTAAATCATACAATTTGACACGATATTGTCCTGTCCTTAATTATTTTACATATAACAGTTTCACTAGAACTCGGGCTTGAGTCTATGGATAAGGAATTGATGCACTTTAACGTTGAAATATTTACTTTCATCAAGACTTTAGTCATATCATCTTATCCTTCATTATTATCTTCATACAAATTATAAATAAATAAAATACAAAATAAAAACCTTAACAGCGCATATGCACACGCATATGTACAGGGCTTGTTCGTTCTTAGAGCGCGCGTTACCAAATCACGCGATAAAAACGCCTAGTGTGTAACCGCTGTAAGTATGAAAGAGTTCTGCGTTACGTCGAGTGACGAGAACTAATTTAAATATGTAAATGCGGGGAACTCTGAGGTGGTATCAGAGTGATGGTTCACAAATTGAATCTCACGCGACGCGGCGCGAGCTCAGACGATGTGTCGCAATAACTGAGAGCAATTGCATGCAAATAGACTTTGCACTAACATATCCTGTACCTTCATCAGTGAGCAAGTTGTGTTAATAATTAACTAAGGTTGTGCCAGGAGTTAGTTCACGATAATACTCGAATGGAAGATTCGAACCCACAACTATGTTTTTCAGTCCGTATCATAATCTAATAAGATTTTTAATAGATTTTGCAGTAGTAGAGTGCGCAACAACATCTGTTGCACGAATGGGCCGATTCGACCGTTGAAATACCACGACCTCACAGAAGACAAGCCTGAAGTAAAAGTATGCGTCCGAACTTCGTCTGATGAGTGAAGTACCGGAGGTCCAATTTCAGTTCTCCTTTTCCTATCCATCTCTAATAAAGATAGCATGGGATGGGGAGGAGGATTGGACGGGGAGTGTATGGAAAGAAAGGAAACATCCTTTTTCCTGTCTCTTCTGATATATACTCCTCCGTAAACAAAAAAAAACGATGTATTAACAAAAGAGATAAAAATAAGCGCTGGTATAAGAATGTCAAGACATTAACTATAAAACATTATACGTAAAAATACCTAAACAGGTGGAAAAGAGGAGGGTAAATAATGGACGAACATTTTTAAAAGCAAATCACTGTTTGATAATCAAAAAGCCTTGCTCGTTTTTGTGTAATGCCCGCCTACTGTTGTTTTTTTTGCTGAAACAAAGCCGACTTAAATGACGGTCATTATTTGACAATTATGAAATATGACTCGAGTCCCGAATGTACGAAGTGGTCCCTAATAAAAAATAATGAAAATGTACACAACACTGAAAGACACTCCTTACTGAATATGTTATTAACTCATGTATCTTTTAACCCAACCGGTATAGTCACCAGGGCCCTGAATGCGTCAGGGCTTGACTGGTAATCTAAGATTTTAGCGTGAAAATTATAAGCAACCTAGGCAAGAAACCAATGCGTGTCGGACGTCACATACCACAGCCTCATCATCATTCTACCATCTGTTGTTTAGACATACAGGTAGTTCCATCATTTTGTTATTTTTATTCTGTTTAATAATAATAATCAGCATTTTATTTCCTCGCATTTGATGGTTCGACAACAGGTCGGTTTCCTCACGATGTTTTCCTTCACCGTTTTTACAGCAGTGGTGAATACGTAATTATTATTACAACTTGTTGTTATTAAAAAAAATGTTATTCATTCATTCATAAATTCATCGTAACGAAAAGTTAGTTTATACTTTATATAAATTCGAGAACAAAACGCCCTGAATCAATACAAGGTGTGTATCGACAACGTATACACGGTACCCAAAAATGTCAGTCCCTCAATCAAATGTTACAAAAAAAAGCTTTTCAAATAAAAGCCTTCACAACCTTGTTACCGCGGACTTAAATCCACCTCCTAAATTAGGCCACGCTCAACAATGAATAAACCTTCAGAGTTGATAGTTTGATATTTTTCAATTTTAACATTTTTTTTTTAAGTGTCGTTTCCCTTGTCTGAGATCTTTGAAATTCATTCATCAATAGACAGAGTGATTCAAGAGGAAGGTGATGATACATACATGAATGTTATAGTAGCGAAATGTAGAGAATTTCAAAGATTTGTCGTAAACAACATATTTTTGTGAGCTTACATTGCCTAAATCTTACGAGATAGATCAAAATAATGTACTACGGAATAGTATTAGAAAAGATCTACATAAAAGTCCCTGATGACGATCTTTTAAGGATAGCTTACTATAGCCATTATAACTTCTGAAAAAATAGTCACGTACAATGCGTTGATTGAAAAGCCATTTAGTAGGATACAGTATTAATTCTTAACAACGTAAAAACGTTAGTTACCTTCAGCATTTTATGCACATTTTGATAATCCTTTACACCATAGAATTCAAATGATTATCTTAAGAGCTATAATAAAAACTGATACGCACGAAAATAAAATCAAGCGCGGATCTCACACCTATGTCGGGACTGTTCGCTTGTCGCGACCACCGCCGTGCCGCGGCCCTTGCTGTCACCAACTGTGCTCAAGCTTTTAATAAAGCAATTAATACAATTAATAAGGTAACACAATATATATTATTTCTAAGACGAAACTAAGTTAGCTGGATCAGTTAGATTAAAATATATAAAAAGTTTAATACATCAATATAAAATAACAGTATTTTTTTTATTTATTAAATATTTTTATTAAACTACCATATAATGTAATATTAATCTTATATTGTTCTATGTCAAACGAAATTTAATAATCTGAACTATACAATACGCCAAATAAAATAGTTACAAAACATCAGTGCTCGTAAAATTAACGCCATCTATTAAAATAAAACTGTTAACATTAGCATGTCAGCGTCGCGAACTCATAACATTAACATGGTGGTGATTGCAACTCTACGTTATATCCTCGCCAGTGAATTCTGTGTCTAATTAGTGTTAGAAGAAAAGACGTTATATATAATTATAATTGACAAATACTATATTTGCACCAGTTTCTCCGTTTATATGTACATTTTTAATAAAGTCAAAATAACAGGAGTGACTTACATACTTGGTGGTGATAACAACTCCGTGTTAGATCTTGCCGGTCGGACCAGGAATTCGCCTCTCAATTACGAATTTCAGGAAGAACGCAGATGGGAAAGGAATAGAATAATTTAATTTATCCCCTGGCTTTGACCCCCGGGACGCTGGATGTCCGGCTCTTTGCTGCGATGATTTATTAACGCTTCATTTTTTCAGTCTTTATGCCTTTTAAAGCCAGTGAAAGGAAGTGAAACAATCGATACTAAATAAACATTTGCCATTTTGAGTTTGGAGCTTGTAAAGGACGCCAGTTTTTTTTCAATTTTTATTTTAATGGAGATTTAGATAGAATATAGATTACACTGTATTTGTTATTTAAAGAAATAAGACTGGCGAAAAATAATAATTTCAAGTTTCACATATAGAATTTGTTTTAACACGTGAAAAGCGTTTCACTTCGAGCAACTTCTCTCTTTCTAAAGCCAAGAGCACTTTAGCTTACTCCACGCAGCCTTTTGTTCTCGTCGCTCTGCGGCAGATGTCACAAAGAGGCGCAGCCGTAAGGATTTTTTATTTAGAACTTTACTTACACTTCATAAGTTATATTTTGAACAAAAAGAAAGTTTGTAATAATGTCGGTCGACGTCACAAACACAATTACTTCCACATTTAAATATACATGCTGTAAAATGTTACTAGAGCTAATTATTTAATAAATTAAACTGCTGAAATAATCCAAGCTAATATTATAAATAGAAATGTGACTTTGTTTGTTTATTTAACTACTTAATTACTCAACTGATCATCATGAAATTTCGTACGCACACTATCAGGGGTACTGAAACCAATTACAATGTTTAGACCTTCACTTATAATTTCAAGTTATTATACGCGAAATCAAGTTACACTAATTTCCAGCGTGGATGAGAAAGGAATGCGTGTGAAGCCGCGGGTAACGGCTAGCTAATGAATAAAAGAGATATTGCAAATGCAATAATAAAGAACACATGCAACCAACAGAAACAGAAAATTGAAAATAGGCGCGAGAATAGAATAAAATTAAATAAATAAACAAAAATAAACTCTTAGTGAGTAACAATAAACTTTTAAAAATATTTACACAGTTATTTGTTCAGCTACTTATATATATAAAATTACCACCTATATGTAGTATGTAGTCTCTGCCTTTAAGGTTGAGAAAAAAGTTATTATATATTTCTAACGATTAAGTCTTGCACCAGATTTTTTGTGGACGAGCAAGGGAAAGTTTTAATTTCAGATTGTCCAGAACAAACCCGCGTTTTTGTATCTTGGTTAAAGAAATCTGTCGATTGCAAGACTCGGAATGGAAAATGTTTCCAAGTCCGACCAGACCGTTTAGTTCAATTTAAGAATAATTGTATTTATAAAACTTCCCGCTTTTAGAATGTACATCGAACCGATTTTTTTCTTAATCTTAATACCGCACAGAAAATATATTTAACAAATTTATGCACGTAAAAGACTCTTGTTTTTATAATAACTAACTGTTGGCCGCGTCTTCGCACGCATTCGTTTCTTTTAGTAACTTAAGTTCGCTTACAATAACTTGGAATCATAAGTGAACTGGCTCGGAATATGTAGGGAATACCGCCTTTTATAAACCTGGAAAAGACAAAAAAAATTTATCACACAGGAACATACAAACATTTAACCGGGATAAAGAAAAGAATATTATTTTGCTGTTCCCTTGAGTATTACATCGTGATCGGGACAACGGAACAATCAAACTCACATTCACATTTATAATATTAGTCGCAACTATTACGGAAGACGATGGACATTTTTAAATCACTCTACAATCCTTGAGATCTTAATAAGAAGAAAAGCAACGTGGAAACAAGTCAAGCAAGTGTGGAAACTTTTGATTAGCCTTAAGATACCAAATAAGTATTTCATGTTTTTTAAGATAGCTGTTAGTTTTCCTATTAAAATAAAATAAAAACACTAGGCGAAGAAAATGTATTAAGTCCAGGGATGTGTGTCGCGGGCGAGTTAAACCAACTGGCCGAAACAAATAACTGAACTTGAACCTTTGGACAATTGTTCCGAAAAACACTAAGCTGTCCCCGTTTTTTTCCATTCCTATGTTCATTTCGATAATGTATAAACACGTACGAATAGCCTCAAGTAACTTTCCAACAGTCAAATGTTCAAATTTTACCTTTTCCGGAGTTCTGCACCCGCTTAACGGCCTGGCTATTAAAATAATGACGGACCGAAACGAGATAGGACATCAGGAGTTTTAATGTAACCTTAAACAGCATTAATCTAGCAGCCCCTAAATAATCACATGCGTATTTTATCAAAATTACGAGTTTTTGCATTGGTTAGATGTCTTGTTTATAAAGTGTTTGTAGTACTTGCTGTTGGTATCGAATTGCAAACTTTTACAAATAATAACGGTTTTAATTTTCCATAAATACATCTATATACATTATATAAAAGGCGATGGGTGCATGTATGTTCCCTATAGACATCACAACGACTGGATGAAATTTTCAGTTTGACCCAGCTGATGACCCTGTGCTTAGTAGCGATCGGATCAATTTAATAAGTGCTACCCGAATCCGGATTACCAGTACTTAAATAATTTAGTAAAGCCTTTTTTTAAACTTGATTATTTTTCCTATTATCATTTGAAATGCGATATGGTACACTCTATTCTTACATACCTAACATAGCTATTCCCAAACGGTTCTACTAATGAATTTAAGATCTAACCTATAGTAGACCATAGAAGCTATAGGCTATAGGCTATTGGCGCATAGCAGGCTTTGATAAGTTATTGTTAAGTAAGATAAAAGAACACGGTACAGCGAGCGACCGCGCACTCACAAAGCGGAGGGCTCTCCGGCAACACTCGACACACTCCTTTGTTCTCCACCGCAGACACTTTACTGCGAGCATTTTATATTAGGGTTATTGTTTAGAAAACCGCTGAAATAAATTAGACAAAAATTTTAGGCCATAAGGTTTCATTGTTATTGGACTATAATGGTATTTAATATCTAACTAAAAATGCCCGCCTCTTTCTTGTATCTTACTTTACTTTACTAAGGCTATAAACGCAACTATTTCTATTTCAGTATTAAAATGTTCATTAAGCGATTTTACAATTATTTATTTATTTATTTATTTATTTATATATCCTGGAACATTATGAACAAACATATGACCATCTGATCCCATACTAAGCAGTTCTGGTGCTATGAAAACCAGATATATACAGAACATTATTATGTTAATTACACCCAGACTTAGAACAAACAATGTTCATGCACACAAACGTCTGTCCGAGGCGGGAATCGAACCCACGACCTGCGGTGTGAATCTGTGTCAATTAACTACATATATTTTATTTATTTATAATACATAAATAGCGCGAATTTTTACCCCCCGTCCTGCACAAATATTTTTACTAACAAAACTTTACGAATTCGATAAGTAAAAGGTTAACGAATCAATAGTCGAGAGTGAGTCAACAGTTCTGTAATTGAAACGTTAGGACCATTAGCAACATAAATCAATGCCGTGTACAAGAAACTAAAACTGTTCTCAGACGAACTTCGAAAATGTTTAATTGATTTACAATGAGGCATGGTGTTGCCAAAAGTTCTTCTTAACACAATCTAATTTGCTTATATACATTATGTTACAGAATCTTTAGACGTTGCTACTGACTTCCTCGTCCAATTAATTTAAGAGTTTGTTCACTTATAAAGGATCCGTATAAGTCTTAAAACTGTTAACAAACAATAGCAGCAAGAAAGTACCACGCCCTTACTGAATATGGACGTTTCGTCTGTGTGTGCACAAGTTTTTCTTTATCAATTCCCCTTTCCTCCTCTCCCTCTTTCCTACAACAAAGCCCACCGCATGATTCTTGTAATTGTTGCTTATAGTTATTAGTAATAGTGGCCATATCATATCTGGCGTACCACCTGCTTCTGTGCCACATTCATTATCCTCTCCCTGCCCTACTCCCATTTTATTTGGATCTGCACAATATGTTTTCATTTTGTCACTCCATTCTTGATTATGTCATCTTTCACGCAATCCATTAATCTTTTCTTAGCGTCCTGTGCCTTAACCTGTACTATTATTATAAAGAGGTAAATTTAGTGAGCTTGTAGAGGGTATCTCTGGATCTAATGAACTGATATTGAAAATACTTTACCTGTTAAAAAGGTATATTATTATCCCTGAGTGCTATAGACTCTCTCTCTCTCTCTCTCTCTCTATATATATATATATATATATATATATATATATACATATATATATATATACATATATCATATGAATATCCCGTGTCACGGTGTTTGTCCGGGATGAACTTGGAAACTACTAAGCCGATTGTAATGAAATTTGGTCACTATGTGTGTAATTTCATCCGAGTTTCCAAGTGCTAGTGTACACAATGCGTGTAGCCGCCCAAAGAAGGGGCGAACCACTAATTAAATATAAAACAATATTTCTATGTATGCTTTTCAGTTTAGGATATTTTATTTTCAGGTCACTCTTGTCTCGCATTTCTTACCCTTCAACCGTCTGGCGGTTAAGCATACGGCAAGCCTACATTTGTCGTCTCGGTTGACATCTCACTTTTCTAATGAGCATAACATTCTACCGACCTCTCGGAAAACGAGTTAATACCATCTGTCGACCAACTCTAAAACCGCACGCGGTCATTTGGTTATATCAAAAAGCGTGGTCTTCCGGCTTCCTGTTACAAATTTCCGTTTCTTTCCACGAAATCAATCATATTCAGGACAGCGCGAGGAAAGATTTACAGGAAAGATTACATCACAACCGTGTGTATAAATAAAATCACAGTTTATCCACTATAACAAAAAATACAACGCTTAGTTCATTTTATATTAATAAATGCAAATTGCTAGGTTTAAAACCGGCTAAGCTGAAAATCTGCTCGGGATACTCGCAGCTTATACTATCCGCAAAACCTTTTGTTGCGGGCCACTGTATCGCAGATAAGAGTAAGTGTTGCTTTGTTTAGATTTACTACTAATTAATGAATACCGTTTCTAGGTGATACAGTCATTAGTTGAATATAATCATACACAGATGTACCTAGGTAGTGGTCACAGATTAATATTATACTAGAGATCCGCCCCGGCTTTTTCCGGGTGATACTAGTTATGTTGATCCGGTCGCCACCATAATCACAAGATCAACCGCTAGACGAATCTGAACATGTGAAAATTTCATGGAATCAGTATAGCCATTTGTGAGTCTATAGAAAACATACAAACATACACACATCATACCTTTTACCCCGAAAATAAAACAGTTACCGAGTAACATAAAACCTTTATAAACAATATCGGTTGTCATGGTAATGTGACATTAACAAATCTTTCATGTTACCTATCGTTTATTATACGATTAATAGGCCAAAAATAATCCGCGTGAAGCCGCAGGCAACAACTAGTACTCAGATAAAATAACAGCACTATTTTTTTTCAATTCCATTTTATCTGACATTAGAAGTCGAACGCAGGTGGTTCCTATAAAATATGACTGGTGCGAAGGACATCAAAGTCCTTCAGAACTGAATGTCAAAAAGTTTTGCAGTTCCGCTCAACTTATCAGGAACAATAGATGCTTTCTAAAATAATAAAAAAAAAGGTCAAATGGACCTCTATATAATAAAACATCAGAACTAATGTACCGTCACAAGGCGACGCTTAAAAAGCCATTGAATCAGAAAAAGGTTCGCAGTGGACACATTGCAGTCGGTCCGAATTTAACAGAAATTATCGTTCGTGTGGAAATTTGTCTTTTGCTTGAGTTGCTGCACGTGATAATGTCATTCAAGGCCATTAGTTACGAATAATCTACAGATTTACAAATCATCTCCCTTCCTTTATCCTACTTATGTGGGGTGGGCACAGTACGAGCTTAGTCCATAATGTATAGGTTTTGGCTACAGTTCTTAAAGCCGGCCGTCTGCCCGACGCCATTTTGAGACCCACCCGTTCGGAGGCCCTATTGAGGTCGTCGAGCATTGTGCCGTGTTCCTCCATGGTCTCAGCCATGACTACAATGTCATCAGCAAATCGCAAGTGGGGGATGTACTCGCCGTTTATGTTGATGCCAAGTCCTTTCCAGTCCAGGACCTTGAAGACGTCTTCCAAGGCAGCGGTGAAGAGCTTCGGGGATATAACGTCTCCCTGTCTTACACCACGCAGCAGTTCGTGTCTTGACCTCTGGACTAATTTGGCTCTTGGGTGTTCTGCCAGATCCATGATGGGTTTCTGCGATGCCGCATACATTTGTTCATAGAACCTCTCAACCTCACTCAAGACCTCCGGTTTGGAGGAAACAACTCTGCCATCCTCATTCTTCATACCATTTTTTGTTGTTGGCATTCATGGGGGAGAGGGAGTTGTACCATAATCGCCCCGCTTGGCAGGCGGGTTTGCGATCGCAGTATGTTCCCCCGTACTGAAGGGACGCTGCTGCCCGTCCTTGGTGGTCCTGGGCGCAGTTTAACGCCTAGTACCCGGGTAATATCGAATTTTTATTATTTAATTATAATAAGTTAATATTATGTCACTGATAACTATTAACACAATGGACACGTAGTTTCGGGAATTAAAGATATATGACATGATACGATATTTTACAGTACATTGTAACTTTCGAGCATAAAATGTTTAATTTCATGGCCTTCCCTAAATTTGACATGCTATATTACATGGAGAAGAACAATACTCTTGATTAATCCTTTTGAGCCTTTTTGTAAGTTACGCCTGGATGTGGATCATCTTATATACCAACTAAAGCTGTTACAGGACTAAAATATTGCAACTGGATCCAAAAAATTGTGTAAAAAGCTGCCGATAGCGTGATTAAGCACACGCGCTTCACCAAGATCGTTAACTGAAATCTCACGTATCGCGCCAGTCCAAACATTTTATATTTTTTCCAATCGGAGTGGCCTTTTTTATTTTTATATGAAATAGAGATACGTTCACGATATATAGTGATAAAAACGCCAGTCTCTCTGAACCCACAAGTTTATAATATTTTATTTTATAATTTTTTTGGAAGTCTGCTGCAAAAATCGGACACTAGATGTCATTGGAACTAAACAAATAATGTTCATATATGACGACCAGCCGCTGACTGTAACCAAGCTTTCTTAAATCTTTGAAAACGCCCTTAATATAACTCTAGAGATGTCGAATTATAACGAAAGACGAGTAGCTAGCATATAGGTTCTCTCTCTGAGACTCGATGAGATATTATCAATACAAAAATTCCTCCTGTTTCCCATTTAAAAATACGGAACACTTATTTTTGGTGAATGGTTCAAGCTTTTCGGTTATTTGCAAAACATGGCACCGCTCGACCCGGCGATAGCTCTCGAATCCATACGTATTAGCATTTAAAACGAACGCTAATGAATTTCCGAATGAAAAATAATTCACTCGTATCGCAGAAAAAAAATCACCCCTTTTGCCCAGCACTCTATACACACACATATTCGTTTGTTGAAGGATCGAAGGTTTCAAGGGATTTAAGCAATGCTTATACATTTTTGCAATAGTCATACAAACAGAGTCAGAATGTACTTATGAAGGCTCGTCTGGCAATATATAATGCTGAACTAGTCCCCACTTTAATGTATGTAAGTGAGAGCATGGTTTGGCAGGAAAAGTTTGGTAGTCGAGTTAATGCGTTGAGATGCGATAGGATTAAAACTAACGTTATAAGGGAAAAGTGTGGCTTAAAAGTTGACATTGTGACTAGAAACGAGAAAGATATGCTTCGGTGGTTCAGGCAAGTTGAAAAGATGAATCAAGAGGCAATAACGAAACAAATTCATGTTGCAAAAGTGAGTGGCAGTGTTGGTAGGGGAAGCCCTAAGAGAACTTATATCCATTAGATTATTAGTGTTTTACTAAAAAAGGGCAATATAAGAAGCACCTTTAACTGACGAGCATGCATGCGTAGTATGAATGTAGAAGAAGCTAGACAGGTGTGCCAGGATCGCACAAAATGAATGTACAGGCAGACTGTGCCGCCAGAAGTGAAAACTAAACGGGCGCATCAACAAAAATTAACCCTTGTACTTAAAAAAAAAAACAAAATTGAATACAATAAAAATAAATGAAAAACGTGCGTCGAAACGGTTTCAAATTCAAATATCGATCTTCCGTATCTTAAAGGTCGTCTAACGCGGCTAAAGAAGTATTCACTTCAAAAAGAAGGTTCGCAATTCAATTGTTTATTTTAATATTTGGTAACACCTAGGTTCGATATTTTTTTTTTCAATCAATAGATAGAGTGGTTCCAGACGTACGTACGTTGCGTTACTGCGTTTGGTCGTGTGGCTCACTGTCTGTTACAATCATAGCGGTACGACAACGCAAAGCCGTCGCAATGAAAACGCAATGCCCGTGTGGAATCTCTCTAAAGCAACACAAACGTGTCAGAACTGGAAATTACACGTTCACTACTATAAGTTGTTCATATTATTTATATTTTTATTTCTCTACAAAGACTGTAAATTCATTATCAAATTAAATAAATGAATATATATTTTTCTATAAAATAGAGCTAATATTAAATAGTTCCGCCACAAAGTAATTTAATTAGTTCATACTCGAATGCGCGAACAACTTTGCTCTGGGAACATTATATTCTTAATAGCCCGTCCTATTATGAATTCATAGAAGCTGTTTCCAGTGGAGTACGAAGATGAAGGTAAATATGGAGAAAACAGTTTTTTATTTATAAGTACTTCCACTCTATTCTTAGTGAGGAAACATTGCGGGAGAAGATTTGTTTTTTTATAGAAAGTTTTGTGTATGAAGAGCTACGAATTAAACTAGAGGTTATTTACTGTTGAGGTCTGTTGATGTGGTTATATAAACTACTAGTGACCCGCCACGGCTTCGCCCGGGTAGCGCTAATTATGTTAATCGAATCGCTACCAGGATCAGCGACTTGGCCAATCTGAACCTTGTTACCGTCTAATGTTTTTCCGAGTCTAGAAAACTAATTCTTCTTAGATGTGTATTTTAACAAGTCACTATTGACTCCCAGTTAAAGAAAAATATAGTCAAATAATAAAAGTATTGCATTTGCAGAACACATCGGAGAATATTCTTAACAGTAACCAGATACTGTAATATTAAGAACAAAATTCTGTCGGTAAGCAAAAAGTTAATAGCTTAGAACATCATCTCCCTGCTCTTTTCCGACGTTATGTGGGGTCGGCACAGTATGACCGTCATCGCACTGTATACGTTTTGAATACAGATTTTGCGGCCGTTCGCCAAAAGTAAATAATGTTAATAATTGATTTGCGCCATCTTTTGATAGGTATTTGTATAATTATTTGATCGTTGTCAAGGGCTAACATTGTGATATGTTATATTTATGTTAGATGGCGCTATATGTATAAAAATGCGATCTTACATATCCTTATAGTGTTAATAACAATTCCATATGGAGAACTATAAAAGAAATTTCTAAATTGTTCCGTTTAATACCTCTATAGGTCGAGTCTATTACTCTATGCACCAACAAAATCCACGATAGGTCTATCATAAACAAAATTCGCATATTCTGACGATGGTGTATAAGGAAAACATATACGCCCACTCTATTTATTCGTAGCTCGTGCCTTTGTGAACAACAGGAACGAACTCGTCGGACGTCTTTGATGTGAAAATTGCCAGTTCCATGTTGTAATATCCGCAAACGGCGCTCTTTGAAGTCGAGCAACACGAAATAAGTATGGAATAACAAGATTCACAATCACTTTATTTTCGCCTGTTTAACTCTTTTGTTACGAACATATGTATTTTAACATGAGTATGTTAAAATACATATGTTGTCTTCTCGAGAGTTCGAGAAGCTTATTTATATTTTCGACGTAAATTTGTTTTCTATTTGATATTAATTTGTTCGATTTTTAGCGTCGTTGCTTTATAACGTGTGTACATGCACCGGACACCAGGCCGCCGACCAATATACGATTTCCTACTATTGACAGTCCGTTGTCTGCTGTTTTAAACCATACACCACCGCAAATCCAGTAAAAATCACGGTTCGTTGTACGGCGAAAATAACGGACGACTACAAGCGCTCTTGGGGTGTAAGCTGCGTATATAATATGTCATGTCAATCCTTCAATTCGGATAATAGTCGCATGTCCCCCGTGGCCTGCAGGTGAGTTGATCGAGGGAATCCATCACCCATTACTAAAGACCGTGTTTGGTATTCCGGTGGGCCTTTCTGAGGCTTTAACAGTGGTAGAGCCCGCAACAACAACATCTGTTGCACGAATGAGCCGGCTCGACCGGTGAAATACCACGACCTCACAGAAAACTGGCGTGAAGTAGAAGAACTCTGCGTTTCGTCCGGTGTGTGAGGTGCCGGAGGCCCAATTTGAGTCCTCTTTCCCTTCCCTCCCTTTCCTTATAAGGATAGGATGAGAGCGAGAAGAGGATTGAACGGGGAGGGGGTAACGGGGAAGAGGAAATATCCTTTTTCGTGTCTATGCCCTTCTCTGTCCATTAAAGGTAGGCAGCGCATCTGCAACGCGCTTGTTGTGGATGTCTATGGGTGGCGCTCACTTAACATCAGGTGATCCGCTTGCTCGTTTGCCACTTAATTCCATGAAAAAAGGGAAAAGCTGAAGAACATTCTGAGTTTTAATGGGTGCGAGTCCAAAATAATCCGCACTCGTCCTAACTAGGGCAGATATGCGCAGGCATTACCTCACATTAAAAAAGTATTGTTAAGACGTTGTAAATTATAAAGGCGAGCCCGTTGTTTGATAAGATAAACAAAGTAATTCGTACTTTAGTCTGGCTCTTAATAAACAATTTAAATAATCAACAGTGAGGAAAAATATTTTGTTAATTCAGCAAAATTTGAAAGTGCCGTACTTGGAATAAATAAACAGCGAATAGTACAATTTTTCAGTTAAAATCACAGTAATGACTTGGGAAAATAATGTTCCTTTTGATTTGTGCTTTTCTCTTATTTGTGCTTAACCAATCTAGTTAATTAATAATGATGATAGAATCGTATTTAATATACAATCAATAATATAATAATATATTAATTCCTCTGACAATTAAATAACGGCTTAACTCACGTGTACTCCGGTGTCGACTAGTCTGGAGCCGTTCCTTAGGGTGACTGGGATTGGGATTAGTTCGCGGTCGCGGCCCGTCTTGCACTGTGCCGTTCTTGATCATGAAACTTTGTTGACATATTCTTGGAGGTATTAGAAGTAACATGGGATACTTTTAATGAAAAAACATAGTAAATATGAAGCGAAGTATGTATGTTCCTATAGACCCATAAACTCCGAAACTGCTCGACCGATTTCGATTAAATTTACAGGGATTGTCCAGATTGGCACATTCCTGTGTTTGGTAGCGACTGGATCAACATAATTAGTGGTACCCGGACGTAGCCGGGGTGAGTCAATAGTTTAATAAAAAAGATAGAAAAAAGAATAAAGTACCTTTATTCGAACCAGTATCTCTATACTTTGAAAAACCACCGAGTATTCGGAGTAACTGCCATGAAAAATAACGCATATTTTTTATCTTAATTATTTACTGCAAAACATTTTTTGCTTTTTTTTGTCGTCTGAAATTCCGGCACCGTAATAGCCTGCCTATTTAAATAACGACTGTCCGCCACGTGATATGACATCGCGCTTAACGAAGGGTTAAAGAGTGCAAAGCCTTCCTCGTCACACATTTATTATTTTTATCGTTGGTTCTTTATTCAACAAAGCTTTTTACAGTAGTCCTCTACTAAAGTACGCTAGGCGCTAATACCCAACGGTTAAGGGTACGGACTGCGAAACTTGCACAACATTGTCATGGGTTCCAATCCGCTATTCGACTGGTGTTGTAAACCATTTCCAACTAAATTTAAGCTTGGTCGGCGATGGTTTAAAGACTCTACTAATATATCATATCAATGCCCCAAGTAGGGTTGTCCTCAGGCAGGCCGTAGGCCGTAAAACAACTATAGCCAAAACCTATCACAGGACTACGATCGTATTTACGATTTCCATGACATTTTCAAGAGATGTTCAGATTGACCTAGCTCGACGATTGAGTTTGGTGGTGATCGGATCAATACAACTAGTGCTACCCGTGCCAAGCCGGGGCGGGTTACTAGTGTACGATAAAAATCAAAATTAAATACTTACAAAAAACTTCGAAATCCTCTTCCTAAATTTCGTTTATATATATTTTTTATCCGGTGATATAATCTTTTGTAAGAAGTCCGTTTAAGTGATCCTTTATGGTTTACCTTTTTCTACTGCTAAGTTATTGTCCGTAAGCTTAACTAAATTCACTTTATTCTGATCAAGCAGTGATCAACAATCTTAGTTGAGTAAGAAAGAGGTAAACGGAGCAAATTTGTGAAAAAAAACAAGTGAATGGGACATCTATTAGTTGGTACAAATTATGTTGAACGCGCGTAGATACACACAAAGCTAGTAAAAACGTGTAAAACGACATTTCATAGCACTTGTCGTCCAAATCTGACAATTTCAACGACAAGGAGGAGACGTAGCGTTTTGAATAAAACAAAAGGTAACCGTAGACCGAGGTACATCGAGAACAAGAAATTTATGAGATTAAGGCTAGTTTGTCTTATTCAAAAACATGGCCATGTTTTATATTATATTTTCATTTTAAGTACAATCTGCGCTGTATGCTTAATTTATTAATTTTAGATGTTTTTTTCAAATAAAATAAAAACGTCAAACAATAAAAGGAATAAATAAAACTCCTTCATCATCTTCCTGTCCTTTCCCCACGCTATTTGGGGTCGGCACAGTAAGACATACTGGTTCGGTTTGGTCGTCTGGTTTTGGCTACAGTTTTCGCCTATCCGCCCGCCTTAACCTCCTCCTCCTCCTCCTCGTGAAAATGTAAGCTCGATGTGAGATAAAATTAAGTAAAATAATAAAATCATAGTATATAAAAATATACAAGTATCATGTAACATTGTACCAAGATGGTAGAAAATCGTATTTTTTTCCTTAATTCATTATATTAGTTATTTCCAGTGTGTTTGAAACGTGAAAGTGAACTTGAAAGAATAGGAACCTTGTCCACGCTGAAGCAGCATAGGTAGGTATCTATCTATATAAGATCATAATTATGATCAAGTCAAATTTGGGGGAGCCCACTGGAGGCGGGCAGTATCCTTTTGTATCCCTACACTACACACTACACTCATGGGGTGATTTCCATTTTGCGGAGGACGTCTGTTAGCTAAAACGACAAGCTTTATTTTATTTAAATACTGACTGCCAACAGAAATGGAAACACAAACGTGTGTGAAGGCGCGACAATAGTTAAAAAATACATAAAAAATCAACAAAAATAAACCCTTGTCTTAATCTTAACATCAAAATTAAAACCAAAAAAAATTCGTCGAAATTGTTCCAAATTCTAATGTGTTGCTAATGCACGTTGCACGTTGCGCGTGTTGTTCACGCGGACCTATAAAGAAGAATTCAATTTAAAATAAACTCTCCTCTGTAGTATCGACTAGTGAATCAAGTTGTGAATTCACTGGCAATAATATCTCTGATAATTTCCTATATTACAGTAGCCTGTTAGTGTTACGGACATCTTGAAAATAGAAATACGTGCTCCTAATACCAGCGCCAATCGCTTTCGCGGCAGTCGTGCTCGCTGAATTATGAACGACAAACAAATGACTTGTGTAAATAATGCCCGGCCCACTGCAGAATACGAAATGTGGGTAGTAAAAACTTACAAGATATGTTTGAAGTTACATTCAAACAATGATAACTGTTTCATGAAATAAATAAATATAAAATAACCTAGATGGGTAGGCAGAGATTGCAGATTTTCATATGACACGGTCTTGAGCGACCTCTCTCACTTCTACATTCATACATCATACATGCTCGTTTCAGGTACCCTCTGAAATCACCTTGCATATTTCGTATATCCATCTGTTCGATATAGCCATGGGTTTGCACTGTCGAATGAAAGAATTGAGATGACATTATGTTTGGTGTGAATATTTCCGCCAGTGAAAACCCACGGTTAGTTCATCCTTTGCCACGCAAAATTTGCCTTGTCATGCTTTAAATACGTTCAAGCCATCGATCGAAGCTTACCTTTCTCAATTGGGGTAAGAATGGGCCAGCTCGACCCGTGAAATACCCTCACCCCACGCGTGAGGTGTGACAGGCGAGAAATAGAAAGTATGCTTCTGATTTTCGTCTAAATAGTGAGGTGCTGGAGGTGGAGGCCCAATTTAAGTCCTCTTTTCCATCTCATCCATTCCTAATATAGGGTGGTTAGAGAGAGTACGGGGCGTGGGTTGGTTGCTTTGGGTAGCAGTCATTTAACGTCAAGCGAACCGCTTGATCGTTTGTCGCCTTATTCCAGAAAAATAACTATTCTGTAATTTTGGGACGTACATAAATACCGAACTTCTTCTTATCACCGATTTTAGATCTTTTTCGCACATGTCTCTAGATCGATCTCCAATCCTTCCAGAATCGGTCTTTCCAGTTTTTCTCTTTCCTCTTTCTAAACCTTATATTTTATACCACAAGTTAACTTGTCTTCTAATGCTGCACAACTTTAACCTTAACAACTTTAATATACAGGGTTATACCCTTTATATTAAAGTTGTTAAGGTAAGTGCTTGCACAATCCATTACCCGAATTAACACAAGCGTAAGTGAGTAATATGTTAGAATAGTTTAGGCCTATACCAATAAATCCCCGTAATTAATCTAGAGGGCGCTGTGCGCGATGACGGCAGGGAGTTGGACAGGGTCCAGGTTCAAATCTGTGCAATTAGGATTACCTGCATGTATAATGGCTCTGTACTATATAGAGGATGGTTCCAAAAATATGGAAACAAAGGAATAACGTAACAATTATAGTTACTGTTACATTTTGCTATAAAAAAGTTAACGTAGCGTTGTAGTGGTAGTAGTAAAAAAGTAAATAACATACTCAAGAATGTACTTATAGTACGTACACTTTGTGAAGGAGCGTTTCTGCATATTGAAATAGTATATTTTTTATATCAGAAGGTGGCAAACGAGCAAGCTGTTAGTAAGTGTCCGCTACCGCTACCGAGTTGCAGACGCGTTACTTACCTTTAATAGATGAAATAAACAGAAAAAGACCTTTCTTTTTCCATCCTCTACCCTTTCAAATCCTCTTCCCCCTCATGAAATTAGGCCCTAGGCACCTCACTCATGAGATGAAACGCAGAAATACGTCTACTTCACGTCTGTCTCCTATGATGCCGTGGTATTTCACCGGTCGAGCCGGCGCTACAGTGCAACAGATGTGCTGTTGCGGACTCAAATACTAAGTTAAATATTAATTATTTCAAGTACATAAGTTACCTTTTTCCTATCTCTTTGGGTCATTTTATACATGAAATGTAAATTGCCAACATTATACATCCTGTAGAATTCGGCTTTGCAAGCAAAGGGCACACAAGCCAACGCAGTTTGCGTAACGTTCAAAGATATGTTTAATGAACGACCGGAAGCCGAGCAGTGTGGCTTAAATCAACATAACAATTCTGGCATTACAAGTCTGCTTTAATTCCTTTCTCGTTTATTGTGGAGGGCTATCGCAAATTTTAATAGAACTCCTGCCCTATGGAGAATCCTTCAAGTTAATCTTCCTAATCCAAGTTATTATAACCATCATGGGATTACATTCTGCACATCACTTTGGCTTCCTGGGTCATATTTTCAAATACGTCCTTATCAGTTCAGATTGTGACATTTAAATATACTGAACATAATAGAAAATAATATTTTATTTCAATTACGAAGATCGAATAAAATTATATTATGTTCCATTTCATTGTCAGTGTCTCTGGTGCAGTCAAACGACGAAGTTATGGTGACGATACTTTATTCCCTGACTGTACATCAAACTTGACATTTGTTACGTACAATTAAAGCTGCATTGTTAACTACATTACAACTACTCCTTAAAATTCTTACTTTACGACGTCGACGATCAATGACATTACATATAGCAGGGGAGCCGACCACGATAAACTTGTGCATCCTAGAGGATAATGGGGACCTATTGGATTTTTAAGATTAGGTGGTAAAATAAAAAAAGGTTACGTAACATTTTTGTTTTAGCGGTGGCAAGAGGGTCAAGGTTTTTATTAGTTAGGCTTATTGAAATCATCAGGTTACCTTATCATGTTACCCTTGAATTATTTCCTTTGAAATAAAAATAAATGTGACGAAGAAGGTAACCCCGATATGAAAATCTGATGCGCTCGAGGATGTACAGAACACCCCGCCTTGGCTCCCCTGCAGTTTTCTACCAAAAATACGGTTTCACAGCTTTAGTATAGATATTTCTACGGCTCTTCTAACGATTGGGGCGCCGCAGGCCTTTTGTTTCGTAACTTTTTTAGACGGCGTAGAAGCCGTCTACTAAAATAACGATTTTTTTATTTAAATGTCGCAGTATTAAGACAAAAAATGCTAATTTAAAACATGTACACATGGCTGGCGTGTGTTTTTCTGAAGCGTACACTGCGATACGAGTATGCAAATTTGATGACCCATTGGCCCAATTGCGTTTGTGTACACAAGTATATGCACTTTCATTTATTAACACGTTCCGATAAAAACAGAATGCTAGTGCAAAATTAAAAACGGTCTCACCGTATTATCTAAATGGGATGGTCAGATATAAAAACTTTTAAGGTTAAGCGTTTGAAACCTCTTAATTTAATGACGTAGCTAGGCTCATGGAACGAACCATTTTACATTTTAAGAAAACTAAAACTCGCAGCTTTGCAATATTTATTTTTCCAATGATTCTTCCTTTTTTCGGCCGAAAGTCATACATCCATTGATCGCCACAAAAATCGACCCTGTGTCGGCCCGGCACCATTCATCATTCATCCAACCAGACTCCCACAACTTCGTTTGCCTACGCTGCATCGACATGTACTTATGGACATGGCCGCCATTTCATACTCATATACTTACAAAAATCATTACAATGTAAATCGGTAATTTCCCACTACCGTAAGCTACCGGCGTGAGTTTATTTACTCATTTATTACTTTATTAATCTGTGAACTCTTATTTTTATAACTATATTGCCAACTAGCTGTTGCCCGCGACTTCGTCTGCGTGGAATGAAATTAAAACATATTATCACTTCGCAGAATAAAAGTGTATAATCGTATTTCTTACATTAATTTTTTTTACCGTATAAAATAAAACGTACATCTCGAGGGTTTTTCACTTTTTCAGCGGAACCCTATATATTTTGCTTAAATAAAATGAGCTTATTTGCATGCTTACAATATTTGCTATCTTCCAGTCCATCCTATTCGGTTCTGTCGTTTCGGAGATTACCAGGAATAAACAGACAGACAAAAATTATTTTTGTTATAAGTACCGTATATACATCATGTGTATCGAGTGTGGAAATTTTATTTTGATGTTACATACAGACAACAACGAACAGTAATATACTACATATCTTGGCTTGGTCTAGGCTAGCTTTGCCCCATTTACCCAATAAATTTATTACGACAAATTCCTCACGATATTGAAACGTCTAGCGAGGACGTGCCATGCTATATTTTTATAATAAATTTCAATGAAAATGTTCATGTTATGAGCTTAATGAATGTTTTTATACCGCGAAGCGATTGATGCTCAGTTCTTGTTTGTATGTGATTTTACCTTCAGACATTTTTTTAGTCCTACTACCGTCTTGCAAATATGTCAGTAATCCTATAACGTTCTTCAAGTCAAAAGACAGTGTTAACACTGATAGCAACAAAATAATTTATGGTTGCCCCCACTCTACCGCCATCTGTTTATGATCTCTTTCATATGTGAATGCCATCTATTGTGGAAAAAAAGAAACACGTCAACAATTATCAACATGTTTGTGAGCCGTATGAATTAAATTAAATCAGATAAATATATATAGTATAAACTACCATATCACCTTTCAATGTGAATAGCATTAAGGCTTAATATTTTAATAATAATTGGCGATATGCACGTATTATTTAATTCATGCGAGTCGTAATTAATTGTTATGCTGGCATTTTTTGAGCCAACAGGAATGAAACAACCCAACGTGTGGCATTTTGACGTTTCTATCTATGGTTTTCAGGCTCTTAGGATGTATGCCCTTAATCATAAAAGTATACATATCTAAATAAAAGTCTGTATATACATAGATTTTATTCGGGTCGTCGGTTAATTCATTGTAATTTTCGTAACGCAATGTTTTGATACACGTATAAAATTAACGAAGATTAAAAACGTAATTTATTTATGAGAAAATGTAGTCCTGCGGTCGGTGAGGCGATGTCACTTCAATTAACGTGCCTGCACGGACGGTATTATGCGGAAGATAATAACGTTAAAACCTTTTATATTACTACGAAGAGTAGAGTTTTTAATACTAATTTACTTACAAACCGATTTTGGTCTCAGTTTCATTGGAAATAAAAAAGATGCCTAAAAAATATCGTATTATACGGAATATTTTTATTATATTTAATTCAATAGAATAATAGTTAATAACCAAAAAGAATTAAAATACAGGAAGCGACTCCATAAAATAAATAATTATGCCAAAGGAGAAAACCAGCCGAAGATAACGGGTTTACAAATCGCAAGGTCACGTCATGCATCTTTCGCTTCTTCGGCCATTATGCATACCTGGTTGTTAACGAGTACTTTTAACACCGTCGTAATATTTCACTAATCTAGTCGATGTGTACTGTCTGTCTAGGATGCTCAGCAATACCGCAACTCACATTCTAACACAAATTTAACTGGTTACTCTTTCTTCCTTCATCCTTTAATTCTGCCCCTTATACTGATCTACGAGCAAAAACTAGGTACCCAACTCAGAGAGACTCAAACATAATGATCTTGTTATTGATATTACGTATATTATTTTAGTGTATTGATGTATTGTTGCATAAGGCCATTTCAATTAACGGCTCTGTAACAAATTAATGTGGTCATTGTGTACACAGGGCGTGTCCCATAACGGCAAATATTATATAGAGTGGCAGTCCTGGACGTACCGATGGAGTTCCCTAGGGCATGGTCAGGAAATTTATATCAGTATTTAGCTACATCACTATTTTTCCTATACCCCTTAAAGAGTTATGTTATTTTAAGGGTTCCGTACCCAAAGGCAAGACCCTAATTACTGAGACTCCGCTGTCCGTCTCAGTCACCAGGGTGTATCTGAACTTTGATAGTTAGACAGTTGAAATTTTCACACATGATGTTTTTCTGTTGCCGCTATAACAACAAATACTAAAATATAAAATATTGAGGCATAATTTTTTTTCGTTTTTATAGATAATGGTAGTCCGATTCGCACTTGGCCGGTTTTTTTATTTAATTGTTATGTTTAACTTTACATTGCCTGAATTGTCTAAATCTTACACCTCCCGCTTTCATGAAACCGCTCTAATGAGATAAATCAGGGTTGAGACTGCTTGCGTCTCCCCCATCCCCGCCATGCTCCCCGCGCCTTTCACAATAGTACAGTAGATCTGGAGAGGTACTTTGTCATAACAGATATAAATATCAACTCTCCTAGATGTATGTTGTAAGGCAGATCCTGTTTGAAAAATACAAGTTAATTAAGTAATCGGTAAACTAGCTGGCTACGTTCCAGCACCGCCGTGCTTTGTCATACGTAACGCTGTTTTGTACAGTCAACTGCATACTGCAAGGAACAAAAAATTGCTCTGTATAGAAGGAATAAACACTACAACATATATATTCAACGTTTTATTTGCCTTCAGTTTTATAAAGTGACCGTTAAAATTTAATTTTCTCTAGTGATCCGTAATACACGTGTTCTAGATTATATACGCCAATATTTTTTAAACAATCATTATAATATTTTAGTTAACTTACACAAAACCATAACCCCCAATTAACATTATTTCACTCCAGTAGCCCGGTAGCGCTGGACTGGAATAGACCGGACTGGCGATTTCGTCTGCATAATTCCATTCATTTAAAAGCTGTCGAACCATTTTTTTTAACAATCGTTCTGTCAGCACTGAAATGAATTGGCCGTCCGATTTCAGTAGCCCGTTGTTGTAGACCGTCACAGTGCACTGGACTGGATTGCTCACCGGATCCAGTGCATCCCAGTGTGGGTGTAGATTTTTCCAGTTGGAGGCTTAATGTGTAACATAAAGTTGCTAAACCTTTATTAGAAATCACTCCATCTATTGGTGAAAATCCTTTCAGTAGTTTTCAATTTTCTCACGTCAGACAATCAGACGCGGACTTTGTCTCATAAAATGTAGGATTGCTACTGTTACCGTGGGCTTACACTGTAGAAAACATTCACACAAAACGTATTGTCATCTCAGTTTTTTTTCAAAGAGGATAGAGAGAGAGAGATTGTATCGCGACTCGATTATACGTCATTAGAAGCCCACGGAAAATCTTTGATATCGATAGAGAGCTTCTTGGTAATGCTTTCGAAAACTAGATTGGATACAAAGAACAAGGAAACATGAGAAGCGAAGTAAAGTCTGTACATAAATAATAAAATGTACAGTCGGGGCCATTCGTGGTATTCCACTTACAGAAAAATTACCTTGTTCCTTGCAACGAGACCAACCTTCGCCCTTTCTTACAAATAACCAATTAGGTAGTTGTGCAGATGACGGGATGAAAGTCAGTCGCGTGCTGCTCTGCATGTTTGTTTCTGTAACCACTTTCTTTGTTTTCTATTCATAAATTTTATAATCACTACTCATCAGACGAAATCATCATTTCTGAATATTCTATTGTTATAAGATTGACCAACATTCACCACCACCGCCGCTCCACCTTACCACTTTTACTTTATTATAATTTACAATTAACTAAAAACCTTATCATAGCAAGGGCTTGTATGAAAAAACAAAAAGTAAAAAAACTTAAGCTCCGACCATAGATTAACGCTTGGCTATAGTCTTTATGACCAGCAGTAGTTAGTAACCATTAAGTTGCCCGCATTCTCATTTCCTTTCATCTCATAAAAACAACCATACGGTTGTGTTGATTATTTTAACAGCAGTGTAAAGATAAGCAGCAATACGAATACAAAAACGCACTGAAGAGACAATATACATTGTGATTGACTTAATGGCTCCACCGAAAAAGTCATTACTGAAGCAGTATTTCTAATGTATCGAATATATAACTTGTACTTTGGAGCTAAACCATTTTAGTTAAATTATAAGCACTATATAAAAAGAAGCACGTTCGTGTCATGAAATGAGTAAATTCTATGAAGCTGTTTTGTTTTAATACATAATTTTTGCACTCGGCAAGTCAAAGAGCATGAAATTCATCGCCCAGCGTGCGGGTATTTGCTTATACAAGAGACGAAGCTATACTGTATTGGTTAGTCTTATTACATTATTTCATGACGTAAACTTTTTTGTACACTATAAGAGCACACCGATGTGACGTCATCTGACTCAGATCTCATGTTTTGGTAGTAGTTTTCGAAAATGATTTTATTTATTTCTTATAAACAATCTTTCTTCAATTTTTGGTTAACGAGAAACGGTGTAAGGTGAAGAATTATCGTCTACATTTTGCTGTATATTTGTTACATTGTGGCAAATAACAAAGAAACCGTTTGAAAGTGTACCATGAATGGAGAATTTATTCACCATATAAAGGGCCACTCCATGTTAACGTCCGTACGTAATGTTTTATGACGTCAATATTTCGCCATCTTTTATTGCGGTGTAATGCCTCCAGTCTGTTTGATGTAATACAAAAACTCTGGCTCGTAACAAGACCGTATCCACTAAAATAATACCAAATTACTGCCCATAAAAGTACCCTGCGATACAAATATTTGTTGATACGACACTTTCGGCCATCTTTGGATAATAAAAACTCGGATGTAAAGCGCTAACGGGAAGTGGCACACTGATTCTTTCAGTTGTTTTTTTAAAAAAATTACTCGTACTGTAGAAAATGTTTTTAATGAAATTACTAACTAGTAGTAGTAATCTATGCACTTCTTTTTTTATTTTCATAAGGGTTAAATCGTTATGATAATTAAAGTTTACTATTTATTCTCGCCCGGCGTGAATTTCGATACTGTAGGAACAAGAAAAATGTATGTTACTTTTGATGATGATTCAGCTTCTTAATAGCGAAGTAATTATAAAAAAGGGTTTGGTAGTTACAGCGTCTACCCATTGCAAACAAGTCTTCCCTATTTTTAAGTTCGTAGGATTAACTCTGATTGACACAATCATCAAACTTTTCATATCTTCAACAATTAGCCACTTCCAGGTTAACAAATTCCTTGTTAAATTACAAACAAACAGTAAACCTTTGGGTCGTATAAGACGTCGTGAAGCGGTCGCCTAGCGTTTAGCCGGCTGCATTGCATTCTGCGAGGGAATAATATTGTTTAATCACCCTCCCAGAGTGAATGAGCAGGCCATTCGGGGAGGCAAGACAATGGATAGAGATATATTGTATAGCCGGAGTATCCCTAGCCAGAAATTAGAATTTATTATATCAATATCTAGCTTGGCTGTCATCGAATTGCGGTGCATTGTTATTTAGTATATGATCTAGAGCCTAATAGATTTATACTAAGCCTTAAATCAAATACATAAATAAATAATAACCAGCATAATGTATTAAAAAATTCCCGAAGGTATTTTTAGTAGCAATAACTAGTCTCCGCTGGGTCGTGCTAAAGCTCAGTGCAGAAGGCTCCGATGTGATCCTGTGGGAGATCACGGAACCCTCTCCCACCGCTCTCCGCACGGAGGATGGCCAGCGAGATACTTTCAGTGAGTAAATTGACGACAAGCTGAATTGATTGAGAAAAAGGATTTAGTTTCCTAGATGAGTAAGGTGCTTAAACTTCCCGTTAAAACAGTATGCAATTCACAAACGTTTGTCAATTTATTACTTGTAAGTTGGAGATGACAACGTCGCATTTTGACGTTTCGAGTTACGGAACATCAGTCAGAGCATAATTTATTCACTTTCAGAAACATTTATTTTATACATTGATTTGCTATACTTTAAATGCATATTCGACAACAATTATATTGATACAAAAAAGCATTCAAACCGAAGACAAATGTCAAGGAAATAAATAATCTGTAAAATAACTATACCCATTCAAGCTTATTTAAGGATTATGAAACGCAATGATGACTTTATTCGTCAGTTAAGTTTCTTACTTTTACTTTGTACTTTACTTGTACATTGTGAAATAGACACTTGGCAATATTTAATGATGTAAGCAACAGGACTTTAAGTTAAACTTTAAGTGCCAGTAATTTTATCTAAGCACACCTTCGTTACAATCAAAACAATGTATACTAGAGGGCAATACTCATGTTATTCGAGCTTCTGCAATTCCGTAATTGTTATGGCATCGTAACTATACCCGCAGCTGCCGTATTTATAGCTTGCAAATATGACAGCTTGCAACCGCAACACTCCATTGCGGTTGCCTCACTGTCCTTAGAATGTCAACTAACCAGTTCAAATCCGTACCTTTAATAACTAACTGTTAACCGCGGCTTAGTTTCGTTTATTTTATTTTTGTATACATGTGGCAGGAAACGAATATCTGAGCTGGATATTACGAGGTCGCCAATTGGCGAATTCATTCTTGGCTCCAGGATTAGCCACTTGGGGGTACATCTTATTTAAACACAGCATATTTCTTCGTTGTATAATATTTGTACCTAATTTTTTTGTATTATAGGATTTTTCCTAGACAATACACCTGCGTAAAGACGTCTTCACAGTACACTCGACATCTTCTCGATGTTGTATAGCGTGTATCTGTATTGTTAAAGCTATTGTTCTAAGTTGACCCTTTTGTATGCAAGCATTCTTCTTTGTGCCGCATCGGAGAATCGCTATGAAATGAATGCAGCATATCATATTTCATATTTTGAAGAGGAAAGCTTTTTTCAAAGACATGTTCTTTGTCTTGTATCAAATAATTTAATCCATAATTCAAATTATGATAAAATATGTAAAATATATATATCTATACTGATAAATAAAATTTAAGTGTCTGTATGTCATATCGAAATAACATTTCCATACTCAATACACATGATGCATACATGATGTACTTTTAACGAAAATATAATTTTTAAAAATTTTGTCTGTCTGTCTGTATGTTTATTCCGGGTAATCTCCGAAACGACTGAACCGATTTGGATTGGACTTTTACTGGAAGATTGCTAATATTGTCGGGATTCAAATAGGCTAATTTAATTTAAGCAAAATATTTAGGGTTCTGCGTAAAAAGTGAAAACCCTCGAAATTGTTTTCTCGAATTTATTGCCACGCGAACGAAGTCGCAGGAAACAGCTATTATTAAATAATATGTAATTAAAAATATACTCATTCTTCGTGTATATATTTTACGAGTTCAGCTTATACGAAAACATTTTTTTTAAATGAAAAAATCTTCAGCTGTTTTAGACGATATTTGGTATGGGAAATATTATAGGTTCGCGTAAACGTTATGTACATAACTGTAATGCGTCAGCAACACGCGTAAATAGCATGCTTATATGAATTTGGACCAGTTTCGACAAACTCTTTTCATTTATTTTTGTCGCACTCAATTTCGAATTAAATTGTTAAGGAGGAACAATTTACTAGTAGAGTATCACATAGCTCGGTCACTCCTGACCTAAGCCAGAATAGGATAGAAATAAGGTAACAAAGTTCATGGACTAACTTTAGTCAACAAAGACTTTACTTTGATAGTCACTTGGGAAGTAACACAATGAAGCAACACTTTCTCAAGCGATCTCTGCAACGAGCCGTAGAACAGTTCCTAGACGAGTCGTTCTCGAAGGGTAATATGCGATCTGTTAAACAATCCGTACTAACCTCTACTCCCCAGACTCTGTGGAAGCGTGGCGTTATAACGCTTCCTTCCTGTTGTCAACTGAAAAAAGTCGATGTCAACATTGTTAGTCAAATCTATTATACATATATCCGTGAACTGCTTGCTACTGACATACCCTACAGCTTCGCGCTAATGATGTGATCGGGTAGAGGATACACTTCGCGCTATTGACATCCTCTATGTACAGATAATTTAATAATTACTCGTTTAAAAGTAATAAAATGTAATTGCGTTGCATTAACAGTACCAATACAGTAAATTGCTAGCGAACACGTCTTCATCCGAACTATAGTTTTACTACGTTTTATTTCCTAGAGATGGGGAGAAAAAAGTTCGAAATGAGCTTTTGATGACCGTCGAGTTAATGATTGCGATGGGCGCTTCGTGTCGCAGTGTGTGTGTGTGTAATGGGTGTTAGGTTGTTATTGACATATTAAAAAAATACTTTCCTAATATAAGTGGTACCGCTTTTTCCTCTCATCCATTTCTTTCAAACATTCTTAGTAAGTTAGTTAGTAGTAATGGGGGGTGGAGGGGATATTTTTACTCACTCAACGACTAGCACGTATATTGTAGGCGGGACTAGGATCACTCAAGCCAATCCAGTTTCTGGATAGACCCCAGCAACTCCATGATGTTGCCGGCGATGGCGGCTACCTAGATATTTATCCCGGTAAATAGGCACCGCCGGGCAGTGTAGTGTGTAGTGCATGATGCGGGACTCCGTAGCTGCCTCCTCCACGTACGCTCTGCATAGCTCTCGGTGATCTCTCTATTAAGCAAATGTGTGTGAAAAGAGCCGAAACCTGTGCGAACGTGCACAACTCATAGAATTTATTCATTTAAGCCCTTCTGCTTGTGTTTTCCGGATTTATCTTGGTATTGGAATCGTTGCGGATATTGATCCGGGGTTCATGTAAATGAAATAAATAAACAAATGGTTCCAACTGATACCAGGTTACCGCTATCCATAGGCATCTGCAACAAGGTAATGAGTTGTAGATGCGTTGCCTACTTTTAATGGAAAGAGATAGGCATAAACAGTAATAAATATATCCTATTCATCCCTCGTAAAATCTTCTTAGATAAGAGAAAATAGTACCCGAATTGTACCTCAAAATTGAGTACATTCTCAAAAAAAATAGATTAAAATGTTTAAAATGAATAATACGAAGTCGAATAAAACAATATAAAGTTATCAAGGATATATTTCGGGAACGATAAAATTATAGCAAATAATATTTCGCATGCAGAGACTAAAAAAACACTTCCATGCAAAATAATTTCTATACATTTCTTATTACTAAACAAGATATATATCTGTCTTCTAATATGGATTTTTGGAACATACGGCAATAATCAATATAAATTTGATGACAATACAAAAAGTATCCACAAGGAACAAAACCTACACGGTTACTAAATATGTATGAACCATGGAGGTTTTACTCTAAGAGAAAAAGAACAATGGCATAAATGAAGCCAAACAATTTGAAAAACTTAATTTTACTCTATGGAAATTTATCACAGAAATTATCTCTGTCTACATTATTCGTTAAATATTTTTTTAAAGTTCTATCTAATTCTGAAGTATTAAAATTTGAAACTTTTGCACATTCAATGTCACAATTTAATCTGTGATAATTTTATAATTTGATTTGACACAAAAATTTATATACATAGATTAAATATAAAGCTGGCCGGTAACTTCTATGCGCACAAACGAGAAAATATAATGGGAAATAAAAAAAAATCAATTTAAGACTGCGGTTGCTATTTACATTTTTAATTTTGACATTCTTAGGCAGATTGTTTAGGATTTTAGAACCAAATAGTGACGACTATACATTACATTACATATAGAAAAATTGTTATAGAAAATTAACATGGACAAAATTACTGGCAGTTAGATTTTTGCTTACGTATCTACGCCACTGTTTTATACAAGTAAATGAATGCGCTCCAAAGGTCTTAGTTTAATCTATATATTTAAATTTATGCACTTTACTTAAAATAATATACAATGGAAATGCATACATTAAAACATATTCGTTGAGCAAATATTTTACAATACTATATGATAATTATTGCGTACTTAAATAATTATTTTAATCTTTTAAACGGAAAAATGAAAAATAAAAACATTTACAATTCGTATATAGTATTTATAAAATAATTTCTCACGATAATATAAAGAGCGATAGAAAATATTTATTCGAAATTAGTTTTATTTTTACAAGACATTAATTTCAAAAGAAACGGCTATGCGACGACGCCATTTTGAAATACGCCAGTCAAAGGCAACTAGTCACGTGACCATGTATTTTTATACTGTACATTTTAGATCTAGCCTAACTTCACTATTTACAATTCAGTCCGTGTACAATAAGTCTAGTTAGGAACATAATATATTACAATTACACCTATTTTCACATAGATCTGGTTAATTGTCCATCACCTAAACAAGGCGAGAGATATTAAGCCTTCGCTATACATGCGTTCCTTGAGATGGCTGGTTTCCTGTAAAAAAAACATCAGTATTAAAATTTTGTTAAAATATTCCACATGGCAACTCTATAGGATAAAAAAAGATACACAGATTTTGCAACATATTCCTCAACGACAACATCTGTTGAACGAATCGGTTGAATCGACCACGACCACATCTCACGATTTGATGAGTGAGCCGGACGCTCAATTCCCTCATAAGGATAGGGTGAGAAAGGGAAGGATTGGACAGAGAGATGAGTACGAAAAGGAAATATCCTTATTCTTGTCTATTCTCTTCTTTCCAAGGGTATGCAATGCGACTCACTTGTTGCGGGATGCCTTTAGGTTGCGGTAACTTAACATCAGATGACTCGCCAGCTCGTCTTCCACCTTATTCCATAAAAAATCTTCTTTTAACATATCTTCATTATAAAACGTTTTACATCCATCCATCTATGTTAGATAAGCCGCAATTTATATTAAAATATAATACAAAAATATTAAAATGTGCTATTCAGAGAATCCACGTATCATCAAGGTGGGTTTTTTCTTTAGATAATAATGAAATACGAATGACGGGTACAGCTTGATGTGATTGAAATATGACAATCTTTAACATTATAAAACAAAGTCATTTTCGCTATTTTTTACCATTGAGGTCTTTCAAATTACGCAAAGGATTTCAATACAGTTTTCACCAATAGACAGAGTGATTGTAGAGGAAGGTTAATGTGTATAATACAAGCAATAATATGCAGTGGAGAAAAGTCAGCGATGACATATCTCTATCTTCTATTTTTTTTATGTGATAAGGTGGCAAACGAGCAAGCGGATCACCTGATGACAAGTAAGCGCCGCCCATGAACATCCGCAACAGATAAATGCGTTGCAGATGCGTTGCCTGCCTTTAAAGGACAAAGGAGGGCATAGACAGGAAAAAGGGTAGGAAGGGGAAGAGGACTAAAATTAGGCCTCCGGCACCTCACTCATCAGGCGAAACGCAGAGTACTTCTACTTCACGCCTGTTTCCTGTGAGGTCGTGGTATTTCACCGGTCGAGCCGGCCAATTCGTGCAACAGATGTTGTTGTTGCGGGCTCTACCACTAACACTATTTTCTTTAGAAAATTTAAAAATAATATTCTATTTACGACGCTATTTATACGTCTTCAGTATTAATCCTTATCCAAATATGTTTGTAAGCTAGAGT
The DNA here is from genome assembly GCA_029849275.1 of Papilio elwesi. Lineage (NCBI taxonomy): Eukaryota > Metazoa > Arthropoda > Insecta > Lepidoptera > Papilionidae > Papilio > Papilio elwesi. The sequence continues at coordinate 4,062,116 of CM056713.1, forward strand.
ATTAGACGTAGATTATAATTGCCCTTAACACTGTGCTCAATATTCTGTTAAAGTGATCGACCCGGGTATAATCCATCCAGCAATTAATAAAGCTAAATAAGGTTACACAACATAAATTAATTTTGAAAAATAAAAGTTTGTCGAATCAGATAGTAAATATAGACAAAACTCCGAATACAGGATTAGATTTTAAAATAGTAACTGTATTTAGTCCGGATATTACCAGGAAAATACACTATTTGACATATATAACGATTAAATTAGACAAGTCGTAGCAAGGCTATTATTATTAAGGCGTGTCAAAACCGACTTCTTGAAACACAATGTACATTTTAAGTGTACAAGACTAAGTTCCACCAATAAATACTTTATTATACTTATTAAGTGGTTTCGTACATTTATAATTTTCTCCGCAGCACCCTTCAATCCCATGAATATTACATACAACACACGCTGTTCCCACTCGCAATCGTGTATTCGTAATTATTAATACGTACGTACTTGTAAGTAATTATAGATGACCCAAAAAGGCTTTGACAAAGTTAAATCGATACATCACTCTTGTACGTCATTTGAAAAGCAATAATGTGTACATGAAATTCGGGGTTTCACACTAATTATTGTATAGAAAACTCGTTCCATTGAAATGATGTTTTGTTTCTTTGCACTTATTTTTATGTATACTGAGTAATATTTGAAATATCTAAAGCATTGTTTGTTATGAAAAAAAATAGTAACTTTTTTTTGATCGTGGTTGAGAATAATAACAAACACAGCCACACAGTACCTTTTTACGTGGCTAGTGTACAAAGTGACGGCAAAATATGAACTGAAAGAATCATTGTCAAGATTTCGTTTCGTTTCTCGACAGTTTGTAATCTGTCCTTGTCAAATTGTGAACTGATATTTTTCTTGCTTTATTAAAGTATAGCACACAAATGTTTGTTTAATTGGATATGATAGTTACCTAATTTAAAAAAAGGCTTGTTCGCGGAAATTGTTACTTATTACAGTTCAAATTTTGCAGTCAGTTTATAATATGACTAGGGAGATTATAAGCTGACATTATACACATTCATATCTATATGTGTAGCATTATTATTACATATATAGATTACCCAACGTTCCGGAATGGAATGGGAATTCGAATGAACGAATTCTAAGAATTACATCAAATCAAAAACGATGAAATGAATGAAAATTGTTGAAACAACATCATAATGGTAATGATCCATCAAACAAATGTTCGCGAGGCAAGTCGTTGCCTTCGTTTGGATAAGTAATTGTATTGATTGAATGAAACGCTCTGTCAATAGTGGTTTTCTTGTAAAAATGGGTATTCGAGGTATTGGCAAACGACCCGTTTTTTTTCTTGTTGACCATTTATTCTGAAGTATTTAACTAATACGTTGAGTCATCTAGATACAAAACATAATCGGGAAAGTACTGATATAAAATTTTGATTCGATTCGAATACAAGGGCTAGCCTCGCTTAGGCCCATTGCGTTACATGAAAGAGAAAAAAGATGTTACTTGTAGAGAAACCGACAGAGAACTATGAGTAGGGGTGAACTAATTCGTCTACTTCCTTCTCTTTTTATCTGATAGACTCAGAAGGACAGAAGACAATCTGCGTATGTTTTTATTTATGTCCGTTCCATAGTGACTCATTGCCAAAACGTCTTGACTAATTTTGAAAAATAAGGCGTCATTGGATTCTTAATCTTCCCCGAAGTGTCAACTACTACGACAATTGACGATGGCCGAAATTACGATTATATAGTTGCCTAATACTGATGTTACAAATGCACACATGTTATTCGAATACGTGGGTATTTACCTATAATGTGCTGGCTGTTATGTACCTGAAGGCATGGCGACAGAGCTTCTGACGGCCGAGTACGGCGGCGGCGCGGGCGTTGCCGCCGGCTTGGCTGTATGCACTTGGCTGCCATACCCTATGCCAGACACGACAAAAATATTACAAACTAGTAAAAGGGATGATGAAGTAAAGAGGATTTAAGACACGTGCATATAGACAGAACAATGATAATCAAGCTTCTTGTTTTAGCTCTTGGTATTTTGAAACAGCTATAATAGTAACACAGTATAGCCAAGAATTAGATAAAAATATTATAGGCCCACAAGATGGATCTGGTCTTGGTCGCGGAAGCGTACTGAATGAGGGTGGCAGGGGACCGGTCAATGAAGGGGACCTACGTCCAGCAGTGGACGACTATTGAATGAAGAGAGATAGAGAAGGTGCCAATGGAATGATAGTAATAATAAAGAAAGTGAGAAAAGGAGCTTTGGTAAAACAAATGTTCAGAATAAAATACTAACCAGGAAGAAGTAATACTGGAAAGAAGCGATACAAAAGTATTACATCCACATAAATAAGAAAAGAAATGTTCAATTGTACACAAGAACATTCACTATAAAAGAAAAAACAATGAAATTAAAAAGGTCCTTAGTGAAAGTAATAAATCAAAGCATAAAATATTGATATTTAAATACATAATATATACAATATTTAAATCAAATCGAGCAGGCTGTAGACTGTAGAAACTGTAGCCAAAACCCATCGCCTTACTGTCGTACTGTGCCGTGCCCACGTAACGTCAACAAAAATCGTCGTCTGTCGCAAGAACACAACAGAACCACAGAACACTATCCCCTCCTACATAGGCGTGCTACCGGAGTCCTCAGTCGAGACATTCTCGTCATCTCCTGCCCTTTTCTCTTTCATGTGGGGTCGGCACAGTATGATTGTAAGGTTTTGGCTACAGCTTTTACGGCCGCTCAACCTAACGCCAACCCTCCTCGGGAACATAAATATACCTTGCATGCTCTGCAATACAGTTAATCCGAAACTGATTTATCACAGCCCATCTAAAACATTAAACAATAATTACGTATTCATACTAATAATGAAACTCACCAACAGAACTATTCCTAAGATACGGGTTGCCGTAAGTGGCGGCGTATCTCAAGTCTATCCCGGCATTGCCTTTGGCATTCGGCTGGGCGTATATCGGCGTAGGCGGATCTGTGGGAACGGTACACAAATTAGCGAGTACTAACTTTCGGCCCACTAGCACAGATGAAGTGTTAATTGTCATATCTCTGATGTATTTGAAATTATAAAACAGTTCAACGACACAATAACGTAGGTATCTGTTTATAAGTTAGTTATTGAAGTGAAAACTTGTTCAGCCGCATGAGACGATATTTGGTAGTGGAAAATCTAATAGGTTCATGTGATAACATGCTCAACTCGTCAACAGCATGCTTATTTGAATTCGGAACAGTTTTTTTCATTTATTGTTATTTTATTCAATTTTAAATTTTATTGTAAAGACAAAGATTTATTGGATTTCTTTTTGTTGACTATTTACTTATTTTTGAACTGTTTTCACGTCTGTGAATAATTCTCATGACTGGCGGTGTTTTTCGAAAGCCTAAAAAAACTAATACCTACCATATTTCGATCGAATAGTTACCTAACATTGGGTAAGTCTGTACAGATGGGTTCTTAAGTACTCAAGCATTAGTTATTTTTATTTTTTAAAGTCCATTTTGAAATTAAGGTCAAAATCGAATGAAGTATGCTTCAAAGAAATAATTTTGTAGACACATACTCTCTCCGCCCAAAGGCAGCCCCAGATTGTTGATTGCGTCAGTTTCGTCGGACGGTTTGTTCGTTCGTTGCAATGAATTACTCTGCGATCCATTGCCGGTTGACAATGGAAGAGTCGACGCTGTGTCGATGCTGCGCGTCAATGAACCTTGTAGCGATCTGAGTATTGAAATTCTCAATTTAATTTTCGATATTCGAGTACACAAAGCAATGCAATGAGACAATATTTTCACAATTCAGTCAGTTATCGTTAAAAATACGAAATAGTGTGGGTAAGTCACTTCTAAAGGAAATTCTCTTTTTAATATAAATATCGGAAGAATTTCGGAAGAAGCCATAAGCAAACAACAGTTTAAAACTTACCTACTAGGTACCTCCAACTGTGCAGGAGACTGAACCCTTAAATGTGGAGGAGGGATGTAACCCTGAGGGTAGTCGTACACGTAGCCCGCAGGGTTCTAGAAATATTAACACGTTTTAGGATTTTATAAGTCCAGATTCTCATAGAAAATTAATTTACTTACAGCGTATATGCCACGCTGTAGAAAAAACCGGTATAGGCGTTATTTTAGTTGCAGTCAACGAGTTTTTTTTTCAATTGTGAGGTGAATTGATTTAACATGGGGCGATATCAACTTTTTTTACCAACACTATCCAATAAACACAAGACACATAAATTAATATACATCAAGTATTCAACAGTATAATGGAGTATTGAGCATACATTATAGGTTATCGTTGACTTCACGCATACATCTACGCATACGCGCTCGACGGTTACGAGTACTCTAATTTGCCTCTCTCTCGTTGTTTGTGTTACTTTATTATGTCACCTGGTCGATATAGGTTCATCTAGTTAGTGAATGCTGTTGCATATTGCATTAGTTTTTATGTAATTTAAGATATGGATGAATAAATACCTTAAAATAAGGATCGCTGTACGTAGGGTCGGAATAGTCGTTGCTGAACCCGTACTGCATGAGCGGATCATCGTGTCGGATGTTGGGCATCACCACAGGGCCGGCGAGGGGCAGCCCTGATGGGTTCTTAGTCTCCGACCGGTCTGAACTCGTGTAGTCCTGGTTACAAAACACATTTATTAGAACAAAGGGTTTTTTTCCTAGAATCCTAACCTAACCTTTAATTTCAAACCTAACAGAAAAAGTAATGTTATTTTAGTAAGATATCTTTAAAAATCACATTTATTTCTATATCTTAAAAGTTCATAGTTGTTTTTAAGGAGCGGTTCGGTTATCGAATAAGAATAAAGTGATGTTTCAAGTACGCGTCACATTTAGGTGGCAGACGAGGTCGAAAGCCAACTTGAACCTGTAGCTTAACTCTTAGTCAATGTCCAACGAAGTTTATATTCTTTAAATTTAGCTTAAAGTTAATTAAAACTCACTAATTCATAACTGCCATCGCTCTGACCGATCTGTAGCTTAAGATCGCTGATGTTAGAACTCCTGTCACTCTCCTTGTACATATCCCCCGTGGTAACTGTCACATCAGGCTTCTCGTTCATTTGTTGACTCTTCTTTCTCCTTCTTCTATGGCATATCACGAGAAGAATGACGAAAGCGGAGAAGATAATGATGCCCGATGTAACACCGATAAGTATTATGAAGAGTGGAAGCGTTTCTACAAATGATAAAATATTTAATTAATATTTTCTATAACAGAAGATCGAGAAAACTCTTGTATATTTATAACACACGATTGCCACCTGGCGATACTCACTTAAAGGTTTCAAAGCAATAGCCGCGTTCGCATTCCCGTACTCATTGGTGACGCTGCAGTTGTACAGGCCGTAATGCTTTGACTGGCTGGCTCGGATCACTAAACTAGATTTAACTACGCCGTCTGTTAAAGTCTCTTCTAAGGTCGCGTAATCCTGTTATAAAAAATAATGAGTCAAGTGTTGAATTTATTTTGCAAAATATTTCATTAAGAGTTTTGTTTCAATTTTTTAAGGGTTTTGTTATGTGCCTCCTTTATAATATCTTTACCATCAGACAAAAGATCTCCTGATCGCCCTAAGGTTCGCTTAAGGATCACCACTACATATATAAGAAAACAGTTTGTACACAGTTCTAATTTTGTTTGACGCAGGTTCGACGTGAATTTTTAAAAAATTGTGTTTTTTTATGGAATAAGGCGGCAAACGAGCAAGCTGATTACCTCATGTGAAGTGACCTCTACTCATAGGCATCCGCAACAAGCAAATGAGTTGGAGATGCACTGCCTACTTTTAATAGACAGAAGATGAGTTAGAAGAGTTTTTCCTTCTCCTATTCATCCCCTCCCCGTTCAGATCTCTTCCTCGTCCCTTCCTAGCCTTTATAAGAAAGGATGGGAAAGGGAAGAGGACTGACAACAGGCCTCCGGTACCTCACTCATTAGACGAAACGCAGAAGCAGAAGCATTATTAGCTTTGCTTCTGTTTTAATATTACCTTGACCTGTATGTATGTATATATATACCATGGAATAAAGGCAACGAATAATATAGACGTAAAACTTACTGGATCTTGTATGACGCTGATCTCGCGACCTTCAAAGTACCATCTAATGTCATCTGGCTTGGGCACAGAGAATGCGGCGCACTCTACTCTGACCATTTCACCTTCTGAACCAAACTGCGTTCTATTCGACAAAATTTTTGGTACACCTAAAAGTAAAAGAAACTTGAACAATAAATCCTGTATTTATTCACATAAAATAAATATTTAGACCCTTCGAAAAACTAAGAAATACAACTGAATTGAAAAAAGACCAATTTATATACAAAAAGCCAAATATGTCATCAAGAATTGGTAGGCAATAGTTTAGTTTAACCTAGTATCTCTTCGATTGTAGGCAGAATGTCATATTGGATAGAATGCTGACGCTGGCTAGTAATTATAATACTTTGCCAACGTACAAGAAGCTAAGATCAAATAGCTTCGTGCGAACGCGAAGTATAGTTTCACATCAAGATGGAATTTCTGTAAACAAACCAATGTCACTTACTGTACATACATGGCGTCCATTACACTTTTTATATTGTCATCGGAAATATTGTAATTTTTCAAAGTCGTGAGATAAAGTGCAGTGAAATTGCATAATATGGATAGCGAATTTTATGAATGTTATAAAAAAATAGTAGTATTTCGAAAATATATTGGAATTTAGGAATTCTTACATAAAAAGCCTTTGTCTACAAGAAATCCAACGTGAGGTGGGACACTATAAATAAATATGCGCTTACGTTTGTTACTCAGAAGCGTAAGCAGAGATCAAGTATTTACGTTTGGCGCTATCCTAGCACACCTCTCTCGCTTCTTCTATATTCATACATCTACGCATATATGTATTATGCTCCTCTTTTATGGGTGCTCCTTATGTCGTCTTTTTTAGTTAGCCACTAATCAGATCGATATAAGTTCCCCTACCAACACTGCCACTCACTTGTAACATACATTTGTTTCGTTATTCTCCCTTCATTCATCCTTTCAACATGCCCGAACCACCGAAGCATACCTTTCTCAATTCTAGTCACAACATCAACTTTTAACTTCTTCCACTTTTCCTTTCACGCCAAAGTCACACCTAGCATACTACTTAAGGATCGCTTCTCAAAAACTCAGATCTCGCTTCCATAGATTAAAGCGGAGACTAGTACAGAATTGCGTTTTGCTAGGCGAGCCTTCAAAAATACATTCAGACACCTCACTACAACACTATTCAATGGGAGAAATGAGCTTTTTATTACTAGTCCACTTTAGATAAAAAGAACTTACTCTTTATAAAAAGCGTCGCTTCGCTCTCTATCTCTGGGTACCCGTCGACCGTGGCCTTGCAGATGTAGCTGCCAGCCGTGTCGTTGTTCACGCTCACCTTCAAGTTTGGAGCCTTTCCTTTAACCTGCTGGAAATATTGCACGTTCACATAAAATAGTTTCTAATTATATTCTTATGACTTTTTCAAAGCAATACAAAAAAACCAGTTGTCTTACTACAGCTGCTTCTATCGTGTTCTTGATATTCATAGGCATCGGTGATCACTTAACATTAGAAGACTCGCTGCTCGTTTAAAACTGTAAAAATGATACGTATAAATTCCAATAATCTCTATCACGGTATTCACTTACCCCGATCCTGCCGGGCTCGTGGAACAGCCACCTGATCTCAGGCTCTGGCTGGCCGTCCACATCGCAGCTCAGCGTCACTCGCGCTCCCACCTCCGCTTCTATGTTCTTTGGTCGACTTCTAAATGACGGTGGATCTAGAGTGAGAGAAACAAATAACGCCAATTACACGACTTCTTTGATTGTCTTCGACTATTATGTAAGTTTCAGGAAACGTTCGTATTATCATAGCGGGTTATCCTGAGAGTTAAGTAGCAATCGGATCAACATAACATTGATGGTACGATCTCACGAAGCCGGGGCGGGTGACTGTTAAATCACTGCTTCTTAGATATGTAACTACATTTTAAAATAAATTATCCTGTTTCTTCCATATGTATAATTTGTGAAATTGTATCAATTTTATTAATTTTGTTCCAGTGGCGGTTATTATAATAATAGTTTATAGATTTTGCATTTGCTATATTTTTACGGCAATTTACTTCAAGAACCAAGATCTACATTATCGCTATGTGAAAGTCCTGGTCACATTACATAGTATTACTCGGATATATAAAACTTACATGTAACATCTAAGTTCAAAGTTCCGTCATTCTGACCCACGGCATTACCGACTTCGCATTTAACTACAGCTTTGTTATGTTTTCGCGACACGTTGAAGATAATCTGTAACAAACAATATATTATAGTTACATGTTTTATTACAAAAATTTACAGTTATATTAACCAATCTATGTTGTGGTAATATATGTTTATATTAGGTGAAGTTCGTATGCAAATACTACTTAGTGCTTATAAAGAGTAACAAACACCATTTGTATATAACTGGCCATTTTACTTTATTTAAGACTTTGATTGTAGAACGAATACTATTCTTTGTAAATCTTCATTGATTAAATGTCTGGATATCGTTGTAATAAACCACTGGTAAGTAAGTAAGATGCTATGCGAGTTTCAATATATCTCTATATATGTATGTATAAAATATATATAAAAGTATGTATGTTCAATATTGTGTGAAATCAGTAAGTGTTCAGATTGGCCTAGCGGGTGTCCCTGTGAAGTCTGATAGCGATCGGATTAACACAATAAGTGCTCTGCTACTCTAGTATATTATAATGTATAAAAAACAAAAACAGGGTATGTTAAAAGGAACCTATACAGGCTACGGATTACGAAGAAAAATTTATATATTTGTAAATATTTTATTCTTTTCATTTTATAAAATACTAGAGCTGGACCATAATGTTATTATGATTTCAATGTTTCTAAAGATATGCAGATTTCTTGTAAACTAAATAAGGCACAATCTAGTTGCTAAAAAGAACGAATACTGCACCATAAACGTTTTAAAATCGAAAACAGTAATGACTGAAGAAAAAAAAAACAAAAAAAGAAATACTACATGACTCTCACGTTAAACAAAGAGAAAGACACTCACAAAACTCACAGAAAAGCGAAAGATAGAAAATGAGAGAATCCTGAGAGCAAATCGACTGTACAAAAATTTCGTGTCCTCTGCTAACCGTAAGAAGCCGGGGCGGTTCGCTAGTACTTGTATAAAGCACCTTGCAAATAGAGCAGGGTTCTATAAATAAACAATCAAGCTTTTAGCTAACTAGAAGTTTGCGGTAAATTACGAATAGGGATGACCAACGCCGGTCTTGCCCTTTGCTCTTAACAACGTAATATGAAACGTAACAACCCTAAAGAGCTAATACAACGACGTCAATAACAAACTACTGCTCAATATACAAAGTTAAGGTCACAAACTTGAAATTAATAACATACTATCAACCTAAGTCCACCGAAACTTCAATATAGAGGCTTTTGTATATTTATCGAGAAACCTCCGAGTAAATACGCTGCTTCGGTAACAAATCGCTGTGTTATTGATTTAGTTTTAAATATTTTAATTTTAATATCTAGTTTGGATGCATTTGGGTGCATGTTCAGCAGAAATGGTAAGCATTAAAGATATGGAAATAAGAATGAGTGCGGGACTTAAAGTGAATGGCTAAGGACACTGCTATGAGGTGCCAGAACGTGTCTATAAAGACGCGGCAATACATATTGCTACATGTTAGTACCCAAAGGGAGTGAGAGTTGGGTATGGCAGGACAAGTTAGTAAAATTAATGCAAGTGAGATGCGATCTCTGAGAAGTATGCTAGGCATGACACTGAATGTGGTGATACTGGTAGATTATAAAAAACGTATTGTTTTCTTATTATAAAATTTAGAATTAAGCATCACACGTAATGAAACGTACCATTAAATTTAAATATGTATACACAAAAGACTTGGCTACCTAGATAATCTACCTAAATAAAGAAAATTAAAGAACAGCGCCGTGCAATTTCTTTTGGACTACAATTTCAAAATGAGGTGCACGCTCGTTGGAGGAAACTAAACAGAAAAGCACTCGGTACAGCAGGGGGAAAATGTCTGAAATAACTACGTACATTAGAGCACAAAAACGCCATCTTGTGCTTTGTAGATGCACTAACGTAATTGTAAGACTATTAAATCATATGCTTTTTATTTATAACCCGAGTAACCTAGATCGAGAGGATTTTTTTATCACATAATTTTGTATAAATATAACAAAAATAAAACAGATCGCTATCTGTACATGGAAGATATTTGAGACAAACTATGCTTGGGTAAATTTTGTCTGTTTATCTGTGCGTTTGTGCACGCTCAGAAAAGGCTTAACCGATTTGGGTGCGGTTTTCACTAATGTAATGTGGTGAGCTTCACTTAACATTTAGTGTTTGTTTTTTTAAAGATAAAAATTTAAAGAACCATGTCAAACATTTGTTCGATATAATGTTATAAAATAGCTGTTCAGTTGAACAGGTTGCACTTTTAGATATATATGTTATTAGTTATATTACGATCTTTAAAATGATCATGATTGGAAGTTCATATAGTAAGTTGAAAACATGACAGTTCCGGAGATTTAGCAAGCATCATGAAATATTCATAGCACGCGTATTTCAGAGACGCACGGCGCTCCCTGGTAATGGTAACAGCTACATTTGGTAACGCATTATTTACACGTACATAGACGATTTTAGAAACTATGTATGTATTCTTATATATGTATAAGTATCTTAATATGTTTGGTTAGGTTAGTACCTTATTTTGTAGGATGGGCGGCGTTAGACAGACGGCCGGTCGTAAAAACTGTAGCCAGAACCTATACAGTATGAACTACAGTCACAGTTTAGGCAATCATATCTGATTGTGTAACTGTGCTACGGCCAGCGACGGGCACAGCTAGTGTTTAATATAGTTCCGTTCCTAATTTCTGTAGCCTAAATGTCTCGTATTCTCCGGAGTGTCATAGCTAAAATGATGATGCGAGGAATTATGACAATCATACAGTCAGTGTTTTTTTTTAATCAATTAAAATAGTAATAGATGCACGATTATGCGAGTTGGAAAATTAAAACAATAAAATTGTGTATACAGTGAAAAGAAACAAAACAAAAGTAAACAAGCGATATAATTGAAGTTTACGTCCGAATTGGCCACAGGCGTGTAATTTCCTTTATTCATAGTCGCTAGAATAAATTTTAAACGAGTTGCGAGTCGGTTTAATTTCCTTTAATTTCGCACAGCGTGCGACAATAAACGTAAAGTTGGCAATTATTGTAGTGAATTTCATCTCTCGCTGTAGCCGACCGTGCATACGCCGTAGAGTGCAGTCTCTTGAAAAATTCACATGTGCCTTACTGCGGCCCCGGGTACGCTTATGTTGCATCGGGTGAGTCGGTTTTATTTGCACATATCCTTTGCAATACGTCTAGTAATACATAAGTAAACGTTACCTTGCCTTAGTAGAATGTATTTTTGGGTCACCGTGCGACTCTTGTTAGTTATTACCCCAATTCGCTTATACGTGTCACCGAATGATTGTGAAATGCGTCAGTTTACAATGTGACTAGAACTATTATAAAATGTTAGTAAATGGTGAGTAACAATTCCAGTCGAGCTGGCTGCGGTCATTCAGGTTTTTTGTTTTTATTAAATTAACTATCACGTGCTTACATTGCAAAACTTTTTTAGTACATCGTACTTCACGATTCAAAATCGACTAGTTACTGTGATATTTTGAACTTTAAGTACATTGCTATACTTTCATAATTATACGTACATACATACATCTCAGGTAACTCATTCTTCAGTAGAAACGGCGGAGCGTTGTCAAATTAAATATCATACAGCCCCATAAAACATTCACACGGCATCAGGCTATGTATACATTATTCTGATGTAATAGGAACCTCCGCAGTAAATATATTCATGAAAAATTACTATGTGAGGGCGCGCTTGTCTTCAAAATATTAAGTTTGTTGGGCTTGCTTGATTCAATTACGTGTTACTTTGCGTATTCCTTATTAAAATAATGTATGACTTGTTTGTACGTGCGGAAATTTGTTAATTAGAGTTGCCTTTGTTGGAGATTGTCTAGATAGAGATACACTAGCTAAGTCCCGCGGCTTCGTTTGCGTGAAATAATCACTTGAAGTAGTATTCACTTTTTGTGAGGTTTGCCTATCTCTATATTGTATTATTTGTATCAAATCTTCCTATTTATATGTGACTGTGAGGTAATAATATGCTAATTTAAAACAACCTTTACTTTTTTTATGAACGTGTTTGAACCCTTCTGTTCCGTCCTTTCAAAATTCGTATGTTTTCTTGTCAAATTGAAAAGGAACGTCTCATTTGATTCGCCAAAAATTTACTTAATTCGGACTTTTACAAATCAATTTCGTCTTCCAAAATTAAAGTTAAAAATAAAATTTAAGTTATAATGAAAGTAACTTACCATTTCGTCAGTATAGTCTCCAATAACAGGGTTGTTATTGATGTACCATCTGTACACTTGGGCGGGCGGATTGGCGTCCACGGAGCAACTGATCCTGGCCTCACTTCCTTCTGGTATTCTGCCTTGCACAGTTTCTGATTTAAGTGTGACGGTCACTTTTGGTGCATATTTCACCTAAAAGAAACACGCAAGGTATGAAATAAAATTATTACGATTACAAAAATACGGTAGCGAAGGACACTAGAAGTGGAAAAGTAAATGAGTAGCTTCAAATTCCTCCCATACCATTTTTATAACTGGCATGACACAAACGTACGCTTTTAAGCAGCTACGAGACAACGAGAATGTTGATTGGCGATGGTAATCATTTAACATCAGATTACCAGTTTATCCTTTCATGTTAGAAAAAAATCAGGTGTATACAAATATAATAAATTACAATATATATATACAACAAGTAGTTTTATTACAAACTCTTTTAAGCTTTCCACATTAGGGCTCACTTTATATTAAGTTACGAATCGCACAAATACTTCTGCTTCACGCCTATCTTCTGTGAGGTCAACAGATTTTATTATTGCGGCCTCTACCACTATCATTTTGAAGATATATTTAGATATTGTTTCATTGTAATGTCCTCAAAAAGTAAAAAAAAAGTAAACTTTGGATATGTTTTTTCACGTTTTTCATTTATCCAATAACTAATAAGACAAACATGAAAGAAGACCAAAGAATATTTTAGAAAAATAGCAAGTTTGCTGAGTCACAACTTAACTACAATTTACCTCAATATGCACAGTGGCCATCCTGTAAGCTCTGTCAGCAGTGTTCTGCGCTTGACAAGTTATTGTCTGATTGTGGTGTATCTTATTAGGCACTAACCGCAGCACCGACCTACAACAATTCATACATTACTCCATCTGTTCAACACATCTGTTAACCGCGACTTAATTATTGTAATTTGGTTAGTTGATTAATTATTTTTTTAAGCTATTAGTTCGTTTCAGGCAACATTTAGTAACTAAATGAAATGTACAAATATTCGTTTAATCAAAATCGCAAATCTTTTGAAGTTGTTTACCGATCGTTTTTAAAATTTTACACAAGTCTTAATATATGAACTGATTAGACGCAAGAAAATAAATAACTGTAACTTACCTCGTTTTGAACCTCAGTTCATCAGGCATCAGCTCCACTTTATTGTCCACGTTCTTTTTTATAACGACCTGACTTCCGTCTACCCAAGTTATCTGCACAGGGTAATTTATTATTAATATTATTTTACAAGAAAAACATACATAACACATACATAATAGATAATCTCGATTTTTTAATAGAAAAGCAAGTAGCTACAAAAGCAATTTTAAATCGAAATCCAAAGAAAAATCTCACTTCAGCTGCTGGCTTTCCACCTTCTGAAACACACTCGATATCCACAGGTTGGTCCTCTGTGGCGTCAATGAAAGCCCCCTGTACGATACGAGGGGGATCCGGAGCGATCAACACCGTGAGCTGAGCGTAGCGCGATCGAATTGCCGGCTCGCCTGGAATATAAAGCTGATTGGATGCATCCGACGGATTATGCGGAATGTTGGAACCAAATGTTTGTATATTGCTTTTAGAATTTCCGACTTATTTTTTTCCTCGTTGTTTTTTTTTTCAATTGTCGATAGCATTCGTTGTTTTTGTTTAAATGACATTTAACGGGTTTAATGCTGCTTAATATATGACGATTTTGATTTGACATGATTTTTATATGGAATTCAATCAATCTGTATATCAATTAATTATTAAAAATACATATAACTTGTTTTGTACAAGTGTACGTCATTAAACTTTTCGTAATCGATTCCAATTCGAAATATCTATGTATGTTTAAATGTTGTTACATATAAAACTACTTCGTATGAGCTAAATTTAGATTTCCTATCCACATTTTCTATTAAGATATTACTAATATTAATGCCTAAGGGGCTCCATGTCAGTATATAAATTACTTCAATAGGCAGCAATGAAAACTTTACAAAACAAAATAACTTGAAACCAAATATTAATATGAAGTAGTATATCTAGACTTTTTAATAATAGTGAGCACGTCGTCAAATACCTCATATTCAACTATAAAATTCAAGTTAACGTCGCCGTATTGATTTTACCCGTGGGAACAAACTTACCGTTCAGGCCCGAGCTAACTTGGCACTGATATTTGCCGTCATCCTCCAGAGTCAAGTCCCTGATATCTAGAGAATAGTCACCTGCAACCAAATGAACATATTGATTGTCGATAGTAAATTATGTAGTATATCATAGTTTAACATTATAATTATACAAATAACTAAGCATTCACACCCGCAAATCAGAGGGATAGGCAGAGTTTCCATTTGGCGTGATCGTGGCACACCTCTCTCAGTCAGCAATCTGATCGATATATAAACTTCTGGGACGTTAAATATAAAAACGGATTGGGTTTGACTTCACTCATCTAAGTCCATGTTTTGTTTGTAGCTATTTTTTTCTGAGAATTGAATTTATTTTCCTGTTACTTTAGACTGATAATATAACCCGGTGTCTAAGGTAGAACTCCTATACATTAGAGTTTCAATTAGGATTCGGGTGGCGGGCGAATTATTTATTCGAGATGATGCAAAACGTGACCCGACTGTACACGGCGGCATAAGACCGAGGGCGACCGTGTTATTAGTTCGCGAAATCACCAAATTACCCATTATATTGATTTGTTGAGGGTCTGGAGGTGATTCGTATACGTTAATTTACGGAGGACACAAAGGTCATCACAATATAATATTGAATTCTTTTTTGTTTCATGTTAGTACATACATATACATATACATAGTTACGTAATATACCTAAAGTTAATCATAAAACGCGTCTTACAGCTACTTTCATAATGTATGCGAGCACTATGGCCTAGTACACAATGAGCGGCTAGTTACTACCGCAACAAGCAATTGCAACTGCAGTTAATAACGCCACGCCATCTATAGCAAGCAACTGCAATCCATACAGTGCGTATAGCAACCGCGTTACTGGACTAGCCTTCATATTTTTACGGGTTACGGGTTGTATTCAGGCGGTGAAAAGTGAAAAGAAACTGTAGTATAGAAAATAGCTGAAACTTGTCAAGATTAATATTTTAGCTCATACCATTACAACCGTTACAGCAGTGACTAAAGCTTTTCCCTTAGAGGTCAACTTTTAAATACAATGCTTTTTTATTTCCATTTACTCTCCCTTAAAGTCTCCTTTTAAGCCGTGATGTAAGTTTTCAATGTAAAACCGATGATAAATAGATCAGCGATGAATAAACTTCAGCGGCCTTGAAAGTGTTTCAGATACCCGATGCGTCAAGCAATCATCATATCCCGAACCAACGTCGGGGCGATGACCTGGCAATGCCAAAAAACCTAATAATAACATTCCGTTTCGTACAAAAGCTTGCGTTGCGAATTGAAGAAAATAAATGCCTTGATTATTCTATTAACGTTTTGGGAATTGTGGCTTAATTTGTTAGAATGTAATGCCTTCAACTAATATTACTCTGTAGGGAATAGAATAATCATTTGTTTAATTCTTAACATGTAACATATAAATATATTGTACGTAATAAAGTTTATTGCTTGAAAATTATTCATCCCTGTATAATTTAATGAGGGGAACACTTCTTTAGCCGTGTTAGACGATATTTGGTAGTGGAGTCTTATAGGTTCTGGTGAACAATACGCGTGAACAACATCTTTATTTGAATTTGGAATACTTTCGACAAACTTTTTTTCATTTATTATTCTTGTACTCAATTTCCAAATTTATTGTAAAGATACAAGAGTTTATTTTGTTTAACACTTATTTGTCTATTGTTGCCGCGCCTTCCCACTTGTAGTTTTATAACAATAGCCTATTGCTTAGTAATTAAATTAATGCGGAATTATTTTATACAGTAAAAGTTATTAAAAATTAATTCTGTCGAGGTTCTTAATAATGATCGATTAAACTGCTATTAAATAAACACCCAAAGGATTTAAATCGCCTTTATCGACATTTTCAACGACTACTACTAGGTGGCGTTATTCTCAATCTTAAAATGAAATTATTTTTTCTTATCCTAATAGACCTTATCAGGACTAAAGGAAAGTTATGAAAAATGTACTATCACAATCCTTTATATGACTGTAAGCTTTCAAGTTTTTAGAAGTTAGTAATAAATTACATTGTAAGCTACCGTTACACAGATACAGATCAAGCTAATAAAATCGTATTATAAAGTATTTATTGTGTGATACTGAATGATAGGAACAGAAACATTGTAAGAGACAAGTGGGTAGGAGAAAATGCTTCAGTGGTTCGAGTACCTTGGCCGGATGAATGCACGAAGAATGAAAAGACAAATTTTATTACGAAAGTGAAGGGCCGGGCTTGTAAAGTATGTCTAAGGCGAACTTATACCGACGAGATTGCTAAAATACTGAAGAAAAAAGTAATTAAGAGAACCCGTAACAGATGAGATTTGCTAAGATTTATTGTATAACTAATAAACCAGCGCTTGACCACAATCCAAGCTGATATGAAATGGCGACGTGGTCGAAAGATACTAGTAGCACCTTATTCATTTCTCCCTTGATGGAATCCAAACGATTATTAGACGGAAACACTGATGCTGGCACCTTGTTCTAATCCTTCGCCGTGCAGAGATAGATGGATACAGAAAAAGCGAAAGAAGGGCGCCACAATCACGCCATATGTGTATCCGTAACCTCTGCCTACCGTATTATGCTATACTATTTATATTAGTAATGTGTATAGAAAAGGTCTAATACCAAAATCTACAAAAACAGGTGTCTAACCGTAATACCCGAAGTCCTAAAAATAAAACAAGCTCTGCGTAACATGATTTACCTAAATTTTTTCATTACTCTTTGCTTCGTTGTGCCAAATATCGCGGCACGAAGCAGAACAGTTGTGGTGGACTATTTGTTTACGCTCCTCCCACGGCCAAGTTACGTAATTTTAGTGATATTTATAAAGTGCAAATGATGATTTAAATCTGAGTTCATTCAACTAAATATGATTTAATATCATCGTGAAGTACGTCAGGTTCAATTCCACTGACCGCGTGATGTTCCGAAATAAATGTATGAAGATATAAATAAAAAAGTTTTATTGGTAATAAAATAAAAATACTTCTTCATCTAATTTAATGGAATAGGCATAAATCACTTATCTTGCGATATGTAAATCTATCTCATTTCTTCTTGTGCACTCATCGTTTCGTCTTAAGAGTGAGGTGTGAGAGATCCTTTTCTAATAAGGATAGGAAGGGGAAGAGTATTTGATCCTATCCATCCTCACCCCCATTCTCTTCCTAAAGAAAAAATTACTCTGTTTATCCCCTCCTCTGTCCCTTAAACATTGGCAACAGATCTACAACTCACATGTTGCAGATGACTATGGGTAGCGATGACTTAATACCGGGTGAGTCGCGTGCTCGTTTGCCTCTATCTTCGTTTAAAAAATTCTATGCAAACGAAGTCAGGGGAAGCAACTATAGACAAATATTTACCTTCTTCGTCGCTCCCGATCATGGAGTACCTCTCATAACCGCTCAAGTTGCGCTGGGTGCCCAGACCGAAGTCGTCTTTCGTCCACTGGAGAGTGCCGATTTTGTTCTCCACTCTGCAGGGCAGCGTCACCCTCGACCCCACTATCGCGCTCTGTTGACAAGTAAGATAAACTTCATCACAATAATAAACAGCTAAAATTAAAAAAAGAACGAACGAATCAGTGGTAGCTAAGCATAGATTTTAATTAAAAAATATGTCTATATATAAACGGCGATGTGTGTATGTATGTTCCCTATAGACTCCGAATTGACTAGACCGATTTCGATGTATTTCGGAAATGTTCAGATTGGCCTAGCGGATCAAACTATGTATTTTGGTAGCGATCGGACCAACATAGTAATACCCCCGCGAAGCCGGGGCGGATAACTAGTTTTTTTTATAAAATAAGATAGCTAACTCGGTAAAGGGGTCAATATCCGCAACAATAAACTCTAATCCAATTCTTGAAAACTCTTGTTTACTAAGAATTTCTTATTAGTCGCCTCCTACAACAGATAATACCTTAGCATTATTCTAAAAGAGCTTTAAAAGTCTGATTTAAAGTGAATAGGTATTTTGTGTAACTACGAAAAGGCTAGGTAAGTGAACTACGCTAAGAAGTGAAGAGGAGGCTTCTTAGTTACGAGGAACTCTAGTGGCAAGTTTATCAAGATCTATTCACTTGAATTCAATTATCTCATGTATTGTAAAAAAAACAAGAAATCAATGGCCTCTTATTCAAATCTAGTGATCCTCCCCGGCTTGATCCGATCGCTACCAAACTCAGACCAAACAGGGACACCCGTTGGGTCAATCTCAATGTTTTCTGAAAATTTCATCGAAATCGGTCCAGCGGTTTCGGAGTATGTAGGAATCTTGCATACACACATCACCTTTTATATATAGATAAGATAAATTAATACATACTAGAGTTTTAAATTTATCTTTGTGTTTAATAAATAAAATGTTAATTATCAATTTTAAAAGCATACTTTCCCGAAGTCCAGCATTTTAAAACAGAACCAGATTTCGCATAATGAATGAACATAATTTTATAAATTAATAGGTCTACATTTTATAAAGAAACTGGTAAATATTTTCCTTTATTGAATTTTCGATTAAAACAAAAAATGTTGTTTGGTAATTCGTTATTTAAATCGGTTTATTTATGATTTCATTTTCGATAGCATCACGATGGTAGGCCGGAGCGTCAGCTAGACGTCGCCTATGGAAATCCACTAATTTATTATTCGAATTAAAACACCAGATTCTCCAAGCCATAAGCTTTTCATACAATTTTAACATTTCATAAAACGAACACCCATAAACCATTTAAAAATGGATATATAACCTCAATTTGGTTAAGATATAAAACCTTCCTCTGTTTCGCTCTGTAATATAAAAAAGTTCATCGAAACTGTTTCAAATAACCTATAACACCTACAAGACATCACTTCAAAAAAATAAGACAGCAATCTTTGTCTTTCTCGCTCTTATTATCTTAATATATACATATATAACAAAAAGAATCGTTATTATTTCCGCTAAGTTGTATACGTCCAATTGACTTGAAAATTGCACTCGTATTAAGAAGCGATGACAATATATTCTTCACAACTTAATTTTTTCATAGTGTCAACGCCATCTATATGCAAATTTAAATAACAATATAAATAGTATAGGAAAACATTTAGCATGTATCCATGAATGTAGAAGATACTAGACCTCTTTAAAAGGCATCAATAATTTCTACTAGCCAGTCTTGGTACCGGCGTAAATATTTTTATCATATAATGAACCACGTTAAAGCAGTTCCCAAAGGAAATATTTAACGCATGTTAGTTTTCCCACAGCAAATAAAACCTCTATGTCTCATCCACGAGTTTATAAACACGCACTAATAATACATTGATAGTTGATTATTAATATCAAAATATCCGCGTATTCTCATAACTTGGACCAAGCGGCACACAGCAGTTTGATAGCACCAGCAAGGCCGTTAACTTTTATTTACTACATGGAAATCTAATGCGTCCGTCGGACTTATGCGCGCGCGTATATCAACATCTCGCTAATATTGAATATAAATATTCATAAGACAGTATCAGAAGCACGTTTGACACGTAGCTACTAGGATATTTAAACGCCAAGACATTTTTAAGTAACAAATATATACTGATAAATAAAATTGAAGTGTATGTATGTAATATCAAAATAACATTTCCATACTCAATACACATGATGTATATACGGTACTTATAACTAAAATGCATCTTTTTAATTTTTTGTCTGTCTGTCTGTTTATTCCATGTAATCTCCGAAACGACTGAATGGATTCGGATGGGACTTTTAAGGGAAGATAGCTAATATTGTAAGGATTCAGATAGGCTAGTTTCCACGCAAAAAGTGAAAAACCTTCGGAATTGTGACGATTTTAGGTAGAGGTGGTGGTGGTAATATAAAAATAAATAAAATTAAATTGTTTGTTGTAATCAAAATATAATTTTGATCTAGATGTTTTCCGTTTTATTTTGTACGGTAAAACAATTATTGTAAAAAATACGAATATATACTTTTATGCTACGAAGTGATTAACATGTTTTATTTGATTCCACGTGGACGAAGTCGCGGGCAACAGCTAGTATATATATAAACCTTGTCTCTGCGTCTTAAATATCCCAGTATTAACTTAACTTGGCGAAGAGGGAACACCCGTTATGATAACCACGAATGCGTTTTCCTCCTGTTTTCCTTTTCCAGATCCAGTCCTCAACAGTTGTAGAGTCCGCAACATCAACGTCAGTTACATGAATGGGCCGGCTCGACCGTTGGAATACCAGGCGTGAAATGGAGTATTCTGCTTTTAACGTAGTGAGTGATGTCCCTGAGGCATAATTCTAGCCCCAGGAAGGTAACCATTTACTGTTTATCCTCTCTTCTGTCAATTAAAAAGCAACGCATCTACAACTCATTAGTTTGTTGGTAACGGTCACTTGATACTGGGTGTATCGCTAACTCGTATGCCACCTTCTACAATATAGAAAAGTTACTTATTTTATAAATAAACTAGTAAACCTTCCACATTCCAAGCAGACTTGTAGATGAGCCAAGCTTTTGAGTTGAAAAGAGTAGGTATGGCATAAGGTGGTTCCTGATTCGATCGCGGTTACTACTCCGGTCTGGGAGACTGAGTTACTCACGAAAATTTCAACAAAAAATTAAACCTTAGTCTTCGCTGTGAATGGATGATAAATGGATTGACAACAATGCAAAATAATACTGTAAGATAACGTCTAAATGACATTATTAAAATTCAATATAAGTCTAGAAAAAGCGGGCGGTTAGTTGTAATTAAGAAAGTAAATACTAACCTGATCTTGGGGCTCCATTGCGAAACGTTGTTCCTGGTAAGCATTACCACAGACAAAAAGGGCGGCGAGAGACAGCAACCAAATCCCGACATCCGGTCGCCGTGGCCATTTCTGTTTCCGGCGCGTATCCCCCGCCTCAGCGACGGCTCGTCTATTTTCGTATCTCGAATCATCCCCGCGCACGCGCACTATATACGGCATTCCATTTTCAAAACGTTTGATTTTCGCCGCCATGTCGGCTTATATCTTTGTCTCATGTTGGTGTAAAGGCCAATTGTTTTGTCTCATTTGTCGTGATTGATTTTAGGACATGATCTGGAACAAAAGAAAGAAATAATTGACTGAATGAATTTAATATAACTTGTATGTGCTACTTCTTAGTATAACTTATAAGTAACCTTTATTAAACGACATGAAAACGGTTGTTCACAACCTGGAACGCTATCACATCCGTGTTTAATGTAGACATTATATTTAAACCAACAATTATAACTTTAATATACGCCCACAATTAACGTATAAATAATTTTAAACTACCTCTCATAAATCCAATCAAATCCACATAATTTGAAATTTAATTAAAATAACAGCATGAAAAAATAAATATTAACTCAACCGTATTATATTTTGAAGTATTCATAATTATGTTTTGCCACTGCAGTCGGCCCACGTTTGTCTGCAGTAACGCCGGCTACCCTTTATAAATTTGAACAAGTGTCATCCTGCTCACTTTGTACATTAATAGCCGTATAATTTATCACAGAAGGATGCGTCTCTCTGATCACCGGATGATGTTTATAACTCAGAGCAATCGGTACTAGGTTATCGCTTAATGATTTTCTTCTGAAATGTATTTTTTGTATGTTAGGGGAATAAGGTGTTGCCTATATAATAAGAGAAAGGTAGATTTTAATAGTAAAAGTTAGAACAACGCAAAGTTAACATTTAGAAAAAAATAATGTAATATAATATATATGTCACCGACCGATTGTTAGGGCCGACCGTTTAGAATTTGCCTAGCCCAATTATAAAGTGTCTGCTCTGACAATTGGTCGACGACATATGCAAGTCGACCTTAAAACATACAACATACCTAAACTGTTCATAAATACCTACTCCTACTAGAGCACGATTGCAAGATCAAGCTTACCATTACAAAATATCGCAAATAAATCAACCACGCGCTGCAGGTGGTAGTCAATAAGCGAACGATTGCGAGCGAGGTTTTACTACGTAAATATTTTAGAGGTGTTTTAATTATTCATGAAATTGTAGTACGCAATTATAATTAGCTGTCGGACTGGTTTATTAAAACAGTCTGTGAGGGCAATCAACATAATGAAATTCTCAATAACTCCTCTGGAAATATAATATATAATTTAAATGCATATAATTTAAATAATAGACAGAGCAAGAGATAAACAGAATCAAATATACTTTCTTTTCCTATCTCTGCATACCCTCTTCGTTAAATCCGGTCTTTATTAGAAAAGGATTAGGATTATGCCTCCGGCAATTTACTCATCAGACGAAACGGATATACTTCTACTTGTCATCTGTGAGGTCGTTGTATTTCACCGGTCGAGCGGCGCATTTGTGCAACAGATGTTACGGGCTTTTGTTGATAGTCGAGCTATTGTTAAAATTAACTATACCGCTGCTTAGTTAAATTTCGAAGTTGTTTTATTCAAGAATTATTTTATTATTTTGCTTCCAAAATATCCACAAAATTGCCTGGTTACAATAAATGGGCATGAGCCATAGCAAACAAGTCCACAAAGGCTAGTATTATAAAATGCAAACGAGTACGTTATTAGCATAATTCTTCACACAAAGCCGTTTTATTACGCGCCGTGCTACTTAATTCAATGTTTAGCTACAATTATCCGCCGGTTATTTCTACAGTACTGTTCCATAATAAACATCTTAATTGCGTTAGGGCGTTTATGACATTTTTATAAAACTAGCTGACCCGGCAAACTTCGTCTCGACATAGAATTAATAATTGTTGTGTTATTAGATGTATTACTTTTTTTAATTTAAAGCATATTGAAGTTGAGCACAGTGACCAAGGGGCGCGCGGGAGTACGAACAGTCCCGAGATCGGCCTGACATTCGCGCTTGATTTTCTTACGTTGCGCATTGTGACAACTCCCAAGATTTTCATTTATATTTGTATCTGTAACATTTTTTCGCACTAACAAATAACTACAGTCAGTCAGTGACCATGGCGCACGCAACTGTGTCGAAATATCGGGAGCTCAAAAAGGCTAATCGTGGTAAGAATCCCACTCTTACCTTTAATAGTAATAGGTGTATTAATACGCAGTACCTGCGTACTGTTAAAATTATATAGTATTCCTTTCTCAATCAATAAACAATAACAAATTTATCTTTGAATTACAATATCGTTTTAAAATAAATCGAAAATAATTCAGTGGAAACGCAGATGCTAAGTAGATAATACTAATGTGTCCCGCACATGCTCCGGCCATGTGGTGACAGTGTTAATCTCGGTACACAGATATACAAGCGCTGGAAGTGGTCTTTAAAAACATGCGACAAACGGAAATATTTCAAGTTCTTTTAAAATACTGGCGTAACAGCATTAATATATAAACCAGTGAATTAAAGTTCAATAAATAAATACACAAATCAGTAGCTAGGTATCAAAATCTATTTTGGTGGTCAGGATATGAGAACAAACTTAATAAATTGTTTTTTTTTTGTTTTTAGCCCTTACTTAATAACTGTGCAAATTTCCAAATAAATCAGACATCTTGAAGTCGGTCGAAGTCCTGATACCTTTATGTTGATAGATAATTAATTTAATATAAGTGTAGGTCAAAGTAGTAAAATAATATTGAAAAGAGAGTCCGTATGTAAGACAGTATTGTTATGCGAATAAATTATTGCCAGCGTGATTTCAAGTTAATTCGAATTAAGTTCCTTTAAGAATTTAATCCGAATTATGTTCCTCTTTTTACAAGGACTGTCAAAGGACGACGGCGATTACTTCATAAACAGGATAGTAAGAGTTCGTATTAGTTGTATAGGATGTCGAGCAAAATCGGGTAGCCTATACAACAAGTAAGAGGAGGAAAACAATTTTTAAACTTTTTCTTACATAAGTGCTTGTATTAAAAACTATACACTTATATAGCATCTTGATACAATTGAAATTAAAATGTTTGAATTAACCCGAGTCGCTTCTAGAAGCGTTCGCTCCGAGTTTCTACCTACCATATCGCCGGCGCATGTGGTGGACAAATATTATTTTAACGCCTACTTTTTTATAATTATGTGTACTTCGGTTAATTGTCGCGGTCTGCGGCCAAGATGGTTGCCAGTTCCCATGAATTGGTAGCTTGTTTTCTGCTTTTATTGAAAAAACATTACCAGTCAGTTACAAGGGTCTTCAAATAGTGGAATTTCATTGATAATATTTTCCTCAACAAATTAATATACTTTCGTAATTAAAGCTCTCATATTTTTCTATAGAGTTCAAGACATGAAGCGGGCACTTTATATTAACAAGTTATTAATAAAATAACAATTGGAATAAAAAACATGATTTCCAATCCTTAGCTATGCCTAGTTAAAAAATAAATCACTAAATATTGTAAAATAAAGTCTTCTCGTCACATTGTATGTACGTTTGTTTGTACACTGAACGAATTTTAAGACGGGTTTGATCATTGTAAGGAGTATTGGGAATTATATAGATTAGTGTAAAGAGTAGGTATAGTTTGAAGAAAAGTTGCGTGTGTATAGTTGACAAGCTGTGCCCTGCTTTATTACCCGCCGCGCCGTTCGTTGTACGCTCCTAAGGCTCGTAGCATTATGTTAATTAGCCTCTTAATTTATTATTGGTTGTCAATTTACTCAAATCCGCCAGGTAATACTTGGGATTGCCAGTTCAAACAATCTCTTCCGCTTTAGTATATTGATGTAGTATAGAGTCAGGTTTTATGCAAATCGGCTATAACATGATAATGATCAGGCTGGTGCATTTAGACTGAAAAAAATGACATAAATGCTCTGCATCTCGTGCGTAGCCGGCGTGGATCGCTAGATATTGTTATATGCCTAGCAACTATTAATATTAACAAAATACCTGAATGACTATATGTATTATTTTAGATAGATAGGTTTTATTTAGACGTCACTTGAGCTGTCACTCCGGGGAAGAACACGAATCTGAACATCTCACTCTTCAAAATCGGTCAAGTCGCTATCGGAATTAACGATATAATAATTCGGACATGGATTACATACAAACATATGACACATATGCCCGCGAAAAACATTACTACCCTCCTTTTGAGTCAGTCAGGCAAAAAGAATTGCGATACACTTTTGTCTACATTGTATTTATTCGAGTAGATACATTTTACGTAAGTATTATCTATTTTAATGCCGCTAATGGCATAGAAAATTGTTAATGCGATTGTCGAGTATGCTCAGTATGCCAGGCTGTATTAGAGATATGTGTGACGTGAGAACAATGTGACTAGAATCGAGAAAATAGTGATTTTATTGCTAGATAAATAATTTTTTTAAATAAGTAGTTAGGGGAGGATTTGTGTAACTTTGGCTACATTACCACATTTAACGTTAGTCGTTAGACGTGGTATTATATTTATTTTGATAATAGGATTGTAAGTCTGTGTAAAGTTCAAATGGTACTATTTTTATATTCATTTACAACGTCATCAGGCGACAAGTAATTATAAAACATTAGAGCCCCACACACGCAGCCACGCAGACAAACAATAGCACGCGTACATTACGCAACTCAATTAAACTGTTGTGGGCACCATAAAATTCTGGCTCATCATTATTCGTGGTCCGTGAAGTCCATTAAAGGATTGCTTTTAATTATCATTTTAATTATTCGTGGGAGAGATAAAAAACTATTAATGATTAATGACTCGTGAGCCTATCAATTATGTAGGCACGCCCACGATTACACGCGCTAAACTTTTGTTCTTGAGTGTACTTAAAATGTCATTTTTTATTTTCAACGATTACATCATTAGTCCGCTTCACGCTTTTAAGCGTTTCGGGTCTTCGTAACAAAAGATAAGAACACGCTGTCTGCCAAATAATTATGAAGTGGATATATCACCTAATTATTGTGAACTTCGTTAGTTTATAATCATACCAGGCATATTATAAGCTATCAGGAAATTGTGAACTCATCGAATGAAGAATTAGCGAAACACTTTATCTTTCTAGGTCAGTCGGATAAAAATATAATATAATAAAACAATTGAAAATAAGACCCCATTGTACAACCCCATTGTGACTAATAAATATTTCCCATAAACTTGTTATAAAACCCTGTTCACACTTACGCACCAACAGGGAGTTAATTGTACCCTTTTCTTTGCCATTTAAATTGTTCGCCTATAAATCAACAATACTCGGCGGGGGGTCGTCACTAACCGACCATTTGAGGTCGAATATTCATTGGCGTAATTATTTCAACGCCAATAATTATTCATGAAGTCGTACTACGTAAGAATTCCGGATTTGTTGCTACATTTAATATACGAAATATAATGTAATGAATAAAATGAAATGAATGCGGCTTGGTTTGGCTAACATTGCACCCGCAACTTAAGTTTATAAGAAGAAACTTTTTTTTATAGAAGGAGGTGGCAATGACGCAAGTTTACACTACATTAAGGGACCGCTACCCGTGGGCATTCAAGCTTATGAGTTGCAGATGGATTACATCATTCATAGACAAGGAAAGGATATTTCCTTTTTCTTTCCATTCCCTCCTCCGTGTAAACATCTTTCTCTTCCCATTCTTTCCTTATTAGTAAAATATAAGAGGGGGAAATGGTAGATTTAGGCGCTAGAGGCCTATCAGATGAAATGCAGAAGTACTATTTCTACGTCACACCTTCTGTGAGGTCGTGCATAGATTTTGTTGTAGGATCTACCACTGTGAGCCATAAACGTACGTCATGTATACTTGTTTCAGTTTTAGATAATTGCAATATCTCGTAGCGTGACGCAGCATCCCATCTAATATTCTCAAGAACGTCCAAACATAGTTATAAAGCTTTTCATTTTGCCCAGACATTGCGCGGAGCCGGTAAATGCATTTGTTGTGCGCGATTCGCAATCCATCATTGTCCGTCTCGGCCAGTCCCGCTGAGCAACGAGTGTTGTTAGTCGCCTTCAACCGTGCACTGTTGACCATACAAAACTTTGTTGCGATATAACTCAGTACAAAATACATCATAACAATCTCACACTCATACTAAACTATATATTTACGATCTCTTGTGACAGGGGCCTTATGCCCTAAAATTTGGACGAGAGCTAGATAAGGCAATAGAGCAACGCAGCAACAACGGTCATTGCAGAAATATATTTTGTGTATACCAATATTATAAAGACAAAAGTCATAGAAAAGATATAATTCCCATGAATCCTGGAGCCGCCACCTTTATCCAAGGACATGTATAGCAATCATTTCCGTACGTCAAAAGATAAAGCTTTTATTCTATTCCCCAATGTCCCTAACATAAAACTAATTACAATAATCATACCAACATAACTTCTTTACTATTTTATTAACGAAAAGACTTAACAAAAAACTTACCAAGAGTTGTAAAACAAATTTCTTGACACATAAAAATTAATATTTACAATCACCTACAGAGCAAATGTAATTTTAGGAAACATTACACAATGAAGTACCCCATTGCGACATCACTCGTTATATTAATTATCGTAATTTTAAAAAGACCGATACAATTTGTACGGAACGCCCACGCAATTTTTCTAACACACGACACCGATTGCGTGTGGTCCCATTAAAAAATATCAAATGTCACTGTACACAACGCCCCCGTGGCTCATAGCCGGAGCTCAGTATAGTACGCATTAGTGTGCGACAGAACATTGTACGGTGGTTATTAGTACGAGGAAACAATGAAAGATACTAAAATTAAGCTTTGTATACAAATCTTTTTTTTTATATATGCAAGTTGTGGATATTGGAGTAAAAGACCTTTGTGCAGACAAATTGAAGGGGATACATTCAGGAGAAGAGTAAATAGGCTATAGCGAACCATCTCATCGCCACCTAACACAACGTTGGATTGCAATCAAGCAAAATTACGCGCGCACAATAATGTAGATTTTCATGGAATGTGACCCACCGGCTTTCACGATCCCTTCGTATTATTTTATACCACCGTGTTCACACTGCCGTAAACATTTACGTAAAACATGTTATTATCTCTCTCTTTCTTTTCTGAAATGGAATGAAGATGACAATATGGTTTTTGTGTTTGTTTCGGCAGTATGAACTCATGGTTAGCTTTATTGATAAGCTTGTACACTGTACACGTCCTTGGCGGTGACATCATCGATCTCAGGCGACGTGTTATTGTGTACTGCTAGTAACGACAAAAAGTGAATAAGCGATGTGTATTTACCTTGGTCAAAAGTTCCTGTAGCTTAAAGTTAAAAATAAATATAAAGTAAAGTATTCCCTTTGCTCAATACAACTGTAAGCTTTTTACTTTACATTAAATAATTAATTTTAAATCAATCCAGGTGGTAAAAGACTGGAAGCGTTCGTTAATGTGTTTGTAATCTATTCCCGTACTGATACGCTATTGGTGGACCCCTCGAAAGTTCAACGTTCGTACACATTTAGAAGAGAATGGGAAACAAAAGTAAAACAAACTCGGAGGAACGCCGGGCGCCTATTCTAAGCTACCGTGCCGTGCGAGATATGTCTAATGACTTTAGAAACGTTAAGAGGAATACTATCTATAGTATTTCTGTCGATGTGATTTTCACAAGAATAAGAATATGCAGTAAAATAAAATAGTTTTATTGAACGTAGCACCAAATAGTAGTAAAATTAAGTGAAAACGAAATAGTATTTATTTATTGCACTACCGCGTCATAGTTTTTCTTATTTGACATTTTCTTAAATATTTCGAAATCTCATAGTATTCTAAGCTTTTTCAATATTTGTTAAGCAGTGATCACTGATTTCCATCTAGTACATCCCCTACTAAAACTGCCACCCATTTTTAGAACATAAGCTTTCCCTATTGTAACTTTCTCAACTATACTCACAATATTTTTTAAAGTGAAACCTTCTTTACCCGCGTCGGACGATTTTTGATAAGGATAAGACTCAAGGGTTCGTGTCACTGACATGTATGTGTCCGATAGATGGCGCTAGTAGTCCTACTGTAATTATCTTCATTTTCATATTCATCATCATCATCATCATCATCATCAGCCTATATCAGTCCACTGCTGGACATAGGCCTTCCCCAATGCCTTCCACAGTATGCGGTCTTCCGCGCACCGCATCCAGCGACTTCCTGCCGTCCTTATTAGGTCATCGGTCCATCTGGAAGGAGGGCGTCCCGCACTTCTGGTCCCCATCCATGGCCTCCATTCCAGGATTTTCCTCCCCCATCTGACGTCGCTCGCTCGACAGATATGACCAGCCCATTGCCACTTCAGCCTTTTGACTTTAAGAACTATGTCGTCTACCTTAGTTCTCCGTCGAATTTCTTCGTTCCGGATTCTATCGCTTAGAGAAACACCGAGGATAGTTCTCTTCATCGATCGCTGTGCGACTTTTAACTTATGGGCCAGCCCTACCGTCGGCGTCTCTCTCTGCGCCGTAGATCATTGCGGGGAGGACGCACTGGTTAAAGACTTTCGTCTTTAGGCATTGAGGTATTTGCGAGGTGAGGATGGAGCGGAAGTTCCCGAATGCTGCCCAGCCTAGTCGAATGCGTCTGTCGATCTCTTTGTTGAAGTTACCCCGGCCAAGCCGAATGGCCTGTCCGAGGTAGAAATAGTCTTTTACCTCTTCAATAACTGCATTCCCGATGGTAACTGGGCCAGGGATACGCTCGTTGAACATGACTTTCGTCTTATCGAGGTTCGTCTGTAGCCCCACGCATCGGGAAGCGGCATTGAGATCGTTGAGCATTCGACTGAGATCCTCCAGCGATTCAGCCATTAAGACCACGTCATCAGCAAACCGAAGGTACGAGATGTATTCGCCGTTGACGCAGATTCCTTGCATTTTCCAGTCATTTTCATATTGTTTAATTACAATTCGGATAAATCTCTTTAAATAGAAACCCATAAAAATAACTAAACTAAACTAAAACTAATTTAAGCATATTACTTTATTATTATTTTTTTATGACCTCACGAGCGCTGGCCGCGTGCTATTTTTAATTTTTCAACTTTCAATTTACAAATTATGAAACAAATTATACAATTAAATAAAAAAAATTCAAAAAATTGTTGACAGTTATTCCAAATCCTATTCGTAACTGAACAAAGTTATGAAAATTCTTTTACTACATTCATGATACGAGTGTAAGTTCAAGTGACAAAATATTCCGTTCCATACAAACATGCAGACCAAAATAATAAAAGCGTGTTGAAAACAGTCAATTTTGTAGAACATAAACAATACTTCTCCGAAGTCCAGTTCGTTATGTTCATAGGTTTTTTTCCTTATTTGTAGACGGAATGTGTTTGCCGACTGCAACGTCCGGCGAGCCGATATTTTACGGTTACCGAAACTATTCCGCAGAGACTCCAGCTAAAGTTGTATCGAAAAACTTGGACGTCGAGTTGTGAAAACGATTGACATTTTTCTTACAATAAATGATGATTTTTTGATAATTCTCCTGATAATCTAACCTCAGTATAGACGCAGCTATTTATTTTTTATATTCAACAAAACAAAATTCATTTCTATTGGTAAATGTGTAGTGTTGACTTAAGAAGGGGATATATGGAGTACCCGTAACCAACGAGTGTGTGGGCGTAGAAGGATCGCGCCAAAGGGAAATCCGAATCTCTGCCTTCCCCTGTGGGCTACGGGCGTGGGTGCCTATGCACGATCGTTAGGATATACGATAAGTGATTAATATCTTTTTTCCTGTAGATTCTAAACCTAGAAGACCATTACGGGCATATCGAAGAATTCGAAATGTACTGCATGCACGACATCCGTCTGACCCACGCGCCTCTTGGTTCTTATCTTTTTAATTAGAGCATTCGCTTTAATGGATAATGCCGTCATTGCAGAATTCGATTTCGACAGGATGTAAATGTAGTAAATTTATGGTTCGCATTAAGCGAGTCCACTTGAGTCGAATATGTTTTGCATGACTGAATTGCTTGCATGTTTGTAATTAACTAATATCTATAAAGATACTTCTACGTATTCATATGTGTACATGTATTTGTCTGTTCCATTGGGAGGATAGCCTCGGTCATTCAGGTTAATTCGTTTTATTAATAACTTTTTCTTTACTACTGTAAAGGGAAAGTGCCGAAAGGTTGTTGAAAGTCGGTCTTCGTTCCTATTGACGAATACTTATTTCGTGTCAATTATTGTATCGGTTTTTTATAATTTATCAAACTCATGCGTACTTCAAGTTCAGTATTTCCGTCTATTTACACAGCTACATTCATACGAAGAGTTTAAAGGCCTAAGATGCTTAACATGTGCTTACATCGCTTCATCGTTTAACATTAAATGATTTATTATACACTGGGATTATGATAAAGTTATTCGTAAATATGATTATATTTAAGACATGATTACGTTTTTGAATAAATTATTCTTAAGAATAAAAATCAACACGCTTTTCTTCAACATTAACAAATATTTATTATTTATTGCAATATATTTAAAATATTCTATCTCAAGGTAAGGTAACAGTGGCAAAGCCCGCAACAACATCTGTAGCACGAATGAGCCGGCTTGACGGGGAAATACCACAACCTCACAGAAGACAGGCGTGACGTAGAAGCTCTGCATTACACCTGATGTGAGGTCCCGGTGGCCAAATCCTTTTCCTCTTCATGTTCTTCTCTAATCGATAGATCGGAAAGAGAAGATAATTTGTCGGGAAAGGCAAGGAGCTCATCTTCAACTCATTAGCTTGTTGTTTGCCTATGGCTAGCTATCACTTAATATTGTCTGAACGGTTTGCTCGTTTGCCACCTTATCCTGTCAAAAAGTTTTTAGGTTATGATTGACAAGATTGCTGAACAATATTTCAAAAAGAATACGCGAGTTGAATAGTGCTACATATATTTTATAATTAACCTTCTTTGCATTTTAATCGAACGATGTCTTTAAATTCCTGTGCTTATAGTTTCGGCTTGTTTCATAAGTTTCGCGGGCAGGCGCGTAGTCAAGTGAGGTATGATCGAGGTGGGCTTTGTGTTTTGCGAGAAATTATTTGGAAACTTTAAACAATATACATTCACTAAAAATAGCGTAAGAATTGAATAATGTTTTTTGGTTATTAATTTTAAAAAACGAGTTGGAAAGTTTATAGACGCGATATTTGATATAAGATCAAACGAAGGTCTTGAAGTGTAAAATGGTTAATCTTAAAATAATGTATACAATTACCAAGTAATTGTTATTTCATTTGTCGTATTAATTAGATAATGAATGCTTTTGTTGTATTGTTTCTTGAAAATCAGATGTTGGTTTAAATATATTAAAATCACCTAAAGTACCTATCGCAGTGGTCAGATTCAATGGAGCTGCCAAATCTACCATGAAAGTATATATAAAAATGAACGCAATGTATGTGGGCATGTATTTTGTTGTATGTCGTGCGGATGACGGATTTGTATTCGATATTAGTTTCAAATATTTGAGTGCGAAGAAGCTCCAATACATCATGTCCGGAAAGATTGATGACGTCACAACGTTGGCGTGAAAATAACAGTTGACAATTGGTTATATTCTCACATTAATTGGAATTTATCGTGTATATACTTGTTACTAAAATTTGGTACATTAATATAACATAATATTAATAACATACGAATAATGAAATATACCTAATTATGAGATTTTTAAGTAAAAACTTTTTTAGCCACGTTAGAACTTATTTGCTAAGGGAAAATCTTATAGGTTCGCGTGAACAACGTGCTCAACGCGTCACCCACATTCTTTTTTGAATTTGGAACAGTCTTAAAACAGTTTAACCTTTTTTTATTTATTTTTCTTGTATTCAATGTTGAATTTTATTGTTAAGATACTTTTATTTTGTAGATTTTTTTTTTTATTCAGTAATTTAAAAAAGCGACGATTCGCTTCCCACCAGGTTTGAGATTTCACTCCTGTAGGCAGTGCTAATGACTACATACGTTTTTTATTGCGTTAAGAACGGAATACAAAATCAACTCTGACTTTTCCGAATGCAAGTGAAGAGCGAAGGGAAACTAATAATGCATTATTTTAACCGTGCTAAGTTCACTATTAGGTACTTAGAGTAACATAGAGATAACCCACTCTGTTACTCATCTTAAAAACCTACCAACGTTTCAATAAGTGATTTATTTAATATAAGTAAAACCTTACCTCAAAAAACTACTAAACTAGCTTATTAAAAATCAAACCTAAGATCGATATCATGTAAGAACCGACATATACATATTTATATAGCTAGAGATATCACTGTCTACCCATTTTAGCATCGACACCAAAAATTGTTTTTATATATCTTTTAAAATTAAATGCCTTAACACACATACTATGTATTTTAAAAGCTTCGACCTTATTATAATCATTTTTATGTTGAAATTCCAAGGCCAGTGAAAAGCTTGCCTAGAAAACTTTATTGAATTCAAAGCAGGAAAAATAGAACACGCTGCAAAATTTATTATGCCCACTTTTCCGACTATACGTAATTATTCTAAATGAGAAAATGGGGTCGTTGGCCGACTTTGCCAATTCTTTTCTATTTTTCAATAACTGACGAGGGAAAGCACTATTAGAGCTTTTTAGTGTCGCACTTTTTATACAGATTTTTCGAGCTTTTAGTTTATAATAATTTGTTACACGTAGTGGTTAACAAATTAAACACACTCTGAATTAATTTATACGCTTAGTCAATTATCAATTTCATAATCTATTGTATTTTAAACAAAACTCACCTCTAGTGTTGAAAATGAGCAGAAAAAATCCTCACAAAGCCAATAAATACTGGACTGTATGAATTTTAAGCACTTTCGATCATTTTCGGGGTTCGAACAAAAGAATTCGAAGTTCGAATTTAGTAATTTCCCCGAACGCTAGCGGCCGGGCGCGCGTCGACGGAACGTGACTAACTCGAACTCGAAAACGTGCGCTTAGGATATCCAAATGTATATTTTTAGAATACGCCCCCTTGTTGTAAAGACCGCGGCGTTTCATGAAAACGCGGTCCGGACGCCGATTGGAGGGGTTTACTGGACGCACGCTTCCTTCCCGACTTCAGGGTGAAGGATCCAAACAGGGACACGTTCAAGAGTTATCCTCCAAAAGGAGTATTTGGTACTCCAACATCAGTGGTAGCCACGTAGTAAGATATAGCAATAGTGTTGCGTTTTATGTATAGTATATAAAAGGCAATGTGCGTATGTATGTTCAATATATACTCCGAAACGACTAGACCGATTTTGATGAAGTTTTCAGTTAATATTCAGATTGGCCTAACGGATGATGCCGGATTAACGAAATTATTGCTACTATAAGGAAAGCCGGGGTAATTCGCTAGTATCTTATAATTCACCTCCTTTCTATTAAACATTCTCGCATTTTTAAAGGACTAAATCGACTATCTACTACGTACGGGCACGTACACCAATCAGATGAACCAGGATCTGGTCAACCAGGGCGACGAGAGGCTAGTCATGGTGTAGCCCAACCCCCAGTGAATTTCTATTACTTAATGATCAATGATGACATCTATGCATACTGAAAGTTAGTTACTGTGAAATGTGGTTTCGTGCACTTTTATATCCTGGAAGCTTTAAAGATTTTACAGTAAAACACACAGTTAAAAACACTTTTTCTCTTGTATTTAACATTTGCTTTTCGTATGAATGAGACAAGAAGTCGAACATACAGATTATCTCTTTTTGAACGTCAGATTTCCTACGTTAAGGTTAGAAACAGGCCAGTCATGCGAATAGTATGAATTTTAATAAGCAATGTCTACTTAAATAACAGTTGAGTTGTTTTTTCGTTTAGTTGACTCTTTCATTAAAACTTTCCATATGCAAATTAAATTTCCTCGAGGCAACATGTGCCGCGTCGGCGTTACATTTATTTGCGTTCGTCCAGTGCGATGACTCACAGTTTTTTCGTAATGCTCCCATCATTCATGAATCATAGTTACGTCTTCGCGTCGGTTAATGCATGAAAACATATGGTGAAATACTGCCGACGTGTTCAAAATAAAACTTATCATATAGCTTTTGAATTAACAATGATTTAAATTGCATTGTAACGCACATAATGCACAGGAAATGGAAATGTATACATTTCGCTTATTCTTCTTCAAGATTTCTAAGTACAAGAAAACTATTTGCTACGTTTAAAGGCGGGATCACTAGGCACGTTCATCGGGGCTCATACAATTGTATAAAG
This sequence comes from Papilio elwesi, assembly GCA_029849275.1. Taxonomy (NCBI): domain Eukaryota; kingdom Metazoa; phylum Arthropoda; class Insecta; order Lepidoptera; family Papilionidae; genus Papilio; species Papilio elwesi. The sequence continues at coordinate 4,098,185 of CM056713.1, forward strand.
CCGTACACTTCTTCAACATGTCTACCTTCTGTAAGGCCCCAACAATTGCGTTCGTTTCGCTCCCTGTTATATTTTGGTGTTCTTATCTTACAAAACGGGACATAAATGTATGGATGTAGAAGAAACGTGAGAGGTGTGTCAGCATCGCACCAAATGGAAATCCATAATCTTTGGCTACCCCCTCTGGGCTACGAGCGTGAGCGCATATTTATATATTTAATTGACATTTAGAATTTGGAGTAAAGGATTGTCTATAGACAGTTCGAGTACAATTAACTACTACACCGTCGTATATTATAAATACGTACATACGAGTATGTACGTGTGTGTCTCTGTGTGTCAAATACAAATCGATCACTTTGTAGTGAGATACTTTGTAATGAGATACTTTGTCGAAACCATTTTATCTATTTTTATCTAAAGCTTTACATCAGCACGTCCGTTATCTCCGCGACCATATGGTCCTCGTTCAGGGGGTGTTGTACGACTGGCTAGGGACGAGAGGTATTTATAGGTAAAGAGGGATGATACCACACATTTACTTTAAAAATACTCACCGAATATTGAGCCTGGATAAACGTGTCAAATTGTCAAGAAACGCTTAGACGTACAGATCTAAGACTAAGTGTGATCTGAGTACAAGATAGTAATCTTACTAACTACATCGACATCGTATAAAAAGTATTCCAAACGGAAGGTAGGTAAGGTTCCCCTCTCTGGGGAGACCTAAATCCCTGCAGTGGGAAACATTCTCGAAAAGGCCAATTTATTATTATTATTATATTATTAAGGATAGCCTACAGATGAATAGAAGCAATGAAGGAGACAGTAAAGAAAAATTCATGAATAATATCTTGGCTTAAAACTGCGCCATTGGTACAATTGCCAAGCCACAAAACAACAAACATACTAGCCACTGTCCGCGACTTTTCACGCATTCGTTTCTCTTTTCCCACGCTGGAAACGTTGGTAAGATGAATCCGCGTAAATTCCAAAAATTGTTATTGTCAAAACGGAATCATCGCAAGCTATTTTGTACCTAGGAACCAGTTTTTTTCTGTATTCCGTGCAAAATTTCATGATGATCGGACGAGTGGTGGAGTTAAAGCGTAACAAACAAACAAATAAATTCACATTCGCATTTATAATATTAGTTAGAATTCTCTTAACTTAATAATTTTATTGAGACCTGTAAAGCCTCCAGGTACACATGCCAATTACAATGCTAGATATAACGCAGAATATTCCAGCCCCTAGCTCCATGGCTGATATATTATGAGACAAAGCGTTTCGTTTAAATTCACGGGACGTCAACATTAAATGACACGGAACGCGGCGTGCGCGTCATTATAGAACGCGGAATAGACACAACTATGAAGTGATTCTTTTGCGAGCGTTTAGAAGTAAGCTCCTAAACCTAGATATTATAAACTTATATTATACACAGATATTATAAACTTATCTGGAGCTTTCTTGTATACAGATGTTAAACGTAATGTGAAAGCGACCTATGCCAACTTACAGTCCCAAGTCATACTTTTAAACCCGTTGTTAAATCCACTGCTATCTCTACCTACTTTTTTGTGAAATGTGAATGCACAGCATAGATTTCAAAATATTCCTGAAATAGTTTATTTTCGTAATTAATTTACGTATGGTCAGACTATTGTTAAATGCTATCAAATTAAAATTTATGTTTTCTTCCTTACTGCAATTTCTGATTTATGGTTTATCCTACAACGAGCATGACTATAAATTGTGTTTGGAAGATTTATAGCCAAGCGTTTAGTTAAACTGTAGCCCAGTTGGATAAACAAGGATTTTATTAAGTGTAATATATGATTTTAAACACTTGAAACACTGTGAGTATTATAAAGTAAACTTGGATTTGAATTGACTTATAATACCAGTTTTAAGAGGGTTTACCTGTTATCGGTGGAGCAACCTCAGTCCTTTCCTGTTTTTTTCCTGATTTGATTTCCTAATACAATGTAGATTCTATCCATTTGAATATCTTACAAACATTATTCACTAAATCGTCTGGCCATTTGAAATCTCAACTTTTCAATTCATAGTAACGTTTTAAATGCACGAGCAATTAAAACTTTCATCATATTTCGAACAAAATAGAAAAGTCTTGGCGAAGAGAAGTAAAAAGCTTTACAACTTTACAAACCGCATGTACCCAGTGCCCTCGGTTTAATTCTTGATATACTCGGAAAATTTCGCCTTCAAAAAAAGGGTGCGAACGTCTGGCTCTCCTTTTTGTCCGCTTTTCGCCGTCTCTCGCTAAATTTGTCCGCAATGCAACAGAGCGTGTGTATGTTATGAACAAAGTGATCACTGCGGGCATTTTATACAATTTCCAGGCATTATAAATAATGACAATCCACAACGAGCAAGGTATTGTTATGTATACTTATGATGAGTAACTTACAAAAGAAGGGCGATATAAGGAATACCTGAACTGACGAGCATATGAGTGAGTAGATGTATGGATGTAGAAGAAGGTGAGTCAGGACCGCGCCAAATGGACATCCATGATCTCTGCCTACCCCTCTGACTTACAGACGTAAGCGCATATTTATTTTATTATAAAATCAAAATATAGTAACAAAATCGTGAAATGTTATTACTTTGTCCAATAGATGATTCATAGACAATGTGGTGAACGTTACGTTGTCCTCTGATATTGGTCATTATTAATAATGCTGGTCATTACGTATAATGCCCAATTAATAATTATGTTCGTAACATACATTTTTCATTACATCTAACTCGACAAACGCACGTGGTTGCTGCAAGGGAAACCTTTCCCTATAATTAAAGACCTAGGGTGCTCAATTCCTTTACCAATCTATCTACAGCGGAAACAGTCGCTGTGACAAGGGCAGTAAGAGCGAAATTGTAATGGCTTCTAAATTAAGAACATTCAGACTTATACGATGCATATGTTTTTAGTTTATCCTTTTGAAAGTTATTTCGTTAAGAGTTTAATTCTGCTAGATATTTTATGGGTTAAATTGGTTCGTGCTGTTACGTTTTAGTTACTTTTTTTCTATTTACATAAAGATACGTATTTCTTGATGGTATTAAATTCTGAAACCAGTCAAAGGAGTCTTAAACTCTACGCACGTTGGCGTAATCTTCGGGCTTAGGTAGCCTGATGTCAATCATTCTAATCGTAACCGCAGGTATGAGTTTCTTCGTTTCTCACACTTTACCGACTCAACTAACTAATTTTGCTGACACATGGTCCTATATTGCCGATAGGAAACGATATCCCCGTTTTTATAAACGCCTTATGGCTATAAGAGAGCTTTCCATAACCAATACGCACTTTGACAGAGTAAAGACGTAAATCAAAACGATCTTATTTGAAAAGGTCTCAAACAGGCAGGAGGTTGACAAAGATTTTCTTGCCGGAGCTACCCTGGGTAAGGTAAGGGAGACCTTCTTGGCAAATATCTAAGAACGGTAGTTACAGTTGCGTTGCCAATCTTTCAGAATACACGTAGATATAAATGGCAGTTTTTGAAATCCTAATCATAAGGGAGGACAGTGGCAGACCCTTAGATATTTGAAATCGTTGCCTTTTTACTATTTTTACAATGCTATCACACATTGTGACAAGAATTTAAGCCACCATCAGTTAGGCTAAAGAGAATAAACACAAAGGTCGTTGAAATCAAAGACCAGAATCAATAGTGGCTGAGGGCTAGATATTAAGATAATTATGAATCGAAACGATCTGATGATAATATTTCGTTTCCCGAGAAATGGGGATATTTCCGTAGAGTTAAAATTCATTTAGAATACTTTAGGTAATGTAGACGGCGAATTACTTTCAAGGCAATATGTTGTGAATGTAAAGAAGCCCTTTTAACGTCTCCCGAGGGATTGCGCTGAGATACACGAACAGAAATTTACCGCTCCCCGCAATCTCTCCACCTGTCGACCATTTATAACGGGCATATACTTAAGGAGGAACGCGTTAATTGTCAGATATAAGTCTGGAGATATTCACGAAGTGCGGGATTCATATTTATGATCAAGTCTGGCTTTACACAATGTACTAGTCCTTGTACTATTCTTCAATGTATGGATTAAGAACTGGGCTTGGAGAGAAAAGTATGTTAGTAGTGTTAATGCCGTTGTGAATCCTTGAGATGTATGCCTGGCATGACTATGAATGATACGATAAAAAAATAGTAAGCTTAAAAAAACAAAAATTTCCACAGACTATATGATTTACTTCCACTATATGGATTTTCTGCTGACGTCATATGCCATATGGGACCTCACTCTTTAAAATCAGTAGATCAGTTAAGCTACAGCTGGGCACAATAGTACGTAAAGGTATGCTTCGGTGGTTCGGTTATGTTGAGATGAATAAAGAGAGAGTGAAATAGCAAATTTATATTGCGAAGAAAGCAAATCAGATTAGTGACATCCTATGAAAAAATGATATAAATAGTACCTGTGACTGTCGAAAATGTATACATGGATATGTATGGGTGCAGAAGAAACGAGAGAGGTGTGACAGGATCGCGCTAAATGGTCCTCTGCTTACCCCTCTAGGTTAAAGATTGTTATGTACGCCACGGAATATTTATATATTTCCCTTATATATATTTTTATAATTTAATCCATCGTGTAAACGCCGAAACTTACAATGTAAGTTTAACCTTTCCAACCTCAGTCTAACATATTCAAATACTTGTTCGTTACCTTTCGGGCGTATTTTTTATTTTCTTTAAGAAAAAGCTATACGAAAACTCGTGAAAAGGACCGAAGTGAAATTTATATATATTTTCTGATCGCACATTGAGTTGCGAATGGAAAAGTCACCCTCGACGAATAGAGGCGGCCCCAAGCCAGCCGGCGCCCGTAGTTTTTAAGTGATTGACAAGCTGACGAATATAGGTTCTCTTTGATAAGCTCTCCGCCGTAAAAAGCTCCGGATCTCGTTTTTTCCATAAAAGCTGTTATTCAGTAGAAAAAGTTCACCTTGTTTTTTAAAATAAACATGACGCGAATTCATTGAATAGAATAGAGCCAGTATGAATGAAGGTATTTTTTTTAATTCTACATAAATTTCATTGTAAGTAACCAAAACTGCCTCACTTAATTAATAGAGAGATGAAAACATTGTAAGATTGAATAATATAGTTTTTTGTCACAGAAATACAATAGTACTTGTGAAGTGAAAACGATATTTGGTAGGATAAAATCTAATAAGGCCTTTGTATTAGGTACGTCGTCAGCAACATGTTTATTTAAATTTGGAACAGTTTTTTTTTTCGATTTTTACTTTTAATAATTCTAGTTTTGAATTTTTTTCTAGTATTCAATTTTGATAAAATTACAAAAATTGATTAAGTCCGTATGATAACAGGTATTCAATTTTAAGTTTTATTGTTACATTACATGGGTTTATCCTTGTTGATTATTTATTTATTCTTAAACCACTGTCGCGCCTTCCCACCTGCTTAGAGTTTTCACTTCTGTCGGCAGTCCTTATGACTGCCTTTGTGTGTTTTTTTTAAATATTGTAGGCACGTAAGTGATGATCTCGGCTTAGATTGTTAACTACTGTGGGCGCGTTTGATTCGGAGGACTTCTACGATCAGTAGCTGTTATCGGGTGATGCAATCAAAAGGGGGAGCTTTGTGGTTAGGAGAGACCTACATCTAGAAGGAGAGCTAAGAGGATCTTGAGCTGATACAATGACGATGATCCACAATGATGTTGTTAATGATTTCTAAAGACAATGTTTTCTTAAGACATGTTCCGTTAATCATTATTAGCAACAGATCGCTTTAACAGCTACTTACAAAAACCTAAACTGGTAGTAACTTAAGATTTCTTTACGACTTCAATACGGCAAGCCCGTCAAAGTAATTAAGCTAATTGGACGCCGAACCAGTTGAAATTTATGCTCGCGTTTTACGGCTCCAAATGTAAAGGTAAGGTTATGTTATTAAAGCTCTAGCGATTTTCTAAAATAAGCGGTAACACTCATCTTCTTTGAAAGTTTTCATCTATATTTCTTAACTGAACTTTTATCATTCAAAAGGAAACAGAATCCTTTTGTATCTCGTACATTTATTTTCGATTGCTCTGATCTATACACCAAAGTCGAATTATCCAATTAAACTTTTGTATATTTAAATTACATATATTTTTCTCTAAATGATATTTGATAATTGGCGTTAAATGAATGCTTAGTCAAAAATCCACCCGCTATCTCTTGTGTAATGTAAACGAAGCCAAAAACGTTTTTTAATTTAAATTAGCATAAACAGAAATAACCACATTCAATGACCAGATTTGATTTAAAAAAAAAACATAAAATAATAACATACCTCAAAATAGAAACAGGTATGTGTAACGGGTTGGAAAAACGTTTTAACTGAAACTTTATAAGGTTATAATGCAATTTAATTAAGTGTTTTGTGCTTCTAATATAACTAGTGTAAAACGATTTGATAACGGTTGTTGCCGAGATGGATTAGAAATCGATTTTGATGCTACTCTATAAATTATTTAATATCATTTGTATGATAATATTCTTTTATTATCTAGAAGAATTCTTCCTTAGGAATATTTCTTAGTTTTTTTGTTCTTCTAAGTTGCACTGATGTGCCGGCTCCGCCAATGAATCCTCACAGAAGACATGCGTGAAGTAGAAGTACTCTTCGTTCCGCTCGATGAGTGAGGTGCCGGAGGCCTTCTTTCAGTCCCCCTCCCCACCCTTTCCTTATAACGATAGGATGGGAAGGGTAAGGGATTGGACGAGGAGCGAATGAATAGGAAAAGGAAATACCTTTCTCCTGTCTATCCGTCCATTACAGGGCACGCGGACACTTATGGGCAGCGGTCACTTATCAAGTGAACCGCTTGCTGGTTTGTCATCTTCTGCCATACAAAAATAGAACTTCACTCACGTCCCTAATTCGTGACAAAAAAAACTTTTGCAAACCATATTCGTACTTGAATATCAGGTAAATTACCTAATTACCTACCAACATATCATAGTTACGTATCGAAGCCCAATAATTCTCAGCCATTGAACTATCACTTATTTCTTATCATACATTTATATTATCAGTAGTTGGTTTCAAAAAAAAGTTTTAATAAAATATATTTTACGAAGCTATAATTGTCAAAACTTCTTTCTTTGTTCATTTGACATTTAAAACATCGTCAAAAACATTCCGGCATAAATACTTTTGGGGTCAACGAACCCGTTATTTACAGAATCATTGATTTTATTTACTCCGTTATAATCTGGCCTGCATTATTAAGCGGTTCATTTGTGAAAATAATCGTCAAATAAAAAGTCATTACTCGCTTCTTAAATACTCATATAGATCTTCAATCATCAAATGAATGTATATTCGTTTTATGAAAATGTTGGTATGTTACCTGCCTAAAAATATACGTTACGTCTGATGAGAGCTCGTGCTCTTCTAGCTTTTCCATATATATATTTTATTTTATGGTCGTAGGTAGAAAACGAGCAAGCGGACCGCTTTTTCTTCGTCGCACCTCTCGTATCACTCGTTTCGTAGACACGAAAAGAAGTGCAAAAACCTTTACTTTCCTGTTTCCTGTAAGGTCCCTTGCAGTAGTCTGACCATTCATTCAAAAGCTTCTCCTACTAACTCTTTCACTGGTAAAAGTCTTTCGATACTGGAGTATTCTTGTGTATTTGTAATCGGCTATTCAGATTTTATTTCTAAATTTATCGATATAGGTCTCCTATTCGTAAACACTCAAATTCTATAAAATATTAATGTAATAAATTTTCTACTAGATAATGCTGGACGTCAATATTCGTATTAGCATGATCTTCCGATGACAGACGACAACATGGAGAAAAGCTCTGTCCACAGCAAGTAACAGCTATATCCTACTATATTCTAAATGCGAAAGTTTGTAAGTATCACATCAGTATGTGGATGTGTGTATGTTTGTTACTATTTCACGCAAAAACTAGTGAATGGGTTTTAATTAAACTTTACAGTAATATAAAACATATATCAGAATAACACATAGGCTATAATTTATAGGGATAATGTATGAATTGTCCAAAATATTACGATAAGTGTTAACTAAGGAGGAAAAAATTCCGCCATATGCGAGCTATTATAGTACGTGATGCAAAAACCGTTAGAGTTACACGTATACATATAAGGAATAATGTAAATGTTCACCTTAAATAGTCCTACAAAACAGACTGCGACAGCATATATATTTTATGTGTAAGGCATTATCGCCAAAATAGTGAACCATCTATTAATGATGAAAGTTTGCCGGGCAGCTAGTTGTGCATAACAGGCAGAAGTAATACCTCGTTCTTTTGTTCTTAACGTCTATATAGTATACCCCTATCACTACGACAGAGGATTTCGTTAATGCATAGTCCATCTCAGCGTGTAAGCACGTTTAGTCGGTACGTGCACTTAAAGCGTTCAATTGCTGTGGATTTGTGTTCGACAAATCCGTCCACATTGGTCCCGCCACTAATGACTGTAAGTACTGGGCTATGCATCAGATAATGTTTGACATCGATATGCTATTAGTTTTTCCGGTTAAACATCGATTATAAAGACATTACGTGTCTATTTTGGTGACATAAAAGTTATTGGATATACATAAATACTTAATTAGATATTGGCCTTATTAACTTTTAGAATAGCCGGTCTCAATAAATTGTAGAGAGAGGAGATCTAGAGATATTAAGAATTCTTTGTCGACTAAGCGTAGTATTTGTCCACATCTATTCTAAAGTTTCATTAAAGAAGGAATCTTTGACTGTCAATAATGGATAGTCTTATAACAAGCGAACCTATTCTAATAGTGAACTTTCCCAGATAAAATGGAAGAACCATCAGTTAGTCATTGGATAAAATTACTAAAATGAATTCATTTATTTACTGTATTTATATTCCTTCGGCGTAGATATTCTCTTAGAAATCATAAAAATAATAATAACACATTTAATCGTAAAAGTAACAAATGGCAGGTTCTATTTTTTATTTATCTGTTATCTGAACATGGAGGTAAAATATGTCATGTGTAATGTCAAACACAACTGACGTTTCTGTATTTTTCTGAACGCCGCCATTACACACTCTTTGACGTTACCGGCCGTACACGTCATGCGACATTGTTCTACTTTCAAAACAGGCAATATAGACTAGCTTAATTATTAATGTAACATAGATGTTTTCTACTTACCTAGAGGACAACTTCAGGCCTTTCACCTTGACCTGTGGACATACATATATACGTGTTATGAGTTTTTTTTATCAATGTTATTAGACTAGAGAAAAAATATTGGTTTAAAATTAAATAAATAAGTATGCGAGAGGGGTAAGCAGAGATTATAGATTTCCAATAGGTGCCAACCTGGTACATCTTAAATTTTAACAACTAGATGATGGTGTCTCAATCGTAAAAACCTCAAACCCTGAAGATCCTTGTAAGAATAATAGGACAAACTATTTAAATTAATGCATTGTCATTGGTCGTTAATAAGTGTGCAACGTTTCAAATGAATAGGTACAAAATCATATTCAAAGATTACATTTTACGTTACATACTAATAAGAAAACAAATATACATACATATACACCAAGCTTGTAAAAGCGCGTTAATAAGAAACTAACTTTAAAAAGGTAAGTTTTATGAAAAAAGCGAGACCGATCAAAATGACAATTCCTATCTTTATTATGCAATATGCGTATTTGAATTTGGAACAGTTGCCATAATATTTTTTTTAATTGCTATGCCGTTCTTTATGACCAGTAATATAATTTTCAATCTTAATTTTTGAAATGAAAAATTCTTTAGTCGCATTAGTTTTCTCTTGTATTCAATTTTGAATTTCATTATGTGAAGATACAAGGGATTATTATTTTTTGAACTATTTTTGTTCCTTCTACGCCACCTATCTTGAGTTTCCACTTCTGCCGGCAGTGGAACTGCAGAGGCATTGTTGGCCTTTAAGGAAGGTGTACGCTCTCTTCTTGACGAACCCTACGTCGAGAATACCGCTGGGGACAGACGACAACGTGGTTCTTCGAGGCCCGAAATTTTAGCCCACTGACAACCACGATGACCTGTCGAGCTGAATGACGACGAAAACGGTTCCAACCGGTTCTTTTGGTTAATTCATTTATACTTGAAGAATTTTAAACACGGCTTTTACGTCTTTTAATAGCATGTTGCATAGACTGGTTATAAGCATATTAATTTGATATCACTTTTTGTAGAAAAAATATTTTTAAGTGAATAAATCCAGAAATAAATTTAGGTTCGTAAGTCATTCAAGCTAGAATCGAATTCTAAACATAGTAATGTTCACTGCTTAACCTTTAAAGTGATTACAGATTTAAAGTTTGATACATAAAAACATTTTTACTGAACACATATTAAATTATTACGTTAATATTCAAAAAGCTTTTTTCAACTTGAAATTATAATTATAAGTTAGTGGTCCGTCGGCGAAAATCACGCGTGCATGTAACTTAACAATATCCTTAAATAAATACGGCCTAAGTCATAAGAGAAAATAAACATCATGTTATTAAGTGAAAAAAGGTTACATAATTTAAAGTCAGTTTAAACTCTTTCTTGTCTATTACATAAAAAGGAATAATTCAAAAAGTTACTTTTCATCGCATTTTATTTTTGTTTCAAATTAAACTGTTTTTTGGTTGGCCGGATTCTAATAAATTTTTTCAAAAGAATGTTTATATCGCCCAAAATAGATCAAGATTTTTTTGTCTACAGGTCAGGTACCTTCCCAAAATTCGTACCAAGCCAAACTATATTTTTTATTAAAACTTTAAGTAGCAAGCTACGCTTGAGCTTTATGCTTTGTGCCAGGCATCAGCATAAAACGGTATATTATTTTGTTGCTTGCATGAACCGTATCGCTAAGTGTTCAGCTGAAAACTAATCTCGTAATGCTTTTACTAGTACAGTCGTCACCACGTACACATTATAGGATTATTTTTATTTAATTCCTAATGACAGTACACTGGTGCAATTCTCAGCTGAAAATTATGTACTTAACTGTAGTTACTTACTTAAATGCATTTGTGAAACGTGGAGTTAAGAATAACGTTGAATCTGAGATATCGATTTGAGAACCATTTAAACCGGCATTTCTATATCGATTTCTAATAATGTCAACTTGATTTTAATAGTTTTGTAATATATGGTATAGTAGTCTCGTTAGATTACAAAGTACAAAAAAATTGTTGTGACGTTATCGGAATCAAAACTTGAATAATATATAATACACACATACATTGTTCCGCAGTAATTTGGAAATTTTGTAATAATTAATGAATGAATCACTATCACTAGCTATCCGTAATATACTATTTATTTTCACTTCATCTCACGATTTCCACAAAATTACAACATATCCGTTGAAAGTATAAAAAGTGTATGGCCGCCATGTATGGTAAATGACGTTTGTTTGTTTAGAAAAATTCTATCTTGCTGTGAAACATACATGTATTTTTTTTAATTCTCATAAATTTGTTCGTTCTGTAATTTGTTTTATAGTGCGCGTCTTGACTATGATCCATTATAATTTAACCACGTCTTTATTTGTGCCATTCCGTCTATTATTATTTAATATTTTACAACCAGCACTAATTGCGCGCCTCTCGATTTACACAAAATAATAAATAATCGAAATGTTGTCATAATTTTCTCAACACAATATAATTTAATTTGCTCATCAAATTGGTTATTCAACAACTAGTTTTGTGTGACTTTATCACCTAAAAATATTGAATGAATTGAATTGAAAAATTAAACTACAAGTTAAATTCGTTAACTTTTTTATTGAAGATCTCGTAGTTAATTGTTCTTATCTCCGCGAGGCATAATATTGATACAATGTTTAAAAAAATCTGAATTATCGGCGCATTGTATTTATGAACACAATCTTAATATAAATAAATAAAACAGAAAAGAGCATATTCCTTCTTTAGTTCGTGTTGATCATGGGCGCCGGTAATCGCCACCGGTTCACAAATTAAATAACTATACATGGTGTACAAAAACAACTTACGATTGGAAAACATGAGTACATTCTACAAATTTGAACACAACACGAAAACAGATAAAGATGTATGACAGGTGACAGTAGAATAAAAATAAAAATTTACAAATAAATAAAAACAATGGATAGATAGACCCAAGATCACAAAAAGACAATTAAAGAGCAACACCCTATTATTATAGAGTCGCCTTATATTTCAGTTAACCTTATTTCGTCGCATAATATACAAAAAGATATATTAACTTTATTATTCTTATTACGTAATTTCGAGGACAACAGGAAATAGCAAAGACAAAGCGGCATCGTAAGGACTCTTAAGGAAAATAAAGAGATGGAATTAATGTAAGTAGGTCAATTGTATACCCTTTTGATTACGTATGCGACAGAAAGACAGAAAAGCTTTTGTCAGTCAGTTCAAGTGAACTTAATATCTTATATTTATTATTATGTAATTATATTTCCAACAGCACTTGAAACCGTCCCAATTGGGCCGCTTTTTATATGTTTTTACATGTGACGAACACTAGCTGTCCGCTTTTTTCTTATTATTATGCTATCCTTTTTACACTATTTGACATGTTACTGTCAATGTCTTGTGAACACTTTTAACCGGTGACTTTGTATAAGTGTGACATATCTATAGTATGAAGTATCATTGTTGTTATGCTATTATATTTTTGGTCACAGTTCTAATTTTACCGTACGACATCAAAGCACGAAGAAGCGGGTGAGAAGGAGGGTTATGTTTGGGTTATGGGTGGTATCCTGTGTATGTCCGTTCCATTGTGTACTCCTGTAGCCTAAGCGGCTTCACCAATTTTGAAGAGTGAGGTGTCATTAGATTTTCTTTCTTCGCCGGTGTGTCATAGTCAGTCGGGCTTATTACTTTTTAAAATTATCTATGGCTTGTAACTTTTACGTACAGATTTGTTTTGGAAGAAGGCGGCAAGCAAGTGCATCTGATGTTAAGTGTTACGCTACGCTACCACTTAATATCAGGTGACCACGTAAAATCAAATTGAAAACAAATTTCCATAATTCGGTAAACAAAAAAGTGATTTATCCAACCCAACCCAACAATTACGTAGTGATTTCTTTATTTCATGTAGATTTTATTTTTCACAGTCCTAGCCTCTTAGCATACTATGTCTTTCTCTTATTGCAATGTTTTTATATCTTGTTTTGACTAATTGTCTAGAATAATATTTCTTGCTATTTTTAGATTATTTGAAGAAATATGCAATACAAACTTGTTTTACAAATTCAAACGACCACGTTCACCATCTTGTTTTTGTAAATTTTTTTTTCGTCGAAGTCTAAAAGGCGATTTGAATACTAAGTTGCGTGGACAGGTATCTCATGCGAGTTCATGCATAATTTATAATTACCGTATACAATCCTGCAACCTACAAGGAATGCATATTCTGTATTTTGTTGGGAATCAGAAACGATACTGCGAGTATGAATAGATCTTAAAATCTTTCAAATATAGATAACGTTTGTATGTTTGTTACGCGATCCTTCACCATCGATTCGATTGAATTTAAACTTTGGTAGGTTATTCATCGTACGTACTTTTGGGAAAACCATAACTTTTGCATCAAGAAAGATATCAATACTACAAAAACGACATAATAAAACAAACAATATTTTCCCTACATGGCATTGCAACGCGTGTCAGGAACATTTAGCTTCTTTGTAAATTGTTGTTTCTACAGAGAGCGACGAAGCTACACGTATATGTTCATTAGTGTCATTACTATATTCCATGATGTAAGCTCTTTTGTAAGCTGTACGGTATCGCCGCTGTGCGCCGTGACATCAAAAGTCTCCCGCATATGTATTTGAATAATACTTATCCACTTAAACTTACTCATCCTAAGTAATATTATATATGCGATTGGAGTTTGTTTGTTTATTTGTTACACTTTAACAACTCAACTGATCATCATGAACCTTTGCAAACATTATGTCAGGGGTACAAATAATGACATGGAGTTACATGAAACCTTAATTAACCATAACGGTTGCCATGGTAATGTTACACATTTTGACAATAACAATTTTGGCACATACTATCTATAATTCGATGTTATTATACGCGGAATCATTGTATGCGGTCAACTGATAGCAGTTGTAATTAAATGTTTCTTCTTATCAATTTCTTCCTGTTTCTTAAAATAAATGAACCGTGAAGCAACCGGTTAAATGAAGGAGATGATTAACAAGTTTCAGGCGTGTTGCACAGTGGTCAACAAACGGAGCTGTGTTGCGATGAAACCTTAATGGTTTTGTTAATTACTTAATAACACATGAGTGTACTGAATTGCTTGAATTAAATATAAATTAAGCTGAGTTTGGTCACCACTCAACACGACAGAGCTCCAAATACCATCCATACTACCCCAATGGTTGGCATCCACTACTGAACGGTTTTCCTGTAATCCTCCTTTGCACAATGGTGTTGTAGAATGATCTGTCACAAATTAGATTATGTCCTTCAGGAAGTAAGCGCGCTGATTTAAATTCTTAATTAAAATTGTTATATCATTCCTTATAATAAAAGGGCTTTTTTGAGTGTTCCTTTTCCCAAAAAGTTGGAATTACTGGTATAGAAAAAATACAGGCAGTCAAACATAAGAGCTGTTTACAGAAATTAAAACTCAAAGCGGGTGGGGCGGCACGACTATAGTAAAACAAACCCTCGTACATTAACGATAAAATTCAAAATTGAATACAAGATCAACGAATAAAAAAAAGGCCGTCGAAACTGTTCCGAATTCAAATATACATGTTGCTGACCCATGCTGAGCATGTTGTTTACCTGAACATATAAGATTTTCCCCTAGCAAACATCGTCTAACGCGACTAAAGAAGTTTTCACTTCAAAAATGGTATTTCAAGATATACTGCCTTGAGCGGTAGTTTTATATATTTAAAACGAAGTATTTTAAAAGGAACAACAAATATCGTTTTGGAATATATAAAATAAACTGTCAATCCCCTAGTGCAAAAGCCACCATTATGTCGCTCGTAATCGCTTCTGGCAGAGTGACGGCCGCCTGACAAATGACTGCATCTCATATCCCAGTTTCCTACACGCTATTAATCTAGATTGCAGAATACTATGAAAGTGATTAGTGCTATAGAAATTAATTTATTTCCCGGATATACGAAAACATCAGTGTAGTAGCAGCCACTTGATGAATATATTGACTTGATTGGGTAAGTGACCCAGGAGTATACATATAATGACAGATGAGGTTATAAATTACTTATGTTGTATCTTAAACTATAACAATGGACAAAAAAGGTTCTTAACATTCACAACCCTTAAACTCGAAAACCATAGCAGTTACACAATAAAATGGTAATCAAAACTTCCTGATATCTTTGCATTAGATATTTATTTGTTTTAAAATAACGTTAACTAGTTACCCGTTTATAGCAAGACAATTAACGTTATTAGACAAAATAACATGAAACGTTTATTAGACAGGCGATAAATTTCGACGCTTAAAGCTTCTTGGCAACAAAACTACTAGAAATTACCGCAATTAAGTTTGTCTATAAACGAGAAAGCTTTAGTTTCTTTAATACTTAATATAATACTTCTTTGCTAAATGAGGATTATTTTTATAGAATAGAACTACACCTTTCGATTGTTTATTGCAATTTCAATAGCGTAGGCCGTGTTAAGTCCGTTTTTTTTCAACGGACGACGGACCGTCAGTAATAGTCGGCGGTACATTCGGCGTAATATTGTCGCTGGATCGGTATCCTGTGCGTGTACACATATTAATTGTAAGCCCTATACCACCGCAAATCCGGCAAAAATACGGTTTCAGTGGAAAATGGACGTCAACAACGCAACAAGCGTTCTCTCCCGTCTACTTAAGAAGTATCATGACCTCATAGAAAAGATGTATGAGAAAGACAGGTCTGTGTCTCACCCAGTAACCGTGCACTTGACAGAGTGGATAATATCTTTGTCAACAAATAAAATATGTATGTATTTTTATACAAGAAGGTGGCGAACGAGCCAGCGATTCATCCCATATTATGATATCGCCTACCATCTCTGGGCATACACAACAAGCTAACGGGTTGCAGATGTGTAGCCTTATTTAAGAAAGAAGGGATAAAAAAATGATATTTTCTTTTCCTATCCGTCTCCCGTCAAAACCTTTTCCCTTTCCTATCCTTTCTTATTAGTAAAGGCTTAAAAGGGATAGATACCACTACTAGTTAATAAAAAAAATAAGATACTACTAGTTAACTAACTAGGATTAGCCTTCCGGCTTCTCAATCATCGAACGAAACGCAGAAGTGTACTTCTAGTTCACGCCTGTCTATCATTGTGGTATTATATATTACTAACACTTTAGACCACACACGAGGCCAATTTATTTGAGAAGTAGGAAATTTTTAAAACAGCTTTTGTGTTTTAAAAATGAGAGAAAAATTTGCAAGACGTTTTATTTATATGCAAATAGTATACGTGTGCGGCATTTCACGCGCCACGTCGGAATGAGCGAGGCAAACAAAACGTCTCGCCTACAACGCTGACACACGATGAAAAGATTCCTCAATCACTCGCCAAGTATCACTTTGTCCAATTCAAAAACATTATTTTATTCTATAAAAATCAACGCCGAAATATATGGATTCTTATCTTATGCTATTTTATAGAATACGGGAGCAAATGCGCGTGTGAAAATATATCTTTTTTGGCCAATTCAATCCATATTACCTAGTCTTTCCTGCAACTATCTGATATCCACGATCACGTTCCATGTTCATGGGCGCCGTTGATGCCTTAATATGACCACCGTTCGTTTGTTCCTTAATACCATAAATAGGTTTATATTTGTGCTAGGGCTAATTTCGAAGTGCCCAATGAATTATCAAATTCGATGTACGTAGACAGAGTTACCTCTTTCCATGCCAATTGATTTGAGGAGGATTTGTATTTTTCTTGATATTGCCCGCGTCTTCGCACGCAGTCATGTTTTTCTCGCTGTTGCCCATAATAATTCGAATAATTGGTACAATGAGTCAAAAAGTTGTTTTTATCAAAACATGTAACATTACCATGGCAACTGAAATTGTAAATGAAAGCGTTGTGTATTTCCTATACCTCGGAAACACTTTTATTTTAGATATAATAGCTGACAATGTGTGTACATGAAGATCGGATGAGTCGTTCAACAAACAAACATTCGGATTTATAATATAAGTTAGGTTTTGTGTCGTATTATAATAATATAATCCTTGAACAATATATTACCTTCACTTGTGTTTCTAAGTCGCTTTCTTTAAGCCAGCTTGGCACTTCGTATCTATGCAAATTGCATTACCAAGGGCCTGGCGTGTTCTCATTATGTTTCACGATACGGGCAAAGAACTTCTGGAAAGGACGTAAACAGTATCGCTTCATCTGTTACCATGGAAACGTACTGCGTAGCTTACTAGCGCCTTAATCTTTAAAGAGAATTTTTTTCGCATCCCATCTTATTCAAAGTTGTTTTTTGCTGTGTGGCCATCACACCACCCTTTATCATCCTTATCAAAATTAATGATCCGTTATCATTTTAAAACGTTGAAACATTTTAAAATGTTCCTCGTATTGACTCAAGTTATTACGTTAAAATCTATGCTTGATATTATAAATGCGAAAGTTTGTATGATTGGGTGTATGAATGTTTGTTACTCTTTCACGCAAAAACGGCGGAAGGGATCAGGATGAAATTTGGTTCAGAGATAGATTATAGTCTGGAACAGCACGTAAGCTACTTTTTATCGCGGAAAAAGTACGGTTCTCGTCGATATTTTCATACAGGTGCATATCTACGTATATAAAACACGAAGAATATATATGTATCTTCCCATCTTTTCCTTTTTACTCATCAGAAGAAACGCACAGTACTTCTACTTCACGCCTGCCTTCTGAGGTCGTGGTAATGCACCGTTCGAGCCGATCTATTCGTACAACAGATGTTGTTGCTGGTTATACCACTGTTAGCTTCAAACTTACTTAGTATTTTTTATAACAACTTTTAATATGTAATCCAATAGCGATGTTTTGAAGGAAAATTAAATTAAAACATCTCAAAATGTCGAAATTAATTCTGAGTTCGCAATATTTCTCAAATTTCCCAACTTCTGTATACCTACAAAGAGCCCATATAAATATAACTCCAATGCCAAAATCTTGTTAACTCTAAAGAAATACAAAGAAACCTTAGGAAAGCTGATTGCCTCGAGTTTCCCCTTACGTGAAAATAGAACGAGCCCACAAGCCCGTACTGAAGCAAGAAGGGCTTTGCCACTTGTATCTACTATGTAGTGATAAAAATAATTTATCAATAGTTACTCTTACCTAAGAAAATATTAAAAATATCTAAAGAAAAATCTCTCAACTATGTACGTTAGCACTCGCTACCTATAATGCTACAATCCCACATACGAGAGATTCAAAGCGCCTTACCCGCTTCCTAAGATAAGAGGTTGCGTTTACTTCGCTTGCATTTTGACCCGCTTTTTGCAGCGAACATTACGAATGCAAGCCGAGAATCAAGACTGAATACATTTATATTTTCTAGAAACTATTTTATCTCACTGTTGAGACAGGCCTGCTCTACACAATTCATCTATAACTCAGCTGTTTAAAAGTATTCCGAATGGTATTAGGTGCTGCAGCGTTGTCTTACATGTTGAGGATCTCTGATACAATTTGATGAACTTTATATTCCGTACGAACACTTAGCAATGATTTTAAAATATATATTTAAAGTGAATAGAACTCGACGACACAAAAGTATTAGCTAATTACATTTATTAACACACGATCTTCGAATCTTTCTTTCGAAACATTTAGTGATAGAACTATTTTTGTATATTTAAATTTAAATACGTTTACGATAAGGTTTCAATTCGTTCTTATTAAAACTTTACCTTTCCTCTCTTCTCTTATCGAGAAAGGACTGATTCTACCATAATTTCCAATCAATCGGCATATAGCTTTTGAGCTATTTTTAGTTTTGAGTAAGTAAATCGCTTCTATATTTATGTATGTATGTATGGTAAAAATTTGTACGCCTCGTCTCTATAAATAAGCGTATCATTTTACGACCCATTAAAAATAATACAAAACAAAAATTAATTTTGACAAACAACATTTCACACCTTCACGGTGTTTTTAATTAGAAATGAAACACAACTTTTATGTTTTTACAAGCGACCGACAGAATGGCGGGAGATAAGATCGTACGAATGAGGCCTTCAAGCCAACGACACATAAGTAGGTTACACATAGTTGCGTGCGTACCGTATATCCAACCCCTAACACCTCGCATCAGGAGAGTTCGACACCCATGGCCACCATAAAGATCAATAAATGAAAAAAGCTCACGCCCGTAACCCAGTGGGGGTAGGTAGAGACTATGGATTTCCATTTAGCGCAATCCTGGAACACCTCTTTTGCATATACAGATACATGTAATAATTAAAACTTAAAGCGGAAACTTTAGGAACCTTTTTAAAGAATATTGCGATCAGTGAGTGGGTGTGTGGGTTATTTGTTTGTTACGGCTCAACATTCAGCGGCATAACAGCGGTAAAGCGTACAGTACAAGTATTCTGCGTTTTGTCTGATGACTGAGGTACCGGAGGCCCAAATCTAATTTCCTTCCAATCCTTTCCTAATAAGGGAAGGATGGGAAGTGAAAAGGAAATATACTTTTTCCTGTCTATTCCTTCCTCTGTCGGTAGGCAACGCATTTGCAACTCCAAACGCATGTGCGGACACCTATAGGTGGCTGTCAATATCAGGTGATCTCTTTGTAATTATTCATAACGACAAAGCAGAGAGTGAAGCAAAATCATAGCAATATAAAGACAACGCTCTAACAACAGTTCGTCGTTAAAATCGATTTGTGTCACGCCGTGAGAAAACAACGAGTCAGATTCGATTTAATCGATCTCTACGTTTGTTCGTAAAAACGCGATAGCAATTATGGTAATTACGTCGGTTTACTTCGGCAATGAGTCATAGCAACGCCGTTCCTTGTTACAAATTATCAGCTCTTTAAAATCTATTTTTATTCAATAACTAATTAAACAAGAGAAAAGGGGAAAACAGAAAGTAGAGAGGAAGGCACAGAGCAGGAGACCGGAGTTTTATTCACCGACAAGTAAAAAAAATGTAAGTAGTTAAAGAAATTCAAAGACAAAGTCGTATTAGTTACACCATTTATAACTCTAGAACGTCTGCAGGGATAATTTTGACCTTTGAATCGTTCTCCATGTATCCGCCCCAAAAAGCAGACTCTATATATGGTATGTATAAAATAGACTATGCGTGAATGTATGTTCCCATAGACGACGAAACGGCTAGACCGATTTTGGTTAAAATTTCAAAAAATGTTCAGATTGGCCCAGCGGGTGATATTGTGTTCGGTAGCGATAGGATCAACATAATTAGTGTTACTCTAGCGAAGCTGGGGCTGTCACGAATGAAAATGTATCAAGAAGGCAAACCCACGGTAAGTCGGAACGAAGTTTGCCGGGTCAGTTAGTAAATTAATAAATCACACCGATGCATAAATGTGTCATAGAGTTTGACGCGTTGACGTTGTTAACTTTAAAGATATAGATTCGTTGTAGATCGTACGGAACAAATAAATACAGGAAACTAACGCCAACGTTGCGAAACGCCTTGAACATTGTTATTCCCGTGACGAGGAATTCATTACGTCTCGCACGAGTTGGCAGTTACAAATCAATTTAACAAAAAAAAAACAAATCGCCGAAATTTTATATCGAACATACCATACCATATACCAACTAACATCTATGAATCAAAACATAGACTCCGTTCCTTAAGGATCCGATCATTCAATTTCATCGTTCATACGTGAAAACGTCTTCAACAATGATAATTTCAAAGAGTAAGGTAGGCAGAAATACGAAAACCACAAACCCGTCTATGACATAGACTTCAGTACTTTTGTTTTATAAATTACTGTTTCAAGATTTTTTTATTTTTTTTTTATAAGAGAAGGGGGCAAACGAGCGGCGGGAACACCCAGGTGATCAACGACGCCCGTGGACACCCGCAACACCAGAGGAACTGCAGATGCGTTGCCGGCCTTTTAGAAAAAGATAGGCTCGCTTCTTGAAGGACCCCAAGTCGTACTGGTTTAGAAATACCGCCGAGGACAGACCATTCCACAACGCGGCTGTGCGTGGCAGGAAATGTCGAGAGAACCGCACTGTTGAGGAATGCCAGCCATCCAGATGGTGTGGATGGTACCTGGCGGTCTGTCGTGTCGTACGATGACGAAACTCGGCGGCAGGAATCGTTCCAAACAGTTCTTCGGAACACTCCCCGTGGTACATACGGTAAAAAATGCAGAGGGAGCTGACGTCCCTCCGTAAGGCCAGAGTATCAAGCCGATCGGTAAGAGCTCGGTCGTTGACGAGTCGAGTCGCTCTCCGTTGTATGCGGTCAAATGGAAGAAGCTGGTATTATTATTATTTTCTACCATCGCTAAGCGTTATCATATTACTTACTTATTATCATATACTATCTACTGTAACCAATTTGACATTAATTAAACACATTTATTTTAATATCTCAATGGATGGTCTGCTGAACACTGCAGGTGGAAAAAAGGTATTATGGCGTCAAGAGATAACTTCAGTGTCATAGCGTTGCATTCATAATGGGTAATTAGTTCTGCTTCATTTCCCTGCTCTTTGACTTGATTTGCTTTAAAAGCTTCACTAATTATTCAACTAGCACCTTTGTCATACTTCCGTGTAAACTCATTAATCGAAATTATACTTATAGTCTTTGACTTAAAGTACGAATTTGGTAAACAGCCATCATTTAAATAATTAAGCGTTACTAAGTTTTACTACAAATTATAAAAAGGTATATGTTTATTGAAGATATTTAATTTTGTATTTGGTCATATAAGAAGCGACTGTGATTTTCCGTTGTAAGTATCCGAAATTTGAAAACGAGTTAATAAATACACGACAAAACAACCTTCTACAAAAAAGTGGTCAGTGAATACAAACCCGTCTTACTAATATAGTCGTAGGCATAATTCGTGTCATACGTTATTATTCATTATAATTAAAAAAAATCTTTGAAGTGAGCATTGTTCAGGTATTAATGCTTGGTCGTCAAATTTGAGCGCGTATGATCTCCAGGCTTTATTTTTTATACGACTGTTATCTGCTTCATATTCATGCTTCAACGAATATACTACCATTAATTTGAAATTCACGTCACAGCGCTGATGTTCGTTGGGAAATTTCAGCTTCGATAATGTCAGATTAATGCGCATTTGAGACGCTCGCAAATTTAGTTTGAAATTACTTTAAGCCACAAAGACTGCATCGGGAAATTTTTAGAGCGCAAGTCTTTGAGGTTCGGGACTTTGAGTCATTTATTTATAAGCGTTTCTTAGCTATGTCGTGGTTTAATGATATTAGAAATCCCGATTCATAGTCACTGGCGTTGGCCGTAAGTGCAGTGTACATTCAGTGCATATTGACGATTTTCTAGTGAAAATGTTATAGGTTCGGCGTGAACAACATACAACATGCTTATTCGAATTTGGAATAGTTTCGACGAATTTATTTTCATTGATTTTTCTTGTTTGAATTCAATTGTTAAAATGCAAAGGCTTATTTCTGTTCATTATTTATTTATCTTTGAACAATTTGACATACTAAAGAAGGGCGATATAAAGAGTACCAGTAACCGACGAGCATGTATAGATATGTATGAATGCGTATGAATGTAAGGGATTAAAAGAAGCGAGAGAGTTGTGGCAGGATGGCGACAAATGGAAATCCGTTATCTCTGCCTACCTAACCCAGAGGTGGTTACGGGCGTGATATTAATTTATTTATGCTTGT
This sequence comes from Papilio elwesi, assembly GCA_029849275.1. Lineage (NCBI taxonomy): Eukaryota > Metazoa > Arthropoda > Insecta > Lepidoptera > Papilionidae > Papilio > Papilio elwesi. Next base: position 4,121,220 of record CM056713.1, read on the forward strand.
ACTATTGTCGTGCCTTCCCACCTGGTTTGTGTTCTCACCTCTGTAGGCATTCCTCGTGACCGTCTGGTTTTTTGAATGAGAAACAAGACGTAAAATGTACAATAAAATATAGTATAATAAATATTTTCTCAAGTTCTATTGTCTCGCCTAGCTATACATTCTTTTGCACGGAATTGACATATCACATCATCCTAATTGAACCTAATGCAAACTTCGTGTAAAGAAAGTCGTGACGAACCATTTGATCGTCTTGATGTTTGCTTTTTAATTCGTATAGATTGAAGCCGCGCCGACGTAGAGGTAACGGGAATTGATAAAATAAATACACAAAAACATTGACACTTTGTCGGCGTGTATATTGGAGGACCGGTTTTAGAATGCGTCTTTATTAATATGCGCAAGGCGTAAGAAAAATATTTTTATTAAACTGTTCGTATTTGTTTCTATTAGCTTTTTAATATTTTCACCAGTGGATATCGTGTGTGGGAGTAGTACAGAGAAGCGAAGAGGCAGAGAAAACATATGAATGCATATCTACCATATAGTTTACGAGCTGACCTGGCAAAATTCATTCGAATTAATGTGTTACCCTATTAAATTTGTATTAATTGCTGGATGGGTTATACCCGGGTAGATCCCTTTATTGAAATGAAAGCACATTGAGAAAAGTGGGCGACAGTAAGGGGCGCGGCGCGGCAGTGTGATACCGGGAGTGGCGCGTAGTTTTTAAACTTTTGATATCTACTAAACTATCTGTCAGTACGTCATAGTGCGAAGAGCAATTATAATCTACATTTATTACTCTAGCTTACAAACATTAATTTGGCGTCCTAAATAAAATATTATTTTTATTGATTGTCTAAAGAAAAGTGGTAGTTGTGAGATAATCGTAAAATATAGAGATATACCATCTCTAGCCTATTTGAAGATCTTTTAAAGAAGATGTACATTTCCGTTGTACATTATTTTGATCTATCTCGTAAGGTTTAACCAGCATTTTCAATATAAGCGCACGAAAATAGTGTTTTACGATCTTTAAAATTATGCAAGTATTATATTAACCGTATAAAACCGTAGTTCGAAAGATCTTAGGGAACGGACAGCGGAAACGCCTTTGTTTTATACTGTGTAAAGGATCAACTTCAAATTCAGCCTTTCAAAAATCAAATTCGGATGTTTCCGTGTCAATGCGATAGGAAAACGTCTTAATTATATTAATGACGAGCTGACTTTGATGTGCACAACTCCGAACTCGCTCAACAAAATGTTGTTTCTTTTTGGGAGAGTCCGAATTTGAAGCGAAATTTCTATAAAGCCATCCAGATAGTACTTCATTGGATGGCTAGTTCAGTTAAATACGAATTGAACTTGAATCATTTAAATGATCTTTTTACTTCACTCTACCACAGTATATAAAATACGGACTACGTTTATTATTCATGTATTTTAAGGAAATTTAATATTTTTCACCGGTGATATCGTGTGTAGCGATGCGAGCTTGCGGTGGGCAAATACCACTGCATGCCGATTTGACAAACGCTGCCAACTAAATAAAGCATAACCAAAGACGCCATCTTGTGTCTCGGAGAGACGAGAATAAATGCAGTACTCTCTTACTTTTTTTTGTTATCTTTCTAAATCTTCCAGATATTTATTATTACCACTGGTTAGTTTCAGGAAATAAATGTCGACAACGGAGTCTAGAGCCGTATATCGATTGGCTAATATAGAACACACATTTTTTGGTAATATAAGTAATAATATATATATATTCAAGATAAGAAATATGTTAAGATAAATGTTACGTAAGAACACTCTTTCAGTGTAAGTGCCACCGTCCACTTATGAACTTCGTCGGTTTACAATCGGACCACCTATATTACAAAATTGTGAACTAAACAAATCATTGGCAATTTAACGTAGTATGTCAAATGCAACAACCCAGTTCATAATCTATCGTTAACATAAATCACATAAAAATGAATACCTATTTCCCTTGGTAAAGACATCACGCGTGAACGGCTAAGCCGATTTCGCCAATTCTTTGGGTTTTTTTTGGTGAATTATTCATTGTCTGCTGAAGGTTCTTTAAAAAAAATGGACATTATAAAGATTAAGAAAACATAATGACCATATTGACTTTCAAAATGTAGGTACGGATTCCGTAGACTCTTATTTTGATCTCTAACGCTTTCCGCTTTCGGTTTTAATATAACCCCATCCTAAAACTGTTCGCTTGTACAGGAATTGTCAATTAAGCGTTGTTAAATTTTTATGAAATGGCCTTTTATGCATATCAACATGTCCCCGATAAAATAATTGACATCGGTATGAGAGATTTTAATATAATGATAATTCAGTTTTTCCCATGTCAATCGCAATTCTTTAAAAAAAACATCTACGTTGATGAAAACATTTGAGTAGAATTAAGGATAATTAAATGTGGTGATTGAGGAAAAAGTTCGAATTTGGTTTCTAGGAAAGTTGAAATCTTTTTCTATCCCAAAAATGTGTAATAAAACTTTATTTTTCTGCTGTCATTTTCAAAACCGACACAACTCAATAAGAAAGTAATGAAGTGTTTAAAATATTACATAGTCGGAAGCATTCGTGAGAACTGAGCGCCCCTCATCTCTATTTCCACAGCAATTTGTCGTCAGGCGATAAGATTGAAAAGTTCGTACACTATGTTGGCGGCATGAAGTTTTCTTCACGAGTTGCAGAGCAAGATTGAAATTGTTGACAGGCACCACATAGGCATACTGGGCTTATTGGAATTACTTGCTTAAAATGGATATTTCATGGAGATAGTTATTATATCGTATTTAAATAAATTAATAAAAAATAAAATACTGCCGAAACCCTGAGGGGCAGGCAAATTTTACGAATTAACAATTGGCATAGCCAGGATAACAGGAAGTACGTGTGAGTATCTCAGATGATTTTATTTATGGAAGAAGGTGCCAAACGAGCAAATGGTTCACGTGATGTTAAGACCGCTACCCATTGACGTCTGCAACAAGTAAATGAGTTGCGGATGTGTTATCTAACTTCAATGGCTAGAGCAGAGACAGGAAAAAATAATATACTTTCCTTGTATTGTCCCTTACCTTCATTCATCCCCGCTCCCATCCAATCCTGTTCCCCTTCCCCTTCTATCCTTAGTAGGAAACAAAAGTGTAGGACCTTAGCACAGTCAAGTAACAAATGCATGCAAGGCTCGGTCATTTTTTTACCATTTTCTTAAAATGTTTATTGAAACCATGTAAAGCCGCCACTTATCAAATGTGACATTCAGTGTTTACTACACAAAGGCAATATTCAAGTTACAATTTACGGTAATTCGATAACGTGCCCTGACCGCGTTCGCTCATTGTGACATTTAGCACTTACCGCTGGGGATCGTAACTAGCTTATGATGTTCTAGTTGTGCCCTAACCAAGGCGGTATAATACGCCACGTTTTGTTAATAACTATGTTAATTTATTGATACAGAGCTGAATGGTTCAGGTAAACATGAAATATAGAGAAATTCGGATAATTTTATCACAGCTAAGACGGTTGCTTAGAAAAATAAAAACTCACGCCCGTAATCCAGTGGGGTAAGCAGAGATCATGGATTTCCATTTTGCGCGATCCTGGCATACTTGTCTCGCTTCTTCTACACTCATACATCTAAGCATGCATGCTCGTTGGTTATTGGTGCTTCATATATCACTCTTTTTAGTATTGTACCTACATATAAATTTAAATAATAATTTTATACAACCACACCTATTTTCATGCGTTTAAAAGCATTTCATTTTTTTTACTAGACCTCGACAAAATTACAGTATCCGCACCTCACGTAAAAGTATTGCCGACCCCCTGATGAAGACTTATAGATAGTAGACCAACGTAATGTCTACCTACCCCATCTAGTCGCTTTGTATTTAATTTATAATAAGGATAAGGCCTTACAGACAATTATAATATTATCAGCATAGATTATAACGTCCGGTAGTGGTCAGACGGCAAAAAATTGTATTACAACGGAAATTCTCCACGTGAGTCACGCGTTCGGGAAATTTAAATTAAGGCGAGTCCGAACTGTTTTAATTGTCCTCTATATTAATCATAATGCGCCGGCCTCGCGTCCGTCTGTTGCATTTCATGTCAAATTAATGTAACGATTGTGGTCGTACGGATTACCGAGTTTTAAAATTAAATTTTATCCAACGAGTTTTATTTATAAATCCTATTTTAAATACGGAACCGGGAAACGTCTGGTTCTGTCGTTTATTCTTTCGACTTGCGAGAAAAGTCAAGCGTTTCTTTTGTTGCTGTTTGATTTTCTAGTAAAAGAACAGAAACGATTTGTGTATTCAATTTGTATGCAAGAAATTTCTTGCAAACGGTTTGCAACCGCAACTATAGAATACTCGCGATCCGCCCCGGCATCGCCCCAACGGGTTGTTTCTCCATACAATCTTTCATCCCCTAGTTTAAACCTTTAGGGTATCAATGTGGAAAAGTCCTTTCTTAGTGCTCGCTTAGTTAATAACATAAGTCTCTGTGTAAAGTATCTAGACTCATGAGCGTCGGCTTTACCGTGGTTGTCAGTCAGTCAATTTCTTATGTATATATTGATTAGTTCATGCGACGTTTCGTCTGATGCTTGGGGCGCCTCTGACACCACCCGTTACGCACCCCTTTATCAAGAACCTTACATACTTATATCGTTTTTCCTTCAAGATTCTGACAAGGCATTTGTAGTGCTTGTAATTGTTGTCACTTATCATCATGTTAACCTGTATCATAACTTATTATAATTAAATCAATATTTGAGAAATTTGTGTGGATAAGTGAGTGGCAGTGTTGGAAATGGACTTCCCAGGAAAACATATCGATCAGATTAGTGAAATACTAAAGAAGAGAGTTATAAGGAGTGCCTGTAACCAACGACCATGTATACGTAGATGTATGGATGTAGAAGAAGTAAGAGGTGCGCCAGGTTAGCGACACCTCGGGGTAAGTCATAAAATTCCACTTGTTGCTACGTGTCGCTGTAATCGAATGTTTTTCCGCCTTCTCCTACAAATAAATGTCATAATTTTAACTTTCTAGACGAAATAGGACGCACAATTTCCAACAATGTCCGTAGAATTATATAGCAGCTCTTGTCCGCCTAACCGCTGTACAGGAACAAAGTTAATAACACGTTGCATTTAAGCTTTCCTATTATGTGCAGAATTGTAGGGTGCTCGGGTATTGCTGAGCGCTAGGAACAAGACCTCGACCCCCCCTCCGGAACTGTTGAGTTTACGTGGCAAGCGACGAGTGGTGAAACATAACGCGCCATGAAATCCTGTTACTTTAAATGATTTATTTCGATACAGTCGAAACATTTTGATAGATGTAATATAAGGAATCACAACAAAGATAGGCTGCTACCCTTACTGATTGGAACTCACCTTGCCAGCGAATTTGACCAGAATTTTTTTGTGAATGGTCACTGGAAGAGTATGAACAGTGTCATCAGGTTAGAGGTGGCAGAAAGCAAATGGCGACCACCTTGAGCCTCGTCTAAGAGTAACTAATCTCGAGGGCTCCCTCAGAAAGCCCGGCCACCGAGCTCTTGCTCTCTTGATACTTCGCGGGACGGTTTTCATGGAGAGACTGGGCTGAAGGTCTGACCTGTCACTCATTAGGAGACTCACTCGAAGATCCGGGAAAGCTGATTCTCGGCTTGATGTATTATCGGATCACTTGAGCAGATAGTTGGGCCATCTTCGACCACCATTCTAAACGTCTTTGGCCCTGTCGGCCATCTTTTCTATGCGCAAACGACTTACTACTACTATCCGGATGTAAGATTTAATGATTGTTAAAAAAACTTCAGAGCGTAAATCATATGCTGGTAAATTTATTTTCGATTGTAAAATTTTTGAAAGCTTGATAATAGAATCTAGTTAATTGAAGGCGTTTAAATGATCGTCGCTAACCACCTGCAGTTAAGCGACATAGGCGCTCGGCGACAAAGCCTTAGCCGCGTTTGGTAATTAACTGACGGCGGTATCATTACTAAAAAATTAAACTACATATATTACTTATGATTTTTCAAAAATAATATACAGTATTTTACTTAATATTATTACTAATCCGGCTTTCATGTAAAATATAATTTTATACAGATCAGTACGTAATTATTTCATTACAAGCTAACTTAACATTGTAACGGTTATTGCAGCATTATCTCAACTAGCTGACTCGGCGAATTTCGTTCCGCCCGCACTACCCTTGTGGGTAGAATTTCGTAAAAACCGTTCTTAGATGACCTCTACTCGGCGAAAGGAATATTCCTTCCAAATTTCAGGTCTCTAGGCCATATTGGTCCAGAGATATCATTATGATGATAGATAAATGGAAATATATGACGAAAACTAAGAATTAGTAAACAGAATTTTGTTTTCATAACGAATTCAAAATAAATGATGGTACTTTTTTATGGAACAAGGTGGCAAACGAGCAAGCGGGTTATGTGATATTAAAACATCGACAGCCATAGGCATCAACAAGCAATCTTAAACACTCGATGGCGCCAATCAAACAAATCTAATTCTCTTTTATGCGTTTCCGGTGTTACAAAACTCATGTTTACACTAACTGTTATAGTAATGCAAATGTTAAATGGTTTAGTCTGATAATATTCACACGTTACATAATTTATTTTACATTACATTCAATTTTACTTAGACTTACTTACAGCAATCAAATGTAAGATAATAAAAAAGAAAATAAAACAAGAGTACATTCTAAAGCCGTTTGGTCAAATAAGTAATCTTGGAATTAAAACTTAAGCACAGCTTAAGCTAGCTTTACACACCTAAATCTATGCAATAATCCTACAAACATGATAGACCAACCAAAGTGAGCTTTACATGTAGTTGTGTTATACTTTTTTTTCTATTTCTGCTTAGGTTTGACCTTGTGATTATAAAATTAAATCCCAAACGTGGCATGGTCATATGTCGTCATGGTACTAGAAAAGTGCAAGGGGAACCAGCCAGCACCCTGGGTCGCCAATTTAAAGTTCCCAAAACTCCCGTCAGTCGCAATCGATTTGGCCACCAAAGGAGTTAAGTAAGATTTTCAAAATGAAAATTTCACATACCCCGTCTTACCCCTAGAAGTTAGGTATCTATTTTTAAAACGAAAATTTGTTATTCATATTGATAAAGTAATTCATACATTATTATATGAGAAGTCTCACCCTAGATACCATTTATAATCGCTTTATCAAGCCATGTGTTCTGTCCGTACAGAACAACAATAGACTACTAACCAACATATAAAGACCTCTCACATCACTCATTAAATAGTAAAATTAGGCAATGTTACGTGTAGAACAGATTTAGAAGGAGGTCGAAGGTGAATTGATGCGTAAATCCTTTTGTTATTTTTTTTAAATGACCACAGATTCTTTTGTGGCAGTATTACGACCGCGTGGGCGAACAAGCGCCTTCTTTATAGCCATAATTATGCAATTTTTGTCTTCGTAATTGTCGCCGTCAGTCTGAACTTGATCGGTTTGTTGAACATTGGCATATTATAAACTATCGCCAAATAGTTAACTGAACGAACTATTTGGAATTTGACATGTCAGTTCTCACAGTTTATAAACAGTCGAAGTCAAATTGTGAACTGATATAACTATTGCGTTATTACGTTAAAGTAATTTATTTAATACACTAAAAATAAATTTTATATAGAAAAATAATATGCTACAAATATGTATGCTTACCAAATGATATACATACAAAATCACCGGTCAAAGTGTTCCAAAAGAATAACGTTATTTAAAAAATAAGAAAAAAGAGAATTTAGTGTTTGTCACTTGCGTAAATGTAAGCAGATGATGTAAGCTGAAGAAAAACCTTCCCAATTGGGACGGTTTCGAGTCTTAACTTTTCGACCGCTAATGGCATATCTGCTACTTTTGTATTATGATGTCATTGACATTTAACAAAGAAAAAAACGGGTTTGTTTCTTACGCCAAATTGTCAATAATTCGTTCTATTCACAATTAGCTGACAGTTTATAACATGCCTAGACCGATTTTAAACTGACCAAGTTAAATATCTGTTGGTGACATGTCCATTTTGAGACATACTTTTATATTTTTTCGGATAGGTAATTTTTTATTCTGCTGTCGAACTATGTTGCGTAATAATAAATATACTTAATCAATTCTAACGACCGGTTAATGTCTATGGTCGAATATACAATAGGTTATCGATTCGCAATTGTCTTAGATTATCTGTGGACGTTTTGACGTCAACAGGATTATGTCAGCTTTCTGGCATCGCCTGGTATATACCATATTTATTAGATCAATTAAATGGTTTATAACATTGCAAATCCTTTGTTAATTATACAAGATTATCTCGGTGTTCCTGGATAAAAGGTAAGCACCCCATGTCAATTTCTCCTGACAATGTGTGTACAAAATTTCATGATTATCTGTTGAGTCGTTAAGAGAAATCGTAAAACAAACAAACGAACTTTTGCATTTTTAACATTAATAATATAATAGTTAGTATGTTTTTTTACTATCCCCTGGGAACAGTTTACTTTCGGGATCAAAGGAACACATAATCATGCTCGTACGTACACGATGAGTAAGGAACTTTTGTGATTAGCGATTTTGACCAACCAAAATAAAATTTTTATAGATCGATTGTAAATCTTAAAATTTTATACTTATTCCTGTGGAGCGTGGGCGTCATGCAGGCGGCTGGCCATAAAAGCCGCACCCAAAACCTATACAGTATGGTCTATGGTCCACACTATGCCTACTCCACATAACGTATCAAATAGCAGGGACATGATGAAATCTCAAATAAGAATATCACCGTTAAACCAGAACGCTACAGATCAAGGGATTAAAAAAATAAAACCATAAAACAACAAAATAAATTAAGGTCCATCGAACACCTGCCCTAATTACAAGACCTAAAACGAATACATCTCAAACCTGTTCACATTTACAAAAACATACACACACATGCATGTAACACCTCTAAAATATTATTATAACATTTATATCCGTCAACTTAAGATTCTAAATCGAATGTACTTGTAGTTGGTAATACGCAAATCTATCTTGGTAATTTCGTACTCATCTCGACGGCTTTTTTCCTGGACGACGACTACTTCATAATATATTTTTTATTGGAGAGCTATTTACAGGGTTTTGTTCGCGATTCTGCTTGTTATTCTTAAAAGAGATTATTTTGTTTTTTATTCGCACTGGGCAACACCTATATAATATATAATTGTTGATAAGAACCGATAATTAAGTACCGCTACGGATCCACGGGGGGTTTCGAAAATCGTGTCGATCGAGAGGTAGTTGCTAATGGTGGACGTGAATTCAACTCCCACTGAGTGACATCGCACTAATTTCACTTTTTTCATAACAGTCTCTCTTTACTACGATTTTAACAAGGCCAAACTAAAGATAGACATAAAAACTCGTCATCAGCTTTTCAACCACCTTAGGTAATAAGTATAATTGGGAATATTCACCTTACACAATGTTTCCATTGATATTGAATTGGAGCTATTGTTCTAAAAACTTGCACCATTTAAATGAAATATTAATAAATGCAATTGCAATTCATAGAGCTACGTTTCATTCAAACTCACTTAAGCATTGAAGTATCTTTGCCCTCTCTCAACACGACGTCAGAATAACCATTATCCCTATTTATAATAATATCTCGCCATTTTCTACGCCATTTCAAAAAAAAATAACGAGCACTGGTAGTGAATAGGTTAAACCAAGATTCAAAATGTCAATCTGTTCATATGAATAGTGTAAAATTGGTTAGATCGAAAGAAACTAAAAATATCAAATTTAATCTGATAATAAAGCTATTCCTAATAATATCTAATAGGTTCTACTACTTTACTTAAATTTACGTAAAAAAAACAAGTCACGTTGTCAACTTCATAAAATATTATCTGTACCTCAGTTCTGTACTACTGTTTGTTTAAAAATGGTTGTTCAAACGTTGCAATAGATTATACAAATACAGTATACACATTCACTTAACGTAACGCAAGTAAATATTGACCGCGCATGCACTACGGACGCCAGTACGTGACGTGGAAAAAGAAATCAACTTACGACCAACGGCCAACAACAAATATTACTACACATGTTAGAAAACAAAGCCTATGTCACTTTGAACACAATAAACTATTAAAATCTTCACGTTAATTACAACAAAATATAAAGAAGAGCCTTTTTGTTTGACAAAACTTCTTATGGATTCATATTTTCACTAACAAGAAATATTTTATTCATGTCTTCATCTCTATATACCTACCATTGAATAAACTCACGATTCTCAGACCCTTTCTGTTTATTTTTTATATCAAAATTAAATTTTTAATGATTTCATTGATGTTTATAATTAGCAAACTTAGAGCATCAGCTGTTTAAACACATTACTAAAAATCTTTATAATGCTCTTGTGAGATTCTTTAATTGTAATTCATTACACTAAAAGAAATTTACTTAAAAATTATTTGTCGAAATCTAGACAAATTGTAAGAAGGATGTTGTTTCTTAATAGGTCTTCCATGCATAAATAAATAAATAATCTATTTTCATTTCATATTTAAAAATATAATAATTAAGGGACGCAATGAAGCAGTTGTATTTTTTATTTAAATCTATTAAAAATAACAAAATTGTTAGTACAACCCAATCACTACGTACCTCGCTAAAATTTAAAACACGATCCCAAAAAATGCAATCAATCCATAAAAACAACTAAATCCAATTTATAAACACAATATTAAATCACAACACGACACTCACTGGCTTTACGAACTAAACTTTCGATACTAAACGTCAAAAAAAAACAAAATGTCAAACGCGTTTCGAAAAGTATAAAGGCGCGAAACCCTTCCAGCGAAACGTCAGGATTGTCAAAACAAAATGCGGATCAAAAGGCATAGACTGAACGTCCGCTTTGGCGCCAAGTTGACACCGCACTGAGGTAACACAATGCACTGATGGATCACAGAAGTGAGCGGGCGTTGCAGGCGAACTTGTGTGCACTACTATACTGTTATACGCCGCTGATAAGCCGCGCTGCCTCTGCATTCGACGCGTTTCGGCGAGTTCAGCTGTCGCCAATACGAACGTCCGATATCGATAATTCAGTATCGTATTTTTTTTATAGGTTTGAATATTATTCACAAATAACAAATACACATTTAAAAACGAAGCACGAGAACGAGCACGCGAAGCTGTTGCTACGTAATGTATAGACATTTTAATTTTTAAATAGGCATTCAACTTAATTTTAATAATTAATTACCGGAGCGAAAACTTTTTTACATGCGATAGACGATTTTTGTTAAGGGAAAATATTATAGATTCGAAAGATCGACATGCAACATGCTTATTTTAATTTGCAACAGTTTCAACGAACTTTTTTCATTTATTTTTCTTGTATTCCATTTTGACTTTACACACTTATGCGGCATCGTAGATATGGACAACGTATGGACCGATAGTGATGTATCAAAGCTGATGAGATCGAGGTGGTTCTGTTATTTATTGAGGAGTTTGAAGATCATTAGTCAATTTTCTACTAATTTACATTTTAAATGGTTTTAATTTAATTTTACTTGTTTTAATTATTAGCAGTGTTTGTGTATAGCACGTGCGATTTTAAATTTTCGAAAAGTTTTAATTATGCAAATTAGTAATTCTAAAAAGGCTCATTCTACCAAAATTATCTGGTTTACCATTTTTGCTTAATTAATTTTAATCGATCTTATTCATGTTGATGTTAACATAATTTTTGTTATTTTCCTTTTTGAGTCAGGTAAAGTATACTTCTTTCAATAATAATTTAAATTGTACTATTTTTTTTCCTTAAAATTATTTTATTATTATTATTAAATTCCTTAATACATTGATAACAGCAAGCGAGACACCTGATATTAAGTGATCGCTACCCATTGGCATATGCAACAACCTAATGAGGTGCAGATGCATTGCCTGCCTTTAATGGACATACCATCACCTGGCAGAACCTCTTCCGCTTCCCATCCTTTTCTAATAAGTAAAGGGGTAGCGGACTATATTTGGGCCACCTCACTCACCAGTGACCAAGCCCAAACGTAGTCTAAAGCTTTACGATGAAGATGGTAATGCTTTTTTGTAACTCTTTTTCTAATATAAATGTGCTTTTATATGTTAGCCTTGATATAAATAAAATCATACATCGAATACGGGACTATTTGAACGTGTTGACATACGTATCAAGTCGAATAAAATTTCAAACAGACATCAAATATTATTCGCGCCGCGAAGCCCCGCTCCATAGATGTGTAAATGCAGTCCCAATTGAAATTCTATTTCCATCCAACTGGGTGAGGTTTAAAATTATTTTTCATACTTTAGGGGGTGTTCACACGCGTAGCTACCAACATAAAAGTTTATTATATTTATTTTGATATTACACTAGTTTCTAAACACACAAAAAGCCTCACACTTACATACAACAATGAAGTAACGGCCCGAGTCGAGGGTCCCGAGAGAGCCCTCGAGCTTAATTACTCTTAAACGAGGCTAAGCGCTTTCTGCGCTCTGTCGCCACGAGTCTGGTGTAACTGACTCCTCTAGTCAAACAGTGACAAGTTAGTTATTGTGACACCAACCAAGAAACCTTGATACAATTGCATGCTTGCCAGCGCTTACATAAACCGTATGGTGATGGGTAAACGTTGGTTATGATTGAACCACTTGTTCGTTTGTCATCCTCTATAATATAAGAACCATAGGAATGTAAAGCATCTTTTTTGTATATAGCATAAGTGCAAGCGAGCAGTCACCTAATATTGTTCCGACGTTCATGAACATCTGCAACACCAGAGGAACTGTGTTGCCGGTCTTCAAGGACGCAGTACGCTCGTTTCTTGAAGGACCCTAAGTCGTATTCATGTTGAAATAACGCTGTAGACCTTTCCAAGCTTCTTTTCTGTTCTTCGGAACATTCCCCATGATACATGTGGCAGCAAATGCAAAAAATACATCAAATCCGGGCAAAAATAGTTTCAGAACCTATGGACAAGGAACTCATCAGAAATCTAATCTGATATACAGTAAATCAAGTCACACACCTTTTTTAACAACTTCAGTGTGCCTTCGGATAGTACATATTAAAAAAAATATATTTGTTTTATCACAGTATATATTAGTTTAAATCAAAATACAGTCGCTACAACTAGCGCCTTACATTAATGAAAAATGCATCGTCAATTGAAAATCCAATTGCTTAATTGATTCATTCAACGAATTGCAATTCCTCGAGATTGAAATAATAATTAATTAACGCAATAGGCAGCTCGGGGCTTGACAGTACAGCCTGAATATTTGAATGTCGTTATTGAACACTGAAATTTCAGTTTTTTAAAGAAATATCGTTTATTATTTTAGCAAGCTGTTATAGTGCAGTAGTTAACGAGTTCGTATTGTATTATTTTTACCAGAGGTACCATTTAAAACAACTTTATTGTCGGTCGGTATATCGGTACCTATATTTGGGATTCGTGAAAAATATCACCTAAGGCTAAGATTTCATAGCTGTTAATAAGTTTTTGACTTTCGAATAGGACTCTTGTAAATTAAATTCAGTATTTTGCAACTCAAATTCGGACTTTTACTTATCAAAACTGAAAAAAAATAATCTTGGGTATCTCTGTAGTATATTAATTAAAAAATCTCCGCTAACTATCGACGATCAACTTTCTAAACGTTAATGGCCGTCGTAGTTCCACTTTAATAAAATAGATCTTCAATTCCACTTTCGCTTCGACTTATTCTATAATACTTGCACCTGCCGACAAGTTTGAACCGTACTATAAGTGCGAGAGAGATGGAAGTATATTATAAAAAACCCTTAAACCAGAGTTGCCTTAATAGGACGAGACAAAAAACAATGTTTATGCTTAGAAACATCAGAATCCTATCTTTGGATACCACTTATAATCAACTGAGTGTTTCAATATGATCGTTTCATTTATTGTTAATAGTATAAAGAAAAACGATTTGATTGTTTGTTTGTACCGTATAAACTCAACTACTCAACCGTCTATTTTATCTATCTGTCTAGCTAAACGAAGCTGGGGCAGATTTCCAGTAATGGATAAATTAACGCTTGACCACAAACCCACTTCATTTAAAGTGGCGAGACGATCTAGAAATGGTACACACTAGTAAAGTCTTCACTACACCCCTCTTTGTGGTACTCACGACATAAAAACTGAAAATTATAGATTATTTTACGCTTAACTTTTACATAATATTATAACTTATGCATATCTTGTAGTGCGAATCCAATACAGACATATTAACATAAATGAATTAATTCTAATATGCTAATCTTTTGTTGCTAGCGTTAGTACTTCCAATCATGACGTGGGTACTAATGGAAGAGTGAATAGGCTGATGCTAAGGCAGGGCACACCATCTGTCGACCTCATCACCACTTAATATTACGGTCAAGCAATAGTTTATTAGATTACAGTGGTAGAGCCCGCAATAACAACATCTTTTGCACGAATGGGCCGGCTCGACCGGTGAAATACCACGACGTCACAGAAGACAGGCGTGAAGTAGAAGTATTCTGCGTTTCGTCGGATGAGTGACGTGCCGGAGGCCTAATTATAGTCCTCTTCCCCCTCCTACCCTTTTCTAATAAGGAAAGGATGGGAAGAGGATTTGACGGATGAGGAGGGGATGGACAGGGAATGGAATTATCCTTTTTTCTGTTTGTCCCCTCCTTCGTCCATGAAGGTAGGCAACGCATCTGCAACTCATTAGCTTGTTGCGGATGCCTATGAGTAGCGGTACTTATTTCCAGGGGCCGCTTGCTCGTTTGCCACTTTGTAATATAAGAAAAAAAAGATAAATAAAATAAGAACATGGGCTATGTGACTCGCTAATCCTTGACTCCTAGACCTTTCTAATGTTAAAGTATTATCAAAATCTGATCGTTAGTACCGGAGATTACACTGAACATCTAAACGCACAAACTTTACCTCTGTATAATATATTTGTGTAGATATAAAAATTGAAATTAAACATTAACTTAGTTTTACGCGAATAAGTTTCGGCAACGCCTCTCCAGTTCCTATGTTGCAGATGTTCACCCGCTTTGGTGATCACTTAACGATAGATACACGTTTTACCCCTTATCCTAAAAAACTAGTTTTTTTATTCAAAACACGTTATCAATTCTGTTATAAACATTTATAAACAAAATAGAAGGCATTAAATAAAATTTTATATCCCGATACCTACACTCATTAGCGACTTAACATCTTTCTAAATAGTTCAAAGAACGTTAAAACTATATCATTGGAATATTAAACCGGTCTATCAACATCCAAATGTAACTAGTTTTTACCGGTGGCAGGTGTGAGTGCTCCATTTGTTACCTATTTCGGTCATAAGAGTAAACAAATCCGGGGTATTTATCAAGTTAATGAGTTTGGTAAGCCAGCCCTTAAATGTAAGGTTTCTGCTTAAAAAGTTCGTGGTTACATTTGTCTAGTCGCGCTTTAAAAGCTTCAATTGATAATTTAAATCGGTGACGCAGATGTTACCGATCTCCAGTATAAGAGACGGCAAAAAATTATACTCCCATCTGGTATTTAATCAGGATTATAGGTAACTTCAAATCGAACTCGAGTCTAACGTTCTGTTGTACTTCAACATAAACTTGACCCCTAGAATCCCCAACAACGAGTTACGCAAGGGTTAAAACTAATTTGGTTTTTACTATTTAACACCCCCAGATTTTGCTCGACAACCCATTTGTGATGTATCGATATACGTATAATCTAAGTCCTGATCAAATAACAGATGACGGTATACATTCCTTATGCCGTATCTTAGACTTGTTTTATGTAAGGAATAATATTTTTATTAATACATTTTATTTTGTAAAAATAAAATAGCGGCAATACAAATTTATGTTACAAATACAACACTGCCACTAGGGCAGTGTTGCTTATCTGGTATATCTGCCTACCCCCTTCGGTCACGAGTTTTATTTGTAAAAAGAAATGTCCCACCCATGTAAAATTTATAAAGTATTCAGAGACACAAATTATTTTATTCAATTAATCTATGAATAAATAAATATGTGAATGTGTCTGAATTTACATTTGATACTAGCTATCTATTTCAGTAGGGAACTAAACCTAACCACTCGGATACCCTCTCCTGTTTCGTGACGTAAATAAAACAATTTTATATTACAAAATTTATTTTTAATCGCACGCCTAACCTATCAAGTGGCTGACTTAACGCATGGCTTACGATTAAGCCTCGTATATAAAGCCTCCCGTAAACGTTACTTATTAAGTACGTAACTTAATAAGTAACGTTAGCGTTAAGTCCTTGTTATAATAATTAAATTGCAGTTCTCAGCTCAAGTTACTACCTGCAGCCTTAATCACTTCTCAGTTTTACGTAATCCTGTTGAGAAGTATAGTATTAAAGAAATTACAACTTCCATTCCTGCCTAACATTGAGAATGGTATGCTTCGGCGGTACAGGAATGTAGCTTAAAAAGTGACAAGGCAATAAATGTTGTAAAAGTTAGTGTTGTAAGAACGTCCTGGACGAAATTAACGCGAGAGACTGACATAATCGTTCCACATGAAAATCCGTAATCACCCTCTTAAATATATGTAAATATATACTTATAAAAATAGCAACACATATTTATAAATACAGTCATATAAATAATTATAAGTACATTCATATGCAGTAACAGTATATGTGTTTAACATTACGAAACTAACAACGCAAAAAAACTGGTTTCAATTGACAAGCTTTACACGTAGTCCTTCGCATTTTTTATTATCTTTTCCATTTCGCGAAGTAGTTGTGGTCTCGAACCACAACCATACAGGGTGCATTCGTACGTTGAAGCATGCGACGTATGCACGCCTCTAAGAAAACAAGCCGATAGAGCCTTCGGAAGCCTACCAAAGTACACGCTACCTTATTATAACTGGAATATTAAATAAAACAAGCAAGGCAGGATCGGAGATCGGCGTCATTTGTCCTCGTCTACCGCCACGCGACGTTATACCCATCCTTATCTATATTTAACAATTTTTATAATCCCCTCTCGGTCGCACGGCACGCTTATACGCCTGTCTCTGTCCCGCTGGGTGAACGATCTCAACATCCGTTTAAAACAGGTATCGAGATGTGACAGGTGCGAAACAGCTCTGTGCAAGTGTACATTCCTTCGCGAGATTTCTTTATGAGAAACCAAAACTCCTGTGCTCCATTCCGTATGATCAATTCAAGACCTTAAAAAGATGTGTTGAACGGTTCGCGGACCGATTTACAGTTATCTGATTAAATACAAAGCGAAAAAAAATTTTTTCACTGTCTTTACTCAACATAAAGATTTAACAGAAAACTTATTACTAACTAATATATCACATTACTAACGCGGCGCCAGTATGGTCTTGAATACAATCAATTATCCTCCACTGGATATAGATCCAGTGGAGGATAATTTTGGGATAAATGTTCAAAATTCTTAAGAAGACTGGTTAGTTTCCTTTGTATGATTTTTTCTCTCCTCGTCTCTCTTTTTCCCTCTACATAGACTTCTGTCATATTTAGATCTTCTTTGCGGATGTTAATGGGGGGCTGTGATGACTTATCTTTAGGCTGCTAGTTTGCTCTGTTCTCGTTCTTGCTAAAAACAGAATAGTAACTGGTGTCTTCATTTGTATCACCACAAGAGAGAAATTCTGTTTTTTTTAATAATATACGAGGATTCAACGAATTAGTGCACTAAGGTATAGTACCCGTAATAACTAAACGAAATTTTAAAATTCTTTCTAATTTACATATTTATATATGTACCAAAAATGTAAATTTGAATGTATTTTTTATAGTTTTATTACATGTCCATCCGTCATCCATTTCAAATTTACGACACCCAATAGAGTTTACGGCCAAATTTTACCACGCCGCAAATGTTTCGACCAATTTGGATAAACTATTTGAGGTTTTTATAACGAATTTTACGAGGTTGAGGTCAAAGTAAATAGAGTTCCACTTTCAAATTTTTACAGTTACTATTTTGTGCAAAGTTTCTTTGCAATTTGCTATGTAGCTACTGAACAATTTTCTAATATTAAGAAATAAGTAACTACTTTCTAGAGTTTATAATAGCAATAATAAATGCTATCTGATAATTCCTACAATTTAAAGGTCCATTTCAAAGCCATTATAGCTATTTTCATTAGAATTTTTATTTATTAACTAGCAACACTTCAATAAATACATGACAAGGAAGGAACTAAACTAGCTCGGGGTCAATAATCAACTTTTAATAGCAGCGGTTTGCGAGTTTCTTTCGATGTAACTGTATCAAAATCTATTTTACTTAGTCTAAGTACACATGATCCTACAACGATATAATTAGAAAGCGTGCAAGTGATATTAGATATCTGGTGCTACATATTTATTACAAGTTGCCTTCTTAAGTCACTGACTGCATCGGACTTTCTCTGTGCGAGTCAGTCAATACTTCTACGACGTCGTAAATACTTATGGACCTAGAATAAGGTAGCGATATTTTCTTTGTAGTACAAATAATCAGTGGGTTACTTTCTACCATTATTTAGCAAATAGCCTGTTGTCCTAGGAAAGCGACGGAACGCGACGCGACGCGGCGCAGCGCTATACAACCAATACTTAACGTGACTGATTATGGCAACATAGGAGACTACAAATTCACACATCCGACATTGCTTGGTGTTTTTGCGCCGCGTCGCATCACCGATTTTCGGAGCTAAGGTTCGTCTAAGGCAGGTCGCCAAAACGCAGACCGAAGTTCGAACTCGGCCCGCCAAATAATGTAAGGTTTACTTATATATTAATTTCATATAACTTGACCTATTTTCATATGCATGAAAAAGCCCTTAATTTTTTGTGGACATCTACTGAATTTATTCTGTTTTTTTTTCTCAAAGGTGTTTCGTTCGGATTTCTTAAATTATTTTTATTACATTATAAATATGATGTTGACATATTAAGGTTCAGGGACTATATATAAAAGTAAACTTTCTAAAAATTAATGTATAAAACCATTTTAGTCCGAGGTAGTTTCTAGAAAAAACTTTCATTGGAACAATTTGCAAAATATACTAATCCAATTTTGCTCGCGTCCCAGTACAACTATTATATTTTTGGTATTTCTTAATAAATGAAAAAAGTTGAAAGTTGACGAAACATAAGCTAAGCAAACATCACTTTCATTTTCGTCACCATCATCATGAAAGTATCAACATAAGCTGTCCTTGACCGCTCGCACTTACTTGTATGTACTTAAATGTATGGCAATGTACGCGTCGTTTTTATTACAGAAAAAATGAAATTAAAAAACGTCTCACGGGCTTATCTAATTTTTTCAATTAGGTTTCGAATACCATGATTTTTTCGCTTTCGTATGCAAGATAAGTCACTGCCAAAGCAGAAGACAACTTCCACGAATTGTAGGCCCGTTGGAAACATGCAAATAAATAATTCCCACGGTGCCTTCCCGGCACTCGGCACTGCAATGAGGTGTGCAGTAAATACTAAAAGTTACGCAAGCTGCGATTGCAGCCGTGCCTGCAATATTCAAGCCCACGCTAGGGTTGGCACACGGTAAAAATACTCAGTCAAATAATAAAAATATAGATATCATTAAAGACTACTGATTAAAGTTTAAACTTAGAAATATAAAACAAAATGAAAATAGTTTTTGTGTTACAAATATATGCAAATTTGAATCGTTGAGAATATTTGATTTATATGACTTCTAGCGCCATCTATTACAATATAAATATAATGTTTAGATTAGCATCTTTATGACGCGAACTCACCAAATTTACTCATAAACAAATCGACTAATGTGCCTATAGAAATTTTAAATTCGAAGATGTTCTATCAGCAAACAAAATACCTCTTAAATTTATTAATGGCATCACTTGTGTTCACTTTTAAAATGACTAAAGACTTGTTTGTAATAATTTTAGTTAAGTTGTTATAATATAGTTTCAAAATATTGTTGCGTATAAACTCGGTGGGAGGGACTCATATCTATTCCGATTGGATATTTATTTATAAGAAGGCCCATACATATTTATCTACGTATAAAAAGTTATATCGATCATTAATAACATGGTGTACAAACTTTTTCTTACATCTTTTAAATCACGCAACAGACTGTAAGGCGATTTTCATCAATAGTAATTCAAGAGGAAGGTTGATATATATAATACATGCATATTAAGGATAGTAAAGCAGAAAATTTCACAAATTTAAAGATAGATGTATGCCACATCTACGTTTTAAGGATAGCTTATAGCAACAGTAGTAGAGCCCGCAACAACAACATCTGTTGCACGAATTGGCCGGCTAGACCGGTGAAATACCACGACCTCATAGAAAACAGGCGTGAAGTAGAAGTACTCTGGATTTCGTCTGGTGAGTGAGGTGCCGGAGGTCTAATTTCAGTCCTCTTCCCCTTCCCATCCCTCCCTCACAAGGATAGGAGAGGAAAAGGAAGAGGATTGGACGTGGAGGGGGTTAACACGGAAAAGGAAATATCCTTTTTTCTGTCTATGCACTCCACAGTCCATTAAAGGTAGGCAATGCATCTGCAACACATTTGCCTGTTGCGGATATCTATGGCCAGCGTTCACTTCATCAGGTGATCCGCTAGCTCGTTTGCCACCTTCTCACAAAAAAATAGCTTACTATACCCATTACAACTTCTTAAAAAAAACCGGTACTTGAAAAGCCATTTGCGGACAGACATAGGATAATTACCCGGATTTCGTGGGCATAACGATATTCCGCTACACCTTATAATTTAAATGAATATCTTAGGACTTATCGCAAAATAAAAACTAACGCGCACGAAAATAAATAGATATTATCAAAACACGCAAAACTGTTCTGTGTTCAATGACTTTAGCTACGTCGTAATTGCTAATTTGGCTATCTTGGTCCACTTTAGCAATCGACATCGACTTTATCCGTAACAGATAACTTGAACCAATTTTGTGCTACTCTTACAAAGTATTTCGCGTCTTGTCGAATATAAATAAATTCCTCAAACATTGCACTATTTTTTATTACAGTTGTCACAAAGTACGTGTGCAGTATAGTGTTGTGATTTGGAGCAAACATTGTAAGGTCCACGCGAGAGAAGTCGTAAGCAGGTTCAATTTTATTACACACTACTTTGACTTCCAATTTTATTGCTGGCAGCCCTAACGCTACGATGTTGCGATCCTTTGCCACCTGAGGTCTTTGCTGCGATTCGTGTTTATATTCGCGAATTTCGACAGCTATTCGTTGAATATTGTGCGCCGCGATCGACTTATACCGGGATTAATTAATACGACTTGGTGCTAATTATATTATGATATTGAATTGTTCATGCTAAAAGGAATTTTGTATGACGGGGCTTAAATTAGCAAACCGTTCAATTAATATGAAGAAACAAAACAATATATTTTTGTTGAAGTGAAAACTTCATTAGCCGCGTTAGACGATATTTGAAAGGAGAAAATCTTATAGTTTCAGAA
Source organism: Papilio elwesi (assembly GCA_029849275.1). NCBI lineage: Eukaryota > Metazoa > Arthropoda > Insecta > Lepidoptera > Papilionidae > Papilio > Papilio elwesi. Next base: position 4,142,913 of record CM056713.1, read on the forward strand.
GATCGACCTGCTCGATATGTAACATCTTGATTTCAATAGGATAGTTTCGACTAACTTTTTTACTACTTTTTATTTATTTTCTTGTATACAATTTTGAATTGTATTGTTAAGAAGGAAGAGTTTATTTCTGTTGACTATTTATTTATTTTTGAACTATTAATTAGAAAAAAAATGAAGGAAAGTACTCACGCCCGGAGCATATGGCCGTAGACAGACATTTGAGATTATCATTTTAAATAGTCCTCGCACATCTATTTTTGTTCTTCTAGATCTGTTTCTGCTCTGTTCCTCTACATCTATGGATACACGCTCGTCAATTACGGTTACTCTGAATATTTAATCTGGTCGATATGAGTTCGTCTAGGTCGGCCCCTACCAACACTCACTAAGTACGTTTGCAACACAAGTTAAATAATAATTCACTGTAGTATAAATTACTAGTTGTCTCCCGCGGCGTCGCGCGCATTCGTTTCTCATTTTTTTGTCTGTTTTTAAGGTTAGGTTAGTATAGTAAAGAAGTTTTCCGCGTGTGATGACTTGGAATTATTGTTAACATGTGTAAAAAAGTTTTTATTGTCATAACATGAAATACCACCTTGGCAATGGATATTCCTAATGCAGGTTTTATGTATCTCGGGAATAGTTTTTGAATCGGGATAAAAGGTAAGTACCGTATGTTATTTTTTGTAACCCTGACAATGTGTGTGCATAATTTCATGATGATCGCTTGAGTCGTTAACGAGTTAAAACGTAACAAACAAACTCACATTCGCATTTACAATATTAGTAAGGCTAATTAAAACTCAAACATGGTGTTAAATAGATGGTAAAAACCAATCAACCAAGTTATAGAAGATCAGGCGACAATTTGCCAAGTTTCAGCGTAAGCCCAATCCACGTAGAGTCCCGGATTAAATTCAAACAAAGGGATCCGTGTACGGTATAATTTCCATATATTTGTGAACGGGCAGTGTCGTATTTAGTGGTCGTAAGCTCTCGATAGAACCCCTCGTGGCGGGTCAGCCAGCGCTTTAAGCCAGTGACACACCGAGTGTGAGCGTATATCACGATAGAATAAATTTAAAAAAAATACATTTTTTTCCTCGTATTAAATTTTATTGTTAAGACAAAGGGTTTATTTCTGTTGATTATTATTATTTGAACATATTTATTTCTATTTAACTATTGCTATGCCTATTTTGAATTTACACTTCCGTCGATGGTCCTTATGACTGCCGGTGTTTTTTCATTTTATTTGACAAAAAATGAAACTACACTCAAGTAAACAAGTAGACTTAAGGGCTGGGAGGAGGGTGTCAAAATGGCAGTGTTGTTATAGGAACCTTATGGGGACCTTATCGAATGCTGACTTAAGTATAGCTCTAATCTGGTCGTTACGTCCTTATTTATACATTACAGACATTAAGAATACCCGAAGCTTTTTTGGTATCACAACTTTACAAATGACTAAAAATATTAAGCAATATTTATTAAAGCCTATCGCAATTAATAAGGTTTGTAACTCCGCCCCGGTGTGCCTAACGCGCGGCAGTAATTTCAGTTTTAAGCCGGAGTACCTCTCAAATGGCTTAACTATATTTACAGTGAAGTTTCAAGCGGGCCCGTCCGCTACTGGATCGTGTTAGTTATGGTAGTTTATGAAGGGAGGCCGGGCGAATGTCTTTCTGAACCTCTGACCTAAACGCCCTACAACCCATGATAAAGAGCTTAAAGCATTTTGTTATAAGGATTTACCACCTAACGAGATATTGAGATAATATATACATATATCTCTATATTTAAAAGAAGAAACAGAATGACTGACTGATATATCAACGCTCAGTCCAAGCTACTGGGCCTAGAGACTTCGAATTTCGCATAGAGATTTCTATCATTACGTTGACGAGCAATAAGAAAATATTTTTCTAAATTTAACCCCTATAATATTAATAGGGGATAAAAGTATGTTTGTACGGAGAGGTATTTGTTTTCGAGTAAAAGTTGACCTCGGATCTATTTACTTCGCCTTACCGCATAACGCCCTATTACAGCGAACGACAAAGCTTTGTAACAATATTTCGCGTCGCTAAGATTTTTGAACACTGTTCTTACGCTGCACAAGTTAGATTGAACGCAATAAAATGCAAGGTTAACACACTTAACACGCGAGACTTGATCGTCGTGGCTTTTGTTTGCATACACAATACAAAAGCATCGAGCAAAAATCACGACAGTCACGCTTCATTGTAATTGGAAGGGTTCAATTAAACGTTTATTTATCTTACAAGGGTCTCTTAAGCTAGCGGTTATTGTATCTAAATTATTGGACTAGACTACTAAAACTGTATTGGTGCATTATTTCTTAAGGAAAACGTAAAATTTTATAGTAATTTATTTCCCTATATAGACACTTTAGCACACTTTTACTTGACGGCAGAATAGTACACTAAAAAGTTTACCTCTTGAAATGATCTGACAAGCCTAACAGACATAGTATAGCTTCGTCGCTCGCTGTACAGGTTTAGGCGCTTGAGAGGTGAGAGGTGAGCGGGCGGGGTCATCGCATGCCGTCTTCATATAATATTTCATTGGAACGTGTGCATGTGACTGGACTCCTCTTAAGCCGCTGGACCGATTAAGTCCCGGGATGGTTTATAATAACAATTAGATACGGTGGGGGCGCTGCCATCGAGTTTCAGGAGATTTTTTTTTATTTGACAAGGAAGCCAACGTTTATACGAGACAACATTTGCTGGGTTCGCTAGAATTAAGTTAAGTGCTTAGGATATCGAAAAATCAATTATCCTGCTTTCTATGTTTCACGTGCATATCAGAGCTGAAACCGAATAGCTTCAAAGGCGGATGACATTAATAATTTATTGCTAGCAACCGAAGTAAACGTACGCAGGGACTGTAGAGAGTTTAAAGGGAATGCGTTATAAGGTGTGAGGATACGACATTCTGTTGATGAACCCATCTTATTCCTCGCCTCACAGATATGGTACAAGATTGTTTAATCTTGTACCATATCTGTGAGGCGAGGAATAAGATGGGTTCACCGCTTTATAGAAAAATGAGACATATACATATATATAAGAGCGACAATCAACATATTACATGGTATTTTAGTAGATAAAGCTGTTAAACAATGGCATGTGTCAAGTAGAGTTTTAGATACGAATGTGCATGGATGTATTGATAGAGGTAGTAAAAGAAACAAAAGAAAGGGAAAAGCTGGATGTATTGCATTATCGACGACATGAACTAGAAAGGAGTGACTATTGAAATGACGGCTGATGTAAAGCCGTGGAGAAAGGTGACGTGATGTGCCGACCCCACTTAAAGTGGGAACAGGGCGGGTGTATGATGAAAACCCAAATAAAAACAACAATTTCATATTAAATTTGACTAAAATTCCAGTAAAGATACTTCAAGAATCTCCTTCAGTATAACGGAAATGCCAATAAACCTAATCATAGGGATCTGATTTAATTAGTTCAGAAACTAATTACTAAGCGAATGGAAGCTTTATTCTGCGGATATAAAGAGCAATAAGATGAAACAAACTTAGAAGTAAGTTTTGCTTTTATATGGAATATTACAGAGCTCCTCATATACAAGATTATAAGCGTTTAAATATTTACCCTCAAATTTATTCTTTATTCACGTAAATGGAAATATAGACCTAGTCAGTATAATAGGGTATATTGATCGATAAGCTTGTCATTAGATGGAACAACGATCAAGTCAAGGTTGCGGGAGTGCAACATAGACGTGTTTCAGCGCTGTCTTATTTATAGACCGGTTTTATTAGGGTGACAAAAAAGCCACCAAACAATTTCACAATGAGCACTGCCTCACTCTGGGGCTTCTTATCTGGGTGTTTTGACGACCTTTACTACCGACGCCTATAACCTCGGTTCCTCTCACTCTGTTTTAGGACCGTACCTTCGCGTGTCCACTAGATTAGGACTGGATCATGATCAATTTGTTGCGAAGACCTCCGTCAGCAAGATTATTACTGCTTCGACCATTGTATATGCTTCGCATATTCCCAAAGAGGCTTGGCGGTCAGCCGCACAAATTGTAGCCAAGACCTATACAGTATGGACAACGGTCATACTGTGCTGACCTCACATAAAAAGGGAAAAGGGATACTAAGCAAAGAAGCGTTTAGAGGTATAGAGAATAGCAAGTGAACTAACTCGACTGTAGTAGATGCACTGAAATGTCTTATAAGGTACCCGGCGTAAACGAGATTCTGCACAATGTTACACGTAAGATTTCTGAGCAAACCAACCAATGACATGACTACAATGGAAAAACGTTCAAAAATGTTCCTTATTTACTTTATTATAGATTTCAGTTTCATTTGGTTTTTAATCCGGATTAAATATATTGCGTAGTGAATCACCATTGCTGGTTGCTTAAACAATATCTGAAGGGTATCGTTAAATTTAATGACTTTATATTGTCCATTCACGTCACAATTAACAGATTGCGTGCTACAGGAGTAATTTATATCATGCAAAACAAAAATAAACTACTAGTATACTGTCTCTTTTAATTTGAAGTTTCGCTCACCGGTACAATTAAAATGGTCTGTGAGGTTTTATTGCAGATTATTTTAATGGGTTGTAAAACAAATAGTACAAGTCTAGCGAACATTGCTTCGAAGAACTTCTTAATATAAAATTATATCTGAGTGATTTGTGTAAGTAATAAGAAACTCATAAAGAAATGTCAATCACAACGTTTCGGCACACAACGTTACTTCTATTAAGTTACCAGATTTTGAGTTCCAGGTTGAATGCTAACCGTTGCGCAGAAAAAGAGAGAAAGAAACAAATGGTAATGTAATAACAAGCGAGCCTTACGGTATTCGCATATGATGGTAACTTCTGACATCTCACCTTGGTAATAAGCTACATTAACAATATATACTCACCTCTCGGAAAATGTGTTGGCATCTGACAGCCAAGTCTAGTGCCGCGCTCTCTCAGTGGTCCGCGCTTCCCCGACTTCCTGTTACACACTTCCGTCCCTTTTTACCGAAATCAGTCTCAACAAGAATGCGAAAGAAAAGTGTGTTATCTATGACAGTGTTGTCAGAGTATCTCTATGGCGGTGTTGTTGTCTGTGGAAGACGCTCCACTAAGATATCTTAGAGATTGAGTAATAATTTTTAGAGAAAATTATATTATATACTAATTACACACTGATGTTCTGTGAGCTCGTTGTCCTTGCCCGGTAAAATCTGCAACTGTTGGTTCCTATAATATATACCACTGTTCAAGTTTTAAACGATTAAAAATTAAATTAATGCACTATCCATTGTTCATTTATTTACCTGACCTTTTCCCATCTATGTAGGGTCAGCATAGCTTGTACTCTACTTCCATATCCCTCTATCAGCCATTATAACTGAATTCAAAACCTTCTTACACATTTCTTTCATTAATAGTACATTGTTGCTTTTATAAATAGACATTTGATTCTAGATTTGTCATTCACGTCGCCTTCGTTCACATAATAACACGTATTGCGTCACCCGTCAGAATGTTTGACAGAAACACCTGACAGCTCACAAGCCCGTCATTACCAACGAGCATTTTTGTTTTCTTAGGTAGTAAGTAATAAAGTTCGAAATGAATAAAACATGTTTGCATTGAGATTATCCTAAAGTTACGCAAATAAAAAGATATAAGTCCGAGTATACAGTTGTGACAAACTTAAGCTTAGTTCAAATAGCCACAAAGAATGAGAGTCAATTAATAAAACGTTTTGCTAATATTTTAATATGAAAGTTAATAATATGGTTCGTCCAATGTAAAACATTGTTATAGTAACCACACAATTAACAATTACTTCACGCCTTTGTAAGGTAATGTTTTGTAAAACACGAATTAAACAAGAAAAGAATCGCTAATGAAGAACATTAAGCTGATAACAAAACTAAGAACATTAAACACAACGGTAAGAGAAATAAAACAATTAAACATGAAAAGTGTGTCCATAACAAGCCCCAGTGACTTGTAAAGAGAACTCTCACACTACTACCCTAAATACCAGCGAGACAAAAGGCTGTTATATAGACAATGTGCACAGATCAGCTACATAATAGAGTCCGTTATGTTCGCATTAGGGGAAAAAATTCAAGTATCTCAGTAGCAGACAGGTAATTACTCTGCGCCCGTCAATATCACACACTCGATTCCCACGTTAAACTTCAGATATACCACTATGTGCTCCAACAAGAGTCTTATACCGTAATTGTATTACATACAATGGTATTAAATTGACGAAATAAAAGCGAAAGGATTTTTGACTACAAGGCGACAATTATTTCAATTTTATCAATCAAATCTTAGCTTAGATGTGACGCCATATCCATAGTCTTAGATGTTTATAGTAATTTTTTGTCGTTTAACAGCTAATGAATTTACTCTACAAAATGGAATAAGAAAAATTAAGAACAGCAGAATCAATAAAACTTTCATTGCTCATAGATTTTTTAACATACCTGACATCTCAACATTACTATTTTAATTATTTATTAAAAGAAAATAGCGTTTAATCTACGGAATAATATGAAATTGAATAGAAAACTTCGAAAATACATATCGAATATGTTCTAAGTGATTCGTCATTTAGTGATGACCACTGACAAATCGGAATCGTTGTAGTATCTCGATATATCGATAGCTGCAAGTCGATTCGGCATTCACGTCAACTCAGTTGTTGCAAACGTAGTGAGGCCTGATCGATATCTTGTTAATGCGAGTAAAGGTTAAAGCAGCGCGCCACCGAAACGCCCACCTTGTAAATCTTTGCTAGCTTTTAGTGATTGCAACATTATCGATGGTTTTACCAAGATATTGCGTCAATATCGATAAATTAACTGCAGTTATTACTCTACAGGTTAACCCTAAAACGTCACAACAATATTTTGGGATACAGGGCAGCACTTGTGCCGCCATGCCGTCATGTTATATATAATTTTTGTAATTTCACACAATTCATGTTGAAGAATTTATAGTTGCTATTTAAAAACGGTTTTTAGATTTGACAAGTGTATTTAATTAAGACAGTTACCACTCTACAAGTAACTTAATAGATCTAATTTCATTCTTTTGTACGGTTTAAAGTAACTAACCTTCGCTCTGTGTTGTCATCTGTCATCGTAAGGTCGTGTTTTTCGAATTTCGAATTCTAATAATGATATCAAGCGTTTTATAGAGTGAGATAGCCCGCAACAAAGTTGTTGTTGACAAAGAGAAGCCGCTTTGAAATTTGCCTCCATCTAAAAACAACTGTTTACTCTATGGTAAGTTACCTTACTCTTCACTCACTTATCACTTTTTAACTTTTACATCCCATTATATTTGATCACCTCAAGAAATACAATATGGTAATTTCACAAAATACTTCCAAACCAATTATCGCGTTAAAATTTTAATGTTCCAAACTCTTAGAGTACTTTACAGAATTCATGGTCACTGAGGTGCCAGACTTCCGATGTCAACTTTGCTGACGAAATAATTTATTTTAAAGTAGGTTTTATCGATAGTTACTGTTCCCAACCCTACTTGACGGTAATTGCGTTAGTCCGGCGGGCTTCAATCCGGCCACTCGGTACGGAAAGCCGACGCTAATGTATCCTGAGACCGCACATTATGTGCTGTGCGATGGAATCATCATTATAAACGGTTTGAACCTGTGTTGTATACTAAACTACTGAATTATTTAACCATGCAATTTGATTTTAAAGCTTATTTTACCATTTTAGTCACTGTAAATAGTATTTGCAATGTGCAAAATCGGGCTTGTTTCAAAATTGCAATTTTTAGTGATGAATTTTTAATATTTTCGAAATACGAAAAAAAAAACAATTTTACTTATACATGAGCACTATATACCTATATTTACGTTAATTTACGCATTTACACCGACGCGTTCGAGTGCGGCAGCGTAATTGCAAAAAACTGTCACTTATATTTATTCTGTTTCGCACGTAGCTGCGGCATTATATCGACGCAGGCAATTCGCTAGTCGTGTTTCGCATCGCTACGCGAGATCTATCAGGGACGATGAAATTTCGCATCATGGAAGGCGAAAAGTGCTACACTAAGCGCGCGCTAACATAGATGACTGATTTGTGGTGTAGGGCGCTTATCAAGGTCCAAGGCACCCTCCATATGTAAATCTGACGCGCTCGAGGATCTACAGAAAGGCTCCTGTTAAATCCTAGGACTTAGAAGAAAAAAATGCGAATAATGCATCTAGTTCCCAAATTTACGAAAACTATTTAAACATGACAAAAAATATAAGTCACGAATTAAATTCTGTAATGTATTCATACGACAAATAACCTTATTCTTAATACGGTCCTTATACCAGACTTATTCGGTTTTATTTCACGTGTGAATTTAAAATATCCGCGTCAGACCGAATCGGTAATTCGTTGAATCGAAGTAAGCCGCGGCGTTCGCAGGTTCATTTTTAAATTCAAATTGGGTTATTATGTCAGTGTATCTCAAAGTGTTGAATATACGTAAAAGACTTAAGCTCAGTTTTTAGTATACTAAAAGCTTTCGCAAAGAATACTGTCTCTTAGCCTTGGAACGCTTTTAACGATCTACAAAGCATTGGCCACTCAAAAAGTTTTATAAACGATTTGGATATACCACTGTTTCAACAAAGTTCTCTCGTTCCGTCATTGTGTAACGCTATGTTTTGAGTGGGTTATGTATCATGTGTAATATGAAATAAGCTTTTACGTGACAAAGCCAAGTTGGAACTTAAACGTGTGGTGAATAGAAATTTACACAGTACTTTCATATACCCAATGAGAAAAACTAAAATGCCATTCAAGTAAAGTAAAGCGTTTTTATGTTGGAAGACATATAAACAAGCAAGCGGGTTTATGTTCAAACAAGCTGAGCCCCGCGGATTCACCCGCCGTGCCATTTAATTTAACCTACGATTAGTCGCCTTAAGATGAATCCTATTTAATATAATTGATCATATACTTTAATTGGAATTACAATTAACTCTCCATGAAAACTTTCATCCCCTACTTTAGAATTTCAGGGGATGAATTTAGAAAAATCTTTTCTTAATTACGCCTACGTAATAATGACATCTCTGTGCAAAAAATTTTTCTCTAGGTCCAGTAGTTCGGACTATGCGTTGATGTATCAAACAGACAGTCTGGTGATATGGGTCACGTAGTACGGATACATTTCGCAATATCGTATCATCTTACGATCATGTTTCAGTGCCAAGTACTGGTGGTGTGGCTAAACACTAGTTTAGTAATTTAAAAAATACTTTTTTTATCAACCTGTAAAATAACATATCTCTGTAGTAAGAAACTTCGAGAAGCGCTGGAGCAATACGTATCTATCTCTCGGATTTTATGTGCTCGCTCTGTAAGTGCTTGGCCGGGTGCGATTTCTCTGCGCCGTAACTGAAACGATTTTAATAGGATTTTTTTTCTCTCCCCTTCTCACTTCACACATTCACGTTTGTTACGTAACGTAATGACGTTTCGTTGAATAATTCGAATACTTAAAACACTTGATTATATCCATACAAGTATTATAAGAAGAAAAGATTTTATGTTTCATTTGTCAAAAATTCTTTCATTACTAGAAAGCTCATCTTTCAGCTAGCTAGGTAACATTCTTATCTATATACCCGGGCAAAGCCGGGGTGGGTTATTAGTGTATAGTAGTAGTAGAAGTGTAGTGTATTATAATATTTAATTACAATTTTGTTTTGTTATCCCTTTTTATTTTATTTTAAAATACATGCCAGAGTCATGTAACAAATAATTATGACAACACCTTAGACTTTGACAGGAACAGTCTAGAGCAAGTAGTCACAGAGGAAACTGCTAGCTATCGGCCATTAGGCATGAATTGCCCAAACCGATCGGGGTAGTAAGATAAGGTCTGGTTGCAGTTTTCGGACATACCCGGCCCAAAAGTAATTAAGAATTAACTCAGGGGTACAATATATATCTGTCAATACAACTGTTTTGTTTAAGTCTTACGAAGGTTCTTTAAAGATTGAAAGCTCGGGAATGTGCTAAACTGCGATGCGCAACTTCCTCCGCAATACACACAGGAAATTATGTTGACGTGAATCAGCAAGTTGCCGGATAGCGCCACGCCTCACGCTATAGTAATGACGGAAGCGGATAATTAAGCTAAAGTTATTTTTATGCAAATGCATAATGATTTGTTTTGTTTTTTATCAATATAAGATTGTGGAATGATAGTATATAACATATGCCCTAAAAGCGACTAGGATAGTAATAGCCAGCTGCTTTGCAATGAGCTAACGGAAGTAGTAGAGTCGTTTAGAAAAATAAAATTTAAGGATGAATAATAAATAACTTTACAGAAAGCTGGCGTGAAGTTGTCTACTTTACATTATCTACTCTAATCTTTTTTCCCACAAGGGCTGGCAACGAATCCGAATGTTGTTATGCTCTTGCGTGTTAATGGGAAGTCACTAAACATGAGAGCACTGCTTATTCGTTGGTCTCCTACCATAAAAAGTTCAAAATATTCCCAAGGTGTTTGCCTAACTTACATAATATAGATTGTACCATCATAAGCTTAATTAAACCGCACGTCAGCAGTTCCGTCGGTAAGCAAATTGCATCAACCGCAGACATAAAGGCACCTTCACACGACCCAAGCGAGTTGTTGTTAAGCGACTAAACTAAATAGGTCGTGAAACATTATTTAGCACGGAGTAGACCATACTCAAGAGTGCTACAAAGGAGTAGGGTTACCACACTTTCATTAAATAATAAACTACGCTAGAATTTTTGTCTAAACTAATACTATAAAGAGGAAAGATTTCATCTCTTGTTTGCATTGAATAGGCTCTGCAAGTACTGAACCGATTTGAAAAATGTTTCATGATTAGACTCCTACATTATCCCTCATGAACATAGGCGATATAATTTTTTATTTACAACTTTTTTTTTGTTAAATAAACGTGCGAAGTCGCAACGTGCCGCTAGTAATAAATAAAAGGCCGATTTACTACGCGATCAAAATATATATGCGAATATGTGAAAAGATATTTTTATTGTATTAAACAGAAGTTCTTAGATCATTATTTATCTTGGTTACTCGTGTAGCATTCTTATTACTTTAAAAGGTGGCTTGTCACCGTATGTTAAACTGGTATGCCATCATATTATGACAAGCTTTATATTTTGTTCTGTATTTATACTAAAATTAGTTTATGTACAAGTATTTGTTTCAAATGCACTATTAAACTACAACTACTTATTCAGTTTTATTAAATTTTTGTCCACGTCTTTTTGCAAACTAACGGAATTGTCACTTCTTGTTAAATAAAACAAAATAATATTTATTTAATCTACAAACAAACGATTTTTTTATGATTTTAGTACAAATAAAAATATCCAACATAGGTCTGAGAGCATAGTAACACTCGTGGTGCACTGAAACTATAGTCCTAACTGTTAGTGCGCTGCACAACATGTCGTGGAGACATTCTGTTACGAAGTTTCACTGTATTTACGTTAACCTGTTAGCTCCTGTTTAAGTTCATTGTGATGTGGTGGCTACACGTAAGTGAAGAGTAACAATATTCGAATAAAACTAATTTTACTTCGGAATATAAGATAATATTATTTATAGCCTTTGTTGTCTAGACATATGTCCTAGTATATACGTAGATAAAAAGGTTCAAATTCATTGGTACTGCTTGCAGCCCCTCGGGTATAGATGTTGTTGGGCAGCAGTGATCATACAACTTTAAAGATTGCAGCTTACCCGCTATTACTTATTAAATATATCATTTTATCCGACAATGATTCATCATCGGCCCGTATCAATTATATATATTATATATCAATTACTTTCTGAACAATGATATTTCAAATGATTTTAATACAGATGCATTTTAACAGTGGTATAGGCAGCAACAATAATATCTTTTGTACGAATGGGCCAGCTCGACAGGCGTAGTAGTAGAAATATGCTACTGCTTTTCGTCTGATGAGTGAGGTGATTGAAGCTCTATTTCAGTCCACCTAATAAAGATATGATGGGAAGAAGAAAATGATTGGACGGGAGGAGATGGATAGGAAAAGTAAATATTCGTTTTCGTGTCCATCCCCTTCTCTGTTCTTTAAAGGTAGGCAATGCATCTGTGACTCATTTGCTTTGCGGATATCTAGCTCTAGCTCTAGGGGAAGTAGCATCACACAACCCCTAGCAGTCACTAAATCAGCAGGTGTAAAACAGAATTTCGAACTTATTTTATAACGGCCTCCCAATCCGGGAATACTAATAAAGTAACGGCCCGGGCCGAGGCTCCCCCTACGGAGGGAGCCCTCGAGCTCAGTTACTCTTAAAGAGGCTTAGGCTAGGCGCCCTCTGCGCTCTGCCGCCTCAAGCCCGGTGAATCTGTAAAAGCCTCCTCCAGGCTAACAGTGACAAGTCAGTCACCAAAAAAAAATATTTATAAAAAAAAGTTATTATTGGAACATAGTTAAGCTATAAAGAAGTTACTTCAGACATCTAACCTTGAAGCAATATCATATTAAAGTCAGCAACTTTCCACACGACGTAATGACTCAGCTAAAATCTCAGGTCGTTGAAGGAGAATTAATATATCTTGTGTGTCTTAACGGGAGTTTGAAAGTTTCGATCAAATACGCTTAGGAGCTTCCCCGAAGCTTGTGTCGAGTAAACGCTGATCGGAACTAAAGGAAAACTCATTGAAGTCTTGACACTAATTGATCTAAATTCAACCGCACACTTAGTTGACTTAAGTCTAATAGAGTCAAATCTATCTATCTACATTCAACCAATAAGCACTCACGACTGTGACCTAGAAAGGTAAACAGATCACGGATTCTCTATTGTCACAGTTCTAGCCTCTTCTCTATGTATAGTTATTTCCGAATCGACATAGAAATAACTTTTCTAATTTATAAACCGATTGAGACAAAACAAACACTAATTTAAAATGAAGCTTACCACAATACATTAGTGAAAAACTCACCCAAAACAGTTAAGCCGTTTAGGTGATTAGCGCACACAAACGCACAGACAGACAAAAATTCAAACATTCATTGTTTTAGGTTTTATTGCGGACCTCAATAATAGTTTTTCTCAAATATCTTCCATGCACACATAGCGATCAGTTACGTTTTTATTATACTATGTATAGGTTGGAACCTTGAAAAGTTGTCTCCTGGCAGGGTCGCCATGAAATGTTTGAGATTCTATGCCTAAGTAATGAGACATCTTCGTACTTCCAAGGCAATATGTTTTTCTTTTTTTAATTAACAAAAGCATAAAAAACGTTGGTTTTCTGTGTTTAACTTTTGCAGAGTTCGCAATCGCGTTATTCGTTTAAAAATGAAACGTTTCCCCGCGTTAATAAAGACAAAAACCCATAAACTAGGACTATCTTGAGGGCATAAACTTGCCCCAGCGCTTTAAGTAAGACGTAAGGGGTCCCGAGACCCGCGATCTCTCCCTCTAGGAAAATTGAATTTATTCCTCATTTTCCATAAAATGCCTATGTCGAATTTATTTTGGACCATTAGCATATTAAAATAGCTCTTACCTTTTGTACTGTTAGCAAATTGTACAAGGTTTTTTTTGTGAAGTAGCTGTGCCCCGTAGTTTCACCCACCGTGCAATTTAATTTAAATTAAAGCATGTTAAAAATATAACAATTCGTTTGTTACAAAAAAGTCTAGGTGCATAGTGCTACAGGTCTTTTGCCCCGTCTCATCTTCCCGGAATATCAACTTCTCTCATACACAAACGCATTCAAATGTGATGTTCGTGCACTTTTATTTCCTCGAAGCTTGCTCTACACTATTTCACAGCATAAGGCGTCATTTTTCGTCGAACAACTGGGACTTTTTGCTTCGTAATGCGGGAAACATTTTACGCAGTCACCAATGGCGCCTCTCACGTGACTTCAAATTCACAAGCCGTTTAGGTATGTAACATAGTCTTAAGTTTTAGACTGGAGTTTCCATTTTATTAAATATGATTTAATAAAATGGAAACTCTAGTGTAAAACTTATTATTCCAGAAAGTATTTTAGATAGTTAATCCGGCAGAAAAGAAATTTTATATATTGGTTTCTTGTTCTATTTTATTATTTTCTTAAGAATATTGGATTGTTTTGCTAACCATACTTAGTATTCGTACCCTTAAAATAACTGCTGATCCTATTTATTAAAATATTTTTTGCTTCGAGGCGGAGAAATGGATCTTTTCTTGCTGACAACGAAATGTTTATGTATCGGGGAAATGGGAAAACGTATACAACTGTTGATTTCCGTCTCTTTTCCTCGCACAACTTGAAAAATGTGGGCAATTTGTTTCACATGAATCAGTGCTTTATGTTGTGGTTTTAGGTTCGATTTAAAAATAATAATGTTTCGTTTAATTTTTAACCGACTTCAAAAAGTTGTGTTAGTTACCTTAGAACTCCGCTCCCGGTGCACCGATTTCGATGATTCTTTTTTTGTTCGAGAGCAAGTGTGTTTTTAGTCTTGATCCGATCATTTTGAGTTATTTTCGTCTACTATTGTGTAGTTGAGAGACATGGAGATCTATTATTTAAAAAGATAGGCACTATTAAACGTTTATTAATAACTTCAATAAAGGTTAATCGAGAAGAAAGAAGAAAACCTACGTAGATTTACATTATCAGAGGCGCTTGCTGCGAAAGGCGGGCGAACAAAGTTGTAAATGTATGCCTTTAACTCCAAAGAGTTTCGCGGGGCTAGGTGTGAAATAACTTCTTCTTTAAGCTTGCGGTCATAGAGTAGCAAACGTGTAGACTTGTCATACAAAAAAAATCCTTCCAAAGTCATAGGTTACAAATATTGTGATACGGTACTTGCGGTAGCAGTTGGTTTCTTTTCCGTTTACATGTTTTAATTAGCTTGCTGTTTTAAATCTGTGTGATCTACTCATTTTTTCTAACCTTCAAACTTGTTTTCTATGTACGCTATTTATTATATTACTCAGTTTGTAAGTCATTTGCGGCATGTGGAAAGGATGAATAGAAAGTGACAAGAGATATGTATGTTGCAAAAGTTAGTGCCATGCCTCAGAAGAAAATATATCGATAGGCGATATAAACTGTACGACGAGTATGCTAAGATGTAAGAATGTAGAAGAAGTGCCATGATCGTGGCGTAAGGATATCCATGATCTCTGCCTACCCCTCTGGGTTACGGGCGTGAGTGCATTTTTGTTTATTTGTTGTAAATAAATAATTATAGTCGTAATTGTAACTAAGTAATAAAAACATGTACATTAAGCTTTATAAACTTTCGCTACACAACAACAATCCACCGCATCATCGCTTAATTTATCCACGCAAAAGCCTTACAATGGAATCGGATTAACCTAATTCTATCAATGTTAAATTGCGAAGCGCTAAATGTTCTTTGTTCGGGATTCTCTTTAACATTTTGTTCACAGTTTAGTTTAGTTTGTCGGCAAAAGTCTTTTGTTAAGACACAAGCTGAGCTTTTCAGAGCTTCTATTTAAATTACTTTCCTTACTCTATACTACTACTAAGTTTATAATATTTTTGGGGTTCCGTATCCAAAGGGTAATACGGGACTCTATTACTAAGACTTCGCTATCCGTCTGTCTGTCCGTCTGTCACCAGTCTGTCATCTCATGAGCCGTGTTATATATTACATAGTTAGACCAATTTTTACAGGTGACGTATTTCTGTTGCCGCTATAACGACTAATACTTACGGCACTTGGCCGGTTTTTTTTATTTCCATTGTTTCAGTCAGATTAATAAGAACCTACCTAATATCTGATTATATCAACCTTCACATTAGGAAGTAGAGTTTTAGATACATTTCCAGCCAATCGTAGAAAAGAGGAAACGTCTGACAAGGACTTATTGTGAATTTCATCAGCTTATAATCTCACTAAGCTTTTTATAAACTAAAGGTAAATTGTAAACTGAACCTTTGACAATGAAAGCGCCTTCACTGGTAATCTGCCTAGGACCAAGACGTGCTACCCAGATGTGGGGTATGTCCTGGTCCTAGGCACTGGTCCTGGTCCCGCACTTTTTCAAATTGTATTTCCCTGTGTAGTCTTTCCTATTTTATTGAAGTGAAAATTTCTTTTGCCTCGTTGGACGATATTTAGTAGGCGAAAATGTTATAGGTTTGCGTGAGAGACGTACGTCAGTAAAAAGCGTCAGCGACATGCTTTGCATGAATTTGGAACAGTTTGACCAACTTTTTTTTCATGTCTTTCTTGTATTCAATTTTAAATTCTGTTGTTAACAAAAAAGGGTTTATTTTTGTTGAATATTTATTTATTTTTAAACTATTGTCGTCTTCGCATCTGTTTTGAGCAGCAGCCCTTCTGACGACTGCCCGTGTTATTATTTTTAATATATTATGTATTTTTATAATATTATCTTATAGTAAATACAAAATTCTATATTAAAATCAACTTGTAAAAGCATGTTTTAAACAAACTTGAACATTCATGAGAAATTCTGCAAGACGTTGTTGATAGTCACTTTAAGAATGAATAAAGCGAAAATATAGTCGTTCCATAGCTGCAAAATATTTCACTGAAAGCCGAGCGAGAGGAATGTCTGGAGTACGGGCAAGTCGTGCGAGCCCTTGTCAAGCTAATGGTGGAAAAAATCTCGCTAGTCGGTGCAACTGCAAATTTACATTCGAGACTGAAATGTTTTCTTAAAAGGAAAATCTATTCTGTGTCAGAAGATTTCGTATGCATTCTGATCTAAATTGTTTGTTTCGAGATTTAGCTGATAAGTATAATATTTTTGTTCGTTTGGAATTGAAATGTAATTAGTAACAATATTGATAATAGTATGCACGCTTTATTATTAAGTATCGTGTGAACGCTTTCGCGCGCTTCGCACGCACGAATGCATTTATAAATTTATTGAATATTGCAAATGCTATGCAGATGTTTCAGGTGAACTGCAGGGGCACAAAGTTTACCATCATTTTAAAGTGAAAACTTATTTAGCCGCGTTAGACGATATTTGGTAGGGGATAATCTTATAGGTTCCTGTGAACAACATGCTAAACATGCCACAGCTTACTTGAATGCGGAACAGATTCGACGAACTTATTTCCATTTATTTTTCTTGTATTCTGTAGCGTATAATAAAATAGTATATAGGTACATAGAATAAATAATATGTATGCTGTAAGTAGATTAGTATAGTATGTAATTGTTCTAATGAATAAATCAGACCGTGTTAGCGCCGTCTACATTAATTAAAGTAATACAAAAAATAGCCGATAATAGATATTTCGTTAGCGGTCGTAAAATGAAAATTTGAAAGCGTCGTGATTAGAACACTTTTTCTACAGCTTACGACACGTGTTTACATTTGCGCTTAGCTCACAAACACTAGCTGTTCTTTTTTTTCTTATTATTTTATTCAAGCTATTCTTTGTACACCATTTGACTTGTTCGAATTTCGCTTGTCTTTGGAATACTTTTGACCGATGATTTTGTATGAGTATATACATATATATTGTATGGAATATCATTGGATACTAGTGATATTCCATACATTTTTGTTAGTGATTTAATTATTTTTCAATTATTATCGCGCCTTTTGTCTTTGCACTTTTGTCGGCAATGACTGCTTATATTTTAATTAAATTGTTTACGATTTTAATACTTTCAAATTCTAGGCCATATTTTTAGGCGAAAAATGTATTTCACTGCTTCATGCTAATATAAAGTATAAAGGAACATTGATTCAAAAACAGCCCCCGTAATATGTGATAGTACTAAATATCCTAGGAAGCCGTAAAAGTCCAGCTTAAGGTAATCACAAAGTAATTCGCTGTTTTAACCCTTCTCAAAGATTAAGATGCACGTGCGTATTACGTATTAAGTTACTACCATGAATCTATAATTAATAGGGATCAATTCTATACATCTTTTATGGGTTATCCTTTAATCTGTAAATTTAAAAATTTTGAAAGGAACACTACTTGACAAGAATCGACTGTTATATGTCAAAGCCACGTCACATTTTGGCACACTTTTTTATGGAATAAGGTGGCAAACGAGCCAGTGGATCTGATGACCTCTTGATGTTAAGTGAACGCTATCCATAGACATCCACAACAATAAAATGTTTTGCCGATGCGTTGCCTACATTTCGTAACATTAGAGACAAAGCTATATGCAATAGAACGCGAGAGAGAAAATGAAACTATATATTGTATTTTTGATATAGATTTTAAGCTTTCTGCATTTCCTCTTTGTGCAGTCCTGCGTCCTGTCCTTGGTTATTCTTATGCTTTGTCTTAGATTGATTATATCACTCATCCTATATCGGATAGAAAATGTGTAGATAGAGGAATAAAAGTAGAAAGGAATTCGAATTTCGGTACCTCAGTCATTAAATCACAGACATATAACCCTTCCGGTATTCTAAGCAAAGTCGTGTGTTTGTCGTTTGGTGAGGTCCTTGTAACCCACGCAGCGACGACTACAGTTGCATGCTACTATCTGCCGCTACTCTGTTACTGTACTACTATTCCCTCGTGGTTTCGAGACATACTCAAATCCACTCTTTCATATTTCAGACTACTTATCCAGAAAGTCGCTGGGATTCTAATAATGGATTATGCGAACGTAAGACAACTCTATCAAGCTGTTACTGATTTACTAAAAAAAACTTCTTTAGTCCAACTAAACGAAAATAACTAAAAAAAATTATCCCTTCTCCTCCTTTCTCATCCTCTCCCTAAAGTGTCAAAAGTTGATATTGGTTGCTTAACGTCAAATTGGTGTCACGTATCGTTAAAATTCACTGTCCTAATTTTTCCCCAGCACGCCAAAAGAAGTATAACTTCGAAAAGATATCAGAGTATAGGTATAAATTATGAATTCAACTTTTTAATCATATTTAATTTCAATCGTAACAGTAATTTGTATGTAAGAATAATTAATGGTAAATATTTAGACAACCCTGCGTACTTATTGGGAAAAACGTAACAAGTTTTCGAGTTTTTAAGTACAGCAGTGCACTGGGCGCGATCATTTTTTCGCCTCAAGTAAAAAGTTGCCCTTTAGTTTACGTCCGACTAAAACAATATACAAATCCATATAATTTTATTTAAGCTTATCTTGATACATACAGGTTGCATCAAATGTCTGCCTACGTATAGAACTAAATATTTATCGACTTCCTAATTTCCAGACGCACACTGATTATTTTTTTTGTTACCTTGCCGCTTGTTAACGGCCGATGTAGGTACCGACCGATGGCTGGACGTCAGAACATTTGAACAATCTAGTTTGTGGCTAAATCATCCCTTGGTTCTAGGATAGCCAACTGATAGGTCCCAAAACTGCGATTTTTTTAAACGGGTTGGAGACTATACCTTGTTTCACAGCAAGATAAAATTATAGTAAACAAACAAACGTCATGTACCATACATGGCGGCCGTTACTCTTTTTATACTTTCGGAAATCGACATAGTGAGATATGGTGAAGTAATAATTCATAATAGGTATGGTTAATGTTAAAAGGTAATGTGATAAAAAGTTATTTTTTCAAAATAATATTTTGGTAGTTTTCACGTAAAAACCTTGGTTTACAAAAATTCCATCTTGCTGTGAAACACAGTATTGACAACTTTGAAAACCTGCTGCGCTAAGTGTTTTTGAAAACAATTCTATACATAATACTAATAATAAAAACAATATCAACACGTTCGAACTGTGTCCTCAACTTAGAATACTCCCGTTTATCCATCTCCGGATTTGAATGGTGAACAAATTTGAAATTTAAATCGTGGCATTTCTCCAAATTGATGTTGGTTTGAAACGGGGCTCTTCAGGCGGGGCCCGGCTGAAATAGATATCGGCTAAGATTACGAACGATCGCTATTTAGGATTATAGCGTCTCTATCTTGATTATTGGATTGTTTATGTTGGTCCCGGATTTTGATTGCGACTCCGTTTTGTATATTGGATGAGATTTTTGTTGAAATACGAGACTTTTTTCCCCTCGTTATTTTGTGGCTTACTCAAGATCGCGGTTTGCCAAGAAAGCACGTAGATAATGGGGATATTGTTATCGATAAGTCACCAAATCCGACGATTTTATCTTACGATTTTCCTTGTCTCCATTATAGCGGCTTAAACCAGTGTTAGTCCTAAAATTACGTTACATTGACATATAATTTACCTGACATAATATTTTATAAATTACCTGACATATAATTGGAAACATACTTAGTGAAAGGCTTCCCAGGATTTTTTGTCAAACAGGGAAAAAAAGTTACAACGGAATAAGGTGTTACGAAGTGATTTTACGAGAGCAAGTCATCATGTCATGTTTGCAAAGATTATTCTAAACTGGACTACCAGTATTAAAATTACCAACCACTAGCTGTTTCTTGCGGCTCCGCACGCATTTGCTTCTTATGTTCCTAATAAATAGACATTTTTGTAATGTAAGTTATGATTCCGCGTCTTATAAGTCCGATTTACAGGTGACATGTATCAAACAGTTGTTATTGTCAAAACATGTAACATTACAATGGCAACCGATATTGTATATGAATAATTTAATTGTATATGAATAATGGTTTCATGTAATTTTCTGTATCCCTGTCAATGTGTGTACAAAATTTCATGATGATCGGTTAAGGCGTTCAGGAGTTGAAGCGTAACAAGCAAACTCACATTTATCATTTACAATATCAATTGGAATTAGTGAAAAGGTTATTAAATTAAGGTTCTATCCATTTTGCTATTAAAGTTATTGTTCAGTGCACAATTTTCAGTTGCCATATATCACGGAGCAGACAGGAGTTGCGCTAACTTTATTTCCTTGATGACGTCACACTAGGTAATAATTACCCTCCGTACGGTGCGGACTCTGGTAGATTTATTGTCCCAGAGCGCGGGCCGAGTTACTTATAAAGCTGGTGATACAGGGATGCCTTGGGAATTATAAGCTTACTGCTGATTTTGTACTTTTTTTAGTTTTGCATTGGAGTCAGGAATGTTACTTATAATTTCAAACAGGGCAGGTATTTATTGATATACTCATTTTCATAGTACTACTCCTGACGATTGCTGTTCAGTAGTAGCCCAATGTATGAAGGACACAAGTCTTGGCCGTCTCAGTATTGTTTTTTTACGGATTTTGAACTCACTATCCACACTGATTAAGTAGCACTTTACAGTCACGATGACGTGTTATTCTCGTGTCAGAAATAAAATCAATAAAGTCACCAAGCCAGCAATAAACGTAAATAAAATTTCATCATTTTAGATTCAAACAGCGAGTGAAGTTGATAAAAAATATGAGATCTGATTTTAAATAAAAGGTTGTAAATACGAATCAAAGTTATGTCTATACTTTACGACAAGCGAGTAAGAGATCACCGCTGTCCATGACCATCCAAAGCTCCAGAAGAGCTGCAAGAGTGTTGCTGAACTTTAAATGTCAAGGTTCATCTTAAGGAGTTGTTTTCTTGAATGATTTAAGCCGTATCGGTACAGAAATATAGCTAGAGATATCGTCTAAATCTTTTGTTTAATGTGTACATACCTTTATTATAAGAAACAATATTGTATGTAGTTACGGAACGTTGGAACCCACCTGTGTAGGGTAACTAATTAAACTGCACCGTTGTTATTTTCTCAACGCGCTTCCACGAAGATATTATTTCGTAAGAACATTAATGCACAGAGGAAGAGATTTAAACATCCCGATCCTAACTAATATTATCAACACTATAAATGCAAACGTGAGTTTGTTTGTTTGTTACACTTTTACACGTACACTGCTTAACCGATCATCAAGAAATTCTGTTCACATATTTTCAAGAGTATAAATAATGACCGTGGTCCTTTTGATTCTAGGAAAATCCTTTCCAAAGGTTACAAAGTAATATAATCTACTATCGGTTGCCGTAGTCAGTCAGTATGACATGACAATAACAAGTTCTTGGGATTTTGTTATTATGATGTCATACAACACTATGGCGACTTGTAGTAACTTTGGCATTTAGCTGTAATACAAAGTTATTATGCGCTAAATCAAGTTACAAGTGTAAAATTAATGAAGAAAATAATGAAGTAATGTGTGCGAAGTCACGAGCAACTGCTACTGGTCGAATAGCGTTATTGAAGAGTGTGCGAACCTCGTGTTCAAATAATTAGGTTATTGGTGTTTCAATTATATCCATCATTATTTAATTGCCTTTTGTTTTCACGTGCGTTATGCTGTACGGTGAGCATTTTATATTTATTTCACTTTGTAGCCATCACAGATCACAGAGCAAATGCGATTGTGGGTGGTTGTAGACCTACGTTCGTTGCTATTATTCGTCGACATTATTCTGGAAATATCTATATTACGAGAATTTTAGAAGAGCAGACAACGAAGCCATGACTAAAATATTTTCGTTTCTTATCTTTATTTTTCAAAGTCAAATATTTTAAAACAAAAACGATTAAATTGTAATTGTTTATTACTTTTTTGTTAATTTATAATACAAGGATCCTTAAACAAACTCGTTTGAATGTTTGCTAACGAAAGCAATAAAAATGTTTACACAGTAAGGAGATTTCTCTTATAAGGTATTTATAAAGATGTACGTGTACCCGATGGTCTATGTCTTAAACAAGTTTGTTTAATAAACAACGATGGATCCGAAAACGGATTTATAAATCAATCATTTATTTCATCACGATGATAGTTAATGAGGAGGAAATATTGAAAACAAATATCAATTGTACGATGCTCATGTCAAGTTATGTCAAGTTTAGTTAGTTAGTTTAGTTTATTTTTAATTGTACACAAAGGCTTCTAAAGGCAGTGTACGTTCATGCAAATCGCTAATTTATTGAAAAGAATAAATAATTCGATGCATCATCCTTATCCCATCCTTAATTCAATTGTTTCGAAGTCAACAAGAGTAAGCAAGCACACGATGTGTTGAAGACAGAAGAGGACGCTAGTGCTACACGAATGGAAACTAGCGCGGGATTGTTACACAGAAGAGATGAATGCCGATCAGCTAATGACGAACCTGACGAGAAGGGATGCGCTCGAACAGTAACAGTCCTCGCGACATTTGACTATCTCGGCAACAGAATTGTCTTTAATAATAATTTTATACTTCATGAGTCCTAGGTCAGTGACTGGACAATAAGGTTTAAGTTATACCTATTACAAAACAGTACTCTTCTAGGTAAGATAATCATTCACAATTTGATGTGTAATTTATCAACAGATTATAAAGGGTCGAAGTGACATCTACTAATCGTGAACTGATATTTTACTTGCGTTAAGTTTACGGTAGAGCACAAGATAAAAAAAAATTGTTGCAAAAGTGAGTGGCAGTGTTGGTAGGGAGCAGCCATAACCGACGAGCATGTATGCGTACATGTACGAAAGTAGAAGAAGCGCGGGAGGTGTGCCAGGATCGCGCCGAATGGAAATCCATAATCTCTGCCTACCCCCATACATCTAAAGATAATTATATGTAAAACGAATATCTTCACAGAAAAATTTATGTAGCAAAAGTGAGTGGAAATGTTGGTAGGGAACGCCCTAGGAAAACTTATATCGATCAGATTAGTGGTTTACTAAAAAAGGGCGATATAAGGAGCACCCATAACGGACGAGCATGTATGCGTAGATGTATCAATGTAGAAGAAGCGAGAGAAGTGCCAGGATCGTGCCAAATGGAAATCCAGCATCTTTGCCTACCCTTCTGGGTTACGGACGTGAGCACATATCTATTTATTTATTTATATGGATCGGAAGCTTTTACCATTGGTTTACTTACTTTAAGCTACAAGTGCAAAGATTTTAAAGTATACGATAATTTTTGTTACCTAACTAATACGACTTTTTATTACCTAACCAAATCGCATAGTGTAAAATGGCTTATTACTTATCGCTCATAAAGTCACATCAAAACTTACAGGTGCAGTGCGACTATTGACAGGCAGATGGCACTAATCTCGACAAATTGCACTACTAGTACACTCGAGGACAAAAAAACTTAAACCATTTTGCACGTTATTTCAATATTGAAACTTGTCAGTTGTGACATTACCAATAACTAGATATTATAATCACCTTCCTGGAAGTCGGCCAATAAAACTACCCTCGCCTCGTCGTCTTTCTGATAGGATAAGCTCAGTTTCATCAATAGACGTGGTGATTCATGAGGAAGGTTTGAGTATGAGTACATTAAGATTTTATGAAAACTGGCAAAAATATGACGATGATTACAGAAGAAGACGTAACGGATGGAACACGACTATAGAAATAAACATTGGCATGTATGTTTTACTAAATGTGTGAAGCCGGGGCAAGTCACTAGTACGCAATAAAATAGTCCTAAAATAAATATATTTCATTGGTTCTGGCTGTTACCGAGTCTTATTCTATTACCAAATATCTTTAACATTCGAAAAGAACTCATATGTGTTGAAAGTTCCTCTCAAAAGACCGCTTGACCGTCTTTTCACAGAAAGTTGTTAAATTAAAAACAACTTACGAACTATCGGCCTTCTCTTGAAGTTAAAGTTTCGGGGACGTTTACGCAACAACTTTTATATTTTCATTTCAAAAAGGTTGAGACGATGTTAATTTGATTAACTATTATATATACACATTAGAACAATTATGTTACTGATTTAGTTGGTACTTCTGAATAAAAAGGGAGAATAACGTCACAAATTTAGTTGCAAAAGTGAGTGGCAGTGTTGGTAGGGGGACACTCTAGGAGAACTTCGTAATTAATGCAGGTAATAAATGTACATAAATATTATATTACAGATTTATAAGCTAAAGACACAAGTACACTGAAAGATAACTGTACAAGTTAGTGTACTATGATTTTACTTGGCCTGGGAGTATTATGCTGTCACGTGCGACCCAGATTTGACCATGTAGTTTGAAATCAGTATAATAAAGACGCTCTGCAGTACCGGTTGGTTTCTGCCACATCATTCCGTACACCTGACACCGATATCCTTCCAACACTGACCTAACATTACTGGACAAAGTATCACTCACACCGTTCAAAACCAGTCGCTAAATTTTTATTTAATTGTATGTTACAATATTTGTGCAAAAAGTGTACATTTGCGCTACACTGCTATTCAGTACACGGGCGGCGGTGTACGCTACAAGGCGTGCGCCGCGTCAATCATTGTATTCATTAGCTAAGTTCGATGTGTTGCGTGTGAACACATCAATTACCGCCCGTATTAATTAGAGCTAGCCCGGCAAGATTTGAATGTGCGTGTAATACGAACCGTGCAGAATTTATCATGTATATAGTATTGACAGCGCATACTAATTGGTATTACGCTTACATAGAAAATTATCTGTCATGATAATGAGGGAACAATATCAAGAATAACAAAGTGAAGGAAGACGGATAAATGCTTCTGGGTTTTATGCCGTGAACCCAATAAATTTGCCGTAGTCCTGTCGTATCCCTTCCCGATGAGGACTAGAAACTAAAGTAGTGGTTCTTGAGCCAACAACAGTTTGTAGTCTTTTATGGGAAGTGGATAAATAAAAATAAGTTACATATAACTTTAAGCATTCATGGTGTCTGCTAATATAAGCATGGGCGTACCCAGCTTTTGGCCCAGGGGGGGGGGCAATTGAGATTTTTTTAAGTCCCACGCTTGTTTTACCCTACACACAACACGACTCACCTACATACCTACGAAGCAGTAGGAATATGCAGTGTGCAGACCAGGGTAAATACCTGCAGGAGATCCTTTATTTATCGTGGGGAAATGTCTCAGGTATGTATACTCGACTAAATGGGGCAGGTGGTAGTTGAAACGAGTTATGTCGGGCTTGCATCGATCAAATCCAAGTGATTGCCAACAGCGATGACAAGAGGCCACGGGATCTCTGTTTGGGACCCAACCGTAGATACATACGTTTTGCAATCTCTTAGCCTCAAACTCCTGTGGGCCACTCTATGTCATACTCTGAAATCCCCATTCGCGAAAGGGGAGCACTGTTTGCTGATCGGTAGTGACGAGGCGCAACAGGACCATGGCAGTGACATCTCCGAGCGGGATCTGTCCTCTCTCAAGTCTACCTGTGGGCTCCTTTTTAACCATCACGATTTCACGAAATGCTGTTACACCTCTTCACTCCGAAATTCCCCTCTGCATTGCCGAAACGACTGCTGGCAAGGATAGATCTCTTCCAATCAGCTGAATCAGGATTATTCGTTCCGGTTCCCACGCCGGCCACTGCGCAAGCGTATGCGAGGGGAAATGCTGGTTTCCGCCAAAGTGACAAATGACAAAGTGAAATAACCCTCGAAGCTACCGTGCCCTGTCATTATCTGTGTTGGTCTATAGACGAGACTGCCTTCTCGTCGCTGCATCCGGACTTCAAAAACTGGCAGGACTGCTTGCACAACGCGTTTGTGCGCCATATCGCACTTCAGCGAGCCACGCCACGTCGACAAAGCGAATTGTAGTTTCTGCTATTTGACCACCTCGTCCGGTTCGCCTCCGTGATTTGGCGAAGGATACGAATCCGGTCATACGCCCTAGCGTCCATATTCGTTAGTATATCAAGGGGTGGGAATCGTGCTGAGATCGGACGCCGCCTCGAAAGAGAATGTGCGGTAACCTCAACGGGTCGTAAAGCCGATTGCTTGCACAGATCTGCACGCTGTAAATCTTGGCCCCACAGTGGCGGACAGCCAGTCTTTTAGCCCAAAAGGCACCCCTTCTAGTGCTACGGATTGTACAATGCCCACATAGAGGCGGCGAACTTATTTCCTTGGCCCTCCGAAATTGGGTAACAGTTAGTGCAATGCAACCGCTACGATGAATATAAGGCTTATAAGAGACGGGATTCTTACCACGATCAGCCTTTTTGATCTCCCTATATTTCGGCACAGTTGCATGCGCCATAGTCATGGGCTGACTGGAGTTATGCGGTAGTGCGACAAAATGTTATAGGTAGCCGTATCGATCTACCTTCTTTCTAATTAGAATTCTAGCTACCCGTCAAGCGTTGGCAAATCACTTAAAGCAACCTGCACGAGCGTACGGAAAACAAAGAATATAGAAACGCAAAGACGACTAAAATACAATCATTCCGGCTATTTATAAGATGTGTAAGAGTATAGAACACACTATACATTGCTGCATATAGCCGGAGCGAAGACACACGATTAACCAAATTACAAGCGGCGGCGAGTAATGGATCGGAAACAGCTGCATTCGAGGAAATTGGAATTGGCTTCGTGGCCGACAGTACACTCGCTAAGAAATTCCGCGACCAGAACAACCAAGTATATCCGTACATGTATGTATTACTATAATAAATCTTACGGAAGTAAAAATAAGGTGCATTTTCTTTTATTTCGAGTATCAGAGATTATTATTTAGTCTACAAAATTCTAGTCTTATTCTGGTTAAGTAAATGGTAATTTATGAACATGTTTCTATCGTATCGCATAAGAGAATTATTAGTAAAGTTCTTAAGTACACACTATACTGGTGTGTGCTTACTTTTACAAACTTCAATGGAGTGATTACGAATTCAAGGTAATGGCAATGGGCAATGGAGCAATGGATTATAACATGACTATAGCATTTTGTTATTAAGTATTACCTTAATTTTAATTTATATACTTCACAGATTCTCAAGTATTAGTAACAGTATATACAATAAAAAAAATAATTACATACCTTAATTGCTTCGACAAATGACCGACAATCTGGGCTATTGAAGGGGTCCAACATTCTGGTAGTCCACTGGATGAGCGCGGTAAGTGACCGATCTTTGATGTGATTCATGGAGGAAGCCTATAAAAAAATTGAATCATTATCTACACTACGTGTTAAAACGTAACCTGCGCGATAATATATTTAAAAAAGAACATCCGGGTGCACTGCGGTGCCCCGCCAAGTCAAACGTGGCCTACCTCCTCCTTCTAGAATCGCTTAGTCGTATTTTGGAATCGCTCTCTATTAAGAACCTCATAGTATCAAAGGTACGCGACAGTGACAGATGTCAGACTGTCACTGTTTGTAATATAATATCTAATAATCTATAACTTTAAAAATGTTTGACCTTGTTTTTTTAATACCTACAGCGATGTTCATTATAACGCAAACAACAGCTTCATTGGAATAAATTGGAAGAGTGGCGCTTGTTCTTTATGGGGAGCTTCATAATAATTTTCTTTACAAAATACCTTGAATATGGAATGTACGAAAGACAACCGTAAGCAAAACTGCTCTTTAACTACATAAATTTAAGAGCTATTTTCCTAGAAGAATAGGTTCCCCATTCTATTGCAATTATTCGCTGTGCAAGACTGTGTACAACCTTATAGAATAAGTAAACAAAATATTTGGTTGAAAATGAAATATATACATAATTATACATAATTCTCACTGCAATTACATCTGCTTACATCTGACCAAGAGAAATGACCTTCCTTTTTATTTAGTTTTGTAAAAAAATTTTATATAATTCGTTATTTATCATTCCCTTTATTGAGGAGGTATAAATAACGAATTTTTCTTACGCATTTCTATCAAGACTTTAGGAGTAAGCGACAAGCCCTCCATGCTTAAACCGACTAAAACCTCATCAACGGGATCTCATTCAGAACGCAGTATTAGCTAATTTAGCAGTGGTGGTAACCCGCAATAACAACTACTGCGGTCACTTGGCATCAAGTGACCCGCTTCACTTGCTCATTTGCCGCCTTTTTCCATAAAAAAAACGGCTGAGTCGCTTTTCTGGACCCATCTCTAGGATACTTAAAAAAATATTCCCGATACCCTAAGATATAATGGAAAAGTATTTTGTCCAGAAGTAATTATATATCAACAGTTTTAGTATCAATTGTCATTAGATTTTGTTGACTTAATTGTTCGTTTAATTATTTATTTATTTAAAAAATGCGAGTTTTTAATATTTCTCACAATATCTGATAACTGATTTATTAAAATGCTTTGTGAAATTTTATAGGGAATAAACTTTTGGCGGAGTGGACAGGAAAATTGCTACGGAGGGTCTAATTGGGCTCTTTAACGCTTGTTGGGGAGTTTCGAGGGAGAGATCTGTCCCGCACCGAACTTTCTACCTGATGTTATTGTTTGCCTCTTTTTTTTGTAAACTTATGAATAACTCAAGCTGATAAAAGTCTCTCCCGACCCAAGTTTTGTGGGGTTTAAAATTTTTATCAAGAGTTATTGTGTCCGTACACGAGTCAGTGAAATTTTAACCGTCTTTCTGTCTTACTTTTCTGTTTATCTTACGTAATATTTTGACATATATTAGACATGGCTATATAATCAAAACTGATTTTTGAAAATGTGTTTTAATACTATTACTAACATTTTGGAATTTAACCCCAAGAAACCATTTTGTATCACATAAATAACATTATTTGATATTCAAAATACATTAATAATGTGTAATAAAATTAAATAATAATAATAAATTAATAATGGTTAGCAAGAGATCACAGGTTTCTATTTGACGCGATGCTGGTACAACTCTCTTCTACATACATACATAAGTTAGTGTCTACATGTCAACGGTACTACCTAATCTGCTATACTCCTCTGAGACTTGGGTCTTGTATCGCAAGCATATCCGTATACTCGACAGATTTCACCTCAAATGTCTCCGAGACATTATGAACACCCGATGGTCAGACCGCGTCAGGAATACTACTGTCCTGAGGTGCGCTAATGTTGAAGGCATTGCGGTGTATCTGATGAGGCGGCAGCTGCGGTGGTGTGGACATGTGTCTCGTATGTCGGAGAGTCGAGTGGCGAAGCGCATCTTCTATTCAGAACTCTAGTACGGCAAGCGAAAACGCGGTGGCCAGTACCTAAGATATAAGGACGTCCTGAAGAGGCATATGAAGAATGCAATATAGAGCCCTCGCAGTGGGAGACAAAAGCGGCACTGCGTCCCGAGTGGAGAAGACTTATCCACCCTGTTGGTGGATAAGTCTTCTCCCCACAGTCGTTGATAACTTCGAAGTTGAGCGGCGTAAAGAACTCGACACAAAGCGAGATGAACTGAAGACCCGCCTACCTATGACCATACACTACAATTATGTTGGTGGAACTTTGACTTGTCCAAAGTGCTGTCGTGCTTTTAGCAACAAGCTCGGGTACGCCAGCCATCAAAGAGCACATGAGAGGGCAGAAAACCTAAGCCATAACTGAATGAAGTCTCATAGTCAAAATGCTTGTCCAGTGACACAGTCGCCATGGCCGAAATCGGCCTGGATATATATATATATATACATACATACGCATACACACTCGTTGATAAGGGGTTACTCGTTATTTGACCTTTCATTAGTATGTCTCTTTACTACTTTGCCTATAGTCCTATATTACTATACCAGGCCGCATACAACGGAGAGCGATCTGTTGCGGTATTTCCAAACCAATACAACTTAGGTTCCCTTAAGAAGCGAGCCTATCTTTTCCTTAAAGGCCGGTAACGTATCTGCAGTTGCTCTGGTGTTGCAGATGTTCAGAGGCGTCGGTGATTACTTATATTACGCGATCAGCTTTGCAATGTATACCAAAAAAGTCAAATAAGTTAAAGTAATGTACCGGGTATATTGTAAGTCATGTTATAGACAGGGGCAAAATAAAATAATGCGACGCGGGACGTATGGGTATTCTTGGATCCAAATCACGCGCGCAACCCGGATATCCGGCACAACGTAAGCCACCTCTTACTCTTATTTCACTCGATGTCTACTTTATTTGTCTTTGCGTTTATCGATAAAACTGCCTCATTCATCCCTTATCACTAAATTGAATTGCTATGGGACACAAAAGGTCTGAATTGAACCACCGAAACAATGTAGGGTTGAGCAAAATACGATACAACGTTTTTGTGCGCCTAATAATTCACTGCTCGATATCTACGGACACATAATTTTAATTTGACGATCGTAAATACATCAAGAATAATGTTTTTAAGAAAAAGGGTTGAGAACAAACAAGAATGATTAAGTGACTTTGCCCATAACCATCAAAACTTAGCGTTACGAATTCCAATGCGTTGTCAACCTTATGTAGAAAGTAAGTAATGGAGTCAGAAACAAGAAGAGGATTGGAGAGGGGATTCGGCGAAAAGTAGAAATAAACTGTAACTGTGTGCGTGATGTCAAATTGGTAACTAAGAGGTGCCGTGTTTCAGAATTGAAACGCGGATTTTTGAATTAATCAAAGTCTATGTCGCACTTTTGCCCAATACGCATGCTCTGGGTGGGATTAGAGGCGGCAAGGCAAGGGACGTCTTCATGTAATAGGTTGCGCGTCAACTACTTTGTTATTTTAAAGGAAGAAATATTTCGTCTATCTCAGAAATGTCTCTAACGATCAGGATGAACTTCTGTATCTAGGTACGGATTTAATTTTTAAATTTAATTATGTAGATGTCTTTCAATTTAAATTTTTTTGTACTTACATTGTTGTCAATGGACGACTAACTAATATAAATTTGCTGTAAAATGTAAAATGTATTTTTCAACCACATTTTATCAATGATTGTATATTTAGAAAAGAAAACACCCAGCGATGCGGGTATTTGCAGCTAGTTCAACTTTAAGTTTCTTGATCTTTGTTCATCTTTGTCATGGGAGTTCGTGCTTTATTTATTTTAAAGAATGTATGCAATAACATTGATGAAATTTGTTAGTGGCAGTCTTAATATAATAAAGTTGTTGAAGCTTTATTAGATTGTAAGCTCATTTATGTCACTTCTCTTTATGAGCATATGATGGTCTCGTTATATGGTTGTCTTATTATATTTCCATTAATATGTATGTATCAGAATCAAGAATGAAAAAAATCTGACGATGCAACTTTCACCAAGTTGAATACGTCTAATTAATTTCAAAATTTACGCGTTTGTGGCGGTACAAAGTCACAATTCGGCGACGGTCTTGCATTCACTAGGCGTCCTAATTGCGTTGAACGCGCGTCGTCCAAGCGCACAAAAAAATGTCGTGTGTAAAGGCCCTTATGACGGAACAACACTCAAAATAGACAACCGCAGTAGATGTAGTCGTGGTAGGAAAACCATTCTCAATGGTTTAATATAAACAGCAGTGAACAAATCCCCCTGGGCCATTTTGAAACTAAGCTTGGCTACGATAAGAATTGTTCGTACGTCGCACCGGCTCAAACCACAGTTGTAATCTCTCTAAGCTTACATTTATTTTTTCATTATTAATGTACGTGCCAACCCTAGCATCGACCTGCTTATCTAGCGCATGATTAAACTCTCAAGCAACTTCTTGCAGAAAATACAGGAAAAGCTTCCACTTTTCTTGCTTGCACTACTTTTTTATTCCATATTACTATAGGTAGGGTTAACAAAAAAGGAAAACCTTTATTACTTTGATTACCTTGAATTAAATACATTAATATTAACTATTACTAACTTAAATAGATAATTAAGCACATTCGTTATTTATGTTTATGGAAATTTTAGGGTTGGCAGCCACCGCAATAGTAGTAAGTACCAACATTTTAAAATAAAGAAACACTCAACGTCGAACCATAGCCGGATATTTAGGGACATTATTTAGGGAAGATGAGTGGAGAGGTTGAGAAAGAGACAGAGAGAGGACTGGACTACCATTGCCATGGATGCCGTTTGAGAAAACAACAAACAATGTATACACTACTGGCGTTTTTATAATCGACATTTTAATGCTTTACTGGGGTTATGCTTACGTCATATGACAATCAGGGGAAGAACAGAAATTACACATGACTATTCAAAATCGGTCAAGCCGTTTAGGCGTCACAATGGAACGGACATACATACGTACATGTGCGCGAATTCATTACTCTCCTGCCAAACAAATATAATATGAACATTAAATTCAATTATAATACAGTTTTCTTTGCCAACGCTACATCTTTATATTTTGGTGCTTGGAAAATAGCTCTGAGATGGCCGGGCAGACTATATTACAATAGCCTTATTCCTTACATTCTTACGTCAACCAACCTGAACATTTACGTAATAACATCAATATTGTATACTATTTTCATGTCTACCTGCGCGTGTGAAGGTACTCTAACTTTTCACATTTCTGTGGGACCTAGATATCCTACTATAACTTACTTCACTTTATAAAAGTAAGTATTCTAATCTAAGGATTTTAATATTTCTTATTGCAGGCCAGGGGATTCTGAAGCTAAAGGCTGTGCTATTCGTCGCCATGATATGTTCAAAAATGTCTAATGTTTTCTTTTGTACATTGTTCATGTCGCTTTTAACGTATGTATCTCGTACAATGGCAAAAATTGAGCTTTTTTTAAAAAAAAATAACACTAAATTTGTTTTGAGACATTTGACATTTAAACAAAATGCTAACTATCTACCTGCAATTGTCCCGATGCTGGAGCCGTACTTTTCTTAGTAGAAATGGTCTTTTTTACTTAAGGGTACAATGCAAGATAAAAGTACTTACTGACTGCGTACCCATATATATAACTAGCGTGAATTTTTTTATAATACATTTCTGTAGTATTTTTAATGCTTGCATACTTCGAAATAGCAAAACAAAATTAATTTCCCAACCTTTGTAAGTCGAATAATAACAATATTTTGAACTTTTTTCATTTCAAGCTTCAGAGGTGAACATGAGCGGCTGTGCATTACGAAAATATGTTTTGTGCAAATTGGAAATTCTTTGTATTCTTATATTCGACTTCGTACTCAAATATTTTTATGAAATATAAAAAATGTCTTTGAATTTTTGTAATTTAATGTTTGGTTCAATAAACGGATGCAGAATGCTTCAAGCGAAAATTCGTCTATATCATCAATAACATGAATCAAAGGAGATCTACTGCTTGACGTACCTACCCGATAAATCAGCAAAAAGATTTGTACCCTTGCCGCTCTGATCCAGTGAAATGCCGCACACTTAACCAGATCGTCACCAACTGCATTTTGTGTTAGAATAAGATAAAGTCAAAAATTACTTAATGGGTTTTTATACGTCTCCAACAAAAGACGGGATGATTCACGATGGAGATATATAATTAATTAAGGTGTTATGTATATTGACCGTATAATAGCGATAAATATTAAAGAGGACTCGATTAAAGACTGGAAAAATTAAAGCAAGGCCGTAGGGTTGCCAGTAGTTATGTAAGTAAATAAAAATACTCCTGATAAACGAGTAAAAACCTGTTAAGTTCGATTTGCTGGATAAATACAAGCTCTATCTGATTTAAGATCGTGTCAGTACGACGTCGCATCTCCGATCTCGACCACTTCAGGAATTATTAGGTACTAACAAATAGCGTTTGGTGTAATTAAAATCCTGATTTTATTATTCACAATGTTAATTTATCTATGACAACAATTTCAAAAATCGTTCTTACACGTAAAATAAATTAATGGTCTGTTTGTGAGGTGATTTATAAAGAATTAGTGGAGCTTAGTAGATCATTTGACTACTGAAAACTTTTTTAACCGCGTTAGACGATACTTGGTGGGATTATGCGCAATATGCAACATGCTTCGGTGACAGCGTCAGCAACGCATGCTTACTGAAGTGAAAACAGCGTTAGCCGCGTTATAAAAGTTCCTAATATTCTTGTTGAACATTGCGGCTCTCTGTAACCGATGCATGGATGTGGAAGAAGCGATAGGGCCGTCATAAATTAATCCGTAATTTCCGCCTTTGTGTTGTAAACGTGAGTACTTCTTTATTTAATTTTAACAGTGGCAGAGTCCGCTACAACATCTGTTGTAGCATTGGGCTGGCTCGATCGGTGAAATACCACGACTTCACAAAAGACAGGGGTGAAGTAGAAGTATGCTTTTGATATTCGTATGATGAGTGAGGCCCAATTTTAATCCTCTTCCCTTTCTCATCCTGTACAAGGATAAGATAATAAAACGTAAACATTGATATTATAATCGCTTACTCCTGTAACTTGAAACAGCTTTGTTAATCTGATTACGTATTGTTGCGGCGTATCGAGCAGGATCTGAGCGGGTTTAGCTTGTCATGGTGCGGCGACGTCGTCTGTCAACTATTGACGCTACTTGATATCGTTTAGTAAACCAACAGTTGTTTTGTAAACACATTGTAAACGAAAAAGCCAAAAAGCGGTAATGAAAATATAAAAAAAACCATTGACATTGTCCAGCAAAAATCTGACAAACCATCATGTTTAATTAGCAATGATTTTTCTCTGCCAATTTAATAAAGAACATTTTTATAAGCTACTAAATAGTATTTACTTCAATAGTGACGGTGAGTGGCTGTGAAGTGTTTCGAGTACATTCCAGTACTATAGTAGTGCCGATCGACGCTTATATCTTTTTATCGGAATATATGAAGTGAATGATAAAATCGATGAAGCGGAAAGCGTGGTGAAAATATAAAATACTAATAATTACGTGCGCTTATAATTTTAGGTGGTAGGGTTCGGATTTACTACATTTTTGATGATTATTAAAAAAACGTTTGATAAAACATTTTGGCAAACAACATTGGCGTTTAAGTTATGCTACCCGTACGAAATCTGATGAGATAACCTAACTAATATTATAAATGAAAATATTTGTTTGTTTGTTACGCATTAATTCTTTAACAAACGTGGTAAGATTTTGCTCACATACATCCTATAGACATAGAGATAATTTTTATTATTGACGTTTGTTGCATAACAACACATACATGTGGGATTTTATTGTGCCTCGAAATTAAAGATATGGTCGATATAGTATTTTTTCTTTATGTTCCCGACATAGAAGTTAAAACACTTATTAAACAGGTCCAAGGTCACGCGCACGCGCCACTCGTCTTTCTCACCAATATGTCAATGTCAAACTCTTAATGTGTGCTTTCCTCGCGCATCCGTTCCGTTTGCTTACCTCTTACGTTCCATTCCTGCATACATTACTCTGACAACCAGTAACAACTTTCGGAAATTTACCTATAATTCCAAGTTATTATAAGAGAAATTAAGTAACAAAAAATTCCAGCGAGGAAGATAAGAAACAAGTGGGTGTGAAACCGGGGCAACCGCTAGGATATTATGAAAGGTACATAAGATTTAATAAGCTAAAATTTGGTATTAACACTTTAAGTAATATAACATTAAGTTTATTCGATGGTGAGCCACGAACTTACTATGAACTTTATAAGCTTTAGAAATCTAAACACATTGAGTGAGGATTAAACATTGCTTGTCTCTAATCCGTTGGATTACACTAAGTATAGGTTTGAATTTACTTGTCGGTGATACTGCGGGATTCCTTAACAAATAAAGATCTAATGTAATTCATAATTATATAGCGAATTTGGGATTAATGCCCACAATTCCTAGTCATCCAAGAATTAGAAGACCATAAAGCGTGTAAAAACAAGATAATAATTCCCGAGAAGTGTTGGCGTCAGGCAAAAACTGTATCCAAAATCTATGCAGTATGGACTACGGGCATAATGTACGGACTCCACGTATATCTTGCTTCATAGCAAGATGTCATTTTTGTAAACAAAGGTTTCTACGTTAAAATTCTTGAATAACATATTTTTTTCGTAAAACAACTGTTACTCATATTACCGTATAACATTAGCTATCCATATTATACTATTTAATTTTACTTTATCTCACGATTTCCACAAAACTACAACATTTTCGAAGAAAGTATAAAAAGTACTCCAGGTGTGGTAAACTATGTGTGTTTGTTTACAACAATCATATCTTACAATGGAACAAGGTATAAGTGGGAAGAGGGCAGGGCAGAGAGCGTATAAAATATTTTACAGAAAGTGCGTACAAGCGACAATCGCTGCCCATAAAAATCATAAACAAATATAGCAGATTTAATGTCAACAAGCAATAATAATTTTAAAAAAGGACATGGGCAGTCATAAGGATTGCAGGAAAGAAAAATAAATGGAAAAGTTCCTATGAATTGTTCCGAATCCAAACTACCCGCTACCACTACCCCAGCTGACAAAAATAGCGATTGTGGCAAAAACCCTACGAGAATAAGACCTCCAGCATTCTTCAAGGCATGCCTTAAAGGGAATTTTATCTAATGCTCAACGTACTACAACCATAATACCTATTGTGTGTAAATAATTAAAGTATTTTAATTATTCATTAGGGTTGTACACCCATACCCTAGAAACCACTTTCTTGAACTCTCTCTTGGTCATTTCTAACAGCCCAGGAAACGCAAATCAGAATAGAAATTGCAATCTCTTCTCTCTTTTTTTATGTTTCACTTGTAAAGTAACACAACAAAATAAAGCCAACATTCAATCACTCTAGAGCCTTTAGCTAAATATAAAAAAACAGATCGGCATCTGTTTATGCGGAGATGAAACGGCCTGATCCCCAACTGAAGCCTCGCAATCACTCCTAAATCCATACTAAGTAAACACCAATTCAATTTAAAACTGCTTCCCTGGAACAATATCGCATCGAGGACTGATCTGCGCTTGTTTGGCTAATGTTATTTGATTGAGCCAAATGAAAACGAGTTTTGCTTAGAAAAGAATTGTTAAATATATAATATAACTACACCGCATCCATCTACATGCGAATCAATCTCATAGAGATGGATATCTCAAGCATAGATAAGCATAAAAGTAGTATATCATTGATATAAAATATTAAGTAAATATGTATACAAGGTCGAATATGCTCTGAGGCGCTTCGAGAAAACGATGGTTCCAGCCGTGCTCGAGTTCACGGTGGCTTTTTTGTTATTAAGAGATAAAAAAACTGGCAGTCATAAGAACTGCCGACAGAAATTAAGACTCAAAACAGAT
This sequence comes from Papilio elwesi, assembly GCA_029849275.1. Lineage (NCBI taxonomy): Eukaryota > Metazoa > Arthropoda > Insecta > Lepidoptera > Papilionidae > Papilio > Papilio elwesi. The sequence goes on from CM056713.1 coordinate 4,180,848, forward strand.
GGGAAGCGCGACTAACAATTATTTGAAAATAAATAAATAATCAACAAAAAGTCCTTGTACCTTAACAATTATATTGAAAATGGAATACAAGAAAAATAACTGAAAATAATATCGTAGAAACTGTTCCAATATGGAGCGTGTTGCTGACGCAATATGGAGCGTGTTGCTGACGCAATATGGAGCGTGTTGCTGACGAAATATGGAGCGTGTTGCTGACGAAATATGGAGCGTGTTGCTGCCGCAATATGCGGCGCAATATGCTGCATAAATTACTCGCGATAAACTATAAGACCTTCTCTTACCATATATCGTCTAACGCGGCTAAAGAAGTATTCACTTCAATAAATAATCGACAAAAATAAGTCGATGAAAATAGTTCGAAAATTGAATACAAGAAAAACGTTCGTGTTCACACGAATCTATAAGACTTTCTACCAAATATCATTGTGATTACGCGGACGAAGTCGCAGGCAACAGCTAGTATGTAAATATAATACACCACTATATTGCTGCTATTAAGTCCACAGGTTTTTCAACAGTTATGTAGTAATATATTAACTTTAACGGACTGCTAAACACTTAGGCACTTCTAAGCAAAAGAGGATTAAAAGCAGAAGGCTGTGTGGTGATCTAATTGAGATGAAACAATTCTTTGCAGACTATACTCCAAGTTATAACAAAGAAAAATAAACCGTCGACTAAGTTTTCTCTTTAATGAGCGAACTAATTACAGTCTCCTTGGATGTACATTCTTTAGGATACCTTACGACGCTTTAGAAATTAAAAGTGGCTTTGTATTAATCTTAATATAAAAATATAATAATAAATTAGCCTTTTTTAGAATGTTGCCCACTGTAGGGACACAGGCCTCCTCTCCGAGAGAGGGAATGAGCCGTAATCCACCACGCTGGCCCAGTGCGGGTCGGTGGATGTCACACGTCTTTGGTGGTTCTAAGAAAATGCCGGCTTCCTCGCGATGTTTTCCTTCACCGTTTTTGGAGCAGTGGTGATGAAATAAATTACACAAAGAAAGCGCCAGCCTGGGTTCGAACCCATAACCTACAGCATGTAAGTAGGGGCCGCCACTGCTAACTTAATCTTAAGTTTTAATGGAATTATTTATATTTGTGTAGTGTTGATATCGATCAAAATCACATGAAATAACTCTCAAATAAGTAGCATCTTTTCATAAGATTGGGAGTGGTTAAGTTATCTAGACCCTAAATTCCCTAAAACTATGGCTCGCTTATATAGCGTGGGCGGCGCTTCGCCGGCAGTTTCTAATCCAGACAAGAAATGGCCCTGGAATGGAAATTTTAAAAGTATTTACCAGTTCGAGCTATGTCGGTAGCATACTGAGGTCCTGGATACGCTGCCGAGGCGTAGGAAAAAATATGTTGTTCAATGCGCTATACTTTTTAAATATTACAAAGCTTAACAACCAAAGAAAAAAAGGCGACCAAAGAATATCGTTATTGCAATATAAAATCTGTGCATTAAAAACGTCATGGCATTTTCTTCACTTGCATTTCATTACAACATCCGAAGTCTTTGTAGTCGGAACTACGAGCGACGGGAATTTTTAATTTCGCACAAGACGGGAAGGAACCGTCCGCACGTATGCTCGCTACCAACATTGTAATATTTCAAATTTGACGTTACATCTCCACTTCCACGTTTTGATGAACTATATGTGAATTCTCGAGGTAATGCAGGTTGTATGATACCGAGTTGATATATTAAACGAACGAAATATTAATAAAAGTGCATTTAATTAAGTATAATGACATAGCATCAAAAATGATATGATCGGTAGTAGAACCAAAGTAACCGACATAGTCCGAAGAATTGCATTTGTAGAGTAGCAATGGGCCGGCCAGATTGCTCGCAGAACATATATCCGATGAGGCCAAATGGTTTTGGCGTCCAAAACAACTCGACAAACAATCACCCCTCACCCTGTGATAATCAAGCGAACCTATAAGATTTTCCCATGCCAAATATCGTGTCCCGTGGAATTTTAAAATTAATTCGATTGTTAGAAGAAACAATAGTATTTGAATTTTGCTAAAGTAAGTGCGAATAAACAAATCAAAGGCCGTCTTCCTACTATTCGCTGAAGATAAACTTAAAGAACTCGTTTGGTGTAAATATTATTTCTATGTGCAGATCTGAATCCGCTCCGATAACGGTAATCAGAGTAACAACGTCGCCGGATAAGCTCCGTGTGGGGCCATGAAATTAGTGATAGAAATATTACTTTTATTTATTTATTAAATAATGCTTTAAAGGCAAAGTGAAAGTCCTGCTTTACTTGTATAGGCAAGGTTGCATTCATATTCTACCCCGGATTATATTAAATAGGGGTAGAATCCGTGGGTTTTTTTAAGTAACTATTGCTTTTAGGCATAGTATTTTACTTCAAATAGGAGTTTATTCTTGAAAGCGTACAAAATATACAAGAATTAAATAATTTGCATTCTTGAGTGCAAACCAACTAGAGAGGTATTTTACATTTAACTTAAAGTAAAAGATTGTACTCGATGTCAGTTGGCGATGAGTTCATTGAAGGTAAAGCGCCAGTAGCTGAGTAAAGACCCATTCACACATCATTCAGTCGGAAACACAGACGGAGGCGGATTGTCAACTCCTCCGACGATGCACAAGGTTTTGTCTATAAACGAACAACCTGGGGGACGGGTGTCTAGACATCAGCTGAAAGGAAAGCGGGGCAGTGAATTGTGTAACTATTGTGCTATGGCACATGCATAAAAGTATAGGTAACAATTTAAAAATATACACCGTAAAGATGTTTACTTGAGTTTGTTGTAACTAAAAAAGTGTACGGCGAAAGCAAAATTTCTTATGAAGTTCCTCGATTACATGATAAACTACACCCAAAAATTTGCAACGAAAACTGAACGCCCAGGAGACATTATAACGTATTATAAAATAAAGTGCCCCTCGCGTATCTATCTGTATGTCTACGTGGGCAAGGTGTAATTATGTAATTACTAGCTGTTGGCGCGGTTTCGCTCGCATTTGTTTCTACTTTTATAAGCTGGATGTTTATGTAAAATTATTCCACGTATAATAACTTTAAATTATAGTAACATGTCTGAAAAAATCGATATTGTTACTGTTTTATTTACTAGAACAATAGTGTAGTGGCCCGACTTTAGATTCGTGAAATCATCGAATTGGCTTCTCAAATGAGGGTAAGCTGAGAACGGTTATGGGTTCTATGTGAAGCGAAAAGTATATTAGACACTAAGAAATGCTCCCCGAAGAATAGAAATAAAAGAGCACGTGACACAAAAAGCAAGGCGAAGTGTAAAGTTTATTACACTGAATCCATACAAGGAGAATTATATATGTTTAAAATAATATGGTGGAAGAGATATAAACTTTGAGGCGTAAAGTGGTATTTGTATGGCGTGATTAAAACAGGAGTGACTGCTGAAATGACGGAGTTGTACGATTTGGAACACAAAATCATGTTGTGCCGCATCAGAAAGATGACGTTTGAATTTTAAAAATTGATATGCATTTATCGATTCATTTACTAGTCAGCACTCTTTTCACACCTTTTCTAGTTGAACTCTCCATCCCTTTTTTACACAAGCTGGCAATCCTGAATCTATTGTGATTGGATAGCAGTAGTCCCTTAACATTAGTGGAGCTCTCTGCTTGTTTTCCTTTGACATTCATAAAAGAGTAAATTCTATTATAACACTTAACAGTGAATGTGGTGTAATTATTTGAAATCAATTGAAATAAAAGAAACCGTTATTAGCCAATAGTAATTATAGCATGCAATTAAAACGATTCTAGAAAAACTGTTACTAAGACTTTTGCGGCATTTAAGTACTTTGGAATAGAGTTCCATTTCCTATAACTGAAAATCTCTTAAAATAATTGTCAACGTTTGACAAATTTATTTCATTACTCTTTTAAAAGATTTGTTATTTAAAAATAACTCTTATAAATAGGACCTTAAGAAATATACGTATTTTACTTGAGTGTAAATTTTCCACTAAATCAACACTTGAAGATGCTCAAGCGTTAAAGAGTGGTTTTCTAATGACAGTAAAACAATTACGGTTTAATTCGTTAAAACGTTTCGCAGTGAAGCAAGCGTGAAATGAGTTGATTGATTTACTCGTTTCTGTTTGTGATTTAAATATTTTCTAATCATGATTGTGAAATTCTTTTATGTTTTGGATACATTTTGTAGTAGAATTACCAATCAACATGTAAGGAAACAGTAGTCCGACGGATCCATGAACAGACTTTTTGTAATAAGGCTGGCATAAGGCAGATGAAAAATGATGGCGCCTTAGGCACTGGACTATAAAAACGCAGAAGATTGAATATATCTAGGCCTTCTCTATGTGTGTTTTATGAGGTCGTGATACTTCCCCGGTCGAATGCCCATTCACCGAATAGCTGGTGCTGCAAGCTGTGATCTAATAAGTTAGCTGTTTAGTACTACAAAGTAAAGGAATAAATCTGTAGTTGATATCGAAACTGTTGGTCCTTCGAGTCGGATAAGTGATTCTTTGTACCCGAACAGCTACCGAAAGCTATGATAAAAGTCACAAAATATTAAATATAATTTTGTTGTTCGTATGAAGAATGTAGTTATAGTAGTAATTTGTGCCTATGGATTCCTATGATATAAAATGCTCGTGAACGCAACAATGTTATGTTCACTTAGGTTTTGAATTCCGTGTACTGCGATATTTTACAAGCGTTTTCGTTGTTAAACTATTACTTTGTAGCAAAAGAACTGGTGTGCTTTGTACCGGCAAAGAGGGAACGCTTAACACTGCTTGATATCGGTCGTTCTACAAAATAAACTTTGTAGCAATGACAAAAATACATGTTACATTTTTTTTAATAAAATTTATATTCCTTGCATTTAAAATTGTAATAATTGAGTGCAAAATATGATAAACGTGTACTAATGTGGTAGAAGAGGCCCGTTTGTATGAGAATTGTCCCTTCTTCGTCTCATTTTTCTTATCCACTTCCTTCACTTTTTTGACGTAAAATCTTGGGATGTCTCTTTAATAGTATCAATGTTGAGTATGCAACAGGCAAACTCTACCTTCTTTTATCTTGTTGAGGTTAACTAATCGCTTGATACTAAATAAGAGCAAGCCTGTTGTAGAAGCTATTTAAGATATTATTAAGAACAAATATAACTTGCAAGACGAATAAGCATTATCCGTACCACACTCATAAGCCGGATAAATAAAGCGTAATAGTGACCGCAGGAATTTCATATCCGGCTAACTATGTGATACAGAGGCGAAATTAAAACTTGTCGCAGTTTTATTAAAACAACACACTGCCACAACGCGTGTGCTAGCTTTCTATTTTCTACGGTTGCTACGACGTTCTATGTGTGCTACGAAGTGCTACGAAACGTTACGTACATATTGAAAGTCAATATGGATGTGCACTTCAGTTTTTTATGCTTTTAATAACGCCTAGGGAAGACAATAAAACAACTTATTTATCCTCCCTGTAGTTAGAGTTTAGAATAATCGCCGAGTGTAGGAAGAAGTGCGGAATTGATGGAAAGGGTGAATGGTCTGCCCTATTCCTGAACTAAAAGAGAGTTAGAAGTCAAGGTTGATTTATGTTGCAAGAGTGGGCGAATTATTGCATTGTTCAGCGATTGTACACTTCGTCAGTTTATAATTTGACTAGTCTAGGCATATCATAAGCTGTCAGCAAATTGTTAACGAATCACTTACGAAACAAACAAGTCGCATTCATTGTGAACCGCTATTTCAAAATTGAAGTTAAATGGAAGATAATTAATTATAAGTTAGGTTCGATTGGTTGGTTTTCATGTAATCAATGTTGAGTTTTATCGTTAAGATACAAGGGTTTATTTTTGTTGATTATCTATTTATTTTTGAACTATTGTCGCGCTTTCCCATCTGTTTTGAATTTCCACTTCGGCACAGTTCTTATGACTGTCTGTGTTTTCATTTTCTAACAGTTGCCCGTGGCTACGCACGCATTCTTTTCTCATTTTAGACGTTGAAAATGTTTGTTACTTGATAACGCGTATAATTACTTGATATTACAGTTAAATTACAATAAATAACTGTCGCTATGATAATGCCTGACCTGACAACAACAAAATGTCATGAAATTGTTATTATTATATCACACTGACTTAATATGGCAACCAATATAATAGTAGGTTATACTTTTATACCTTTCGGGAAGTTTTCTGTTCGGTATGGAAAATAAAGATAAAAGGTAAGTATTCCGTGTCATTTTCTGTACCCCTGATAAAGTGTGTGCAAAATTTTGTGACTATCTGTCGAGTAGTTAAGAAGAGCGTAACAAACAAATAAACTCACATTCGCATTTATAATAATAGTAAGAATATATTACTTAATTGCGAGAACTTTGTCAAATGGAAATACTTAATTTATACCTATTAATGTAGGGGCTAATTCTATATCTAAAATAATCTATGAGATTTGCATCTCAGAGACGGTTGCCGTTGCCATATTCGATTTTACCAACAATCCCAAAGTCCGAGACGTTTCTGCTCACTCGAATATGAAATTCTAAATAATTCAGAATATTAATTAGGTTTCGCAATGCAACAGACCGGAATTATGTTTGCCCTTGTGTAGCGAAATACAATTCAAATTAATAAACTAATATAAGTAATTAATGAAAAATATTGATGTTAGATAAAGTACCAAATTTAAGTGGCGCACAGACACATTCCTTTTTATATAAAAGTAGATGATATACGAGGAACTGGTTCATCTAATATTACGTGAACATTACCCATTGGTATCTGCAACAAGCTAATGAGTTGCAGATACGTCGCCTACTTTTAATGGACAAGGGAGGGGATAAACGGAAAGAAAGGAAATTTCACTTGGAAGACAAGGCCAAATTGCCCTCTAAAAAGCTGGGTGTACTCAGTAGAGCGAAGCAGTATTTCCAGTCGGGCCACCGCCTTCAGCTATACAAGGCGCAAGTTCGGCCCCACATGGAATACTGCTCGCATCTCTGGGCGGAAGCACCCCAATACCAGCTACTTCCATTTGACCGCATACAACGGAGAGCGACTCGAATCGTCAACGACCGAGCTCTTACCGATCGGCTTGATACTCTGGCCTTGCGGAGGGACGTCAGCTCCATCTGCATTTTTTACCGTATGTACCACGGGGAGTGTTCCGAAGAACTGTTTGGAACGATTCCTGCCGCCGAGTTTCGTCATCGTACAACACGAAAGACCGCCAGGTACCATCCACACCATCTGGATGGCTGGCATTCCTCAACAGTGCGGTTCTCTCGACATTTCCTGCCACGCACAGCCACGTTGTGGAATGGTCTGTCCTCGGCGGTATTTCCAAACCAGTACAACTTGGGGTCCTTCAAGAAGCGAGCCTTTCTTTTTCTAAAAGGCCGGCAACGCATCTGCAGTTCCTCTGGTGTTGCGGGTGTCCATGGGCGTCGTTGATCACCTGGGTGTTCCCGCTGCTCGTTTGCCCCCTTCTCGTATAAAAAAAAAAGTTCCTTGTCTAAAGACGCACAAGAGGTGGGAAGGCGCCTCAATAGTTCAAAAATAAATAAATAAACAACAAAAACAAACCATTGTATCGTAATAAAAAATTTCGAAGTGGAATACAAGAGAACTAAATGAAAAAAAATCCTCTCAACTGTTCTAAATTCAAATAATCATGTTGCTGACGCATGTTGTTCACTAGAACCTATAATATTTATAAGCAAATCGTTTAAAGCGACTAAAGTAGTTTCAATTCAAAAATAAAAGATATTATCGCTTGTTCGTCAAATACTAACATATTATCATGGACACCAAAGAGTGAGATAAGGTACGCACTCATAAGTGTGCAGATACATTAATTAGGTAGATATTAAAAACACAGGACGCGAGTTAAGAAAAGCTAGTTAAAATGATCAGCAAAAATTGAAAATGATGGCGATGAATAAAATAAATTTCTTTACGGTTATTGTTCAATGAAAGTATCAAGTTAACTCGTATAATTTAGAGTAAACGAACTCTTTTGTAATATTTCCAAACATAATTCCCGCTGCAAAAAAACATAAGGGCTCTTGTGAAATTTGTAACCCGAATAAACGAGCCTTTGGAGTGACCACTGGAATTTCATATATGACGTACTGTGGAAACTGGAGACTAGGTTAAAAGTTATATGTTGCCTTTAGAATTATTGTTTCATATACAAACCGCACAATTTTGAGTAACAATAAAATCTACTAACGATGTAAATATAATTTCAAATGCCGCGTTTAGAATTATTAAAACTTTCGTGAGACATTTTTATAAACTATCAGTACGAGACGGGCCGCGAACTAACCCCAGTTCCGCTCACCCAGGAGAAGGGCCCCTTGTCTATGGGAAGTGCTCACTTAACATCAGGTGATCCGCTTGCTCGTTTGTTTGTTCCATAAAAAAACTAAATATGTAATTGCTATCATTCAATTAAAAAGAAGAATGTAGAAAGAGTAACAAGGCAAGTTTATGATGCAAAAGTGAGTGGCAGTGATGGGACGTCCTAGACGAACGGCCACGATCTGTTGAAGGGTACAAGTGAAGCGATGAGTGAGATCTTTGTGGCGATTCATAGAAGAGGCCAACAACAGAAGAAAATCATTCTAATTTCAGTATATACAGATAATAATAATAAACTTAAGGATTTATATAATTATAAGCATAAGTAAATATTTTCTTGAAATACGACCGCCCGACCGGCCGGACGGCGTCGCGTCTATAAGTGTATTAGGCCTGACCGAGCATAGGGTTTTAGTTGCGCCATTACTTAAGATGATCATTACACTGAACGAGGCTGTATAATTTTAGTAGGGTGTACATAAAAACCAATATTTTTGTCCTTTTTCTAGTAGCTTTAGCCTCTTTATTTTAAAGTAAAAACTTATTTAGCTTAGACGATATTTGGTAGGGGAGTGTTATAGCTTCACTTGAAAATATGCGGAACTTGCGTCAGCAACACGCGACAGCAAAATTTGAATAGGGAACAGTTTCGACAAGTTTTTTTGCATTAAATTTTGATTTTTATTGTTAAGGTAAAACAAATATTTTTGTCGATTTTTTTTTGAACTATTGTCGCGCCTTCCCACCTGTTTTATGTTTTCACTTCTTTCGGCAGTCCTTATGACTGCCTGTGTTTTATTTTTGGAGTGAAAACTTCCTTCCGCGTTACATATTTGGTATGGGAAAATCGTATAGATTCTCGTGAACAACATGTTCAACACGCGTGTGACTTTGTATGCGTATAACATATCTATGGTATAAAACATCGTAATAATAAATCAGCCTCTTTCAAGAATATTTCGCACTGCAGGGAGACAGGCCTCCTCTCCGAGAGAGGGAATGAGCCGTAATCCACCACGCTGGCCCAGTGCGGGTTGGTAGATGTCACATGTCTTCGAATCTGGTGGTTCTAAGATGCCGATTTCCTCACGATGTTTTCCTTCACCGTTTTTGGGGCAGTGGTGATAAAATAAATTACTCAAAGTAAAGCGCCTGCCAGGGTTCGAACCCGCAACCTACAGTACGTAAGCCGGGGCCTAAGCCGCTGAGCCACCACTGCTCCGATGCTGCTGCATTGGATACTTACCTGCGAAAAATATTGCCCTCCTGTCCTGTCCTGTGAGATAAAGTAAAAGCAAACTAAAGCGACTAAGCTAGTAGTAGCTTATGCTCAAAGAAGACTGCCTTACTAAATAATCCAAGTACAACATGCAACGCAAATTTCCAGTTTACGTAGGGATGAAAAGAAATTTGAACTTAGACACCTTTAAATAAGAGTAACTTTCGCTTACATGAATAAGCAATCCCGTATCAATCATTTTAGAATGCATCGTAGCTTGATTATTACAAAATATGAACATTTACTACCGCACTAAATGAAATATACTCTCAATATATTTAATTCGAGGGGGAAATATGTATTTTGTATTTAAACTGGTAATGTTAATAATCTTTACATAGTATAAGACAAAGTCATTTCCGCTGTCTGTTCCCTTAGATCTTCCAAGCTACGAAACGGATTTTAATGTAGTTTTCGTCAATAAACAGAATGATTCACGGGGAAGATTAATATGTATAATAAATGCATATACATTATAGTAGGCAAAAGCGGAGAATTAAAAAAAAATGTCGTAAAAAACATAATTTTGTGCGCTTTTTTCGTAAACATCGGCTAAAAACTTTACGAGGTTGATCATAAATAAAGTACCACGGAATTATATACGTAGAAAAGGTCTACAAAAAAGTATGCGGTGGCATATATCTATCTTTTAAGATTAGCTTAATACACCCATCCTAACTTCTAAAAAAATGGCCACGTACAATACGGTAGTTGAAAATCCATTTAGATCGATACAGCATTTACCCTCATCAAACGAATTAATAGGGTAGTTAGCTTAAGCATTTAATGCACATTATGATAAATCTTTACTCCATATAATTTAAATGAGTATTGGAGTAATCAAACAATAAAACCTTTGAGCGCGAAAATAGGCAGGCACTCTATTCTCATCCATGCTTTTATCACCCAACACTCCGATGGATATATTACGACAGGTCTTGTGATGATTGTGTAAATCTACCCCTTTATTTTAAGGGGAACTGGGGTTGTAACTTAGAGCTGCGACCTGTCATCAATAATATTCACGTCATATATTCCAGTGTGACATTTTATTCAATGGACTATAAGATAGTCCTACAACTGTAGTATAAAGGCGCAGAGCCTCGTTATCCAGACTGTACAGTCCGCAAAAGAATTGAATCCAGTGAAAATTTGAATACGGAACAAACTCAAACAAATATTATTTGATCCAGATAACTTTGTTAGGATGTACATTGAATAGGAAGAAATATTTAGAATGCATAACGAAAATAATACAGCAAAATTTACAAATGTATTTCGAAATATTTTCATGCCCTACTTTTAGCCGAATTAGGAAAACCTTTCTTAGTGCTCGCTTATATAATAACAGAAATCTCTGTACAAGATTTTCAAAATCGCAAGGCTTAGTAGTTAGGGTATGCTTTTATATATCACTCAGTCATTTTGTTTCTTCTTTTCTGTGCTCTATAAATTGATACTGATCTCGACATTCGGTAACAAGTTATTTGAAATGTGTGTCATATTTTTTGTAGGTTATATTAATTTTAATGTGAGATAAGGGATGGATGGATGTATCTATTAGATCGTGGTGGACCAGTGTGTGTTGCCAGCGATGTGTTACGGTAGAAACGTGGCTCCTCACTGCGAGCTCATTTAGACGGCTCAAGGTCACACAGAGGGCTAGGGAAAGGGCATTATTAAATTACTTGAAATAAATGAATAATAAATAATCAACAAATATAAGCCCTTGTGATTTAGCAATAACATTCTAAATTGAATACAAGAAAAACAAATTAAAGAAAGAGACGGGATTCTTACCACGATTTGACGTTTTGATCTCCCGATATTTCGGCACAGTTGCATGCGCCATGTTCTCGGGCTGACTGGAGTTATGCGGTAGTGCAAAAAAATGTTTTAGGTAGCCGTATCGATCTAGATTCTTTCTAATTCTGCGACCACTACTATTGTTCGATTTCTCACTGCACGCTTAGTCCGCACTCGATTTTATTTTTTTGTTTTCGACAAAACCCACTCACTGTGTCCACACTTGTGCTCGTACTCGAAATCGGCTGCTGTTCCATTTTATTATATTGCTGTATGACTGGATTCCAGGCACTCGACAGTTTAAACCCGTCTTCGCGATTGAATTTTTTTCATTTAGTGATTTCAATCGCTTCTTTTACCAATCTTGGTATGTAATGGCGTTCGGTCGAAAGTACCTGGGGACTATGAAGTTCGATCCCGTGATGGGTGGAGGAGTCAAGGAGGTGTTCAGCTGTGGTCGACTTCTGAGGATAGTTGTTTTTAATAGCTCGAATATGTTCTTTTATGCGGCTGGTGATAGTGCGCTTGGTTTGCCCTATATACGAGCTGCCGCAGCTGCAGTTGACTTTTTAGACATCTGGTGTTTTAAATGGAACACGGTCTTTGTCTTTGTCTTTGGCGATCGCAGTTTTTGGGCTATCTTTCTGTCCGCTGTTGCTTACAAACCTAATACAAGTAAAAACCACGAAAGTTTAAAGTTATATAAATTAAAGGAAGTTCGTTAAGGCTGTTCCAAATAAAATAAGCATGTTTCTGATGAGTGCTGCTGGCGCATATGTTGTTCGCCAAATATTGTCTAACACGGCTAAAAACGTTTTAACTTAAAAAAAATGGTCCTGAGATTCACCGGTTATATCTAGGCTGCCAGGGAAGCGTTCGTTCTCCGACTGTTATAACCGAGTAGCGGGACTAGAAACTTGAACCTTTGTGTATTTATTTTTATTTTTACTACTTCCTTTGCTAGTTGCGGACAGTTACCATTTAGCTGCTAAGCCTACAACATAGGGAGAGATGCTTTAAAGCCTCGTCGTCTTCGGTTTGTACCGGTGTGTTGTACCTACGATATCTCTTACCTCATGTACCGAAACGTGCCTAAGCGTGACGCGTCCTCAAATTCTCTCCCTAAATTATCCCGAAATTAGCTTCGAAATCTCCAGTTTATGCAGCACCATTTAGAAACATAACTGCGTACACAGTATAGCTCGTAATATCTTTATCTCAGTAGATTCAGCAGGTCAATTGTGAATAAACCGCTACCGCTAGGAAATTCAAATGACCGATTCCGAAGTGGAATGTACACTCGCCTCAACATTCAATAGCCATCCGAGTTAGATATCGATTTCTCGATTAATTTGTGCTATCAATCGAATAGAATGGAAATAGTGCATCGACCGCGCCGGTCGCTTGTGCAGCCACTAGAAATAGATTGTTATTAGTGTGCTATTATTGGAGAGGTTTCGAGTATTGAGAATTATAATCGATTTTTATATTTCCTTTTATAGCTCGGATCCTAGTTTTAGTAGAACAGTGCTAGTTTCGTCTCATTCCCATGCACATCAATAACTCGTCTCCTCGTATAGACCATTTTAATTCACCATTGTAGGACATAAAAAAACAAATGGAGCCTATAAAATTTATGTATGGCCTTTAATTAGATTTACAGAATGGCTAACACGTGGGGAACGCTAAAATGCTGAAACATGTTCCGGAATGTTCCGGCGTGTTCTGGTATGTTCCATCGCACATATAACGCATTTTTACTTCCAACTTTATCATGTCATTCCGCACACGTAAAGTCGTAAAATAAAGAATATGGCTCACCGCGGGAACAATATACGTAACGGCGCAATATAGGTCCGCGGGGGGAGCGTAGGAACAATATTTGTTCCCTGTACGGCCACTTTTAACTGCCTCCCGTATTTCCGCACTCATTCACAATTCCACGTTCACACTGTGATACAAATTGCAACATTCGGAATAAATAAAATAAATTAGTACCATTAAGTTGCGATCCTAGAAAAGTGGTAGGCGTGAATGAATGGTAGCATTACAAATAGCGTTGTAAGGAAAAAAGGCATGCTTGACAAGACAGGTATGCTTCGATGGTTCGCGCGCATCACGAGACAAGATAAATATTTTAATTTGCAGGTGTCAAAAAGGAGTTTAGAATTTATCCTTCCTACCTACTTTTTTACTGTTGGAATCGAATGCGTGTGGATCTAACCAACCAAGCGCTCTTTCTCAAAAATCAACCCACAGAAAGGTGCAAAACGTATAAAAGAAAGGATCGCCTTTAGGAATTTATCATACTGGTGTTAAAATCATCGTAATAAATATAGTCTGGTAAATCGTTTGTCCGTTTGCATCAATCTATCATAGAATAACAGGATAACGGCCTAAATAACGAAAGAATAAAATTAAATATGGCATAAAATATTATCGCCTAATTAGTCTATTTTTAATTTTTATTCATGCACCCTATTGTGAACATACTTTAATAGGTGGCCGGTAGGTCCGGTAGCAGCGCCGCGGTGAAATCATAAATTTTGATGTGCGCTGCAACGAGGTGAGGGTAACCGATACAAATACTTAGAAACAGTAACTTATAAATGAGTAAAAAATAGCCAAGTTCGTAACTAATATTACAATTGCGAATGTGAGTTTGTTTGTTTGTTACACTTTATTTTCTTAACTACTCCGCCGATCATCACGATATTTCTCATATATATTGTGAGGCATACCTGGCAATCATAGAGCTACCATCGTCCCTTATGGTCGCAATAGCAACTGAAGGGACCCTAGAGGGCGTGAGAGCATATGATAAATGGACCCTGATCGCCTTGCAAAAGCGACATGGCGCGGTCCTCTGTTACCGTAGCACTGGAAAAGTACAAGGAAAGCGCCTGCTCTCCAGGCTCACGCGCAAGCTCATTGCAGGGGGCACCGGTATCTTCAGGAGAACGCACCGCAATCTCACTTGCGCTTGGCCTTTATATTACCTTTTCCTCTGATTATAGATTTCCAAGCAATAAAGACCTTTATTCATTGCGATTGTTCTCAAGTCGCCTTGATAAAATAAAAAAAAGATGTACCATATGGCCTTGGTTGTTTCCGTATCGAGCCGACCATAAAACTCAACAGGCATTATGGTCCTATCGCAGTTGAATATCTCAGTGGGTACTTAATTATTAAACAAAAAACGCAAATAGCCTGATTAGTTCAGTACGGTGTATCAACGTGCGTCAGGCGCTACAGATGGATATAATCACCGGATGCTGCGCCGAAATACGGCCCGCAGAGTGATAGCCGGACACGTTAATATAGAAACAGCTTTTTATATTGTTTAATCTCCATCCGTTTGTTTTGACCAGCTGTCGCCCGCGGCTTCGTATGCATTCGTTTGTTACCTTGGTCCCTGGTTGAAACTTGATTATACGTGTAATAATGAGACGAGGGAACCACGCAATTCCAGGTGTCCCCAGAATGTAACCTATAAACATCGAGAGACTTTCTTTTAAAGCGTACAGCGTACGTAGCGTACGTAATTTGTAAATACAAAAAGCTTTATTAGCGAAATGAAAAGAAGATCTATCTCGGTATTTTCTCGCAAGATTATTCTTATGGAGATTTACATTTTCGATGCAACTATTGCGTCATTGCCTTTAATTGTTCACTCAGTTTGTACGATCGGTGACAAGCTCGTTGTCTTCAAGTAAAATGTTATAGTGACCTTACTCGAGTTGATTAAACAAAAAGCGGTCGCCACACTCGCGAGCCGACCTTTCCACATACATATAATTGCGAAGCAGTTGGAAAACAGTAAAGCGATACAAAAAATCCGAATCTACCGTACAAATTAAAGGTTTGGTGCGTGCAGTCTCCGGTTGTTAAGTGACTGCACCAAATTGTCGGTTCGTGTACAGAGACAGAGCTTATATGGGAAAAGTTCAACCAACGTAATAACTGTATTGATACAATTAACAAAAATACGAAACAGTAAGGAATAAGAAAAATTATATCTAAGATGCACGGAAAGAAAGTATCTCAAAAAAAACAATGCAAAATTACCACAAAAATACATTGTTAATGTAATATTTACAATGAAGCTCTATTTCATCACTACGTTATATCTTTCGTCTCTCTCATGTAACGATTGTCTTATCCTATAAATAATGTTAGATCTAACACAGTCTTGACAATGGTACAGCCTATCGCAGCTGCAGCTGATGAATGAATAGGCCTTGGCCGAGAAATACAAGCCCATAGGTTTGCGGACGTAAAAAGTTTATTATATAGCCCCTATATTATAAAGCGCCTCGGTGCGTCTGTCTGCCTGGTCATAAGGAACTCAAAAACTACTGGACAGATTTACATGTAAGGATTTTCGAGAAAGGTAAGTTATATAAATAATTTGACGGGCCGGTTGGCGTGGTTTGTGAGATCCTTGCTTTTCACGCCGCAGGTCGTGGGTTCGATTCGCACCCAGGACAAACATTTGTGTGCATGAACATGTCTGTTTGTCCTGAGTCTGGGTGTAATATATCTATTTAAGTATGTATTTACAAAAGAAAATTAGTATATGTAGTATATCAGTTATCTGGATGCCATAATACAAGCTCTGCTTAGTTTGGGATCAGATGGCCGTGTGTGAATATGTCCTAGGATATTAAAAAAAAAATTAAGTATTTGTGTCTCTATAATAGTGGTAGAGCTCGCAACAACAACATCTGTTGCACGAATAGGCCGGCTCGACCAGTGAAAAACCATGGCATCGCAGAAGATAGGCGTGAACTAGAAGTATTCTGCGTTTCATCTGATGAGTGAGGTGCTGGAGGCAATATCCTTTTTCCCGTCTATCCCCTCATCTGTCCCTTAAAAGTAGGCAACGCATCTGCGACTCAATTGCTTGTTGCAGGGATGCCTATGGACGGCGGTCTCAAAATATCAATTGACCTGCTTGCTCGTTTGCTATCTATGGATCATGAATTATGAGCGGATGACCTGCTTCTATCAGTCTTCTGTCCAGTGCATCGCCTACAACTGTGTAGAATTTGAAGGACGTTTTTTAATTGATTGGTTCATCTTGTTAGTGAGCGGCTGTGAGATCTTTTGCCTTCGGTTCAAAATTGTAAGTTTTGTGTAAATTGGCTGAAATAATATAAAGAGGATTATTGAAGAAGACGTAATACGCTGCCATCACATTACTATAGAAAAATAGCGGTAGCGTACATGATCTCTTCCTTTCGTGATCTCGGGACAGGTGCTTTTATATCATATATCTTCCAACGAAACACGTTTATGTTGCAAAGGTGAGGCTATGTTAGCAGGAGACGTCCCAGGAGAAATTATATCAAGATTAGTGACAGATACAAGAAGTGCCACTAACCGACAAGCATGTTTGCCTACATATATAAGCGAGAGTGGTGTGCCAGGATCAAGCTAAATGGAAATCCATGATCTCTGCCTAACCCTCCGGGTTACGGAACGTGCATATTCAATTTTTATTTGTATCTGTCAATGTTGCTATTTTCTGTTTAAATTTATCACATTTGATCATTGCATAGTACTTTAAAAACATGCCGAATTCCTTTATCATATCTGTCGAACCGCAAAAGCAAATTCAATTATTGTAAACCGTTTCCGCTTGCGATTAATTCAGTTTACGTCGACTGAAATTTAAATTCGGTTAACGCGAGCCATAAATGAAATTAAATAAAGCAAACCAAAGCGCTTTGTAATCAGCACTCGATGATAATTACCAGATAGGGAATTGAAAAGAAAAATTAAAACTAGTTTTAACAGGTTAGTACCAGTGTCTTATTCAGCAGCTCTTTGTGCTTAATACAATACACGGTATACAATTCGAAACTCTCTCAAAACATTTCCTTCAGGGTCTTACTAACTTAATTAGGTGTGCTACTAGAGTGACAAGCCCGACAACGCAAACCGTCGCAATTCACCATATCGAAAATATCAAGTAGTATTTATACGTTGTGTCACAGCAAGATATGATTATTGTAAGTTAGTCGTTGTGTTATTAATAGTAGAACTAAATAAGATTACAATAAATTAAATAGAATTACGAGTATTATCAAGGCAGCACTGCGCAGACGGTAATAAAAGATAATCGGTAGTCGTTACTTACGAAAGCAGATGTAACTTACAAGAAAAACTAAATTGGAGACATTTTAAAACAGGTACAGTCAACATCATACGAATACATTCATACATTGAGAACAATATCGAGGTTAGGGCGCCTAAAAGGATATCATGTCTTAATACTACAAATTCTTATAATTTGTAACCAATATTTTATTGTACACAAGCGCCTGCCACGGTTACGTAGTTTTTCCATAGAAAGGGTCATTCCCCCCTACGCCAACTGACAGTTGCGTCAAAATCTCTGAGGTTACCCACACTAGAAAAGTTAATATGGTCGTTATGTTTTCTTAAATTTTCGCAACTCTCTTATTTTTTTCTTTCATGACAATCTTCTCCAGGCAATAACAAACCCAAAAAAAGAATTAGAGAAATCGGTTCAGTGGATGTTACGCATGTTGATCACGATACTGTATAAAAATTTGCTCTACCGAACCAGCTGGCTCATCTTATAATTTAAAATAGATGCCAAGACATGCAGCAAATGTAGATGTCAACAAATCGAACAGTAGCAAAAACAAAAAAAATATTGCAAGTCACGGCAAATTCGATGCCGACTGTACAGAAGATTCCAGAAATATATGGAACAATTTTGTATTTCGAAATGGCATTGATATCGTTTTCTGATGAAATAAAATTGAATAGCCGTGTTTTATTTATATGTATTAGAAAAGAAAGGTAAAATATTTAATTTACTTTGTAATGTAATTCGAAATTAAACTTTTGTATAGTATTTAATATTAGTTGTTTCTGGGATATCTGAGTAAATTTGAATATAAAAACAGAATAAAACAAACACTCCGTAACCCATAAGCGGTAAGAAGAGCAACACGCATACGACCGTTGTATTATTTGGTACTAAATTTATTATTGCCATCTGCAGCCTAACCCGCGTAAGACTGTTATTTGGGCAGTCCTTCGAATAATTATTTGAAACAAAACATGTTGCGGAGTAGCTCTTTAACACAATAAAGCTGCAATTTCATTCACACCATGTTGGTGGTTAGTCACACTGTACAATTTTTGCGCTATTTCCTGTCTCTCATTGTTGCCTTGTGGAATGATCTGTTTCCACCGGAATTTCCAAACACTAAGTGTTTGCGGTGGCCCTTGTGGTGTGTGTGGCCCTTCAGGAAAACTGCAGCTCCTCTGGTGCATTAGGCGGCTATTAATTAGGCGACTCCTTTCCCCCTTTGTATTAAAAAGACGCCATAGCATCTTCTAGTTCTATTGCTGGATATCCTAGATGATTCTATATCTGCCGAAATGTCTTATTGTCGGAGATCAAGGCCCACTTTAGGTCACTTAGTCACACTGGTTTATCAAGCAACTCGTGATGAGTTGCAAACCTTATGTGGCAATGGGCCGGATACATTGCTCGCAGAACGGATATGGGGCTGTAAAGTCCAGGAGTGTGTGGCTGCCACTCCTGGACTTTTCGGCCCCATATCATTAATGGGGAGGTCATCGTTTTTTACTGGAGGACTTGGGACTGAGAAGAAGAATCTGTGAAGCAATCAAGAATCTTTTAATTTCTCATTTCTATGCTTATTTTCATTTACGATTTGCTGTTTCAAATTTTAAGAAGTGACATGGTTAAAAATATTCTCAGAAAAGTTGCTGGCCGAGTTCTTAAAGTTGTTAAATTAATAACTACTTGCAAGTTATCGGCCTTCTTACTCTGGTTGAAGTTTGCGGGCATTCGGGCAAGTTTTATTTCCAACAGTAAATGGCTAACGACAAACATTTATTGCTTTAAATACAAAGATACGTTTTTGCTTCATAGAAATGTAAGCACTTACGTTCGTGACGCAAAATAGGTAAACAGAGACATTATAATGTGATAGAAAAATATTACGTAAGTTCATTTGTTAAATTTATACAAATATAATAAAACTGATTTGTTTGTTTGCTTGAACGCGCTTAAAAAACTCAGGAAGTGCAGTTCAGATTTTAAATAAAAAAAGCATTTGTTAGCCTAAGTAGTAATGAAGATTATAAAGCTAGATGATAATGACGATTTGATTTTAACAGTTTATAAGCTGTCGAAGTAAAATCGTCAAATTGTAATTAATATTTTGCTTGTTTTATTACGGAGTTTAGGTTAGAATGGTATATTTATAGGTTAGTATTACTAGGCTAGACAGGATAGTATTGTGTATATTAGCACAGGCAAAAGTCGAATGGGCCGGCTAAGAAGACAGGCGTTAAGTAGAAGTATGCTTCTGGGTTCCGTCCGATGAGTGATATGCCGGCGCGTACGACACATTTGCTTGTTGGATGCCTACCTTGTTCCATAAAACAGGTTTGTTAAGTTTGACATCGCACGAGAAACTGTCAACTAATAGTTTATTTCAAAATATGCAATATAAGCAGACAAAGTTCACAATTGTTCGTTGACATGTATACTATGAAAGCGATTTATAGTTTACATAATTGAGTGAAAAGTATATCTTTTATAAATAAATATCCAAGTGAAAGATTGTAAACATTTGCATTGTTTATACGCATCTCGGTGTCACTAGAGCGCGATGTATTGTAAACAAACAAATGGAACATTTAATACAAACATCGGCAATATATACGGGCCGTTGTGATAATAAAGCAGATAGTTGATGTGCTACAACGGACGGCGGCGGTTTACAATACTCTGTAATGGTTAAAAACTTTTAGAATTACATTGTGAACTCATAAAAGGTACGTACTTTTTAATATGCACGTTTTTACAATATGCACACACCAGGATAGCATACCTTCTCAATTTAAATCATACATTTTATCGAACAACACTAGTGTTAATAATTCAGAGTCGGTACTAGCATACTTATCAATACCGTATGTTGAACGGATGAAGGAAGGCGGAGTGGGAATTATTTAAGTAGCAAACGTGTCAGTGTCGGTAGTTGATGTTCTAAATAAAATCATATTGATGAATTAGTGACATCTAAAGAAAGGCGTTATTAGGAGTGCGCGTAATCCGAGCGTAATGCGTAGATGTGTTGATGTAGAAGAAGCGAGAGAGGTGTGCCAGTACAGTACATCCGTAATCTCTTGCTACAGATCTAGAGTTCGGGCGTGAGTGCTCATTTTATTTATTTATCTATATACAACTAGCTAATGCCCGCGACTTCGCAAGCATTCGTTTCTTATCTTCCCCGCTGGAAACGTTTGTAATTTGATTTCGCGTATAGTAACTTAATATTTTAGATAAATGTAAAGTGCCGTGGTAATGATGTGTCATGATAATAATATAACATCAAAATGAAGTTATATTTTGTCATACATACATTACCATGGCAACCTTTATTAGTTTTTATTTCTCTTACCCCCCGAAGTTTATTTTTCTAGACAAAAGGTAGGCTTACTTATGCTAGGTCGGTATTATTTCTTGCCAATCTGTATAAAATTTCATGATGATGGGTTGAGTAACAAACAAACAAACTTAAATTCGTATTTATATGATTAGTTAGGATTTTGATCAACAACTCAGTAAACATAAGAATAAAAAACAATAAGAGGGCCACGTGCTCACGTTCAGACGCTAAATGTAAAATAATTAAGTAAACATATAAGTAAAAGAACTAAAAATCCACAGTTGTTTGTGATTTACGTATGATGACGAACAGAGAACACTTATTATTGGTATTAAGAGTTCTATTTATTTTCATAAAAGTAAAGAGAAAATAATTAAGCCATGATTAAAATGACTTGTTGACCGCATTAAGATAATATGACATAGATAAAAATCACGTTAATTGCACATGTTACATAGCGTAACCAAGGAAGTAGGGGTTAAACGTTAAAAATATAATTGTATTGAAAACTGTCGTTTCATACACAATTTCTAGAAATATAAATCAATTTATATTTTATAAATTTATGTATTTTTCGGGGTAAATATTCGTAAGCTGTGAGACACGCCACGATAATAAATTTCTCTCGTACGTACAGAAAAGTTTATGGCTGTAAACCAAAAAGTTTTCTGCGCCTTCGTAGATTTAGAAAAGGCGTACGATAAAGTTAAAAGAGATGATCTGTGGTCGGATCGCTAATTTTGTAAAAAAATGTCACTCCAATGTTATGTATGCAGTACATGCAAAGAAATGCTTATGAACTGACCGGTACAAGTAATTTAACACTAACATAGTCTGCTTTGACATATAGTAGGAATTTGTAACAAGACTTTAAGTAATGGTGGTTTATTTATGTTTATTTAAGTGTTAACAATATGGTAGTCAATGTAAATCGACTTATTAGACGTTTGTCATATAACCAAAATATTTGTGTAAAGTAGGTATTATATTATTCTGTTTCGACTTTCTTTAAAAAGAAACCGCCTTATTTTTGTGTTCAATAATTGAGGGTAGCCTAAAAGAAATGCCAACAAAATTTAAATTTATAAAGAAAAGATATAAGATAATTACAGAAACATTTCAAGTCGGTGCTATATCTACAAAACAATCTATTTATATACATAAGATTCCCACGTGTCTATTGACTCATGATATCTCTGGAACCATATGGTCTAGGCCTAGACTTGAAATTTGGAAGGAATATTTCTTTCGATGAGTAGAGAGACAAGAACGGTTTTTACAAAATTCCATCTAGCTACTTTATAATATTTCCATAGAAATAGTGTTTTAATCTAAACGTGGAATAAAAGTTAATACATACTATTTGAAGATTTTTTTCGGTCTTTGAACTGTATTTCGTTGCAATTTTTCGCTTTGCACTATTCACATACACACACATCGTAATTTTAATAATCACACATAATATTTGATTCACTCGCGAATTATACAATTCATAAACATTATATAAAACATTGTGGAAGTATTTCCTAACTGTTTTATGACACATAGATGTTTTAAGATTATCAATAGACTTACTTCATGTATCGCGGTCTTTGAAACCATAGATAAAAAATAATTTCAATGGTATATTTTGTATACATCAATGGCTTCGTTGGTAGAAACCTGCGGCAGAAACATAAAAACGTTGACTGTAAAAAATAACAAAACTTGCTAATTGCGTTTTATGTCGATTAAATATTTTTTTTCTGATGACAAAGAATAATATCTCTCAGGTTTTAATTCATTTTAATAATATTTAATATTTTTCCTCGCTGGATTACAATTAGTATAAGCGCCACCTAGCAATTACTCTACTAACTATTACAACCCGATGTAAAGTCCTCGTTCTCACCATTACTTTCTTCATAGCTAAGACGATATCTGTCAAAACCACCCTAGCATAAGACTTACATTTTTTAATTCTTTAATTAATATACGTTATTTTCCTACAAGTTATACAATTAGCTGAATTATATATAACCTATTTATACCTTCTTTCCAGAACTTCAGTCTGTCTCCATAAAATAGACTGAATATATAACAAACTAAATTTCTCGCATATGAATTTTACTGACATATTTAGTACTTAATTAAAATTGGAGTGGTTAAATTTACATTAGACATTGAAAGTATAACTGCCACCTAGCGACGACCCTACTACTTGTTACGAGTGGAACCAAACTGTTGCAATAATCTTATAATCTTTTCCAGATGGAACGGCTTGCAGTTCTTCTGCTTCTGTCAATAACTATAACAATAGAGGGAAATCCGGTAATAACACGTCAGACTCTCATACGTAAAAATAACAGAGAGCACCTTTGCTCGAACCTTCTCAACTTCAACAAGTTATTCTACGCACTTGATGGTCAGAAGAATGTTAGCGGAGTACCAGCCGATATGAGTGTGCATTGGAAAACTGGAAAAGTCTACTTCACTCTAATAAGCGATGAAATGAAGATGAGTTTGCAAGTTCTACATCCTAGCGGAGAAATCGATTCAATCAAAGTCGCCGGTCTTGGTCAGTCAACTTGTATTGACAATTTAAACGACATAGTGTACCTCGCAACAGACAACGGCGTTTATAAATACAAAGAAGATGGTTCTATAGAGCTGTACACAGCTCTCGGTGAGGACGTAATGTATGTAGCAGTAACCAGCGATGGTAGCACTATGTTTGTAGCGACTTGGCCCCAAAATAGAGTCCACAAAATAACAGGCGACGGTCAAAAACAAGAATCTTTTCCCGCCATACCCAATGGACACGGGCTGACCATAGACACGAGAAATAACATTTATTTCGTAGCTACCAAAACGTCTTACGTCTTAAAAACCGGTTACAGTATACCGATTAAGATTAAAGGTCTACCCAGCGACAAAATGACGGGTATTTTTATAAGTCGATCAGACGAAGTTTACGCTATGGATGAGAATAGTAATTTATACGTAATCGACCCGGATAGTGTCAGTGCGAGACAACTTGGCTCGTTTAGTGTGAGCGGCGTGAACTCCTTCGCGATGGACGCAGCGGATAATGTACTGATGGGTGTTAAAGGCGCTTTATTGAAATTTAACGCCTACGAAAAGAATCCCTGCATGCCAATCGAAAAGTATATATCATTTTTACATTAAACATTTTGTTTGTATGTTATTAATATTTGTTTTTCGTAGTCCTTGTGTTTTTAATGCTAATTTGTAATAAAAAAAATGTTATTGTTACGTAACTACCATTTTCTTTATTGTGTATTCTCATTAACTCTAACACTTTCCGTATTCGTGTACTACCATCTGTCAATGTATCGAGACATTTCATCGTTACTTTTCCGACCTTCAAAATGTCTAGTTAATATGAAAATTTCTATACTAAAGACCGATGACAATAACATAGAACCAATTTACAATATCCTATTCAGGACACAAAGAATAAAATTGAGTATTACGCCGGGTACAGCCCGCAACAACAACGTCTGTTACACGAATGGGCCGGCTCGACCGGTGAAATACCACGACCTCACAGAAGACAGACGTGAAGAAGTACTCTGTGTTTCGTTTGATGAGTGAGGTGATAGAGGATAATTCTAATTCTAATCGTGTTCCCCTTTCCATCCTTTGCTAACAAAAAATTATGGGAGAGCAGGAAGTAGGGCTGTAGTGCAGACTAAGCTAGGTGAAGAAAGAAGGAGTGTATAGCATGTGGGATTTGGCCTTCGAGACTACTCATCGGACGAAACGTAGAAGTATATGTCACACTCAGAATGTAATAATCGTTACTTTATAATTTCACTAAGCATATTATAAACTGAGACATGTAACATTGTCGACAAATCATTGATAACTTTAAACGCAAGAAATCTATTTTTTCTATCATATCAAAACAATTTCTGAAAATGGTTATTTTCAGAGATTGTTTTTATATATAGCTCTCATGTACAACCTAATCTATAATTTATTTCCCATTTGAATTTAACGATATATATAGATAACACAAGCCAAATATTAATTTGACGATTTGACTGCGACAGTTAATGAACTGTCGAGAAATGACACGTCAATTTACCAATTATTCGTTAAGTTCACATTTGGCCGTCTGCTTATAATATGGCTGGAGAGTGACGTTAAATCTGTACTTGACGCTACGTCTATTAGTGGTACTTGCCGATCGAGACAGGCCATCCATATAATGTAATGTGTTAAGAAGTACAAACCTGTACTATGAGGGATTCAGGTTCACTTAAAAAAACTAGTCAAACTAGCGAATAGCTGGCAATAATTATAAACAATAAATATCTATGAAAATCCGGCACAAATTGTAACTAACAAGCTCTTTAGCAGCTGTTATCTATAAGAATATATATCAATTTTTGTATGTTTGTCTTCTATTCGTATTAACCACTGATCAGATTGTGATGATATGGTATTCTTAGGAAGCCGCTAGTTTTCCTGCCCAAAAAAACGTACAGAACATTTTCCTTCTTTAAAGGCGAGCAGCCTTTCTGCAGTTCCTCTGATTATAAACTATTTAACTTATATTATTTTTTTTAATAATTTTGTACCATTATTTCGAGCATTAATTGTGCGAAAACATTTAAAAAAATGAAAATAAAATATCGGTTTTTGTTTAGAAAGAATCAAAAAGGGAAACGGCACAGCAGAAGACGCAAAAACAAGAAACGGACTACAACTACGACCGAGGCCGGAGACGAGGAGGAAGAATAAAACCAGTACAAAAAAATACTTTATGTAATGATTATTCAATATTGTTTAGTCATTATAATTAAAATTGTTAATAGTAACTGTATAATAAACTGAAATATAGCATTAATTGTTACTGTTCTTGTGTTATCTTAATTTTAATTTTGGAAATAAAACTGGAACAAGAAACGTCTACTTACTTTCGTGCCATCTAGCAGTAGCATTGTTCAATCATTAAGGTAAAACTATTAGTTTGTATTGTGCACAGAAGATGGCGCTTTAATAGATATTGTACATTTAAATCCAAAAACATATAGATTACTAAATTTGAGAAAAAAGTCTTAATTCCTTTTATGACTGTCTAAAATATAATAAATTTCTTATATTTAGTGTTTACTAAAAAGTACACTTAACAGATTTTATTGAGATTGATTTTTTAAGAAGAAGGAACACAAAAAATCTTAAGAACATCTAGCTAAACTTAACGTCAAATTACACTACTCACAAGAGAGTTCATTTATACGAAATTTTCATTCACGTGACTACAGCTTCATTTCATGCACGCCAAATCCCACACATCGCGCAGCCCAGGGCAAGACAAACACGCAAACACTAAAATAGGGAACATGGCGATTTGCCTTGTTCCTACTTAGAGTGGGATTGGCACAACACATTTCCTTCTACACTTCTTTTTCTTGTCTACAATTTATAAGTCATTGTGTAATATTCATTCAATTATTGGCCAAAGATTCCCAAAAAAGATTACGCGACAGCGCACAATTTAGTAATCTACTAACAGTACTCTGTTACTAGAATAGTGTGTGTATTTATTATTCAAAATAAAAATTACTTTATTATATATACTATATTAAATAACCCGTGGTTAAAAGCAGGTAGCAACACTGTTCTTGAAACAACCTCAAAGCTCCGTGCACAGTTCTGACATTTGGCAAACGTAATTGTCATACGCGTCGGAGATGTGTCAGTGAGCGATCGTTCGTCGCTTAGTGTTATATATTTGTGTCGTAAATGTGGTTCGTTAGTGTGATAATGAGAAAACACATGTTGGACTATTTAATTATAAAGTGATGAAAGTGTTTTAAGTTTAGTGTCTTGTTAAAAATAGTTATTTTCATTTGTATATCATCGGACTCTTCAATATGGCGGCCCCCCGTCACAAATCACAACAGAAAAATATATCCTCGATATTTTCGAAGTTACATGGTGCCTTTTCGGATGCGGTATGCCCTACAAAGCTCGCAACCGACAAGAGGACCCTTGATAAGACTTGGAAATTGATGGATAAAGTTGTGAAACTGTGTCAACATCACAAAATGAACTTGAAAAACAGCCCGCCATTTATACTTGATATTTTGCCGGATACATATCAGCGGTTGCGCATTATTTACTCGAAATACGAGGATAATATGCAGGAGTTAAATAATAACGAACATTTTAATATGTTTATTATAAATTTGATAAGGAAATGTAAGCAAGCTATAAAGCTGTTTAAAGAGGGAAAAGAAAAAATGTTTGATGAAAATTCGCACTACAGACGTAATTTGACAAAGCTAAGCCTCGTGTTTAGTCATATGCTCAGCGAGCTAAAGGCGATGTTCCCGAACGGTACGTTTGCTGGTGACCAGTTCCGTATAACCAAGAGTGATGCTGCAGAATTTTGGAGAGCAAATTTTGGTAACAGGTAAGGTTTTTATCTATTTACCTCTCTATCTGTTTATTACTCTCGTCGGGATACACAGTGTGCTTGTAGTTCTGGATTAATTAAAGGAGATGCCTTAAGATCAATGGACATAAAATTACTGCAATGGTCATCACTGTCCATATATTTTGTGTTATCAGGCTAAGTTGTAACTGGTTGTTGTTCTCATCATCAAATGCTGCAATACTGAACACACGTTTTTATCCCAAATTTATGGGATTAAGATGCACTATAATTAAGGAATAAATAAGACAAATTAGTGCATCAAAAATAGATTTCTCAAAGTTTTGTTTTTACAATTTGCCAATAGATTTTTTAACTTGATGGCAGGTTTTGAAAGGGGGACTCACCCTTTGTCATGATATTTCCCATTAAAAAAAAACTCACTTCACTTCATTCAAACACACATTTGGCCCTTATCGGATCTATATTCTGAACTCTCACTTGCTAACTTAAAGTATTTGTGTCAGTTTTTCATAGTCAATACAAAAAATAAAGTAAAATAAAATTGCAACCTTAAGCTTGTGCCCCTAAGTTGTAAAGTAGACGAGAAATTGCTGTCTTAAACTACCCCACAATAAAAATAAAGTTATAAGTCTTGAGAGCTTACATAAAAGTCTGTATATCACTATTAAGTAATCAAACTTGGAAAATTTGAAATGCAAATAGCCTAATGGTTAAGGGTATGGACTGTTAATCACAAGGTTGTGGGTTTGTATGTACTGGTCAACTATTGTTATGAACAATGCCCATACTACAAGATCTCTCCCGGAGATTTCCCGGCAGTATTAAGGGGTTGCTGAGTCACTTTGGAGAGGCTGCTTGGGATGATTTTCATCCCACCTGCATGCAAAATACATGCTAGGCATGGAGTTGCGGAAATAGCCCCCGCCTCCTACTTTTACTATGGGGAGAGAGAGGTCTTCAAAATACCAAACTAAATACTCAATTACTTTATTCTTCTGTAAGGGAGCTGGAATTTACTTGACCAATGGTTTTGAGTTTATTTTCATAAAAATGCCATTTCTTGTCATAAATACACTATAATGTATTTTAATAATTTTTATCTTTAGTAGGTAGGCATATAAGGTTTGAAAGTATGTTTAAATTGAAATTTTTTAACTCAAGTTCCTTAGCCACTTTTTACCACTTAGTAACTATTTTCTTAGAAATCAGATACACTAACACAGTCTGAAACACAATATACTTTGTAGAAACCTCAGCTCTTTCATTCTCCTACAAATATATAACACTCATTTTCTGTAAGACAAAAAATCAATGACTTATACTTATTAGGCTTAATCCACAACCCTTATCTTCCCTACCTTATCCACTCCCCTCTTTTCTATCCATAACTTTTATATTGTGAATATTGATCAATATTATGTATTGCAGAGTTGATGTATCAGCATTATTTGAGTTGCTTGTTCAGTTGCTAAGTACTATAAAAATATTGCTACTATGCTCCTAAAAGAAAATGAGATCCTGTAGAGGATGATTGTTTTATGTCAAATAAATTGATTAAACACATATTTACTGCTTCATGAATGTGGGTGGGTAGTAAAACGATAATGAAGTGTGTATGTGGGTGTTAATGAAACTAACCTTTAGTTAAAAATAATCATTGAACATATCTTTATTTAACTTAAGAAAATAAATTACAATAACTACCGTTGTGGAGTTGGCACAGTATGTACTTTTTTGTGGAACTAGGTGGTGAACGATTAAGCTGGGTCGCAACAAACAGGTAAGTCCTAGATGCATCACCTACCAGCCTATCTTCCTATAATGGACCAAGGAGAGGGATTGATGGGACAAATGATATTACAGTTTCTTGTTCTTCATCCATGATCATCCTCTTCACTTTGTTATATGTGTCCTTCATCTCATTGCATAACATGTTCGTGCCACATTAAACTTCCTCCTTAATTTCAACTGTTCACTAGTGCAACTTTCAGACTTCCTCTAATATATACTTTTTTTGTATTAACATAGTGTCAATGACATTTATTTGATACAGCCAAACACAAAAAATAATCAGGACTGTGGGATTATAACCTCTACTCAGACTATGCAGTGGCAAGTAATAAAAAACAATTGTTAATTGATGGTCATGGGAATTATTTCATGTGCAGTGCAGACATTATGAGTTGTGTTCCCAGGGCATTGCATTTATTTTTGACTACTCTTTTCGTCTTTTTTATAGCACAATAAGTGTTTATATCTTTTTGTCTTAGAGCACTTATTTTAGGAACTTTTTTTTTCACTCAAGTATTTGCAAAGTATAAAATCATTTAAATCATTAATTTTGTTATTGAACCCTTAAACGTTAAATCAGAATTTGTTGCATTTTGCTAATGAATATATACCATAGCATTCTAAAGAACTGGGAACAATTACTGCTGCTGAGTTTTGTCATGGCTCAACACAACAGACCACCTTGAGGTGTGAATAGTGTTTGGAGCTCTGGTCGCACTCCACTACCGTGTTGGTGTCTAGTAACATCCATCCTCTCACAACCGTGTGTAAATATATTGTGTGAATTGACCAAAATATAACGATAAGTGTCAAATAAGGATGAAAAAAATCCGCCATATGCGAACTAATTTCGTGTGCGCTGCAAAAACCGTTAGATTTACACGTATACGGTGTATAATGGAATTGTTTACCGTAAATGATCCTACAAAAAAGCCCGCGACAGTATATATCTATAGTTAACGTGGAAGCCATTATCGCCAAAATAGTGAACCATCTATTTATTAATTATAGGGCGGAGCGAAGTTTGCCGGGCCAGCTAGTATGGGAATAATCCAAATATATTATTAAATAGGATAAATGAAAAAAAACGAAAAAAAGTAGATCCAAGAGTAGAGTTCCGTATCCACTGGACGATAGGTAGATACGTTTATGAATGAGTCAAAGCTAAGGGAGTCTATTGGATGGGGGTAGCAGGGACAGCGATTTCAATTAAAATGAAAAAAGTTGTAAGGCTTGATAACACCGTGAGACACTACAATTAATAATTATCATGAGAAAATATTCCTGAAACAGTTGCTTGAACTATTGTTAACATACCGATTTAATCTGACTTGTATTTTTTGTTCAAGTGATGAGTAGGTTCTCATTGGAAAACATGATTGTCATGTATAATGTAAATACTATTCTCCAGCATTTAGAAGGTTTCTATTAGATTGCGATAGCCAACGCATCTGTTTATACCAGCCTTAGATATACATAAACAGCCACAGTAATACGTACTTATAAAACATTCTAGCAGATCCCGCAGATTCACCCGCATTCATTTTCGATGTGCCAATGGCCATACTAGTTTGGGCTACCTATGTCCTTTCCCGAGGTCTAATCTGTCTTGTATCAAGGTTCTTCAAAGTCAGTTCATTGTTTCAGGTATGAAAGCGTGATAGACAGATAGTTTTACTTTCGGATTTATAACCTTAGTAGGGATTTTAGTCTCAATTATAAAAGGGAACGATATTTATCAAAATTATGAATTACTACCAAGCTTAAGTTCGCAGAACGAATGGCCCATCGGCGTAACGTAGGTAGACCTTCCACAAGATGGACCGACGACTTTGTCAAAGTTGCGGGAATCAACTGGTTGAGGGCGGCAGGGGCCGAAGGTTGCTGCGATCAATGGGGGAGGCCTACGTCCAGCAGTGGACGATAATCGGCTGAAACGACGTTAATTAAGCAAAAGCTTGAAATAGGACAATAGTTAAATGGTGGATTTAAATAGACATTTAATAGTGGTAGAGCCCGAAGAGGATTTGACGGGGGAGGGCATGGGTAGGAAAAGGAAATATCCTTTTCCCTGTTTATCCCTCTTATGTCCATTAAAGGTAGGTAACGCATCTGCAACTCATTAGGTTGTTGCAGATGCTAATTAGTCACACGATATGGTTAAAGTTTGCCGCCTTGTTCCTTAAAAAAAAACATAAAGGTTTGAAATTGCGCCCTGAAATCATTGATTATTAATGTATACATTATGTTTGGATTAAGGGTATGCTTATAATAACATGGGTCATATGATAATTATTTTATACAGCATCCGGTGATATAATAGAGGTTAATAAACTTGGAGTTTTGTTTCCCAGTATATTAAACATCCCATGTGTAAAACAATAGGATTGTTTTCCTTCTGCGAATTAAAAACATACCTTTGGAATGCACATAATATCCTGCTATTGTAAAGTATGTTTTGCGATTTGTCTCAACATTGAAGGTTAGAGATTATGAATCATTGAAGGCAAATTCACTGAACATCCTCTCATGGAGATTATCTAAGGGAAAAAATGCTTTTTTCCTAACAAATGTAAGTTTTTTGTGATTCGGTTCGAGTGGGCAAATTTATGTTGCAAAGTTTGTCAGTGTTGAAAAGGCCGTGTGCTGAACGAATTTATATCGGCCAAATTGGCATTAATTAAGGCGATATTAAAAGTACCCGAAACCGATGGGCGTGGTATGCGTACATGTAGAAGAAGCGAGACATGTGTACGAGGACCTTGCCAAATGAAAATCCGTATTCTTTGAGTCCAACTAACCTTCATGATAACGTACATGATGGTAAGAAAATAATAGACAATAGTATGGGGCAAAACGTTTCTTCCCATTTTATATGAAAACTCGACATTTTTTCTCAAAGTTTTTCTACATTTAAATACAGTGCTCCATTTCGTTCAATGACTTTTTTCCATTTTGAAGAATGTGGCGTGATCCTGCAAAATTTTGGAATTACGCGACAAGTAGTTTTGGTAGTCTATATTGATATTTACCTGACTCTAAAGAATTCAGAAGGGACTTAAACAGGTAGAAATTTACAGGTTAGGGCTGTATGGCGGATACATTAACACTACCAGTAAAACTCTCTTACCTTCTGCTGATTGGTTAAAGATGTGTGTGGTCTAGCGTTGTCGTGATGAAAGACCATCCCTTCTACTTATTTATATAATAACTATCTTCTTCGTGACTTAATAATTTCTAGTTAGTAGTTCCTACTTCTGATTGGTGCACATGTTGATGGACTAATACAGAATGCGACATGTGACATTGCTTGAACAAGCGTATCATCGGTGTTGAGTTGAATGTAAACTTAGCTTCGTATACGCCATTGAAGCAGTAGTTAGCGACGATCGTAATAAAGCTTGGTTTACATGCACACATAATCCGCCATTAGTATGTATTGAAACGTGCTAAATTTTGATTGTAACACCAGAAATGTATCATAAGGGAAATACATGGCGCCATCAAGTGTTTAGTGTGTTATAAGTGGACTAGACGGGTCAGTTGCACGTCTCTCGTTAGTTCTTAGTTTTATTAGTTGCTAACTTGTACTCTGTTCTGTGTGTGAAATAAAACTTTGACGTTTTCTAAATCTTTGTCTCACTTCACACGCCACGCCCTAAAGACACCCGTTACAGGATTTAATTTGAAATTGCAAATTGAAAAGCTTATTTCGGTTGGTTGGTCAGTCGACCGCTAAGCGGTTACAATAGGTAACTTTCGATGTCCGTAATATGCTTTAAAATAAATGACTTGATTTTTCCTATGAAAAATCTTTTTATACGAACCGACCGTAATTCCCTTTAGTCTTTGTTATATTTTGTTCTGCGTACTACTATTTCTACCCTTGTACTTCTGGCGTGAAATCTGTTTAAGACGGACGGTAGAACGTAATTTTTTTTTCTCCCAAACTATTGATTTTGCTTTCTTTGCCAAAAATAATCCATTTTTCCTCCATAAAAACTTTACTGTTATAACTTTATATATATTTATGTATATTTATAATTAATGGTAATGTATATTTTATTATTTACCCTTAAATTGATTTTACAATGTCAGTTTTATAAGGTGAAATGGCCAATGCAGAATATACGACGCCATGTTTGATTAGGGGGCAACCGACGAAGGGGTCACCTAAAGTTAACAAACACGTCACCGCCCATTGGAATTAGTAATATCAGACGAACTGCAGCATGGCTTTATAACTAAAGAGTAGTATTTTTCGGTTACATTACAAGTTTATATCTGGTGGTATTGTGGTCAACATAAGCCAACATAAATATCCCATCCAAGCCACACTGAGCGACACCGTTCGTTGTGACGTAGTAAACGTATATCTTATGCGTATCACTAACGGTTTTGGGTGTTAACCTCGCGTCATAGTTAACGTATCTTATCGTATTATGTTAAACCAAGACATTAGACGACGAGTGTATCCATCGAGTCTTCATTCATTCAAAGATAAGGATTTTTGTCAATGACGCGATTACTTTGAACTCCTCATTCAAATTTATCAATATAAAGATAATTGATTAAAGAAATATACGAAGACTTGGGACATAAACAAGTTATAGTTTAAAAATACCCGACTGTTTGATTATAAACATTTTAATGATTCACTTCCACATGTGATTTATGTTGATTTATGTCATTCCCATGAAGAGGAATACGAATTTAATGACACCTCAATCTACAAAATCTGTCAAGCAGTTTAATATACATGAGGCCACAATGGAACGAACATATGTATTACATATTATATACCGCGAAAAACATTTGTTACAACCCTCCTGTTAGGCGGCCAAATAGAATCTATTTTTGTACATTTTATAAAGCAAATTCCTCTGTCCCTGTCTTTCTGTCTGAACGAGTAAAACTTTCAAATTACCTACTAAACCATTCATATTGCTTAGTAAGTACATCCATACATTTTTCACCAACAGGCGTAGTGATTTATAAGAAGGGTACTATATTATATTTGCTGCTATGATTATTCAAAAATTTGCAAGGACATTCCGCGTTCGCATTTAGCGTAAAGAAGTTGATTCTTGTCCACACCAGATGGCGCGTACGCTAGAGCGTATGGCTAGCATATTATGAACGACAAATGCAGTCTGCAGTGTGATTCACGTTCATATCTACGTGATGTGTGTGTGAGCCTGCTCACAGTCTACGGCTGACAATAAGTTTAATGTGCACACAGCCTTATATTCCACCTATACAGCTATATCTTTACTATGAGAATGAATGGTCTATCATCATCATCTAGGGATCACATTTTAATATAATGGTAATTTTTAAAATGCTTTATTTGTATTAAATGAGAAATAATGGGTCTGAGTGTTGGACGGTTAAAGGCGCGGATGAGAAGAGAGTGCGTGTAGCAGAAACGCGATTGTTGGGATGGATGTAAGGGATAAGTTGAATGGGTAAGGTACGAGATGAGTATTTTTATTTATTAAGGGCAGCCTGAAAGTGGAAGCACCAGTGAAAGATAAATTAAAGAGAAAAAGGTAGGCCACATGAGAGAATGTATTGAGTGAAGGATGCTATGGGCAAGAATGGTGAGATGACGGATGCCAGAAAGGCGTGGATTAAAATTGTTAACTGGGACTGTTTCCACTGTGAACGTGGAAGGCGAACGATGATTTGTATTAATGAGAAAAAGCATGGTTCTGTTCTTTCATCCTGAAAGGCTGATCTATGGAATAATTAACTAGATAGCTGTCAAATGTCCGATCTAATGTCATACTACTACTGCCTTCTTGATTTGTCTGAAGCATTATAATCATTTTTTATCTATTTCTTGTAGAAATTGAAAGCGACTTGACATGATGACGATTAACTTGATAGGAGTTTTAGTTGAATAAAAATCTATGTAATCATGATGCCTATAAACATGAAAGTTCATAAAAGTCTCTTAAATTAGCTGTATTTCGATTCGACTTGTATTTCATCGCTATAGTTTATACGTGCCTTTATTACCTTGCAAGATTACCGTGCGGATTGATTTATCTATGACTTCCTGTATAAAGTTTGATGTTTTCGCGAAATTTATAAACGTCTTGAGTGATACCTTCGATTTACGATAATACGCCGGATATATCTATCTCAGAGATCCCACACTTTGAAAATACCTCTCTCTTGTTGATACAACCATTGTGTTACCGACTTTATTCTAGTTTGTTTAATGTCACATACCTACGCGACAAATATTAGATATATAGATTAAACTGCGTTTAACAATCAGACAACGTTATCTATTGTTAATGTATTTTCTATTATTACTACAATGGTGGTGCTGTACTCAATCTTAAAATGAATATTTTTTCTTATGCTAATAGGCCTGATCAGGTAGATTCCGTTCCAAATGTACAGTCCAGGACCTTTCGCGGTAATTAACTTCCTGAAAAGTCGCCTTGTTCCTTGCTACTAGATAAACTCAGCCCCTCCTTAGGTAGGTGAGCTATGCAAACGACGGAATATATGTAAAAACTTCGTGTACTGCTCTGCATCCCTGCGTGTTTTTATTACCACTGTCCTTTTTCCTTTCTTAAGGTTTACGACCTCTGGTATTCAGACGCAATGGTTATATCTGAATACTCTATTTTACATTTACCAACCATTTTTTCGTTCAAACTTATTTAAAAGCTGCGTCCTATTGATTATTGTTTCCGCGTCGTCGTCTCAAGGCGAACGAAACGTTCGAACTGTTGTCGCTTTTATGGTGGAATACTTTCAACGGGCCTGATATGCAAATCAAGCTAATATATATATATATATATATATATATATATATATATATATATATATATATATATATATATATATATATATATAGTTAAAAATACTGTCTTAAGCCAGGCAGGTAAAAATGATTACAGTTGTGACGCGTTTCTTTATGTTTTGTATCTATTCATCTACGCTACATTTAGAATGTTACGAATATGTACTCTTTCGTACGCCGCCATAATTGTCTTTTCTTTTGTCCTCTAAATTCAATAACAGTGGTAGCACCTGTAGTGACCGGCTGAAGTGTCAGCAACTGTTGCATGAATAAGTCGACCGAAGAAGTACTACGAGCTCACAGAATCAAGTGTGAAGTTTAGTTTACACTTCTTCGTTACGTGTGCTAGTGAGTCACCTGACAGATCCTGTCTCCTCCTTTCTTATTCATTAAGACCGGGAGAGCTATTTGCTCTTTTACTATCGTCTATCGTAATAAAATTCCACTTATTTGTGCTAGGGTGTCATGAACACCGGTTGGATATAATTTAATATACATCTATTCTGGCACACAATGTTTAAATCTCAGAAAACAAAACACGGCTATTAAAGAAATTTACAGTTTCGAGGTGGGCGAGTGTAAACACTTGAATTTCCAGAACTTAGTATATGGATAGCTGATTCGTTGTCATCCTTTCTTACGGACTGCTGGTACCTTACGGTTACATTTAGTTATTCATTTAAAAAAATACTTTCTTAAATTAGCGTAAAGTAAAACCACCAGGTCAATTTTTTTCTTCAAACCGATATTTTTATGGAAATATGTTTAGATATATTTTCGAATCATATTTCCAACATAATATCGTTTTGAAAAAATATACAAATTATTGGATTTGCTTTTACATGTCCCAAATGTAATATGTCTATACACTTTTGTAGTTTACGAGTGGGGCGGTATTAAAAGCTCGCACTTTCTATTTGTTTAGGCCACTTAACTCGGCTGTTGACCTCTAGCCAACTGTCATGTCACAAAGAAAGGAAACGCTATTACAGCGACAGGTGACGGCCGTGGGGGTCAATATGCAGGACACCTTTAGCGTAACGCGAATAATGAACACGTTGGCTGTCTACTGTTTTAATAATTAATAACCCGCCCGGCTTCGTCCGGTAAGATCGTACTAGTAGCACTATAAAGGTCACTGTTAGGTATCTCATTTGACGACCCGTAAGAAATGTATTTCAAGACTATATAAAAAGGTAATTGCAGTTTACGTGAGGTGGGAATCTCGCTCTTTACCGGGACCGTTTTCTAAATATTCAGGTTTATAACGTATTCAGCTTAGTGCGTGGACCATGTAACGTGTTGTACATTAGTACAGCTTTTTAATATCCTATACCGCCGGGAAGTAAACAGGTAACAGGGTGGAAGCGGCTATCATATACATCTCGGAAAACCCTGAGAGATTAAGTGATACAGAGACAATCATTTTCTCATCATCACTCGGAGAACACGTAGCATATCTCAGTAGTGTATTTTAGAATGTATATAACGCCATCTAGCTCTTTTGTTTGTAACTCAAAATATTTATTGTTATGTATGTGTCTTATTAAACGAATAATTATATGTATAAAATAATCTATGACTTAACTGAAAGTGGGTTCTCTTTATTAGGGGTTTGCGGCGGTAAAAGTTTCTGTCGGTTGTATGTTTCATAGATGTTGGCGAAAGTTTAGGCCTTGTTATTTTTGTATTTTAAATAAATAAGGGGATGCCTTTGATCAGCGGTTTCGGACCGGATTAAATATACTTATCTACCTTTATGTTACAATTTGACGTTCAATTGAGAAAACACGAAGGTTTTTTCGTGAGCGATATTTTCGCTTGTGGCTTATTCGCTATTATTAGAGATTAGATACTGACTAAATATTCGGAACATTGTACACTTTTTATACTTTCATCGAAAATGTTGCAATTTTGTGGAGATCCTAAAATAAATAGAAGTGAAATTGTGTAATGTGAGAGAAAGTTCTTTTATTTTTGATTTTAACTTAAAAACGTTTGTTTACAGAAATCACACACACGCTTGCTGTGAAACAAGATATAAATCTATAGTCTTTATGACTTACTGGCTAAAGTAAAAATAGTGTTAGGTCGCACATTAACTTTATTAAAGTCTCCTCAATTACGTATAATTAAAAGCATTGTGCAAGAAATTTCATCAGAAACGACAACATTATATCTATAGAGCTAATTTTATTGACTTATTTTCTAATAAGTCAAAGTATTGTGCAGATAGTTTCATTATTTTTTTAAAAGGAATACATTTTTAACATTTTTTTAATACCGTTACGGCCGTTCTTGGAACACCCTATCAAAGTTTCATCACAATATGATCAATGGTTTAGGAATACATAGAAAAGGAACAAACAAACAAATATTGGTTTTTATTTGGTGGTTATATGTTGTCACCTCTACGCGGTTTGAAGCTCGGTCGACAGCTGCTAGTGTCATAAGAGTTGGTAAATTTAATTAATTCAAAATCCCGTTTGTAATTGCCGTTACTTTGTGACGGATGAAGCGGCATTAAGTCACTGAGCGGGGCTTGAGAGCAACGGATGCAACGGGCAGACGGATGGCGCAACGTCGATAGTGAATCTCTTTGTATGCTTGATTGCCCACACTTGGCTTCTGACTTCCTAGTACTTTTTGCATTTACTTCCTGTGTGTCTTTTTTTACCCAGTTTTGCAAATAGTCTTTTTGTAGAAGTGGATTTTCATTAACATGGGGTAAAGAGTCCTTTTCCGACCCGGAGGAGTCCCGCAATCTTGACCAGATTGTCCACGTTGTAAGAGCACCATGTTGTTGACTGCTGACGATGTTCACTTCGTAAAAAAATCGATATTTTGATGGCAAACTATTAAATTACAACATTACGTCTAGAATTGTATCTATTTAAATAAACGCAATCTGGCGAGCAGGCCAGCTTGTTAGCTTTGCCAATGGTAAACAGAGATTACCGATGTCGATGGATAAAAAGTTCAAAGCGAGCGTTGAATGGGATCGTTAGCGCGTCTGTCGAATGCGAGATTACGATAGCGATATCGCGTATTTCTTACCATACTCTTTTTTTGTCTCTACCATTGCAGTTTCCTGCAAGCCTAGTACTTTAAGCCTTATCCTTGAATTATTTATATAGAATTAAGTAGTAAGAAACTAACTGAGAAAATTGATGACTAAATATTGAACTGATGTAGGGAAAGATTCTTAAAGTGGTAGAGTCCGCAGCAAAATCTGTTGCATGAATTGACCGGCTCGACTGGTGAAATACCACGACCCCACAAAAGACAGGCGTGAAGTAGGAGTATTCTGCATTTCAATTCTAGTCCTCTTCTTCCCCCCATCCTTCTTTAATAAAGAGGATTTGACGGAGGAGGGAATGGATGGAAAAATGGAATATTATTTTGTTTATTTATCCCTACCTCCCCGTACAAGGTAGGCAATGCATCTGGAACTTATTAGCTTGTTAAAGAAACCTGCGGGTTACCTACTAGCAGGTCAACCGATTGCTCGTTTCCACCTTTAACTATAAGAAAAAGATTCAGTTTTTAATACAATTAGAGCAAAATATAACGAGTCTGTAAATTTAACATTTTCGCAACTCAAGTGGGGAATGTTCCATCAATGAAAGATATCTCGGGAGAAAGTTTGTGTCTCATTTCTTAAAAACTAAATGTCATTATGAAATGTCCAATTGATGTATGAGTAAATATTTAGTAAGCAATTGATTCCATCCTTGTTGTCTATATTGAAAAGGTAATCCGTACCAAATAATATGACTAATTAACTTGTATTCAAAATTTTTTTTTAAACCAAACGGACTATCTTGTATTACCACCAAAAATAGGTCACTGAAAATTAAGTGAAATGTGTGTACGTTTGTGTGATCTTTGGATCTAAAGAAAAATTCTACCCTAAATATTTTGCTTTGCATTATTTCTTTAACATAAACCAGGTATTCCTGTAATCTAAAATATTACCAGTGTTTTTAAATTCCTCCTCCTTTTTGAAGCCGTTTTATGATGCCGTGGACAATTCAGCGGCAATATGAATTAATCCTAACTAAAAATAAATCTTGATGCTTGTTAGATATCGCAGGTTACGAAACTTGTTGGAACTTCTGGCAAATTAATAAGGAAAAGTCGCAGCTATTTATTACTTAAATAACTTCATTTCCACATCTTTGGAAATACTCGTGCGCTGAGAAGCAATAAAAATGCATTAAGTACCTACCTGGAAAGTTGGATTTGGTCGCTTCGTATGTTTTGGTTTTATGATTGCCTAGTACCTATATTATTATCGATACAGATATTTCACCGACCGTTCGTCTATTATATACGAAGTAAGTCAATTTCAAGTCAAGTCAAACACAAGAATCCTATTTTTTTCTATGACATATTCAATCTAACCTATAGTCTTCAGTTCTAACTTGAACCTTAACGTAATTACGCAAGCACATTATTAGTTCACAATTGGACGATTTGACTTCGACAATTTATAAATTGTCGATAAATTGTGAATGATTCGTTTGAAGTCTGGTGAGTTGGATTGAAACAGACGAAATACACTATCGGTTGGTGACTGACCTCATAGGTCGCATATAATTAAAAACGAATTATATGAGAGCCTGGGCTGCTTCTCCTTTTGCCTCTTTCTCCGTATGAAGATTCGTAAAGGGTATGGTGCTGGTAAGTTGCATAAAGTTAATTTAAGCATTAAAATCATCTGTGGACAGATATCCACTACTAGAGGTAGCCTTTCGTTAATCTCCAGAGAGATCGTCAGTCATTTGCCCTCATTCTGTGTACTCGCTTTAAAGGTCTAAGCTTAATTTTCTGGAAGGGTTGCTTCATCGTGCTGTACGTCGCCGCCATTATAACTTGCAACCCCATCGGCTATCCGTTTGAAGAGTAATGTGTTCGGCTCATAATCATTCTCGTAATAATCAACTTTTTTGTGTATAAAAAAAAATGATTTCTTTTCAAGATGTTAGATATTGGAGTGTCATTTTGCTTCGTAATGCAAAAGGCAACTTACAATATTAATTAAAGATCACGAACGTTCTAGAAGACAAAACGGACCTCCTGTTCCATTCTCACGCCATGTCAAACCAGTTAGCGACGCACAACACTAAACATCGATACTATCGTGATCGGTTAAATGTCAAATTGTGCATTCGCTGACATTTCCAACGTGAACACACAATCGGGATACTAGAGAACTTGAACTCGGAATTTAATCGATATCCCTCTTGTAATAGAATCGATTATCGAAAGCCATTCGTAACAGGTTCTTCGATTATAACCTGCTTGAGAATTTGTTGAAATTACGAAAGAGTAGACGTTTATTTGTTTTGATCGCGAATGTTGTAATTGTCAATGTATTATGTATTGTATTTTATAACGTTAAAGTAAAAAGTCGCTGCTTTCCGAGTTATCATATTGTGTCACTTATTACATCGAAAATTCGCTGCCGGTCTCTCGCAAAAGGGCACAATAGTTGCCAATATAACCATATAATAAATAAATATGCGCTCATACCCGTAACCCAGAGGGGTAGGCAGAGATCATGAATTTCCATTTGGCGCCAACAACATGCTTGAATATAATATTGCATGTTTAATTTTTATTCGTATTAATTCGTCCATAAATAGAAATACCTTAAGGTTGATAAATTCCAAGTTAATGTACCTACTGTAATGATTTGTTTGAATTTGCACGATTTTTCTTCTTATTGTAATCTCAGAACTGTTAGACATGTTATTCGTGCCTTGCAACGGGCTCCTAGTTGTGACATCCCTGCACGTGCGACCCTCCCGTTTGCGACAAATTAAAACCACGCCGCACCAACATATATTTTCATTTGCGTTGAAATTATTTTTGTACGAATCCCCCGGGTGTTTACGAACCCTTTATTAAGAATTCCTGGTTGTAGCGCGGCTGGAAAGGTAAGCTGGCTTAAAGGTAGCTTCTTTTTATTGTTTCTCGAATAGTTAACTACGAAATTGTGTATATTAATAAAAATTGAAATATGTATAAATTATGATATGATAGCTGTCATTTGTCTATTCTATTTGGTATAGAACTGGACTACACCGCTTAGGTAAGCGTTCACAAGTAAGCCCGGACTCTAATTGGCGCAAACTGTAGTGCGTCTGATTTTAAATTAAAAAAAACACATATGGGCTGCCGATAATCGTCAAAAAGTTCATCGAAACTGTTCCAAATTCAAATAAGCATTGCTGATGCGTGTTGAACATGTTGTTCACGCGAGCCTATTATATTTTCTCCTACCTCCTACCTCGTCTAACGCGGCTAAAAAAGTTTTTACTTCGAAAATTTAACGGTATGCATTGTTATGCAACGATATCAGTCACCGTTAGGTTAACTCTTTTTACATACTATATTTTTATAACTTGTTTATCGAGTAGACAGAGATTAGGAATTTTGGTTGAGCAAGGTTTTATTTTTATCATATTAGGAATCGGTACAGTCATCAACGTTTGTCATCTTCGATAGTGGTACCATGTATCATTGTACATTTTTGTACCCTAATTGTTTAATTTTAAAATAGGCGTAGGCGTTTACAACCGCTATAAATCATTTCAATCTCGCATCGCCAAGCCATAAGTTATATAACTTGATGTACTTTTTACGGCATTTGCATCGCGTAAACTTGAAATTGTAGATAATTTAAAGTTGAAACATAAATATCATGCCCGTCATAGCGGTAATAAAGCATAAAATCCTTCATCCGTTATGTATTGAAACTTTTTTTATATACAAGAAGGTGGGTGGCAAACGAGCTAGCGGTTCAGCTGCTATTATTGCGGGAGGTAACCGCTCCCCATAGACATATGCAAGAAACTAATCAGTTGCGGATGTGTTACCTACTTCTAATGGACAAAATAATTTATCGTTTCCCTATTCTTCTCACCCGTCCCTTCCCATCCTTTCCTCAGTAGAAAAAGTTGAGTAAGGGAAGAGGACACCGGACTCAGACGAAACGCGGAATACTTCTACTTCACGCCTTCTGTGAATTTGACCGTTAGAGGCCAACCTATTCGCGCTTCGGATATTGTTGCGGGCTCTGCCACTTTTGAATAGAACAGCGGCATAGTTAGCAGAAGTAGCGGTATAAGGAGGTATCAAGTACAGGCGTTAATAGAATTATTTGTCTGCGTATCGTCTGCCGAGTGAGATGCCGCAGGTCTTATCATGTCCTTGTGCCTACTCGTGCTTGTTGTAAATGTTGAAAAACGTATAACATTGGGACAGTTAGTCGTGTGTCTTTTTGTATAAAAAATAATTGTTGTGTCTTAAAGATAAGACAAGATTACACGACGAAAGTGAAAGTATCGAAGCTCAATAATAAAATCCATGGCACGCATCCAGCAACGTGCCGAAATGCCCGCGAAGGGAACGAAAATAAATCCATTCAAGAGATTCGAGGTGAAAATAACAATTGAATGACACGAAGCGCTGTTCAACATTAAACTTTACTGCCCACAAAATAAAGCACAAAATTGATAGTTTGTGTGTCATTCATGTGTCAGTTGTAAGGTTATATGCTGGCAGAAATGAGATTTATTTCGTATATGTTAGAGTTGACAATGGAATAGGGTAGTGTATCAATTTTCCAGTCCGATCGGTTTCCACAAGGGTCAAGTTTGCGAAGACAGATCAAATTGGTTCATTGTGTAACGCAAGACTGTAAATAACATTAGAAAATACTTGAAATAAGCTTTTAGTTAGATTGTTTATAGTTAACTGGCTATGCCCCGCTGTTTTACCTGCAATTTAACTAAGTGTTATTTTTATTTGCGCTCAGTCCTTAAGGAACCGAACAGAAGGAAGAACCTTCCTTATTAATTGGGCTGTCAATTGTAAAAATATTTCTTCATATCAGTAAATTTTGCATAGCTGTTTTGTTAGTCAAAAATTGGTTACAGCTATTCACGAGCGTCGTAAACTAAAGGTTTTTTTGTTAAAACAAGGCAAAGGGCAAACGGCTTTACTGATAAGAATGATCACCGCTACCCAAAG
Organism: Papilio elwesi; assembly: GCA_029849275.1. NCBI lineage: Eukaryota > Metazoa > Arthropoda > Insecta > Lepidoptera > Papilionidae > Papilio > Papilio elwesi. The sequence continues at coordinate 4,224,906 of CM056713.1, forward strand.
ATATACGCAACAATCAAAGAGTTAATAATGCTTTGAGGCACATAATTTTTAAGAACGAAAAGAATGCTTCTGCATTTCGTCTTATGAGTGAGGTGCAGGAGACCCATTTTTTTTCTTCCTTTCAACCACAACGAGGAAAACCACACTCCCACCCCTCACTCGTACCTCTACCACCTTTATTGACTTCAGATTTATATGTGAGCTGCATTGCGTTGTCCTGTAGCGTTATTTCGTTGCGATATATTTCACTTTCCACGATTCGTGGCGCTTGCACTATATGAAGCGTTGGCGGCGGTCCAAAGTCCAACGTAGGCAGACTTTGGGACGATTTTGTTTTGTTAGTAACGTTTATAAATGTTTCTCCTAGATTTAATGTTACTATATGGAACTAATGTAGATACAAACTAGTTTAATGTGGTTACATATAGCACATTATCCGCTACATACATTCTAACTATTCTTAAAAGAGAGGGGGGGGGGGCAGATTGCTTACAGTACGTAATATCACTCGATTTTCATTTGTGTGTTTCACGAGTGTCCTTTATGCGCCACTTCCTAATAACAATGTGCATATTATTAAAATATTCTTAACTGTATTTTTTTTTTCTAGAAACTTGCATTTGAAGCGTCTTCACGTAACTAACATATATAAACATTTATGTCTAAACTTAGACCAAACTCGTAACAAGCACAAATGCGCCGGCTCGGCCGGTGAAATACCAAATACCTCACAGAAGACAGGCGTGAAGTATTCTGCGTTTCTTCTGACGAGTGAGGTGCCGGAGGCGTAATTCTAGTTTTCCCCCTACCTATCCTAATATATATAACGATGGGAAGGGCTACCTTCTGCTATAAAAAGAACGAAATTGCGACAGAAAATATTACGTATATTCTTTATTGAACAATGGTATAGGAAACTACTTACGTACTTTAGGTCGCGGGTTCGAACCCATGCATGCGCTTTAATAATAATGTATATAATAGTGAGACAACCGGCATGTCTTAGAACCACCAAATTCGAAGACATGTGACATCCACCAACCCGCATTGGGCCAACGTGGTGGTTTACGGCCCCCTTCCCTATCGTGGAGAGGGGGGCCTGCTTCCTTACAGTTGGGAAACATACTTATAACCAAAGCCAAAAAGCGTTAACGAAACAAAGATATCGTATCGGACGCCCTTGGATAAAATTCGTTGTTTTGCGCGCGCATTCACAATTTATGAATCGGTCCGCGAGTCCATTGATATGAGCGAAGCGACGTCTGCCGGCGGTGTATTTATATCTAGGAAGCTAGAGATCTAGCGGGGCGACGTTACATCTAGCGTATTTATGTAACTACGATAAAATCCATTTGTGAACGACTTCATTCGACTTAGTATTCATGGCGGCAGCAATCGATTTTGGTACCAGTTGTACATAATTACAGAGTGTATACGTTATTTTATTCGCCATATAGTCCTTATGTGCCAGCCTATTATATTGCACTTCCTACTATCCCTACTAATATTATAAATGTGAATGTATGTTTGTTACGCTTTCACGAGAAAACTACCCAACCGATCATCATGAAACTTTGTACACATATTCTTGGAGGTATTAGAAGTGACAAGGGATACTTTTTATGAAAAAAAAAAATAGTATATAAAAAGCGAAGTATGTATATCCCTATAGACCTATAGACTCCGAAACGGCTGGACCGATTTCGATGTAATTTCCAGGGATTATCCAGATTGGCTGTGTTTGGTAGCGATCGGATCAACATAATTAGTGGTACCCGGGTGAAGCCGGGCGGTTAATATTATAAATGCGAAAGTTTGTAAGTATGGATACATGGATGTCTTGTTACTCTTCCACGCAAAAACGATTGAATGGATTTCAATGAAACTTTACAATAATATGTATGCTCGTCGGTTATGAGTGCTCCCTATATCTACCTTTTTAGTAAGCCACTAATCTGATCGATATAGGTTCTCCTAGGGTGTCACCTACCAACACTTTTTTCTCTATTAATTTTTTTCTCGAGCTCCTTTCAATATGCCCGATACATGCCTTTCTCATTATTTTTATTATAAAGGCTAGATTGTGCTACAGTTTGTTGTTACCCAATTGTGATGAGGCTTGAGGCCATCTCATTGGTAGAAACATCGTAGCGGAGTAAAACACACAATACGCCTTAGGGTCCTATATGTTTTGTATCGCTCACAATGTGTGTGCAAAATTGAATGACGATGAGTTGATTCGTTAAGGAGTTAAAGTGTAACAAACAAACAAATTCACCTGCTCAGTTGTAATATTAATTAGCATTATTCTACCTTTTTTACAGAAAATCCCAAGTCAGATCTGCAACTGTTCTGATTATGTAAATATTTGTAAGCCTTGTTTCCTCCTTTCATACGAAAACAAACTTCAAATCATCGCAACAGGCAAATCAGTGCAGCACTGGCCAATCATAATTCACATAAAACATACACACGCTTTCAGAGAATACCACCTCCTTGGCGTTTATGAATCAACTCACTTCCTCCTGTGTCAATAACCTGAATAACTGTTCGCGATAAACAATTCCGAGATATATTTCGATAGATTAGAAAAGATAACATGTAAATGATACGGCTTTACGATTTGATGAATTGATATGTTTTTATTTTATGAAGTGAAACTATTATTCTAAGTAATATTTATTTTTCTACGTGTCATCCGCCACCACTTCATCGCCTTTTATATACGTAGATACGCACCCCAAAAAACAAATAACAAGTGAACCTCACGGGACTCCAGACTATAATCTATCTCTGTGCCAAATTTCACCTAGAGCCGTTTTTGCGTGGTATCACTTGAGTAGCCAAGTAATTTCCTTGTCCTGAACTATAAAAACCGTACCTGAAGTACATAAAAGCTTCATTTACTATATTGGTTGCAATGGTAATGTTTCATGTGTAGACAGAAGTAGAAGTTATTGTACGTGGAACCCCAAAGCCGCTGTCAACAGCTAGCATGTAGATAAAGAAGGTAAGTATATATAGGTTTATCTTAATATTAATACAATAAATAAAACATTATAGTACAAAGTCAAGAGTATAAAAAACGACAGTTTTATTAATTTAAATGAAGATTGAGAAGCTACAAATAAATAACAGTCTCGTAAGCGTATTATATAAATAGAAATAACGGTTCTCATGATTGAGGAAGTCTTATCAGAGGTTACTTATTGTAAGGCAGACATCAATAGAACAGTGGGCTGCTATATAAGAACGAAATTTAAAAAAATATATGTCCTTATTAATCCAGTTAACTAATAGTGAGCGAATGTCTATTGCATTTTAGTTTGAACAGTACTGGAATTGTTAAAATAACTGATCTGTAAACAATCATTTTACTATCACAATGGTCACAAGAGCAAAGGCTAAATGCGTTAGATTCTGTATTTGATAATTTTGTTTAACGTTCATTTTATTTGGTGGCTTGGAGTTTACTTCCTCACAATAACTACTACTTCTCCTGAGATGGCAATGGGCAATTTATTAATTACATTTTTGTCACACACTATTAGTTGAATTACCAGCACCAGCAAATTTGAATGATGTACCATAATATCGATAATCCACTTTCACATCACTAGTACTGAACGCAGCCATCGGATAATCAGCCATTATCCTCGTCGAATTAATTTCGCGCTATGTGCCACCTTGCCTTTCGATATCCAATGCGCGTGCAATCCGCCGGCCCGTTATATCCATAGCTTACTGCATCAATGGATATCTCTAAATTTACTGCGTTGGATACAGTTTGCTTATCTTTATATATCTCATACTTGTCGGTTAAGGGTGCTCCTTGTATCGCCCTTTTTTAAGTTAGCCACTAATCTGATCGATATAAGTTCTCCTAGAACGTGCCGATACTACCACTGCCACTTACTTTCGCTACATAAATCTGTTTCGTTATTCTCCCTTCATTCACCTCTTCAACATGCCCGAACCACCGAAGCATACCCTTCTCAATTCTAGTCACAACATCCACTTTTAAGCCACACTTCTCTTATAACGCTATTTTTAATCCTATCATTCAAAGCCTAACATATCTCTTAAGAATTATTATTTCGATATATTTTTAATGCTCTTATCGATATGACTTTACAATCGCTTCTATGGTCTTGTGATCTTGAATAATCGTTAGTTAATCATTTCCTGGCTTTACCGATAGCTAATAATATAACTAGCAGTTACCCGTGCCCACGCACGCATTTGTTTCGTGTTTTCCTTTTTGCAAATTTTTGTACCTTGATTTTGCAAGCAATTATTTGGTATCGCAGGTATATTTGGCATCAAAAAGTTGTTATCGGTCGCTATGTTAACGTGTGTAAGACAACAAAATGTCAAGAAGTTGTTATTGGTATTTAATAGTAGGTTATATTTTCCTATCCGTCGGGAAGTTTTATTTTTCGTGATAGAATGTAACCAATTTATTCATTTCATCAATATCGGTAAAGTAGTTAACGTAGCGTACAAACAAACATTCGCATTTACAATATTAACTTACAGATTGTCAAGGAGTTTTGTTGTTTTATGAGTATTATTTAACTAATAATGGGTACATTCTAAATCAAATCAATGCACGAATGGCTGAATGGAGACTTAACCACTTAACTGAATACCGTGGTATTTATACTTTTTCGTTTTGGTGGTTGAGTGACGTTCTACAGGACCTATTCTATCTTCCTGACTTCCCTTATGCCCCCTCTGAATGTTCGCGTAAAGGCTATCAATAGCATCGGTAACTCTTTGAGTGATAACAAGAATTATATGCGCCACGCCTGTAACTCAGAGGGGAAGTAAAAATTATGGCCTTACAATTGCTGCGATCCTGGCACACCTCGCTTCATGTACATCCATATATTTACCCATACTCGTACGTGGTTTACGAGTACTCCTTAGCCTTTCGTAAGTAACCTGATAAATATGATCCTTCATCCCCTGCGAACACTACCACTTACTTTTGCAATATTAAATTGTCTAGTTACTCTCTCTTCATTCATCCTTTCAACACGCCCGAACCGCTAAAGCATAACTTTGTCAATTCCTAGTCACAGTATTCACTTTTGAGTCATTACCCTTGTATTCTGTGTATGCTGGAAATATCCCTATAGGACGTCGTTTCTTTGGATGGTGACCATCATAATTGTCTGTACTGATCCACTCTGGATATATATATCTCTCTCTTCTTCCCGTCTTACCTCTTTCCGGTTGTCTGTCTCTTCCCTGTCACATCTCTTTCCGGTTGTGGGAATGCCACTCAAATCAACGTCCTGTCCTCTCCTTGTATCAAGTGGATAAATTGTATGGATATTTCAGTCCCGATGACAGTTATAGCAAAAAAGATATTAACTGAAGAATGTTCCGTGCTATTATGAACCCGTGATCCGTAGCTACCGCTTGATCACACCACCTCACTCTTCTCATTCCCAATTATTAACATTTAGGTGTGATGGTTAATCAATTTGTGTTTATAATAGACATATAAATTGAGGTGTGTCATGTCAATAGAGTTGAAGGGAAACTGTTTGTTACGTTTAATAAAAAAGTATCGATCCGCTTCCCATTGTATGACGTGACGTCACTTCCGATAAACATCGGTCCACATAAATTATCCCGTCCAGGATGCCGCCATTGACAAGGCCCGTACTCCGCGTGGGAGAGCTTGATTGTTCACGTCCTTTGCGTTTTTTTTTAATGTCGGCGCCATTTTTGCGCCCGGCGACCGTTCGGATAACTTGTATGTCTTTTCATTTAATTCGTTGGTATTATTCTGAATATCTTGCCAGCGTTTGCGGCTTTGTACTATAAAAAAGTTCTTGAAAACTCTGCCTATACAACAGTACTTCAAGGAATATTTATTAAAATGTTTCACATTTACCGGGCGTCCGGACGTGACGGGTAAACTTTTTTATAAATATAAAATACCGCTCGTAATTCTGTTTGGTATATAATATCGTGTTACGCACGAGAATATGTCAATGAAATATATTATGAATGGCCCTATGCCAACATTCGACGTTCTGAAGTCGCTTAACCTTGTGCCCTCTAACGGCGCGATGTTAATTGCTATTTAAAGTGTACTAGGTCGTTAAACTGAACGAGGCGCTGGCCAAAGGATTATTAGATGCGTTATTTTGTACAATATTGGAAATGTAATTAATAAAATATTTCTAATTTAGAATAATATTTCGTGTGACCAAAATATTTTTGTTATGAGGCCTTGTAAAAGTACTATATCGAAGTTTGATAATAAGAATAATTAGGTACAATGTAAGAAACGAAATAATTGAAAATTCTGCAATGAAATGATAATTTCAAGTATTTCATTTATTTCGCGAAGAACCTAGATTGCACTTCATACTTATTTCGGAATTATTGAATGTACTATGCGTGCACAATACCATGAATATCGCGACACCGCTCACGCCTCACTTTCCGGATTGCGTCCATGTTTCTACAGCAAAGGATAACCGTTCATTACGCTTATTTTATTTATCAATATAAGTTTATTTGATGGTGCGATGAAGCGAGGTCCAACTAATGATATTTATTCTTATCTCGATTAAATAAATTATCAATTGATAATCTATGTACATCGAGCCCCTAATATATTAATATTAGAAATGAGGGTGAAAAGAAAACACGGTAAATTTGTAACTTAATAGTCAAGGGGAGTTTGTTTACTAAGCTTACACCTCCACAATGACGTCACTGATCTTTATTCCACCCATTGTTTTCTTTCGCAGCTCGAAAACATTTATTTTTCCAACTTGCTGATATTTTTGGGTATGTCAATTTGTTTTTTTTTCTTTATATAACATTGATTTGGGACTTAATACTAAGACTCCGCTGTCCGTCCGTCCGTCTGTCACCAGTCTCTCATGAGCCGCGATAGGCTAGACAGTTGAAATTTTCACAGATGATGTAATGTGTGTAATGTAACTAATACTATATTTGGCCGGTTTTCATTTAATTATTAACTGGCAATATTAAATTCATTCAAGTCGCTGAGAAATATTTTGAAGTTTATTTTTACTTCGTATTACCATTGGGCATGTATAAATATGTCCGTTCCCTTGTGACCAGTTGTAGTCTAAACAACGATTGTGAAGTGCGAGGTGTCATAAGAATCGTATTCTTACCCAGTCGTAGCTTTAATGTGATAAATGATGATAATCAACGTCAGATTTTTTTAATTAACAAGTACTTGCAGTTGTCTTGCTGTTAAAAGTACAGTGGATACTGCTTCCTCTGTCACCTGGGATTCGATTTGTTGGTTAGTCGTCACATCACAAAGCGTTCTCGGATCTTTGAAATCGGAATATGGACGTTTTTTTGCGAACAAATTCCATCAGAAGACATTCCTTTTAGCTTTGCTTATCTTATAAGGAATTCGTATCGAAGACTGGTAGGAAGTGCTACTGTGTGTGGTGACCACGTGTTCTTATCTTTTCGGATTTTACCTTTAAATGATAGGACAATACAACTTCCATTATAGACGGTCCTAGTGACTATTAATACTTAAAGATTAAGTAAGAATTATGACTAAGCTTACAGTTTTACTTGTTAGTTGTATAAGTTAGTCACATGTTATTCAATTTTACCCCCGATATTAAGTGATCTCTGCCCATAGACATCTGCCACAATGGACAAACAGTAAAAATAATATTTTATTTTCCATCCCCTCCTTTGTGATATCCTCTTGCCTTTCCGGAAGCGGAAGAGGACCGAAAGTGGGCCTCCGGCAGGTGTGCGGTCACTCATCACACGAAACGTAGAAGCTTCACGCCTGACATCCTGGTATTTCATCGATCGAGGCGGACCATTCGTGTAACGTGTTTGCGGTTTGTACCAACGGCCGTATTAAGTAACAATCTAGTGTTGATGTTTTTTGTGAGTCATTGTTATTTCTCGGGTAGTTATTTAGATGTAGGCAATTTTCGGAAATGGTCTTTCCAAAATCAGTGAATTTTTAATTTGTTTCTGTAAACTAAATCTAAATACTTCATGGTCAAGATAATAAACAGACAAAAGAGAAAACCTGTCCTAATTTATCGATCAGTTAGTATTGTCACTGTATTGATTGTCGTTACGCTATAACCGGTTCCATGGATGTGTTGTTAATACATTACTCGCTTGATCCGTTCACCGTCTAGAACGTGACTGAGGCATTTGTACTTGCTGAGTAATGCATTAAGAACTATTGCGAATATCGCACGGTTGTATACGTTGTGTCTCGGTGTAAATTACTCATGGTGCAGGCACGATGTCTTTATTTATGGTTGGTATGTTTTTGTTCGTGTGCTCTATTGTCCTACTAATAAGCCGTGAGAGAGTTCATATTGCAATCTATTATTATTGGATCTTACCTAATACCAATTTCTCTGGACATTTAATATTCATAAGATCCGGTTTTATAAACAATTCACTTGGCAGTACTGTATCATGTATGTAAACTTGAAACAGAGATATAACTTTTAACTTTCGTGGTTTTTACTAATATAAGGTGTGTAGGAGACGGGACTCTTACACGATTAGCCTTTTTGAGCTCCCGATATTGAGTGAGCCTGTGACCATGGCGCATGCAACTGTGCCGAAATGATATTACGTTACGTTACGGTCAAGTTTAACTTCTCATTACACAAATGTATAAAACATTATAGTTTAAAATTAATAACGGTACAGCACTCATTCGTTCGCCTTTTTTATTCAGTTCTCACATAACTTGAAGTTATTAGCGATGTAATGAGCAATGGTCGCCGGAAAATTGACAATCAAGCGACGCGAATACGGTAAAAAATTGTTAATTTCAAAGTTTCGGTTCGTTGCACTCCAGTCCCACGCGGTCGTTGCTTCGTCTATGGCTTTGCTTAGTCAATGTTATGGTATCCTGGTACATTCACGACTTATTAAAAACGATAAGCTTTTAAGTCCTTTTAATCTATTGTTGTAATCTAATCTACATGAGAATAATCTATTGAGAAGGCAAGATAGTTTTTGCTATGCATATAGCAAAAACTATCTTACCTTCTCAATGGTTTGATGTCCTGGTACATTCGCAATTTTAGTAAACCTTTACGCAAATAATGGTTACGCTATGTATGGATGAAGGTTACGTTATCATTTTTAATTTGTATGGTCATATTTATAAATGTATAGTTTTAGTGTCGATAGACTTAAAATGACAAATACATTATATTATTGTTACCCCTTCGCGATAGTTAATTGTGTCGATACCACAGTGAAATGCTGGGGAATCCCATAATTAGCTTCCGTCCCGCTAATGGCGATTTAATCTAGTGATGTGAAGACACTGAGCGACGTGTTTATCGATAACCAAATAAATCTATATAAAGCGCAGCTCAAACGACTGGGCCTAGAAACTTGAAATTTTGTACAGATATTTCTATCAATACGTGGCACTAAGAAAGGATTTTACCAAATTTATAGACTAAAGGTCTAAAGTGGGGGATGAAACTTTGTATGTCCAAATCATTTTAATACAAAGTCGACCTTCCGTGTTAATCGTGTAAAAATGTGACTGTGACCAACACATTGGGTTGGTTATCAGTTTTCATTACAATTGTATGAACTAATTTTTCAATCGCATTAGTTTCTTTGAGTCAATATGACTGTGGAGGCGATAAGTTCATTGCCGTCTATCGAACAATAATACGAGTATGTTATCGTACATTTTGATTCGATCTGGATTTGATTTTATCTAAATAAAATAAAAAGCGATTAAAGTAATTGTTTCATTTCACAAAGTATTTTTATTTATTAGTTCCTTTAACATTTTCAGCTAGTAATTGCATTCATCTGTTGGTTGTATTCCCGCCAAGTCGTCCGTCACTTCCGTTTCGGCCATCTTGTATTTCGTCGCGATTCGAACGTTGCAGATTTATGGGAGGGAATCACAACTTTGCGGTTTTAAGTTTCTTTGAAATTACATTTTTTGAATAAAAAAAGACATTAATTTGTAACTTTATTTATTAAAGATTATTTATTTATTTGTCAGTTTTTTCCTTATTATCACTGTTGATGCTGTGAACTAATCTGATAAATTAATACAAAACTACTTTATAAACAAAAAATATTAATGATTTGATTGATGATCCAGTGTTATCAGATTATACATCCTGGTGCCGTTACCTGCCAACGCGTACTTTAAAAGTAATTATGTATTTTCTGTGGAAAATCGAATAAAACCTAATATTAGCTAACTTTTTGACATTTACCTTTGATTCCTAGTTATTATGATGAAGATAAATAAAGAATGCGTACGAAGCCACAGGTAATACTACTAGTACGTAAATATTGTCAGTAATTTATTGATTACAATACATTACCATGGAAATATGGGAGCGTGTGAGTTAAAGGTACGCGTACCATCGTCTTCTTCCCACCCGATGGACTGTGGAGAGATTCATTGCCTGTTTTACATTTTTAAAATACTTCTACATTGTAAATAACAAGTGTTAAGTGTAGTTTACACAATAGACAGAGGCTAGGAATTTTTATTAACCATGATCGTGGCACACTTCTCGCTTATACAAGCGAAATATGTATATCATCACAATCTAAAATAACATAGAAATCAAATCATCTCAGGAAATATATAAGAAATTTACCCGGTACTTCTTACATGAACCATCCTTTTTTTAAATGAGGAATATTTATCGACTTCGAGAAATGTACAAGTCACTTAATCGATCTCAGAAAAGAGAATTAAGGTACTGCCCACTACGATTGTAGTAACAACTTCTATAGTCATATACTTTAGTGTTGAACTTATGTTAGCTTGGTTGGAAATCGAACCCGTGACAACTGTCATACATACAGATATATTAACAGCTGAGCTACGATATAGTTACTCTCTGAAAAAACTGAGACGACAATATGTTTTGTGTGCACGTTTTCGGCAGTGTAAACCCACAAAAATTTTTGGACTGTTAAATTGAAAGATCGTAATTTAAATTTCATTGGTAGCCCCTGAGATGAGCTCGTCCAAATATATTTGTTTTTATTATATTAGCTTAAATAAAGAAAAAAACCTGTCATCGACGCTTCGCCCTTAGGGTACGGCAGTAAAGTAACGACTTTGTTCGGCCATATTTAATTATTAATCTGTATTTTTATTATATAACCTAAAGAAACTGTTTCCTTTTCATTATATCCCGAGTTCCATATAAATAAAGCAGAGATAGCTTTTTCCGAGAGTATCAGAGCGGCTTCAAGGACCCGTTTCCCTTGTTAATTGGAATTAATTACGGCGTCCAATGACACTGTCATGTTCTTTATAAAGCCACAGCGATTTTTTATTGTCTTACTTAAGCTACTACTAGCAACCCACCCTAGCTTCACAAGATAAACATGTAAATAAATATAATATACGTAACTCGCTCATACAACTGCTTTCTATTGGTGGAATATAAAATAAAATATTAAATGATTTTAGTAGTTTTTGAGGTCGATCCCACTCGGATGGGCAGCGTTCGGGAGGGTTGTAAGGTGTTCGACCAGTGTGTGTTACCCTCACTGTGGGTTCTCTATTAGACGGCTCTGCGAGATCGTATCAGAAATACCGTGATCGGTATATATATATATAATAGAACCAAAACCACTGACATTCTTGGAATGGCGGTCATTACGTCGCCGCAATTCTATCCCGCTAGATGGCCCAATGATCTGATCAAGATTGCGGGAAGAGGGCAGCAGAGGACCGATTTTAGTGGCGATCAATGGACATGGCAGCCCACACCTTCCAGTGGAGCATCTTGGCAGAAAATAGTTTTTGAGTTAATCCGCAACAAACAATCAAATCTTTTCTAGTTATGTATGATATTAGTTTTGATTAAATATAGGTTATAGCTTGGATATTCTAGATGTATCACTTTATGGGCTTAAGTTTTTTTAAGTTCGTATATGTGGGTACTATATATATTTTTTAATGATAAAAAAGGCTGATGAAAGGAACCCGTATTCGGCCGCATACGGCGCGCTCCCTATTCTGGTTTTCGGACAAGGATGCGGCATCGGATCGCGTGATGTTGATGAAACGCTTTCGGAAGACGAGAAACGCTCTTTGTTCGCCGCCGAATTGTTAGCGCTAATTGGAACAACTCCGCCGACAAATGCGTTGCATGCACGGTGACCACGATTATACTAAGGAAAACGGGATAAAACATTTTTAGTTTTGAATAAATGTATCCATAATCAATCGTGTAATGATAATAATAAGGCTTTTTTAGTCCGTTTCCCCACTGCAGGGAGACAGGCATCCTTTTCAAGAGAGGGGAGGCACCGTAATCCACAAAGCCGGCCTAATGCGGGTTAGTGGACGTCATGGATGTGTAATTTGGTGGTTCTAGACATGCCGATTACCTCACGATGTTTTCCTTCACTATTTTTGGAGCAGTAATGATGAAATACCTTACACAAAGAAAAGCGCCTGCCTGGGTTCGAACCCGTGATCTACAGTACGTAAGTCGGGGCTTATACCACCGGGCCACCACAATCGTGTAAATTGATTGATAATTGCAATTTGTTTTGTACTTAGTTGACACCATCGAAGTTCCAATTGTTTCTCGATAATTAAAAGGTAGACAGAGTATTTATAACATGTATATAACAGTGGCAGGTATTGACAGCTGTTTCATGAGTGGGCCGACTCGATTGACATAGACCACGACCGAATACCTTTGCCTTATTTTTGCTCGAGATGAAGGTAAGGTTTTTCCCGGGTATGTAATGTCTGTCCGTTCCATTGTAGCCCCTTGTAGCCTAAACGGTTGGACAGATTTTGAAGAGTGAGCTGTCATTCGATTTGTTTTCTTCCCCGTATTATCATTGTCTGTCGGGCTTATTGTTTTTAGTATATTAACTCTCTTCTGCGTGTTCTTATTTGAGGTATTTATAAAAGGTAGCGGGTATAAGCGTAGTGTTCACAATACAGTTACAATAATAATTACATATATGAATTAGTTTTTTCATCGTGTAAACATACATTCTCCTAGGGCGTCCCCTACCAACACTGCCACTCACTGCCGCAACATTAATTTGTTTTGTCTCTCTTCAATCCTCCGAATGTATAGACATGCTTTTCCTGCCGAACCCAGCTCTCACTTCCATACATTAAAGTGGGGGCTAGTACAGCATTGTGTATTGCCAGACGAGCCTTCATACACACATTCTGACTGCCCACTATTGTACCTATAGCCCCATCATTTTATTTCCCGCATTCAATCGTTCAACATCTTTAACATGGCTACCGTCTCTACTAAACATCTACCCTAAATACACGAACTTTTCTACCTGTTCCATTGCCGTTAACATTTATTTCAATTAATGTCTTACTTTGTTCTCTTCGAAACAACATTACTTGTGTGTTCAAATAAAAATATTATATTCACCGTATAAAACATATTAAACGAAAGATTAATTGATGTTGATATGAACGATAATAATAATGAAAAAATGCATAACATTGATAACATTTAGGATTTTTTATTAATATATATTTTTGGTAACCCTAACCGAGAGCCGTTCCTCGAAAGAATATTCGGTGGTTCGCGGCCGGCGCATTTCTTTATAACTCGTGTTAAATATTTTCATAGTAATTTTCTTCCACTGCCCCCCCCCCCCAAATACTCAAGTCGTGTTTGTTTCTTTTGCAGGTAAGCATTCTTTACGTCACGTCCTTTGGCCGAAGGAGCTTTGTAAGTGATTTTTTTTAACTGGTATTTTATTGAATACCTGAATTGACTGGAGCGCAGGTGCGCTACAAATAACACGTGTAATAACTCTTGTTTGTCTCGTGATATATTTTCGCTAAATAATTTTATTTATACTTAATACTGTGTCCAGTCCCGGCCTTGCATTTACTAATTTCAAGCTTAGTATCATTCTTTCTACGACACGTTATGTTGAGCTAATGGCCAAGTGTTAAATACTACATTGGATTGGATGATTAGAGGAATTAAAAAAGATACTGTATCAAAGTCGTGGGAGCTTTTTATGTTTTTAAAAATATATCATCATCTTGCCCTTTTCCCACTCGTGTGTATTTTTAAAATATATATGAAATAATAAGGTTTAATTGGGTTCCGTTCCATTACGCTAATGGATTTTAAGAAACCTTTTATCGGGTTCTCTTAATGCGTACACTAATGAATATTGTATCTTCAAACGATCCCAATTCACACGTTTTTCGGCTACGGGTTGAACATTAACAAAATTAACATTGAAATATTTTCCTTATCACAATACTTTTATTTACTTTGTACTTTTATTAATTTCTAAAGCCCTCCTGATATATCCATCTCCCGCTTCTTCTACATCTAAGGTATACATAAGCGTTAGTTATTGGTGCCTACTCCAAATCCTACTTCTTACTTCCTAATTCCTACTTCCCTACAAATATTATAAATGTGAATGTAAGTTTGTTTGTTACGCTTTCTCGCGGAAACTTCTCAACCGATCATCATGAAACTGTACACATATTCTTGGTGTTACTAGAAGTAACATAGGATACTTTTTTATGATAAAAGTATATGAAAAGCGAAGTATGTATGTCCCCTATAAACCTATAGACTCCGAAACGGTTGGACCGATTTCAATGAAATTTACTGATTTTCCAGATTGGCACATTTCCGTGGTTTGGTAGCGATCGGATCAACATAATTAGTGGTACCCGGACGAAGCTGGGGTGGGTCACTAGTAATAATACAAATGCGAAAGTTTGTGTGTATGAAGGTTTTTTAGTCTTTAACGCAAACACTACTGAATGGAAATTAATGATACTTTACAATAATATATGTTATACATTATAATAACATATAGGATATAATTTATAAAGATATTTTTTGAATTGATCAAAATATAACGAATAAGTGTCAAATAAAGAGGAAAAAATGATGAGATGTTAAGTGGTGATGTGGTCGAAATATATTTGAGAAGGTACGTACTAGTTTAGCGACAGCCTATTCACTCTTATCTTGAACTACTTTTGGTTATTAGTGTAACAGTTGTAGTTGCACTTCAAAATATATAATTCCAATTGTAATAAACAACTTACCTGCAGATATAAGAAACAGTAAAAACCACAAAAACATAAAAAAATATATTAAAAAATACAACAACGATGGAGCACCCTGTTATATGACGGTATGTGCACACTCACTATTTATGATATAATAACAATTCTAGTAAAACTATAAATACCTACACATTTATACTAACATTAATTAGCGTAGTACTCACGTATCTAGACAAACCTGTATTAGGTTTTAAGATGCTGTAATTTCAAATTGTATACTTTTTTTTATATTTCGATAAATTAAAAAAAAGTTGTTTCTTTTGTTGATTCTTATCACTCTTGTGATACTATTAGACGACATATGTTATTTTGACACATAAAATGATAGATAATCCTAAATTTTATACGTTACCCCCTAGTAAGTCTACCTTAATATCAAGTCAAGTGTAAAAATTTTATACCGTTAAAAATGGGTCGCAAAATATTTTTCACATAGTTGCCTATTACCTAGTGCGTTGCGACACACCACTCCGCGCCGTAAAGCTTTGCCGACAGCCTTTGTGCAGGCTTTCATAAAGAGGCCTTTGCGTGTTGCCGTCAAATTGCTCCTGACACGCTAATCTTGCGTGCGTGACGGCAGAGCGTGACGATATACGTCTTGCTATAAATATGCGCGTGCTTATTTTCTTAATGAATAACTTATGGCCTTGTGCTCTTGTTTCAGATGTATTTATTTGAATGAAGACACTGTTTTGTGATTTTTCAGATTACATTCGTATAAAAATATGATATAGCTAAGATTTTGTAAGTGTGCTTTGTTTAAATATTACAGCCTATCCAAACATTAATGTGTTCTGTTCACTGAATTACTTGTGTGTGGGCTACAAGGAATAGCTCTGTCGTGTGAGGACGTAAACCACTAATAGAAAACTAACGACGGACATACATTGTAATAAAACTCATTTTACGGATTATATCGCGTTTATTTTACTTTTTTTGTTCCCGACGCTTCGAGTACTTTACAGTCGTTGTTCAGTGTCGTATAAATAATATAAATTTTGTCACGTAATTTTGGACCCATACGATATATACCTATACTTAACATAATGCGAAACGCTTGCCTTTGACAACCGGTACGGGACCGGTCCGTGTTACCGGGCTACTTTGATACATCAAGTCGAGGATTACTATGGTACCATGGTCTTTTTATTATAATATATATAATAACATAGATATAGAAAACTAGGCGTACTTACAACAGAACGTATGCTTGATGATAAAACCTCCTGTATACATAAGTTGACGCTTTCGTGTAATCAAGTGAATCTACCAAGTTCAAAGACTAACTCTGATAAAATACGACCACGCTGTTTATTAAGGGAGGATATAGAAAAGGTATTTTACTATATGACATAGTACAATCTCAAGCACATTAGACGGCCCCCACGCCCTAAGGGTTTCCGAGAAATTGAACCTACAAAAGCAATTTGAAATGTTTACACGCAAACAAAGAAATTAAATTACTTGTGTGTCGGCCACATTCTGCCGTGGGCAGGACTTTGTGCCGGCGAATCGATAATCAAGGTTTTGCTTTGGCCGAAGCTAACTTATAAATTTAACAAATACTCATTTTGTAGAAAAAATCTTGAGTAGAACACTGCTGCTATTTTCTATTTGAAATAGTCCCACAGACTATACCAAATCATATAATATGGTAAAGTAGCTTTAATCATGCCAACGACGATCCGGAAAATGGCCACCCCTGGAAGTGGAACGCGGAAGGTGGACTGACGACAGTCTAAAAGGATCAGAAGGAAATCTTTACGACTTACTCCAACCTTGACTTACTAAAACCTTGCTGTCTGTTAAATAATTGCGAAAAGGCGAGAGAAGAAGATTGTGTTTAAGACAGATTATATTTTTATATACACCTGTTAAAATACTGATTTTTACACTGGTCTATGGCTGTATATATAAACTGGTGGTCGAAATTCAACCCAAAATGGATTGTTTTCCATTGTAGAATAGTAATGAGATATTAAATTGAAAACATTTTTATCTAAATTAAGTTACAAATACGTCATAAGACCTAAATTTAGTTTATATGTAACATATATACATTTTAGCTTTATCCGCTTCTCAATAGAAACATTAAATGCGATCTCTCACGAGCCTCCGTGCGCTCTAAATTCTTCAAAAATGTTTTCAGTTTTCGCTTCACGTATTAATATGCCTATAGATTCATATTCAGCACATTACATTAAAATATCCACGCAGAATGGGGAACTTTTGAAGAGTTTAATTGCCTTCAAGGCACGAGGATGGTACAAGTTGCACCATTTAGTTTAAACTTAATATCACTCGCGGAAACATCCTGATTCAAACGACTGTATATTATTATACCACGACTCTATTGCGCGAGCGGAAGCATTTTGTCGAGATGTAATAAGCTGTTTAAATTACACCTACGCTTTATAAATAGAAATCAATAGTTTTAGAAATTTAAAAAACACGTTAAATTTACATCTAGATGGTGTTGTTCTAAATCAGTTTTTTTCTTCAAAATCCTTAACGGAACTAAAAAAATATATTGTTATATCATTGGTACGAGTGCATATTTTTAAGCTAATTGGACGTAATACAAGTCAGTGAAGATTATAACGCATGGTTCCGTTACATACAAACAAACATACAGACCAAGATAATAAAAGCATATAAAGAGGTGGAGTTGCATGTTGATGTGAGACTCCGACAATGCTCTGTCTAAGGAAAGGGGCTAGGACGAGAGAATAGCAAACAAGTCGGTCGCCTGAAGGTAAGTGTCCACCGCCACTCATGAATATCCTCAACACCCAAGGAGCTGCTAATTCGAACCTTTAAGTAAAGATATCTTCAAGGTACCTAAGTTGTATCTACTTGAAAGTACCTTGGGACACATCATTACCGAGTATATTGTCCGAGACAAGAATTTACGTTTGGATGAAATTTTGTGTCTGTCGTATTGAAAGGTAGCGAAACTAGTTTTTTACTCTGCAAATGTTTCTGATTTGAGCGAACACTTGTAAGTGCTTCCGCATATATGTATGTATTATAAGCCTTTCTCGTGAGGTTTTTAATGGCTTCCTTGGACTATATACTTAGTAAGGCTAATTGAATTTTGTTGTGGGTGTTACTGGAGTTACTATACAACTTCTCATCACGGCAATATCTTAATGAGATTTTTACAGATGCGATTTAAATTGTGAGAACTCGCTATTAACTTAAGCCTACTTGCTTTAGGTACTTAAATAGAACTACACTTCAATACTGAATATGGAAAACAATCGTTTGAACCGATTACAATAGTTCTATAACTAATAAAAAGATACGACCCTTAAGAAGTAGTCTTTTCCACGTGGAAATGGTTTTTTTATAAACAAAGGTTACTTACCTTTTGTGTTTAAATTCGTATAATTCAAAAAAACTTTCGAAAAAGTTGTTTTTCAAAAGTATTAGTTAAGTTAACTCTACAATAGCAATTCATATTAAACAATTTTACTTTACTTTATCTCAGGATTTCTACAAAATGTGTAATGGCCATGTATGGTAAGTGACGTTTGTTTGTTTACAAAAATTCTATCTTGCTGTGGAACAAACCATAGTTACAAGTTTTAATTCATTATAGTCTGTGGCCAACTGTCGTTAACATTACTTTTGTTGTTGACTATACCAGTAAACGACCTGTAGGTCTTCGTACAATGTAGTTCCATCGTCTCGATGTTGTAACACGCCAATAAAACACTCGACAGACAGTTTTACGAACGCCGGTAACGGTATTAAATTAATTAAATCTCAAATGGAGACGCGAACGACTGTATTACGGGATAAACGACTCGACGTTTTGTGTTACTAAACATAAAATATGTAATTAAACGCCCAGTGACTGAGTATTGGTTTAATGAAGAAGTGGGCCCTTATTTAGAATTCCTGCTTGTTTATACCCTACCGGGTATTGTTTCTCGTAGGTATGTGTAGGCATGTATGTCCATTTAATTAAGACCTCGTGTATCCTAAACCGCTTGACCGATTTTGACGAGGTGTCATTGGATTCGTAAACTAAAACTTGAAAGAAGAAACTAATTGACTGATATAACTCGGAGCCCAAACTACTGGGTCTAGAGACTCGAAATTGTTTTAAAAATTTGCACGGAGATTTCTTTTATTACTTAGGCGACGACTAAGAATGGTTTTCTAAAGTTTTAGTACAGTCCAACGTGCTTTTATGTTTTTAAATATATTATTGCTTGTTATTTTTATTAAGGCGACAGAGGTTTTGGCCTGTGAAATCATGTATCAATCAGTATGCATAGTTTAATATGGTACGATGGATAAGAGTCAATCGTCAACACTTAACTTAAACTTTTAAGATTTACTTAGTTTAAGGGGGCAGATACTAATATTACTTATGAGGAAGAAAGGTGTGAAGAAAGGCACACTGACAATGAACTTTATATAACTTTATATACTAGTTAACCTCTTTGAAATTGTGTACCTATACTTAGCATAAAATAAAGACCTTCATTCGTCTAATAATAATAATATCCTGGGACATTATTCACACACGGCCAATATGAACCCAAAATAAGCAACGCTTTTACTATGGAAACGAGATAACTGGTAACATATACTACTTTGTTAATATATACTTAAATAAATAATTACTCCCAGACTCAGGATAAACAGCCATGTTCATGCACATAGATGTCTGTCCTGGGTGGGAATCGAGCCCACGACCGGCGCGATAAGCAAGTATCTTACTAACCACGCCAACCGGCCCGTCCTGTTTGTTGGCTTACTCCTTCTATGCAACGCAACGGTTTTGGGAGTATTTTGTTCCGTAATGTAATATGTAAAGCTTAGCCCGCGACTCTGTTCGCGTGGCAGTGTTAGGCAAATTATTTTGCTAATAAAATTTATAGACATACATTAAAATAACACCTAACCTAACCACTTACAACCCTTTTTTGCATTAAAAAGTGTCTATACCAAATTTCAGTACCAAATCGGTGTAGTAGTTTAGGCGTAAAAGCGTAACAGACAGACGGAGACAATTACTTTCGCATTTATAATATTACAGTACGGTTTAATATTTTAAGCGTGAAAGCGTAACAGACAGACAGAGTTACTTTAGCATTTATAGCTTTAGAGTGATTTGGGATTTAAAACAAACGAAAATAATGAAATTGTATAATACAGATTAAGTTTTTCTGTAATTTGATTGAAATTTTATTACGTTGTTTATTGAAAAAACCACCTAGCACGTAGTAGTATGACGGAAAAAGGTTGGGGTTTAGGCGCTATCCGTGTAAATTCGGGTTCATGGTCTATTGTAGAAGTCACCTATGCCTTTCTCTTTCTTTCACCAGCAAGTTTCTTCTAGCGAAGAAGCAAAGCAATAGAGATCCTCATCTCACGAGCACATAATACCTTCAACTCATAATACCTGTTTTGTTTTAATAAAAATCAGTATATTTAATGCCTAAAGTCCACAAGAGAATCTAAAACTTTAATACCATGTCGATGTTCTGTTTCGTCCGGATATTTTATTAGCATCGAGATGCATCAGTCTAACGGTCTTCTAGCAGTCACCGTTAGCATCGAGCCGTCTGACTCGTGATACAGGTGTTGCTCTTTTTAGATATGGTTCAGACGTAGAAGTGGAAACTCTAGTACTACCTAATGTATTTCGTGATCACACTTTACATAAAGAAATGTTAAATTTGTACGAAAACAAAGCATTATTTCTATTTATGATTAATAATTTACTGCAAACTAAGATGATATTTCTGTTTGTTCTCTGAACAAAATAGTGAATATCTCTTATCTGCCACTTTGACAGTGGCATTTCTTTGCTTACAGATCTATCACGAATTACGTTTCAAACTATGGTTTATATCCACACTCGAGTCTTCCCATTCATGCAACATCTGCTGCTATTACTGACGCTACCTCCGAATGTAATCATATAAAATGTGGCCGCATATTATTTAAAATTGCGCCGACGTGTCTGTAATAAATAAATACCATTATAATAACTTTTAACATCCTGTAGTAAGCTTCACGCAGACGAAGTCTCAGACAAATACTATATATAATTATAAAGCCATAAACAAACGAACAAACGTTTCCACTTTACAAAAGTAAATGACAATACATTCGTACAATGTGGTCGCTGTCAGCGTCTGACTGCGAAGGTTTTAATGTTTCCTACAATGTCATTTATTCAAAAGTTAAATGAATGTAGAGACGGGCTCACTTGACTGTACGTACACTCGACGGCGCATCTTTTAACTCTTGAGTATTTTCAAAAGACTCGCGAAGGCTCTCGACTCGGCCTACTTTATTTGTGTGCGAGCTCTTACTGTCCCATTGTGCGCGTGTGTGTGTACTTTTATATTGGCCTGGGACAGTACTCTATCTGGATGAATGAAGTAATTTAACAGAAAGAATGAACCTATCGTTTTTTACCTTTCCAAATGTACCGTCACTAAAAACTCAAGGTTTTCTTAACACTGTGTGTGTAAAACCTCAAGCCGTTATTTCTTTTTTGAAGTTATAACTCTTTTGGTGCGACACCTAAAAGCGACACCAAGTTACCATAGCAACAACTAACAATGACACTGACCTGTGCTTCCTAATTATTTAATTAAACCGTTATCATTTGCATTTAATGTCTTTTTTTCACGAAGAGTATTAAACACATGGAATATTTTTTTATACTATAACTACTTAGATGCGTAAATAAGTAAACACGCACGATTTTTTTGTCTGTCCTGTACAGATTCTACTTGGAAAAGATATTATTGATTGCATGTAGCGTTTTGTGCATTAACTATATTTATACTTCAAGCAGTATTGATCTGTCTTTGGTCCAATATTAAATTAAAACAAAGGGAACTAAATCATCAAGTTCCGGTTACGTAACGAACACAGGGAAACTTATCCTAAGTTGACTTTCCCTAAAAGCATTGCAATGTCCGTGAGTTCATTAAAATTCTACGAACAGTCATTAGCGAATGCCGCCTCTTATCGCGAGTGCTGGATCAATCTCATCGTCTATAAATAGGTGAAGCTTTTGGTGGATCTTTCGAGTGTTTTATATTTAGAGGGGCTTAGCAGCTTGCTAGAGGGCTTGCAATTCCAAGGCTAAGTACGTTTTTTTGCTTGCGATTAATTATTATGTAAGTACTTACAAAAAAAGAAAATACTAAGCTCTTATTACCCACGTACATTTGGTCCATTTAGGTTTGGTTTTTGTTAAGTGCCTTGATTTGAATTTTATTTACTTTTTCCCTTTGAAGTTTTAACGTAAAAAAATTGAATCTAAATTGTTCTAAGTGAGATAACCCTTTGGACATTATATGATGTTTATAGAACTGTATTTTTTATTTCTGTGGGTCTCCTATAAATTAATAAATTATAATAAAATGCTATGTAACGGGGAGATGCCTAAATATAGTCCCTGAATTTAAAGTCGGGAGACGACATCTCCCATGTCTATTACGAGGGATTTTGTTGTGTAATCACGTAAAATCTTCCAATTAAGTTACATGACTTGACGGGGCGCGTATTTCGGGATCATGTTGTAAGTCATGACGTCACGGTTCAACGTTTGACGATCGGTTTTAACGAGCGTTTTATTATACCCTCTTACGTTAAAAGTAATGGAATCATGTTTTTTCTTAGGTGTAGGTAGGTACTTTGATTTTTATGTTGTTTGTTACATACATATATATACATGGGTGTTAGCGGAATGGAATTAACTAATACCACAGCTTAAACAATCATACAGTTGGGAAACTTTAACAAAAACCTCTGACTGCGGCTGAGCTTACACTAGCAGTCGCAAATGTGCCAGGGTTGTCAAAAAAGAAAATTTACGCCTGAAATGATTTTCTAACGTATCTAAGTAGCTAACGATTTATGCGGCGGATATATTCTACTTCACGCCTGTCTTCTGTTAGGAGGCGAATAGTACATTAATATAGCATTATTATACAATGTGCGAATGGGAGATGCGTACTTACGTTGCATTTTCAGTCCATAACCAAAACCGTTAGTCTACTGACATGGATATTAAATCGCTTTATGGAAGAGAGCAATTGGAATCTACATTAAAGGCCTCTCAAGCTTTCCATCACAAAGAGAACTGCTTTCCACGAGTCTTTAAAGTTTCAGAAGAAAGTAACACGGAGTTAGCTCCCTAATGAATTTTGCCCCTTAGCTCTGTATCCTTTAAGGTTTTGATTTGTTTGAATGCGAATACTATTGCATATTGTCACCTTATCGATACATATAATAAAAATGTAACTGAGCGTTGTCTGTATAGGGAAGATATCTGACAAAAACTATTATGTCGGCCCTTCATAAACTTCCTTCAGAAACCTTCAGAAACGGCTTAACCGATTTGGGTGCGGTTTTCACTAATGTATTGTGGTAAGCTTCAATTAACGTTTAGTATTTGTTTTATCTCAATCACTTTATAAATAAATTCAATGCATTTTAGCAAGTTTGTTGGACTTTTGGTTCAAACGTGTTTTCTTCCTTTAATTAATATATTAACTCAATCTTTGTTTTTTTTACAGGTAAGCCCTTACACACTTTACACCCCATGGTTCGTATGTATTACAATTCTCGAATTTGTTTATTCATTTACATACATATTTTGCTACGTGCAGGAATTGGGTGCGTTGATGTCTTTTATTTACAAAGAAAATTAATTAAGCGACTGAATGAT
Source organism: Papilio elwesi (assembly GCA_029849275.1). NCBI lineage: Eukaryota > Metazoa > Arthropoda > Insecta > Lepidoptera > Papilionidae > Papilio > Papilio elwesi. The sequence continues at coordinate 4,248,752 of CM056713.1, forward strand.
ACAGCTCGTTAGATGTGGTAGAACTATTTTTGCAAGCGTCAGTATCTAATTTTAATCAGATTCGATTCAAATTTCTCATTCTTAGTAGTTTTTCTTTGTCGGATATATTTGGTGACGGAATTTTATAAAATATGATCTTACTTCTTACTTATATAATAAATGCGAATGTTTAGATGTATGTTTGTTACTAATTTACGCCAAAACGGCTGAACGGATCTGAATGAAATTTGGTAGGTATACATTATAGTCTGGAATAGCACTTAGGATACATTTTAATTTTGAAAAGATTAACGACTCCCGTGGGATATATGTTTCGTTTTTTTACAGATATATGTAACTTATTATCTTTATTCGTACTCTTAGGAATATTATAAGTGCGAATGTTTGGATGAATGATGTATGAGTTCGGTAAAATACAGATATCATTGTTTCCTCTTACTAGAATGGTTAGTTTGATTTCTTATAAACAATATTGAAGGTGAATATGTTGTAATAAGGGGGATTAAATATTGTGCAAATTTTATTTTAAAAAAATTACGGAAGTATCACTTCTTATAAGGTCATTATGACCCAGAAGGAGGGTAATGGTCTTCTTGCGTATGTATGTCTGTCCCTTCCATTGTGACCTTCTGTAATCTTAACGACTTGACTGATTTTAAAGTGTGAAAGTGTCATTCGATTCTTAATTCATATGATAATGATAACTATACAGCCAGTCGGTTTTTTTTAAAATTTAACTTAACTTTTACTTGTTGACTTCTTTTTACATGCGATTTTAAAGCGTAAAAGTGCGGTTCTCTCGACATTTCCTGCCATGGTATATATCGGCGGTATTTCCAAACCAGTACGACTTGGGGTCCTTCAAGAAGCGAGCCTATCTTTTTCTAAAAGGCCGGCAACGCATCTGCAGTTCCTCTGGTGTTGCGGGTGGGTGTCCATGGGCGTCGTTGATCACCTGGGTGTTCCCGCCCCTCGTTTGCCCCCTTCTCTTATAAAAAAATATACCTAGTACAATTTATTTGAGAATCATTGAATTGTCGGATGCCTAGCTAATAAATTACCGGACTTTGAATCCAGTAACGGTTAACATCAATTAAATTATCCGGGTAACCAGTTGATGACGGATAACGGATACCAGTAACAGATATGCTATTCAAGTCCTTATGGTGTTAATCTTATGGAATATATTAGATTGTAACAGAAACTTGATTCTTTGTTGCTGTAGTTTTGACGTTTGATTTCATATTGAACCTTACAGTGTTATGATAGAGTTTCTTTTTATTTGAAGACAGCCCATTGCATTGCTATTTTTTGTCTCTTTCCGTTTATAAAACACTAGATTTATTTGCGCGCTTAATTCGATTAGCCGTTGATGATAGCTGCGTCGTACAACTTTCCGTAACGGAAGCTTATTGTGTAAAACATTGTATACTTCGTCTCAGATATTTTTTTTAAATAGAAAGATATCCTTGAAGTTACATGATAGTCTAGCGATTTCTTCTCATGTCGACTTAGACAGTTGAAAAAGATAATGTTATAATGTTATGGGTGATCACAGTTACATTAGTTCGATCTAGAATGCTACTCTAAAATTCCTATCTTATAGTAAGTAATGTTGTGAATTAAGTGGAGGAACAAATAGCTAACAAATAAAAATCTCTCTTCATCGGTATCGTCGGGCGGAATGACCGTCGCCTAGACGATACATTTTCGTTATTACTTTCTTTATTAATTCTTATAATATCCGTTAACTACCAAGGCTCCGAAATCAAAACTTCGCATTTATTTTTTAAGTCAAGATACTATGCTATTAATGAACTAAAGCAATAATTTTACACTTGATTGGAAAACACAATTTAACAATGGCAAATAATCGATTGATCAAAGTATGCCAGTTTGCTAAGCCGTTTGATCGTCACCGGACCGCGCGGCAAATATTAGCATAGCCCAGGGTCCCGAGGCAACGGGGCCCGTTAACTAGATTAAAGGCTCTATGAAATACTGCCATTGGCCGATGAAAAGTTTGGCGGATTAATCGGATCACTATCCGCATACTTTGGAAAATTATTATACACTCGCGACCCGCCCCAGCTACTTATGGATGGTACGGTACACCCTAACATAATGGTTTACAAAGTTGACTGGACTCTGCCGATCTAACAAAAACTTCCTATCTTGGGAATCTCTTGACTGTCTTAGAAAAATGGATAGATGTAGCCACAAGCAAGACTGTTCTCGCTGACGCAATAAACTTGTATGATACAAAATGAGCCCCGCGGTTTCATCCGTCGTGCAATTTAATCGGCACTTGTCCAGCCTAAGCTGAGCCCTATTTAATATGAGTTATCGTTATCTGAGGTCATTTTACTACAACTTTCCGTGAGGAACTGATCTTTTATATAAAAAAAGATAATAAAGAATCAAGTACACCGAGCTCATTATCGGCTGCCTAATTAGGGAATAAAGGCGAAGACAATAGTCGGCCGCCGGGGGAACAGCGGCCGTGTTGTCAGACAATTACAACAAGCCAACAGACTTCCAACACGTAACCAACACTTAGCATAGATGAGAAGCTCTTTCTCAAACATCATCATCCTGCCCTTTTCCCGCTTTATGTGGGGTCGGCATTAGTTTTCGACTTCCATGTCAATCTATCATCCGTCATTTCAGTCGTCACTCCCTTCTTGATCATGTCATCTTTCACGCAATCCATTCATCTTTTCTTAGGCCTACCCCTACCGACATATCCCTCTACATTCATTTCTAAAACTTTCTTTGTCACATGCCATTCTTCCCTCCTCATAACATGCCCGTACCATGCTAACCTTTTGCTCCTTAACTTTTCCACTATCGGTGCTACTTTCAGGCTTCCTCTAATATACTCGTTTCGTACCTTATCCATTCGTGTTACGCCACACATCCATCTCAACATTCGCATTTCTGCCGCATGCACTCTCTTTTCATCTGTTCCTTTAATAGCCCAAACACCAACTCTTATTATGATCCCTAGGCCTGGTAAATAGGACTTTGCTCGGATTATGTTTTTTATTAAATCAATTGTTTTTGAAGTAAAAACTTCTGTGGAGAGAAGTTAGGTTATTCATTTTATACGTGTAATATTCTGCTAATATTTACGTGCATCTATATAAACTCAAAGCTTAAATAGGGTTGATAGCGTTTTGAGGTAGAATACATTCGTTTTATTTTTCATAATAAACAAAGTTGCCGGTTAACAATGAAAGGCTTACGCCAGCTCCCCCGAGCGTATGGCATAGCTATTGTTCTCCGTCAGCTACCTAGCTAACCCGTGAGTAACCGTAGACCGGCCAATCCGTTCATTGCGAACAATGTGAGTTGAAAGAAAAATAAATGCAGCGACGTTGTTTCATATGCGTCGAAAGACTTAAAATATTGCATGAATAAAACGTAAGAGTACGTTTCCATTGCAGAAAAATATAGAAAACGAATCAATCGGAAAATAATGTCGTCTCAGAGCTTTCATGGAAACTGAGAACACGAAGAAATACAGTATATCCGTAACGCATACCTGACTTTCATGGAAACTGTTCTTATGAATTGAAAATGTAGACGGTTAAGTTATAATGTTATAAACTTTATGGCAATGACAATTTTTGGTAGATGAGGTAGATTGTGGTGGGTGAAGAGCAGCTGGAGGAGGAGTGCGAGGGTAGTGGTTGTCGTCCTTGTTGTTTTCAATTCTAAAGTCAGTCCTCATATATGATCCTTAGCTGCACTTTGCCTTGACATTACTTCGTCGACCATTGACGCCACAAAGCTCGCGCTCCCAAGATAATCCCCTCCCGCCCTTAAACAGTGGGCTCTCAGCTCAGTTTAATTAAATAAATCCAATAATAATTTACTTTCAGTTCGTAGTGAAGACAAATTTTTATTGTGGAACCAAACATAAAATCTCTGCGATCTCATTTCATCTAATCCATATGCTGGGAGCGTTGTATTCATTAAACGTTCACCGATATTGTGGTACGTGAGGCGCATCCCTAAAGTTGCTGTTATCGAGGACCTCGTTAATAGGGGTGGCGGTTTTAGATTAGCCACGACCCAGTTTGTATCGGTGAAAATAGGGTTGTCTTATCATTGGTAAATATTATCGATATTTAAAAACATAAGAGGGGGGAGGTGCGCGTGGATAATCGTGCTGAAATTCTTTAATCTCTGACTAGGTAGCTTTTATTTGTTTGGTCCTTTTTCTTCGTCTTTTTACATATTCACTCCTTTAGACATTTCCAGGAAAAAACGAGGCAATTGTTCTTACACACGGATACGGATATTATTGAGATGGATTGCAGTCCTAAAATACCGCCCGGTAATCAACCGCTTGCTCATTTGCCGGCTTCAAAAGTACGATCAAAAATCGGGGTCTTGATTTTGTTTCCGCTATGAAGAAGAACTTTCCGAGAGATAAAAATTGAGTCCCAACTTTTAAGGATTTAAAAGGATTAAAAATAGCGTTATAAGGTAAAAGTGTGGCTTAAAGGTGGGAGTTGTGACTAGAATTGAAGAAAGTATACTTCGGAGGTTCAGGCATGTTATGAACGAAGAGAAAATAACGAAACAAATTTATGTTGCGAAAGTGAGTGGTAGTGTTCGTAGGGGATCAGATTAGTGGTTCGCGCCAAATGGAAATCCATGATCTCTGCCTACTTCTCTGGGCGACGGACGAGCGTATACTTAAAAAAGAGTTGAAAAAACTAAAAAACAAGCAGAGTTTCATTACATAAAGTATTCAATGTTACTTCAATTTACACCGAGATGGCACTATTCTTCATTTTGAAGTACAATTATTTTTTGTCCATATAATCCTGATCAGGACTAAACCAAATTTTAAAATGTATGTGTAATCATCGGTCCTTGATGCGAATGCAAATTTTTATGTCAAATATAGTGAACATTATAACGAAAAATTTCGTTACATACAAACAAACATAAGCTTATAAATGTGTGTTATAATATTTACGTTATCATTAGTAGTGGATACAACCCTAACGTGTTGCACGTTCGTCTAGCAATATAGCAATTAATAAATAACTCCGTAGAGCTTTCTAGGGGCTTACTTTCTTCTCTTATCGTCGATGTAATAGCTAGCGGCGAGTAATTAATATCTCACGTCTTTGAACCTCAATTAATAACTAATTCGAGATGGCGCCCGTTCCAATTGATGTTAACTTGAACACGTTTTAACAGCCAATTAATATTTAATAGGGTTTTATAAATAGATGTGCATAATTGTCTCAGAAAATGTGAATCTGAAATTGAACAGGTTTTGCGGATTCCATCACGTTTACTTAATTTTAATGTTTAACTAAAGTTTTTAATTTCAATGTACTACGCATTTACGTAAATACAAGAAACCATTAAAATATAATCTTTTAAGCACATATTCAATTGGTAAAACATTTATAAATAGAACTTCCTAAAATGTATAAGAGGGTAGATAGACTCTGACGTAGGTAGGTTTAACTTAAAGAACTTTTGGGACGCTGTGAATTGAATTTTATGAACCGAAAAAATGTAACGATTGTTTTTTTTATAGAATCCAACAATTTGTATCTTTACTGAAATGTTACTTCTGTACTTTTTCTCTTTAACTTTCTTTTTTAAATGTTCAGTTTATCTCGTCTCTCTCTCTCTGTAATTTAACATCAGATGTACCGCTTGCTCATTCCCAAAATTGTTCAATATTAAAAAAAACTTGTGGGCTTAAATAGAAATCGTTTGCTACGGAGAAAGTATTTATGATTAGTTTTAATTTTAGCCGCGGTCGTAACAGTATCAGATGAGTTAGATTTGCGTTGGCAGCCGTGGTGTAGGAAAGAAGTGGGAAGTAAGGTATGAGATCTTTGGCACCTTGTTCATCACACGAAACCCACAAGTTTAAATAAATCCCGCCACGCCCGTGATTGAACTCCTAAACTGCTCGATCCGATTTGCAGGAAATTGTGTGTGGTGTAAACCACTCATGTTTAAATTTACAACAGGGCCCGGTAGGTGGCGATGGGTGGTGGTGGGAGTTTTTAATTATTTTGACGAAAGAAAAGCTCAAATATATTGGATGAGCCCTCGAATGCAAACAAAGGTTCAACCAAGGCAACGTCCGCTTGGTCCTCTAAAATACTAATAAAAAAAGAAAAACATTCACAATTGTTACTATATATGTATAACAAAATAATAAACAAGTAATTTGAACAGTAACGAGAACTTGGTAATATATGCAAAATGGTTTTTAAATTGGCCACTAATGGTTTACTTCAATTTTTCTAGCGCGTTAAAAATTACGGTCGCATAATAAAATAAATTATATGCAACGTTTGTGGCGCGGGTCTTGAATAGCAAGCTTTATGAATGCAAATTTTTAGTACTTTCGCTGCAATATGTAAATTACAATATTATTCGGCCATAAATAGACTGCTTTATAAATAATTATGCTGTCGCTCGAATACTAAAACTCAGTACAAGTTTAAAAAGGTATAACTCAAGTCAGATAAAAAAAAATGATTAGTGAAATCAGATGCACAGTTCTATCTGTAAATTTTATTAAAATTGTGGTAGTTATTTAAGTATAGTATACTTAAAATAACATTAAGTTGATTAAGTATGGTATACTTAATTTTAACATAGCTTAAGATTCTACAAAATCCAAAACTATAAACAAAAAGAAATACTTTTGAAGTGAGGACTTCTTTAGCAACGTTAAGAAAATGCTCAAGCGTCAGCAACATGCTTACATCAATTAGGAACAGTTTCGACGAACTTTTCGAATTTATTATTCTTTTATTCAATTGAGAATCTTATTGTTAAGACACAAGGGTTTATTTTCGTTGATTATTTATTTGTTTTTGAACTATTATCGCGCCTTCCCATCTCCTTTTGAGTTTTCACTTCTATCGGCTTTCACATCACATCGTTATGATTGCATGTGCTTTTAATATGAAAATATAGAAGGACCAGGGTCTTACTTCTTAAGTACGTAGCTAGTTCGCTAGTAGCCTATCGCCAATTTGTACTCTACAAGAAACTATCTACTAAAATAAAGAACATTGAAAATGGGGGATCTTATTCCGGTTATAAATAGTTCATATAAACTTTAAAAAAAATTAACAACAAAAAAAACAGGCGCACTATTGTTGCGTGCTTGTCAATGTGCAGATTAGCCTTGTCTATCAGAGACGCGGCAGCAGGCGTCATCCGATCGGCCACTTGTCACGCACGCTCGCTCAATGTATCTAAACGTTACACACACAGCGCCGCATGCCAAGTTTAGTTGAAATATCTGTATGCGTTGTGGAGCATCTCACATTGTCTTTATGATCCATGGTCGTACGTATAGCTCGCTTATTGCCCTGTTAGAAGCAACAACCTCGTACCCTCAGTTGTACCAAGTACTCGTTTGTCTTAGTAAACAAAATCTCTTTACATTAAATGTGAGGATGAGTATAAAGCAGGCTTTTACACGATTTATATCTCAATTGTAATGTCCATAAAAGGCCTTTTAAATGGTCCACGGGGTGTGAGCCCTCCCTTACAACCCCACCATCGTAAAAGTAGAACCTAAACAAAATACCATCCGAAATCCGCGCCAATTTCGATCCGCTCCGACTTTATCACGTCGTAAAGGTGCAGGGGATTAAACCGGGGTTCATTCAAAGGACGTTATTAACGAATTCGTTAGAGCAGTCAGCGCTTTGCTTTATTTTGTTGGATGTCCGAAGACTTTTCGTTGCGCATGATGAGATTTTTTTAAAGCGCTATTAATGTTACCTGTGTAATTTATTAATTAAATGAATACTTTAATTAAAAACATTGGCCGTCACGGCCGGTAGATGTGGAATAACAAATGTACAAAAAAATGAGTGAAGTTTGGAATTCCTAATCATTTAAATCCACTTAAAAAAATATCTAGTAAGATAGTAAAAATCTTCCTCCCCCCGTCACATCAACTCCCCCTTCTCATCCTTTCTACATATATAAGGAAGAGATAGGATGAGAAAAGGACTGTTACTAGGCTTCCGGCATCTCTCTCATAAGACGGAACGCGGAAAACTTCTTTCTCACAACTGTCTTCTGTGACGTTTTGTTCGTATTTCAACGGTCGATGTTGTGGTTACTGGCTCTACAACTGTGAAGCTTCTAAATTCATGCATACATACACCCATAAACGCTCGTCGGTTACACGCAATAGTCTTTCCTTAGCAAGTCATTAATCAAGTCCATATGGGTTCGTTTAGGACCTCCCTTACCGATATTTATACACACTAAAGGAAACCAAAAAAAAACTTAAAAACGTAACATGTTTTTCAACATTTAACATCTAATAAATGTTCTTTTTGTTTTATAAAACTGCTCTGCTGGTTTTTCTATTGAATAAAAATAACAAATTGTATATTGTAATAAAATGAGGTTTCTCTTTTGAAATCTATCAGTTAACTCAAACAAATCTCGCTGGCCCGCCATGGACCTTCACAACTTGACGCGAAAATCATTTATTAAGCTTGTAAGACAGTACGCCCATAAATTATTATGATATTTGCAACTTAACTACAAATTCCGTTGTGTAATTTGATTTTAATAAATAGGATGTACTATTTGATTTATTACTCTTAGATAGAATACTTAATAGTGAATTATGTACACTTTAGTATAAATAAATGACTTTAGCACGTGTAATACTCGCTATTACATATGGCACAATGTACTAATGTAAACTACATAGTTCATCTTATTTTCCGACCTAGGAAGACATTCAGTTTCCCTGGTGTTGCGGATGATTATGGGCATTGTTGATCACTTAACATAAGGGGACCCGTTGCGTGTTTGCCCCCTCATCCTATAAAAGATACTTGTAGTGTCGTAGCAAAGCAAGGGTGCTAGAGGTGTTATCTGCCCTGGGTGTCCTCACACATGAGTATAGACACCGCCTGGTTTTATAGTTGATACAGTCCCAGTTACGGCCAACGGAAGGAAAACACAACACCGAAACATATAAGTCCTTACTGTATTACCAGCCAACTTTAGCCAATGAATCACCAAGTTTTGCGGTTTGACATGTGAGAGAAATGCTCCTGAAGTATTTTTTTGGTATGGATATTCTGCAATGCATCAACTAAGGGCCGATAGCTAATGAAAGAACGGCACAATTAGATACCCCCTCGCTCACCTTCTTATTAAAAAAAGGACTATGGCAGAACCGTCGTAAAATAACGTAATAGGATAGGATACAATATTCGTAAGGACAATACAGAATATCTTAGAAGTTATAGGGTGATGCGTGGAAAGTCTTGTAACATCTTTTGTGTCATTCACCTGTGTCACAAAAAGGTGTGAGTAAATAAATGATATGCATTCTTAGCTGCCTGAACAACACTTTGTTGCGTAACTTGTGTGCACCTTCGTACCGCGGTAGCTCCCACCAACTGATTATATTGTTTATAATTCCGCTCGCTCTCATGCGCCCATTGTTCAAATACTTGCACAAGAGCCTGCGCGTGTACTGTGTGTTAGCGGTTTCATAAGCGTCAACGGGATCTTATATTCATTATCGCTTTTTGTTATAAACTCATGAACAGATAGTTTGATGATGATATGTGGAATAGAACTACCTTAGATATACCGTTTTATGTCTGCCATTCATACGGTAGAAAGAAATATATCCTTATGTTTTTTTATCACTCTTAGATCAACATATGTAGCTCAACAATTAGAAGAGATATAGATGTGTTGCTAGCACAAAGGTCTAGGAAAGAGGAGTGCATTAGTTTTATTTAGTTGCGACTAAATAATGACTAAACAAAGTAAGCTCCATAACCCCATTACGTAGACTACTTTCACGTAAAAATACGCTCACACCCTTAACCCAAAGGGTTAGCCAGAGATTAAGGATTTCCATTTGGAGTGATCCTCGCACACGCTTCTTCTACATTCATATAATTACGCACACATGCCAATCATTTACGGGTACTCCTCACATCTTTTTTATGTTAATCTTACTCTTACTCGCGAAACGACACGTTACTACACGAAATTGTATATTGTGAATCCTGCAGTCGCTACCTACCCTAACGACCAAATAGCAGAACCCAATATGGCGTCGATGTATTGCATGAATTCATAATAAAGTTCCTTTTACAGCGTGACATAGTTTAGATCCGCGGCGTGATTCACGTTAACGCCAACCATTGTTATCCGTCAAGCTGATTGATATTACGTTACGTTGAAGTTTTCTTAATACTATTGAGTAAATAATAGGATTAATTTGACTAAATAAGATATCCTCTGGACCCAGCATCTAGCATTGTCTCAGGATGAAAGTATATGAGCAGTGTTGCCAGCGATGTCGTACGGTACTGAGATGTGGCCCCTCACTACGAACATCATTAGCCGGCTCAAGGTCACTCAATGATCGGAGTTTCTCTGCAAGATAGCATTAGAAATTATGTTATCCACAGCAGAACCAATATGATCGACATTGCCCAATGAATTGCAAACCTTTTTTTTTATATAAGAGAAGGGGGCAAACGAGCGGCGGGAACACCCAGGTGATCAACGACGCCCATGGACACCCGCAACACCAGAGGAACTGCAGATGCGTTGCCGGCCTTTTAGGAAAAGATAGGCTCGCTTCTTGAAGGACCCTAAGTCGTACTGGTTTGGAAATACCGCCGAGGACAGACCATTCCACAACGCGGCTGTGCGTGGCAGGAAATGTCGAGAGAACCGCACTGTTGAGGAATGCCAGCCATCCAGATGGTGTGGATGGTACCTGGCGGTCTGTCTGACCTTAAGTGGCAATGGGCCGGACACGTTGCTCGCGGAACTGAGGCCAATATATCCAGTTGGTAGATAGTAGCAATGCAGAACTACATTGTGTTGTGTAAAGAATTACGACAAAAAGATGAAGAAACCAAAATAAATTTATAGGTACCAGGCTGAAAGTTTTTATGTCAAGATTGTCATTTCTGCCTATTCCTTCTCATCACATCCACCCTTCTCGTTTTCGCTTTCCGATTCTTACTTACCTCCATATATTCTAAAAGCTGGCACCGCACCTAGAAGTTTTAAGAGTTTCAGATGTTTATAGGTAATGTTAGGCACTTAATGGTTTTCATTAAAATACTAAAACTGTACGTTTTGCACCTTGACAGATGAACATACTTAATATTAAAATAACACATATATATCTTGCTACTTCTATGCTTGGCCTAGGTGCACCGACCATTTTGTATTTTCATGCGTTCTTTGAAAAACTATGTGATATTTCTGTTTACCTCAGCATTGTTTATACTTTTCATTGTGGTCAGCAGAAACAATATGTGTGAACGGTGTATCAAGATTAATGCACTGTTAATTGCACAACTTTTATGCTAGCCGTACCTCGGTCGACGACCTCATGAATCGTAAACCTCCCACAAAGTACACATTACAAGTAAGCAATTGCTTGCGGCCGGCCTAGCACTTAAAATCCCACTAGCAGTGCCGCCGGCGCCGTCTGCATGTTTCAAAATACAAAAGTTTAAGTTTCTTTAAACGCGTTAGACGATATTTAGTAGGGGAAGATATTATAGGTTCGCGTGATCAACCCTTCTTTCATTATTAATCTGATCGATATAAGATCTCCTTGGACGTGCCTTGCCCATACTGCCACTCACTTTCGCTAGATAAATTTGTTAGTTCGTTGTAGTAGTAGGTTATATTTATTATTTTATTTGTAGGACCCGTCTTTTATTTTCAAAATCTACGGAATTAGTCCTCAACATGACAAATAATTAAGAAAACGTTAGCTAAATCTACTTATAGCAGGAAGTAAAACGTCTACTGGGTAAATACATTTTTGTTTTTTCAATAACACATTTTTTATTTAATTTATTTAGCTTTTATTTTCCTTACCGAGTTTTTATTGTTTTGAAACTGACGAGAAGACTTGTTAACGGTGTACAAATTAACACTGGCTGTCTGATTTAGGTTTACGATAAGTACTGGCCGCTATAATCGGATGGTATGTCTGTAAGTAGTGGACACGTTGTGGTATGACCGTGTTGGGTGGTATTGTGTTTGACAAAGATTCGATGGTATTGTTCTCATGTAAGCAACTTGCATACAAAATAACTTGATCTAAAACGAAACACGTCCCTGATATAAAAAATTAATTCACCTTAAGATTTTTTCCCCCCATACGTTTCTTGGGTATGTTCAGAGACCGTTGGCTTTAGTGTTTGTATTATTGTGTTTATATTGTTTTTTAATTTATTTTTTATTGTTATGTATACATTAACATTTATATTACTGCTAGTGATCGCCCCGGTTTCGCTCGATCGGATTGCTACCAAATACAGGAATGTGCCAATCTGGACAATCCCTGTAAATTTCATCGGAATCGGTCCAGCCGTTTCAGAATCTATAGGTCTATTGGGAACATACATACTTCGCTTTTTATATACTAATTTTTTTTTCATAAAAAGTTAAAGTATCTTATGTTACTTCTCATCATCATCATCTCCTTGCCCTTTTCCCACTCATGTGGGGTCGGCACAGTATGATTCTAATCCATACTGTATATGTTTTGGCTACAGATTTTACGGCCGGCCGCCTGCCCGACGCCAACCCTCCTCGGGAATATAATTAGTACATTCGACAATAAATATGCAATCGTTTCGGCAAAAATTGGAAACTCGGGGGCTGGTTTTTGAATGAGAGGTGAAAGTGGACATTTCCCATTTCTCCAGACACCACTCCTATTGAAAGAAAACGAACTGCTTCTGAGAAAATTTAAAAATAAGCTTTGTAATCATCTTTATTTCAACCGCCTTAGAATAGCTTTCGGTGTGTGGTCTAGGTTGTAATCTAACACGCGAAAAGCCTCCCTCGGTCCCTCCTTGTTACCCGTGAGCGTGTCGGTTTTGCGTAATCAAAACAGTAAAGTTAAAAAATCACAACTTACAGCTCCTTCCCACCAATCGTAAAGCGCATCCGTCGTTCCTATTTCAAACCGATCAAAATTGTCCCTAAATTATTACAATTTATATACATATATTAGTTACCATGTAAAACACTGAATATTGAAATACCCAATGCTGCATCAGACTAGAGACAGATCGCATATGTAGGCAAGGATTTTTAAGCACTTTATTCTACTAAAGAAGAAATCAAAAATCATCTTATGTTACTTCTAATACCATGAATATGTGTACAAAGCATGAAAGCGTAACAAACAGACTTACATTCGCATTTATAATATTAGTAGGGATTGTAAATGATAATCAAAGTACGTATGTATAACATCGAATACGAATAATTTCTGTATTTTTATAAATAAATGTAAACGCAAGGAGCGTTTACTGAAAGGTTAAGTACCCTTTAAAATTTAGTTGCATTATTTTTTTGTATTAAAACTAGTTGGACTGTAATTATATTGTGCATTATATTTTCCTTGTACTAAACATTACTTTCCAAAACTGGTAATATACATTATTTTTATGTTTTTTTTAAAAACGATAAATATTGTTGTTGTATATAAACCTAACAGGGTGAATAGACATTTCAATATATTATTATACATGAATCAATACAGAATAAAATTTACGTCGTGAAGTATCTGACTAGACAAAAAAGGGTACACGCCTCATCACACACATCACACCGGCTTATTGCGTATTTATCTACAATAACCGTCATACTTTGGCCATTTCACATAAAACCTTAATGAGTTATATACCTGGAACTTTCTAATAAATCACCCAGTCTGTAGATAAAAATCCGTTCAGAAATTTTAAGTTTATCCCATACGCAGACGGGCGAAGCGAGGGGACTGCGCTGTATAATATGCATGAGGGACTTTAAGAATTACCATAATCGTATGAATGAACATATGCAGTAGCTCAGATCGCGCCCTAATACTTCACTAAGCTTCCGGTTTCCGCACGTGTACTCGTCCCCCTTATAACAATGCAATTAAAACTCTATTGCCATAGGGTTGAAATTCGTAGTCCGACCTCGTGATAGCAGCCGAAATTGCTCTAGGGTTGTCACTTTTCTCGACGCATATTAAAGAGATTATCGTTTTTCAATAAAAAAGTATATTTGAGAATTAAGTTCCATTCTTTGAACTAATGTTGTCAACTCAAGCTACTATAATTATATAATAACTAAGGTAAAATGTCGTCATCTTTGACTAATGATGGTATTTGACTAATGACTTTTCTACAAGCCGTTTCTGATTTGTTTCTAAAGTGAAACCTAAAGGGGCGGAACCAATATTTATACGATTATTCATTAGTCTTAAAGTCTAGTCAATTTAACTGTAGTGCTATTATGCACACGAGTAGTATCCTGCTAAATTTAATCGTGATTCTTGGCTTATTTATTTTGCATCAACCCTGTCTACATCCGTCCCCAAGCGCTGAACTAAGATACACGTGTAACACCACAATAGAATCACGGAGGGAGTTAAATGCGACTCGCGTCTCAGAGCTTTTAACTAATTGGAGTTAAATCAAGGCAAACTGTTTCATTGCTAATCACGTTTAAGAGCGTATGTCATGTCGAAGATTTAATCCAACCCTTGAGAAGTTAATTCAATTGAAATTAGACAATGATGTAATAGGGTGGCCTGTTTTTGTTTCGGTATTAGTTTGATAAAATACTAGCTGTTCGCCGCGGCTTCACACGTACTCGTAAATTATCTTCGTCGATTTTTTCTAACTTGGTTTCGTGTAAAATAACTTCGACGTTATCGGTTGCCATTGGTAATGTGGCACGAAAATAACAAAATGTCAAAAAGATGTCATTGTCGTGTCATGCATTACAATGGCAACCTATATTAGGTTTTATTTTCCTATTCCCCGGAAAGATTTTTTTTTCGGAATAAAAGTACCCTATGTTCTGGTGGTGGTGGTTCTGGTGTCAAAGTATGTACGAAATTTCATAATGATCGATTGAGTGCTAAGCAGTTAAAGGTAACAAACGAAGGGGCACGCCAAGCAAACTAAATTGTGTTTCTTACGACATTAATTATAAATCCTTGAAATTTTCTGCTTTTCTCTAACATAATATGCGTATATTACACATGTTAACCTTCCTCTTAAATCACTCTGTCTATCGATGAAAACCAAAGATCTTAAGGAAGAGACAGCGAAAGCGACTTTGTTTTGCCCTATGTATAGATTTAGGATGTCGGTTAGAAAAATGGATGACTTGATTTATCATTGAAATATATTGAATATTTATGTCTCGCGCTTAAATATATTAATCCTGTCACCTGTTCCTGAAGGTCCACATCGCTATAGTTTGTAAGTTAAATGAAGTCTGCAGGTGTTACTTATTTATATATAACTAATAAATTAAAACAGTTGATCCACTTGCTAGTTTACCTTCTTCGTGTTACTGTCAGTTTACACTGCCGAAAACATTCACACAAAACATATTGTCATCTCAGTTTTTTCAGAGAGAAACCTTGTATCGCGACAGGATTTTACGTTAGTGAACACCCAGGGTTACAGATCTGTTTTGTATATTTTATATTTAACGTGACCGCCCATTTCCACTCCTCGCAGCAAGTGAATCGAGTACACCGTAAACATGTTTCGTTCGATAGTAATTAACCATACGACTACGCTTTAATTAATTTGCGAATGTCCAATTAATTGGGGAGCGACCAATTTGCCAGTATGCTAAAATGGACGCTCCCCAATTAATGCGTGAACATTTAATTATAAAATTCTTTTAGTGCAAACTCGGTAATTTCTTTATAATTATAAACAATTAATTTGTCTACTATACATTTTGTATAGGAATAAGGGCTTAGGCTTAAAAGTTAGACATGTAACTATTTAAGGTGTGTTTATATTGAAGTAGCACGTGTCCACAATTCCACCTGATGTGGTCCAAGTGGTGATGTGGTCGAAAGATGGTAAGCACTGGCTTAGCAACTGCCTATTCACTCTCCCATTCTGTTAAAGTTAATTAGATAATAAGGGATAATTTTGAGGCTTAAGATAATAACTCGCATTAGCAAAAGCTGTTTACATGGTGTATGTACATGTAAGATCGGGGAACATTTTACAAAGACGTAAGGGAATTCGCCTCGCGTAATCATGGACGCCTCCTTAACATTAAGCGAGCCGCTTGTTCATATGGCCCGTTCTGCTATACAAAATACTTCAAAGAAATTGGCCGTTCTTTCTTATCGACTGTTTATAGATCTTACCAAGCGCAGTTGGTATTCAATAGAGGGATATATTATATAATATGATGGAACGTCCAGTTGGCACTACTAGTACGTTTATTAAGATATTACTTTTTTATTATATTCATAAACTTTATTATACACTTAATCGACCGTATCGGCTAAAGATAAGAGGTGCTTACGCAAAACAACTTCCGTCAGATAAATCCGGACATCCTTTAGCTGATAGCTACTATATCATATCGTATCAGGCTCTCAGAACTGCCGATCGCTTTATCATGATTAATGCAACTTATATCCGTTTTAGGTAATCCCATGCCACATATCAATGTGCCGATAAGCGTAATGAATGAATGACATGACGTCTGAATTATTCATTTTTACAGTTGAAAGTTACCCGATATTATGTTATCAGTTTTAACCACAGTCATAAGAGTTGAGGGTGACTTGTCAACTTTTTTGAAGTGGGGGTGGAAATAGACAAGAAAAGGAGAAGAGGAAACCATGGGAAGGAGATGAGGCCTGTGTCAGCTGACTTATTAGGCGATATGCCTCCGTCTACGAAGTACTTCTAATTCACGCCTCTAATTCTGTTAGGTTATGTTTCTGTCGATTTTTTCTCGATCAAACCAGCTCATTGCTGCTACAGTCGCAGCTGCTTCAATCAGAGCTCTGCTGTCGTCTTTGTGAATGTGCTTGAATTTGCTTTTTTAATTTCCAGTACGTTGGTGCCGTGGAAACACTTTCGCGAGGAGCTGAACAACGTGCATCCGATATCCTCGGGCCTGGAGACGATGGCGCTGAAGACAACCATAGATCTGACTTGCAACGATTTCATATCCAACTTCGAGTTTGATGTATTCACAAGGTGAGCCAAGCCTTCTGAATACCAACACACGTAGTAACTCAAC
Source organism: Papilio elwesi (assembly GCA_029849275.1). NCBI lineage: Eukaryota > Metazoa > Arthropoda > Insecta > Lepidoptera > Papilionidae > Papilio > Papilio elwesi. The sequence continues at coordinate 4,265,876 of CM056713.1, forward strand.
ATAACTTAAAGCAAAGCTTTAGTAAATTTCCTTTTACCAGCTATATAAAAATCCACTCCCCCGCACCCCACTGTCCTGTCTATTGATCTAATACCATTGGTACACTAACTTGTATGTCGTCGGAATATACTTATGTAGCTTTATACACTTAAAGTAAAAGGACACTAAACGCAATTGCCTGCTCAAGTGGTGTCGTGTTAACTTGTAATGTCCCCCGATAGCTAAAGTGCCTCGGCCACTTAGAATGCGTCGCTTTGTAATCGATCTAGTTAAACAAGTTACCATATGTTTGCTCGTAATTATGAGCTACGGTATATATATATATATATATATATATATATATATATACTACTGGAGAGAAATAAACATTTAATGACTAATACTTGTTCTCACATTTTATTTGTCTCGTACCTAAGAAGTCAGAGGTAGCTGACGTTAGCTACCATACCTTTTAAGTCCCAAATATGTGCGTGTTTGAGTTGCAACTTTTTTAGTAGGAAGATAGTACAGTACAGTAAATTTAATTCAGGAGGCAGAGAGAAGAATCAAAGTACAGCAATAAAATGATTTTTTTGTATATATTTAGTATGTATTTCTAATTGTTTAATTCTTACACTTCTAGGTTATTCCAGCCTTGGAGCACGTTGCTACGGAACTGGCAGTTGCTAGCGGTCACCCATCCCGGTTACGTGGCCTTTCTAACATACGACGAGGTTAAGGCTCGCCTACAGAAATATATTCACAAGACTGGTAGCTATGTGTTCAGGTATGATATTTAATACTCACTAAAGCATTTCTTTGACTTGCTGGCTTCTCAGATCTTCTTAGATCACTATGTTTATCACTACTGGAGCATCAAACCTGTGACTTCGCACGCATTCTTTTCCTATATTTGACTCTGGAAATTTTTAACACTGTGATGTGTAGTTTTGGCTAAAAAATATAATATAGGAACTCACGTCCATTTTTCTATATATAATAACTGGCCCGGCAAACTTTGTTCTGCCCAATAATTAATAGAAGCTTCACTAAAGACACTGGTACACAACAGAATAGCTCACATATGGCCGGAATTTTTGTCTCCACATTTAACATTTATAGTTAAATTTTGGAGAATTGCTGCATAAAATACCGGAGATAGACATTTTTTCCAATTCTGCAACTATATTTTATAAAAAAAATTGTCGTTTTTGTTTGTTATAATCCAGATTAATTCATATTTATGTTATGCAGTTTTAGTTATTACAGTTATAAATTTAATGATTGTATTGTTCAAACACAGCCTAACTACTCACTTACTACTTATTACGTTACTAATTAGTCACACAGTTTTGTTTTGTATCTTTTTGCTAGATAGCAACAGCTTACAGAAAACAAAGATTTGTTTTCTGTAAGTGTTGTGTTTGCCTGTAAAGAAATATGTTATTACTTCCTAAAATTAAGTGTGTGTTATAAGTATCATTGCATATTTTGTTGGCAAGCCAAATTAAATAAATTGTAAGATTTCATTCACATTCAGTAATTTTTGAGTGAAAGAGTAACAAACAAACATACATCCATACATACAAACTTTCGTCTTTATAATATTTTTTCGGCAGGTTATCGTGCACCCGCCTGGGGCAGTGGGCGATAGGCTATGTGACGGCGGACGGAGAGATTCTGCAGACCATCCCGCAGAACAAGAGCCTCGTGCAGGCCCTGCTCGACGGCTACAGGGAGGGATTGTAAGTGTTTTATTCTAGGAGACAAACGAGCAAGCCATAAGGTACCACGGCTACCCTTAGACATCCGCAACAATAGTTATTCTGTTAAATTGATAATTATACTATATGTAGATTCATCTGAGCCATCTGACTGACGATAAAGGTTGATGTTTTTGTATATAGTTAAGTTGTTAATCCTAAACCAATCTGGATTTCCTATAATGGCAAAAATGAGAAAGCTTTTTATACCACCGCATTGGCCGCTATCTCTATACGCAACTATCATCACTAATGGTTCGTTGCCAGGATTTTAGGGGATGGGCATTATGGAGAAAAAGGTATGGGATGGGCCTGCAGAGCCCGGATGAAGCGGATGAGTATAAATACTTGTATAGGAGTAAAAAAAGGTTCGTCACCTTAAAGTTGCTTGCACCAGGGACACTGACATAAACTTACGATTAAATATAATATTTGACACGAACTTTGTATTGACTAGAAGTGCTTATTATTTATATTGTTGTCATATCAAGTACAATTTTAAACGCAGTTGTCTGAGCTTAATGCTTTATTTTCATAAAGTACTAACTGCCTACAACCTGATAAAAGAATGAATTTGAGTATTTGGTAGCCCGACTGTATATTACACCTGTATTCTGTGACGTCATGATACTTGCCCGTTGTATAGTTCATATATATTTTTGTTTGCTTCCAGTTACTTATACCCGGACGGTCGCGATGTGAACCCGGATCTCAGCAGCGCCATTATATCCCCCGCAGAGGATCACATCACAGTCACGCAGGAACAATACGAGTTGTACTGTGAAATGGGTGCGTATTTACATAAAGTTTATTATATACATGTAGTGTATGTAGTATTTAATTTTATGTTTCAAAATTTTGCTGATTTTTAATATTAAGTAGTGTTTTAGCAGATGTACTTTGGTAATTCTTTCAACTTTATTTTTCTCTTTTGTATGTCTTCTTTTAAGTACATGATATTCAAGACTTTAGATTTATTTCTTGTTTAGTATATACTACTACAAGCTCTATTTACCTACGTGTATATATATCCCGATTTATTTTTATATTCTTCATAAGGCTATTAATGTTAAATAATGTTTGTATTAATATATTCCAGGCAGCACTTTCCAGCTGTGTAAGATCTGCGCGGAGAACGACAAGGACATCAGGATAGAGCCGTGCGGACATCTCCTGTGCACGCCTTGCCTCACGGCGTGGCAGATTGTGAGTAGCGTTGTATAACTCCTTTGGTGTATGCGTTCAGACGACACGTGCCCTCACCGCTCACACCAGACTCATTAATAAATCTCAAATCGCACTTATCGAAGTCCATCCTCGCCCACCTCGCGTTTTTGTGGTAAAAAGTGGCCAACGAGCTTATGGGTCATCTGATGTAAGGTGACCGCTACCCATAGACATTCGCAACAAGCAAACGAGTTACAGATCTTCTTTTCCTATCCTTCCCCTCCCTCTCTAATCCTCTTCCCCTTTCCATTTTATCCTTATTAGGAAACGTTGGGAAAGCGAGGAGGACGGAACTGACTGCCTCCGGCACCTCGCACATCGGACGAAACGTAGAAAAGCGCGGCGCGTGCTTTTTCCTTACCCTCGAACAAAAAGGGGCAAATCATCCGTAACTCATAACTCCAGATGTTTATGTACTCAAATAATATTCCTTTTGTTTTCAGAAGGCAAATTTATTCAATATACAATGATATATGTAAGTCATATGACATTAGTCTTGTTTATTGTTTTAGGACTCTGAAGGTCAAGGCTGTCCGTTCTGCCGCGCGGAGATAAAGGGTACGGAGCAGATCGTAGTTGACGCTTTCGTGCCCCCAAGACCACCCTATAGCACATCCGAGGCCAAGTTAGTATTTGTTCATAGTTTGTTCTCTTCTCTCTCTTGAATAACAAACAAGCTTTAGAAGGTATAGTTGAGTATTACGACGAACTCCAGGTGGTTGAAGATGAGCAAGTCAATTGAGGTAGAGCTTTGTAAGCCGAGGAAACTCCATCACAACTGGTAATAATAAGCTTCCGAAATTTGCTTATAATCGTTTTTTTTTTAAAGTTTAGTTAAAATTTAGTTTAATTAGCATATTCCTGTTCCAACAATAACAATTGTGTGTTTCAGGGGCGCAATAGTAAAGACTCCGGTGAAGCCCGTGTCGTCAAACTCGTCCGGCTCGTCGGGTTCGTCTGGTTGCAACGGCTCCAGTGAGTTATATGTATTTAATACTTATGCAACTACTTTACTGTATGCATTTTTGGTCGGAGTGTAATAAAAATCTTCGAAAGATGTCCTTATTTCTTAGGAAAAGACGGGATGATGTAAGATTGTAACCATTGTATACTGGGATATTTGTGGTAATCCTTGATTTTCGGTGACCAGTTGTATGTTATACTCCTGATCCGCTTTTTTCTTTTATGTTTTTTTTTAATAGAGGTCTCTGATCTATATCTCTATCTATTTCTAGGTTCAGACGTGACTATATCGAGCGGTGCGAATGGGTGGGCGTCGAGAAATACCACATTCAACGGACTGACCGATGACATCGACGACCCAGAGGTAATTGTTTTGTATGTAAAGAAAATAGTTGTAATGGAAAATACTCCGCCATTAAACTTCAAAGACTAAAGCCGGAATTCATTTATTATTTCGTGTAAACATATGCACAAAACAATTCACTAAAAAACTAAACTTATCAATGGCAAGCCCTAGACAGATGTTTTACGGTTTCTTTTTCTGGACATCCTCATAATGCCGAGTCCATCTTTTTTTTCTTTTTCGTTTGTCGGATGAAGAATCAACGGAAGAAAGACTTAGCTTTCACCAATAAACTAGCCAAATGTCTGACATGAATCTACGTTTTAGGGTTATTTCTTCATTCTGAGTGATGATAAAATTTTATTCAACTACATGTGCATATTGCGATAGTGGCGCCATCTATAGTTGATTATATTTTAATAACAATGCCATCTGTTGGCGTAAAGACGCGTAAAGAGTTTTAAATAAAGTTTTTTCGACACATTATTTATATACTTATTATATGAATATTGGGGAACATATTCAAGAATTTTAGTGAGAACTGTTTATTTCGATGAAGAGAGATGGCGTTTCCATAAAAAATAAGTTTGAGAATTAATTATATGTTTATTTGACGAGTTTCATTGCTTCATACGGGGCATATAACATATAGCTGTTGTTTTACTTTACTATGTGTAATGTTTTTGCAGCATGCTTTGCATTTTTGATTGTGTTGGGCATGTTTGTGTTGTTGGGTTTTATCATTGTGGCATTAAAAATGTTCTGTTAATACCATTACTGTGCTTGGTCGGAACTTAATGTGCCTGCGTACATAAGTCATTTTAATGTGTTAAAATTAAACTTTATTTCTTACTTTTGTGTGTGATTTTTATTATTTACATATTGTTTGCGTTTAAATTTTATGAGGAAAGAATGGACAAAAAGTTGTCTTACAAAATTATACTGAATACAAGACAACTTAAACTGTTCTCTCGACAGGTCTATTATGTGCAGCTAAGATATATCAGTAAAAGAACAACTTTATTTTGACATCAAGAAATTTAAACGTATATAATATTAAAGTGTCAACTTGGATAGGTTAGGGTATAAGTCTTTGTAGATGTTATTCTTTTTGCTTTTAATTATAATATTTTATACTACTTAATCATAGTTGCTTACATAATATTTGTTTTACTTATTACTAAAATATTTACGTAATTAGAAGAAAACGATAGCGGTGTCAGGATCGATGGATAGATATACAAATGAATAAAATATATAGTATATGTTACTCATTGATAGAAGATAATAGGAACGCTATTAGTAAAGATTTTTAAAATTGATTCATTAGTTTTTGAGTTTATTCGGTACAAACAAACAAATATTTTCTCTTCATAGTATTAGTGTAGATATGACACTAACTAACTCATTGTATGGTCTCACGTGTGGAAGTAGTTTTATGTTTGCAAGGCACAGTCAAGTCCCGACTCGGCATTGCATGGGCCGCTCACAGTAATCCCCATTGTTTGTTTTGCAGAGACGCGCGAGAAAATCACCGCATGCTTAACTGTATTGTTTGTGCGGACCAGCTTGTGTCGCGTTTCTAGAACATTCCGGAATCTTATTACAATTCCATTATTTAGTTTTAAATATTTTGTTAGTGGCTTTTGTATATCGAAAGCAGTATTCCTATCGTGTGTTATTTGTGATCGTATGTACGCCTATATATATATATATATATATATATATATATATATATATATATATCTTTATAGTATCACATATCCATATTATTTATTTTACCTGCCCTCGGGCATCCTTGCCTGTACAGCAACGAAGCCGTACTATAATTGTTAGTTTAGGTATTCTTACGATGTACACTTTTTTGTGCATTGTACTAGGCCTCTGTCTGACGTCATCGAGTTGCAGTTATAAATATATTTTCCAATACCAGTGAGTTGACACTGACAGACTTACTGACGTAAAATGCATTCAAAATTGAGGCAATAAAGTTGTGCTTAAATATAAAAGTAGAGCTTGAGTTAATAGACTTTACTTGGTCAGTTGTAGTTTTTTTTTTATATAAACTGACTAGCAGTTGCAAATTTTTCTAGACATTTCTATTTTAAAAGAAATATAGTTGTTTTTTGATTCGTTAAGCTTAATGTGGAATACTGCTTTTGTGATACATTTCATATTATTGACGATTCTCATTTTGGTTTTGACAAATTTCTTTTTTCTTAAATATATTTATTATCTACATGTTCGACTTTTTCCCACTCTAGTGTATAGCAAAATACAGACGCAATTTTTTTTTAAAAAAATTTTAATTCGTATTTTTGCTTTAGTATGGTAACTTAACGTATTTGCACAAAAATTTATTTGTTTATTTGTGTTTTATTTTATAGAAAATGGATCCTTAAAAATATTAGCCACTGTAGTAATGGTATCATAGTTTATTTAAATAAATGTACGTACGTGTCCTGAGCTACCTAAATAATGTCGAAAACAAATACAGATTTATGAAAGAAGATGGAAAACGAGATGCCCGTAGACATCTAGATATTGGACTTTAATGGGCAAAGGAGGAGGAACTCGGAAAAGGATATTTGCTTTTCCTATTCGTCCGTCTGTCAAATCTCTTCCCACCTTATCAAATCCTTTGTAAAATAGTAAAAGAGAACTTTTTTTTGTTTTCGAGGGGGAAAATCATAACCAAGATCTTACTTACTAAAACCCCCCGGTGGCCACCCTCGAGTGCGTTAGATAGGGAAAGAGGACTACGAATAAGGACGGCACAATAGCTATTTTCTTGATGCAGCCACAGTAATGATTCTTCTAGGAAATTATTTTTTTAACTTCAAGTTAAAGTTGTGTATTTGAGTTTTGTTCGCCTTCAAAAACAATTTTATGGTCATCTTTAAAAAACATGACAGATGTTTGAAGTTCGGAATTAGGTCGAAATCAAAGTGCTACGGCCTACTCTTATGTTATATTAGTTCGAATTCAGATGTACCTTGTTTAACATTATGTGACACAAATATTCAAGTTACCTTTGAATGCACTTTTAAGTGTTTGCGGCTTTTTATTTGTTATTTTGTATCGTCCCTCTTATTCTTGATCGGTTTTGGAAAACGGACAAATTATTACTTATTTTCGCTCATATATCTTTCCATGCAATCGAATTTTTCAATACCAAAATGAGAATAGACGACCTATTCTTATATAATTTATTTCGATAGATGTAATTTAATTAAAAGAATGCAAAAATAATTTAAAACTTTAAGTAATATGTAGTTAAGTTGATATTTATTAAAAAATAAAGTGTGTGTGTGTGTGACGCCTAAGCATCATATCGTTGTTGATTTTATTGTTTGCTTGCATCGTGTCTTGAATCTTTTTGAGCCGTCTGAAATTAGCCAGTAGTGCGGATACGTGATTATGTATCGGCGCTATATTCAGGAGGCTCAGTGAGATTTGGGTGAGTAATATATGTGCATGAATTAATAGATTTATGTTTTAATATAGGTTTTTTTAAGTTTTGATTTTAATGTTAGTAATGTTGTTGTGTACAGCAACATTGCGCGCGAACAGAGATTACAATTTGTTACAAGACTGGTAATATGGAATAAATTTGATCTTTTTGCCTCTAATGTATTGGTAGCATTTAAAAATTAATGAATCAACATGATGTGTATCTCTGTCGTTGTATTGTTATATTTATTACAAAAAATAAGTCGATGCTTCATTCAATAATTTAAATTTGAAGAATAAAAAGAAATGTTAATTATCTCCTATCTCAAATGCTGATTATATCATAATTCCAATATCCTTAAGGTTATGGGATTGGGAATAATATACAATATGGTCGTGGTTTCGAATCCGCCATTCTATTTATCGTAAACCATGTCCCACCACAAGTTTAGACTTCGTTGGAATGGTTAAAAGAATATATTATTTCGATTGGCGAGGGTTGGCGGCAAGCAGTAAAAACTGTGACCAAAATCTTATACAGTATGGACTACGGTTTTACTGTGCCGACTGAGATGAGATGAATACATAAGCTTGCTTCTCTTAAATATATCACGATTTTAAAATTATCTATTAATTATCTATTAACCATTTTTCGTTAATGTCATTATTTTCGACAATTATACCACATTGAAATAAAAAATACATAAATGTAAGTATTAAAGTATTGTTTTAAATTTGCTTTAAGATTTTTTTATATGAATAAAAGATTGATTAGTGTGTAATATCGGTGCATCGAAATACTTCATTATATCTCCACACAGCAGTTAAATTATTAAGTGTAATGATTTCTCGTTTATTTGAATATTAAACATTAAAATCAGATTATGCGCCTTTCATGTTCGATCAACACACTTGATGTAAGGGACTAAAAACCGCCGAAGCTGGCTAAAACGTACGAGGTAGATCAAAATAATGTACTACGAAATGGTATATATAAAAAAGATCTTCAAAAAAGTATACGGTGGCATATATCTATCTTTTAAGGATAGCTCACTATATCCGTTCTAACTTTTTAAAAAATGGTCACGTACAATGCGGTAAATGAAAAGCCATTTAGACGGATCCAGTATAAACTGGTACAAGTTCCAGTTAATGTGTAATATTTACGTAAATTTAAAAACTCATTACACTTTGTACTTTAAATTAATATTGTCATTTATTCAAGGGATATTAAGACTTGTTACAAATCGATTCATTATTTGTTTTGATTTTTTATATTTAATTAAAATGTATTATTTTAATTATTAGTATTCTTTGTTTCAATTAAGTTTAGTCGAATATTTCTTTATCTTATAATTATTTTCTATATTTGTCTATGAAATTAAATTAATTTATTTTAAGTGTATTTTTAATGTTGACAATATACGCTTCGTGGTAAGTTTGTGGTCTTTTCTTTTTGTGATATCAATTTATTTATTGAACGGAATTGTATTCTTTATTTTGTATTTTGTCAAATAGCTAATTTTCAACTGTGACGTACTATATTCACTTGAGGGAGATCCTTCACAAAGCCTTTCCACGTGGACTTCTTATCTACTTCTGTACTCAAATGTATAGTATTTTTGCTCGCTTCGTTTTGGTCTGAATGGAATCATTCTACGCTAACTATTGACTGGTCCTATGGCACACACCATTAAGTTTAGATCACGAAGTAGATTCTTACAAAGTCACATTAAAATTACTCTTCATGTATCTCCGTTCATGCTTCTTAGCTACAAGGCAAGATAGTATCGTCATTGAAAGTAATCTTATGTTAAGACTTCAGATATGTCAATATTCATCCATTGGGTTCCCGCAACCTTGAACTCATCGGTCCGTCTTGTAGCAGTCCTGTCCATTGTTACGTAGCTGCCATTCCAGAACTGGTAATAACCGGTGAGAGCCAGTAATAATCTGTAATAGATGCAATACCTGTCAGTTGCTTTCTTGTAAAGACACTAGGTCATTATTATGATGTAGTGTACAACTATAATGGTATTTGGTAGAGAGTTGGGCCAGCAGTACTCTAACTGTAACACCACAACTGAACAGAACGTCTTGTCTGAGGAGTGAGGTGTCGCTAACCCCATCCTTTTCTTTACTATTCTTCTCATCTTTTCCTAATTTACCCCCAGGTTTCTTGCACGAAAGAGCCCTTGTCCTTTTGGGCATAAAAAAGGAATTAGAAAAATTAAAGGTGTTGAGAGGTATGCCAGGCGACTCTGAATGGTAGGGTTAGATATTTCTAGCACTATTGTGCTGCGAGGACAAAATGTGGCATAAAATATAGACTGCTGATTCACTGAAATTGAGAAATAATTGGGCTTATCGAAAGGATTAATGAAGAAAAAGTGAAAAACCAAATAAAGGCTGCAAGTGTCAATTTTTGTAGGGCACATCCAAGACGAACTTGATATAGACGAGAGGAGATATTACTGACGGGCGCATATGTATGTATCTGTGTAGGTGCGAGAGATGTATGTCAAATAGGAATTCATAATGCCAACCTACCCCTCTGGCTTATGGACGCGAGAACTTTACATTTATTTTACTACTCCAGGACTGGGCGGAGTTCAACGCTGCCACGTCGACCATAGACTCATTAAGACCAGGGGTAAGATCCCCGATTGCCTCGCCGAGGCATTCGCCCCGGGCGGCGCGTCGGGCGGCAGCCTCCTCTGAGAACGCGTACGGCGAGCTGCGCGCCCCCCCACTGCCACCCAGGAAGAGCCTCTCTCCCGCGGAGCCGGCGATCGTGGCCGCTTCCAGCGTGCAGGATATAGCGACTGCGGCTGCTTTCGGTATGTATGGTTCGTGTACTGTGTAGAACTCGGCGAAGTCTAACCCGGCAACGTCAACCACAAACTTACTAAGGGCAGGAGTAAAATTCGCTTGCTTTGTCGAGGCAGTCGCCCCACGCGGTGCGGAGATTCGCTGCCTCCACTAAGAACGCGTGCGGCGATAATAATAAATAAAAAATGCGCATCGATAATTCTTACCAAGGGCATAAATATGACGTCCTAGTACACATCTACTGTTGAACTATCATTAAAAACAAATACCGTAATATCCACAGAACCCAGAAGAAGGTCTTCCTTGGAGCCAGAACCAGACTTACGGCACCGGCTGACCTCTGTCATCACGGGATCAACGGAGATCATCACAGGATTAATTGACACCAGACATGAGGTATAGCCCCTTAGAATTTATTTATGACCAATTTTACCAATGAAGTCGCTATCCGAGAATAACTTTCCGAGGATAAAATTATTCACTGCATCGTCCAGCTGACATGAAAAATTGACGTCATTTTGATTTTATCTAAGGTTATCCTATAAAATTGATGGTAGAGTTACTCTTGTATAACTTCGTTATTCTCAGGATACTTATCCCTCCATGATTTCATTTCACCTACTAAGTCGGTCGGTCGGTGAAATGAAATCATGGTTAACTAAGAATAAATAATAGCTTTATCTAGATCTATGTATCTTAGAATAACGCCTAGTCGACTTTGGTAAATTTGGACTTAAATTTTTAAAAGAACTTAAACCCTTCTATTTAGTATGCAAGAAGTAAAAAAGGCCCTTATTTATGGCCCTACGCGCTGAAACTATTATGTAAACAATGAAAACCAAGTATGCAAATAATCATGTTTTCCGTTAAAATTGTAACCAAAATATTTCAGGTTCCACCTGATCCGAGAGCATTCGAGAAACCCCGTCGAGCATGCACACCGCAATCGAACAGTCGACCCCTCCCTGCACCACCGCCTGAACCCCGACACCAAACCGACGATAGACCGACAACCGAAACCAAACACGACAAACCCGAATCCCGAAACATAGGTAATCAAGAAAATCGTCAAGCCGAAAGACACAACGATCACACAAATCGATACGCATACGAAAGCAGACAAGAGAGACAATCAGAATCGAGGCACGCGCCCAACGACAGAGACAGGCCTGACCGATCGAATGATAGAAATGTAGATAATAGACAGTCTGAACGACAGGTTACCGATCGAGAACGTCACCTCACCGATCGAGAACGACACGTCACTGATCGGGAACGACACGTCACAGATCGAGAACGACACGTCGCTGATCGGGAACGACATGTGGTAAATGATAGGCACATAGAGTTCAGACCTCCGCCAGAAAGACCGCCCGACAAGCGGGACAGACAAGACAGGATACAGAATACTGATAGAGCTAGTTTTGATAATACTAGAGTCGAAAGCAGAGCGCCACCGAGGCAAAGGTCGTTGCCGTCATCTACCAGTGGTAGTGTAGATCACCAGCCTACAAAGTCTACGACTATGCCGAAGTTTCCTTCCGAAGATACCAAAGACCCACCGTATGAGAACGTGAGCGTTGAGAAGAATGAATTAGCGGTTGCACGTAAGTAATCGCTTCATTTTATTAGTTAAACTAGATTGATGGAATGTGATCTCACCCACACGTAAAAATCCAACATATTTAAGTAAAACAGTAAAAAACGGACAATAGACCAAAATATGAAAACCAAACCTGAACACTAATGCACCCGTGCTTTAGTATGTTTACATGCAATTATTCTATAAATATGCCAGTAAAGCTTTAAATCACATTTTGGTCCTTCGAGTCGGATGTTTTGCGATTTCCGATCTGTTAATTACGCAATAGATTACACAAACAACACTTATTAAACGTTTTAAAAATAAAATTTCGTTTTCCAGCAAAGAAAATAAATCCCCTGACACACGACAAGAACGGCAGGAAGTATGGCGACAACGTATCGTACGAAAATATTAATTTAGATTACATTGCTCGCTTGGTAGGGGAAGGTTATCCCAAGGACATAGTTGTAAGAGCATTAGGTATAACAAGGAACGATTTGGAGATGGCATGTGATATATTGCACGAATTCGGTTCGAAAGTTCAGAATAAATGCTAGAAAAGAAATCATCCATGTACTCTGTATTATTTATATTTACTATGAGATCGATTGCTTTTGACTTTTTATTTTAAATTAAATAATACGATAAGCCTTCAGTCTTCTCTTTCTATACCGTCTACACCGATTAGTATATGGGTTATATTGACAGGATAATTTTAGCAACTCACTTGAAACTTGATTTTAATTAAAAAAACCTATCGATTTGAAACTACTTCCGTTTATTATGCCATAAACATTCTTTGTGACGTAACAAAAATAAATATAGTTCCCTATAGAAGAGATTGTATAAATTTGGTAAAAAAAAATCGACAATGGCAACATTTGAATCATATACAATACAATACCTATCATTTTACATATACAGATATAAGTTAATAGCTATTTAAGAATTGTTTTAGGTTATTTTGTTCGCTCGCGTATGAATTAATTTAAATAATTATACTAACTGACTTATAAAAACAACAAAAATTCTAGCCGAGTCAAATAAATACTATAATAATATAAATAAATAATAACCATAATGGTTTCGGTAAACTAATATCGCTATGTTACTCAGCATAAGTTGCTAACTTAAAAAAAATATGCAATCTATTGATTGTCTATCTATCTGATTGGGGCTATATATCTATATTTTTTCTTGGTAATTATTCTTAGGGTGCGTCCAGATCTGGCTGCGCATTCGCCAGATCTGGACCCTTATGATCAGACAACCACGTCTCCGTCAGTTCTAACTGAAAGCAATAAGTCTAACCGTTCCTAATCACGACAACGTGCCTGCGATTTCTATGTCTAAAGAATATTTTGCCTGAGAATTTTATCTTATTAAATTATACATTAGACAATTTGTATATGTTACGCGTTGTATACACTCGTACTTTATATTATGGTAACTTGATTATGTAATGTATATATTCATAGATAAGTTTAACTAATACTGGATTTATTGAACCATAGTTTTAATGGTAACGATCAAAGATTTAAATGTATAGTATATGGTACAATACGACAAGTAAAACAGCAAATACTTTAATAGAGTCTAACTCTAAACGTAATAATAAGGAAATTACACCCCCATCTGTTATCTCTCTCCCTCTGATAATATGCACATTGATAAATAAGTGGCCCCAGATTTACCTCGGCAACTCACTTATGATTTATCAATGCACGTAATATCTAATGTTTAATCTAGGCTCTGATCAAATAACAGATGGGGGAATAAATTCCTTATGCCGGATCTTGTACCATTAAAAACCCCTACACTTTGCGGTCGCGAACGCGGAAAGCGTCTTTTTGACATTCGTATAATTGCGTATGAAAACAATTTTTCATGCATATTTTTGAGTGCTCGAAATACGGCTGTCTGACTTACAAAGGGTCCTTGTATACGCTAAGATATTTCGTGATGTCAGCGGGAGATAAGACCAATTTATCATGTACACGACTGGAATGTAGTCAGATCTAGCCGCAAACATTTGTTGTGTCGTATTTGTTTAATAGGGACGTGTAAACGATATGATTGTTTTCGGGCAGTCGCTTGTAGCGTACGGTAGGGTTGAGACTACAACGTAAACATGTCCACGGACCACCTCACCTACTTCGCCCCCATCACACCGCAGCAACGTCGCGCGTCGTGTCTAGGGCAGCCAAGATTTTTTTTCTTGATCAGTGCCGAAATGGTGTACACAGTTCGCATAAACGACACGAAATCTTGCCTAGTCCATGCGCTTTTCCTTAGCGTGTACAAGCGACCTTACTCTCCGTGACACCTCTTATTGAGAAAGGATCCGTTTAATGTCTACATATTTAAATCTTAGTTCGTTAAATATTTTTATTTAATTTAACTAGAGCACAACATTAATACGTAGTTCTTTTAACTAGAATACTTTAAAGGTTTCACAGATAAACTTAATCGTAAACATTTTAATATATGCCATGAACTTATTAGACTAATTCTACTCATCTTGTAATAACTTAATGTAATATGCGTTGCCAACTTTGACGTGTCATAAACGATGACTTATGTCAAAGTTTTCATTGTGACTATAAATGTCTGTAATTTGTATGACACGTCAAACTTGACAGCGCGTCAGTTTTTAAAAAGTGAGCACCAGTTTGTGTGATAGTATTATATAGGTTATATTAATTTGAACTGTTTGTAGGACGTTTATTGATATATTATCTCAATATTATTTACACAAGTAATTAATAATTTTGTTGATATATTTTCCAGTGATTTGTTTATTTTTTTCTTGATCAGTATTTTATTTTCTACTCACTATTTTTAAATACATTATTAGCTTTGTAAATAAATTTCTATTACGTATATCACTTATATTTTCATATAAAATGTGCTGTCTTAAATGTTGACTTAAAAATAGCGTTTTAAATAAAATATATATTTTTTCATATTTACGTGTACGTAACACAAAAGTTTTGACATTTTGACTTATGACTTTGCAATATTTATATTTAGCGTAACTTTTTAATAACGTTGGTGTAAATATTATATATTTTTTGGGTCGTATAATAAAGTTCTTCCGCTTTGTGATTTTGGAACTTAAAATTAAATAAATTATATTTAGGGAACTAGTTATCAATTTTTCTTTATGAAATAGGAAACCAAGTCGACTATAGCTCTGTATTTTTTAATTATTTTTAATGATTTCTTAGTGCAATCAAAATAATCATTTCTCATCATTGTGTATGCCTTATTCAATGGCGACTGAATGTTTAGGTGATATGAATTTGTTTCTGTTTCTTTTTGGTATTACACATTGGTTTTTACAACAATTATATTTTAATTTCATCACACTTATACAATAAGGTAGGAAACCCACAGACCTCTAGGTATTCGAGAATACATATCCACCTGATAACTAGTCAAAATTGACATGATAACGTATTCTACGATAAATAACATTAATAGCTTGTAATTCTTAGGCTGTGTATACACTTAGAGAGACTAATGTATAAAATGTGAATCATGTTCAGTCTTATTTGCCACGAAATTTGACAAGCGAACTTTACATTTCATAATATTTATCTGTGTTGAAAACTATCGACTCACCAAAATAAACTAGTTGTCATTTTTTCCATAGACAATCATTTAACTTTTTGACAGTGATACGCTCAGTTCGGAAACTCCAACGAAATCAGATGACTTAAAAAATATATTTTTTGTGTTTACGGGTTGTGTTTATTTTACCACTATTAATGCCCAGTTAATTTACTGACTTTTAATTACATTTTTAAAAGATAAAGGCTGCTACGATGAGTTAATTATTTATTTTAAGCTTGCACTTCCATAGAAAATTTTCGTTGTAGCAGTATATTGACTTACCCTTCGGCATTTCATTTCATAATATAAATAAATATACGCGACCGCTCGTAACCCAGAGGGAAAGGCAGAGATCACAGATTTCCCTTAATTCTGGCACACCTCTCGCTTCATCTACATACGTCGGTTACGGATACTCCTTACGTCACCTTCTGTAGTATGTCACTAATCTGATTGATAAGTTCTGGATCGTCCCCTGCCAACACTGCCACTCACTTTTGCAACATAAATTTGTCTTGTTACTCTCTTTTCATTCACCCCTTCAACATGGTCAAACAACCGAAGGTTTACCTTACGCATATGCATCTAATTACGATAATGCTTTAATGCTGAGATAAATAAATGTTTTTAGATACTTCAATTTATCGTATTCGATGAAGCTTCAAAACAGTTATTAGATCCAATTTTGTTCAAAACCATGCCTTAATGCGTTCCTTATGACTATTATTAAATTATATTATATTGGTGATGGGCGCGCGTTAGTAACTTATAATCAATGACATATGCTGTATATATATATATATATATATATATATATATATATATATATATATATATATATGCAAAACCGTCGATCAAAAAGTATTCCAAAGACAGAGACAGCAATTCACACATGTCAAATGGTGTAAAAATAATAGCGCAATGAAAATAATAAGAAAAGAGGACAGCTAGTTTTTGTCACTTGTATAAATGTAAACACATGACGTAAGCGAAGGAAAATACGTTCCAATTCGGACGTTTTCAAGTCTTCCAAAGACTACTTATGTATTATAATATCATTGCTTATAACTCACTGTTATCTGTGATTAAATAAATCAAGAAAAGGAACAGACAGCGTTCTTAAAACAATTTAGCCCAATTCAAACAACTTTCAGAGTACAGTCGCGTTCATAACCATTTCGAATTTGTATTGGATCTAATCTGCCACTTAATCAAATGTAGTGGATTTGGTCGTAAGTTATCTATTACTCGAATAAAATAACATCTCAGTCCAACACCTGTACAGCGCACAAAAAAGTCTACATCGTGAAACAATCTAACGTAACATAATATAACGTCACTCGCTTTAGAAACATGGATGTACGAGGGGAAGTGAAGGGCGGGAATTCCATGCTCTAAAATCATAATACATTTGAGAGAAATAGTAGATTGACGTCTTAATAGCTTTTGTTCGTACTTGAATTTAAAAAGTGTCATCTAGATGCTGAAATAATGTAAAACAAATTTCGTACACCTTGTATTTTTTATGGCCGTCTATTACTCTGGTCTTCTATTGCACTTAGTAATGAGCTAGAATACGAATGCATAAATCTGGCTTATTGTTCCATAAGCTATATAATAAACTGGAGGTCACAATCGATTGCTGACAGATACAGTGAGTGCGTGTATCTGACGAGAGGCTGATGGGGCGATAACATACTGCCCAGAATGCGTACAACGCTCCTCGTGCCAATTTGAGTTGAACTGACTACTTGACGCTTATGATTTCGCGGGTTTCAAAACTGACTGCTGTTTAAATTAAAAGTGATTATTATAAATTGGGAAATAATACGTCAGAAGTTTTAATTACATTATCATATCAAGTGACAATATATTTAAGGTTGCGAATGAGACTTCATTATACATTTTTCAAGCACGTTTACTATTGTTAGTTGTTAAACGCGATTAGTTCTCTTGGTATGATAAAACATTGGTAAGTTTTGGT
Source organism: Papilio elwesi (assembly GCA_029849275.1). Taxonomy (NCBI): domain Eukaryota; kingdom Metazoa; phylum Arthropoda; class Insecta; order Lepidoptera; family Papilionidae; genus Papilio; species Papilio elwesi. Next base: position 4,283,623 of record CM056713.1, read on the forward strand.
ATTGGCGGCGTTTAATGGGAAGTTTTACTGAATGTGTCATTAAATTAAATTCGAAACACATAATCATGTAAATATTTTATATTGCTTTGGTTATTATTTTGAGAAACATTCTTCAAAATTATTTTAAAATGTCATTAAATCAATTAAACTGACACAATCATAAATACACGTATTACAGCTAAAAAGATTCTGTATGTATTTTTGAACAAAAACACCATAAATATAACTACATAAGTACTTTTGTAATAATATGTAAAAATACCTTATTTAGAAACGGTAATATCGTATCATATAATGGAAACAAAACAGGTTATTTAATCATTCTTTTTGTATCTAATAATCAAGTAAAATTTTGACAAACCATTCAGGAACCGGCGTAAATCCAATAAAATATCGATTATGGTAACACTATATAATTACCATGTATGTACAATACTCATGAACAATAACATGAGATTTAAGTTTAAAAACATAAGCGGGGAGATTGTGCAGTGTGCAAAAAAGGTTACGTCGTGAAATAATGTAATAAGAACACGGTGCTTACACTGCCGAAAACTTTCATATGAAACATTTTGTTATCACTCTCTCTCTCTCTTTCTCTGAAAATACTGAGATGACACTATGTTTCAAGGTGCTCTCTCACTGGTAGCATTCGCCTGTAATGTATTTTTTTTATTTCCAGCGTTATTACAAGTTGTACCAAAATATTTCAGATTGTATCATTACAGATTGCGCACTAATGCTCGCTCCTCCCTCACTGAAGTAATGATCGATTCTGTAACGTAACTATTTCTTATATTAACGCGAATAGTTTTATTGCGTTTAATTTAAGTTTTGGTTCCTGACGTTTCTAGTAATTACCTAAACGCGATAAATACCTTTAAATTAGTTTTATTCCAACGATTCTATAACGTTACATAATATACAAATGCTCCCGGTGAAGCAGCAACAATGTTTTCGCGGCTACCAACATTGTATAACTTCATCGTTCGCTTTCCTGACTAACTATCCTGTTATTGTACATGAGTTATAACAATGATATCGCATTTAATGGCGTCAAGTAAAAATATATTTTTATATAAAAATCTTTTAATCCAACATTTGGTTAAAATTCCTCATGTCACACCGAAAAGTTTTCTAATTTAATATATACATAACTAATAATTCTATATAAATAATAATGAACTGAATTTTAAACTATTCGGTGTGATAGATGTGATTTTGGTTCTTTTTTCTTGTGTATTTGTATAATTTAATATTTATAATTACAAATAATAGTGTAAAATTACCTCCAATAAGAAACAACTTGAAATGTTTCTTTTTTAAGTAATTTGTTTTTTTTTTTGATAAACCTCCATCGAATAGTAATTGGGCGTAGTGTGAGGAATGAAAAGTTTGCGAGGCTGGGTCATTACGCTTTCGTAAAAATATGTTTCAAAATATAAAAATTAAGTGATATCAGAAATGTGTCTCTGTTTTCCTATATTACAATCCTTTTTGATTAACTAGAAAATTACTAATAGTTTTGTTGACAATACGTTTCACTGAATCTTAGAATAGAATTCGAATTTAGAAGTGGCAGAGCCAGTAACAACTACATCTGTTGCTTGGTCCAACTCACACCTCACAGAAGTAGAAGTATTTTACGTCTCGTCTGGTGAGTGAACCGGTGACCTAATTTCTTCTCTTCCCTTTCTGATAAGGAAATGATGGGAAGGGGATGAGGATTTGAGGGAAGTGATTGGAGAGGAAAAGGAAGTACCTTTTTTTGTTTAAGCCAGATCATTTGTTCATTGTTTAGTCACTTCTTCCGTAACAAATTTTAAAATTAATTTTATAATTATTATCTTAAAATCCACCTGCGTGGGATGGGTCAAGCCCCCCACTCCTTGACACGTAAATTTTGGATCGCTAACAGGAACCACTGGTCACTTATATAAAAATCCCACAAATTAAAGTAATACCCACAATCTCGTCGGAAGTCTTAAACTCGGGGGATTTACGAAACCCACCGGTGCACAAGGTAAAATAAGCTTTACCTTGTGCACCGGTGGGTTTCGTACGAATGATCATTAAATTCATAAACCAATGTTTCATCAGAAACGTCAAGCAATTATTTTTACCATAAAACAATTACAAAAGAAACTATTAAAAGTCTCTTTTGAGTATTAATGTAATGCAGTGATTAAAATGACGTTTTACAAAAGCACAGCCTTTCTGTTTTTACTTTGCATTTGTTACTATGTAAGTAACTGTCCAGGCATTCATCTTTTAGAACACTTCTGTTGGGGAATAGCTTTATAACAGAAAACTCATGCATACTTCAGTTTCGCAATATTAAGGACATAGCTTTTAGGGGATTTTTTATACCGGTGCTGGTTAGAATATTAGTGCAAGTTATGTGTGCACTCTTTCTCTTCCCTTCTATTTTTACTCCTTTAATTGTTTACAAGATCCTCGTGTCGTGTCAGGTGTCCAACAACTCTAATAATTAACTATTCAGCTTATATATGTAATAGATGGCGCTTTAATTATGTTTTAAATAAGTTTATAACTTTATCCTCATGGTCCTGGTACATCAGGATAAGTTTTCGAATCTATTCTACATTTTAAAGTCATTATACGGTATATTATAGATATACATACAAGTCAATCAAAATTTTCCAATAGATCCTTGGCTAGTTTCCATCCGTCGTCGTAGAATTTAAACATCGCATTCTTGTTTGGATTCTGGATTGCGACTTCTTAGAGTCAAAAACATTTCCTATTATAATCGTATGCAAGTTCAAAATCAACTAAAATATTTTCTACTGTTGATTTTATTAAATTTGGTTTGTTCCCTAGGTCGATGTTACATCAGCTCAATTCCCGAATCACATGGATTTCCAAAAAGTCAATAAAATTGTTCTAAACAATCAGGAATATACTGTCCTAAAACCGACCGTGCATTTAGTGACAGATTATTTTAAAGAATTCATACAGAAAAGGCATAATACAAATTTCCCAACGAAAAGAATATTCTTGGACGAAAATGGCTTCAGACATTTCTGGAAAGGCATGGAATTACATAATACTAAAAGTTTCCGAAAGGCCGATAACAGCTCTACTACCATTGTTTTAAATAATGAAACCAATGTTGAAATAGATATGACCAAAGCCAATAGTACTGAAGCAACTGATAACGAAAACAGGAATGTCGTCACAACAGATGCCGTTGTTAAAAAGACCCCAAGAAGAAGGAAAAGAAGACCAACAAATAATATTAATACGCCAGCACTTAGACAAGGTCGAGCAGGAGATAATGTAATGACGACTTCTTTCTTTTGTCCATTCTTTGGCGTAATTACAATGACATTAAATACTGATGAACTTTAAAATATTATTTGTAATTATTATAAGACATTTGTGAGAAAATAACCAAGGACAATGTATTCAATGTAGAACATTCCAGACTGTCACGCCTTACACCCAAATACGTAAGCAAAGACATACGTCACACATACTTGCATTTTAATTAAATTAAAAACAAGAAAACCCTTTGCTATGTCCACGGATTTTGAAGTGGAGGTAGTTAGACCTAAGGATAGTTTTTGCAAGGTACAAACTATAAATCACACAACTGCGCTGCCATTCATTTTGCTTCATACAATTTATTTTGTATGAAGCAGATTTCCTTCTTTTCTCGTTTTCCATTATCATTTTTTACACATACAAATAACCCACGAGTTCTTCACAATTTCTACTACAACAACCTGTACTAAACCAAATTTCTCATAACTAAATTTCTATTTAATTGTTTTTCTTAACCGCTTATGGAATATCAATTAGTAAACGAATACCAGTACCGTAACAAGGTTTATTTAATTACAACACGGGTTTCTCATTTAAATCCTTGAATCTCCTATTAAACCTTCTTGTCATGTACGGGTCATCGTCGTAATCCAATTTGTAACTATTGAATGTATTTAGGAATGTGTTCACCGCGGTCGCGATCGCGCGTCTGTAACTGGCCACTGGTAGTCTTTGCTTCAGCATCACTACAGGCTCGAACGGTATCACCATTCCCGCCGCTGTTGTTATCAATGGTATGATTGGGGCTGGGAAGTAATATGATATCAGTTCCATAGCTCCATTGACGATGCAAGTACCTATATTCCTTAAGACTGATCTGATTTTTGGAGCGAATATAAGACGCTTCAGTTGTATTCTCATAATCTTGTATAGATTGATTATAACATGGAATATTGGCTTAATGTCATTTGTTGTTGGAACTTCTGTTGTACTGCTGGAAGGTTCTTCATTGGGCGGTACAGTTAGTGTATCGCGTTCATTTCTACGAGTTTCGAATTGATCATTGATTTCAGGTTGCTGTGACTAAAAAAAAACTTGTGTAATAATAATCGATTGATATTGCGCATTCCCTTGACGTCCTCTCTTTATCTTCCACCCCTTACTTTTACATAAGTAGAGAAAAGGACAGAAGAAAGATGTATGCCTTATTTCCCTTCCCTTGCCCTTAAGCCCTTATGACAACATGAATACATGTGAAATGTGCAAATTCACAGTCGCTTGCCATTTTCTGTCAAGAAAAAATATGCCAAGTCCCAGCGGCGACTTGACCTTCGTAATTTGTATTAATAATGGATGTAAAACTATTACGAAGGAACAGGCGAGGCGGAATTTGGACGTATTTGCGTTTGACAAGCGTTTGACAGTCCACAGGCATCGGGCTTCATAATGAGACATAGACGGTTGCTGTTCAAAACACTAAAGAATACACACACTTAAGCGAAGTTTAGGTTCAATTTTATAATCATTTGCTACCTGATATAATTCAAAGCCCTCGTGATCCAAACTTCATACGGCGATATCGTTTTTATCTGGATTTTGTAAAATAATGAAGGTCAGATCGTCAACAGGCTTTTGCCCCTCTATAAAACTATGCCGGGCAATTAAGTTAACATATAAAAACAAGTTCACCCACTTACATCAGCCAAAGAGTTGCATATGAAAGTTAATATAAATACTACGCATAATATTTTCATATTACCCAACATTCAACTACGTATATGTTGAGAAAAAAGCCATTTGTGCGCTCGCTATAGGACCGTAAAATAATTCATATCTTCGCATATATATTTCACCACACTCGGTCATTTGTATACGACACAGTTTATTACCGGCATAACATTTTTCTCTCATATATTCGTTTTGAATTCATATTATGTTTTATATCAACATATAATATAACCACATAATATAACAATCAAACCTTTTTGTAAGATACTAGGGAGAAGCGGACCGCCTGCTAAAAGCCAGTCGCTTGTTAAAAAAATGAAAAACTGGAAAATCGAAATGATTGAAACTATGGAATTAAAAATTAAATATTTGTTAATCACGATTAATAAACAATAAAGACATTGAAAGTTTTCATCTTAAGTTTTGATGAACAAGGGTTGAAATGAAAAGGGAAGAAATACGACTGTTGCAGTTATTGACGTCAGAATCATATTTTAGCTAATTCTTGCAAATTAATTATTGTTCTTTTATTTAATGCGGAGAAACCGCTGGAAACAGAATTCTATAATGGCGAATTTTTCTCAATTTCGTTTATTCAATAAATTAACACCTCACTCATAAAGGCGTTACGCAGAATACTGTTACTTCACGCCTGTGTTCTGTGAGTTCGTAGTATTTCACCGGTCGAGGAAGCCCATACTTGCAACAGATGCTGTTGCGGGCCCTACCACTGGTAAAGTACACATTATAAAACAAAGTTTTGTCGCGGCGTCTGTCTGTCGTATTTTCATAAGCTATATAATTAATTAAGATTTTATGAAAATTGTCTGAAATATGACATTTAACGGAGAGGACGTAATTAGGCACGATATTCCGATGGGAAAAAAATTGTCTTATTTCTATTACCCTACAAAGGGCGGTTCGCTAGCTTAAGGTAAAATATAATATATATAAGAAGAAATTAATGTTATATCGGTGCAGTAATAATACAGTTTGCACCAGGAGAACATGTTTCGATGTTAAAAATCATAAAACAAGCGCTTGCCCAGTTTGAAATAAATCGATTTTCCTGCAATCTTTAATCGATTCTATGCATACCGAATGTTGTGGAAATTTAGTGATGCAATTATCTAGAATTCGCTTTAAGAGTTTTTAATTAATTCCTTGCATTTGTCAGTCAGTCAGTACAAGGTTTTAATTAAAATGAAATTATACGCTTGCATAATATTTTTCGTTGTGGTTGTAAATGTTATGGCTCAGGTAAGATTTCTTGTGCTTATATCTAATTTTATTGTGTGCTTATGTTGGTTTTCACGTCGAGTGAGTTTTTTTAGAAAAGTTAACACTATGAGTTATTCCATTTTGATGGATTGGGTGATATCACGTAGGTAATTTTATTTAAAAATCTGTATGTAGTAATTTTATATAAACAATAATGATAAGTGAAAATAAGAAGCACCCCTACGCACTAAATTAATTTAGTGACAACAAATCACTCGGATTTGATTTCAGTAAATTAATTTGGTGTACAACTTTGTCCTCTTGTTCACCCAGGTCAATGATACAGGTGATTTAAATTTCAGGTTTAATCAAAGTGGAATAAATCGTGCTATGTTTTCTACTCCTACTACAGATTTTGAGCTTTTATCCTTTACATCTATGGCTTGAATTTTGCAAGTTACCTTTTTCATCAAGACAACATAACGGATATTATCTATAGACGGATGGAGAAAGGTTATATGAATAAGAAGGGAATGACGACAGAAAGGAGTGAAGGATGATAGATCGATGTAGTTATCAGAAGTGTTGTGCCGAAAGCAGAGACATGATGAATCATGGCCAACATAACAAACCAGCTTTCAATTATTCCCCATTGTAACTTAAACTGGACCATAAGGCTTACAATGTTGGGGCGATAATTATACATAGTATAGAGTAATATATATATATATATACATTATTTCTGGGGCCTATTTTGCAGGTGCCGTACGACTACATCCCTCTGGGTCGTCACTCGCGGCGTGACGTCATCCGCCCCCACCCCTCAGACATCAACTTGAACTACGAGCGCCTGTACCCCGCGCGCCGCAAGTGGCTTGACTGATATTGTGTATAATACTCGTATAGTAATGGTTGTTACCTTTATTTAATGAAGTAATTATAAACAATTATACCGTAACGATTTTTAATTTTTTATATTAAATAAAAATGTATCGCGGAGTTGTAGACACAATAGGAAAGGTGGTCAATAATCATTTAAAGTTTTTTTTTCAATAGAAGATGGAGGCAAACGAGCAAGTGTTTACATGATGTTAAGTTAGCAGTCACTTCGGTCACCACATCCGCAACAAGCAAATGAGTTGCAGATGTGTTGTCTTCTATCTTTAATGGACAGAAAAAGGATATTTTCCCCCTCCCATCTTTTTCTTATTAGAAAATCCATTACCGCATTTCTTAATAGAAAAGGAGCGGTGGGGTAGAGGACTTGAATTAGGTTTCCGGCACATCACATCATCAGGCAAACCGCACAATACTTCTATTTCTCGCCAGTCTTCGGTGAGGTCGTGGTATTCACCAGTGAAGCCAGCCCATTCGTACAACAGATATTGATGCAGTGGGCTCTACCACTTCTAATTATTTTAACTGTAGCTTCTAAAAGCTATTTCTTAATATTTTCTTTTTTTAATGATTAAAGTAGTGTTAAGTGACAATATAATCGAAAGATATCACGCAATAGTTTTCCGATTCACTTTTTAGGGTTCCGTACACAAAGGGTAAAACGGGACCCTATTACTAAGCCTCCGCTGTCCGTCTGTCTGTCGGTCTGTAACCAGGCTGTATCTCCTGAACCGTGATAGTTAGACAGTTGAAATTGTCTCAGATGATGTATTTCTGTTGCCGCTATAACAACAAACATTAAAAAACAATAAAATAAATAGTTAAGGAGCTCCCATACAACAAACGTCATTTTTATAGATAATGGTAAGGAACCCTTCGTGCTCGAGTCCGACTCGCATTTGTTTCTTAACTTTCAGCCACATCATAATCGGATGGAAAAGTAATTTCCGAATAATTTAAGCGATGACGTAAGGGAGTTAACAGAGGAAAGAAAAGTTCGACAATATTCTGACAACAGCACGCTTCAATAATTTAATAAATTACCTAAAAAAATGACAAAGCCTTTATCTCCAAAGAGATTCCACGAGCAAGATAATAACCGTCTCCTTTGATCGCGACTGCAAACATATAGTGGGATATAACGCTGAGATATCTTTAATCATACGTTGTTTCGAGCGATGGTATACAGGATGGTTTTTTTTGAATACGTTGAATGCTTAGGGGAAGTTGCTGGCAGCGCGCAGGCTGGCCACCAGTTCGTCGACGTTGACATTAGCGGGCGCCGGCGCGGCCAGCTCAGCGTATTTGCTCGTGAAGTCAACCCCCATTTGGTCTACCTGCTCACCCTGTATAAAACAAATATTTCACAATAAAATTGAAAAATAAAAATAAATAATGTTATTTATTTATTTTTGACTTTTTATAGATAAATGTTGCAAATGAGAAAACGGGGAATCGTATAAGTGACCGTTACCCAGAGGCATTCGCCACAAGCAAATGAGTTGCAGATGCTTTTCCTGCCTAAGTCAAGTGTGTAAACAATTACACACACATAGAATGTTACAAACTCAAAAGGTATGCTGGCTAGTCCTGAATTACTATTATTTACCAGATAGTTTGCGGATAAAAAGGACTAGATTAAAAATAAATAATTAATTGTTTTAAAAACTAAAAAACAAGTATCCATTGTTATTTAAAATACGCCTAGACGGCTTTATTCATAATCATATAAAATCGCAAGTCCTGATGATCCTGGTAGGAATAATAGGACAAACTATTTATATTATTGCATTGGCATGGACCCTTTATAAATGTGCAACGTTCCAAATTTATTCCACGTCTTGTAGGGGTTCAAAATCACGTTCAAAGATTCCGTTACATACAAACAAACATACATAGACACCAAGCTAATAAAAGCATGTTAAAAAGAATATTTACCAATATAGGGTAGAGTACAGCGACAATCAAGCAAAGTAACAAAAACCAATTCATAGCTGATACGTAGTCCTGTGTGACGCAGCTTGGAACCGCCTGAGGTATTTATACCACCGCCCGGTTGACAGCCGTGGACGGTTTTTAATCTAATTCACATAAATCACATGTAACGCCGAACGCCTGTTTACTAAAGTAATCAATTTAATACGCTTCATTAGTGCAATTCTATTTTTATTCATAAACGTGTTTACTAAACGCAAAAATGAATTCGTACTGTATTTATTGTAATGTTCAAACTTACTTAGAAAATTTTCATTACAAAGGTAAAGTAAATGATATAAATAATAAAGTGTCTTCATACTTTTTAAGACTTATACGTGACATGATGTAAGACTGTTGCAGTAAATTGGAAATCAAATTTTTCAATTATTGTAGTGCAGAACCCAATATACGAAGACTCGAACATATCTCTGGTTTATGAATAACTTAATGCTGACTACACAGCTTACATGTTTACATGTTCCTATGCGTTGTGACATTAACTTAAATCTTGTAGTCTGTATAAGCACGCAGTGACGTCACCTTAATCATGTCTCATGGTATTGTTGACAGTAGTATTTATATTATTAACGGGTATAGTCACGTTATAAATCAAGTTAAAATGATTAAAATGTATACTTTCAACACTAATATGCAACGCCCACGCTTCGTTTGTAACGGCTGTGTTGACATTGATAACCGTTACAAAAATTTATGTTATAAATAATATAATTCGTTTTTCGTTCGAAGAATGTTGAGGTATGGTGCTGGAATCAGTTCCAAAAATAATATAGAGAGATAAGCCCTGATATACTACGTGTTGAGATTTTTCAATAGTCAACAACAAGAACATTGCTTGACATAAGTCATCACTACGAACCGCCCCGAAGATTTCCTTGCCGTTCTTATGTAGTTGGCTCCTAGCTTCATACCCTTCATCACGCCCCTAACTCAAAGAGGTATGCAGAGATTATGGATGACCATCAGGATTCCATTTTATTTTAGTCGTTATTCAATGAAATGTCTTTACATTTGCGTCCCTACTATACAAAGGTAGGTACCATTCCAATTTGCCACCTTTTTGCCTGACAATTTACAACGGAAGAAACAATTGTGACCTCCTGTAGCCTAAAGGGCTTGGCCGATCTCGAAGAGTAGGTATCGTTACAGGAGTGTCATGGGGCATAAGACGTCAGCATATTATTACTTTTAGACTAGACTGGGAAATAAATTGGATAAAAGTTAAATCATAAAACAGACAATTAGTAATGGATGAACGTGACGATTGATTAAATATTAAATTTCAACGCGATTTCAATAATATTATTAAAATATGCGGTCACGGGTAATATGATTCGTAACGGATTTCAGCGGAGCAACACGTCATAAAGTTTATATACTGATATTAAATATAAAGTACACTATACATTAATACTTTAGCATTAATGAAAATTGACACTGAAAAACAGATGTCTGGGCTCAAGGCGCTCGGACGTTTAACACGTGACAACGTTTCCTAAAACAATTAGCATTATCTATCGGCGCAACTATCTCTCTCTCTCTCTCTCTTACACGCTATGAACGATCGGCAAATTTCGGCTCCAGCGTAACGGGACATTTTGCGTGAATGCCACCAATTATCAATTTATGAGAAGTTGTCACGTCAAATAGCGTAAAATTAAAAATATCAGTTAGATAGCCCTAATACTATCAGAATACTTAGAACGCTGTAATTTCGACCTCAAGACACATAATCTTAATAATATAAAATAGGTTTTTTTTAAATATTCTTTTAGAATCCGATCGCGTCACTGATTTCCCGCACTTTTTCGGTATCAACATTTTTTATCCAGACTTTAGTTGGGCATACGGATAGAAGATGTAGGGTTAGTAGGTTGTTGTTTTTTGGTTTTTATTTATTTTAGTTTAGTTTAGCCTTGATTTGTAGATGGGTTTGCACGTTTGTCTGTATCCCTATATTTAGGATTTAGCCCGATTAACGTATATTTCAATAGGTTATTTGTTCATAGTATCCTAACTAATATCATAAATGCGAAGGTGACTCAAACTCCTTAACGACTCAACGGATCGTCGTTTACTCTTAAGCACACATTTTTAAGGGTACACAGAAGATGACATGGTCTTTGTCATCGTTTTCATTCTATCTAATATGTATTATTTAAATAACCGATAACAATGATGATTGCTGCCATTGAATTTTCCTGCGTACTACACAAGTAAAAAAACGCCTTCGTCACGCAGTTCTGGCGTCACGTGTGAAAATCCATTTGCAATGGTTTGATTAACGTCCTTATCAATAGGGCATCATGGAGTGTAACGTATACGAAAATGAATGGACGTCATAATAATTTAAAAAAGTTTGATATGAAAGCAACCAATTACGTGACCAAATCTATACAGATAAATAAAATTGAAGTGTCTGAATGTAACATCAACTAAAAATGTCCATGCTCAGTGAACATGATGTATATAGGATACCTAAACATCATAATACAATTTTTAAAATTTTCAATGGTGATGATGTTGATAATGGTGATGTTGGTGGTGGTGTAATGGTAGTGGCGATGGTGGTGGAATTGATGGTTGTTGTGGTGATGGTGGCGACGATTGTGGTGATGGTGATTGTAATGTTGATAATGGTGATTATGGTGGTGATGGCGATGGGATTGGTGGTGAAGACTTTGGTGATGGTGGTTGTGGTGATGGTGATGGTGGTGAAGACTTTGGTGATGGTGGTTGTGGTGGTGGTACTGGTGGTGATGGTCATGGTTGTGGTGGTGTTGGTGATTGTTATTGTGGTGTTATCGAGGTAGTACTATTCCCACGCGGATCAAGGCGCGGGAAGTGGTAGTAGTCAATTTATAGTTAATAGTTATACATAAGTATAAGTAGCAACATGTTTACTTCATACGTACCCATGATGTAGTTTCATGGATAACTTAGAACGTCTTAGATCTCATTGGAATGAAAGAAGGGGAACGGACCTTCTTTTAATAGCTTTTGCTCAGAATCAAACTCGGCTAGCAAGTGTACGACTATTTTATTATCACAATAAATAAAAAAGAAGACTACCCGTCCATAATAACATGAGACCTATATTACGTTACAGGGGTTCTTAGTCTACAAAAAAAATACGCGTTATAGTATAAGAAGGCTAAGGGATATAGCTTAATTTCTCGCTGAGTTTCAAGACGTCGCATGCCTCCCAAATCTCATGTTATTGTGAACGTATTGTAGTCCCTTATAAGTTACGTGGTATACAATTCAAGTAAATAAGCGGATATCTCGATCAAGGCAGACAGGGCCAGTACAACGCAGGCTACTATGCGGCTGTAGTATTTGATAGTCAGTGAGGTATATGGAGTAGTCAGGACGCTACTCAAACTTGTATCAATCTGTCTCATAGGCATGATTGCCTTCCATGGCTCGTCCTGGAATGGAAAAGACATACAAAAATTCTATGATTACAAACGTGCAAAGGTCTATTTTATGTTTTTAATTTATTCACTTCAGATATAACATCCTCATTTGTTAATAAAAATACCATAGCTAGGTTAGTAGATTTTTATATACAATTTGATTACTTTATTATTACATTTATAATAACAATTTAATTTACACACATGGACGTCGACCCAGCGTCGGCGGGTGCGTGGGTTATCCACTCACTCGCTATTATTTCAGAAGAGAGTTGCTAGTTAACTGTTTTTATAACTAGGTGGCGTTTTTATCAATCTTAAAAGAAACAAATGGAGAATGTAAAAAGAAAATGACACAGGGTATCTTTTAACCCGTAAAAAACCTTCCCGAGGCATAGGAGAATTCAACCGAATACAGATTGTCATGGTAACACGACAATAACTTTTTTATCATATGCTTATAATTCCAGGTTATTGTTCAGTTTTACATATACTTATGATTCTGTTAAATTCGAAATCAAGATCTAAAATTTTGAGCCAGAAGACAAGAAGGAAATGCGTGCGAAGCCGCGGGTAACAGGTAGTTGTTAGATAAGTTAGATGAAACGTTCAGGTCTCAGAAGATACATTATGAGTTGAGGGTAAAAACCTTCGAGACAAAAGCCGGATTAAGTTGTTGTGGCATGAAGTCCGACTGCAGGTCTGCGTCGTTTTCTAATTTCTGGAAAAAAAACGAAAGAGCAAACTATAACCTAATATTAAAAAGCCAACCCAGAAAGAAGTTGCAGGGATGTTGCCGGCCTCGCAGGAGAGAAAAGAGGAGATTATAGGGAGTAGTTGCATTAAGGAGAGTTCTTCAAGGAGAAGGGGTGAATTAAGAAAGAGAAGAATCGGGCAATGCATTATGCTCTTTTACTGGGTTTTGTTAAAGTGTTCAGACGCGCAAGCGGTTAAATATTGGTGCGATTACGTGACTGCTACCTATAGACATCTGCAACAAACTAATGAGTTGCAGATGCGTTGCCCACCTTTAATGGACTTTCGAAGGGATAAACAGGAAAAAGGATATTTCATTTTCCTACCAATCGAATCCTCTCCCCCTTCATATACTTAGAAAATGAAAGGAGGGGAAAAAGTACCATGTTTAGGCCTCCCGCACCTCACACACCTCAAACGACACGCAGAATACTTCTACTTCACGACTGTCTTCTGTGAGTTGTGGTATTTCACCGGTCTAGCCTGCCCATTTGTGCAACAGATGTTATTGTTACGGGCTGTACTATCGGGGCCGTCAGGGGTATTCCACCTATAAAGCCACAATCGTTTGAACGTTTCGTTTGCCTTGAAGTATGGTTTTTGTTTGCAAAACCCATTACGTTTCATTTAAAAAAATGTGTTTGTACAAAAAAAACAGTAAGTGTTGTAACAATAGAGTATTCAGAAATATTCGCATACAGCTCGCTGCTACCTTATTGTTAATTTTACTGTAACTGAAACACCGCTAAAGGGCCTAACCATACCTTCCACCGATATCTGTATATTTGATAAAAACTAGTGAGATTTGTATGGAGATAGTGTCTCCTCGCCCGTGCGACGTCGGGGCGGATCGCTAGTAACTGTACAAACTACCTTTCATGGCGAGCGTCTCGGTGTCGCTTCGATTCTCTGTATTAAGAAGTTATCGATCAGTTATAACTCATAACTATCATACTAGTTTGCAGACTTGTTCTCAAGGTTTACCAAACTGTCAAAATATTCTAACATGCGATAATGTATTGCCCTTAGGTATTGAGATAAATAAAGTTAGTGTGGGCGCTTTGTATGAAAAACAAAAACCTTTCCTTACAAAAGCGCGGAAACATTCTGAAGGAGACAAACCTAAGTACCTGGTACTACAGATACGATCTGATATAAGATAGGCCATTAGATACCGACCCCTAATTGCCGCGAGGCTTAGATTTCATTTGTCAAAGGCGAGATTACACCACGATCGGGGAACGGCGGGGGGCGGGGGCGATCTGAGGGTGGGGGTCGTTAAAAGCATTCAGATTTCAAAGGAAATTTGTACCAGCGGAGCTCGTAGTGTACACCACCTTATTTTCCTACGTATTTTTCATAAAAATGATAATATAGAGAATTAGTGATCAAAAACAAAAGCAATTAAAGGTCATTTCTTGTAGTGAAATCCAGCTTGTTCACATGATGCCCATTGGTAGCATTCTAACCATTAAGAAACGTGGCCCTTCCTCTCTCCTTGTCCACTCAGGTTTGCGGTATCTCCCTTTTCAGACGAGACCAATGCCTATGTCCGTATTCTGTGATGTCGTAGTACTGTGTGTAGTCTTTCTCCCACATACATCCTTTTTTACTTATGTAAATACTACAAGTATTAATGGTACTGCAATACTTACTGTCTGATGTCCGTACGTGAAAGTAATCAAAAGTATTGCCAAAAGTTTAAGCATGCTTGCTTCTTCTGGACACGCTTTAAAACACTTGTATCTCAATTGTTTTACATGTGTTTCATAACTCATATAAACATTGCGATTTACAAAGAAATATTAAATTTTAAATGAATCCCTTTGAATTTGTTTTGTTATCGATAAATTTATTATTATATGAAATGTGGCTTGTTGGTGGTGAAATATCAAAACATGCAGTAGTTTTAAAAAAATGAATGCATGCATTTTGTTATTGGCATTCTGTTGCGTCGTTTTCGGGCAAGATAATGATCGTGTGAGTTTACGTTTCCTGTAAAATAAATGTAAATCATAAAATAAATAAAAATTCTGGATTTGAAAACATTTCTAAACCATCAACTTTCATTTTTTTTATTTGATGATGATTAAAGACTGAACCCTTAGTCTTTACCAAATAAAAAACCGTGATAAACACCATAGTAAAGCGTACCTGCAGCATTACATTTAACCCATCTTGAGTAATGAATTGTAACTGTAATGTAATTAATCCCTACTAATATGATAAGTGTGTGTGTGTTTCTGTTTTCTTTCTTATTGTAAAGAATACGATTGACTTGACAACATCCGTCATTGTCTCACCGCTAGACTTTCAACAGCTCTCGAGGAGACGCAAGAGGGGAGCGGAGGGGGCGGCAGGCGCCCTTGACATCGTCACGAACCACGCGCAGCCCATACACGCCGAGGTCAAAAGGGAAAATGCCGAGGCCTCCGAAAAGGTGAGTGAAAATCCAACGAAAATTTCTGAGTAATTACGTGATGAAATCCGCGTAATGGAACGATATCTTCCTTTGTTATATGAACGGCTAACTGTTTTTGGATTGGTAAAGATATTTTTTAAATGTATCGAAGAGAGAACTTATACCGCCATCTGTTAGAAACTTATGGAACTTTTAAATAATAAAAATATTTGCAATATAAAATATCGTGGTCAATAATCGTGATACAAAACTATAGTATCCTTTGAGTTGGGCTAAATTACACATTGTGACCAAATTAAATCATGATCCATTCAGAAATATATCCCGGACAAACATTGTGAAACGAGATTTTAATACATACTAGCTGGCCCAGAAACCTTCGTTCAGCCCTACAATTAAAAGATTTTCCACAATTTTGGCGGTAATGGATAACACATAAAAGATATATGCTGTCGCGGGCTTTTTTGTAGGACTATTTAAGGTATTATTTTTTAAATTTCCAACATACATTATATACGTGTAACTCTAACGGTTTTTGCAGCGCACACCAGAATCGATCGCATATGGTGGAATATTTATTTTATTTTCCTGTTCTCTTGAAACTTATCGTTATATTTTGGACAATTTATACAATATCTTTATAAAGGCTATAAGCCTATGTGTTATTCTAATGAATAAGCCATATTATTGTAAAGTTTCATAAAAAATAATTTGTTGTTTTTGGGCGAAAGACTAACAAACATACAAACTTTCGCATTAATAATATTAGTATGATTAAGATATAATATTGAATGAATATTTTTTTATGATGATGCGACTTATTTTAGGTTCAATTGTATCATGTACATTACAGCCTTGCTCTGAAAGTCGACGCAAGGACGTCCCATCTAAAATAGAGTCGGGTGTTGTTTTTCAGGTAAACAAAGCACAGTAAATGCCGTCCAATGTCCTAATGGTTCAGCTATGGTCCGTAAACTTTGACGACATAGTTCCAAACTCACTCGTTAAACTTCCCAACATGTAACAAACAATCGTTAAGTGAAGTCAAGAAAATAATTTTTAGTCTTTTATCCTGATTTGTTACCAAGAAAATTAAATTTGATTAAACTGCCTAAAGCTACAGTGCCTGCAAATGTCATTAGAGATAACATTTTGAATAATAAAGATATATGTACAGATACGATATAAGAACCTTAATAAATCATATTTTATATGTGAATACACTGTTTTGTCTGAGATATTAAGTCTCAGACATTTGGTGCTTTTGAACAACATTTTCGTTTTTCTCGGTAAATTAAGGCCTTGTTGTTTGCACCTGCACTTGTGGTGACGTCAATTTATGCTTGAAGTGAAACCTATTGTTTTTTATTTATTTAACTTTTCCAAAATGGGGTACAACTCTAAACAAATACGATATATATAAACTGCAGAGGTTTGTTAAAAAAATAAATTAAATAAAAATCGTCGTATCGTTCGATCGATGATGAATACAAAATACTTTGACCTTCCCTTGACCTCAAGTAGCTATACTTATGCTACTACGTTTGGAAACCTTCCTTTTTTCTTTTCTGTATTTACTTCTCTATCTCTCCAACTTAACACTTCAGCGGTCACTTAACCAGGTGAACTTGCGCCTTTATCTAATTGTACCAAAAGAATACGAGTCTTACCTTTGTTACAGGTAACACCACCAAAAGAGTTGGTCTTCGAGCCGAAGTCCTTAAGGAAGTCCTCTCCGCTCATAACTAAACTGGATCTAGTTCGCGGCATCAGCAGAATCATTACACTGTCAGTGCTCGCAATCTCTGCAGTTTTAGAATTCTACCCAGTCTTGCGGCAAGCGTACGACACTGTCATTGAAATGACGTATAATATATGATTTTTTGAAATGTATTATTTATTTTTCACTTTGCCTTTTTAAAGATAAGAGTAAGAATTAAAGGGGTTACTGATGTTATGTAACTAGGTTCGTTGCTGGCCTTTAAAAAAGTAGTACCAATTTATTTAAACAAAAATAAGTCTGCCGAAACATCAAGTGTTCGATACAGTTATTTGGAATACTCGGCATATTTAAAAGGTTTACAAAATCAGCAACTAAGCAGTTTGTGCCAGTCACTTCTTAATATGAAAGGAAAGAGTCAGCAACTAAATATAATATTTATTTTGAAACGGAATTACTTAAAGTACATAATACATCAATAGATATTGAACAACGTACTAGTATTGACATTTGACCTAATGTAACACGAGGAAATGTATTCGTTTTTGCATATGCTCGCGGGGGAAAGTGCTGAAACAGTTGGGTTTGTATTAACAAAACGTTACAATATTCCTCTTGTAACGACAATGACAGGCCTACGGAAACACGCTCACATACAACCCGGGCCTTGTCTACAAGTGCTCTGATGAGTCCAGTGTTCCTTGGGGAAGACAAACCTGTCTTGATCTAAACAAAATGGCGCAACGACTCTTATAATAATAAGATCTGCAACGATATATCGAACGTACAAATAAATTTTGCAATCTTCTTGACCTTCTTAGTTACAAGAGCGTGTTTTTATACGTAAAAATTTCCTGATAGTATTGATATACTCGCATTAATCATAACTAATTAATTTTAAATGGAACCAAAATTTTTGTAAACAAAAATAATTCTTGCTTTATTATTTTAGCTTTATTCTGGTTCTTTGTTCTGAAGAATCATGGTTACCGGTATTAGTAGAGTAAAGTGTTATTAAAATGCTGGCAAAAGAATTGTTTTTGGCCTTTCTTACATATGTGACAATTTGTCATGGTACTATAGAAAAAAATGTAAGTATTTAAAATCTTAATTATTTTTTTAGCGCCATTAGTGCCATGATCTATACGTATAAAGATATATTTTAAATTTAGTTCCCACATTTTTTTATCTGGATTTACAAAAAATCAATAAATAAAGTCCTTGAGATTATAAGACATACACTTCCGTGTACAATTAAATAAGAACACAAACGAGGTGGTTCTAGAACAGAATATTCCCGTTTTTGTTGTTGTAAAACTTATTTTTTTTTCCTCTCAGATTAACCCAAGGATTAAGAGATTACATGAAATTGCTAAACAAACAGATTCAGATATTAAGCGGGCGCAAAACAATAACAACAATGAATCAAAATCTACAAATGATAAAGGGGATTCAATAAATTTACGTCTTGACGGTGTTACACGACAGATATCACAAAATATTCCTAAATTGTCCAATGTTAAAAATATATTACCTTCTTCCATTCCATTACCAGTACAACTAATATTACTGGATAATAATGATCAAAAACAACGTAGTGCTGATTTAAAATCGAAAGCAAATGATAACTTACAAGGTCTAGATACGGAAGCTAGTGAGGTATCGAATGAGAGTAACAACACTGTTTCTACTATTGTACCTACACCAAAACGTAGACCGTCTAAGAAAAAAATTAGTAAAATATAGATGACGACACCAACGAAGACCAAAATGGGAACAATAAGTCACGTAGCCTTGTTCTTGACAATAAATTACATAACAGACACATCAAGACTGAAAACATAATTTCCCCTGAAGACTATAAGAAAGAACATCTTTTTGATGAAGCTATAATCCCTTTATTAAAAATGTTAGGCAATTCCTTCAAATTAAGTGACTTAGACACTACAAATTTAGCAGATGATAAAAGACAATTAAAAACATCGGAGCAAGTTATACCAGAAGTCTATGGTCCAGGAAATAGTCTTTCGCATAATTTGGACAAAGCAAAAGATGAAGGCTTACAAAAAAACAGTGATGTGATGACCACCGACCAAGTGACAAAAATTTTAGAAGAGCAAAACAATTTATTGAAAGATATTCTATTTAAGACATTAAATTATAATAATGAAACAACTAACAATATTGATGAAAAAGAAGCAAAAAAGTTACATTTGATATTGGACATAAATAATTCAGATGCCAAAGATAATGGTAAGGATTTTAAA
Organism: Papilio elwesi; assembly: GCA_029849275.1. NCBI lineage: Eukaryota > Metazoa > Arthropoda > Insecta > Lepidoptera > Papilionidae > Papilio > Papilio elwesi. The sequence continues at coordinate 4,303,339 of CM056713.1, forward strand.
AAGTCATACTAATTCATATCGATTCTAAACTAGAATTTTAATTTGATCCTTTCAAATAGTATTATAGATTAGAACTGTATTTTAAAGCAAATGTTTAAATGTGCTCCAGAGGAGAACGAAGTAAATGCAATCGTTGTCCTAAGTTTAAGGAGACATTACATAACTAAAAAAATTGTGTATTGCTTACCTTTATACAATATTGCATCAGAAAAGGAGAAATTAGAGAAAATTATTTTAATTGCTTTATAACTATTGCATAAGCTTCTTGGTTGCGTTGGTAGGACTTTAAACACCTCATTTACCACATGAATCGCAGAGAAATCATCACTTTTTTAATAATCAATTTATCTGGTATTTTGATTCGTAACATAAATATAATTAAAATACTTCTAGTTGATTTCAGACGACCCAATGAATACAAAGACGAAACGAAATAATTACAAAAAAATACTGGATATGATTGTCTACCGCAATCAAAATTACACGCTTGACAGGACTAATGAAGATGAGTACAAGATTGAACGACTAGATGAAAATTTAACTAAAAATGATTTAAGGAGTTATTTCATAAGCCCGTATATTTATTTCAAAGATCGTAATGTCAGAACATATATTTATTCATCAAATGCATACGGAAACCAATCTACAAGGCGGTTAGATAGCTATAGTATAACCCATCCTAAATATAATACAAAGCAATATCCCATTACTGAAGTTGATTGGAAGAGATCCAATGATATGAACGCCAATCTGGAATCGAGTAACATTAGAATAATTTATATACCATCACACGACGAGGAAAAGAGAATTGACGTCCCATCAAATCATATTTACAAATTGTTTAACAATTATCTTAAATCGCCAACTCCAATAAATCAAATAGTGTTTGGTAAAGATACAAAATTAACAGCTTCAAGATGTCCTTATCATGGCTTTTATTATAATAATAATTAATTAGAGTAGTTGTTTTGTTTTTATAAAACACTCTTATGTCTTCACAGTAGATCTAAGAACGTGACAATTCAAGCAGTGTAAATTTCTGGTTATAATAAAATAATATGTACTAAGTAATACAATAATATTAATTTTGCAATGGTTTAACGAAGGCTACAATAAAATAAAATTAAAAGAATAGAAGAATAAAATTAAGAAATAGAAGGAAAAAAAATTTACGAAGGTTAAGTGCAATCTATATTCTAGGTTTCGGCTTACTTAGTTGTCTTAAAGAAAATTATTTACTAAATTAAATAAAGAATAAAATAAAACACTAGTTATATTGTACCACTCACCCCTGGCAAAATTCCCTGCATCTACCTCTCTTTGATCAAACCATAGCTTCGCGTGCAGGCATAATCTTCAAACGTTCTTCACAGGGAGAAAATAGTAGGAAAAAAGGGAGTGATCCGCGACAGGGTAACAATTTTATACTCCCTAAGAGAAAGGTGCTGGCGGAAATAAAAGATACGATAAAAACAAATATAAAACAAAACTACCGACTGCGATGTCAGTCATTATGAGTTGTGTGGCCAGCACCAAAAATAAATATCGAAATATAAATTGAACAGCTTCCATAACATCATATTTATTTGATTGCGCTTACAATATTTTATCAGTGGCGATACCTGCAAATTTTACGAAATGCTGTCAAAATTGTTTGGTAATACCCCGTATACTCATTTTATTCCTATAGGTTCCAAAAAAATCTATTAATCACGATGTACCCGCATTTTATTGATCCTCACTTGTATTCTGACATTGAAGAGGGCTACTATTGTTGTGAAGAGCCGGTCAGATCTTTGCTACTAGCGACAAAATTGATTGAAATATGGTACTTATTACAAATTTGTGCTTGTTATTTTTTTATTATATTATTCGCTATTCTTAAACATACTGTATAGTGAAATTGTATCAGTGTGAGTACTGTGAAGATGCCAGCTTTACTTAACCGATCTATACTTTTATTTACAAAAGGTCAGATGAAATAAGACACAAAGCCAAGTTACTAGGATACATATAGTATCAGGTCAATGCGAGGCTTTCATATAACATACACAGAGCCTTTGTGTTCCTGCACTTAGTATAATAATTGCAATTGGTTTCATTAATCTCATAGAAAGTACCCCTGAGCGATAAAAATGCTTCCAAAAATATCGCACGGGAATGCTTCAGTATTTAATATTCAAAATTATTTCGATTGTATTCGGTATAATTTTAAAATTTAAAATTCATACCAGTGTAGTAGTATATCAGTTATCTGGTTGCCATAGCACAAGTTCTGCTTATTTTGGGATCAGATGGCCGTGTGTGGATATGTCCTAGGATATTATTATTTTTAATTCCAAAAAAATTGTCCACGGGTGATAGAAAACATAAGCTTTATTTACCATATCAGGAACCTTGATATAATTACTTTTTATTTAGACACAGTTTATCCCAATGATTTAGCGGTCGAAAAGTGAAGACTCAAAAGCGTTCCAATTGGAATGGTTCTTTATCTTAAGTGACAAAAGCTGTCCTCTTTTTTCTTACGCTATCCTTTTTGCACCATTTGAGATGTGTGAATGTTGCTGTCACTTTCTTTGGAACACTTTTGACCGCGAGTTTTGGGTAATTGCGGGTGATTCCACGGGTTTAGCTAGTCTTCTATAATTACAAGGATTAGAATATCATAACGTGTAGTTGGATCAATACCAAATTAAATTGCTAATGTGCCGTTTTAGATGATTCAAGAACAAGGCGTTACAAGTTATAAATAGTCGTAAACAACTTCACAGAGCGAGTATACGAGGTCGTAGCACGCAAGGACCACTCCAGTTGGCGTGTTCTGTTGCACTTAGCGCTACCATCTTCCGACTTTATATTGATTTGCCCTGAATTTTATTTAACCGCTTCCCAGTTCCTTTATCACGTAAAGTATGTACGAATTGTTAAATGGTAGAACAAAAAACGTTTTGACTCTTATAATCTTATTACTTTTATATTATTTATTATATTACTTATTATATTTGGATCGAAATAATAATTAAAAAACGAAAAAACATTCAAAAATCAGAAAATGTATCATGATTTCTTCACAACAAAATAAAAATGGTGTTAAAGACACGAAATATTATTTCAAACTCGTTGTTGAAGAATCTTTGAAATACTGGCGAAGATAACTTAAAAAAAATGTTCTAACCGCACATAACGTTCATATGTAAGAAGGGGTTCACTTTATAAAGGTGTTTTATATAAGAAAATGTGTAAGGTAGTGAGGTACTTCCTTTTATAATAATTAAGGTGAAAGCTCTTGGAGCTTTGCCAAAAAAGTATTCAAAACCTACCTCACAGCCAGATGGAGTGGCTAAGTAGAGCCGAACTCTTACATTTATTTTAACTTGAACTTATAATATACTAAGAGCTGAAAATAAAAACAGCATACATGAATGTTTAAAGTGTAAAGCTCTTATTCTATCTCAAAGTACTTATTCAACATACAATACTACGTATTAAAACTAACCAGGTCTTAGAATTTGTAGATGCATCTTTTGTCATGTTTAAATATACAACATCATCTTACTTATCCGCTAATAGACTAATTCAATGTTGAATATAGGCCTCAATGTCACAAAGATCTTTTCTTTGACACACCGAGTTGATTCTGGCAACACAATCGAACACATCGATCGAACACAATTTTAAAACAAATGGATCTAGTAATCCGCCCCGGCGTTGAGCGGATAGCACCAATTATGTCGATCCGATCGCTACCAATTAGGCTCTTAACTTCACAGGATCACCTGCTCGCCCAAATTTAATTGATTATTTACATTGACTATATAGCAGCAAAGAAAAGTCACATATCGGCGCTCTAAAGTATCTAGTATTGGCAACATGGTGGAAACATCTTTTTCTAACGCTGACATTACCGTTTTATTGTATTGTAACTGGCAGCTGACAATAAGGAGCAGCCTGATTAATATTTAAAAAAAATAGATAGGCGGAAGGGTTTTGGCCGGCTATGTTAACGTCTTGATAACTCATTACCCAATTTGGCTCACTTGCGTTTAATTTTTTTTGACATTTGGCTGTCAGTGGATTTTGGCCTCGTCGAAAGGTTCAAATGTCAATATTATGATGGCATATGACATTTTGGAAATGTACGTAAAGTGTAGGCATTTATGTTATTTAATTTAATATATTTGCAACAAATTATATTTTAAAATAATAGCATGGGCCACGTCTCTTCCCCGAAAACTTTGACTATACCGAATATCGCACGCGTCCGTTGTCATAAGGCGAAAGTCTGCTGGATGATTTCCCTCCGCGTATTTACATTTACATTATTTATCGGATCGCTGGGTAGTATGTGTTAGGAATATACCTTAAATGTCAATTATATTACACCCCTCAAGGCAAATACAGAATCACAAAGCAAATAATACAAGACAGTTAGAAATCTAATTTCTTCTAGCACGCCAAGCGATCTGATCGAACATTACGTCGCGTCGGCTTCGTTCCGGAATTTGTCTTTTCTAATTACATTTCTTCCGTCACTTTTTTATCGTAGAAGGAAGCAAAAGGTCATCTGTTAAATGACATTGACCTATCTTATCAACAACATTCACTGGAGTTTTATATTCTGTATTACACTCTTACTTAACTTCTTAGTCTTTATAATTACGCATACTTTTAACTACTAGACAAATATCTGCGAACAACATGTTGCGTTTAATATCACGATACAACTCTTATCTTAGCTAAATGATAACTAGCCTAAAGCGAAATGTGATTGTTGAGTGCAAAGATGTTTTTTCAAATCCGATTGGTAGAGCATGAGAGCAGAGCGTTCAAATAAACTCTTTCGCTCAATACTAGTGGAATTGTTATTATAAATTAACTAGCTACAGTAAACAAACTATAAATTCTTCTTTCTTCTGCTTCTCAGCCTAGTGTCGCCCATTGCTGGACGTAGGCGCCTCACATTGACCGCCACAAAGATCGGTCGATCTTATAGGAGGCGTACCTACGCTGCGTCGACCCGTACGTGGCCGCCATTGCACAACCTTATGACCCCATTGGCCATCAGTTCTTCGAGCGATGCTATACAAATTACTCTCACTTAAATGTACACTAATATTGTAAAGAGGAAAGATTTGTATGTTTGTAACGAATAAACTCAAAAACTTAATGTCAGGATATGATATAACTATTGTTAACACATAACTACCACCAAAAGTGTTATGGATATAAAACTTTTAAGGATACTGCAGAAAGTTATTAGCAATCGAAGCGGTGATATTATTTTGCAAACAGTAATTTTACAGGCGCTGGACTAGCCCGCAAAGTAACGAGGTTAAAATATTGAAGCGTTGTAGAAGTACGCCTGTAATTGTAAAAGTAGTATGCGTAGCGCATACTTGAATTTGGAAACGTATTGTACATAATGGTCTATTCGTTTCCCTTGCAATTCCCCAATTCCAATAATTAGTTAATACTACAGTATGTGAGCCTTCTAGTGACACTAAGGTTCCTATTGAGATCGTAATTTAAAAATGAGTAAAAGTAGAAAATCATTTATATCAGCTTATTTCATTTAGTTCAAACTTTGGCACGTTAATATTCTAGATCGAAGTTTGTAAGCGAACTGCCGGTCATCCACCATTTTGATGAAACGTTCGAACCCCACACAAAATGGCGGACGGCGGTTGACAAGTTTGACAGTTGCTCGTTCAGTTTACGAGATTAAAACTTTATTGAAAAGCTTGTGGTCATTTGTAAACAACGCTTAGCAAAGTAAGGGTTTGACTAACTGGTATATTAGACATGAAAATATATTATTAAGGACAGTATAGCGGTCACATTATATTTAACCCGCTCTAATAGCTATCATTGGCCTGATTAGGGATGTGATAAGTGAATATGGATGTCACATAAATTTGTTAAAAATCGAAAACCTGTTCTATTATATCGACAAATCGACTAAATACTATACTTAAGACCATTTCAATTATTTTTACGTAAATATACCACCCAAGAAAGTTGTTAGTGTCATTCGGATAACTTTATTAGGAAGTAAATTGGACCCAATAATTTAACCGGTTAGCATAGTAAAGTAACTAGACAAATCTGTATGAGGTTTTAATTAACTTTCAATTGAAATGATATCTTTCTATCTTAAACAAAAAACGAAAGTAGGTTTATTTATTAGCGAATAACCAAGGCTATTTTTTTATTTGTCTATCAACTTGAATGAAGCCGGGGCAAGGTGCTAGTTGTAAATAAAATTGTTTTCGCAATTTCAGTTACATCCGTGATTTAGTATCGCGGTAAACCAACAAATAATGATTATTTGAGCGTAACATATTGTACTGAAACTACACAAACGGAAACGTTTATGTTTGTGCTATGGAATTATGTAAAAAGTACACCATAAAGAAAGATAAGTGTACGAACATCACATTTGACACTCGCGGCAAAATCGAGCTTCACGTAAACGTGGTCTACTCCAACGGGACAACTATCCGTGACAAGTTAATTTGAAATAATAAGTATAATATATAAGTATATAATGATCTTAAGTAGCCAATGCTTGTATTTAAGAGGAATTTAAAATTTCCCCGAACTCGACACAGAACACAGATGGCGAGGTGAAGCCTCTACAAGAGATTAACAGAGAACAAAGTTCGAGAAGTCCAACGGGGACTTCCCGTCGGCTATCACTTCGTTTAACATTAGGAAAATTTTGAAGTGAAAGTTGGGCTTATAAGGTCCCAGTTATTTCCCTGCATTGTCCGAATGAGATCCAGAACTCGGTTAAAAAAAATTATATTATTATTTTAGATTTTACCCATTACGGACAAACTAATATTCACTCTTTAAATAGTATAATTTAAAACACGAGTCACATATGTCCTCCCGCAACATTTTGTCAACGACTGTTTCCTTTATTGAATTTCCTTATTTCAATTTCAAACAGTTCCCCAGATGTTTCCGACTTGCAATAGATGGAACATCAAACTGGTTACTTGTTTATTATCTGCAAACCTTACAGGATATTGTTTCATCTATCAAAGTGTCATAACCGTGAAATTTCTCTAATGAATTAGACTTCGTAGTTCATTCCTGTTACTAGAAGTAAATAGTTTTAATTATTGCGTAATCTGTGACTATTCTAATAATCCGAATAAGAGGCTCCAATTAAACCCCAAGTTATCCAAGTACAATATTAATGTCTTTTACTATATTAATTAAGGAGACGAACTAGCCAGGACCCCAGGGTCATATGTTACCACCATTACCCACCTACTTTCGCTAGTGTGAAGAGAGCGTTGCCAACGTTTTCGTAGAGGCGAAAGAATCAGAAATAGAAGAGGATATGTAGAAGCATAAGCACCTCTATTTCAAACTCATCTCTTCAAGACTCCTCAGAAGACTCCAAGTAGCGGGCTTTTGTACCACAGGCACTTTTAGGGGGTTAATGGTTGAATCTTTTGACTAGCTATTGTTAATCAAACGTATATGCCGTTATTAAAAAACTTTTTCCATTTTCAGGTCAGCTATATTTTTTTCATCTAATTTTGTTGAAAATTACAGACTCGTCTTAATATTATGCATGTACCAAAAAGTGAAATAGGTCCTCAACTTAAATTGGACTACAGAAATATTAAATCACAAATGTAACCGAAGTGATCGAATCACAATATCACGTTATAAGAAATAAACTTGTTGTAAAAGTGCCATCTTTTATTCATTACATACTAATTTAATAATTTAATTTTCGAATAGGACGTTATATGAGAAGTACTATCTTTGTATGAGTTACAAATGAACCAGTCACTCAAATTACTGCTACTAACCTAGTTTTTTTGCTATGATAATTAAATCTGAGCAAACATGTCTGAAAATTAAATACAATTTCATCCCCAAACGCTTCATAATTCAGAAGCAAGAACAAAAGATATCTGTTAATAATGTATGAGGTAAATTTCGTGGCCCAGTTTAGTTTTCACGAAGGGCTGACCCCATTAATCTTTGTTACGCCCAAAATTTTGCCATCTCACTCTTTTGTATCAGAGACATTATTTGACTTGTCACAAAAGTGAACACTGTTTTGTCATCATTGCGACAAGGTAGAAAATGTTTTACTGCACTTAAAATTAATAGCTTATTAAATCAATCGTGAACTTTGACATTACAACAGTCGACGTTGTTGTTTCAAAGGAGATTCGTCCACCGTTAGATGGACGCCCTCATGCAGTGGCCTCCAGCAACCTAGATCAGATCATTGCTTCATCTTGTGATAAGTCTACCTAAGCCGCGTCGACCTGTACATGGTCGCCATTCTAGAACCTTTCGACCTTATCATTCATTATTCGGCCACTGAACAGTAATGTTAATTATAGATGTAAGGGTACGATCTTCAAAACCAAGGACCGGATTTACTGATAATAAAATGAAGTGTAGCCATATTTAAGCCCAACAAGATCGGTGAAACCCCACAAAGACAAGAGTTTTTTTTTCACCGTCTACGTTACACCAAATTTATTTTGTCTCTATACCGGATACCGCATTCAGTATTAATTTTAAAGCATTGCAGCGCTTTATAGCCAAAACAGTCTGACAGGAGTGCGACACGAATCGCGAAACGCTCGCCAACTGGGCAAAGTTCCAAGTGCTGTCGTGTGCTTTTTTTCATTTCCGGCTGAAATTAAAAAACTTTCACCTTTTCCCGTCTTTTGTTTTTTATCTGCGAAAGCTTTGAGTTCACGAATATAATGTATATAGAACCTGAGTATTATAATTAAGCAAACTTTTGCTCAAAAGAAAAAAATAACGAAAATGTTGCAAAAGTGAATGGCAGTGTTGGCAGAGAACGACCCAGGAGAACTTACATATATCGATCAGATTAGTGACATACATAGAAGGGCGATATAAGGAGTACCCGTAACCGACGGGCATGAATGCCTAGATGTATGTTTGCGTAGCTGTGTATATGTATGTAGAAGAAGAAGAAAAAGCGAGAGAGGTGTGCCAGGATCGCGCCGTAACCGGAAATCCGTAATCTCTGCCTACCTTTCTGGGTTACAGGCGTGAATGCATATAGTTCTTAGCAAAGACGCTTACACTCTTTTCTTATCAACTTTAATAATTTTAAAACCGTTTTGTTTCAATTGTGGTCCCAGTGACGTAATTAATAGGGTCAAAACATGTCAAAGAGGTGTAATTTCTCCTTCCATTAATTGTCTATTTCTACCGCAGTACAAAAACTTTAACTTAGTTATACCAATAAAATTTTTGGAGTTAAAAGCTTTGTGGTGTGCTTCCTTATTAAACTAAGCAGCGAATCTCTTGAAGTTTCACCGAACAGAACTTAAAATGGTTACAAAGTTAATTTACTTTGATAGTTTTGTTACCACAAGTTGGGATAACTACATGTAAAAGTTAAATAGTTGGTAAGGTGACGGCAATAAGAAGTTTTAATGCTAGCACGATTAATAATACTGAGTTAAAATTTACAGTCATTATTTTTTTGGAAATATTCAATGTTGCTAAAAAATTGACATGCTCAGTGTTAGGTTATGTGTTCTTGTCTATTAAATAAACAACTATTTGTTACTTACAGTAAGCAAACCAACAGCATTAGCTCGACGTCCGGGCACAACGATGGTAGATGTCAAACTTGCTGGGCGGCATTTTTCGTCACTGACCTTTCACTGTTTGCCTGGAGGTGGTATATACACCGGGCTTGAGGCGGCAGAGCGCAGAAGGCGCTCAGCCCAAACCTCTTTAAGCTATTGGACGTAAAATTTAACTTTTCGTTCCCGACGTTTCGAGTACTTTACAGCACTCGTGGTCACGTTCACAGACTGAGGTGTCTGACGTCCAATGTCAAAGTTGCTGGCGAAGTACCCTCTTATTTTAATTATTGTTTCTTCTCCGATCTATGTAGAATGAGCTCACGGTATCTTGAGATCTTGCAGTCGTATGCTTGGCTTGGGATTTAATTTTATTAATCACGGGTTCCCAATGAGTTGGTAGTACCTAGCCATCTTTCATATTGAAATTAAGATGCTTATTTTTTAATTTCAATAGCGTCGCGTATCATCCTGGCTATGAAATGCAAAAATGTTTTAGGATTGCAAATACAGGACGATGCGATATGGGTAGGCTGATGTCTGTGATGAATCATGCAGGAGGTCTACTCCTAACAGTACAAGTTGGCTAATGTTACCACTGTAAGCTTATTAAAATAAAAAAAAATACCGTTGTAACCTCGCATGGTAGGTGCGTGTTACTTACCCTACTAGATTTTGTATCTGGAGCCGATCTTGTTACCCTGTTCGATTCCACTATCCCTATACCCCTTTATGAAGTAGTAACAAATATATTATTTCATTGGTCGCGATGAAACCGAATTTATTCCATTAAGTGCATATATATTTTTAATTTTACTTTAATATCTTAGAAATGTCTCCGAAATACAAAAAGATACTGACAAAATTCTTATAAGTTATTCAGGGATCAGATATGAAGAATAAAGCTTTGGAGAATTACAAACTTAGCTCGGACCCGAGTGAACTTTTGCAATTCTGAATGTTTAATCAGCACTGACTTGCAGTAACTTTAATGATCAACACGGCGAACTTTCCCTGGCAACTGCGTTTTTATTAAAGTTTTATCAAAGAGTAAATTACAAAGGAATTAGTGGTTGAGTAAGCAATTAACACTACTTAACATTACTTATATTCTAGTAACAGTAGAACCCGTAACCGCCGAGCATGTAAGCGTGTAGAAGCAGTAAAGGGTATATCAGCTAGAATCGTGCCAGTGGAAATCCGTAATTTCTGCCTGTCTGAGAAACGTGCGTATATGCGAATGCGTATCTATTTACGTTACTTGTACAAAACTCTAATTTTCATTTACATGAAGTTTTTATTCGGCCATTAAATAAAATACTAGTGGAATTGAATCCATCCAAATCGAATCGGTTCTGTTTCGTCTAACTCGTACACTATGCTAATGACATATTCCATTTTCTGTCTTATACTGATTATCGTTGGTATCGTAGTCACCTAAACATCAAAATGTATGTTAATAATAGAACACCTTCAATATTAAACGCAAATTTAAAATCGATATTCTGTGTCAGGAATAAAAAAGGAAGTAGTATTAAATTCGATTCGTCTAACCTTTGACCTCGTTAAATATTAACAGGTCTGGTGGAATCGCTGATTTGCATACCTCAGCGAGCTTAAAACACTACGCAGACAGATACGTAGACACTACGCGTACGTGTAGCAAAGTTTTATAACAATCTAACCAATGGATTAGGAGCATATAGACGCCAAACATACAAATCGATTTTTAGTCATACGGATAGTGTTATTTTAAAATGTTTACATTAATAAGAAGACAGAAGTGTATATGTCTGTCTGGTTTGTATTGCGAGTAACATTGATAACCGTCTAATTTTAAATATAGATGTAACATTTAGAAATGCGAGGCACTTCGCCCGTGTTAGCGCGACGTAATCCATCTTGCCGCCTTACACTAATCTTCGTTGACAGCAACAGATCGTGGGCCATGTGTCTTGAGAAATATCTCAACTAATTTAATATATTTGGAGTTTTCACACGCGAACAATATGCATTTTATTTAGTTTTTAAAAGGCAATATCTCTCCTTAAGGTAGGAGCCGAAATGGGGATTTCTGTACGCTATTTCTTCTTTCTCGAGCGCGTCAGATTTTCATATCTTGGGTACCTTGGATCCTAGTAAGTACCCTGCACCACAAATCAGTCATTCAGGTAGAACCACGAGCTTATTGAAGCTCATTTAATTTGAAAAAAAAACCATCATCGGACATACTCGAGCGAGTCAGATTAAAATTAAGATAGGGGTTGTTTAGTGTACAAATGTACACTTCAATAACTGAACGATTTGAGCGCAATGCAAAGGACATCTTCGAGCGCGGTCAGTTTTTATTTTGTTTTATCAGGATTTTGTGACAATATAATCTGACGGTTTCAACAAGACGAAGTAACAAAAATCGTAAATGAATACCCTTACCTCACCGCTGAAAGTAACAATATTTTTTTTTCTCATATACTATTCATATTTGCTGAACACACACACGCCCATCCACACATACAGATATACACACATCAATACATAACACAGTAACATAAGGACCTAGTTTTAGATAAGGCGCTGTCTACTGAGATACAGGGTAAATGATCATTTTTTAAGGAAGAAGGTGGCAAACGAGCAATCGTTTCACCTGATATTAACTGACCGAAATCCATAGGCCCCATCTGAAACAAGCTAATGTTAATGATTTGCAGATGCGTTGCCTACCGAGGGAGAGATGAACAGGGAAAAGGATATTTCCTTTTCCTATTCCATACCCTCGCCTCGAGTCATCTTTACCTTCTCATCCTTCACTAAATAGAAAGGGACGGGAAAGGAAAGAAGACTGGATTTGGTCGTCCGGCACGTCGCTCATCAGACTAAAGAAATCAGAAATACTTCTACTTGACGCTTGTCTGCTGTGAGGTCGTGGTATTTCATCCGTGGTACCGGCCCATTTGTGGGACAGATATTGTTGTTGCTGCTGTAAAAAGAAATATTTTAGATAATAAAGTTTTTTAATCTAAATTCAATGGTGTAATTAAATAGACTGTAGAGTAGCTAAAATGGTTTTAGTTTAAATGGTTGTATTAGTTTTATTGCGGCCAGCTGTTTCAAGTTGTGTTACTTAACCGAATTCACTCCACGAAACTGGTTCGTAATTTAAATGCAGAACTACACCTGGTTTCTTTAGTAATTTACGTCCACGCCGCCTAAGCTACCTTCGGCTTGACCTGAATTTGCGATACGATAACTGCCCCATAGTTCAACAGCGAACGTACTGGTAGGATTTAAATTTTAATCCTTTGAGTTAGACTAAAGTTGCAAACCTCACGGATTGTAATAATTTTTAAACAAATATAAATATGCGCTCACGCCCTTAACCTAGAGCGAGATCATGGATTACTATTTGGTGACATCGAAATATCTGAAAATAGTATTTTTGTATTCCCGGCATAGCCATTAGCCGAGTTGCTTTAATACAGTTAATTTTTTAAACATATTTGAAAATGCACCCATGCATATTTTTTTTGTAATTAAATGATCAAAGCTATGTTCATACATTGTTAGTATAAGAAATGACCATCTATGAAGTTGCTGCCTTAAAGACCATTACTACTTGACTAATCGGGCTTAGAATCAAATAACCTAAAGATTTTAAGCGGTTTTGGTCGTTCGTTCTCGTATTATTGTATAAAAATCCGTGTTGGGTTGGTTAAGCTCTCGCAAAAGCTAAGTAAGGTAGTTCTTACAGTTAAAAGCTCGTTTTAAAGTTCAATCATTGACTATTAAAACTAAATGAGCAGATGCAATTGGGAAACTTTCGTATTTGTTTTCTTGATAAGAAAATAATTTCCCAGCGGTGCAGTACGCACCGCTTGTATCCACGTGAATATTTAATCACAGTTAAACAGAATTTATTGCCAACCGCAATGAGTCCGTTGTTTAGATGTTTCGCGAGAAAATGAATTTATAATTTTATTCACTTCTCACTTCTGCGTTTTATTATAAAGGGTAGTTCAAACATGTTCTATGGAACGTGACGTCATACATATCTTTTTGCTCCATAGAACTATATATTAACTTCACCCAAATCTATTGCAATAGAACAATTCCCAGGAATCACATATTTTCTCAAAATCTACCATGATATATGTTATATTCCTTTTCGTGAAACTGTAAGATGTTGCCACGACCACTTTGCAAAATTTGTTATATGATCAAAGGAAAAAACTTTGTCTGTCTGTCTGAATGCTCCGGGTAATCTCCAAAACCGCTGAAGCGATTTTAATGGAACTTCAAATGGAAAATAGGTACCATGGTAATGAATAACATAGGCTAATTTACTTTTAGTAAGAGAATCAGCTTTTCTCGTAACAAAAAAAACTTTTAAAATTATACGTCGTCGTAACAAAAGCGCCGCCCGCTACCTGTAATGTTACAAAGGTTTCCTTAAGCAGTAGAAACAATTTTTTTTGAGTTTGTACTTCTGTTGGCAGCCCTGTTTTTTTAATCTATATTATTATTGTTTCTAAACTATAAATAAATACATAATTATGATGATTAACACCATCAATTGCAAGCTAAATAAAAGAGTCCATAAATGAAAACGGTTCGACACCCACGGAACCTTTGTAATTCGATGTATCGCTCATTGAAATGAATAAACGGTACAAAGTTTTCCGACGGATCATCACTCAAGCGTTTTGAAAGAGGCCCGTGATGAAAGGGCTTACATTAATTAAGTATTCCAACGTTCAGCCCATTTATCAAGTACCTACGTCAATTAAGAATTTCGGTTATGGAATACAGTTCGACGCGTCGTACTATTGGAGACTGGTACGATAACGAAAATTGCTATTAAAATTTTCAATGACGGGAGGCGATGACATATGTTTTTACATAACATATGAATTTGTCATGGCAACATCTAAATTAGATTTTCACAAATCTGAATTGTATGGTCAAAAGTCGGAATTTAATATACAAAATATAAAATCCTATACTGAGAAAGTTATTCCATCTCTTAGTTCATGCTAAAACTGTTGTGCGGATAGATTTATGGATATTTATTGAACAAAGATTAAGATCCGATTCGTTGCCGTATAATATGACCAAACATATAAGTGCTTTAAAATTGTATCTATGTTTTATATAGTTAGTACTGTGACTCCCTCTGCCGGCGTATTTACACGAGCAAGCTCTTCGTTACTGATGGCGGGAAACCGACATTTCTGAAACAATATTAATTAACAACATGCATTGTTTAGTTTTCTGTCTGTAGCATAAAGGTAACAAAGGTATTTTATATAAAAAAATCCTTTTGGCTTTTGATCTAGTAGCTGGTAGCGGTTTTTTTTAGCTTTCCCATGCACTAATTAAACTCTAAATGATGTGCATCTAAACCAAAATATTGAAATATTCTCCTCACACAATTGTTTACTGTATTTTTTAATTTATATAAGGAAACAACAGGCCACTCGTGAAGTATAAAAAAGGTCAGGAGACTCAACCGCGCCATGTCAAGAGGACGGGGCGCTGGGGTGCTGTTTTTTTTCAATTTTAAATTTAAAACACGACAAAAGCAGATGTATTAATATCCCCGGCTTCACACGGGTAGTTTCTCTATACAAACGTTTACTCTATACTTATGGTAATTGCGCTAAGCGAAGCTAAAAGTTAATATGGTTGGCAATTTTTCTTGCGAAACTTTCTTATTTTTTAATGAGAACCTTCTCCATACAATATATATAGCCAGCACTCAAAAAAGAATTGACGAAATCAGACCAGCCGTTCGTGACCAAGGGACAAAGGGATTAATTTATATATATATATATATATATATATAT
The DNA here is from genome assembly GCA_029849275.1 of Papilio elwesi. Classification (NCBI taxonomy): domain Eukaryota; kingdom Metazoa; phylum Arthropoda; class Insecta; order Lepidoptera; family Papilionidae; genus Papilio; species Papilio elwesi. Next base: position 4,318,799 of record CM056713.1, read on the forward strand.
ATATATATATATATATATATATATATATATATATATATATATATTTATATATATATAGATTATAATTGTTTTGTTTTTATATAAAAGACTATCAAGCAATCAGGTCGCCGGGTGACGTGGCCTCTACGCATCGACATCCGCAGCTATCAAGAGACGGAATGAGTCGCAAGTCTTATGTAAATTTAAATGAGCTTTGGGCTTTTGTTATAACGTATTTTACATTGAAACCCAAGACGATAACAAGTGTGTCGTTTTTCAATTGTTCTGTTTTCCTAAACCTAAAACTTTGTTATGCCCTTCCAGTAACCTTGATACGTCTTATTCAGTGTAATGCGACCAGATTGCAACATGGCGGCGGCTTTTTGTTTTCCGTTTCTTTTTGATCCGTTGTCATTGTGTCGTGTGCTGGCGTTGTGCCATTAGAAGTACAAAGATTGTACGTGCTCTATACGGGATGAGTATCTTTGTACTCGTTACAGTCTAAAATAATGAGTAGATCTACTCGAGTATTCAATCTATCAATTACTTCATAAAGAATCAATACTCGTCTTGTCAAAAATAGCAATTGCATTTTGGAATTATACTAAGCCCCAATAATTGTTTAGCATTATATAGTTCTGTACGAACAAAATGAGATCGGTGGCCCGGTAACTAAGAACAGTTCCTGCCACAAAGTTTCGGCACCGTAATAGTTAGCCTTCGACTACTGTGCATTATCCTGTAATTTCAATCACGTTGTGAGATAATTTTACTTCAGGGGGACTTCAAGAAGAGAACATACTGATTCCATAGAGGCAAGTATCGTATCCGAACTGTTACGTCATTAACTCATAAAATAAATATACGCTCACGTCTGTAACCCAGAGGGGTTGGCAGGGATTATGGATTTCCATTTAGCGCGATCCCGGCACACACAAGCTCGTTGATATCGCCCTTCTTTAGTATGTTACTAATTTGATCGATATAACCTCTCCGTGGACATCTTCTGCCACTCACTTTTGCAAGACAAATTTGTTTCTTTACTCTCCATTCATTCTTTTAACATTTCCGAACTACGGAAGCATACCTTATCGCACAACGAGGCGGGTGTAACTGCGGGGCACAGCTTGATACAGTTAATAAAAGGTATAAATTTGCTGAAAGGAAAGCTCAGAGGATCAATACAATTTTAAATTACACTCCGTAAATAACGTGGACCGTTAAGGAGCATTACGCGAACGACCACGCGGATATTATTACAGGACAATAACGCGTAATGTTGCTCTAGCAATTTAACTACTAGCAATTTAGATTATCGTGCTTACAACTAGAGACGACGACGATACGACATAATACGATAACCTAAAAAACTACTGAATATATTTTCATTCTTTTTATAGTAGAGGTGGCAAACGAGCAAGCGGTTCACCCGATGTCAAGTGACCGCTGCCCATAGGCAACTGCAACAAGCTCATGAGTTGCTGATGCGTCGGCTTCCTTCCTCTCCATTACCTTCCAAGTCAAATCCTCCTCTTCTTTTTTATTTATTTATGAATAATATTGTTATACGAAAAGTTCTTAGCTTAGACAACATGTCATTAAACAACAAAGGAATGCATTACCTGATCTTATCTGTACCCTTCATTCTCATAAAGGGATGGGAAAGCGAACAGGAGTAGTATTAAGCCTTCGGCATCTCACTCATCAGACAAAACGCAGAATATTTCTACTTCACGCTTGTCTGTGATGTCGTGGTTTTTAAATTTAAGCGACCCCATTCGTGCAACAGATGTTGTCACTAGCTCTACCACAATTTAACTGTGAAAATTGGCTGAAGAATGACGATAATTATTGAAGGGAGTAGTTCTACGTTTCGACTGAAAAAATGTTATCGTAGCACTGATCGTAGCACTAGTGGCGTTATAATTCTGACCCCATATAAACTGGTGAGCATTATGTATACGACAGGCTTAAGAGAAGGTTTTATTTGTTTTCTTGCCTTTTTTACTGCTACGTAATCGTAATAAGATTGGGGTGAAAGTGATATTGGATTTTTATTACTGCTCCACGCGGTAAAGCCTCGCTTACAGCCGTCGTGGGTAGTGCTACGACGGTGTAACGGATATAAAACTGACTCACATTTTATTCAATGCATTGAGTTCTTATTATATTCACTAGCTGTTGTTCGCGACTTTGTCCGTATAAAATAATTATTTCAATTATATTAAGAAGCTTTAATTTAAATATTTTGACGGCACTAGCTGCAGAAGTATGTATAAATTTTAAACTTTTGTTTTATCCCCTTTTAATTTGCAATTTTATTAAAAACCGTGGATTAATTCAATAAGGCGGATTTACTCACGATCGCGTACATCGGTGTTGGTGCCGACAAGTTACGGACCTGTCTTCTTTGGGGTGAGTAGGAAGTCGATTTATATTGAATTCATGATTTAGTTAATAATGTCTCAAGAAAATTTTAATAATTTTATTAAAACCGTGGATATCGTAAATCTTTATTATTATTTAAATTGAATAGCTCAAATACATGAATAACTCAGGCGGTTCCGACTTTCCATATAATAAAAATTGCGTTTGCTTTTTTATATAGAGAAGTATGCTAATAAACACTATGTACGACTACTTATAACAATCAGTCAAGGCTCGGGCCTCAAGAGGTGTTGTCACGACCGTTGTCAGGAGTACAAACTGAGACTCCTTCCTTTGACAAGTGCTTATAAAGACTCTTGCTGTCTAAAGTCAGCTACGCAACTTCGGGTTTCAGTTCCGTACTCATGCGTTTCTGGAAAACCGTAAATATGAGCGACAAATTGTTTAGTTATTTATTTACATTGAGTTATAGAACGATTTTCAGAGATGGAAAATGTTAGATATCACTTCCCCTGGAGAAATATCCTCCAATCTATAGGAGTTAACAGGGCTTTTAAAATCGTGTTTTTGTAATTTAATATAGAGATATCGTAATAGATGAGAGAAAAATTCCATTACAAACATCGACATCTCAGTCAAAACACAACAGTAGAGTCCGCAAAAACAACATCCGTATTTCATTTGCTTGTTACAGGTTCTTATGGGTAGCGGTCACGTAACATCAGGTTCCTCGTTTGCCACCTTCTTCTGTAAAAAGACTATTCTATAAAATTATTTTCATGCTTCTTTTTGTTTCATTAACATCCATACACACGACAAATACTTGACGTCCGTCTCGGACCACGTCGTAAAGCCTGATTCTAGGCTATAAAAGTCCATCGTTTAGCCTCCACGAGCCCGCTAACGATATTACCTCGGCCTCTGATTTTATTTCAGTGATAAAGAAGTCGGGAAATCTACTATGTAGCTAATCTTGTCTCATTTAAGTTGAATGACACGACTTACGAAGGTACTCAAAAGACAATAATATTGCAATCAAAGCAAAAGTTATTTTATAGATTTTTATTGAAATTCAATCACGGACAAATAAAGCTTTGGCGTTTCGTTTTTCCTGAACCTGACAATTGGGTGATGTTTGCCGCAGGTATGCATGTACTTTGAGTGAGGCGCCGGAGGCCTAATTCTAGACCTATTCTCCTTCCCACCCTACCCTTTCAAGAATAGGATGAGAACGGGAAGATAATTGGACGTCGAAGGAGGTTAACGGGGAAAAGGAAATATCCTTTTTCATGTCTATCCCTCCTTTGTCAGACAGACAGACATAGACATCAGTAACAAGCTAATGACTAGCAAATGCGTTCTTTTATTCACCCCATGATTTTTCAAGAATCAATCCCGAGAGTACAAATAGCACCCCATAATTTGATGATGGGCCATCACTTTATTTAAAACGAGTATTGATTATTTGTTTTCTGGGTTACCGTGCTAAAAATAGGCAACTTAATAAAAAGGTTTCTACGGGAATATTTTAACAAAAAATTGTTCGTCCCAGTTTTACGTTAAAAAAAACTCATACGAAACCATTAATCTTACTTAAGGGGGAGTTTCTTGCCGTCTCACACTTTTATATCAGATATGTGTATTTAGATAGACGTGGCAATGAAAAATGTTTAAGTAAAGTAGGTAATAATTTTTTTTACTAAAGACTAGCAGTGCTGCAGTACGAAAACGCAAATGAATTCTACAAATATATCGATATATTGCTGTACTTTCAAATTCTTATAATTGTTAATTAGAGTATCGGATATCTAGTATCAAGGACACTAACGCCTGGTTTCTGGAAGGACTGATGAAGGGAAAATTATCTTCCAATAGTCCGATCAAATGACATTTGAGTTGCTAGATGCAACATGACCAAAAACTTTTTTTTTCTTTTAGAAACCTAAATATATTTGACATGACATTTAACTTGACAGGTCCTTTCAGAAACCGAGCGTGAATATAAAGAAAAATACAACATTTCCAATTAAAACAATATATAAATGGATAAATGAGATATAAACCCCCACAAAATGTGCTCCAGGAGAAAAGGGAACATATTTTCGTCCCGCATTAAGTCATAAAGAATGAGGCAAATATTTACAAGCGTCAGAGAAAATGTCAGAGTACTTTACACATAACTCAACAGATCAACTTAAATCAAGTTAAAAATAAATAAATAAATAAAAAATTATGCTTTTAATATTATTTGTGTAGTTAGGCAGATATTATATCAGTAAGGATGAAGGATATTAGGGTGACAATGGTAGAGGAAGACCGAAGAAAGTATGGATGGATTGTGTGAAAGATGATCAGAGAAATCAAAAAGATGACAGATATGTGTATGAAGGGTGTGAAGTCTGATATGACGTCTGATATGGAAGAGAACATACTGTGCCGACCCAAAAAGATGGGAAAAGGACACGATGATGATGACTTAGGCAGATATTACTTAAATCCGTTTGGCAGAGTCCTGACACACCTATCTAGATCGATCTATATCCACTTTTCTGTACAAGCATGCTCATTGGTAAGTTGTACCTTTAAGAGCGCCTTACCTTAGGATATCACTTAACTGTCTCACTCAATTTTCAACTTTATCGTTAAGTGACAAGGGTGTATTTTTGTTGATTGTTTATTTAATTAGTCTCGCCTTCCATCTGCTTTGAGTTTTCAATTATATTAGCAGTACCTCATGTGTTTTTTTTTCTTGTAATATCGACGTGAAAGGTGTGAATAAAACAATATTAAGTACAGGCAGTTATTTATTACGTTCAATATAAATCTTAAAGTACCGTCACGATTAAATGCGGTCATACTGTTTATGGTTTAAGTTTCAAAATTAATTTAGAAAAAATATTATACATAGTTATTAAATGATATATGTGTTTATTTTATTTGGATAATGGAAATACCAGAAGTGATATAACATATAAGATAATTAATTAATGCTATATTTAACATACAACAAGCGATTTTTATGCTTTAACTATATCTATGAAATTGTAATTAGTACAATTTAAAAGTAACATTTTACATTATTTAACAAATAGTGTTGAGAGATGGAATGTTTGGACAATGTTACTTAGTAAGATATTTTGAAATTGTTTTTTTTTTAAATTACGACAAATAGCTTAGAACCGGTTGAATAAATATTTATAGCATTTAATTTGAGTGCTATGTAGCCAAATAGTTGAAACAGATTAGGTATTAGGTGATATAGATAGAGGAGCAACGGACTGACGCCATTTTAATTTGCTCGGAACTGGTTTATTAGTTGAGTGAATTCGCCCACTCGAGCTTACAGTTAAAGTTAGTATTCAGTAGGCCAGGCAGGATTTGAAGTCACTATAGAAATACGTATTTCAAGATTCTTTTGTGTTTATAAAATAAAATATACTTTTGATTTCGACCTTCAAATGCCTGAATGATCAGTCGCTCAGCTTCAAAGGTAGTAAATTTCTTAGTTGTATTTACACAGCACACAAATTAAATGATGAGAGATCATTCGAATAAAAAATGTTTTACTGTTTATTTGTCATCAAAACGAAGTTAAACGAATAAATAAAAAAGCGACGATGTCCATTAAAAATTGACAAAAGATACGATAGTAAGGAATTGACATACATAAAATGCTTACCGTGTATTATAACTAACAGATAGTATTACAGAATGACTTCTAATCCGTATGTACGCTTAACGATATCAAATCTGAAGGAATTATAGATTAAAGAATACTGATTCATAAAAGTAATTGTGATACAATGTAACTTGAACTTTATTAGAAAGATGCAAAGCTGAAAGTTAAAGATTGTCCGTACATACGAAGTGAAGATATCTCCAGATCGATGAATAGATCTATTCACTGGTGCCGTCCTTGCGAACCTTGTGCCCGCGGAACGACGCCTGAATTTTAGTTGCCGCTTTGTTCAATTCAGGATCGGTCAGATCTATTTTCTCGATGTCCTCCTGAAAATAATAAAAAGTAATAAAAAAACATTCCCGTGTTTTTTTTTCAATCCCTAATGAATAATTAGGTATTGAAAATTAAAAGAAAACACGATAATTATCAATAAAGTATTTATTGTTACCTAAATTTGCAAATTAAAAAAATATTGCATTTTTATGGGTTGATAATTGTGTAACGTTGCAAATTAATCCGAAGTTTTGAAGGCACTGAAAATCACTTTCCCTTACACACAATCATACATACAAAGCAAGTCGTTAACAAAATCAACTGTCATTACCTTAATTATAAAAAAATCACTAGAGAATATGTATACATACGTATAAATAGAAAGCAGTAAGCAGTATTTATAGAAAAACAACGAAGTGTTGTTTCGTAAGCATGTGGGCACAGAAAGCGTCGAGCGAACAGAGCGGGCCGTCACGACTTAAGAGAGCGTCATGCCGTTTCAATATCACTGCCATATGTTTAACATTCAAAAGGAACCTTAAATTTTTACCTTATCCTGCTGCTCCTTGTCTTTCTCGACCTGGGTCTGCTTGCGAGCCTGGTGTCCGCGGAACGACGCTTGGATTTTAGTGGCTGCATTGCAGAGATCTGTACAAAAATAAATTGTTTAAAATATTATCAAATATCACCGCGACAATAAAAGACGACCTCAATTCATTACAAAATAGATTTGAAACCAATAGTTTTATTATTTCATGATTCACATCATCATCACCTTTCGCCTTCGATCGCTAAAAAAATTCAAATTGTTGAATAGATGGCGCATTTTCTCAATTTTATAATAAAGTTTTTTTTTAATTTATATTCTGTTCCTTCTTCTTGATCCTGTCCGGGCGACTAGGTTAAAGTTATGAAAAATGTTATGTCATAAGCTCGGAATATAGTCTACTACTTCTCCTAGGTGGCGTTATTTTCAATTCCAATATAAAACATTTTTTCTTATCTTAATAACCCAGGACTAAAAGTAAAAATTGTAGCGTCATTGGTCTTTTATATGAATACAAATGTTCAAGTCGATCGGTTTACAATTTAGTTAATTACATTTAAAAATTCCGTTACATATGTAGATTTGTAGTTAGCTTTCAAGCTATATATAAAAGGGAGTTAGTTAGGAAACCAATACTTCAAAGTAAGTAAGACTTATTCTGTTTGTATTAATATCTAAGCTAATCCTTGAAATTCTCGTAGCGGATTTAAGTAGCTCGTACAATAACAATGGTTAAGTACAATGTACTTTCACTTAAGAGCGTAATCTTATTAAAGGAACATTTCGGTTTACCACTAATTACTGACAAAGCCTTCGTTAATACCTTAAGTCTCGACTGCGTGTAGCGAAAGGAATCCACTTACTGCGTCATAATTACCACAGACTGAATTTTATATGGATGTGTTTAATAAAAAGAAAACACAATCAAATAAATCATCTCAAGTGATTCTTTGGGAACCAGGGAACCTTGGCTCAGGTTGAAGCAGCGTAGGTAGACTTCGCGCAAGATCGACCGATGATCCGGTAATGATTGCGGGGTTCCACTGGATGAGACGAGGTTCTTTGTGGCGATCAATCCAGCAGTGGCCGACTAGCTGAAACGACGATGACCAAGCAATCACTACATAACTCAAAGGCAGGGCTGTACCATCTGCATACACCTGTGAGTTGAGTGCTTATTTATTTAAAGCTAGAAACAAACCTTTATCATCAGCCCTGAACTCCGCTTCGAGCTCGGCTCTGGTGGGCTCTGGCTCGGGCTCCGTCTTCTTGGTGGCCGCCTTCATACTCATTGACTTTCTCGTCTTATGCCCTCGGAAAGCTGCCTGTATCTTTGTCGCTGCTTGCTCTTCTGACGCCTCGTTCTTGTCCTCTTTTTGTTTGTATTCTAAAACAAAGACAAGGATAATTTTAAAATTAAATAAAGGAGCCATCTATACTACCTCAGAGGAGGTTTGGTGCCATTTTGGTTTACGACATTCGACGTCGTGATTTCTCATGTTTTATTGCACGATCTAATACGCGGTAAACCAATACTTATATATATATATATATATATATATATATATATATATATATATATATATATACTAGTAGACATTGCCTTCTCAGCAAAAGAGTAGGTTTTAATATTTCCGACCATTACAATAATTATAACTTTGTTTACAAAAATAAACTAGCGATTCGCCCCGGCTGCGCACGGATAGCACTTAAAAAAAACAACTATCCTATCTTTTAAGTTGGACGAATTTACACGCCGTGACCAAATTTCTAAGTAAAGAATATTTTTAGGTAATTTTTCTGTTTTAATGCTGTTTCTAAATCCAAACATACATTTTTCCCTTTCTTCAGCGTGTCAGTAATCTGGTAAGTCTGCGTACACTGCCACTCACTGCCGCACCTAGCATCCTTCAGGATCATATGTTATTAGATATTTATAAAAGTACGGCATACTATACAACGACGTTTCTTAAGTCTTTACTTAGTTTTTAGTGAATATTATTATTATGGTTTAATTAAACAATTAAATGGCGTGGTTAATAACGAACGTAAGTGTTTAGTGCAGTGACGGAGCACTTAAAACCTCGTTAAGCAAACTCATTATTTTTAATGACTCGCATACAACATGGTAATAAAAAAACCTGAGTTTGTGGTAACGCACTAAACAGTCGTATAACTTACTTAAATAAAGGTGCAAGTTAAGTTTACATTAAATTAATGTCACACTTACATTACAACATTTTGCAACAAATTATATTTGCCTAACCTTGCACATAACTAACTTGGAAATTAAAGTTTTTCACGGGTTCGGACGAATATACATACATTTATGGCAGTTATATTGTAGCCTATCGATCGATCGAATTAAATAGGTACATGTTACGTGCTCTCTCTGGGTGACTTTTGTGCGTGATGCGGGCTCCGATGTGTGATACGTTTGTTTGATTTAAAAGATAATATGAGCAGAGTGCGAAAGGCCACGTGTTCTAGGTGACCTGGTTCGGGCGCGTGTACTGCCGCCGATAAATCAATTTGTACGTGCCTGCAATACAATTTTATACTATTAAAAATATTGCTACATACTCTCTACAAAGATGATTTGTTTTTATTCGTAGTACTTCAGTGGCTTTTGTAAAGCAGACGGAGGGAAACGTGCAAGGGGTTCACCGTTTAAAGTTTTTACCATGTTAAGTGACAGCTTCTGTTTTGTATTGGAAATGATTTCTGTTACGATAAAATAAAAGACTTTAATATGCTTCACCATCTTGCTTTAATGCCGCATCGTGTGTGTGCCTGAGTGTTGCCATATGTCATGGGGATGCCATATGTAACAGCTTCCCATAGGCATCTGCGACAAGCTAATGAGTTGTAGATGCGTTGCTTTCCTTTAAGGAACAGTTGAGAAGATTAACAGAAAAAAGATTATTTTCGCATCCCACTGCTCCAACATCAAATCCTCTACATATTACAAAAGGATAGAAAGAGAAAAATAACTAGAATTACTTTGCGTAGGTATTCTGTGAGGTCGGGGTATTTCACCGGTCCAACATTCGTGCTCCAAGATGTTGTTAGGGCACTGTTAGTGTTTTGTAGACCTTTGATGTACGGGAGAACAAGATGGCGCTGTCCTGTGTTACCTTAGCGAAGGCACAAGGGTACTTTCTATGTCTCTGGATAGCGCAGAGGGGCTCCGATGCGTTCGGAGATCCCGGAGTCCTACCTGTCGCACATGAAGATGGCCACCAGAGGGCTATCCCATCTTTCCTCCAGAGGATAGCATCGCTCTTGAGTACCAAAAAATCTCTAATAAAGGCCAAACAAGCCGCTGTTGATCTTGAGTCGCCATCCCTTCGCAAAAACTACCGACACAACTAACTAACTACTCTATGTAAAACAGTTGTAATAGTAAATTTTCGTGTAAAAATTGATATTATATGAAACTTCTATTTGGTTAAAAATAATCTTGGTAGTTTCAGAATAATTTATATAATAGCACTTGAGAGGGTAAACTAATGTTGCCACGGGGACGGAAAAATTGCCAGGAAACTGGGCAAAGGTCCAAATGCAACGAACTCTTAGTTATTTTTTCTACCGACGAAACTACGAAACAATTGCTGCCTTTTTACTAATTTAGCTTTTAATTGTGTGCTTTTATTACCTTTTAAACTAAATACAAGCAATCGTGTTACGTTTTGGTATTATTATTGTTTTTTTGTAACATACAATAAAATTCACCAAACTGATTTTCTGGCGAAACTTGCACCCTGAATTTTATTCGATGCTTATATTTTTTTTAACATAAACCTTATTTAGAATAAACAACTACAAAAATCAAAAAAGAAAATAGAAAAAAAGCAAAAACAATCTTATACTACTAATTAAGCGAATATTTTCAGCAATCATTCCTTTCCAATTATGTGTCAACCGCTATTAGCATTTTTCAGAATCCATTCTTTTATTACATTACAAAGCAATGGTATTGGAGATTATCGTTGTCTAGATTATAGGGCATCCTAGACGAATACGTTATCTTTTCAACGATTCCTTAATATCTATTACCAAAACTGCCACCCCCATTATTTCCTATTTAATTAAAGCAAAATCGGTTACCCCTTCACCTTTTCCTTGATCAAAATAAAATACTATTTTTATTTATACACATTTTTATATCCGCAAAAGGAAAAGGTTAACGTTTGTGTAAACTAGAGCGCGTGCAAGTTACCAAACAACTGAACAAAGGCGCAAAACCCTGTTCCCAAAGTAAACAATTGAAGTAGGGGAACGCTTAAAAATGGCCGAGCATTTTAAAAATACCGCCAGCGGTTTTTTTTGAGGTGCAGAGTTTCGGAACGAATGTGTACAACTTGAAAAATCTTTTCACGTTAAATAAAAGTGTTGAAAAAATTCAGTTATTTTAAAAACCAACTATTCCAACTAACTGTGATTCTATGAAAGGCCGGAAAATATTACGAATTTAATGACACCTCATTAAATGTATACAACGGATATTTATTTGTACATCCATACACATACATACTGATGATTGTTAAAAGAAGTTACAACTTCCAAGTATGAAATAATAGAGTTGATATTAAAATCAGTGATGTACCAAAAATATTACTTCATAGACTTTCTTTTAAAGATATACATACTAACAAATAGTGCAGTGCAGAACGATTAATAAGACTAGAGGCGCCATCTATTATCATCGATAAAACTATAACGTTAATATTTTTCAGTGACGCGAGACTTACTCATCTGTAACTGATTGTTTACTTACTTTACTTAAAATGCTTCATTAAAAAAATCACTCGCTTTTTTAAAAAAAACGAAAGACTTCCTTTGTGTCACGTCTCATACAACATTTCTTTCTAATTTCTCATCGGCTTGGCTTTAAGAGCTCTTTATACATAATTAGGTTAGCTTTGTCAGCAGAACTGAGATGATAAAAGATGGCACAAAGCCTCACATCTAGACGATGCAATTTTTGTCAAGCCTAGTATTGTCAATTTGGAATTGTATGTCCATTTATAATTTGTATATTACATTAGTCACTATAAAAGATAGTGTTTCGTATGTAATAGAGGCAATAAAACATTAAAAACTTTATTTCGTTAAAATTACTATTACGAAAATGCAAATGCCTAAGGAAATGTAGACTTATTATACAAGTTGCAAACGGGGATTTAGTTAAAAACGTAAGTAAATCTGTACATATAAAACAAGCTATAGTTAATTTAATAAAAGAACATTAACATGTCCTACAATTGAAAGTATTGATAAGCACACACGTATGTGGGCACAGTCACTGATAATAAGTTCAAATCACTAATGTATGTCAGAAACTTAGAGCTTTCCTAAGCGTACTATATATTATTAAATAAAGGTTGAGGTTAGACTCGTGTTATATACCGCTCTCGCTGACTCCGTTATTGGTGACGGTATGACATATCTCAACTCTATACACAATTACAAATTAGAAGTTTAAAAATGCTTGTCTCTCCTAAATTAAGAGAACAATCTAAACATGATGAGTTGACATTATTCATATATTGCAAGGTACTTCCTGTTCACATTAAGGTCACCTACAGCGTCACAAAAGAACAATTCTACAGCAACTCATGGTTACGGTGAAAGAACCACTGCTTATCTCATACCACGTATTCACAATTGTATTGACGTATCTTTCTTTCAATGCATCACTGTGCAAATACATTGACGCTATTTCAGCACACCTTTCGATTTCTACTGTTTTAATCAATGGGCTGGAAAGTACGGCAGAAAATATAATAAATAATGTTGGCGAACAAGCTTTGGTACTTGTGCAAAGTATGGGCAGGATATTCACTACACACTTCATTATATTTATAAAAGTAAATGTTTAATCGAATTATATATGCCACCTCTTTGGTAGTCAAGGAGGTTAAATACTATCAAAGAGGTCGAACTGGCTGACAAGAAACAATCAATGAAAAGAAAACACATTTACAGATAGAAAACAAGATGACGAAGAAAAGATATTGGTAGTAAAAAGTCACGTCTGAACATTCAAGTCTGAAAATACAAGTTTTTTTTAAATCATATTTTTGTCTACCGGTCTGCATTTCATTGTAAATGAACACTAGCAAAGATGTAGTGGATTTACCGAAATTCTGGCACATACTAGACTAGACTAGAATATGGATATTACCAAGCTATCTGCTACGCCTTCGTAGTTCCGTAATTTTTGCGTCCCTGGCGCCAAAAGTAGACATCAAGGCTGTACTCAACTATCGTTCAGTACAGGAACGTGTAACTTTCCGAGTATCTTTCCTGTTTTTCTCTCCTTCAACTTTTCGATGAGAAATATTTCATTTCTGCTTGAACAGTTACATATTAACTTCCCGAACAAATTGATAGTACCATCGTGTGGAATGTTGTTCTTTACTGATAAATTCTACATATTCATCGATTCCTTATTTCGTGATATGAGACGGTTTTTAATGGATTTGACCACCCTTGTCAGGTTTGTGACAGAAACTTGGCCGAGGGCGACAAGGGACCGATCATTGTAGCGATTATTGGGTAGGCTTACGTCTAGCTGTCTGTTGACAGATAAAATTTAATATTTGATTCAGTTACATACAAACTAAATCTTTTTGACTTGATTTTGAACCCCTTCAAAAACGTCTGATTAATTTGAGAAGCTGAACTTATCGAGGAGCGCTGATAATGCAATAATTTAATTTTTTTGACCGATTATCCTTGCCAGGATCTTCAGGATTTTTGTAAGAAAAAGAATAAGGCGGTTATTATAAGATTTAGAATAACGCCATCTAGGTGTTAAAATTTAAATAATAATGGATACTGTATGTACGTAAGTTAGCGCATTTTTTCATCTTTAAAACTATTAATCATTGTCATCTACCTTACATTTACAATAGTGGAAGTTGCAAGTATGTATGTGTACATACGAGTCGATAAGTAAAGCCCGGCGAGTTACTGGTGGAACCGGAAATTGGGAAAGAGACTTTGATGAGCGCGCCATAACGAAACCGCAGTCTCTACTACGTGATATGTGTATACTTCCGGTCATTTGTTGACAGAATATTTTTCTTCTAGCCACATTCGGAGTTTTGTTGCAACAAAGTTGAATTACTCCTAAAAAGGAGATATATACCGAACACCGAAATAAAAAATAAATGAATAAAATAAGACGGTAAAGTTTTTATCATAAATTTGTTGAGGTCATCATTTTTCGGTTCGTTCATCTGTTATTAACCTACTTACCCTTAGGCATCCGCAACTATGTAGGTTGTAGTTGTAGGTCCCTTGCCTACGTGTAATGGACAAAGGATAAACAGTAAAAAGGATACTTCCTTCCTATCCTATCTTTACTAAAAAAAGGAAGAAGACTGGAAATGGATTCCTTGAAGTAGACTAGCATGAGTTAGAGATACTTTATGCTCCTCCATTTCACCTGATGATGAGGTGCCGGAGGCCTAATTCCCTTTGCTTCCCCATCCCTTTTCCTTCCAATGCCCTACATAAAGGATGTCAACGCATCTGCAACTTATCTGATTGCAGCCGATGTCTATGTAAAGTGTATCACACAACATACGCGCGTGCTTCGCATGCTCGTTTGCCTTCTTCCATTAAACAAAATCACGTGATATATTTATTAAATTATATTACGACCGAATGCAATCATCCACCGGTAACCATGTAGCAATATCCAATGCCACAAAACGACAGCAATGCAATTTTGTTTTGGGGAAAAATGTCGGATAAGATAAATTAAAAGAAACCGTATCTAAATACAAAATTTGGCTTCCGAAATATACAAGAATAACGCACTTTATTTAATACGATAAGAAACTATCTTTTCATTAAGTAACTCTTGTTGTTATTACTACCCGAAGTTTACTGTATTACCTTTAACAATAACTTAAGCAACGGTAAGCCTCGTTCTAATAACAAGCTATAAATAACGAGGGAAAAAAGGAAGTAATCTCAACCGGAAATTACTGGCGAAAACAAGGTATTACGGTGAAAGTTGGACGAGTCGTAAAAATTTAAGATAATAAGCGACTAATTAAAATATATAAATTCTTCAGGTGTATTGTTAGTTTTTCTCCTACTAACTACTACTAAAGGAAAAATTCAGATAGATTATTAGGAGTACGGTTACTTTTATGTAACCCGTCCCGTTTGCTTTCCCGGGGTTGGCAGAGATTACGGATTTCCATTTATCACATTTCTCTCGCTTCTACATCCATACATCTACGCATATACATGCTCATCGGATACAGGTACTTCTTTTATCGTCTTTCCTTAGTATGTCACTAATCAGGTCGAAGTTCTGTGACTAGCCCTGTTAAAACTGCTCCTCACTTTTGCGCTGCAAGGAATAATATTAACTATTAATACTACAAAAGAATACAGATGTAAGTATAGATATTTGCTTAACTCTTAAAAATTTTCCTTGGTAACTCAATAATCTGCATTAGAAGCCCTGCAAGAGTGAAGTTGACGGGGATAGGTTTCAACTCTTCATTTATTTATTCTGTGTTATGCAATACCGTAAATAAATAACTGTACAGTGACGCCAGCTATCGTAAGTGCGAATCGGACTCGCGCACGAAGGGTCTCGTACACTAATGGTGTATGGGACCCCCCTTAAATATTTATTTTATTCTCTATTTGTTGTTATAGCGGCAATAAATAACATAATCTGTGAAAATTTCAACTTTCTATCACGGTTTATGATATTCAGTCTGGTGACAGACGGACGAACCACGGAGTCTTGGCAATAGGGTCCCCATCTTCCTAAAGAGGCTCTTTAGCGCACTACTAGCGCAATCCTGGCACACCTCTCTCACTTCGTCCACATTCATACATGTTCATCGGTTATGGTTGCTCCTTATATCGCCTTTTTCGATCGATATAAGTTCTTCTATGGCGTCCCCTACGAAGACTACCACTCACTTTTGGTACATTCATTTACAATTATAAGCCTTATTAAATAAAAAACTGCTTTCCTTATAATGTTTTATTTTTATATTTCTTTACATATTGCGTTTCATAGACAAGAAAACTGGGAAAACTTAACAATTGATTCAATTTATCAATCTTGTTATTTAACATTCCAAAATTATAATGTTCTCTTTGGCCTGTGGTTTTGTATGGTAGCGTAGCCTGGACTCTGAAAGCTAATACTCAGAAGTTTCTTGAAGCTTTCGAGATATGGTGTTACTATGGGTGTTACTAATTAGCTGGACATAAAAGATTTACTATGGGAGAGTACTCCAGTGCGTCGGTAAGAACCGCGAATTAATGCAGACCGTCAAAAAGAAAAAAGTTGCAAGCTTAGGCCATGTCTTGCTACACGAGAAATATGAGCTTCTCCAACTCACAATGATAGGCAAAATCGCAGGGAGGAGACACGTTGGACGTAGAAAAAAATCGTTGTCCTGAAATATCAGGGAAGGGACTAGTATTGCCAGCGTGGAAGAACTATTTCACTTGGCACAAGACAGGAAAAAGTTCGCTGATCTGATGGCCAACCTCCAGTAGTGGAAACCACGACCACGAACACCACGTCATCATATTAGCTATGATACTCCGGGGAAGTATACGAATGTTATGATACCTCACTCTTCAAAATCGCTTAAGTTGTTTAGGGTACAGGTCAAGGATGCATAGACAGTCGGGGATAAACGCAATTTTAAATTGTTTTGAGTAATCCTTCGTTTACAAAAGTCCTGCGTGCTCTGTAATACATTTTAAATTCAATGCGTGTAGTCGATTACTATAAATACATCCATTTTAATACACTCGGTAATCTTGTTACGTTTTCCCCGAAATTTGTTAAAGGCTCACGCGTCGCATATAAAAACTGGCCGGACGTGACTTCATAAAAAAATTCATTCGATTTCTTACACGGAAAGTACTTAGACTTTTTGATGCCAAAGTATCTGCTATGTAACATTTAAAAAGAAGGCGTAAGCCGTGACTTGTTTCCAAGTTTTAAAGAAAATATGATTCGATAAGAGTTTTCGCTCATATTACCTTGGCTTGCATACCTGATACCTCGATATCTATGTAACGGAATCTATCGATGTAATTGTCACTAAATCGTACACGTCCGATCGATTACAAAGCTTGCAGTCATTTAAAGAACCGATGGCAATACAGTCCTTATGCAATAATTCGCCAAACGACCAAGTGGTTCACCTGACTACCTATAGGCATCCACAACAATTTTTTTTGTGACAGCTACACCGGACTCGAGGCGACAGGACGCAAAGGCTGCCTAGTCTAAGCCTCTTTAAGAGTAACTTAGCTCGAGAGCTCCCTCCGTAGAGGGAACCTCGGCTGGAGCCGTTACTTTATTGTTATTACCGGATTGGGAGGCTGCCGAGCTCTTTGGTCTCTTCGGTGGACGCTGGTGACTCGGCTCAAGGGCCCCTGAGGGGGGGACCTCGGATTGGGCTGTTACTCATTACGCGGTTAGCATTCCGATTCGAGGGTGCCCGAAAGGGCCTCGGCTCAAACGGTGGCTATTATCGGATTACGATGAGTTGCAGATGCGTTGCTTACATTTAATACACAGGGGTTAGACAGAAAAAAGGATTTTTTCTTCTCCTAATTATTTCGCCCCAAACAAAGTACACTCCGATGCGATTCCATTACGAACTGCGCTATCGATATAGAGGAGGCCTAATTTCAGTCCTATTCCCCTTCCCCTTCCTCCTAATAAGGATGGGATGGGAATGGGAAAAGGATTGGACGGGAAGGTGGTTGGCGGGGAAAAGGAAATATCATTTTTCCTGTCTATGCCCCTTCTTCTGTCCTAAAGGTAGGCAACGCATTTGCAACACATTTGCTTGTTGCGGATGTCTATGGGCAGCGTTCACTTACCAGATCTGCTTGCTCGTTTGCGACCTTCTTAAATAAAAAAAAACAAAATACAATCGTTAGCTAACGAAAACTCATTTGTGATTTGGGCATGGATTGACGTCCGCTAAATTGTCGATGGAATAGAGTAATTTGTACATTGTCTAGCTTTTCGATTTGTTAACTATAGACAACGTCAAATTTCGAATTCTTCTGTCATTTTACACAGTTTTTACTTTTCTACTAGCTATTGCTAACCGAATTTTACTTTGTGTAGGACACACCAGAAATACCTCTGTAACTGTATGTTCTACGATCTCCGCCAAAAATCTAGGTTATTAATCTTCTTATATACCTACTTATTTCTTTGACACCACTCCAAATTATTAGGTAATGTTAAATAAAAAGTTTTTTTTGTGTCAGAAGATATAAATGTTTAAAGCATTAAGCCCCGAGACGTATTCATGAAAGTCAAAAAGGCCAGAACAAACTTATTATTTATTCAATCTTTTAAATTATTCCGTTTCAGACGCGTCGGATAAATATTGTAGTTTAAGATTGCGTATTTTCTTTTTTTATAAATTTTCTTAATAAAAAATGTAAATTATTATATTTTTTAACAATAACAAAAAGTTTCGAGAGTAAAAACTTTTCGACACATGTTACCGATAATTCAAAGTTGTTATACGCGGCATCACATCACAAAATACTTAAGGAAATAAATATGCAACGAATGCGGGCGTAGCCGCAGGTAAAAGCTAGTACCTAATAAATACCTTTCTCATGAAGCCACATTGCATCAAATTACTAACTTACTACTAGAAAAAGGCACGTGAATTCTGGTTAAAGTTACAGCGTTAAAGTTTTAAACAACGCACATACTGCAGGAAGGAATTAGCCTTAATTAAACTTAACTAATTTCACGGCAAAGCTTGGTTATATTGTGCCTTTATGCGGCAGCACGTTCCGACCTGTGGCCGCTGGCTATTCACCTAGTTAAGTATTAACAACGGACGTGAAAATTGGGGACTATGCAATATTAAGGTTGAATTTGACTAGGATTAGAAATTATAATATTAATATCACCATAAAAACCTTGTAAAACTGGCGTTGACAAGTTATTATCCTTCCTAAAAAAAAGTTTATTGTGGGTATTAATAGTGGACTTATAAGTTGCGAGTACAAAATATTTGAAATTGACATTTATTAAGATTATTAGCTATTAGGACTCTTAGTAAACTGATATGATTATATTCGAGCTGGATTTGTGTCCGTATAAAAATGACCCTTAGATTCGCCAACCCCGAGTTACACAAGGGTTCAACCTAATTTGGTTTTTACTATTTAACAGTGCTGGTCCTAGTTTTATCTCGACAATATCTAAGATATAATATATAGGTCCTGATCAAAACAGATGAGGGTATAAACTTCTTATGCCGTATCTTATACTATCTATAGTGATTTTAAGTAAGTATAAAAGTTTATATTGATTTTCTAACAAAAAGTTATTTTGTACGACTATCGTTAACCTATAAGATTTTCCCCTACTAAATATCGTCTAACGTAGCTTCTTTAGTTTTCACTTTTACAAAATTCAGGTAGGTAGATTTTATAGAGAAATCGAACATGTGCGTTTACCGTATAGAAAAAATATATCGCTGAAGTTTTTTTTCGAGTAAACGTTTGTTAAGAGTAAAGCTAACGTTACTGCGGACTTAGCGAAGTGTAACTTATGCGGGCGCACGCATTCAGGTGACCTGTATCACCTGCTTTACAAACCAGATACAAAATAACAAAACCGCCAGTCGTAGTACTGCACCTCAGTACTGCAAGTTGATTAAATCTTATAAAATTGATGTATGTGAATGTATTTTTAAATTTGTTGTATTATATTGATAATAATTCTATTTAGTGTAAAACAGCATAGTAAATGAAAGTTATGTAATACTTTTTTAACGTCATTATTTTAGAGTTGGAAGTAAATCCAAATATGCATGTTATTTTTAAGTCAACGGGTCGACGACGAGATCGAGCGTCGAGTGATGAATAAATTTAAATATTGATAATATATCGCCAATATCCGTGGGTATAACCGGTAAAGTGGCATATCGATTACTGCTGATTTTAGCAAGGGGGAGAAGAATTATTTATACCTAGGCATTATATAATAACAAATGAAAGCAAGGACTTGGGAATTATGCTCAAAAGGGTGGACTGTTGAAGAATCATATCCTAGGACACACACACGGTCATCTGATACCAGCAATGCAGCAATGCAAACCAGCTAACGGATATACCTTAATACCTATTACTTACTACTTAATACTTTTTCTTTTGTCAATACATCTTTAAACAGTAGACCCAGACTCAGGACAAACAGACATGCTGTTAACCTTTTTTTACTGTAAGGTCGTGATACTTCTGTTGAAGCATTTCTTTTAAATATCAAACTTTTGTTGTATTGCCTGGACACACCCGAAGAGTATATCTACACTAATTTTAAGAATTGTAGTTTTGTTACGCTTTAACGACTCGCTCCGATAATTGTGTGATCATTGCAGACATATTGTTATGATCCATGATAAAAAAAATTAGGGATATCAACGCTAGCAAAATATAAACAAAGTTTTCTTTATGAAAATTTAACCAAGCTAATAATTAAAATGCAGCTAAAAGCATCGGCATGGAAGTAATAAATCACTGTTTGGAAGAGCTTGTAATAAACAATTTAGCAATATGGCTTATTGCCCTTTTATTCTAGTTGAAATTATATTTTCTCGTAAAGGATTCACAATCCATGCCATTTTGATGTCGTAGAACTCGGTATGGTAGACTTGTATGTGTTTGTTTGCAGTCATAAATGTGTTACAAATAAAAGGTTTTACGTTAAAATTTGCAAATTCCAAATAATTTCCGAAAATAATTCTTCTTCCCACATTGCCTATATGTTATACATTAGCTATCCTTATTATAACAATATTACGTCAGTTTATCTCACGATTTCCACAAAATTACAATATTTACGATGAAACGATAAAATGTGTAATGGCCGCCATATATGGCAAATGACGTTTGTTTGTTTACAAGAATTATCTATCTTGCTGTTAAACATTAACTTTTATCAATAAAAGAATTATGAACTAATGAGTCATGCCAACCAATTTACTATGAATGGTTTTGGTGAGAGGAAATATTTTGCATATTAGGTACGTTCAATATTATATATCGAATTCCCAGCATTAGTTATAAACAAACTTGATATTTATAGAGTCGTTTATCTATTCCATTTCCCATCGCATCAATCAGTTGTATTCCAATAAGACAAGACAATATTGATCCACCTGTTAGTGTTTTCTACTTTACCCTGAAACAGAATATAACATTCTTTATAATATTGTGTAGGGTTTTGGTTCATATACCCTTTAATTCTGACAGCAGAAACGCTTTCAAAAACCATTCTTTCTGCTTCAGCTATCCATCCTTTTTTGTAAATACTGACAAGAAAAAATAAACACATATGACGCCGTGAAAATCTTGTAATAGATGGCGTTTTCTGCAATCTTAAAATTAAATTGTTTTTCTTTTTCATATTGATGATTCTGGTATAACAATTTCGTAAATTTGTCGTAATGTTACGAAATTGTTGCACTGATATTAGGCATGGTAAGTGTGTAAAATTTCAAATCAATCAGACATCTTTTGCAATAAGACCTACATATGTACAATGTACATAGGTCAATGTGAAACCAAAGCCAGACTTCAGGAAAGTAAATAAACCTTATGTTATGTCAATAAATTAAACTAAATCACAACATAGCGTGGATACACACATCAAAGATTTAGATTATGATACGGATACAGTTGGAAATGGTGCGGTGAAAATAATACAGCGGAATAAATTACATGCCTCCGCATTTATTGATTTATCGCCACCGTCAGTACGCTTTCAACAGCCCAGGGGGAAATGAATTCCCTTGTCAACTATTCATAAGTATTTACAGTCACTACAAATCTAATTAAGTATCAAAGAAGGTCTTGGATCAAGGAAGTCCTTTGTTATTATAGAAGGGAAATGTTAAACTACAATTTTACAAAATTGATTGATATAGAAAAAGACCCAAAAATCTAAGCTATAAGAAAATAAACCATTAAAACTGATCTATACATTTGAGACAACGTTAATATAATAGTCTTGGAGACAGGCAACAGTTCACTTAGAGTTAAGTGATCACCACAATAACAGAGGAACCGCAGATGCTGACGTTTAATAAACGAGTATACTCTCTTCTTGAAGGACCCTAAGAGTGGTATTTACAAACGAATATGGTTTGTTAATACCATTGGATACAGATGTGTGTTGTTTAGTATATGCACCTGGCTGTAAATACAATATCACAATTATTATTAGAAACATAGCAAATAGCGCCCCGTTAAGGTTGGTCACACCAATATGCTAGCCATCAACACAGCTCCATATATAAAAAGTACAAACTACTCCATACATTATTCAAGACGTGACGGGGACAATAGCTACCGATCGAGACGTAGTCTGGCCCCTCGGGCTGTGGAAAAAAAACGTGCCAAGGATGGGCAACGGCCTCTCCCGAACCCGGTATCGCAATGGAGCTAAGAAAGCGAGCGGTTCTTTCTGAGGTTCAAACCTCCAGCAACGAATCTGATATTAAGCCAATACGGCTTGGAAGACTTGGATAAACAGCGCCAAATATACCTAAATTGATGCTCGAAACCGATTTGCTAATACATTATAAAACTATAGCAAAAATATATACAGTATAAACAAAAATATCTGGTGTGTACAAAAATGAAAAGCTAAATAATAATTTCCTATAGAACAACAATATTTTCTGTCAATGAATACGACCGGATATTAAAGGAATATTGCGGTGAAGCCACAACAGTAGCCAGGCCCAGTCGACACATTCGTAACCACTAGTAGTATAGTAATGGGCTTACGGTATTGATTTACAAAGCACAAGTTGTAGGCAGATCGAAAGTTATGGCCGCGTAAAACTTACTTAAGAACCAATACTTTAGTAGCGTTACTAGAGATTTATTGTAACAAGTGAAATTAGAAAGTTTTACCTTGCCTTCTTACGGTATGTGACAAACAAGCAAGCGGTTCACTTAATTAAGAGCTCTGAGAACTCACTAGGACGCCATGGCGACGTCGCCATCCGCGATAACTACTGCGAGTAGTAGAGACGTTTCTAAATGTTATGTTAGTCCGAGTAAGGTGTTAGGATTAATATATGGAGAAGGTATTGCTTAGGTATATATTCTATGCTACTCTTCGAGCTCCAGTCCAATCCAATTAAAAAAACAAAACAAAACCTAAAGAAACTCCAAACAACCTAAGCCGAGGGGCCCGAGAGAGCCGGAACTTAGTTACTGTAAAGAGGTTTAAGCTAAGTGCCTTCTGCGTCCTGCCTCAAGTCCGGTGTAGCTGCAGATGCCTCCTCAAGACAAACAGTGACAAGTGAGAAACACTCTGTGAGTTTCGTTATATATTTTATCTTCACTGGCCAACTGGCCGCTGCTGTAAGTAACCCTCCATAAATCGCAATAGAACCTTGACCGTCTTGTCAAAGCCTTACCTACGTTGCGATGTCCGTATACGTAACCGCAACCTTTCTACCGTATCGGCCGTCCATTCTAATTTTAGCACCTGGTATTTATAATATGAAACGATTCTTGTGGCTTTCTGTTGAGAAATCGTGTATACGCTACTAGCTGTTGACGGCGGCTTCGCACGCATCGCTTCTCAATTCCCACACTGATTGTTTAATCCAAAAAATAAATCCTGAGTTTTTAAAATATAATGTAACATTCTAATGGTAAGGGAATTTTTAAAATCGGTCCAGTTTTTGAGTTTATTACGTTATAAACATACAAAAGTGAATCATTGCTCATTATAATATAAGTGTGGAATAATATATATATGTAATACAAGAGCGATTATACTTCATTCTTTTTTTAATCTTCTACATTGCCATTGACGTCATCTATTGTATATCAAATCGGACTAATAAATTGATATTGAAATATCATATAAACCTAAGTAAGCAGAGAGGGCGCTCTGTGAAATACGAAACATGTTTGCTCAATCCATTAACGTTAAAAGTGTTTGATGTATTTAGCATAAATATACTTCAAAGTGTATTTTTTTAGTCTTTCCAAGAATCAAGATTTGATATTTATAATAAAATGTATTAATAGGCGAAGTTACTTTGATATGTTTATGGCTATTTGTAACAAGCTTTTATAAGTCTGACCTATGCGTTCGTATACCAATCTATATTTAACATAATTGAAAAAAATATATAAATCCACCTGCATATCTCGATTCTTCTACATCCGCACATCAATACATACGACAATGTTACGGGTACTCCATACACCCACTCTATCACGTCTCCTACCTACCCTGACAATCCCTTTTGCATCATAAATGTGTCTGTCGCAATCTCTTCATTCATCCTTTCAACATGCCTGAACCCCAGGAGCATACCTTTCTCAATTTTACAACATCCTCTTTTAAGCCACACTTTTCCCGTATAACGCTATTTTTAATACAAATTTTAACCAACTTCAAAATGCTTTAAATAAAGTTAATACATACATAACTAATGTATTACAATTTTTAGGCCATAACCGATTCAACATCGAGTATTATGATCTGTCAATTGAATTCACGATTTATTATTATTCATCATTCAAATGAAATGTAGCCACACGCAAAATGCTCGTTTTGATCCGTAGTTAATGTTTTAGGCTAACATCACATGATTTTGTTGTTTTTATGAATTTTATAGAAGTTGTTTGGACTCAAACATGGAACAGTTTGTTTATCACCAGTATTAGTTTGATTTTAGTAGCTGGTAACACCGTACGTTAATTTTATATATGCGAATGTGAGTTTGATCGTTACGCTCAATATTTTATAAAAAATGACAGCAACATTTACACATGTCAAATTGTGGAAAAAATGATAGCGTAATTAACATAACAAGAAAAACGAGGACAGCTAATGTTTGTCACTTAAGCGTGGATGTAAACACATGTCGTAAAAAATGACGTAGACAAGCGTGAAGACTTCACTTTTGGACCGCTAATGGCATATCAGCTCCGTTTTGGTTACGCTTTTAATTTAGTTTAAATTTAGTTACGCAGTGACGTTGTTTGTTTGTTACATTTTAACGACTAAACCGATATTCATGAAATGAAAAAATGACATGGGGTACTTTTTATCCCGAAAAAAAAACTTCCCGAGGTATAGGATAATAAAACGTAATGAAGGTTGCCAGGGTAATGTATGACACGAGAATAAGATAGTATTTAGACATATTGTCACATGACAAAATGACATAACTTTTTGACATGTCCACAGTAATAAAGAATCAATACAATCTTGTTTTTAAAATAACAATATTTTTAAAGTTGACGCAATTTTTAAATTTGTTGCAAGATCTTAATTACTTTTAATTGCAGCATTTTTAAAATATAAGACAGCTGTCCGCTAACCGGGCCATAAAATCTTCAATAAAAAAAACAACTTGGTATTAAATGAAACACCAATCAGAATAAATGACGTCTTAGTCGTATAAACGCCCTTGGATTCTTCAATTCAAGTCAATTTCAATTCGAAGTCTTCTCGTGTAGCGCTGAGCTATCGGTAATTTCTATACATAAAACTAATCAATCGTTAAATGTCGTGTTACTGTACATTGAAAGACGGAACAAGACGGACTTATTCGAACCTTAAATACAATATAGAATAATTGAACTCATCATGCCTATTCGAAGTTATACGCGAAATCTAGTTACAAGAATTTTCAGTGAGGAAGATAAGAATGTATTGCGTGCGAAACCACGGGCAATAGCTAGTATTTAATGTTTGGAAGCTTGTAAATGAAAAGCTGAGATATACTGAGTAATTTTAGAATATGCTACACTAAACTAAAAGCTAACTTTCTTTAGCACAGATTCAATAAACCTCATAAGCTGTAATACTAATAAATTTCGTTATTATTAAAAATCAATATTTCATTAATGTAACCTTGCAAACTGAAAAGCAAAAGTTAAATTCTGAAGCACATTTACCTCGAAGTAATTCGACATTAACGACGCGCGCACAAACAACCCGGATATTAAAGGGGTAGGGTGGTGGGCTATGGAACGAAGTTACAACAATGGGCCGGGTAAATGCCCGATTCAAATGTAGCCTTCGTCCCTAGCTCGTTGTAAATGTAGATGTGTGTACCTATAGAATTTTAAACAAAAAGTATTAATTTCTTACAGAAACTAAACACTAATTAGAGACAGCGCTTAAAAAAACTTTTTTATCCATTTTACCCAGCGTAACTTACCGTAACCGGGTTAAGAAGGCATGAGGTTAATATTTTTTGTTAGATAAACGTGCTAGGGACATTCATAATGCAAAATACGCACTTGTCCCTCGAGCTCGGAGCAAGTATACACGAGAGAGGCGGATGATGAACTTTTATTTTGAAATGTCAACAATGGGAAGCTGTACCGGGCTTACTTGTGTAGCCTACTTGGATATTATAATAATATTGTGCTTTTGTTGCCTTGCAAAGGTCAACTATAAAGCTCTCGTGCGTTTATTTCTGTTAAAATTATGTTTATCACAGGAAAAAAACAAGTTTGTTGCGTTTGACACGCACATGTCGTCAATGATTGGCTTAGTTCACAATTTGCAAACAACTTTACAGTTTATATAAAGCCTAGTCCTATTATAAAATGGCGTAATTCACAAATAGAAGACAGATAGACCTTGCTAAGGGTAATTGTTTCCTATTATGGGATATTGAAGCGCGGTAATAACAATATTTGATCGCACTTTGAACATTTAGGTAGTATTTTTTTCCATTGATGAGCCTTTTAGAGACCAGGCCAGAGCATTCCACAATTCTAATTAGTAAACGATATTTGCAAGAGAGTTGAGTTATGATTTCATTTCTCGTACATGATTAAACAAGCTTAATGATGTTGGAACGTTCCACAGAGCAATTAGCTTTTGTTTCGTTTAAATGTTTTATTACATTACCACGCAAAAACGACGCTTTGGAAACTAATATTGTATCACTTGTTTTTTAATATTCTCACATAATTAATGTGTTTGTTTTGTTTTATTTCGAACGAACTTATGTTCTCTTTATATGATTATAGTAAGAAATTTAGTTCATTTATAAAACACTAGTGATCCGCCTTATATGTATTCTGAAAATTTCATCGAAATTAGTCCAGTCGTTTCGGAGTCTATAGGGAACAAACATACACACGTCGTCATTTATATATTACTACTGACTCGCCCCGGCTTCGCCCGGGTACCACTAATTTTGTTGATCCGATCGCTACCAAACACAGGGATGTGCCAATCTGGACAATCCCTGTAAATTTGATCGAAATCGGTCCAGCCGTTTCGGAGTCTATAGGCCTATAGGGAACATACATACTTCGCTTTTTGTATACTATTTTCTTTGCATAAAAAGTAACCTATGTTACTTCTAATACCTCCAAGAATATGTGTTCAAAGTTCCATGATGATCGGTTGAGTAGTTTTCGCGTGAAAGCGTAACAAACAAACTTACATTCACATTCATAATATTAGTAGGGATATATAGAATACTGGCCCGGCAAACTTCGTTCCACCCTGTAATAAGTAGATGATTCACTATTTTGACGATATTTGCTTACACATAAAAGATAGATATATGCCGTTGCGGGCTTTTTTGTAGGACTATTTAAGGTAAGCATTATACAATATATACGTGTAACTCTAACGGTTTTTGCAGCGCACACCAGCTCGCATATGGTGGAGCTGTTCCCCGTTCGATCTTTCTCTGCCGCCGCGTGGTCTTACTTGAGAAGCTAGCTAACTAGCTAACTTCTACGACGAAACTGTGTCCATACACAGCTTCGTCGTAAAAGTTTATGTAATCAAACGGATCATTACATAAACTTTTACGATGTTTTCACTTTACAGGCACACCTGTGACGTCATTGGACTCAAATGTAGCGTTATTCTGCACGAACAGTACATATATCAAGTAAGAATAATTTAGAGTTCTTCTTTCATTTGCCATGACCAACTTCAATGTATTATTTCATTTGTTCTGATCAACAAGTAGGTTGTCAAACAATGACTTCTTTCATTATTAAACAACCTAATCCATGGATTAGGGTGCTTGAAAAAAAATTAGCGTTTGCAATATATTTTAAACTAACGACGGTCACGAATATTAAAGGGAGAGTGTTAATGGCTTCACAATAAAATAAAATAAAATGGAAGCAGGTTTTATGGTGCGGAAAAATTGGTTCATAAAACATAAATATAAAAACTGACGCGTGATACTTACCGGGTGGCACGGCTTCCTTTTTGAAAGGGCTCGAACGATTTCGATGAATTTCTGTCTTTAGATGCGGTTTTCATTTTTATATTTGCATATACAGGTGTCTTTTCCAGAAAAACGCAAATTTCCAGGAAAAAAATCCGGAAAATAATTGTATTTTTTTAAGGCACCATGTGTTCTGGTAAGTGAAATCATCCATTGATAACTTAGTATCTTGAGATTCTACGATGTAATTTTTCGTATACTTATAATACCTATTTTTTTTAATATTTCATTATTTTCATGGAATTATTGTAAAGATACGTCGAGAGATTTTCGCCATTATATTAGCTTAATCCTTGACTGTAGTTATATGGCAACGAGGAGACTTGTGAGACACACTTAGGAATCTTCGTAGTGCGCTCACCAACCCGCCCGCCCGTCGTGGTAAGAATGGGCATAACCCTTCATATATGAGGGGTGTCTACGTCCAGCAGTGGAATGAGATAGACAGATAATGAATGAATGAATGATATAAATATTTCTATATTCCCATGAGTACAATCGATATTGATAAAAATAAAGCATTTATGTCCGTCAGAACTAATAATAGAGAGTGGCAAAACTACTTGCGTATAATTTATTGAAGGTAAATGCCGTAAATGTAGAAAATATCAGGCTGCGTTATTTCATTACTACTATTTCATGGGGTACTTTTGAATGTCTCTAGAGAAATATTTTATTGTTCTTTTCATGAGAAAATGAATATGCATAACGCTATTCCTACATATAGGGAGGTAGGAAGAACGAGTCAATAACTTTATTTTCAGACACTTTTTTTGTTGCCTTTAAATCTATCAAAAAAGTAATTCGACCGTGACACGCGGCCTGGAAGATTTCGAATAAATTAAAAAAAATATGGTGCGAAATTATAAAACAGAATAGTGTTCGTAATTAATATCAACATATTTACTTATTATCTTAATTAGAATAAATAATAATTACAGAATGTAATTATTTGTAAACATAAATGAGGACGCACACAACCAAGGAAGTCGAAAGCGGCAGCGTACATCACGGCATGAGAGAGCGTCATGCCATTCGTCACGGCGTACTGGTCGATTTTACTGCCAAAGCGTATTAATATTATAATAAGTATTTTAGACGGCCCCATATTGTAGAAAACATTCCTGAAATATTGTTGCACTTTGGGCCGTTTCAATCATGCACTACAAAAATCCATGCGTTATGTAGCGGTTCTTCTTATTGGTATGAGCGCGTACCATACATCTTCCAACATTCGGTAAGTAGCCATATATGTAGTTCTTTAAGTACATATAATGTCCATTTCTTTCATTTTTAAAGTTTCCATCATTTTAAATACAATTTAGATCAATAGAAGTATTCTAGAAACTTTGATCTTCGCACGAAACGTTGAAAAAAAATATATTCTACTGAAAATGTTTTTTTCTCTGTCCATTGGAAAAAAATTCCAACTAACCCTCATAACTCCAAACTTTTCCCCAACTTACAAAGCAAAAGAAGTACCATTTCCCTAATTCTAAAAAGCAGTAAAAGTGATTTTGTAGGTAAAGTTGAATAAAATACGGACAAAAGTATGAATATTTAATATTGTTCATACTATTTTTGGAGGGTCTTTATAGAATTTAAATTGTTATGTTTTTAAGTGTATAATAATCGTATAATTTAGCGTTATTTATTTAATGACTTGCTTCGCCGCATATGAGAGCAGATCAGACAAAATTAAAGTTACATACTTCTTGAGTGATTGGACTTTCTAACGCAAACGATTTTAACGGGCTGTTTTACGTGTCAGTTAATTTATTTGCCAATTAGTTATTCAGCACTTTACTCAGACTGTGAAACAGGCCCTTAAATTCTACCACGAAGACAAATATAATTGAAACAAAAGTTGTTTACTTCACTTAAGGCAATATTTATGTTAGGTCCGCGTTTTGTTTTGCTTATATCAAAGCTTCATCCTCATATTAACATAATATTGTATCGTCTGAAGTAAGATAAACATGCCAAAGCGTAGATGTTCACAGTACACTAATTAACTAAAAAAACAAGAAAGTCGTCTGATTTTATCATTATCATCATTACCAAAGACACTTTCTCATTTATACACAAACGGACATACAATCATACTCCGTTTTCTGCATCAAGCAACATAGCTAGCTAGCCTTGTATACATATAAATTTGGGATTGTTGACTCTTACTCAACTGACCCAGACCCATTCCATTGTGACCTTCTGTAGGATAAACTTCGTGACCGATTTTGATAAGTGCGGTGTCATTAGATTGGTATTCTTCCCGATCCGACTGACTATTTAGTAATTATATGTACAACAACAAAAAATTTAACTTGACCATTTACTTTCTAGAGCTCACAAAGTGCTTACGCTATAAATAAGAACCGTCTTAGAATTGTTATTAAATTGAACACAAGAGAAGCGAAGTGTTTCGAATCCCGATACTAAAAGCTTACACTTTACTCCACCCGAGGCTTTGATGGATTCATCCTTTGTTTGACTTGATTGTACTTCGGTATCGAGTGTTCGTACAAATTTGTACCTACCGTGCGTACCGAGTTTAAATATTTCGTTTTTCGTTTTGTATTTTTCAAGTTGAAATTATTTTAGCGCTAGACGATATTTGCTTAGGGAAAATATTACGGAAGGAAATTAAACAACGCCAAAGATGCTTATCTGAATTCGTATTTTTTTATTTTATTGTTTGTACACACAAAGATTTATTATTTATACATTTGAAGTTTTATCGCGCCTTTTTAGAGTTTTCGCTTTTGTCGGCAGTCCCAACCCAAGTTCAACTCCAAGTCAATATGCTAGGGTCTCTAAAGTCCAAAATACAGTCGTCTGTACAAAGATTACCACATAAATATATGTATAGTCATAAAAAAACTCTAATTAATTTAGCTAGCTCCTATCTTAACTTTCTTATACATATCTAACAAGGGTCGAGTACAATTAAGATAGATGGAAAACGACCAAGCTGTTTACCTGATATTAACTAACCGATACCCATAGGTATTCGCAAGCCAATGGATTGCATCTGCGTTACGTATCTTTAAAGGACGGAGGATAAACAGAAAAAATAATATTTCCTTTTTATCCATTCCCCCGTCACATCATCTTCCTCGGAGGAGAGGACTAGTATCATGGCATAAACTTGCTGAGGAATTTTTATAAGTTTACATAATTAATTTTTTTCTTTTTACTCATGCTCACATTATGTTCATTTATTACTTGTAACTTTAACACCTTTTAGACTTGTAATTACTTATTTTTTTTAGTCTGTGTTGTGTTACGATATATTATTTATTATTAGTTATCTGTATGCTAAGTAGCGAAAGTCAGGAGTTCTCATGACAGCTTAAAATCAAATTTAAGTAAGGCGCTAACCGCTTTTATATTCCATGATTGTATATACCCATGTTAGAACAACTTTCGTGTATAGGCGGACGTTCTGTTTCCTTTGTGTCTAAACTTTTAGCTGATTGATTGACTCCCAGGAAATTGGGTATTAATTTACCCACGTAATAAGTTCTATCATTTTCTATTACCAAGCAATTATCGGGCAAGAATTTTAAGTATTTATCAACGCCTATATATATATAATTCGTTTCATATCTGTTAATTCGAGGTGGACAGAGATGCCAGTCGTTTTGACTTATATAATCCTCAACTGTTGTAAATTTGACTCACGCAAATTACGCATAGAATAAAATAAAGATTCCCTTGCCCCGTATGTCCATCGAAATGTGATAAACTCAAAACGTCTTTTACATATAGTTTTCAACAATAGCGGTAGTCAGTCATATTCACGAAGGAGTGTTTAACGTACGTAACCAAGCAAGAAACTCTTGTATTTTTTTGCTCGGAGTAGAATCTAATGATTTGGATATTTTTGTTTCGACATAGACACGGTTTTTATTTCCAAATGTATGTACATAGATGTCGTATCCGTAAAAAGCGAATTCACAAGCTCTCTTAGCTCCTATGAGATGATGTTCGATGTATTATAATCTCCCGATAAAACACTGTCTTTAATTGACGGGTGCTCACGGCTAGTATAAAATTAATTAAGGTTGTGTATTGGTTGTTTGGTTGTAAAGCTTTGAAAGATCGTCGTAATTGTTGAAGATATTATAGGCTATTATGACATTACAACAGTTATCTGTTGGCGTATCTCTGCTACCCGTGAAAAGCCGGAGCGGAGTTACTAGTTAATAAATTTTAAAACTTTTTCATTAAACTAAAGTTTAAGATACAAATTATACATTCGAAAACCAACAAATCTCATTATAAATTTAAACGGATCAACAAAGTTACCGGAGTTCCGACAGCTCGATTATCTCGCTTTCATCTCATTTGGTCCGTCCGTCATAACTTAGTTCATTGAGGTGAAAGCGACTGGCGGTTTTAATATATCCAAAACATTCATTCGACAGATTATCCCTGAAGTATATTATATCGCTTAGAGATAATTTCCTAATATAAGATAAGTTCAATTCCATGCGGAGGAAAAATATGTGCAATGTTTTTCAAAATAAAAAAGAAAGGTGCGGTCAGTTGTCATCGAAAGGCTCACTTCTTGTAAGAAGTTATTAATTAAAGCAATTAAAAACTGGAATTGTATAAGAAGTTTTTTATATATTTTATTTTAATATTATTTGCTAATATTAGGTGGGATTGTTGTCAAGCGCTAGTTTATACGTTATTAAAAAAATATTACGTTGTTATACATATATCTTTAGCCAAAGTATACTTCTACTGCAATCGACAGGCGTCTCAAAATGCTTAAGTTGATGAGAAATAGGTAGGGCTAGTAAGTTTGGAACTAATGGCTGACGGCTCGTTTTAGTTTCAATAAATTATAAAAGTACGCTTCGGTGGTTCGGGCACGTTGAAAAGAAGAATGACAAGAGAGTGATGAAACAAATTGCAAAAGTGGGTTGCAGTGTTTGCTTGGGGACGTCCCAGGTTAATGACATACTAAAGAAATGCGATATAAGGAACACGCGTCACCGACGAACATGTAGGCTCAGATGTGTGGATGTAGAAGCGAGAGTCGTGTATCACGATCGCGCCAAATGCAAATTCGTATTCTCTGCCTAATCCTCTGGGTTACAGACATATTCTAATTTTTACTTAAAACATTTGGTAGAGTTAATATATATAATAAAGTCCTACGTAACGTTTAAACTTTAAAAATAAAGTCTTTAGAATGGAAATCGCACTACTCTGTTCTAAGCCGATAAAATTGTGAATACACATAATTTCAAGTACTATCGAGAATCACGTTTTTATTATTAACCCCGCTTAATAGCTTACCAATTCAATAGCCAACCTTATCTCGATAAGTTAAAGTCACTTTTCATATGACTTATTAACCGAATAGGAGTATACAACTATTGTAAAATGACGTAATACAAAGATAATTTGGAGTTAGTAAAGGTAGTGAACAGTGGTCTCATATAAATTATACGAGAGGCTTCGATACAAAAACGCGCATAAAATTGTTAAACCGTCATTTAGAATCATTGGTAGACAACGCACAAGTCAGATACATAAAAACTATATTGGTATCTTTGCAAAGATCCATGTTTCTAAATCGATCGGAAATCGGCGGGGCGCCTACAGCATGTCTCAATTAAATAAGCTTATTATTAGATAAACACCTCTATTTTATTTTCCTTTAATGTATGTAACTCTTAAAAATCGTTCCTATAACTTGAAGTATAACTTATGTCGTTCAGGAGATCGTTAAGTACACGCACGTGGGAACAACCGGACGTGCTTAGCGGGAAATAGTGGAAAGCCATTCCAAGACTATAATGGAGGGAAGGGATGTTCCTCTTTGTACATGTTGCAAAAGACAAATTTAGCCAATATAATTTATTTTTATTTGAAGAGGTACCGATTGGGGTATAGACAGTAATATATTTTTAAAACAAGGACATTTTGAACACAAATCGTAACAAAACGTAAATTGTGCCTGTTGTTCAACACCTTATTTTCATCAGGATTTTCTACTTGATTGTTGGACGTAATAGGTTTATACGACGTTATAACAGAACTAGTAGATATGAGAAGCATTCATATTTATA
Source organism: Papilio elwesi (assembly GCA_029849275.1). Lineage (NCBI taxonomy): Eukaryota > Metazoa > Arthropoda > Insecta > Lepidoptera > Papilionidae > Papilio > Papilio elwesi. The sequence continues at coordinate 4,353,074 of CM056713.1, forward strand.
TAGTTGTATAATTTTAGTTCACATGCGGTTCCAGTCAGATGAATACTGGATGTGGCTGTTAAAGGTCGTGAGTGCGGCGGAGTAAGGCAAGGTAAGTAGGCTAGAACTAATAACTTGCAGAGGGTTTGCCCTCCTGTTTATTTATATTCACCTAGGTGTGAAGGGTACGAGTTGAGATCGTAGGAGAAATGCTTGGTTTGACAACTGGGTTAAATGAGACGTAATCCGTGTTTTGATTCTGATTTGTTTTATGATGTAATATAAAATTAGGTTGATGTTGATGTATGGATGTAAAGGAACCTCGCTTCGTTTATATTGAAGCCAGTCCTCGTTAGCAAAGCACTGACGTATACAAATATACTTCTTTATTACAATTTGTAATTACCTCGCTGCAGATGGTTCACACGCACAATTTACAGTTATGAAACACACTTAATTTAGAAATTTACTAAATCTTTTTTGTTTGACGCCTAGTGTTGCGAACGTGTTCAATTATATTTTCCCTATCCAGCGACATGAGGACGATGGAAAAGCATGAACGGAGGTGATGTTCACAAAAAAACTTACAAAATTCAAAGACTCAAAACAGTCTCAAAAAGATTTCTAGGTTTAAAATTCCATTTTAATAAATTGAATATAAATGTTTGGATTCGTAGAAAGCGACATACAAACATTTATTTGTTAACATTTTCTCATAGTATAGTTATACACTTTAAAATTGCCTAATATTTGGTGCGTTACAATTAAATTAAAACCCTATGTGTATAGATATAAATATATAGTTCCGTTTGATTATTTACTTGTGATGTCGTGCACGTTTATTTCCTCGAGGCGTAGCTCTTCACTATTTCACAGCATAAGGCGTCGTTTTTTTTTACACACAAGGAGATTGGATTCGTACCGCGGGAAACGACTGACTGCGCCATTTTATGAAGTCACCAGCTGGTGACTTCTTCAGTTTCACTTTCAACACGTCGATTAGATATGTGAAGGTATGTAACATATTTGCCCATAAGCTTGACTTAATAATTTATATATAACATAATAACAATTTATAATTGACAATAACCATTATTTTAAGACCCTTATTTTTTTTACAAACATGTATTTTTATTTTATTTAAATGAATAACTAAAACACACATGGACGAAAATACTTATATATCTGAATTATTAATGACAATAATTCCAAAAATATAATATATTATTTCATTTTAATATACTGTTGTCATTTCAAAAACATGTTTTCGAAATTCGTTGTTGTTTTGTTTTAAATACTGTATCTATTTCATTGTAAGCTATAATAAAATAATTTACATATTGGATTCTAAAAATAAATTAAGAACTGCATTAGAAAATTTCTCAGATAGACTTCTTAGATTCTCCGTAGATTTTTCAAAATGAAAAAAATTATACTATTTAATATTTAAATTATCAATACGTTCGATTCTAAAAAAAACGAAATTTTATTTTATTTTGCATTTGAAATAAATGAATTGTTAAAAAAATTTATTCCCCTTTAAAGAAGTAAAAATGTATTCTTGTAATTACTTATTATATGTACATATATGCAGAAAATATCAAAATTATAAAATACATTTTAAAGTTAGAAAACTAATCTTACCTGAAGCTTTTCAGCGTTTCAGGAGAACAACACATGTACCGCGTCGCGTCGGGTTACGGTTAAAATAACGGTTCTTGGTTACAGTTTGTAATGAGAGACGTGCTCGCCGCGCCGCACCCGGGAGAACTCTGGCGGTTGCGGGAAACACGCGTGCTGTTGAGACGCCATTTTATAACACGATAAGTTGTAAAATGTATTTTTCCCTTTGATTTTCAAAAAATTCTAATCTAATGTTCCCTATATAATTTATAATTGTTTCTTGAGAAAAATGTTTTCCTATTTAGGACTTTTAAATTTAGAGTAACTGCTTGCAGTGATTTCGCGTGAATTTTATTCATGAACGAGACACGTCCTTCCAAAACATTGTTTTTATTTTAAATACATTCGGTATCGTGTTTTAATATTTTTGGCGACTTGAAAACTTCAACCTCTTAAGGAGTTGAAATATACATTGGCGTAGTATTAGTATAATTTGCTTAAACGTTGTCATCCTTAAGGGAAAACCAAACCCGCCTTCCCTTTACTCTCGTTGAAATCATTTATTTAATATAAATAATAATTAGTTACTTCATTCGTCGAAATTAAAAAAAAAATAATATTAGTATGTATATCTCGTATTTTATGATAGGTAATACTTTTTTAACATAATCTATCTCCAAATTGTACGAACAGATTGTTATATACGAAATGTTATTTAAGATTAAAACGGTTAAAATTTTAAAAAAGGTCATAAGACTTTCTATCGATAAGTTGATATCGATAAACGAACGTCCCTAGGTGATTCAATATAGACATGCGGACAAAGTGGAGTGTAACTAACCGTGGCTTGTTTCGCGCATCGAGAGTTCCGAAGTCAATTATGATGAAGAAGCGCTATCACAATATATGTATTGCATAATATGAAATTACTTATTAATAAAAGTACAAAAATATATTAACGACTTGTATCTATAGTAACATTAAGAAGAGGTATGTGAGTTGAGATTGTCGGGGGTAATCTCTGGATGTACTGAGCCGATAAATTTATCTTACTCTTTCTTCGTTCATCTTTTCAACATGCTGGAATCATTACAACGATATCTTCTTCTCTCTGCCCTTTTCCCATTTTTTATGTGGGGTCGGCATAGTAGCACCGTAGTCCATACTGTAATATTATATTATTTAAGCTATTGGCGCTACTCATAACAATGTTATATATTATATAAAAAAGACTAAGTCGACATTGTAATATATAATATATTATTCAGAAACAGAATAGCTTAAATTGTGTAAATGTTACAACTTGTGACAGAAGCAACTCTGGTGTTCGTAGCAACTCGCAAAATTAACATTGCAAAGGAGTTTCCAGTGAGTCAAGTGCATTGCGCCTCTGACACTGTCGCGAGAGAGCTTTGATTTACATTTTCTGAAAATAACATAGGACTTCCACTGCGGAAGTTACAGCTTTTTATACAAGTGATGTAAAAACCGAATTGTTGTACTACTCTTCTCGTTTGATAGTTTATACATTATTTAATCTAGAAAGTTTAATTTTTAGAGCGTAAGCTGTTGTGATGATAACTTACTGGACGGTAACTTAGAACTCTACGAAATGTTGCACAATGTTTTACAAAGTCTGAGTAACGTGCTGGATAAAATATTAAGAAATAAATTAACTGACACATTAAACGTCGTCTTAAAATAGTTTGTGTTTCACAAGCGTCTAACTATTACACCAGCTTGTTACTTGTAAGTTATAGTTAAATTCTTTTGAATCACTCTCAAAATAATTTCAAATACATCTTTTATGCATTATTTTGTGCCACGTATTAATGTACTTTAAATTCATTTTATGCATTTAAGGCAGATGTCAAAAAAAGATATAATGTATCGTGTAATTTTAACCACCAAATAACATCCTTATTTGACGAATAACCTAACCTATAATTTACTTGGCACTTTATTTACCTGTTAAGTTTATTTGTATACTGTGAATCGCGATCGATGACTCTACGGCTAGCGTTATAATAATTAAAAAACCACTAAATACGTTCAATACACAACAAGATTGAAGTTAAAGAAAAAAAGGAAATAATAAGACAATGAGAAGAAAAGTTACACAAATATATGGATACCTAATAACTAATTGTTGCAATGCTAAATGGTTAAGGTCCTTGCTTAGCTACGTGTTTGCTACCCGTCGGAGTAATCGACGCGGTGTTATTTAAAAACCCTCCGGACGTCGGTCAGTTTAAAAAAAAACACCAGATTATAATGATAAACAATATAATTAATATTACATAATTTATAATGTTTTCAATCAATGTTCAATCCAGAGCTATTCATTCAACCATTACGCTGCAGTAATGAATCGGGATAAATAATTTATCCTATGCATAATCTATCCTATGCACAACAATTATCTAAGTATTTAATTTAAATAACCTAATGTATCTAATGATTCTGTAGATAAAATATAAAATGATAAAGAAACAAAGATAACCCTCTACAAACAATCGTAGCACAATCTACGCATTTCGTAGAGGCGGCGTAGACCCTGTTAAAGTTTGCATTATTTAGAACGTATTGTTTTAATTAAGAACCTTAGTAACTAAACACGTGGATTCCCTTCAAAGTTAATTTTTATTAATATCAATTAAAGATATTACAAACCTCCAGATGGAGGAACCTTTGTTTAAATTTTACCAAATACAATACGACGCCATTACATATTATAAATGGTGTAAACTACAATACAAAAAACTAGCTTCACTTTGAACGTTGTAACCTCTGATATCAATATTATCTCGGAGACCAGCACAAATCTAGCGATACCAACAAAACGAACAAATGTCTGTCGTTATATGTAAATATATGGGGAAGCTAGATATGAAAAACATAAATTAAAGGTCAGACCGCATCCTAAGCTTTATACTTACCTAAGTCCACAAAGCCATAATTCTTTCCACGAATAGACCTCTTTGTATCAACAACAAATAAACTAACAAACAACACGACGTATACCGGGGCCCCGTACCACTGGGCCACCACTGCTCCCATGACCTCCCCCTTGTTGCTTTTATATAACTTAAATTGCTTAATGACTTAAGACTGCGGAAAATAACATAGGTTCAACCCATCGTATATTTTTAGTAATTATCTTTTAGTATACGCTGAATATTAGTTGGAACTGGTTAAATATTTGTAACAACCAATAAATAAACCAATAAATGGAATTCCAATTTATATTTGGATTTCTGTAGACAAATCTCAAAAAATATTTCACCTCTAAATTTAATTGGAAGGTCAGCCTTTCAGAAGAATAGTCATGAAATCACCGTAACCGACATCTTTGAAAACATTTCGTAAAATATTTTTCTCGCCAACGAATTTCAGTAAGAAAATAAAGGTTTATTTTTCTTCGTTACTCGGATACCGGATTTTATTTTTGGGGACGATATTCTGAAAGTACGTTATTTATAACCTACTTACTTATTCTGTAGCGGAACAGGTGGGATTAGTGCGGTAGCTTTAGTATTTTACGTCGTCCATACATCGAGTAAGTAGAAAAACCTTACAAATGGCTTTTATATGTATAAAGATATTATTTTGATGAAGCTATATTAATTTATTAAGTGAGTAAGTGATACGAAAGACTCAATAAAGAAAAATAAACGTTCATGTAACCCAGAGTGTAATCGGGTAGAAGTATTATTCAGTGCTAGTGACCCGCTCCGGCTTCGCCCGGGTACCACTAATTGTGTTGATCCGATCGCTACCGAAGATAGGAATGTGCCAATCTGGACAATCCATGTACATTTCATCGAAATCGGTCCGGCCGTTTCGGAGTCTATAGGTCTATAGGGAACATACATACTTCGCTTTTTATATACTATTTTTTTCACAAAAATGTTACTTCTAGTACCTCCAAGAATATGTGTACAAAGTTTCATGATGATCGGTTGAGTAGTTTTCGCGTAACAAACAAACATACATTCACATTTATAATATTAGTAGGGATTAGTATATTTGGCGTAGTCATGGCACACCTCTCTCGATTCTTCGACACTTGAAGACATACTTGCTCGTTGGTTACGAACGCGCTGAAATAATGCTGTCATCAAAAGATAAATTCATCGCTTTTATTACAATTTCCTTGAAGATGAATTTAGGATCGTAAATTTTATATATTATTGCCATTTGATTTGTATTTATTTGATATAAACAAAGTCACGAGCAACAGCTAGTTTAAAAAGAAATGTAGTTCAAAATTCTTAATTTGTTCACAATAGAATATCTAAAAATGATTTACTCGTATTTCAATTTAATGTTATTTTATCGTAAACAAATACTACAGCCCTCGTTCATATTTCGCAGTCTTTGTTCTAGGTGTCGCTAATATATATTGTTACGGATTTCATAGAAGTTATCACGCCATCTATTCAATAATACTGAACGTTACATTGAAATGAGTTTTTAGGTTGTTGAAAATGGTCCGCTAGGTGGCGTTGAGCAAATTTACGTAATAGCTAATGCCGCCCTCTACTACAAAATGAAGTAACTAACTTGAAGATGTACATGTGTAAAAATATAACACACATATGGTTCCAACTTTAATAAATAACATACATACAGTAATATTTACATTAAAGGAAACGAAACGCCCGTGTTTTCATCTTATTTTACCCTACGAAAATATATGTGATGGAAAAGCATACTTGATGTTGTAAGCGTATTATTTGAAAAATCGTAATCGAACTAAAAAAAACTCCCTGCTATCAAGGAAAGGCTCAATCACCCCAAATATTGGCAAATAAGAATCTTTCCTTAATCTTTTTGATGCCTAGTTTTTATTTGTGAAAAACGCCACCTAGTGAAAAGTTGACAAGCTTTTGATCACTTAGAACAGAAAGAAGTGACGGCTCGCGGCATGATTCAAACCTGCCCACGACATAATTAAATGCGGCCCGCGATTAAAACCCATACTAAATGGGTTCGCGAAAACAATGTTCGATATAACAAAGTATCCAAGGCAAGACTTGATGACACACGGCCCTACGTAAATGTAAAATTTCATATACTCTAAATCTATTTCCCCAACACTAACTTATGTTAACTATTACTGTAGTATCCTCTTTAAAGTGATGTAGTAATATAAAACCTCTGTGGACAATGGTGTAGTAAATGTTTTCTTTTTGACATCGTAATGATAATCGGCCATTCGCTTGTCAACTACCGAATCGGATAGACCAGTCGCGAGCACCATCAAGTGTCAGAAATATTCTCCTTTATTGTTTCCTGAAATTATAAAGTGTACCAAACTAAATCAAGACTCTTATTTCAAAAGCGACTAAACATAAAAAAAGGATCAAATACACTTTTGGAAACGTTTGTAACACTTAGAATTTTTGTGATATTTTAGTTTTAAAAATATAATTTATTATATATTTTTACTTTGTATTTTCTGTTAATAGTTTTACTTCTCTAATAATTTGAACCGCGTAAACAGAGCTATAAAATACAGGCTTTAGACTTTCGAAAAAGGAACAAAAAGGTTTTATTCATAACGTCATAAATAATTAAATGTCTCAACTCGCTCGTTTCTCCACACATGCGCGGCTAATGCGGTTACCGTTTCTTGTTTCCTAGGAGTTCCGCTAAGTGGTTAACTCACTACAGCGCCCACTAATTAATTTCATCATGATACGTGAGCAGACTCTTAAAGTATTTAAGGACGCAACTAAAGTTATGCATGAATATGTGATACAATTATTTTTAACAGGCTTGATGTATATGTATGTACTAGTGATCCGCCCTGGCTTCGCTCAGGTAGCCTTTTTGAAATCTATAGGGATACAGCTGTTTCGAAATATATAGAAACCTCCAAAAATGTACCCCACGGGAACCGTTTTTCCGAAATTAATTCTATGTCCATTTATTTATCATTACTCCACACTATAATCCGTCTATGTGCCAAATTTTATCCAGATCACTACAGTCGTTTTTGCGTGAAAGAGTAACAAACATCCACACGTACAAACTTTCGCATTTATAATATTAGTATAGATGTGTCTGTCAATTTGTGGAACGAAATAATTATTTAGTGATGTGTTTTTGTTTTAATAGTTAAAACTTTTTAAATATCTTTATTTCAGCACCTTTATTTTTTCTGCATAGTATGCTACCAACGTAAATTATGTGTTATATGAATGGGATTACTTAAATACTAAAAACTAGAAGTAGTAGTTATATAAAGTATCTCAATTTTTGACTAGATGGCGTTATTCTTAATATTAAAATGATATTATTACTTCGACCCTTTGAATAAAATGTATGGATTTTCATGAGTTGAAAATTTTCAAATTAATTGCATAACTTGAAATCGGTTGCAATTACATCCAAAGATTAAGTTAAATAGATAATTTAAATAAAAATTCTATAAATACTTACATACGGGTCAAGGTAAAAAATAAAATTTCTCGACAGGGACCCGTGGCTAAGGTCACGTCGACCGTTATATTTACAGTGGATTTTACACCTGCAATAAAACCACGTGAAGAGGACATCCAATTATACTTTTACGATCATTTACTCCTTACACTTTTATCTGTTGAAATGCGTATCAAGCGTCAATCCGCGGTAAGTAAAACAAAGGGTTGCTTAATTTGAATGGATTTTCAATTATTACTGACTATCGAGCGTGCCCAGTTGCCTGCCCTATTACGTCATCGACCTTCATATTCATACTTCTCCTGATGTACACAAAACATTAATAATATCATAAATTGAATAATAATAAATTCTAACAGTGGTAGAGCCTACAAACTACTTCTGTTGTATTACGGGGACAGCACGACCGGTGCAATCCCGCGACCTCAAAGAAATAAGAAAAGAAGACAGGCATGAATTAGTAGTATTCTGCGTTTCGTCTGATAAGTGAGGTGCCGGGCCCCCAATATTAGTCCTCTTCCCCTTCCCACCCTTTTCTAATAAGGAGAGGATGGGATGAGGAAGAGGATTTGAGGGTGGAGGGGATCGATAGTAAAAGAAAATCCTTTTCCCCCTTATTTATCCCTTCCTCCGTCCGTTGTAGGTAGGTATAGGTAGGCAAGGCAAAGCATTTGAAATTCATTAGTATGTTGCCTATGGGTAACGGTCACTTGTCACTTGCTCGTTTGCTGCCTTCTTCTGTAAAAAATATACTAAATCATTCAGTCGGTCTGTAACCGTAAAAAAATACGTTTAGTGTTTTTTTTAAATATATTGCGTAGACTAACAGAGACAGCTTGTTATAAAATATTTGGTAATGAAAAATAAATACAATTATTTCAGCAGTTCTAAGATAAAATATCTAACTTTATGTGTTGAAATTGAACCAAGATTACACCAAGACTTTGAAGGAGAAAATAAATACCTTTATGAAAAAAAACAATTTTTTTATGAAAAACCAAACCGACTTCAATAAAACTATAATCAAATATAAATAATGCACTATAAAGTATAAAATAATTTTACGCAATTAAACATAAGAATCAATACTTAATCATATTTAATTTAGAAGTCGGTTAAAAGGGTTACAAATCAACACAAGGCAACTCGGAACCTAAACCAATTTCTTCTTTGACTTTACTAGAATAAAGAAAGCAACTATATAAAACCCCTTTCGTAGATTAACGATCGCTTCTTGTTCACCCTTAGCGAAATAAAATAAGTTGTTATGTTCCTTTTTATGTTTTATAACTTTTCCCCGCTGTTGAATTATTCCCGGGGCAACGAACAGTGTATAATGAACCGCAGCTTGGTTGAGTTTTCCTTTTATACCTTCACTGAATTAACCTGTGCAAGAAAATCGTTATAAATTGTGCGGTTAAAAGCTGAAAAGAAAATATTTAGACTTAACCACGAAACTAACTTAGTTTTCATGTGAAAATATAATTTTAAAATGTGTGCTTTTGGTATAAATTATTATCATTAATGGCTCTAATTTAATACCTCCTGTTGTAGTGATTTTACTACACTTTTATTGGTGTAACCAATGTATATAAATCTAGCAAAATAATGCCATGTAATTTTTACCTATTTTTTATTTTATTGATTTAAGAAGGCGAGCAAGTGGTTCACCTTATATCAGATGAACGCTACCCATAGGCATCAGCAAGGAGCTAACGAGTTGCAGATGCGTTGCCTACCTTTTATGGGCAGAGGAAGGATCGGAGAGGACAAAGCATATTTTCTTTTCCTATCCATACCCTCCTCCGTCAAATTCACACCTTTCCTTATGAAAAAAGGATGGGAAGGGTAAGAGGACTAGGTTTGGGACTCCGGCACCTCAGTCTTCGGACGATATGCATACATCAACTTCACGCCTGTCTTCAGTGAAGTCATGGTATTTCTCCGGTAGAAAAACGGCCGACCGATATATTAAGCAACATAAGGGAATTAAGTTTGTTTCTATGTAGATTGGAATACCGTAATAACTTTAAGATGCGAAGAGAGACGGGTGGCAGAAAATTAGATTAAATCGTGTAAATAGCCCATAAATAATGTCTTAAGCCGCCGGTAAGAGGCCATTGATTCTTCTCCTATGCCATCTCTTAACGAAGGCTGCTCTAAATAAAGAATGCATCCTCATGTGGAACTATTAGCATAGATTTATGAGCCACAAGTTATTTTCCTATATATTTCCCTGGATAAATAAGCTCTAACAGTTCGTATTTCGGACTACGTTTTATACGGCTTGTAATTAGTAGCATTTAAATTTCTACTAGCGAACCGCCCCGACTTCGCACGGGTAGTACTAATTACCTATAGTTAGAAACACACTCGTAACGTATGACGACAGCCTAGATGGCAAAGGATTTCGAAATGTGTCAATAACCTAACTTACACCGCCATCTGTTCAATATAAAAATACTATGTTATAAGTTTAGGAGGTTCAGAGTTTATTGCAGACAAACATTGTGATTTGAGATTTCAAAAAATATAAAGCTTTATGTTTGTTTATTATAACCTCTGCGTCTACATAAAACGTACCTAAGGTGTTGTTGGTTTCATTCTCCTGCGACTGCGCCTTCTCTTCTTGTTTCGTTTTAGATTCGGAGCTTGTATTACAACCCATTTTAGTGAACGGAGTTTTTATTTTTATACCACAGAAGTTATAAAAAAACTATTTTTACTACCTTTCCACTGATACACACACACTATAACATAGTTGCTTTAAAATGTTACTGCAAGTCCATCTGAAACAAAGAAAAAATATATTAGAAATTTTAGAAAAGCGAGCGAGAAAGGTGTGCCAGGATCGCGCCAAAAGGAAATCAGCTATCTCTGCATATCCTCTGAGTTACGGGCGTGAGCGAATATTGAAAACATCTACGCATGCACCTTTAGTATGTCACTGATCGATATAAATTCTTCTGGGACGTCGTCTGGCAACATTACCACTCAGTTTTGCAACATTAATTTGTCTTATTACTCTCTCTTAATTCGTCCCTTCTCAATTCTTATCAAAACATCCAACTTTTATATTATAAGCAAGCGATTCTTGGCCATACAAAGAGTCCTATTGCTGATTTTTTTTTAGGAAACAAATGTTTATATACCATTTAAAAGAAATACAAACATTACCTACATTACAAAAAGACAAAAAAACAGTGACGATTCAGTAACGATTCCCCATCCCTTCGAGTTATGTTTTACGAATATAATTTTATTAAAAGACACATTAATTCCGAAACAATTTAAACTTCTTGTTTTGGAGTAAAGCGAAATGCCAATTAAACGCTTACGCCAACAATAAAAATGTATCAGCACGCGACGCTGAACAGAAACATAATATAATGAGAATAAAAAATACTTTAGACTTCGTTATAACGTTTTACTCGTGTAGATATAGGATGACCACGTACTAGTTTTTCCTTGGAAAGTCTTATCTGTAATATTGTTATATTTTTAAGAGATAAATTATAGAGGCAGTCATGGGAATTGTTGACAGTTGTCTTACCATGAATTTATAAATGACTTAGTATTTCTTTTAGATAGCTAAATCAAGTGTTGATACTCATTATCTCCACGTCCTTTTCCCGCTTCATGTGGGGTCGGCATAACTGGTTTTCGACTTCCACATCGATCTATCATCCGTATTTTCAGTCGTCTCTCCTTTCTTAATCATGTCACCTTTCACGCAATCCATCCATCTTTTCTTAAGCGTACCCCTAACCGATGTATCCCTATACATTTATAACTATGCTAACCTTTTGCTCCTTAACTTTTCCACTATCGGTGCTACTTTCAGGCTTCCTCTAATATACACGTTTCGTACCCACCGTAAACACCTTACCTTAAATTAAATACTATATATAAATGTTGACTGACATAAGTAATTACACATTCTAAACAACAATATCCGTGCAATTCTGCGAGAATGTTAACGGTAAGAAAATGAAAGAATAAGAAATAAAAAGAGGCGTCAAAGGACAACTATACCGCTGCTTCTATCCAAAGTTACGACCACGCATGTTGTATTTTAGTGTCGAATATCGGCTTGCTCGATCAAGTAAGACCGTTGTAAAACGCCTACTATCGACATATTAATTCTTTATTGTTCCACTTTTATATAATACTACCTGCCTACACCAACTTCGCTTGGTTTTTCCTTTCCAGAATAATGTAGACGAATACCAGTTATAGTAAACACTAATATTTATCAATAAATACATACCATACAACCATCCAATGTAACATAAGAACGAAGCAACCACCCACGATCAGTCCCTATCTTTTGGCTACAAAGCTTAATATACAGAAGTCTAATGTTATAAAAATAGATTAAGGACACCCTATTCAGAACAGAAGGTTGTATTATAATATTAATATCGTCCGCCGGCTTTATAACTGTTGTTATATTTTTTAAATTATAAAACATTATTAAATACTGCTGTATAAAAATAAACATCACTTTAACAAAGGCTATGCTTTTACATTAACGTTCAAAGGTCAAGTGCAATAGTGCTAGCTTTTATAAGTAACAATTCAAGTTCATAACTGTTAGGATAATCAGGTAATGAAACTGTCCTACTAGCAACTACGACTAGGGCAGTCGTAAACCTAGCTAAAGATATATAGATAGCATTAAGGTACATATATATATATGTGTGTGTGTGTGTGTGTGTACCTCGATGCCATGAGTGTGTATAAAAATATTGTTTTTGTACATATCTGTTGCAAATTTTGAAAAATTGTTTGTTATAAATATTTGAAATGTGATTATTTCAAGTTAGAGTTAAGTTAAATTTATCAATTTTTCTTTTATTGAAATGACAACTTCTTTAGCCAAGTTAGATGGTTATTGGTAGGTGGGGGGAGTGGTTGTTTGTGGAGTCGTTTTTTTTATTTTCATCTAACGTCAGTGCTCAATGACTGCCAATCGTTTTATTTACTTATCCGACACTTACGTATCATCGTCTTAATAGCGTGTTGTACATCCTATGTTATGAGGAAATATTTATTTTACGGTGGTTTACATATTATCTACTGTACCATTGATACATCTTAGAAACTGTCGCAGTATAGTTAGATACTTCTATCTTGAGGTTTGTTTGTTTTTGGACATTCATTGCTACTAATATTACTGAAAATTATTAACATAAAGAACATACATTTATAAGTGGAAACTCATATAAAATATACATCATGCGTAGCCCCTTTTGAATGAAGAGTTAGGTCAAGAACAGGGCCCCTATTGTGGTTCATAGGTATGTGATAAATAACTAGGGAGAACTGTCTGTTACGTTAGGTAGTGCTTGAAAGGTTGTGAGAGCCTCTGACCTACATTGTTGTGTCATTGTAACTCTTTATAGTCAGTTAAATACCATTATACTGTCCGTATACAACTTAAGGTCCTTCAAGAAGAGAGCAACGCATTTGCACTTCTTCTGGTGTTGTAGACGTTCGTAGGCGTTGGCGATTAGTTATACATATATGTGCTCGTTTGCCTCGTCATGTTTTAATCTTTTGCCTATCTAATCTTCATAATCCAACAGGCCGACATGACGCTTGAGTGACTACAAATTTACCATCAATTGGCTCCTCTACTATTGCAATTGATTGTACTTCAATAAATATTAGTAATACTATAACCTAGTATATATACTGTAAGTGCGTCACAGAACTTTGAAACGAACAGTACTTTTTTAAAATTACATAACTTGCTATGTAATTATCTACTTTCCTAGAAATTACATTTTTTCTTTGACTTTAGAATTTATGAACCACCTATTAAAATCTACATTCAACACAATTACTTTTGACTATTAATAACGATATCTAAAAAGTAATGCTTAATTTTTTATATGCCATCGTAATTCCGGCTTGCTACGATTTGTGCTACGACTTTTGCTACGATTTTCGCTACGCAGTTCGCTGACTGGCTTGTATGCAACAGTGTTCTCATTTTGTGAGAAACTCGAACAACTTTTAATGAAGTACTATTCGTAAGCTACTTAGTTTTGCTTCCTTGCTTTTTAATAGTTAGGACTTCGATGTCTACGAAAGTTACTTTTTATACTCATTTAATGAAATGAACGATGACGTGAATGCGATATGAGCAAAATGTTAAGATTACTTGTAACCGACGCGTGTGTCTCAATAGATGTATACATGTAAGACAGTTGTGCCAAGACCTTGCCAAATGAAAACCCGTAGCAGCAGAGAGCTGAAACTTGAATTCACCACATAACAAGCATACTCATGTCTTCATTGTGCTGTGCTGTATCCGAGTTATGACAGTAATGTCTAAGTCAACATTTATTATTCAGTACTACAGCTATGGTCCCCGCTCGAGCTGACTGCTCCGCATTGCATACTGATTAATAAACCATGTGCCTAGATTATGGAATAATGTTATGCCAATAACCCCGTATATACGGGGTTTGACGTATTTGCATATGAAGATATTACAAGTAATGCCTTTTGGCTTATGGTTTAGTAATTAGCCACTATTATTTGGATAGGGGTAGATTATGAACTGACTTGTGAAAATGTACATATATAAGCTCAAATTAAGTACTATATGTATTAAGTTATTTCTCTGAGTTTGCATTGTTACTTGTTTTTTTTAATTGAAATTTTGAGATTATTGCATTAATTTTATACCTAGCTATCATATTGCACGCCCGATGGGGTAACTGTTAGGTAGGGGGATGCCTACATCTATGTATTTCATGCCTATACCAGTTTTGCAAGAAATGAATTTATTATTATTATTATATATTAATGAGGTTCTGATTTCTGAAATTCTTTTTTTTCAATACGATTTTCTTATTCGATTTCCTATTAATGTATTAATGAATTTAAAAAAAACAGGCAGTCTTCGGACTGTCAGAAGAAATGAAAACTCAACACACGTGGGAAAGTGGGAAGAAGTTCTAAAAAAAATAAACCCACCTGAACAATAAAATTCAAAATCGAATACATGAAAAAGTTCTAAATTAAAATTCAAGTAAACATGTTGCTGACGGCGGCAGAAACACGGCTAACGAAGTTTTCACCTCAAAACACTGGTAGGCCATCAGCACAACGAATACAACAGAGTACAATGGTGTAGTACTGTTCCATTGTGACCTCATGTCTAGCCTTAACGTCTTTAACAATTTTAAAGAGTGAAGTGTCATTAGATTTGTCTTCTACGATTTTCCGATATTGTCAAAGAGGTTGTTATGTCACAGTCAGTCGGGCTTTTGTTTTATTAAGTATTGCTTGTTTGTAATTATGAATTGTGTTACTATAAACTCATCAGAGTCAACAATGTTCTATTGATTGTCAGTATTGTAATCCAGTTGAATGTATTTAATGCAATTCCACATTTATTTATGATATTGGAACTTCAACAAATGTATTCAACTGGAAGCGTTTAATTTTGCTAAAATGTCAAAGTTTACGGTTTACCGACTAACGTGGAACAGTGATACTAGTCAGCGCTAACTAGGTCAAATCTATAGTCAGACCGGTTGGTACCAGCTCACCAACGAGCTAACTATACGCTAAATTTATCACAACCGTGAGTGAGTAAACTGTCTGGAAGATGATCAAATGATCGGTCCATAAGCTTGCTGTTATACATCCTACTGTATCGTATAATGTCGAAATAAGCAGTTCGGCATTTTGTCACTGGTAGAGCCCGCTCCAACATCTGTTGCACGAATGGACCAGCTCGACTGGTGTAATACCACGACCTCAAACGCTTGAATTTGAAGTATTCTGCGTATCACGATGAGTGAGTTGATGGAGGCCCGATTTTAGTCCTCCTCCCTTTTCCATCCTTTCCTAATAAGCATAGGATGAGAAGAGGAAGAGTATTGGCAGGTGAGGAGAGGGATAGGAAAAGGAAACATCCCTTTTTCCTGTCTATCCCCTCCATCTGAGGTTGACAACGCATCTGCAACTCGTTTTCTTTCTTTTCCGCTTGCTTGTTTGCCACTTTCTACCATAAAAAAAGATAAACCAGTTAATATTATAGAATGTTTGCTTTTTGAACTATTACTGTAATATTTACATTATTTTTTCTCACTTTAAAAATAGATTTTCGATATGATTTAATAATATATCTTTTAATCTATCCCATCTAAACTTAATCTTATGGTATGACATGATTCGAATGGCAGATTCGAACCCATGACCTCATGTTCGTTAGTCTGAAAGCTTAACCATTAGGCTATTGGCGCTTAAATCTAACTAATTCTTTGTTACACGATTATTTATCGTGCCTTCGAAGCGCATCACTTCGGCAAAACAAACTTTTTAAATACCTAGTCATGTGCGACATAATTATATATGAACTTCTTCATTGACTGTAACATTAATACAATTCTGAGAAAATAAATAATTTTGACACAATAAATGACCTTTATTTATCAATTAACCAAAGAGCTTTCAATAAATCTCGAAGCTTGCGTGAGCAACACCAATCCGAGAACAATGAATATTCTTTTATTAAAAGGTCACGCGATAAATGATAAAAAAGATATTATCTTTGTAAACAGTTACTGGGATTGGTCAAAATTTATTACGGGATTCATTAGTTGGTCATCATTCTAAGGCGTCTAATTTAGATTACGATGAATATGCCAGTAGTCGCACACTCTTAAATACATATATGTATTCGGCGTCCATTACAGGTCGACACAGCGTAGATAGGCCAAGTAAGCCGATGATCTGGTCAAGGTTGCGGGAATCCACTGAACTAGGGCAGGGGACCCATCTTTGTGGCGATACAAGAATGGAGTACTTTTGGTTGAACAGGGAGAGAGAAAGACATAGTCTAAGTAACTATTCATATAACCAATAAAATAGAACCCTGAATAAGGCTTAACGTCAGGCAAAAATGATTCAAAACCAGACAAACAAAACAACAAACAAAACAGCACCCTCTCGCTGTATGAGAAAGATTGATAGCTTTGTTTTTCCGACAAACGTTTCATGCCCCTCAATCTGATCTCCCTTTCAATCATTTATCATGCGGACACTGTGAGGATGTACCACAACCGGTCGCTTGTCAAATTCGTCTGGATTACACTTCGAATAAATTTATGTGAGCATTCGCTTCATGGATTAGTGAAGTCACAATCGGTAAGAATCATTTGTTTTGATACAAATAAAATAAGCGATCACGTTCGTTAACCGAAGGGGTAGGCAGAGATTACGGATTTCCATTTGGCGCGGTCCTGGCATTCCCTCGCTTCTTTTTAATTCATACATCATACGCACTCAACGGTAACGGGTACCCGCTACCGTTGAGTTATCGCCTGTCAATAATCTGATCGACATAATTTTTTCTGGGATGTTCTCTACCAACCAAGTATCCCACGAGTCACTTTTGCAACATACATTTTTGTTGTCACTCTCTCTGCATTCATCCCTTCAAAATTCCCGAACCACCGAAACTCATCTTTTTCGATTCTAGTCACAATGATGATGAAAGATTATTTCAAGCCACACACCGAACGACGCCCAGAATATTCTTCGTTGATTTGGACATGTATTGATTAATAAGGACAGTCATCATGTCCCTGCCCTTTCCCCACTTTATATCGCCTTTCACGCAATCCATCCATCCATTTTCTTAAGCCTACCCCTACCGGCATATCCATTCCATGCCATTCTTCCCTCCTGATGTATCCATACCCTGCTAACCTTTTGCTTCTTAACTTTTCCATTATCGGCGTTGCATTAATAACAATAAGTAGTAATAATATTAAATCCACCAATTAAGCTATTTGTATTCTAATATTCTTTTACACTAAAACTCTTTTAATTAACAGAAAAATTGCTATTTTATTTAAAACAGTTCGTAGCCTAAACAAATAAAAAACAATTAAACGAGGGTTTAGCTCTGAACAAAAGTAAAGAAAACCGAATTAATTTTATTGTTGGGCCAGGACAATTAGTAAGCACGGTAAATACTGGGATAAATTACTTTCGGTTTATTTAAATAAAAAAATGACGTCATAAATTATAGTAAACTGTATTCGAAACGATTAGGCTCTATACTTGACGAAGGAATGGAAGACTTCACCGGATAAATGAGCAATTGATTTCTTAGTACCTAAGATTTTTTGTTAGGAGGCCGTGAAGAGTTTGAGATTGATTGTAAAAAATCCCCGCTATCCATCATTATCCGCAACGATCTGTAGGGTTACAAATTACTGGTCTTTGTGTACGAAAGACAAAAGGGGGTAGACAAGTAATATATGGGGAACGGCATCTCAGTGATTAGATGAAACTCTGAAATATACCAAATCTTTAACTAAAATAAAATTGATTAAACCTTTCTTAACATTCATATCTATACTAATATTATAAAGAGGTAAGGTTTGTAAGTTTGGATGTTCGGGGTAATCTCCGGCACTACTGATCCGCGATTGAAAAATCTTTCACTGTTATTGTATATTACTCCCTGAATGCTAAAGCCTAATTTTTATATTTAATAAAATAAAGCTGACGCAGTTGTTTGTTTGTTTGCGCTAATATCAGCAATGGGATATCAAAAAACCTTCTTGCATTTGACAGCTCAATTCTTACGGACGGTTACATGCGAATTAACATCACACTTCGAGCCTTGGGAGTCGAGAAGAAAAGAAAAATAATAAAGCGTAAAGGATGTAATAAGACGAGCCATTGATGTGTGCCGCAGGCGAGTGACACCGCGGGGCACAGCTAGTAGTTCATACATAACGATGCTCTTAGTTGCTTAAGATGCATATTCGCTTTCCATTTTATATCAAGTCTAACATGATAGTCATTAAGTTATGTTCAACTTCAAACGACATTAGTTCTGTCGTTCGGCAAAGCTCAGTAAATGCTCTCTCGCTGTGTACACAAACGAACTTGCACTTGAATAAACAGCGCGTGTAAATAACGATACGATACTGATACTAGATAGGCGAGCACTAAAAATATTTTTTTCTAAATTCATCCCTAAAGCAGGGGATGAAAGTTTGTAGGGAGAATTTTTTTTACATGAGCAGAATTACTTGAGCAATTACAAAAATATTTTCAGTACAAATTAAACAACTTTTCCGATTTTCGAAACTTCATTCTCTAAAGATCTAAAGTAGGGGTTGAAAGTTTTTATGGAGTAAAAGGCTTTGCGGGTATAGCCACGGGAAATAGATACTATACTATATTCACTGTAGGTAAAGTTATTACAATGCATTCACTAAACCAAAAGGACTATAAGTTGATTCCCTGGAACGTATAACGCCAGGAAATGTCCATACGGAGAGAAATCTATATGAAGTGGTGGGATTTAAGGAATTGTTTGAAATAGAAGGTGGAATAAATCAAAAATACACCAGCAGGGTAGTGACATACTTATTAAAATTAGTAATAACCCTCGGGTCATAACTTTTGGCGTGGTTAGTAAGATACTTGCTATACGCGTCGCAGGTCATGGGTTTAATTCCCACCCAGGACAGATATTTGTGTGCGTGAACATGTCTGCTTATTCTGAGTCTGGGTGTTATTATCTATTTAAGTATGTGTTGACGAAACAAAAGTAGTATATGCAGCATATCAGTTATCTGGTTTCCATAGTACAAGCTCTGCTTAGTTTGGATTTTGATGTCCGTGTGTGAATAATGTCCCAGGATATTATTCCAAGATAATCATGGCCCCCGACAGGCACACCTAATATTGAGTGATAACCACCAACCTAAGACATTAAAACGGTCCAAGAGTTGTTGAGCTGTTGTGCAATATAAAGAATGTTTTACCACAATGAACGCATGTTTTGCCACGTTAAGTCAACACACTTACGAAAACATCGTTAATATCCGACTCGAAGACTCCATCGTAAAAAAATATGCTCAATGTACTGCTTACCGAAGCGAAACCCTTCCATCCCTTAACATTGAAGTTTCTCATATAAAAATCTTTGATAGCTTTGTGTTGTTAGCTATATACAGGCAGATGCTGAAGCTTTATTTATCCCCCTGTTTGAGACAGACTTAGACCATCCATATAAAGACTGAAAAAGCTTACTTCTTGAATCAATTTAATGAGACTTACAAAAATAGTACCTATAGCTTTATCGCTCGCTATAACGTGATCCATGCGAGTACCATGTTATTGTGCACACTAATGTCCACCCTAAGCTGAATGCTATTTAATTGGATTGATCGAATAGATCTGCGGTCATTTTACATTGGTATTTTCTTCAATACTTCACCATACAAGCTTTCATCCCCTACTTTAGAATTTAGGGGATGAATTTAGAAAAATGCTTCCATGTTGGTTGCCTATGTAATAACAGAAATATCTGTGCAAAATTTCAAGATTCTAGGCCCAGTAGTTTGGGCTGTGTTTATATCAGTGAATCAGTTTCTTCTTTTACATATATAAAAGATATACAGATAGAAGATAGACAAATAGAAGATAGAGCAAAGAATTGATTCAACTGGTGCGAATTACCCTCTGAAAACTGAGTATGTCATATTAAAGGATAATGCTTTCTTTTTGAATAAAGATAGAATATTAGCTTTCCGTTTAAAATTGTTATATAATCTTTAAGCTTAACGCTAAAAGCCAATAACGGTCAGTGTTAATTAAAAAGTTGTGTTATCGAAAGTTAAAATATAACCCTCGCTCGGTTGTCAATTAACTCGACCCATTGAATATGCAAGGCTTTTATTTTTACCTTTATGTTTTTATTTTGTTTCCCTCGCCAGTAATAGGTTGCTATTAATATTAATAACTTCATAAAAAGTCGCCGGTACTAAAGTATACGATGCATAAAAAAATTGTCCCTGTTTGCCTAGTAGAGGCATTTACAGCTACACCGGGCTCGAAGCGATAGGGCGCAGAGGGCGCCTAGCCTTAGCCTCTTTAAGAATAACTTACCTCGAGGGTAAGTTATTCTTCCCTACGTAGAGGGAGCCTCGGCTCGGGCAGTTACTTTATTATTATAACCGAATTGGGAGGCCGCCGAGCTCTTTGGTCTTTACGACAGACGCTCCATGAAGAGACTTAGTTCAAGGGCACCCGAGAGTGGACCTCGGCTTGGACCGAGGGTGCCCGAGAAAGCCTATATATATAGGCTCGATCGGTAGTTTAACTGACGATTTTCCAACCTAAGCTGAACCTTATTACAACTGACCTGAATAGTCCGCATATGGCTGACTTTTTTCCCACTTGACACTAATCGTTGTATTTTGTTCCATTCACACAGTATCTTTTTAAATTATAGCCTATATGTTATTCTGAAGTATAAGCTATATTATTGTAAAGTTTCATTCAAATCTATGAAGTAGTTTTTGTGTGAAAGAGTGACTAACATCCATACATACAAACATTTATAATATTTGTAAGACTAATATATTTCTATATCAAACTGTGAGTTTAAATAGTAATTTACACTTTCACTTCTATCCTTAAGTATGTGAGTATTTGTATGTATATTAACGATAGAAATATACAGGGTAGATTTTTATTTGCCTATTCTCTAGGTTACTGGCAACGCACAACTCTTTTGAGTGATTTGAATAATTAATTAACAATAATAACTTCTTGCTTATCAAGTAAAATAAATGAAATAGGTTTCGTTGAAACTGTTCATAATTCAAATAAGCGTGTTGCTGGTGCATGTTGTTCACACGAACCTTTAGGATTTTTTCCTGAGAAATATATAACGCGGCTAAAGAAGTTTTCACTTTTAACAATCCGTAGTATTGAAACAAAATAAAAATTCTGGACAAATCCTAGCAAACAAATAAAACTATAAAACGCTTTTCGTCGCAAATAAGTACAAAAGTTGCGTTCAAAAGCTCACTTCTGCTCATTAGAAAGCAAGATATTTCGTTTAAAACTTTCGGCGATACAGCGTTAGTTCTCGGCTTTTGCGAAAACTTTTCACGTGAATATCTACAACGAACTTCAAAAGCAAAAGTAAAATTTACGACACAAGAATTAGTTGCTTGTACCTAGTACGTGTGGACTTAACATAATTACCATTACCAGTTGTAGAGCCCGCAACAACAACATTTGTTGTACTGCAGGGCCGACTTGACTGGTGAGATACCATGACCTCACAGAAGATAAGTATAAAATAAAAAAATTCTGTGTCTGATGAGTGAAGTTCTGTTAGGCTTTATTTTACCCCTCTTTCCCTTCCCATCCCTTTTTAAAGAAGGAAAGAATGGGACCCCTTACCATAAGGATGTCTTGGGAAAGGGAATAGAGTGGAAAAGTAAATATTCTTTTTTCGGTTAATCCCCTCTTATGTCTATAAAAGGTAGGCAACGCATCTGCAACTCATTAGCTTGTTACAGATGCCTATGTGAAGCGTTAATATCGGACGAACAGCTTGCCCATCCGTCAAATCCATGCTACCAAAATTAGGCTTACGCCACCTCACTCATCAGTCAAAACGCAAAATACTTCTACTTCACGCCCGTCTTCTGTGAGGTCGTGGTGTTTCACCGGTCGAGCGAATATTCGTGCAACTGATGTTGTTGCGGGCTCTACCACTGATGGTGCATTTGCTTATTCACTCAATTTCCAAGCATTTTAAATGTATTGGAAACAAAAGTAGTTTTAGTTTTCCTCCATTTGTTGCGTTAAAAATACCAACAGCATAAACAAATAAAGCCTAAGCTACTTATTTCTTAGTTTTCCGGTACCCCGTGATACACAATGCACCTGTCACTCGACGTGGGAACGAGCGAACCGCTTTGTTAAATCTCCGATTCACAGACATAAGAAGGGGAGTAAAAATTGAGTGGAAATTTTTCATATACAAATGTATATTATTTGATACATTTCACACCATTAAATCATTAATAGGTTACATTTACGTTATCGCTACAAATATAATTCAGTAGACAAAATATCATGGTATTAAATATTCTGTTATTTTTCGAGGATTTTTGGCGTGTCAGGCAAGCGGCCGACCGCAAAAACTGTAGCCAAAACCTATACAGTATGGACTATAATCATACTGTGCCTACTCCACATGAGTCGGAGAAGGGCAGGGAGATGATATTGATTAAATACACCGTTAAACATCTACGCCTGCATGTAAGATGCATGCGTAGATGTTTAATAATGACACGCCCCAGCTTCGCCCGGATAGCACTAATTATGTTGATCCGATCGCTACCAAACTTCACGGGATCACCCGCTAGGGCAATCTGAATATTTCCTTTAAAATTTCACCGACATCGATTCGGAGTCCATAGAGAACATACAGGCCTACATACACACATCGTCGTTAATATAAATAGGCTAACGACTGTTAAACGACTGCCAGATATGCCAAAAGTGCTAATATAACCTACGTTGAAAAGTTAATATGGTCGAAATGTTTTCTTTAATTTGATAATTTTCCGCACAACTTTCTTAATTTTTCATTCATGAGAACCTTCCCCAGACAATAACAACACACAAAAAATTAGCGAAATTGGTCCAGCCGTGATTAAGGGAAATAGAATTCCTATTTCCCTTGCTTCATTGTTATATATGTATTTATATAGATTTAGATAAAACAAGAGATGTACGAAGACCATGCTAAATTTATTATTTCTCTCTACATTGATGTTTGGAGGACTTTGGGACCTATTCATTAAATTACTAACCTTTGCCTCTCCTTCTATCTCTGCAGCCTATATCCTATCACCGGTAAATATCATTATTATCAGCCTCATTCCACAGATTTACTAAATCTCAACAACTACATTAAAAGGCATCAATCTGATTGATATTTTTTCTAAATAGTGCAATCTAAGGGGTAAACACTATCTTCGCACCCTACTCTATTATTTTCTTCGTTAATTTATTCTACAAAAATACAGCAAATGTATTGTGGTGTTGCTGAGACATTGAAGTATTACGAGTAGCGTTGGCGTCAATCGATTGCTGTCCGTCACGCCAGATGTCGCCGCTGCACCGCTCCGCGTCGCACGTCACAATCACACCGTACAGCGAGATGTTGACTGATGTTTTGTTATACATGTTGTGTGTTAGATATTATGTTATACTTTTTGTATTACACTGTAATTGTATTGAACTTTATGTATTAGCTTTGCCCGTGATTTTGGTCCGTTTTGAATAGAGCAGCATTTTGAATTTTTAGGCTAATCATTTATAACTTGTACATATATCGCATTGAATTAGATATTTTCTTTTTCAGGCTCTAAACTATCCCTGTACCAAATTTCATTTAAATCAGTTTAGTACTTTAGGCGAGAAAGCGTAACAAACAGACAGATAGAGTTACTTTCGTATTTATGATAGTAGTAGGAATTAATTTTTAATCTTAACAAATCGATGGGAATAAGTTATAAAAACAAACAAACAGGTTTTAATGTGCCATACACTCCACAAACAAATAAAACTGAGTGGAAGTCGCAAAATGTTTACGACGGGTCGCGTTCACAATTTAATAGCGTCCTCTGAACACAAGTATTTGTTATATTTGTACGGATATTTTATGTTTGATGTGTTGACTTGAATTTTACTAGTAAGAGATTCTTGTTTATGATAGAAGATGGCAAAGAAGAAGCAAGCGGTTGTCCCCAATACGTAATACTCGAAGCGGCGACCGCAAAATAAGGGTATACATTTTTTTTCGTCAATTCTTTGGTTTTTTATCCCTTTTTCGATTAAAGTCTGGCACGTTTATACTTGATCGGATTTCTACCAGACCAGAATAAGAATAATTCCTTGGTGATCTCTTCTAAGCGTGATCGGATAGGAAGTTTTAATGATCGGAAGCTGGATCCTGGAAGGATCAGACATCACTGTCATGTCAGAACCTCATTTCCCTTCGTCACGGCATCACGCGTGAACGGCTGGACCAATTTTGCTAATTGTTTTTTTTTATGTGTTTGATTTTGTCAGCAGAAGGTTCTTATTTTACTTATAGAAATCTAAAAAAAAAACCAGGGAATATTTAACTCCTGTGAAGTTTGGTAGCGATCGGATCAACATAATGAGTGCTTGAACTTAAAGATATTTTAGTTTGTACAATTACGTGAGTACATTGAAAAAATAATAATTTTAGGGATTAATTCGTTCGTTTCGAACTGTAAGATCACAAGATACTTATGCGTAAACTGGATAAATGCGTAAAATTAGTTTTATTCCAACGAAATGAATGGAATAATTAAACCCTGAAATAACAATTAGTATTTACCGAACACATTAAGTCTGACTTGTAAAATAGACGGCAATAAGGGACTACTCAATTTATCAAACAGTCTGGCTCTTGACATTTATTTTGAGTAGCATAATCAATGGATACCTTCACGTTTGAGCGGGCGGTCTGTTTTATTTGTTGCCAATGACCGAATGATTTCATTTATTACGGATAAAGTCCAAAGTCAGAGAATAAACAATGCTTATCTATATAAATAAGAAACTGACTGGCTGATTGATATATTAACGCATACAGCTACTGGGCTTAGAGACTTGAAATTATGCACAGACAGTTTAACAGTGGTAGAGTCCGCAACAACAACATCCGTTGCACGAATTGGCCGGCTCGACCGGTGAAATACCACGACCTCACACAAAACAGGCGTGAAGTAGAAGTACTCTGCGTTTCGTCTGATGAGTGAGGTGCCGGAGGCCTAATCTCAGTCCTCTTCCCCTTCCCACCCGTTCCTCATAAGGGGAATAGGATGGGAAAGGGAAGAGGATTGGACGGGGAGGGGGTTCCTCCTCTGTCCATTAAAGGTAAGCAACGCATCTGCAACACATTTGCTTGTTGCGGATGTCTATGGGTAGCGCTCACCTTACATCAGGTGAGCCGCTTGCTCGTTTGCCACCATCTCACATAAAAAAAAAAAAAAAAAAATGCACAGACTTTTGTTATTACGTAGGCGAGATTAAAAAGGATTTTTCCAAATTCATCCCCTAAAGGTTTAAAGTAGGGGGATGAAAGTGTGTATAGAGAAGTCGTTCGAAGTCGGGGCGGATCGTTATTTTTTACAAAAAAAGCTCGAAAAGAATTTATAAAAGAAGCTTTCGTGTATTTTTGCTTGTATTACTTAATTTTGGTGGGAATACTTTTTCCAAATATTTGATGAGAAATCAAACCCATTGAAGTTTTGATTTGACATCACTAGACATAAGTTCTATATTCATTCGTACATTACTAAGTTTTGATCAGTACTATGAATAGGGTTCGAGCATATATTCATAGCGAAACCAATCTGTTGTGCTATGTATGTATGTATAAGTATGGCATCGGTTTCAACGCAGCAAGCAAGCGTAGAGTGATTATTGGCACACTTAAGAGCGTAATTTAGTTACATATAAACATAGACAATAGAGTATGTTTTGTGTTATGTAACCGAGAGGGGTAAGCAGAGTTGCTTAATTATTATACATCTTTCGCTAGTCTATATTTATTCATCCATGTATATTTGAATAAAACAATGTTATGTTAGGTACATAATTCTTACAATATACTACTTTTCTCATACATTTTTCTATGATACTTTATCTCTGATGAAATTATAGAAGCTATAAAGGTATATAATTATTCGTCGTGACGGAAAGGAGTCGACCTCGGCGAATCCCATCCAGTTATTAAAAATTGGTTTTCTGTAAAATCGGTAAACGGACGATAATTTTACGTGATAACTTCATAAGAAAACTTTAATGAACTATTGCTTTTATGAATTATTATCACTGAATTATCTTTATTTTGTATAACACAAAGAAGGAATTATTTGAAAATTGCAATTTTTTCAAAAGTTAACATTTATGCAAACGTTAATTGAAATATTTTTTTTACTTAAATTAATTTGAAGTTAGAAGCCGAACGCTTAGTCTGATTGTGCCTCTCTATCGCTTGTTCCGCGCTCTCGCTTGCACGCTCGACTCAGGCGGAACGTGACAATGAGTCATGCTTTTTCGTGCGTGCAGCCGGCGTTCATCGATTTATAAGACGTTACCACGTCAAAATTTAATACAGCAGATAATGGATCACAACATAAATTTAAACGTAATTATATCCTAATAGCTTACAAGTACTCTTAACTCTCTGAAGCCTACCCTTTTGTAAGGAAATTAGAAATTCACATAGGTCTTTGCAATTTGATATTTAATGATAAAAGTGTTGTTTAATTCAAAGACGTAGCTTCGTAATATAATAATACTGATTATATTATCTTAATGCAGACGTTCGTAGTTTCCATTGCCCGAAGAATTGTTTATTTATTATGGTAACAATGTGACAATGGCCTGGAATTATTTGCTCACAGAAGCCGATTGGGCCGAAAGCTGGGGGCTATCGCAGGGTCGCTAATACAGAGTAGTTGCGATAGCCTTGGTTGCCTTATAAGTTTGAACCTAAGTTATTGTTGTACCCAAGGATTGACTAGTTTGTCTTCTCACATTATTATTATTATTTTTGTTTTCAAATGTTTTCTCCGTCTGGTTGGGTATGAATATATTACAATACATTACATAAAATAAATACATGATTAAAATATATACAAAATAGAGATACTATAATATAACATATAATATATACAATATATAAATACACAGATAAGTAAATCCCAACCAGACGGGATTCCCTCGGCAGGGGAGACCAAACGGCCGAGGGTTAGGGGGAAAGGGAGAGAAACCGGCGGACAATTCGGGCGGTGTCGAGAAGCACCGCTTTCTGCATTTGAGCTCGGAGCACACCGTCCCGGAGTCCCAGTCGCCTCAGATGTTCAGAGAGGGTGACTGGGATTAACCCGTTTGCAGAGACAACTATCGGGATTATTTCAGTCGGCAAACCACCCCACATATCGGTCACCTCGTGCGCCAGATCCAGGTACTTCCTCTGTTTCTCTGTTTCGGCGTTCACGAGGTTCTCGTCATATGGGATGGTTATGTCGACCAAAAACACCCTGGACTGTGCCCGGTCCATCAGCACGATATCAGGCTTATTCGCGAGAATAGTCCTGTCCGTGATGATGGGCCGGTCCCAGTAGAGCCTGGCGCGGCTATTTTCGAGCACGGCTTCCGGCAAGTATTTGTAATAAGGCAGTCTAACATCCAGGAGACCATATTTCAGAGCGAGCTCCTGATGGAGAATCCTGGCTACTAGGTTGTGCCTGTGCAGATACTCAGTGTTAGAAAGCGCCGAACAACCGGAGATAACATGCCTAAGTGACTCGCCGGGACGGCGACATGCTCGACAGATGTCGACGGTGCCGTCCTTTAGGATGTATCTCCTATAGTTGTTGGTCTTAATAACCTGATCCTGTATAGCACAGACAAAACCCTCGGTTTCTCCGAAGAGATCACCGAAGCGTAGCCAGTGGAGGGACTGTACGGTATCTACGAAAGGCTCATGAAGAGCCCTGTAGAACCTCCCGTGGAGCTCTTTCTCTTTCCATATAGCCTCCCGGTCAGAGACGCTCTGTACCGCCGGGTCTTGCCATTGCTCGTTGGCCAAGGATAGGGGGGTAAGCCCTTTGTCACATGTTATGACATCCGTGTGGATCCCACCACCCGATTTCGCCAAGAAAAAACTGCGGAGGCTGCACACTTCGCGGTTGTGCATGGTAAGGGCACTTAGAAGGCCTCGCCCACCATGCTTTCGCGGCAAGTACAGTCTCATTATTGACGACCTAGGGTGGTGTATCCTGTGAGATGTCATAACGGTGCGGACTTTTCTGTCCAGGGCGTCGAGTTCGGTTTGAGTCCACTTGAGTATGCCAAAGGTATACATAAGGACAGGCATGACCCAACCATTGTAAGCGCGTGCCTTATTCGCGCCCGACAAAAGACTGTTTAGTACCCTTGTCAGGCGCGCAAAAAACACGTCGCGAACAGATTGTTTCACGCTGCCCTCATCGATACCCACGTTTTGTGACATACCCAAGTATCGGTATGTTTCAGCCTCAGTGAGGGTTCTGATGTTCAAAGGGCTATCTGTGCCCTCCGAACTGGTAACCCTGCCCCTCTCCACATGAATGACCGCACACTTATCTGTCCCAAACTCCATCCTGATGGCATTACTAAAATCACTAGTGATTTGTAGTAATTCCAGCAGTTGGGTATAATTAGGAGCAAATAATTTGAGGTCATCCATGTAGAAAAGGTGGGTCACTTTTTCACCTCCTCTCCGAAGCTGAAATCCCCTCCCAGAATCCTCCAGCAGCGTGCTGAGAGGATTAAGGGCGAGGCAAAACCAGCTTGGACTCAAACAGTCACCCTGGAAGATTCCCCTCCGTATCCTTATCCGGTTTTCGACAGCCGTCATGCGCTCGCCTAGAAGACAAAGGGTCGTGCTCCATTGCCCCATACATTGCACGAGGAAGTCTCGCACCGTACAGTCGACCTTGTACAGCTCGAGGACCCTCTTTAGCCATGAATGGGGCACCGAGTCGAAAGCCTTTCTGTAGTCGATCCAGGCGGCAGAGAAGTTACGACGGTTGCGCTTCACCAGTTTGCCAATAACCGCGTCGATGAGGAGTGGTTCCTTGGCCCCGCGGCAACCGCCCCGACATCCATTCTGGGCATTCGAAATCACCCGATTCGCATTAAGATGCCGGGTGATTTTTGCACTCAGAATGAATGTCAGTGTCTTGTATATAGTAGACAGACACGTTATGGGGCGGTATTTCGCCGGATCAGCCGAAATCTGGTCTTTAGGAACCAGATGAGTGACCCCAGTAGTGAAGAGGTCCGGGAGCGACTTACGGTCAAGGGCCTCTTGGAACTGTTGGGCGAGCACAGCGTGACAACCCACGAACCCTTTCAGCCAGTAATGATGCAGTCCGTCAGGCCCTGGGCTTTTCCAGTTTGGGGCCCTCCGAACCGCATCTGCCACATCTGTGGTCGTAATGACTACAGGGTCCATGGGTGTTATCTCAGAGCATGTGCTTTCCACAACTTCTGTCCAAGAGCCCTCGATGTGGTCTACGGGCTCAGACCAGGTATTACGCCAAAACGCTACTGTAGCCTTTGGTTGAACCGTTTTGTCCTCTCGGTGTATCGCCGAATCCGCTTTCCCCACGCAGCGATTCTCTGCTTCAGGTCGTCTATGCGCTCCGTCAGCTTCTGCGTTATGTTCGGCTGAGACAAACTAATGTCTGTCCCAGCAAATGCCATTCTGACGGTGCACACGATTCTCGGCCTATTATTACCCGACCTGAAGCTTATCAGTCTGCCAATGAGAGCTCTTGCCTTTGCAATACGGTCCTCAATCCTTTTTTGCCACGCTGGGATCACGCTACGTTGGCTAGTAGCGCGTCCAGCTGTGGGTAGTTTGGCACCGAGATATCGGCATACAGCCAGTGCGGCACCAAACAAGATTGAGTCCGTATCGCAAAGATCCCGGCTGTCTGCCATGTAGGCAGCCAGCATAGGGTTCAGAGCTCTCACGACATTCCGATTTCGCTTGCTGAGGGGAATGCGGGGAAGTCTCGGTCGGTTCTCGAGAGGCATTTGACGCGTTTCCACAATCGCCTCCTCCAAAAGTCTCCCCATCTGCTCTAATTCCCGGGCAGCCATCTCCTCCTCGCACTCCTCCACCTCTACCAGGGGTTCCACTGCTTCTGCATGTGGAGGTTGCTCTCTAGTTTGCGGAATTACCTCCTCAGCAAAGACTGGAGAGCCCGACGAGGAAATGGCCTCACGTTTTAGTCGTTCGAGTTCGGCATCATCAAACAAATTAGATCGTAGGATGTACCGAACTCGGTCTGCCAGGTTCTGTTCCGTCACGGTGATCGACGGCTCCAGCTCAGCGAACAAACGATGCATTCTTGCCCTATAAGCGAATCCACCGGTTTCTCCCCCTTTCGCCCTATAGTACGCCCGCAATACGTTTTGGTTTGCTTGGGAATTCCAACGCATGCGGCGCACACCACCAGTGGCGGGTGCCGATTGCTGGGTCTGTGAAGGCCCTGCCGACACCAAGCCAGCTGATGGGGATGATGGAGGGGGGATGTCAGGTGGTCGTACATCCCCTCGCGTTCGGCTGGCGGTTCGCATGCTGCCACGTCCAGCGCCAGCTCCAGACGCGCCCCGGCGACCCCCAGGTAGCGGCCCTATTCGCGTTCTTCGATTTTCCATCATCCATAAAAAGGGCGTCTGATAACGGAGGACGCCCAACTCCGGTGCCGTTTATCAAGGGGCCATATGCACAAACGAGCCTTGGCGCTCTTATATTGCTGCCGAGGCACGGCACGAACACCTCAAGCAAAGCGCTGACTGACTGCATTGGCGCAACAGTTTTGTCACTTAAACTGTTGAACCAACGGGCGATGGGGTCGTCACATCCCGACGCCATTTATTATTATTATTATTATTTAGCTTTAATTGCTGATGAATTAAATTGGTAAACATTTATGTTATTTGTACATATTTCCTCTAAGTTATCAGCGTGTCCTGTGACACATAGGCCTCTTCCAGCTGCTTCCATTCGTTACGATTTTTAGCCTTTCTTATCCAGTTGTCTTCTCACATAAAATGTCTTATTGTTCTATGAACAAAACTGTAATCATTGTCATGATCTCATATTGTTTAGGGAATGTACTCCATTTTGTTTGAGTCAATCAAGTAAACAAATGGTCGTAAAATATAAAGTTGTTTGTTACAGCGTCGTAAACTATGAATATAAGGTTCCAGTAAATGACTTGACCTTTATACGGTTATGACAAAGTATATTATAGCGTATTGTGTTACATTATATTTACTAAGAAAATATTAATTATTAGGGGGAGGGGGCAAAGCACCGGAAAATTTCAAAATCTTAAATTTGTCATGCGAGAACCCGATGGTTCAAGAGAATTAAGCCACTAAGCTTAGTCAAACCAATGATCTCTCGCTATTCGTGGAAACTAAACTCGTTTTTTACTGAAAAGATGTTTGTGTGGTACCGACCATCTAGATTGTACGAAAGGAATTTGGTACATCACAATAAACCTTATAGAATCTCAATGGTTAAAACAGTTTCTCACTCAACTTTACTTAAAGGTATAATAGCCTTCAAAGCCCCTCATCATCAAAACCATCTTGTTAATTCCTTAAAACAAATAATTGCTTTTAAATTTGAGATGAAATTTTTTCTCCACTTATTTTCTAATTGCCAACTTTACTGTATAAATTTACAAATTACAGTAATTGCTTCATTCATTACCCAATAGATTCTGTAAGTATAATTTTGCAAGGCGTATAAAATGGAAATTTAAGCATTTGTTGCGTTCGAAAATGTTTTTTAAATTGGACAAAGTATTTAAATTATTGCATTCTCATCGGTCCTTATATCAAAAATACCGTTACTTATACATTATATAACCTTATAAACATACCGAGCTATTAAAAGCTCGTTAAAAAAAAGTGATGATTCTGTTAGAACGACAAGAATACAAGCAGATGGAGCTAATAAAATAATTTGAAATGCCTACGTTTTCATTTTAAACAAAATTACATAAAAGCTATTTGAACGGAACGAGTCGTGCATTATCGAATAAAGAAGGGCTGGGTTCTACTGTTTCGGAACACTGCTTCTGCTCTACGTTCGGATATAATGCTCGATGCGCGTTTTATTGAATACATTTTTTAAATGTATT
Organism: Papilio elwesi; assembly: GCA_029849275.1. Lineage (NCBI taxonomy): Eukaryota > Metazoa > Arthropoda > Insecta > Lepidoptera > Papilionidae > Papilio > Papilio elwesi. The sequence goes on from CM056713.1 coordinate 4,385,752, forward strand.
TATTTTTATACAAACTGATTCTAAAATATAGTTTTGAGTAAAAAAAATCGTATTTTTGAAAGAATTTCCTTCAGAGAAGCTGAGACTAGACTTGAGAACACACAGAAGTATTATTTTATTTTGTTTTGTATATAATCTTAATGTTATTATTTTGAGGCACATTCAAGTACTACGTATTGACTACAATTAAAAAAGGTTTTTTGGGTTCTAGCGTGTTGTAAGGCTGAATAAAGAGTGCCAAGACAGATTTATCTCGCAAAAGTTATTGGTTGGTTGGGTATGTGTAGGCGAACTTATATCGGTCAGATTCTTTATATATATATATATATATATATATATATATATATATATATAAACAATCGGTACGTATAGACTCCGAAACGGCTCTGATTGACTGATTTCGATGAATTTGTTCACATTGGCCTAACGGGTGATCCAATAAAGTCTGGTAGAGAAGCTGGCGCGGATCACTAGTATACGAAAGAAATTAGGATGACCTATACGACGAGTACGTCTACGTAACTGTATGAATATAAAAGAAAGGAGGGTTTTCTAGTTATAATTCTTCAACAGCATATGCTAAATGTTATACTTATATTATTGTTTTCATAACGAATCTTCAAAAGCAGTCTGAATTTTTCACCCCTTGGTTTTCACCCTCATACGTTTCTCATCCCCGGGTTTCGATATACAAACGGATCGATGTACATAAACCCTAACCCTCATCATTAATCAATTTTGTTTTAAATACGGTGCTTATTCCCTATCAAATAGAAAAAAAGATAAAATAGATTTAAATAACCCTAACAATATCATTATCATTTTTATTACATCATCATATTACCTGTTACACTCCGGGGAAGAATACAAATCTAATGTCACCTCACTCATTAAAATCGGTTAAGCCATTACAGCTACCATTTAATGGGATCAACATACATACATATGTACGTATGTACATACATACATACGCGCAAAAGAAACAAAACCCAATCTATCAAAACGTAGGATGTAAGTTTTTTTTTGAGATATTTAAAATATTTTTTTTATTTCTTAATAAAATTGTTAACTTTTTTATTTCTCAATAGACATCTGCTACGCCGTAGCAACGCTACGCCAGAGCAGAGCTACGCCATGCTGTTGTGTTACTACTACAAAACTTAGATTGTTTTTTTAGTATAACTTATAAACAATGTTTTTCGTTTTAATTAAATGATTTAACCATATTTACAAAAAAAAAGAATGTTAATATCAGGTCAAAAGAAGGCTTATTAAATACAATGCTTAGCTTAGATGAAGTGGAAAGCTTGATTTAAGTATTGAACGTTCTTAATAAATACGCTTTCAATTCAAAATGCAATTATATTGGTAATTTGCGATTTAAACAGAGTCTCACCTTGTTTCGGAGGGTATTAGGTTTTTTTAACAATAACATATTGAAGGACTAAGGAAAACAAACCGAAATTTATAGATAAATATCAAAAATTATAAAGTTTTAACTAACTGTAATTCTTATACAAGTTGAATTGCTCGCTCATCTGGTCGACATACATTATAAAGCTAAGGTACTACGAAAAACCGTAACACAACTTTTCTTCTTTTCTATATTTTGCGGTCATTATTCTTTTAAGCTTACTGAAATATACCCTAAGTGGTAGGGCCCGCAATAACAACATCTTTTACATGAATGGGCCGGCTCGACCGGTGAAATACCACGACGTCACAGAAAACAGGCGTGAAGTAGAAGTATTCTGCGTTTCGTCTGACGAGTGACGTGCCGGAGGCCTAATTGTAGTCCTCTTCCCCCTCCTACCCTTTTCTAATAAGGAGAGGATGGGAAGAGGAAGAGGAAGAGGATTTGACGGATGAGGAGGGGATGGACAGGGAATGGAATGGATATAATGTTTGTAAACAAACAAACGACATTTATCATACATAGCAGCCATTACACATTTTATACCTTCATCGGAAATGTAATTTTGTGAAAATCGTGAGATGAAGCGGTGTGAAATTGTATTATATGGATAACTAAAAAAAGCCAATGTTATAAGTTCACCTGGGAATTCACTAATTTTAATGTAAAAACCTTTATTTACAAAAATTTTATCTTGCTGTGAAACAAGATATAAGCTATCTCGCAAAACGGTCTTATCGATTTGGATGCAATTTTGTTATGAGGTAATGTCTTAATTTCGAAAATCGTCTGTATATGTTGTTGTGTAAACCTGTATTCTGCCAAAAAAAATGTAAGCAAAATGTATGTGCGCCATCTATTGATAGGTATTTGCCTATCTATTATTTGAGTATTGTCAAGGATGAAAACTTACTGATATCTTTTCTTTTATCTACTAATAGTAAATATCTGTTCTGAAAAAATACCAAAAACAACGCTGAGTGAAACTCGGTCCACGGCCAGTAAGTTATTAATTAAATTACTCCAAGAACAAACAAAGCCTCCAATTAACTTCTTTAATCACACAGTTAAATTTCTAAGACGGCTACCAGATCCAAGTTATTTACATCAACTACTTTAGTAATTATTTACTTTATGTAATTTGATACGACAGTGCCTAAAACCTCGAAAGTTTTTGCTTAACTTTCCTCTCCATTAGCGGACTAAAACCTTAACAAAAGTAAAACTAAAACTACTTCTTTGCACAAAGGACTAATGTTATCGAGGGCATGTATGTCCATTCCGTTGTGGTCTCCTGTACCCTGTAAACGGCTGGACAGATGTTGAAGAATGAGTTATCATTCGGCCTGTATTATTCTTCGGAGTGTCATTGTGTTAAGGTCAATCAGGTTTATTGGTTTTAAATTATTAATTGCTTGCTATAAATAGCGTTATTAAACATGAAATAAACTGCGTGATCTGTAAAAGTGGGAGCTAAGCAATGAAAATAAATAAATAGATTGCGTTCACGCCCTGCCCCTTTGGGTTACGGCAGCGATCGTGGATTTCCATTTATAGCGATCACACCTCTCTCGCTTCTTTTAAATTAACGCATACCTAGCACTTTTAGTAAACTTTTAATCTGATCGACAAAAGTTCTCCTAGGGCGTCCACTACAAAAACTGCCATACACTTTCGTAATGTAAATTTGTTTCGTTAATCTCTCTTCATTCACACTTTCAACATGCCCGAACAACCGAAGCATACGCATTCTCAATTATAAACAAAGGTACGCCAGTAAATTACATTATAATGTTATTGCTCATTTATTGCAAACACAGTTTCGCGGTTTGAGATCAATAAACAGTCAAGGTTGAAACGGAACAGCTGTGAGCTAGTTTACTACCTCACGGCACGCACAGGAACTTATTTATACTTTTATATATTATTCTATGTTTATACTAAATCACCTTCAAAGAAAGCACGCAAACATAACTTAATATAATATAAGTAAACGGTTCCTCGGGACATTAAGTGACCATTGCTACTTATAGCCAGCCCTTATGTAGAGCAGAAGTGGGATATAGTTAAGGATAACGAGAGGAAGGAATGATAAAGGTTAGGAGTAGGTCTGAAAAGTTAGGAAGATTATTATTGTAGATGATGTAATTGGCAGCAAGCAGTTTTTTGGCGTTTATGTATGTAATGATACCAGTGTGAAGCCAGGGCAGGTATAGTATAATACAATTTTAATGTGCCACTAGATCATTACCACTACATTCACCTTTTGAGTTCCTCTCTGACTCAGTCCAATAAAATCAGTGACTAAGTCTGTTTAAAAGACGCCATGTAAAATTCATGACGAGCGGGGTCAAATGAAACCGAATAACTATTTGAAGTTTGATCCTTTAATTATGTGAGCCGTGGACTCTACCAACGTTGAAAGACTAATTTAAAATCACGACCGAATCACCAGAAAAGAGTCCGACTAAAATGCTATTTTTACCATAACTTTTACTGTCGGCAGTCCTTATGTACCTGTGTTTTCGGTTGTTATGTACGAAAACGGCAATCCCCATCCACTTTTCATCTTAAATAGTATTAAACCCGTAGGTCTAAAATAAATTTCCATTTCAGCAACTAACTTCTTATTTAGAAAAATCTTAAAAGACCAGGTTGTTACATTAAAATGGAATAATATCTACTTTTTTACAAATTAATTTTTCTTAAAATATACAAGCTTTTTACTCAAAGCGGCCAGGAGAAAAACGTCTTTACACATATCGATCAAGATGTGAAAACTCCTTAGACAAAACAGAAAATGTGGAACATCTGCGCTCTTTGTAGGTGCGCAGTTAAGCAGACAAACATTTTGGCACGACTGAAAATCGAATCCGGGTCCCTACTCATGTGATAGTCAAACCGCTAGACTACAACGTACCCTCTTCAATTATTCAAAATAGTTTCAACAATTAATTCCGGTCACGTAAATTTGTCGCTACATTAATATTTCCCGTTTAAAATGATAATAAGGCGCCAACAAAGTTATGCAGTATGGTTAATTAAATAGTACATAGGTACAGTTTCAACTGTAGTGAAATTTTGTAGTTCGAATAACCAGGCGTTTCACTCAATTCAGCTAAAAGTGAAAACTCTAAACAAATGCCAATCAATAAATACAAACCCTTGTATTAATACAATAAAAAAAAGTGAAAAAAACACTTTGAAATCCAAATTCAAATAAACATGTTGACGCATGTTGTGCATGTTGTTCACGCGAGCCTATAAGAATTTCCCCTAGCAGATATCGTCTAACGCAGCTAAAGAAGTTCTCACTTCAATAAGACTCAGAAATATCCAAGCTACCTACAATAGGTGGTCACTCGTAGCCAGCATAGCTTGTTGAGTAAACTGTCCGCTAGGTTCGCATACTGCTTTACAAAACAATTGAAAACGAATGAAATCAATGTTGAAATCCTTTTGATAATTTATAAATAAGCTCTGAAACTATTGGACCGATTTGAAAAACTTCTCTTTTAACGTGCAGTCGTAGGACCGAGTGTCAGTCTTCTAAATCGTATCTTTATCAACAATAAAAGAAATCCATTCGAACAATCAACATAAATCGTTACGCGAACACTCACTCAAGAGGTGCTTCGTTTGATAATTGTGAAGTTTTAGGCCTATCCGATACAAAAAGGCTCAACGACTCCGAAACCCTCATGATTGCTACTTAACTTTGTGGGTAGCAGGGATCGCATCGCATCTGAAAATTTTGTATTTCTAACTATAAATTTAGGAAAAAAATCAAACATTTAAACAGGACTAGCCGTTTTGTAATACGGCAGAATTAGCATTCAGCTACTACATTGAGCACAGCTCACATCTATGGTACGGTCATCAAGATCAAATCTGCGTATGAACGTTCCATCGATCTGTCTCAATTCCAAAAGCCAAAGTTACAATGGCAACGAATCATTGATTTACGGGCTAGTACATTTGGAACAAGGAAACATTTTTTGGTTTAGACATATATACATATATATATATATATATATATATATATATACATATATATGTACTAGTGAAAAATAATCAAAGAAAGAATAGGAAAATAAGTTAAATGAAGATTGTTCACAATGATACACCCCTGAGTCATACTCAGCCCCAGCCATCCCCTTTGTTTTTATACTCTTATTCTTACGGGATATTTTCCCCGGAAATATTGTCTAGTCATCGTAAATAATTGCGTAGGTCGCGAGGACTGTATTACCTAAGTAATATATATATAAAAGAATGACTTGGTATGCGTAGATGTATGGATGTAGAAGAAGCGAGAGATGTCAGGATCGCGCCAAATGGATATACGTAATGTCTATCTATCCCGGATATATACTATGGATTTCGGACGTGAATGCTTTACTAACTAGTGATCCGCCAAGGCTTCGCCCGGGTAGAACTAATTATGTTGATCCGATCGCTACCAAACTTCACAGGATCACCCGCTAGGGTAATCTGAATATTCCTGAAAATAGAATTGGTTCTTCTAAACTGGTAAAAGGTTTTTTTAATTATTTCATATCTAAATCATCATAATAAGGTATTAAATATGATGTATTTTTATAAATATCTAAAAGATCAACAGGTGTAGTTCGTTTAGATATGTGAAGTATTACAATCTAAATGGAATTAATACTCACTTAGTTTTAGTTCAACTCTACAGCTTTTCAAATCCAGTCACAAATACCACAAAGCACGATTAATTTATTAATTTAAAACACTTATGTCTAGAGGTCGTATTACATCAAAATACGTACACACAACCGCATAGCACGGTAGCCAGGAGGCGACTAAATGGCTGGCAGGAACAAAGGCCTGCACCCCGTACAGCCTGGATAACGTTAAGTCTAAAATTAAAAACAATGATTAATAAAACAATGACCTTCTATGTTGGATTCATGCAACTATTACTTTCTCATTTAAATAAAACAAAACATTTTGATAATAGTAAATTGTTAATTTCCGTTTTTTGTATGTACATTATACTCATGTGTACTGCTGCGGCGTGCAGTGATGTACCTATATGCATGTAATAAACTTTAATGAAATAAACGAAGGGAAAATGATTTAATACATGAGTTGCACTCATCTTAATTCTTGCTTTCGTAGGCAGCAGTGGTAGGCAGAGATTATGGATTTCCATTTGGCATGGTCCTGGTACTACTCTCTCGCTTCTTTTATATCCATACACCTGCATTTATTTGTTATTTACACTTTGTTATTCTGTTTTATTTAATTTCATGAAAATCGTAGGAGTCCGAGATTCAGATTATATAGTTTCAAAAAAAAACAGTTTCACAGCAAAAAATCGCGCCCAGTCCACGTGCTTAGCCTATTAAAAAAAAGTAAAAATTTGGACTTTACAAAAAGATTTGAAATAAAAAACAAGTAACGAGTTATGACACAGAATAGTTTCACAATTTTAGTTTATCATATTTCCAGCGAGAATTTTCTCATATCTTGCTGGCTACTATCTCATTGAGATATACTATAACTATTAAAACATACATATTCTCTAAACAAAGAGCCTTCGACTTGTACTTGTTGTAATTAAGCACGTTTATCAGACCACAGCGCCCGTCCGGGGCCCAATCTGCTAATGAGGTCCCTTGTATTTCACATTTCCATCGCATTGTGCGGTTGGCCGTTCCATTTGAACTCGTGTAGCGTTTCATTTGAGAAGATATGTTAACATAATTGAGGTTACCAACCTCACATCTGTTTTAAATATTAAATTAAGTGTTCAATTTATTAAAAAAAACAAAAACAAAACTGACCTCAAAAAAACTATACTCTAAAGAAACAAATGCACTAAAAAGTATAAAATAATTGCCCACATTTAGGTATTAAGTTTAGTTTTAGTAAATTTGTATTTAGTTTAACGTGAGCAATAAAGTGTCTGTCTATCTATCCCTGTCTATTTTACGCAATTAAACATAAGAATAAAATGTTAATCATCTTTATTATATGGAGCCGGCGTCAGCCAAGGTGTGCCTTACGAGTTTCGACAATTCGACACACGTGCTGGGTCCATGACCATATTCACTCGCTGGGTTTGCGATTACTACGACGTCATTGGATGCAGGTCTTGTGTTATTGTACATGAAGACTAGTAAAATAATATTCGATAAATCATTGACGTTAGAGAGTTAATTAATAATTAATACAGGGTTCAATTTAATAAAATTCTGTTTTACCGTAAAAGGCTCCACGTAACCGCAGGCTTGAAAGCGCCCATATTAATGAGTTCCCTTGCTATTGAATTAAGGAGACATGGGTAACCATTTCGCTTTACATGAATATACAGATAATTTAATGAGGAATTTCAAAATTGTTTACTATCTTACTTACCAATGATTATAATAAATACAATGCTATCTGTACTGAATTCTAATTTACACAATCCTGCTTAAAACGGCGATTACCTACATCCGTCACTGCGATTGATTTGATATCGGATCTATCACAGGCGTTTTTGGGCTGCAGCCCCAGACCCCACGGATATAGGGGTCCCAAAAGTTACTCTATTTCTTCTTCTCCCTGCCTTATTCCAGCTTTTTTATGTGGGGTCGGCACAGACCGTGTGTCCATGCTGTAATAGGTTTTGGCTATAGTCTTTACACCAACTATCCTCGGGCATGTTAAGGAAACATTATAAGATTATCAAAATAATTTGCTAATACTTTCACGACCATATTGTTCCATGTGGCACAGTCCGCACCCTTAACCATTGGGCTATTGGCGTTTGGGTGCCTAAGTAAAGATCGTTTTCTTTTGGTTGTAAGATTATATTCTACCTTGAAAATTAGCAAATCTTGTTATATTTTTTTATAGTAGCGATCCGCAACTACTGTTAGGCCAGAGCCCAACAAACTTACGTTACGCCCTTGCCAGAAGCTTTTTTTTAATTATAAACGCACAATGCCACCAGTACCGGTAACAGCTGGGTTACACCGCGTACGAATCGCTAGTTTTATATAAATTTATTTAACTACCATATTACAAGCCCATTAAGGATTATAAATCGAGTTTGTGTCTGAGTCTGACTGACTGGAAATTGATTCATTCAGATCAGCATAGTGATATAGATCAGACTAGTTAGTCTGCGTATAAAACCATGTATAATGAATATCATAGTAGCTGTAGTCCTGATAGCGTGCAGGCATAATGGACATGACATCGCATAATATTAATTAAAACGAATAATTATATTAACTATATCAGAGTATGCGTTGTCACTATTACAGAGCTTTAGGACGCGTTAGACGACACGAGCCCGCTACGGGCCAGCCACGCGCACGTCATGCTAACGCCACGCGGAAGCCTAACTCGCTTTAAAATATATTGCATATAATTTGACCCTTATAATGATATAGTTCATATATATTATATACATTAAAAAATATACAAAGAGAAAATTTAATGTATAAAATTAGTAAATATACATGTAAGATAGAGCTCCATCTGCACGCCACGATCAGTAGACCACAAGAGTACGGTTGTTTTGAACCCACTTAAAAATCGCGGTTGCCTTAGTAGTGTGCTGAACCCATTATTGTATTGAACGAGCAAGGCTTTGTATGCTTTTTGCGAATATTTGACACACTTGACACATTGATTTATATTGTACTAGCTTCAAGAATGACAAAACTACCATACAATATCTCATCCCCTATTTTTACTTTACCCCATTAAGGGTAAAATTTTTACGAACTTTAAATGTCACATTTGCTTATATCTAATCAAAAGCTAAAAAAATAGTTTCAAGCATCTAGCTTCAAAAATCACGAAACATCCATACAAATTTCTACTTTCATCCCCTATTTCAACCCCTTACACCCCTTTTTTCACATTAAAAGTATCGTATACTCTTTCTCAGGCTCTAAAATATATCTGTACCAAATTTCATTTTAATCAGTTTAGAAGTTTAGGCGCGAAAACGTAATAGACAGACAGACAGAGCTACTTTCGCATTTATAATATTAGTAGCGATTATGACACATCAATAAATCTCAAATTGCACTTATCAATGTCCTTCCGCATATCCGTCGACATGCGGGGAAGATCACGTAGTGATTGCTTTCGTATGAATTTTAATAATCTTAAACTAACTACCATTTGTATCTCATTCATCGCAGTTAATCCATTAGGGTGACCCCAAAACTGCCGCTAAGAACTTTATCATCTTTGCATTATAATTTAAGCAACTTCCAATAAAGGAAAAGATATAATGGGACAAACAAAACATTGATGAAAATTCATTAACAAGTAAGAACTCTCTTAATAACGAATAATATTCGAGTCTCGCTACCGAATTGAACATCGTTAAACTCGACAAAGACTTTCGGAACAGCAAAGGGTCTTACCTTCGTTCGCTCGAAATCATTCAAAGGTGTTGAACGGTAAGGTTGCGCACGCATCACAGAATAATCCCTTTCAAAGTCCCTCTTTCGAAGACGAACAAATTACAGGAAATTGGAAACACATTTTTTTATAAACGGTTGATATTTAACTCCTTTGAAATAAAATAATACTTTACGTTGCTTAAACCTAGGTATCGAATTATTTTTATTATTTCATCTTTCGTTCAAATAAAACTATTCAATAAAAACCTAAATATTCTTGTGTGTTCTATTCCACTAGCCTTTATATAACACCAGTATTCAAGGGGCTACTGCTTGACGCCTGTCTTCTACGAGGTCATGCATTTCACCGGCCGAGCCGTCGCTGCAGTGGACAGATGTTAATAATAATGTATGCTAAGTAAGGTATATGTGTGAACAAGAAAGAGATAAAATTTCAATTAGTAAATTTGACCCAAACAGGGAAAGCTAAATTAAGGTTAATATTATATATTATTACCCTCAGCTTAAATTATAATTAAACACGAAATTGTAAGAAATTAGACGAAATTTCCCCAAACTTATTATCCGTAACTTAATTGCTGAAGTTGGAAATTGGACCATTTCTCAAAAAGAGCCGGTAATTAGTTTGATAGTAGATGGCGATTTAAAATGAAAAATGGTGAATTAATTATTATTAGAACAAATATATTAAATATTCATGCCCGTAACCCAGGAGAAGGCAGAGATTGTACATTTTCATTTGAAGCAATCCTGGCACACCTCGCTCACTTCTACATCCATACATCTACGCTCGTCGGTTACAGTTACTCCTTATATCGCCCTTGTTTAGTATGTCACTAACCTAATCGATAAGTTCTCCCTGGACTCACTTTGTTACTTAAATTTGTTTCGTTACTCTCTCTTTATTCATCTCTTCAACATGCCCGAACCACCGAAGCATACCTTTCTCAATTCTAGTCACAACATCCACTTTTAAGCCACATTTTTCCCTTATAATACTATTTTTAATCATATTATTGAACGCCACACCTACTATACTTCTTAAGCACCATCTCAACGGTATTAACTCAACTCACGTGTTTTTCCTCCAATTACATAAATACAATTCATTTTAATTCAACATAATTTTAAAGAATGAATCCCACGTTTTCACGTAATGCATATAATATAAAATTAATAATGTGCGTTTATAATAATTCTAAAATATGTATTTTAACCAACAAATAGCCAATATTCTACTCATACATAGCTGCATTAACCTACACAGATCAAAGCAAAAGCATACAATACTTCTACTGCTCGCTCGCTCGTCTGTCGTCTGTGAGTCCGTCGTATTTTACAGATTGCGTCGACCCATTCGTGAAACAGATGTTGTTGCAGGCTCTACTGTGCCTTAAATTAGAGTCCAAAATATATTTTACAGAATCAAATAATGAATATTGCGTGTCTAAGTTGATAAAAAATGCCAAATAAGTTAAGTAATAAGTTAATCAATCATTTACTTATAGCCGTGAACAAAATAGTCGCCAACGATCTTGACAGGGGGCGCTAGGAGACGGCCCGGCGACGCTACGTCTGCCCATGAAATTACACTCGCACCACTCGCCCCTAATATTGTACAATATTCTTATAAAAGTTTACATTATTTTCTTACAATTATAAAAAAGAATATTTTCCTTAATTAATTTCTTTTCCCTTTTACAATTGTAACGGGTACTTAATTGCACTTAAGCATGGAAACAATACAAGAGGAATGCATCGTTATAAAATTGACGGTTATTGAATAGAATTCTCTTCAAGACAATTCAAGGGAGATAAGGAACAAAGTAGACCGGATAGAGACAAATGTTTAATTTAAAATATATTAATATTAAATATACATATACAGATCAATACGTATTTCCATGCAAATACATGTTGAAAGGATGAACGAAAAGATTAATTGTTACTCACAAGACAATTTTATGTTGCAAAAGTGAATGGCAGTGTTGGCAGGGGACGTCCCAGGAGAATTTATATCAATCAGATTAGTGACATACAAAAGGGGCGATATAAGGAGTACCCGTAACCGACGACCATGTATGCGTAGATGTATGGATGTAAAAGAATTGAGAGAGATACCTCAAGTTGTTATTTTTAAACCAAAAAGCTAAAGGGGAAAATAAAAAAATTCTGAAAAAATTATTGTCACAAATATTCATTCTATTTCTGAAACAAAGACGGTATCGTAAGCAAATGAATAAATCGTACGATCGCTTACGCGTCTAAAACAACCTAAAATTAATTTATTTACGTTCCTACTAAAGGTAAGAAAACGCTGCGCCTTAAATCAGGATCTAAGGAAATCCGTGTAAATTGCTTTGAAGCTTAACTTAAAAGCTCTATATTTTATGCGAGAACGTGAGCTTAAGGCACGTCTTCTCTATTTGGCATTTGTTTTTGTTTTTTGCAAACTTTTTACCAAGTAATCGGATCATTCATTTAGTTAGTTTATCTTTAGTAAAATATGATTGTTTTATTTCATTCAAATCTTAATTCAAAGTTTATGTGTTACAATACATATTTAAAAAAAACGTTTCCCGCCTCTCTTCCACAAAAATAGAACGGAAAGTAATTGTCATTAGATCAACACCAGTCAATTTAGGACTTAATTTTACAATTTACACGCCGCGTCTTTTTGTAATAAGTGATACACTCAAAAAGTACACTTATATACACTTTTTTACCAATTGACACAGTGGTTCATGGGGAAGTTTTGCACATTAAGATTTCAAGTCAATGGCTAAAACACAACGATTACTGTTGAAGCGTTCATAGTCAGGTGCGTCAAAGCGTCTGAAGCAAAATTTTGACGATTTAATAAATAAATAAATAAATAAGTGATTTATTGCCATCGAAAACAGATTTACATCGAAAAAAGTAAAATTACACTGTTACAAATTATGGCAATAGGGGGTGATTCAGCTTTGTCCACACGGAATGACGATCCCGTGTCACGCTGGTTTTCAGCCACCCCCTTCCCTTAGATGTTGCGGGAATCAAGAAGTCCGAGGGGTCGCCATAGTCACCATTAGTGTTAAACTTGAAATCACATAAAGTTCTTGTTAACAACAAAAAAACTTAAAGATTAGAATTACAACAGATATATTTAGAACATACTCTTCCACTACTGTTTTATTGAAGAAGGTGGCGAAGGCGTAATCGGTTCACATAATATTTATAATGCCTGTTATTCTCACGCCACAAATCGTTTTTACGATAATCAAACTAAATAAAGTACTCGCTGAATACGAATTAAAGAATGGGGTTGCGTTGTTTCATTACAGAATTCCTATGACCACCTTCCAGCTCCATCATCAGACCCTGGTTACTATTGAAAGACAAACTACTCGCCAAGACGATTCAAATGTGCCCAAACTCGATGAGGTTGTGTCGTTTCATTACGAAGTTCCTTTTGCCACCTTCCAGCTCCAACATCAGATCAGAATTTCATCTTAGTCGGTGACCGGGAAGTGGATCAAATTTGATGACAAACACCGGAGAGGTGAAACTAAATAAAAGCTTGTAATAATAAAAAGCACTTCAATTGTCTTCACTCAACAATGCATATTATTTTTTTGCCTGACTGACTGAAGGGATCTCTTATATAGATACGTATACATACATGTACGAGTATATAGGTAAGAAATGTGTTTCCACACCCTCAGACGTTGGAGCCACACGTTCGGTAGGTTGGATTCGGGCTTTGTGTCCACCTATCCTAACGTGAGGCTCAAGCCCACTTAAAAAATCTTCTTTCTTCTGGACTTTCTTAAATCCCCACGAAACCTCCGTCAAGGATTACTTCGGGGTGGTCTCAGCAATCTTTATTCTTACCCGTATTTATTGCTACTTGAGTCCATTTTATTACAAATATGTATGTACATATATTCTTTGATTATTTCGTAAATACGCTAACCTATATTTAACTAAATACATTTATTTTAAAATCTACGTACGCCATCATATGTTGTATACTTACAAATATTTTTCCGTAGCGGAAGTAATCCAAAATCGTCCACAATATACACACAAACGCAAATTCACGTTGCCTACACACACTAACGCACGTGTAAGCCAGAGCCGACCGATCCCGACAAAACCTCTACACGAACTGTCTGGGACAACCGGGATCGAATCCCGCCCCCGTATCCCGGGACCTCACAAGGGAAGATTAAAAATAAATAGCTGCCAATCGGAACTCACCCTGTATGTGTATTGTTAGAAACTCTTTTGTGTTTTAAACTTTTATTTTGAGATTGTTACCATTTTGTTTGTATTATATATTTTATTTCGTATTTTAACACACACAATAAAAATTGTAATAGATATTAATTAGTATTTTAAGTATTGTATCATGCAACTTGTCCCGGTTTCGTACAGAGAAGATCGTACGCCAACATTTCATTATAACAGTTTGTACAAAACTTTATTCATTTATCCAAAATCTTCATCGTATTAACCATGGAAACTGTATCAAAATCTGATCTGGTCAGGTGATCTGGTCTACGCATACAAGCTCGTCGGTTACGGGTACTCCTTCTATCGCCTTTCTCTAGTATGTCACTATTCTGACCAATATAAGTGCTACTGAAAGGCCTCTCCAAAGTGCGGCAACACATCTGCAGCTCAGCATTCTATTTCAATGGAAACATCTCGAGAATTTTACGAAAAATACTACTCCACGACTTCTTTAATTAAGCACTAAAACAAGCTCGAGTTATGTGGACATATTATGTGCTCAATGTTCTGTTATTCGTGCCCTTTTGTAAACGCTAACTTAAATAATGATGTCAACTGGCACATTTCATTTTTGCGGCCTTTGACCTGGAATAAAATCTATAATAATTCAGACTGAACTTGCATTACAAGCTGTGGGTTTATTGACACCATTTGGCACGCGCTGTCGCCAGAAACAGATCCTATATTCGTACTAAAAATATTCGAGTCCCTGTCTGCCAGAATTTTTATATAACTAACCCTATATATCACTACTATTTTATGAAAGAGGGAAGCAGAGAAACAAGTGGTTCGCTTAATATTAAGTTACCACTGATATCCTTTGTCATTCCTCACAACAAAGGGAGTATAATGGTGGTCTTCCATACATGTGGTATGTATGTTCTAGCGACCTGTCATATAAAGTTACAGAGACTCTTTTTTATCAATGATTTGCTGTTATCGCGGGTATGAGTTTCTCTGGACGAAGAATAATTAGAATTTAAAAATGTTATTGTTGAATTGTTCAGCTTTCTGATAATTAATTATTATTTATTCATTTACAAGACACACATACAGTAAAGAAAAGAAAATATTTCACACAAACCGGCAGTCAGTTCGTTGGCAATAATATGAACTAACTTGAAACTACAGATATTTTTTTTCTCGTTACGTTACGTTACGTTACGCTATATCCACGTATACATGCTCCCCTCATGCTCATTAAAATTGTTTAAGTCCTGTCAGAGTTTACCCACTACGAAGAAACTTTATTAACATTACTATAGATTTGTCTAGACAATACCACCGAGCACCTGTGTCAAATGATACGTATGTATAACAGTAGAGCCCGCAACATCTGTTGCACGAATGTGCTGGCTCCACCGGTGAAATACTACTACTTCACAGAACCATTAAATGAGAAATATTCTGCTCTAAGTCAGATGAGTTAGGTACCGCAGGCCAAATTGCAGTATTCTTCCCTTTCCCATCTTCAATTCTTAAAAGTAAATGAAAGGAAAGCGAAGGGGATTTATCGGGGAAGGGTAGAATAGGGTAAAGGAAATCCTTTTTCAGTCTATTTTATTCTCTATCCATTAAGAGTAGGCAACGCATCTTCAACCCATTAGCTTGTTGACACATACATGTCTATGGGAAGCGGTCACTTGATATCACGCGAACGGCTTGCTCGTTTGCCACTTTCTTCCTTACAAAAACAATTCACAACATCACTATAACTGCATATGCATGCATGGTCGGCGGTCAGAAGGGAATGTGGTTTTTAAAACACTTAAAAAACCTTAAAACACCCTAAATATTACCGTTTACAAAATTCTGTTTGAAAACCATTACACGATTGTATAAAACCAACGATCAACATGTGCATGAAATCCCGAAGTAAGAATTTAATTAAACGCACATCCTATAGGCTGTGGCATAGAAGGTCTATCGTATTCAACTTCTCTCATCAATTTAATCCGCTTCAATTTTCCCGTAGAGTTTTGCCGAGCAATGTCCATTAAAAAGCCTCAGAAGCAGACGGCAGTGCGGCTGACGGCAGTGATTCGAAAACGTCGTGCTTTTGTCAAATCTACTTGACGTAATGAATAGTGAATTGATTAAATTTTGTTATTAAGCCGCCTTTAAGTTCCAGATACATCCTTTAACTCTTACTACGTTTGTAAGTTGTATCACAATATATAGAATATCCTTTAAGTCTTTCTTTCTAAAAATTCTCGTTCTGATAACTCAAGGTAAGTCCTCTTGCCGCTTCTGTTTATGAATGATTCTTTAAATAATTAAAGAAAATCAAAAACTATGCAAAGTCTTTGTGCTGTTTTCACTAAACGATTTTTGCTAGCTAAAGTGCCCTGCGGTTTCATCCGCCGTGCACATTAATAGAACCGATGACTTTCAAGCCTTTGAACCCTATTGAATATGATTCATCATACAGATTTGAGGTTAACTTACATAGTAATATATAATTTCTCCACACAAACTTTTATCCCCTACTTCAGATCTTTAGGATTCTCTTAAAAGGATTTTTCTAAATTCAACCCGAATTTAGAAAAATCCTTTTAAGAGCTTGCCTATGTAATAACAGAAATCTCTGTGCAAAATTTCTGGCCTCTAGGCCCGGTAGTGTGTCTTGTTTTTAGGGTTCCCATACCCAAAGGACACCCTATTACTAAGACTCCTCTGTCCGTCTGTCTGTCTGTCCATCTGTCACCAGGCTGTATCCCATTAAACCGTGATAGTTAGACAGTTGAAATTGTCACAGATGATGTATTTCAATTGCCGCTATAACAACAAACATTCAAAAACAGAATGAAATAAATAGTTAAGGGATGGAAGGGAGGAGCTCCCATACAACAAACGTCATTTTTATAGATACAATACGATAATACGGAACCGTTTATGTTTCGTCGTAAGAGTTATCTAGAAAATAAGCAGCCTAGAGACAGCGGTATGTATAATGATCTAACTTTTGTTCTTAAGTAATGAATTTTGTATAAATGCTTACTTTACAAGTAAAATGAATTAAATGAGTACCATTGAGATGCGGTCTTGATAAATATGCTAGGCGTCTTTGAATAATAGGGTTGGAAATAGCGTTGGAAGAGAAAACATTAAGTAAGGTATGTCGGCAGTTCGGGATGTTAAAGGATAAATGAAGGAATTTGACAAGAATTTATATTACAATTGTAAATGGCATTGTCGGGGGCATCCGAGACGAACTTATGTCAATCAGATTATGGTGAAGGGTGAAATTGTAGTACGGGAAATGAAAAGCTCATATTTGAATTATTGAAAAGAAAAAAAAACACGGAAATTCTAATTACCCACAGAATTGGTATTTCAATTTTTAACTAGATGGCGTTATTCTCAATCTGTGTCTACAAATTAGATGAAATTGAAATAGAAAGATACACGCGAGCTGATATAGCCGTGTTAATAAAAACTATGTTGACATTAATAGAGCGAAATGGTTGGATAAAGATAAAATCAACTGTCCGGGCTTAGAACATAATAGAAAGATCATTACATTGTATCGTACCGTACTAGAGTTTCATAGCCGCAAAAATATATATAGTATTATTTTCGCACAGACAAATAACATCATGGTAGAGGCGCCCCTGGAGAGAACACGCGCTGGCGACACGACGTCTGCAAATATTATAGAGTAATGCCGTATGGAGTACAACAATATTTTTATTATAATTTATAGAAAGTTTGTGGAACAAAACACATACTATTTATATGTAGATAGTATTTTAGTGCTAATAGCCTAAGGGTACGGATTGTGAATCGTGCACAACATGGTCGTGGGTTCAAATCCTTTTTTCGATTACTGTCGTGAAGCATTACAAACCAAGTTTAAGCTTAGTTGGGGATAATTAAAAGAAATATTAGTAAATTGTTTCGACTAATATTTCATAATCGTGCCGAGGAGGGTTGGCGTCAGGCCGGTGGCCGGCCTTATAAATCTATAGCCAAAACACATTACAATATGGACTACGTACGTACTGTGCCAAACCCACATTAAAAAGTGGAAAAAGGGCAGGGTGAAGAAGTATTCTATTAAGATCTAGCGAATTGCCTTTGCCTCACACTTCGCTTCTACATACAAATTTTTATCCGCTTATAGTCTAAATTATAAATAAGGTAACGAAATTTACGGGCTTTATTTAGAAAAACGCGTTTATGTAATAACAGGAATGTCTGTGCACAATGACAAGTCTCTGGCTCCAGTAGTTTGTGCTCTGCGTTGGTATATCTGATTAGATTTGCTTTCATTACACATAGTTTTTCTTTTAAAATATCCCTTTCTCCTTTTGGGTCAAACTAAATACTTACAACAACAAGCCCGAAAAACCGAAAAACCTTTGTTAATTTTAATTATAACGAGGAGTATACGTTAAGGTTTTGTAGTTGACACTATAAATGTTCATAAAAATTAAAGTCATATAGTATTATACAGGCCATCAATGCCTACGAACTTTGAGATCCAATCGTTATAACGAAGTCAAATCGGCTTCTATCGGTATCAATCAGCGTGCGATCAATTATTCTGTCCCATTCGGTGCTCTGTGCGATCGGCGGGGAGCGTTGCTAGGCAACGACCGATCGTTGCCGACTCGACCTCTCGCCGATTTCGCATCGTCTATTCTATTTTTGAATTTTAAACCAAGCCTCTTTACAAATTCAAACGATTTTTATCACTCCCTATAAATCTATAATATAGTATTGACGAATGTCTATGTTTAATAAATATAATAACGCGTTAAACACGCTCTATGTTCACTCTCAGGATTATTTACGTGTAATTTTTCAACAGCTTATAAACTATCGAAGCCAAATTGTCAAATTATGAGCTAATATTATTCGTCCATTTTTACCATTAAAGTTGAACTTAAAATACAATTATAGGTTAAGTTGGACATGGTACTTATACATAAATTAATATCGTAAAATGATGGTATCAAAGAGAAGTAAATCTGTTGCGTTCATATAATACGACAAATCGTCAATGATTCGTTCGGTTCACAATTTGCTTTCAGTTTATAATATGGCTAGTGATATTATAGACGGTGACATAGGCATGATATCGTTGACTGTATAAAATAACTCAACGACTAATCTAAAAGTCAATTGAAAAAGTTCACAATTTTTTTCAAGTACTATCTGCAAATGGCGGCGCTAGTTTCAAAAGCTATTGAACAGTTTCAACCGAAGCACTTTAAAGTTTCCGGTTTCCGTTTTATTTGAATTCAGTTCATATAAATAGTACGTCATGACGAGATCTGGTTGTTTCAACTTCGAAACTAGTTCGTGATTATCGTGGTAGTGATAGTATAATTTTTGCCAAATGTGAACTGCCGCAGGCTTCATTTCTTTCCTATTGCAATCTTATTTCCTTTCCTTTATCAACTAAAATTCGAAGAAGATACTTATGACCCTCATAAAAGCTGGTAATGGATCGTTGTTGGTCTCTGGCAGAATTCGAACCGCTCGTAACAGCTTTTCATCTTCCAATAGACAAAAAACTAATACGAAGGTACAGAATTCATTGAAGTTTTCTGGAAACTTGATTAAATATGATGGCAATTGTTCAAGATTATGAAAGCCTTAAAGGCCGGCAGCGTCTCTCGTATTGCGGATATTCATGGGCGGTGGATCACTGGACTTTAGGCGACCTGTTGCCATTCTGGTATAAAAAAATTGAATAAAATGACGACAAATGCTCTGCTGTGCGAAGCCAGGGCGGGTATCTAGTTTCATTCTAATTGAAAACGAAATGTAATATGCATAACTAATTATCTATTAAAATTGCATTTCATACCAATTTTAATCAATTAACGATTGAAGTAATTAGAAAGCGCTAATTGAATGATGTATCGAATTATACGCTCGATTGCTCAGTGGTGTTTTTATTA
Organism: Papilio elwesi; assembly: GCA_029849275.1. Classification (NCBI taxonomy): domain Eukaryota; kingdom Metazoa; phylum Arthropoda; class Insecta; order Lepidoptera; family Papilionidae; genus Papilio; species Papilio elwesi. The sequence goes on from CM056713.1 coordinate 4,405,767, forward strand.
ATGACAATTATCCATGGCGGTGAGGCTGGGCTTATATTGTGAGGGAATTGGATGTGGCCGTCGTAGTCTTCGTTAGCCATTAACATGAAGTGGTTGATCTTTTTCGGTGTTTGCATAGCTGTGGTCTACTCATCTCCGGTGAGAATTAATTGAATTACTATAATCTTATATTAAATTATCAAATATTTCTTATATGTTTGTTGGAGGCAGTAGGAGACATAGGTCATGGTCCAGTGAGCCGATATTCTTTGCTAAAATACATCTTGCATGCGCGTGGGATACGAGCAACGAAACACTTTTAGACCACTATGTAGTTACACTTTTATAACAACGAACCGTAAGACAGTTCCTTAGCCTTTCCCCAAAATGTTTAACAGAGAAGTAACCCTCGATATGCCAACCAACCCTTACAAACTTCTACTGCCCAGTATCTGACGAAGCATGACCTTATAACGCTTCCGTCCCGTAGTCAACTGAAGTTAGTCCCTGCCCACATTTTAGTCAAATCTATGTCCGTACTATTGACATCCTCTACACTTCGTGCTGTTGGACATTCTACATTAAATAATCTTACGTTTGACTTTGATGACCATTATGAATTGAACTTTCGCACTAATGACATCTCCGATGTATATACATATACTTAAATTTATTTCGTATACCTCTACATCTCTTCATCTGGAAAATGGATGTTCTACACTTCATCCCAAGTCGGCCCATTACCTTTTTTATCTTTTGCTTTATGTATATTGTTCTGTTACTTCCCAGGTCAATGACAATGACGACGATCAAGATAACCAGGTTAGTCATGTCGCACCCCAAGACACTACCTTAGAGTAAATGCCAATGCGTGTTGTAGATAGGGTAGATGTATAAAAAAAAGATTGACAAATCTGTTTGTAAGATTACAAACAGACATTTGAGGAGATTGAGTGTTTTTCATTAAAAAAAACAAGTTTGTAAAATTATGATAGGAAAAAATTTAACTTTGAACACTAATCTATTTAATAATTTATTCATTTACGGAATAGAAAAACATAAAAATAATTACACAGAAAATATATACGTGGGTTCTGATTCTTGCAAAGGGTGAATAGGATCAGCAATGATTAACATGGGAACAGAAACGCACGACATATTCGATTCCCGGATTTCGTTTTACAATAAATTCAACAAATTTCTGATAAATTTATAATTTAATATTAAAATAATCACCTTTCTGACTTTCCTGTATGGCTCACCTTTTGGGCTGAACGTGATTTATTTTTAAAAAATCCATCTATACCAGAAAAAACTCTAGTCTTAAAAAAATTAATTAATCTTTCATTCTAATTATAAAATAATAAAACCAGTAACTTTTTTTTATTTTCGCTTAATAAAAAGGGCCTTTGAAATACGACAAACCTAAGCAAATTAGGAAAACAGAAGCCATTAAAATTTAAAAGTAAAAAGGGAAAATTGGGAACCCTTAAGTTCCTCGAGGATTTTTATGCCAGCGACAAATTTTACCCGTCACGAATTTTGGCGATAATTCCCCTGACGAAATGAAAAAGTAATGAAGGAAATTAAATTCATTACCGATCTTTATTTAATGACCGCCAAATCATTAATAACAATTTTATGACAGTGAGACAACGTGAGTTTGTTTGTTTCGCTTTAACTACTTAACTCAACCTATCATCATGATTTTTTTTTACACACATTGTCAAATAGTTGGGAAACGCCTTTGCTTACGGGTAACCTTACACTAGCAGTCGCAAATGTCCCAGGGTTGTCAAAAGAGCAAAATTAAGCCTAAAATATTTTATAGTAGCTTGAGATTTATTCCGCGTGTCTAGCGTCCTTGGCGTTCGAGTGCGCAAACTAAGCGCGATCGGGGGCCGCGTACGGCGCCGCCCACCTCCCGCTATATGCCCGCCATTGCTCTATGCAAGTACATTCGTTTAGCAACTGTATGTGATTTGATTGTTAAACTGTGATCCCATATAGCGTGGGAAAAGGGCAGAGAAAGTGATCCGATTTTAAAGAAGAGTGGTATGTCGATACTGCTTGAGTCTGTGCTGGTATGAATGGGTGCATACAATTTGTTAATTAATATATACATAATACATTTTTTCCAGCAAAATCAAAATCGTAGGAGATTCCAAACTCTAAGTTTAAAAGTAAGTATAAATAAGTTGATTATTATCATTGCTTTTTTTTTAATTCTTTGACAAAGTCAATAACAGGTACATTAATATAGTTTATGGCTTAAAAATTACATTAAATCATTAATTACAGCTGGTTGACGACAACGACGGCCAGGTTAGTAAAAAAAATTTTATCGGAAAAGAAAAACAAGAAAATATTAAAAAGATAAATCTCCTATCCAGAGTTTTTGAGTGTATTCGCGAGCGAGTCTTGCCTGTTCTTTTTCTGTTTTGTATATTTTTGTTGAATTTTAATACGTCCCTAAGAATAATAAAATGTATTGTAATTGTTACAGAAGAATAATGTCGATCGAGATGACAATGATGTAAGTTAATGATATGAACAACATAAAAGGAAAACATTTAATTTCTATAGGATATAAGTCCCCCCCCCCGCAAGTTGATAATGCGCTGAATAACGTGAAGCGTGAGTCCGAAGACGACACAGTGTTATTCAATGTAAAACATACATTAAATTAGTCTAACGAACATATAGTTCTCACTACACTATTGCCTACTGCGTCACAACTTTGATTGGTGCAGATATGACGTATAATAGTAGAAATAATAACACCCTGCTTGTTCAATGTACTTGTGTGTGTGTGTTTAGTTATTTAACACAATCTAAAGAGGCTGATGTCAACACATTTTTACACACAACTGACCATATTTCATTATTTGAACCGTCAGACAAAATGAAATATATTCGTAAAACAGGAGATAGTATGTCTAAAGGCAAAGTTTAAGACATCATATTTCAAAAGACTTAGGTACATACCTACTGCGTAAGCTGGACACAAAATAATTTAATTTAGTTTTAACCAACGGCGAGTTACACTAGGGTTCAACCAAATTGGGTTTAAGTGTTAGTCCCAGGAGAGCTCGACAACCAACTTGTGATTTATCATTAAACACATAATCTAGGTACTGATCAAATAACAGATAAGTAGAATAGTTTATCGGGTAATTCGAATTATAATATAATATTTGGCACCACATTCTTTGCCTTGAACCTGCTCTGTTCATCTTGTATTTGTATAAAGTAAGACTGGGTAGTTATAATACAGCGGCTTATATTTTTTCAATTGTTTCCACAGAACAATGATGACCGTCGCTTGAACGATGATGTTGGGGCTTTAAGGGTAACATTTCAGTATATATATAATGTATAGATGTGGTAGAGTCCGCAACAACAACATCTGTTGCACGAATTGGCCGGATCGACCGGTGAAATACCACGACCTAACAGAAAACAGGCGTGAAGTAGAAGTACTCTGCGTTTCGCCTGATGAGTGAGGTGCCGGAGGCCTAATTTCAGTCTTCTTCCCCTTCCCACCCGTTCCTCATAAGGGGCATAGGATGGGAAAAGGCAGAGGATTAGACGGGGAGGGGGTTAACGGGGAAAAGGAAATATCCTTTTTCCTGTCTATGCCCTCCTCTGTCCATTAAAGATAGGCAATGCATCTGCAACACATTTGCTTGCTGCAGATGTCTATGGGTAGCGCTCACTTCACATCAGGTGATCCGCTTGCTCGTTTGCCACCGTCTGATATATAAAAAAAATGTACATATAAATATGATAAATTGGCCTTTTTTAGAATGTTCCCCACTGCAGGGACACAGGCCTCCTCTCTGAGAGAGGGAAAGGACCGTAATCCACCACGCTGGCCTAGGGCAGGTTGGTGAATGTCACAAGTCTTCGAATTGAGTGGGCCTAAGGCATGCCGGTTTCCTCACGATGTTTTCCTTCTCATATAATTTATTGTTCCAGGAATTGGTAAGGGAACCATACGATGTGGACGGCCCTCAGGTTTTTCTATTTTTTATTTTATATTAAATTGATTAATATTAAATGTTAGATATTTTACAAAAAAAAACAGATTTTATAGAAAAATACTACGCTACTGTAACTACTTCTGTCACAATAAAATATATAAATAATGTTGAAATATGTAATCGATGTATGTATTTTTATTGATTGAAACTTGCTGCACCAAAAGAATATCAAAGCATTGTTCGAAACGTTTCAATGGATTTTTTTTTACTTATATAATTTTTTTGGGCACAAACTTTTGCTAGCTTCCTCGGAACACCCTAACAAAGTTTTGTCACAATCTGATCAATGGTTTAAGAACGCGTAGAAGAGAAACAATTTATTTGTATATACGTAGATTAGTATATGACCACAATACCAGATAATAAATGAATAAATGTGATGAGTTGCGATGTGACTGAAGGGTTCTATACACTTGTGTACAACTTGTATCCAAGCAAGAATATTATGAATTAAAAGGATTATATTTTTTTTAGGTTAGTCCGAAGAACACATTCGTAAATGATGCAAAGGTAAATCGAGATGTATTTTATTTTTGTAATCTAATCGGATCGCTTTCTCATTTGCCACCTTTTTCTTTAAAAACACCTGAACTTCACGCCCGCATTCTAGACGATCGTGCCGACTAATTCATTTAAAACCTATTGGTGTCGATTCAACTATATTATTTTGTTAATTGTCTCACTCAAGGTGAGATGAAACAAAACAAACAACAACTGCTTTCAGAGTTCATAGAAGCTGATAATTATTTATGACAAAATTGTTTCTAGAACTCTCATCTAGACCTGCTCGCTAAGGAGTTGGAGCGCTTGTCAGCGGTAAGATCCCGTCTATAATAACTAATAATAATAGATTTAACTGCGTCCAAAAAAAACCACGCACTTTTCCTGTTACGTAAATCGCCTATCATTATTTTTTTACTACCACTAAGTGGCATTATTTTACATACAATATTAAAATGAAATTATTTTTCTAATCCTAATAGCCCTGATCAGTAATAAAAATTGTATTGTCGTCGGTCCTTTATCACTGCAAATTTTCCGCCAAATCATATAATATTAAAATGGGCAGAAATACAAGCCTCTTCACGTAACTTACCTTGTCAAGATAAGCAAATAGTGACGAAAATTAGACTCCATATATTTGCTGCTTTAAATCCTCCAATAATAAATATTTAATCCCGCAATGAACTAGCTCCCAACTTTGAGAAACTAATACAGCGCTCGACGATACTTGTACTACAAAGTATATTATTCAATATAAAGTTGAACGATCCAAGTTCCCAAGTCCTTCAAGTTACAGACGGTACTCGATTCTGATAACGAATCAGTTCTTGTTAGAACAATAAGAGGATATTAAGAGATATTGTATTATTCAGGTATTAGATAATGTTGGCATTACCAACAAATTGATAACATTTTTTTATGTTGGTAACATTTTTATTCAGTCTGAGTCTGTTTCCGACTACTGCTAAGTAACGTGCCATTAATTTGTGCACAAAAAGTAAATCAAGTAATTCAATACAACAGTGTTTTATTAACGCCAGCGTCTGCCTATTACTATAATACAGTCGCACTACACATTTACCATCAAGAACCTAACAAGATGGTCCTTCGAGCCGGATGTGGTACTTCCCAGTTCGTATTGGCCAATTCGTACAACGCTGGGCTCTTTAACTATTAAAATTCATGAATTAATGTTTCGTTTGCATTTCAGAAATATCAAGGGAAAGGCGTAAGTATAAGCTTTACAATAAAAAGTTCAATGATGCCAGAAGTCTGAATATCATAATATTATTATTACTAAATAACTGTTACTAAGCAAGTGTGTGCCATCTCGACCATATCACCACTTAACATCAGGTGGGATTGTGGTCAATTGCTAGTTTATTCAATACAAAACAATCTGACAAAGGAAGTAATCCCTATCTGTTTTGACTGACCTCAAGTATCCATAAAAAATATCTAGAGATATTTCAAAAACATTAACGATACCTTTGGAAGAAGAGAAACACTTGGTCCTCAGATTCCTGTCAAAACCACACCTAATACACGCAATAATTGCATGATTTTTTTTAATTGGACATTTTTTAAAGTCTTGGAGATTATCTCTCAATGTCCGGTGAGATTTTTGTTTCAAACACTTAGAAAAACTCGTCGTTTTCAAAACTGACTCAAAAATATCAACATAAAGATACGGCAACCTGAAATATCACCTCTTCTGTTCCAGGTCTTAAAAGTAGCATATGTAAGTAGTTTTTTCACACAAAACTGGTTCGCCACTTACATTCTGATTACTTCATTTCTTGTTCTTTTTATTAATGTGATCGATGTTGATTGAAACATACAATCCTTTGGTGTACATATGTATAAGAAATTTTAATCGTATTATTTATGAACTATTTGTACAACTTCAACATTATTTCAAATTATTTCATTGAATAACATTATTTTACTCCTTTCAGAGCCCTTCCAAAAACAGAAACGTAAGTCACGGCGTATTTTATTATTATTATATTCAATTATTTCATTCTACAACATATATTTATATTTAAATTTTAGTTTAAATCATGTGTTTCCTTTATAAAAGATTTGCGACTATTGTGTTACATTTTTCCAGTAAAGTATTGACATTGTCCCTGTTTTCAGATCAACTCACGTCTCTACGACTTAGGAGTAAGTATCAATATTAACAAATTTACTGTCAAATCTATTCCAAATTGTTTTTTCGATTATCGAAAATTACTGCTACTAAACTACTGAGTAGGTCTTCCCTTTACATTATTCCTTTCTTAGTTAAACGCATAGCTTAAAAATCTAAATAAATAATATTCTCAGCAGTAATTTTATTCTTCTGCTAAAACTGTATATTTTCTTTTTAATTTGACTATCCCTATTTCTTTTAACTATAATTTATTTCTGCTTATCCCGCCCTCTGTTCAATAGGCCACATATCTGTAACTCGTTAAATTGTTGCAGATGCCTATAGGTAGCGATCACTTAATATCAGATATGGTTGCTCATTTGCCACTTCTTCGCAAAAAGAACTTGTTTCATCAATTGTTAAAGTCGTTCTCTATTGTTGACATTTGGTGTAATCTGGCTGATTGTTAAAGAAGACAGCACGGCAGAAAGAAAATTACGCTTTTTTCTCTTAGAAATAATTTTACTTGCATTTTCAGAGTCTCCATTTTAAATACGTAAGTAGATATTATAAAAAGCTTTCACGGAATATATTGTTCGTCGTAGACAAAATTTCGTAGTCATCCGTAGCATACCGTAGCGGAGCATAAAATGTTAACGCCACGCTACGGTATGCTACGATGTGCTACAGAGCTGTACGCTACGCAGACAAGACTCGGTAAAGTAAGCAATATAATAAAGCTGCATAACTTAATTAATTGCGCCAGTTAATTCAGCTATAAATTATAAACACATTAATAAGACATATTGTAGATGATAAAAATTGTCGGACTTAAAACGTAAGCAAGCATAGATTAATAAGTCCACATACCGTGTTCCAAACATATTTAACATTCAGAAATGAAGCCCGAAAATTCTACTTTAGTTGTGCAAAAATTACTTGTGAAATGTGATGTTCGTACACATTTATTTCCTCGGGGATAGCTTTATACGATTTCACAGACAAGCCATATTTTTTTTTAAATTACACACAAGGAGACTTAATTTGTACCACATGAAAGAAACACGTAACTCGGGTAATGCGAATTCTCCAATTAGCTTAAATGGCCTTACTTTACACACTGATTAGGTATTTGGAGGTATGCATGTAACATCTTTGGTTGCAAGATTACGTTGCTTTCGTAGATAGGTACAGGGTAGCTACACGATATCTTTGATTCACTCACATTCACATGAATTTATTAAAAAATATTAAAAATGCGCAAATAAAAACAAATCCACGGTATGAAATAAAGTACTCGTGCAAATTACATAAAACAAATTTATCTTTAGAAGATTGTTTTTCTTTGCAATGATGTTAAATAAAAAAAACAAGAATAGAATTCTCTCCCGCGGGCATCCTCAAATAATCTCTGGTATTTACGAAGTCATTATTTTGTTAGGCGAACAACATTCCTTCTAAAATAACGCTTGTATTTGGAACGAAAACAATTCCAATCTCCTTTTAAATTACGTGATTGAATCTGGAATTGATACAGATACTGATTTATTGGTAATTATAAAATATATATTACAACAAGTAACGCGAATGTTATATTATTTAAAGACGGGTCAAGTAAGACATTAATGAACAAAGAATTGTTTTTTTTTAACCTAAAAACACATTTCATATTTTATCCGATCTTAATCTTATTTTTATAAAATAATATACTTAAAGCTAAAGCTTTGTTCTTCAAAAAAATATTTTTGGATAACCTTTCGAAATAATCATATTTAATGTATTATATTTTGTACAGGTAGCGCCACAGGAAAAACTAGTAAGTTTTTACAACTTAATAACATTTTATTAAATATTTCACAACAAAATCGAAACGATATGATTTTTAAAACAATTTTAACAGCGGTTGATCCCACAACAATATCAGTTGCACTGTAGCGCCGGCTCGACCGGTGAAATACCACGTCCTGGCAGAAGACGGGCGTGAAATAGAAGTATTTCCAACGATGAGTAAGGTGCCGAAGACCCAATCTTAGTCCTCTTGCCCTTCTTGTCAACTCTTTTATTGAATTTCTTTCGTCTAAATCGATGATTTTTTTATTCGAGTATTTTAAATTAATATTCTTTAATGTTTCAGCAACATTACCTGCCCTTTAGTAACAAGGTTAATATATAGTTTTATTTAAGGTCAAACTAATCTAAGTAAATAGTTTTTGTTATCAGAACTAATAAAAATATTTTTAGCGATTACAAACAAACCTCAAACAATTAAAATAAACCTTTAACGTCTTTTTAGTGAATTCATTCGATTATTGCAAAAACTGTCAGATACTGCACTTGCATTTAAACATAAGACTCGCGTGGAATGTGTCGCCCACGCACTCTCACTTATAACTACCCCTTGCTCCCTTATTTGTACAGTACAAAACTATGCTATAAACATACTATAGGTACTACAGTAGCTATATGAGTCACTTTAAACTATATGACGTCGTAGACTTTGTTGTGCCCTGTACAACCCGCTGTGACGTGATCGGACTCAGATCTCATGTTATTGTCCGCTTGCCACACAGTCACATAATTGCCACTTTTATGAAATTAAATTTTAATAAATTATACATATTTTGATTACATTATTTTATATTACTTTCAGAGTCCGTATGTCATCAATGAAAAGGTGGTTTATTTATTATTTATACCGAATTAAGTATAATTTCACATTAATACTTTAAAAAGAAAGTAGGTCGTTGTCCTCGTGGTTTAAGCCGATACAGTGATAGAGCCCGCAACAACAACATCTGTTGCACGAATGGGCCGGCTCGACCGGTTAAATACCACCACCTCGCAAAAGATATGCGTAAAGTGGAAGTAATGAGCAGTCCGTCTGGTGGGTCAGGTGTCGGAGACCTAATTTCATTCCTCCTCCCGATAGGATGGGAAGGCGGAGAGAAACATTATTTTTTGTCCATCCTCTCCTCTGTCCATCAAAGGTAGGCAACGCATTTGCGACTTATTTGCTTGTTGCGGATGACTATGGGTAGCAAGCACACATAAGATGACCCTCTTGCTCATTTGCCAACTGTTACCATATAAAAAAATGTAGATTTGGAGCCAAGAAGAGCTAAAATACATAAGTAAAACTATACATTAAGCAAAGTGTAAATATGACTTTTAAATCATTTTCAGTCATTATTATATTTCTATTCCAGTTATTCCAACATCTCGGTGACAGGGTAAGCAATCTTACGTTTACACGTGTCGGATAAGGAAGATAATAAAACTCGCCATCTTTTAGAAAATAGTTTTTTTTTACGTCTGAAGAATTTTGGTAAGGTTAAATGACGAAAACCATTTAAAAATTTAATAACATGTACTTGTCGGCAAGTAAGTTTAAGAGTAATGACAAGATGCCATATTGTTGTGGCAGATGAAATAAAAATAAGACGCCATATCGAAACCGCCATGAAGATTTCCGAAGATTGTATTCAAGAATTTTGTTAGTTTACCTCACTGATTTAATCTAGGTTTAGAATTAAAAAGAAATTACTCCCATTTATATTAAGAGCTTGATATTTTGGTAGCATTTTAAATAATATATGTATTCCTAAGTTCTTATTGCCATATCAGTTTTGTTCCGAGAGAGAGATGACATGTAAGAAATGAACACGGTGTAAGCTCTATTTTAGTGTAAGGATTATTTTGTTTCAGGAAGCATACCACTACAATGGCGACAAGGTAGAGACTATTAATCTTTGTAGTAAAACGTGATGACCTATTTTTGTCAGTTTTGAAGATACATATAGTTGTATACACACTCCATAGAGTAGTATATATCAGTTATTAATTATTCTTTATAAATTTATTTCAGCACCCTTACCACTATTATAGCGATAGGGTAAATATGACGTTTATTAATATTGTTTTATTTAAATAGAGAATAACGCCACCTAGATTGAAATTGGGAGACTTAAATTCCTCAACTAGAAACGCGTGTTCTTTTATGTAGAACATATTACCCTTAATAATAACCACTTTCAAAACCAATATATGTATAGTACAAAAACGATATTGTTTCTTCCCTATTCAGTACGAACATCCCTTTGTGAATCAATATAAACCGGTAAGTAAAAGATTTTCATTATTAAGTTACTAGACGTCCCCCGACTTCGCAAGAGTAGCAGAGCATACATATATGCCAACATTTTATAAGTAGTAAAACCCGCAACATCTGTTGGACTGCAGGGCCCGCTCGACCGGTGAAATACCACGACCTCACAAAAGACAGGCGTGAAGTATTCTGAGTTTTGTCTGAAAACTGAGGTTCTGGAGGCCTATTTCTGCTCCTTTTCCCCCTTCCATCCTTTTCTAATAAGGAAAGGTGGGAAGAGGAAGAGGATTTAATGGAAGAGGGAATAGATAGGATAAAGAAATATCATTTTTTTCTTTTTATCGTCCTCTGTCAATTATAGGTAGGCAACACATCTGCAACTCATTACCTTGTTATAGATGCCAATAACGGTCACATGATAGTATCTGAACCGCTTGCTCATTTACCACCTTCTTCTATTACAAAAATCTCCTGTCCATCCAATACCGTACCAGCCTATTACATCTACTATAACAATCAACGTCATATTTCAGTCAATTTATGTGATATTCTAATCCTCTATCCCCAGGACTTTGCTGGCTACGTGTACTCCAACAATTACGTAAGTCTTCTTTCTATGTGTATTTTTATATACTTCAGAATTGAAGTGTAAAAGAACTGTAATAATTAAAAAAATAACTCAAGAAAATTATTTAGACATAAATGGTGAAAAGGAGTAGGCTATTCAAAGTAATTATTCTATGCAGACAAACACTCGAGCGCCGCCTAGTGAAAATATAATCGCTTTATCATCATCTGCCTGTCTTTTCCCACTCATGTCGGCTCGGCACAATATGACTGTAGTCCATACCGTCTAGGTTTTGGCTGCAATGGCGGCCGACCGCCTGACAACCTAAACCTCCTCGGAATATACAATCGCTTTAACGTCATAGCTTCAGACATGATTGACCTCACTAAGTACGTTTACATGCATCACACGATATTCGCTGTACACTAAAAGAGCTAAGGGCCTTGCAAACGACGTTTTTATTCGTGCGTTGAACGCGATTAGGGCGCCGAACGAACGCCTGGCGAAAGCAAGTCCTTCGATGCGTTGTGACTTTGTTTCGCCACAATCGCGCAGAGGACGCGCTCATAAAAACGCACGGTGTCTGCGTGCACAAAAAACCTCGTGTGCAAAGCCCCTAAATCATCTCCAAAAAAATTTGGTGAAGAGAATTTAATCTACATTTTCCTGAATTTTCATCAAAGTTAAGTCAAGCATTGTAACTTCATTTAACTTTTTCAGGGACATGGCTACTTGGTAACTACCTTTATCTTTTACATACTTTTAAAACATGAAAAAGTCTACTGTTCGACATGGAATCCACCTGCACGTCTGTATAGCTGCTTCACTCAGGCAAAAAGATGAAACTTTACTTCCTATCTTTTTTCTCCTTTTTATATATATAATTGTTTAAATTACAGAGAGACAGGCCCGATGACGACGACAATAATGATAATAACAATGACAACTAAGCAGAGAACTTCAGCTGAACAACAACAACAAAGTTGGCGCGAATTCGGATTTTTTTAAAATAGACTTTAGTAAATACTAACTTGCAGCAATATGTTGTTTGTTTTTTTTTAATCATATAATTTGTAACAATCCCCAAAAAGTATGTCTTCTTAAGAAATATAGAATACAACTCTATGAAGCAGGACAGTCTAAAGGCAAAGCACAACGCGAACTGATGGATCAAAGACGAATCTTGGCACTTAGAAGTTACTGGGTTGTAGGAGCGTTTTATCTTAATAAAAACGGAAGACTTGTGACAAAAACTGGGGAATCATCTGTGATCAAAAGCAACTTGTTTGGTTAGTGGCGGTTAATCGCCTTTTGTAACATATGTTAGTACAGCTAAATTCTTGTCATTAACGGGTCGGCTTCACTAGGACTCTCCACCACACCCAAGGCACCCACATCTACCTACCTCTGGGGTCCGACGGTCGCGGTCGCTATATGCTCTTGTGGCCGTAGCCATGGCGTGCCAATTCCCATCTATAAACTTGCCTAAGATTTGGATTAGGCTAAGTGGGATTACATTAAAAGGTGATAAAATAAATATTTAATCATCCAACACTTGAACCATCAACCAAAAAGGAAAACTATTGGAATAAAATATACTTTATTATCTAAAGATAAAATAAATTCTAATTACATTTGAAGCTAGACAAAGCTATGAAGATATATTATTTCATATAGGAAAATGTCTTGTAATATTTTACAAGCAATTCTTGTTTTCAATACATTTAGCACCTGCTTTGTTGCTTCGCTTTGTTGTCTTTTGTAAGGTCATGGTTTATATGAAACAAAATATGGGTTAAGGGCAACACCCTCATGGGTATTCATTTGTCAAGGTAACCTTGGGCGTAGCTCCAGTAAATTAGTCATGGATTTATGCTGATCTACAGATATGTTGTAGACATTAGGTACAGTACATATGGATGAACAGTTTATATTTACAAAATCATTGTATCACTCAATAAGTCAAAAGTAAAAAAAAGCCAGCCAATATAATGTATAGTACAAGTAGGAATTTAGCATTTTAAAATAGAGCACAGTCAAGAAACAATGGCTGGGACTACACTGCTGTAAAAAATATTTACAAACATTTTCTAACATTTGAAGATATGACATTAGCTTCTATTTAATTTTAGAAAACTTATATGTATTACGGAGCAACTTGCCATAACATTATTTTTGGAAACTGGTAGCTGTTATAGAGTTAAATGTTTGTTACCTAACAATTATATGTTATTTAACTAACCTAACGGTTTTTAAATGTTTTCTAACATAATCTATCTCAAAAACATTTCCTTATATTTTGATTAAATCTTTGTAAAAAAATGTTTACTTATGTTTATAAATACTTTTTAACCAACAAAAAAAGTCTGTATTGGTAATGTCTACTCAGGTTCACATAACTCATATTTCTCAATGCATTCCAACAGCCAACCGATGGGTAGAGCTTTTAAATGTCTCATATTATACATTGGTTCATACATGTCTTTGAAGATGATGTAATGGGAACATATTTCCAGTTTCCCACCTTTTCTTGCATGATAGGGCACCACTCTTTCCATTTCCGGTATTGATTCAGGGTTTGGAATCCTTCTTAGAACAATGCCTCCTGCTTCAGTTATTAATTTAGATAATATTGTCTTGTTTAAGATGAGCATCTTGGATACTTCATAATTGGTGTTAAAGTTGTGTAAATAAAAGTGACAACCATTGAATATGCCAGGGAGTTGTTTGTACTTATTATGTCTGGAATTCTTGGGGCCATTGAACTTTGTTGTACCAACACCTTTGATTTCATAGTCGATAAATTCTTCTAATTTGTTTTCAGTGCTCTTCATGATCCAATTGGTAGATAAAACCCAAATACCATAGACTATGCCTTGTAGGACATCTAAGGTTGGCAAACATACACCATCCTCTGCATCTACCAGTAAATGTGTGACTTTTTTAGTTAATTTGGACTCAATGTGGATGTTCTTGTGTTGTTTAATTAGACTTTTTAATTTGTTTTGTATTTTACTGTACTTTGTGACACAATGAACTCTTATGTCTTCAAAGTCGAGTTCCATTTGAATCGAAGATATGCGAGTCACATCTGCGGTTTGCGTATGAATGACATTCTCTGCAGCTATATCTAATACTTTCTTCATATCACTAGAGGCTAATTGTGCAGGGGTTTCACCTTTAATGTTCTTCGCATCTAAATCTGCTCCATGGGTAACTAATTCATTAACTATATCCTTATGATTGTACCTTACTGCTTCGTGTAAAGGTGTCTCATTTTCAGGACCTGGTACATTGATAAGGGTATTATGGCGGAGGAGCAGTCTCACCAAATCAAGTCGCCCACCTTGGACAGCCTCATGTAATGGTGTCCATCCTGCATTATCTTTTGTATTCGAATTGGCGCCTTCATTTAGCAATTGTATTACTTTGTCAATATTGCCTAGACGACAGGATACATGTAATACAGTTTCTCCTTTCTTATTACGCTTTTCTATATTTTTGGTGAATTTGGAACTAGTCGCTGTTGACAGGAGTGAAGTAATTGGAATTTCAGGTTCGACTTTCTTATTTGATAAATTTTTACTGTTCTCTTTTCCCTTGGGTTCGATTGTGGAGCCTATTTTAGCATTTCGATTTTTACTTATCGTACTATTGACGTTGCTTTCTCTGGATAAAGTGGTAGTGTCAATTTTGTATGGTGAAAATATTTTATCCAGCTCTAAAGTGGAATTGACACTGGCCTCTAATCGATCGTCTTTAAAGACAGATTTGTCAAGTAATGGTATACCACATTTAGAACAATTGTCTAAATCGTCAAGATGTTCTTCACAAATGTAATGGAAACAGCACATCAACGCAACAGGTTTTTTGCACAATTTTTTACAAACACAACACGTATAGTATTGTTTTACAGCTTCTAATTCTTTAAAGAACAGATTCAGATCCGCTGAAGTCATATTTAGAATAGGTATTATCACTTTACATTTAATATAAAAAAAATCCAATAAGAAAATAAAGTTACTTATTCGACGCGGTAATTTGAGAAATTTGACATCGCTTGACAAGTTGACAAAACAATTGTTCGTTACCATTCCCAATTCCCAAAATTCGAAATATTTCCTATATCTCAAAAAAAAATTACCTTGTGCACATGTTCACGTATGACGTAAGCGGCATATGTACGGTACAAATAATTAAATTGTGTTTTAAAGTGTTTTAAATGAATTGTAGTAATTTAAATTAATTATAGTACCTATTTTAAATTAGTTGTAGTATTAAATTTTTTTTTTCAATAGCTATTAAGTAAGTAAGTACTACAACTTATATTATTTAAGGATGACAACCCTTATGTTAAGTCATCATCAAAGTGAAAACTGATTTTACTGATACGAGGTACTAAAATAAATAACTACACATTAGTTTTCGTTTATGTTCGTTCACGTGGTTATATTTGTGAATTTAAGAACATGTAAAAATGTCTTCTTCGATAGATCAGAAGACATACTTGCAAAAGTACTTAACTGGAGCATCTTTGAACAAGAAAAAGAAGAAAAAAGTCGTCAAAGGACAAGGGTGAATTAAATTTAATGTTTTTATAAATCATTATAACATATACAAAAGTTTTAATGTTATTCATAATAATAAATAATCATACTAATGGTCTTCGATACGAGAAATAAAGCAAGTCAACTTGTACAATATTTTGTTAATAAATAATGTAATGCATAAATTATTTTATACAAATCTAAATATCAGCATCGCCATGGCATAGTTAGTTTAATCTGCCTTCAAATTGTAATGGCAAAAAGGTTAGGTCAAGTGGCAAATCCAACTAGACATTTGCCGCAGTGTTGGAATTGGCATTTACCTAAGGATAGTTACAAGAAAATATTTACATATTAAAAACTTAATTGTCATACATAAGCATAACCATGATTTTCCATACCTTGAGAAACTATGGTCTCAGGCAAAGTTTATTACTTATTTTTCCTTTTACTATGTAAATGGTAGCTTATACCTTTTCCCGTAGTGATGTCTATAAAAATCAACAAAATAGGTTCATTGGTAAATGTGAATATGCGAGGACCTGTGAATGTGAGAGTCTACTGGAAGAGGGCAGCAGGAGACCAACCAATCTATGGGGGAGGTGTACATCCATTAGCGGATAACCCTTGGAAGAAGTATGCAGAGGCAGACTAACATTTACAATTATGATTTTAGTTTACATTCTAGTTATTTTTCTTAAAAGTTTTTTCCCCTTTAAATAGATCTATAATTATATTGTCCTGCTTCATTTAGGCAATTAAAATTATAATTTTGTCTTGTTTATTTCAGATTTAAAATTATAGATGATGACATAGATTTGTCGAAGTTAAGAGCACTAGAAGGCGATGAACTGGACATCCTGGATGATGGGGAAGATGCCCCGCAGATTGCTGGGATCATTGACGAGAGGCCGGAAGAGATTAAGAAGATGGAACAGTTTAAAACAACCTCTAAATGGAGAGTTGTTAACCAGGTTAATAGTTTCAAGATTTTGTTCTATGCCACAGTATCCAAAACTACCCCTTTTCTTATTATGCTTCTTATATTAATTTGAACCTTACTGTTGCTAAATAGTGGTAGAACCGGGGATAAGAACATTTGTTGTGCAAATGTGCCAGCTCAACTAGTGAGATACCGCAACCCCACCCCTCAATAACAGGTTAACCATTGCACTATTGCCACCTTCTGCTATAAGAAATATACACTAAATGTTTTACTCCCCTCTTGGGTAGGCAGAAATTACCAATCTCCAACTGGCATGGTCCTGGCACACATTATTGTAAAATATTGTCTGGATATAAGATATTTACAATAGAAATTCCCTTATATATTACAAATATTAAGGTTAAGACAAGAACTAAAAAAAATCTTCAGTTATACAAATGACAACAAAGTTGTAGGAACTAAGATTGCGAAGATCATTGATTTCAATACTGTCTTCAATATATACATGCATTTTAGAGTATTTAAATCATATTTTGGTAACTATTTTTTATCACAATAAAAAAAAGTGTAGAAAGTTTTATAATTTCTGGTGTCTTCATAGATAAACTTTTTTTTACCCAAAGAAATTTAGACAACACCTTAAAAGTTATGTTGATGAGATTGTTTATAGTAGTTAGTTTCACACAGTTACAACTAATTAGAAGCATACTTAATGTTTAAGGTGTTTGAATTTTCCAAGAATAAAGTTGTTTGCAAATGTTTGTGGTTGTTTTGCTGCATTTGCATAAAATGCTTGACCCAATAATGCACTAGAATATGTATCCAACATTGTTACCATTTCTTTTTCAGGATGATGGATTCAACAGTAAGTTACAAATAGAAGAAATCAAGAAAGATGTCAAAGAAATTGAGAAAGAGAACGAGTTAATTTTCGGTAAAATGTATAGCGACTCTGAAGACGAAAAGAAGAATGATTCCGATTTGTCACCACCGCGAAAAGGTGGTAAAGATAATCAAGAAAATTCTTCTTCAAAGCGAAATCAGAATAATAGTGACAGTGATTTTAGTCCACCTAGAAGAAGAAATGCAGAATCATCATCAACAAAAACAAAGACACACGAGAATAATTACGACTCCGATTTTTCGCCTCCAAGAAGAAGAGAAAGACAAGTTCCAAGGGAAAAATCTAGAAAACCAAGTCGATGGGAAAAAGTGGATGATGATCAAAATAGAAATAGATCACCTAGCATGGACACTTCTACACGTAAAAGACAAGAAACTGGCAAACAATCAAAACAAAATAAAACCTATAGGAGATCGAGCAGTTCTGATTTGTCACCACCAAGAAAATCTCAAAAATCAAACAAATATAGAAATAGTTCTGAAAGATCACCTCCTCCTAAATCTAGAAAAGATTCACCCATTAGAAAGAGGAATAGAACACCTGATTCCGATTTATCACCGCACAGAAGGAGAAAAGAATCACCGAAAAATAAAATCAGAAATAGAAATGATACTGATAAATATAGAAGATCACCAGAATCCTCAAAAGATAGATATCAAAAACATATCAAAGATAAACAAAATAAAAGAAAACATGATAGTGATTCTGATATGTCTCCTCCCAGAAGAACACAAGGCAATAAAGAAGAGAGAGGGAATTATAGGAGAAGTAGCGACAGTCCGCCTCCAACTAATAGGAAGATGGCGAAAACTCTTGAAGGGAAGCAAGCAGGACTACAAGATGCTGTTCAATTGAGACAAGAGAACGAGGCTTTTAGAAAAAGAGAAGAAGAAGCATTTAATAAGATGACTGATGAAGTTTCTGGAAGAAATGCAAAAGCTGTTTCTAGGAAAGGCAAGTGTTTCTTTAATTGTGTTATTTAAGACTAGTTCTCACATATATTGCTCTTGTTGCTACCTTATATACAGGGTGTCGAAAAAATCAATGTCAAGCCATTTTCGGCTTGAGATTGATTGATCAAGTGACTTTACCAGAAAATTTTAAAACTAATATCACATCACATAATTTTTAAGTTTTAACTCAATTAATTAATTTACTTAAAACTTTTTTGGGACAGACCTCTCTATTCTCTCTACATTAACACCCGTTTTCGGCTTTATCAATTATCTTATCTATATAGCCTAATACTGCAACAAGGTACTTACGTTTTTATTAATCATGACCCGCCAAAGAATATCAAATGGACATAGGGCTCTCCTTAAGGAGAAATCTTAAGATCTACAACATGGTGCAACATAGATCAGATCTTGTTAGAGGCTTAAATTCATCCATCAGCCCACCTGAATGTGGCCTGATGGATGAATTGTTTGCAAATTGGCCATTCCTTCCATTCCAACTGTCTAAAATGTATGTCATTCACAGGTTTAAAGGAATTATTTGAATATTCCATAATTTTTCATTTAATTTTCTCAGCCAAAAGGGAGACATCTGAAGAAAGACAGAAGCAGAAAGAAAAAGCAGAGCGGCAGAAAGAGTTGGACGAAAAATATAAGAGATGGAATAAAGGGTTAGTTATCTTCCTTTAGTATAATCATACTAAATTAATATTTTTGTAATTTTATTCTGTTATTAGTCTGGATTAGTTCTATCAGTTTTTAAATTAGGTACTAAACTTGTGCATAACAATAATAATCAGCCTTTTTTAGTATGTTTCCCCACCGCAGGGAGACAGGCCTCTGCGAGAGGGAAGGGGACATAATCCACCACACCGGCTGGACGTCACATGTGTTCAAATTTGGTGGTTGTAAGACTTGCCAGTATCCTAAATTAAATTATCAAAATAATTGATTTTTATTTATATAAATGACTATATAACATCAATATTTTTTGAATCTCTTTCAGAATTAAACAAGTAGAAGCGCAAGAAGCTAAGATCCAAGAATACATGCACGAAGCGTCGAAGCCTCTCGCCAGACATAGAGACGATAGAGATCTAGAGGATAGGCTCAAGCAAGTGGAGAGGGAGGGAGACCCGATGCTGCGGTACATACGGGAGAAGAAAGTGGAGAGGGGAGAATTGCCACCTGGTATGTTGAACTTTTCATTACTATACCATTTTTTAATACCTGTTTTGGTAGGTGGCTGTTTAGATGAAACTTTGTAATTTTAATTGATAATCTAATTACAAATGCACATTTACGAATACAAAAAGTTGCAGATATGCCATTACTGGTTACTCGCGTCGACAGTGACCCGGTGGTAGTTACAGACCTACCTTGGTACCTACACTGACTCCAAAAATAAATATGATATTATGATGTATATTTACTTGCGTAAAATTATTTAATACTTTCTAGTGCATTATTTGTTATTGAATATAATTTTTTTGAGGTCGGGTAGGCTAAACTATAGAACTTACATTAAAATGATGTATGAAATAATTGTAGCTCTTTAAATAAGCTAAATAAAAGTCCGCGATGACATGTATATATCTTCTATGGTTGTCTCACAATAACCAATAAGAAACATTAATTACAACGCATATGCAACAATAGTTGCATATGCGTTGTAATTAATGTTTCTTAACACGACACGAATAATAATTCGTGTCCCTCTCCAGCACCCTCATGCTCTCAATGCTAAACGCATCACAAGCCACCCTTGGCTTGTCCTGTCACTCAATATGCCTGGGGGCCCTTGAACCCAGTCACTCCGTGAAGCGTTAAAGCGAGGTTCGAAGGCCGTCAAGCTCTTGACGGCCTTCGAAACCGTTAATATAAATGTGGTAACGGCCCGAGCTGAGGTTCGCTTGGGAGACACAAGCTAATTTACTCTTAAAAGATGTTTTCACTTCAATAAACATGTTGCTCACTCGTGTTCCGCGTGATGACGAGAATCTAAGATTTACACCAATAATAATGTAAACAATGAAATACTTATCATTCACGACGCGACTAAAGAAGTTTTCACAAAGTACATATTTCTTTTTAATATTGCCAGTAGTGTACTTGATTGTTGCTACTTAAAATAAAGTTTTTATGTTTTCTTTCAGAAAAACCCAAGTACAAGGGAAATTTCCCGCCGAATCGCTTCAATATAATACCGGGCTACCGGTGGGACGGCGTAGACCGCTCCAATGGATACGAAAAGAAGTACTTTGACCAACAAAGTAAGAGAAAAGCCCAACAAGAAGAAGCGTATAAATGGAGTACTGAAGACTTGTAAATAATATTCTGTAAAAACATATATTTTATTAATAAATCATGATTTTGTTTAGATTTTTTTAATAAAAATTTTTGACGTTAAAAATTGTTTCGTGTTCGTTAGAATTTCTGTTACGAAATTAATTCTGCGAGGAAAAATAATCAGATTGTCTATGTTAAGTGACCTCCGCTGTCGAACGGGAAGTTCCCGTTTCTATTAAGACGGACCGTCTAAAGAGGACATGCCAGCGGCTGTACAATTTATTACATAATACATTTTTTTTCGTATTTCCCAAAAAAAAATTCAGATATATGGCGACAGTTTATAAGGAAAAATTTACCCTATACAAAAAAGGTCGTCTCTAAAAATTAAAACTCATGGCGTTTTTTTCAAAAGCAACTATGATTTAAAATGTATTTTTTGCGTGGGCATCCCCTTTGCTTACATTTTGTACATCTCATTATAAATCAGGCAATACATACAATTTCCAAAAGGTATATAACAAAGTCGTTTACATAAATCATTTATTATCTTAAATTAAAAAGATACATAATATTTCGTGGAACATCTAGCCTTGATACAATTAAAGCTGGTTTATTAACTATATGTTTATAGCACAAAAATAAAACCTTGTAAATATACATGATGTATACAATACGACTTAGACATTATGATAAAATAGGCCTCTTAAGATTGTCTGTTACATCATAATTCATTTATTTGATTTCTTAGTTAATGAATCAGACCTTTTATATTTAGACAACCAAAATATGAATTATATTGTTTTTTCAGACTAGTTTACTAAACGTTTTAGTAAAAATCCCAGATTCGATTCCGCAAGACGCTCGGACGTTAAATTCGTGATAACGTTTCCTAAAACAAGTACGATTGAGCACACTTTTACCTCGTGCATCTTCTATCTCTCATGCCGCGCTCTCGCTCACACACTGAACGATGCTGCTGCTGCCGCATCGTGCACGATCGGCAACTCTCGGCTCGAGCGTAACGGGACATTGCCAGCCACCCAGTGTTCATCAATTTATAAGACGTTGTCACGTCAAAAATTAAATACGAAATGTATATAAGGATTTCAGTAATTAATGGTAGCTTCGAATGATTCCATACTACCAACAATTTGATACAGAACATTCAAAAATATTTATTTATTTAGATCGTAGTTTCTCAACGGGTGGATAGCGCCCTCTTGTGGGCATTTTAAGAATTTCAGTAGCAGATTTAAAGAATTAAATTTTAAAATTTTACACTAAAAGATAGGATATGCGTCATATATCTAACCAATATAGTTTTATACGTATAATTAAATGTAAATCGTGGCAATGGCGCTCAACCAAATCCCCACCACATCTCACATTATTTCTATATTACCGAGTTCAGCAATAATTAAAAGCTTATTTTGCCAACCTAGTGAATAGGTTTGAATATCAGTCAGCAGCAGATGTTGCTCAAAAAGGTTATTTAGCTGTTTAGGGATTCTATTTGTAGTGGTATTAGTAAGAGTATTGACTATTTTTAAACACTCTAGTAAGATTAGTAAGATATCTAACTTATATTAGTAAGACTACTAGAGCTAGCGCCGCCCCCGGTAGCCGCCGCGCCCCCTGCGGTCGTCGTGCTCACTGTAGCGACCCTGCCCGTAGCCTTGACCTTGGTTGGGGGCTTGCGGCTGATAGGTTCTATAGCCTGTAATAATATAAGTGGTATGAAGTATCTATCGTAAACAAAATTGTTTATTTTGAAAAATTACTTTAGTTTTTGCCAATAAAATACGTAAATTTAAAATTAAGAAGCATATCTAAATATAAAATTAAATTTACTAAAGCAGTTTCCGTAAAAAGTAACATGTACTACTTGCTTAATGTTTATTAAAATGTAATAACTAAAGCTGGCACCCTCACTCACACACATTGCGCATGTGTAGGTGTCTGTGAATAATTCATTCAACCTTACTAAAAACCGGAGTAGACTGAATATTTTAAATTTTCACTAAAAATTATTTAATTCTAAACATACTGTATAGTGAAATTGCATCAGTGTGAGTACTGTGAACATGTCAGCTTTAGTTAACTGGCCTATATAGTAATATGGCTACCATTAACTTCTAAATAAGTTCTTAGGTTACGGGCAGACCATAAGTTAATTCCAATTTTCACTCCAACTCCAGAAAAGATAAATTTAATGGGTATTTGTATTTACCTGGGGTAGTGTAACCTTGGTTAAAGCTCCCAGCGCTGTCATAACCTTGGTTGTAACCAAAGCCTCCTTGATTGTTATAACCTTGACCGCCATAACCTCCCTGGTTTTGATAACCAGAGTTCTGGTTATACCCTTGGTTCCGGTAACCTTGGTCGTACCCGCCCGGAGGTACCTCGTACGTTTGGTAGTTACGATGGTTCTGGTTTTGGGACCTAGAATTAAAATTTGCTTAATATACATATATGTATTCTGATGAAAAACCTCAAAAAATAGTCGATACCCAAGGCAGCGGCTTCGCTCTCTTGAAGTTCAAGAATTTTATATCACGCTTAAAATATGACAAGATTTTTAAGCCACTTAAAAATGTACTAATATATTTATTTTAATTTATTAAATTTGAATTACAGGTAACATGTCAAAAATTTGTTATTTTTAATGAATGTTTTATGAACTTCAGGAACAGTTTTATTTTCGATTTTAAAGGTAACCCCTTACAATATTTGTGCAAAATTTAATGATGATTGGTTGGAATTAAAGCGTAACAAACAAACTCACACATTTATAATATTAGTTGGCATTAGGTTGTAATAATTTATTGCATCTATATTGTAAATTGAAAACCAGAAGCCTCGCCGCTGCACTATCTTGACTACTTTCAGAAAGAATCCCGCATAGTATTGATTAAAGTTACTACTAGAGTAAATAACTAAATTACCTGTTTTGATCATGCTGCCCCTGGTTATAGCCGCCTTGCACCCTACCGCCGCCACCGCGGTTGCCGCGGTTATTGCCGCGGCCCGCACTGCCGTCGCGCCCACCTCTCTGACCACCGCCTTGACCACCTCGACCACCACCACCCTAGAAGAAACATGTTGAAATATATAAAACAAACAACTGACTGATTGATACATCAATGCACAGACATTTGATCCATCTAATTAGGGTTCAGCTTAGGCTGGATAGTCGGTGGTTAAATTAAATTTCACAGAGGTTGTAATCGCGGGGCACAGCTTGTAAATAAATAAGCACTCACGATCGCTAATTCGAATTTCCATTTGGCGGTATGCTGGCACATCTCTCTCGCTTGTTCCACATCCATACATCTACACATACACGCTCGTCACTCACTTTTGCAACATGAATTTGTTTAGTAATCCTTTATCCATCCTTTTTAACATGAGCGAACCACCAAAGATTTCTCAATTCTAGTCTAAACATTATTTTTTAAGCAACACTTTTCCCTCATTATGAATTTTTTTATCATATTGAGAATTAGTCCCCCATATATCTCTACCCCATTAGAGTTAAAACTCCTTACAATCTTGGGATAAACAGAGATAGCAATTACCAGGACTAATCCAAGATAATTACATACCCAACGTTTCATCTCGCATATGGCAGAAACCCGGATAGATTTTAAATGACATAATTTACCTGTGGCGCAGATCTTTGCTGCCAAGACGGCATCTCCGGCGGCGGGGGCTGTTGTTCATGGGGCCTTCCACCTCTGTCTGGTACCTGGGATAATGAAACGGTTATCAATAATATTTAAAAAACTGTGTTTGAAACTATGTTGTGTGTGTTTGAACGCACTAATATCAGGAAATAACATTCGGATTTCAATCATTCCTATGCCTTTGACAAACCAATTATTACGGAAGGCTATAGGCTATTTAACATCACTCTATGAACCTTAAAGCACCTGCCTGGATTCAAAACCGCGACCTACAGTACGTTACAGGGCCTAAATCGCTGAGCCACCACTGCTCATTCCCTCTCTCGGAGAGGAGGCCTGTGTACCTGCAGTGGGGAACATTCTAAAAGAGACCGATTTATTATATCGGCAAAATATTATTGGTTTTCACGATTTAACATATTTAGATCGGCATCCCACTTCTGATTTATCAATGTACATATTACCTAACATATAATCTAGGTCCTGATCAAGTAACAGATGAGGATATAAATTTCTTTTACTGTATCTTATACTATAATACTTAAGTACTGATAATTATTTTTTATTGGGCTCGACTCACCTGACCAATGATGACTTTGTTGACTTCAGACTGGGTATTCTTCCTGACGTTGGTGCTTGAAGTCTTGTCGACGTGGAACAGCGACGTCCTCGCAGCCAGGAAGTCAGATAACTTGACGTCGGGTTTTATTTTCATCTGTTCTCGTTTCGGTCTGTAGATCGCTTGGATCTGATCCTTTTTACCTTTGAGACGGTCTGACCACTAAAATTAATGTTCATTTAGATTATAATAATTTTAAGCAAGGTAAATAGATAATGCAGGTAAGTTAATATTTCAAATGCTATTGTAATGCATACTATAGTTTGCTCCACATCAAGATGGAATTTTTGTAAACAAAATTTACACTTTATATGTTAAAATTCGGAAATTCCACTACCTTATGATATTAGCTATTTACTTTATCTCACGATTTCCACAAAATTACAACTTTTCCGATGAAAGTATAATTTTTTTAATGGCAGCTATGTATGGTAAGTGTCGTTTGTTTGTTTACAAATATTCTATCTTGATATGAAACGCTGTATTCTTTTAATTATTCTTCTGAAGCACTGTGATGAAAACTCACCTCAAAACTTTGTATAGTGCATTCCAGCCTAGTTATAAGAGTCTCTCTTCTGAGTCTATATTCATCGTACATCTCCGTGAAAATATTTTCTAACTCCTTCCAATCTTTTTCAGATAACGCTTTGTTATACAAAGGTTTACCAACTACTTGTTGACCTAAAAAAAATGTATATCTTTTTATATCGTTCTTCTGCCGCGGAGGCGTGGGTCGGGCTTAGCTATCGTTTCCTTATGAGAAATGGATGAAACGGGGAAGAGGAGTACAATCGTACGAAATATAGAAGTATTCCTCGCAGGTGTGTTCCATCTGTCATATCTTGGTTTTTCACTGTTTGAACCTGACAAGGCTGGCAGCAATGGGCATTCAATCAAAAGATGTTCTTGCAGGTCTTACCATTGTTAAATCTTCACTAATAATCTTGCAGAATGAATTGAAATAGAGGTATTTACACTACTGTGTTTAGTTTGATAAGATACCACAGACCGCTAAAGGCCCCCCTTACCTACAATAAGTTGGTAAGACATATGCAACACTTTTAATTAATGCAGAGATGAATGTGTGGTAGTCCTTTTAACATCAACATTATTTATAACATGAAAAATGTCCTTGTACTTATTGGAACATTCATGTAGTTTATTAACGCAGAAATCTTACCTTCTTTTTGGATTGTATCTTTCAACTTGGCTTCCAGTTTCGTAAATAATACCTCAGGTGTAATATTAGGTGGAGGTTTGTTAAATTTCAAAGCTATGAGAATATTTTTCAGATCTAAAGCAGTGGGAGACTCTTGCTGAAAACATTGATAATAAATAACAAGTAATTTAACAATAACTGAAAAACTCATATGACTGTATGATTATAATCCCCCTCCCATCCCTTTCTAAAAATGAAATGATAGTAAAGGGACTAGGATTTGATGGGCAAGTTGATGGATTGTGATCATAAGGTTATAAGTACAAAGCTGGACATCTTCCATGCACCGCATGACTTTATGCCATCCTCACGAGGCCATTAGTACATCTGGACACACCACACTTCTGGAATAGAAGATGGATGGATAGGAAAAGGAAATATCCTATATTCATTTAATCCCATTCCGTCCTTACCAGCGCTTATTTACTCCACAGGTAATAAGCACATAGCTGAGCAAAGGCCTTATCCATTCAACATTGCAACACTTGTAACATGTGTTTGTTCTTTCTTTTAATTTTGTTTTTTTTTTTTTTGCCTTTTGTCATTTTGTTTGCTTTTTTATCAATTTTATAAATTAGTGTGCAATATTTTTTCTTGAATGGATTAAATGATTTATTATTATTATTATTCTGGGTTCATTAAATACAGGCAATGCATCTGCATCTTAATAATTACCATAATAATCTCCATTCCCGGTGGTTGGTTTTCATTTGGACAGTCAATGCTGACCATCCTAGCTGCAATTAGCTCAGATATTAAGTAGTCCAACAGTAACAATCGTATATCTTTGGTCTGAAGTCGAGATGACATATGACCTGAAATATATATAAAACAAATGTATACCAATATGGATGTTAGAGAATGTGTCAGGTTTCGGAAATTTTAAAATCAATGTGTGGTCATAGTATCCAATAGTAAATGTGTTAACAATATACTTACTTAATATACTTACTAGTTTTAATGAACCATTTGTCACAAATTCATAGAAATCACTTTCCAATATAGGGATCAATTTTAATAAACTATTTGTACCAAGTTATTAAGGATCCCTCAAAATCATCAAATTAAATTTAAAAATAGAGTACTTTACATTTCTACCAGTGAATATGACATTCGGCTACAGAAATAGAATTCTAGTGGCCGCTTCATTGCCATTATAACTGAAATCTAGTATTATTTTTGGATGGTCACATATAGATCACTCGAGTTAGCTCAGTCCCTAGGAAAACCATATCAACTCTTCAATGTTCCTAGCAATCTCCAGGAGTATGGTGTACTCACCTGAAATCAATTTTCTGTATGGACAGCCTAACTCTTTAAGGAAAGAGCTCAACTCCAACATAAAAGAGCTTGTCTCATCCAAGCTATTTATCATATTTACAGCTTCTTCGAGTTTGCATAACTTCTTAAGTTCCTCGGCCAGTTCACACACAAGTTTGATAAAGTCCAAGGATTTCAGTCCATCTTCCAATGCATTTGAAAATGCCTCTGGTTCTGATAATGGACCTTCATACCTAAAACAAAATACACCTAGAATTATTTTAGAATTCTTCCATTCCGTCTGCCATTTTTAAGCTACACTCTACTGCCGCAACTTTTGGTATGCAGGGTCCATTGGGGGTATGTGAAAATTATATTGGTAATGACGAAAATACTGAGAAGTTAAAATATATAAACAATATTATAAGCAGTATTATGCCTACAATATGTTTAAATTTAACCTTATAACTCATAACAAATAACTTACGAGTTGCTAGACTATGGGTTGTTAAAATGTACTATACATTAATCTGTATTTTGAGACACATTTTAAAGAGTAGATGTATGGGGTAGCTAGACCAGTAGATGGGTACTCATGAATAAAAAGTTATATTAAGAAGGACAGGAATTAATAAAGGTTGGGATGCACTGCCATTCAATCACCACTAGCATTCTTCTCGAAGTCTACATCTCAATGGCATTAATTTTACAAAAATGCTTGTCCTGTCAAACCCACCTCTCACTTTCATGCATTAAAATGTGGCATTATGTAATGCTATTTCCTAATTGCCAGTAATGAGGAGTCACTAATGATGGGGGAGCCAAAGCAGAGATTTCTATACATCCTCAAACAAGTCAAATTTTATATTTGAAATACCATGGACCCTATACCACAAATCAGTAAGTTGTAATCAAAAAAGGATCATCGACATGCTCAAGCATGTCAGATTGAGATAGGGGGGTTAGGTTTACATGCTAATAAGAAAGCAATGTAATAATCAGACTATTTGTCTGCTACTATCTATAATGTGATGCATAGGAGTGCAGAGATCACAAGCTTGTTTACAAAATATCACACCAAAGTAACAAAAATCATAAATAAAAACTGTAGACCATTACCCACTGCTAAAATATTGTATAACCTTTATTCTTTTTACCATCAATGATTCGAAAGCCAATTTTTAGTCATTTTACATGAACTGGTTAATAAAATTGCATAATATTAATCAACTTTTAGTATTTGCTTTTTATTTCACTACCTTTTGCAATACCACTTTGAGCTGTAAGTGACTATCATGCTGTTAAGGTGTAAAAAAGAGTAAACATTGTTTGCTTGACTGTGACTAAACAGCTAGAGTAGAACACAATTAGTCACCTTGTCAAGGAGAAACTAAAATGTGGAGTTAAATTTATCTAAGACATTTGAAAGTTTACTATTTTACCCAGGCTTGCTAATTCAACATCCAGATTTTTCTCGGTAGCACATGAGTTTTTTCTCATTAGCTTCCTTTTAAAGAATTACGGTTGCACTTACCCCAAGTCGTTTAAAGAGTCTAATATGTCGTTTTCCATATTAATATTCCAAATGGATATCACTTAAATAATATTTTTACCTAAACGCTTATAAAAAGAAATAACTAACACCGGCGGTATCGAAAAAGTCGAGTTGTCAATTGAGGATTGTTGTAGGGATGCTCGAGCCGTATCGATACTATAGTTAATCGATACAATGGCATTTGATCCATTCGATTTTTGTAGCGATACTATCTACGATATATTGATATGATTCGCCAGCGGTTCGAACTGCGTGGCGGATCGGATCGAAGAAATCGCATTAAATTAACTTTCAGTTACTATTATCAAAATCCAAGGGATCCAGCCTAAATCAATGGTAAATGTAATTAAGCTTATTGTAAACACTTCTCTTGCGATTAATTTTGTAAATATAAATAAAAGGAAATCGATAATGGGTTTTCTATATTTTATAAAAGTATCTGCAACTTTTCGATTGTGCTAATAAATTAATTCATGAAAGATTAGTACTCTATTCTTCGCAATGTAAATTTTAAAGATAGGCAAATTTTATAGTTTCTTTTTAAAATTATATTTGATACGCAAGTTGAATTATGTTTATTAAAATTAAATACTGAAGAGTTTTTTCTGAACATTTCGATACCAGGTCGTGTAATTGTGTTGCGATGCAAAATATCAATACAAAGCACCTGGATCAACATCCCTTGTCAAATCAGGCAAAGAAAGATTAGTAATCAAATAAATCCTATATAATTCAAATTATACGTAATGGATTTATATTTTGAATAGGACCACCAATTGGACATTAAATCTTACGTTGGTTTAATCTTCAAATCCTTAGTTTCCGGGAAGTGTCACTTCACAGAATACACCTTACTAAAAATCTCTACTTCTTTGTTGTAGTATTTTGCTGCAAGCCCCATATCATACCCTTTATTTTTCTTTATCAACAATGACATTTTATAGAGGTACACTTCATTTTAACAGTGGTGAGGCCCGCAACATTTGTTGCACGAATGGGGCGGATAGAACGGTGAAATACCATAACCCCACAGAAGTCTATGTACTGCTTGCTTGTTTGCCACTGTGTCGTATAGAAAATACGTAAGCCTCCCAAAGATATGTTTCTTACCATCCTCATTCTGTAGACTCGCGCAACTGTGACCATCTCGCTTTGTAGGTCTACTGGCCGTATTCCAGAAACTGGTATTCAATGTCTCTAGCCACAAGTTTTGCAATTGTACATTAAAAAAACACGTTATCTTTTTTCACAAATTTTTAATGTAGTAACAATAGTCTGACGTATATTATAAAAAAAAACAAAAGTAGACAATGGCGTTGCCGTCGCGGGCATGTACGCATCCTAAATGCAATTTTCGTGTGCAAAACAAATTTTCTTTCGTGCTTCAATATATATTAAATACGTAAGACACATCGTGGTTAATCACAGATTTAAAAATTGTGAAAGAAATTAAAAACAACCACCTTTGTCTATTTAAAAAAACATTTAAAATAAAATCGTTCTTGGAATAAAGGGAGGAAAACAGGTCATGCATACATATTTAAGTATAATTGTACATGTATTAAAAATAAGTGAATTTATTAATATATATTAAAAAAAATGGATACACGCCTTAAAAACTGTTTGTTAAACTTTTCTTTACTGTATAGAGGACGAAATAAAAGTTACTTTATATGCTAGTTATTTTTTATATATAGATATATATATATTATGTTCGTATATTTTATTATATATTAAAACCGCCTGCGGTGTCTGGGGTGGACAGCGTGGTGCTTCGGACGGCGTACAGCCCGGGGTAGCGATTTACTTGTGCTTGAGGATTGTGTTCTTGAGTTTGTCGACATTGGCGCCTGAGAATTCCTCCAGTTTCTTGGAGCTTTTCACGAAGACAAAGGTCGGCATGGAATTGATGTTGTACTCGGTCGCAATGTCCTCGCACTCGTCGACGTCCACCTGAAAAACAGTTTTTTTTTATAAATTATTTAGTTAATCAAGCCTTCAATTCTTTTCATCACTGAATATATACACACGGAGGAGAGGACCCGGATATTACACGAAGATTTTAACAGTACCTACTACTGTTAACCCGCAACAACATCTGTTGTACGAATAGATCGGCTCGACCGGTGAAATACCATGACCTCACAGAAGACAGGCGTGAAGTAGAGGTACTCTGCTTTTCGTGTGATGAATGAGGTGTCCTAGGCTCAATTTCAGTCTCTTCGTTGTTACTATCCTTTCATAATTCCTACTAAGGATAGGATGAAAATGGAAACAGAATTGGACCCGAAAAGGAAAATAATTTTTCTCGTCTACCCCCTCCCCCATTGTCTATTAAAGGTAGGTGTACCATTTGGTGAACCGTTTGTACGTTTGCCACCTTATTTCATTAAAAAAAACCGTAACCGACGAGCTTGTATGCGTAGATGTATGGATGTTAATGAAGCGAGAGCCAGTGGCACAACTGGATGGCGCCAAGTGGAAATCCATTATCTTAGCAAGTGCACATTTTTTTTAAAGATTTTTTAAGAATTTAATTACTGAGTAATTTTTAAAATTTCAACATTTATTAAGAATCGAAGACAATATGCTTGTCATACATTTTTTTTGTAATTTCTGAATGGAATGAATAGCATACAAATTATTTTATTTTAATAACATCCAGTTTAAAATTGCTTAGTTATTTTTGTTTCCTGTTGATTGATAAATCTTATTCATTTTGCTGACTAATCAAAAATTCTATTCGCGAATTTTCCGTGGAAATACCCATACGGATAATCATCCGAATTATTTTCCTCTACCCGGTGTGTACACAAGTGCATCCACATCTGTGTAACCCCATTAGTCATAAGTACGAGAGTACCTTTTTAGGAATTTCTACTTAGAGCGGATAAAATGTATTATTTTAATAAAATAATGTCAAAGCGTTTGTCACTAAATTGGAATAAATACGAAATTTAATGGTTTAATTCAATAAAGTTGGATAATTTTACTAAAAATTCTAATTATCCAACTAATTTTAGGCTTGTAGATAATAATAATAATAATAGATCGTTTATTTCCCACAATCAATCACAATTACACAATTTATGTATAGTCACTAATGAGCAGGGGACTGGTGTCCAAACTAGGGATGACCCTGTGTGATGGATCACCAGGCCTTCGCCCCACAGATCATAACTACATTATTAAGTGAATACATACAGAGTTATACAATATTTAAAGTGATTACATTTGTTTCTGAAAAGTTACACAACTTTTTGAGTTAGTAAAAAGCATAAAAATAAAAAGTAATACGGTGTGCGTGTTTCTAGCTTTTTCTAACTCATTCCTTTCATATTCTCTTTTTGATTTCTTTAATAAGTTATTACAAAAATTACTTGTTATTACAAAAATTGTTGATGTATTACATGATACCGTGATACCGGACCAACAACCTAACGTTTCGAAATGTTACGCCATTTGGGTATAGGACACTACACTTAACAATTTTATGACGTAATATTGCTAGTGATATTTGAAACTAAAGATAGATAATTTTACAGTGACAAATAAGAATTCACATTCGCTAAAATCATTGTCAGGAAAGGTTAAAAGAAATCGAATTTACAACTGTCAAATCGCACGTACAAACTTGAACCAATTAACTACTGCGCAGTTTTATTTACGTAAAAAAACAAACAAAAACACTATAATAAGCACGATCGTCACTTCGCCCTCGACCCTGAGGAGGCCTCCATTTAACTCCACTCCACCTTATCTGATTAATTAGGTACTTGAACGCTTATAAGTTAAAACTTCAATGGCTTAGTGGTTATTAAGATATAGGCATTATTTTTAGTACTACAGACATCATAGTCTAGCAGTTAAAGAAAATTATTCGCCTCGAGACGTTCGATGTCCTCCATCTTATGTATAAATCGCAATTGATTGTTTTAAGATCTTGATGTATTGAAACCTTGAATTGAGTATGTTGGTCACATAACGTGTAGCTGTAAAGCTCTAATGCGAACTGTTACAGTTATTTATTCAGGTACGGATACTAAGAAGTCCAGGAAGAATATCTTGGTTTATAAACAAAAAAAAAAAACAGATAGATATAGACATAGATAGCGTATTAGTTTAAATTGATTGTTGTAAAGAAATAAGTAGTTATTGCGAGTAACCGTAGAAAACAGAGATACGCTCAATTGACTTTTATTTAGCATTTTAAAGATCTACAATTCTTTCATACTTTACTTTTGTGTGCGTCCTATAGTTTAGCCTACCTAAGACAAAAAAGTAAACCTCAACTTCGTCATATTATGCATTATTAAGAATAACTAAAAAACTACGGGTCGGGGTTTGACTTGAAATGACCAAATGACAAGCATTAGCTGTCGACCAAATAAGAAAACCAAAGAAGAAACAAGCATACAGACGAAAAATTTCTTCTTTTTGAAGTAGGTTAAAAATTCGAGTGGTTTTCAATAAGAACACACGTTTATTATATAGAGTGAGGGTGTAAGTCGCCATCATGATCATACCATACGGAGGGATAGCGTCCAAAGAAGGTTTTTTTTTATATGGGAGGAGACAAACGAGCAACGCGTCGCCCATAGCTGAGTGAGCTCACCTCACTCGCACATGAATATGCATTATTGGTTCTATAGATCGATCTCCCATCTCTCTGGGGTCGGCAGAGCATATTGCCCTTTTCCATATCCCTCTATCAGCCGTCATATCTGAATTGACACCCTTCTTACACATATCATCACTTCGGTCATCTTTACGATTGTAGCCATCCACGTTCATTCTTATTACTTTCTTTGCTTTATGTCTTATAAATATAGTATGTTCTTGTACTTCGCGAGGTTATCCTGTGAAAGAGTAAACTCACCTTCAGTACGACGATGGCGTCGGCCATTTCTGTAGCCATCTCATCTAGTTTAGGGCCGATCATCTTGCAAGGCCCGCACCAGGTGGCCATGAAGTCGATCACCACCAGCTTCTCGCCTGCCTCGGCCAGCCTGGTCTTCAGGTCCTCTGAGTCCTTGATGTGGATCGACATTTTATCTGATGAATAGAGAGAAGATAAAATTAAATAAACACTTGACACATCTAAAAACAAAATGATCTAAAATCTAATGTCTCATAATGGGAAGAGATACCGAATGTTGAAACTGGTTATCGGCAGAATTTATTTTAGACAATAGTGGCATCAAGGTATTTAATGAAAAATTTATCGCGATACACAAGATGGTTGTTTTTTCGTGGATCTACGATACAACAATACAGTAGATATAAACATGTGTATAAACACCGAACTGACTAGCCATACGAGGATAACTACGTGATCTCTGATACCAGTAACCGACGAGTATTTCTGTAGCACTAGTGAGCTGCCCGGCTGCGCCCGGGTAGCAGTTCCGAAATATATACGTCGATAAAAACAAAAATTCATCTCACGGGAAAATAGTAGCCTATATGCTATTCCAGCCTGTAATCTAACTCTGAGCCAAATTTCATTCAGATCCGTTCAGCCGTTTTTGCGTGAAAGAAAACAAGCATCCATACATCTATAATTACAAACTTTCGCGTTTCTGATATTAGTAGGATGTATAGATGTAGAAGAGAGAAAACGCTCTTTGTTATTATCTTCCTCATTATCTCTGCCTACCCCTCCGGGTTAGGAGCGTGAGTACATATTTACAAAACAATGTCGTCTCACCGCGTCTATCTGTCTAAACGCGATATCTTTAAAAGCTACTGATTAATCATAATACGGCTTTTATCAAGAGACGGAGTTATCAGGAGGTGATATGATACAATTAGACAACCAAGAGGTATACAATTCATTAAAATTTTAGTTTAAATTGTTTGCAATATGACGATGACATACGAAGAAGACGTAATGGGTTGGTACCACAATAAACTGTAGATGTATACCTTCCTGCAACGCTAAACAAGACAGCGCGGGTCGCTAGGTGTATATAAAGGTAGTCCACATACTGCCTGTCCACATACTGTCAACTCATTTTTTTCAGAAAGAAGACAACATGCTTTATGTGAATATTTTCGGCAGTGTGAACACGATGTAAATCCAAGCGCTAACCTTTGGACCATCCACATTAACGCATGATTTACATTTAAAACAGTCACGATAGTCGACAAGAGTTAAAAATTGCTTAAATAAACTCTGTCGTATGAAGTCGGCGCGCGGCGACGCTCTGATTTCATGCAGTTCCGAACCGTAAATTTTAGCGACATTAAGTTTAAACAATACATAATATGTATTCCTGAAACGAATCCTAGACCAGCGATTTAGTAACTTCTATCTACAAGGCCATGTGGAGTGATGAAGTCACTTACAAAAATAATCCATTTAGAATTCATATCCGTCCGTATAGTAACGTATTCTCAGGCAAATTAATCACCATTAAATTAAATGGAGCCCATGACTTAGCATTTTATTAAACAAAAAAAGCACTCGGTTTATCGGGAAACTAACGATTGTTCAATCATTTAAAAAATTGTTTATAGATAGATAGATCATAAATTCACATAATACATTATGAAAAATTTCGTTACATGTCTTACTTTTGACTGGGTTATGAGTTCATTCATTCATCCACTTCTGTTTTAATAGACATAAACAAAGTATTATTTTTGACATGACAAAAACAAACTTCGACAGGCAATAAAATCAGGCAAACGAATATTTTAAATCATGTTCCTTATAAAATAAAAAATAATAATAATATGACAACCACTCACCTAATATTATTTTTTAAAAAATCAGTCTTTAATGCACTATAACTAAATACTCTTTGGTAGTTTGTTTTTTACAAATGGCCAGTACGACGTCTAAAAAACGACTATCTAAATCCATGTTAAGAAACTTCTTAAATAAAACCTTGCGTTAGTCATTCGTGGTTGACGTCATTTGGTTTTTTTTAAATGATCATAACTGCTACAAGGAAATAGAAGCGATGACGAGGCAATCATAGTTACATTGAAATATATTATGTTTTCATTCGACTTTTGTTTGAAATATTGTAACTTGTGTACTACTGTTGCTCGCGACTTCGCCCACATTTAATGACATCGATCGATAGAACGGGTAGAATCGTATTTCTATTATTGTATTTCAACCAGCTTGAGTTAAGTATGAATGAATTAAATGTAATTTAATTATGTAAAATGAGCTAAATGTAAATCTTACATCTTGTAGTAAGTGTATATGCGTGTTACGAGGAAAGAAGAATAGCACGTGACAAGGGGAGTCTTAGATATGAACGCGGTTTCACCCGCCCTACCAAATTATATTTCCTGTTTATACTACACTACCTCATGATCACCCTGCCCTTTTCCGTTCCCTTGACCGTAGCAAAGCTTAATCACATATGATTGCTTAAGCTGTGATCACCGTCCATACTATATAAGTTCTAGCTAGTATTTAAGGCGGCTACCTGCCTAACGCCAACCCTTCTCCCCCTCCTCGGGAATGATAAGCTACTAACCTAACAAAACATATTACAAAAACATACATACAATTTCTAAAATCGTCTACATACTTATAAATACAGGGTTACCAAATATAGCT
Organism: Papilio elwesi; assembly: GCA_029849275.1. Classification (NCBI taxonomy): domain Eukaryota; kingdom Metazoa; phylum Arthropoda; class Insecta; order Lepidoptera; family Papilionidae; genus Papilio; species Papilio elwesi. The sequence continues at coordinate 4,442,675 of CM056713.1, forward strand.
GTTACCATTACCAGGGAGAGCCGTGCGTCGTACGTGCATGTGCTATGAATATCTCAATGCACAGTGTGTCTAGCTAAAGCTTGAAAAATCTACGAAACTGTCCTGTTTTGAACTTATATAAACTTTCAATCATCATTTTAAAGATATAACTAAAAGTTCAACTTATTCAACTGAACAGCTATTTCATAGCATTTTATCGAACAAATGTTGGACATGGTTCTTTAAATTGATATAACTTTTTTATAAACCGATTGAGATAAAACAAACCCTAAATATTAAGTGAAGCTTATCACAATACCTTAGTGAAGCTTACCACAATACCTTAGTGAAGCTTACCACAATACCTTAGTGAAGGTTACCACAATACCTTAGTAGTCGCCGATATCGGTTAAACAGTTTCAAAGATTAGCGCGCACAAACCCACTGACATACCGACAAAAATTCTAATAATGATTGATTTGGGTTTTATTGCGTTTATAAAATCTCCCAACAATAGTTTTTCTCAAATATCTTCCATGAACAGACAGCGATCAGTTATATAGTATATCAGTTGTATAGTAGTATAGATGAAGGTTTTATGCAGGCATTTCCCCACCCCTCGGAATCGGTTTTTTTTTCAGGATAACAGTTAGTTTATGTCATTTTCTGTACCCCTTACAATTCGTGTGTAAAATTTCATGATGATCGGTTGCAATTAATGAATTAAAACGTAACAAACAAACTCACACATTTATAATATTAGTTAGCATTAGGTTGTATTCAATTTATTGCATCTATATTGTAAATTGAATACCAGAAGCCTCGCCGCTGCACTATCACGACTACTTTCAGAAAGAATCCCGCATAGTATTGATTAAAGTTACTCAAGCTGAAACTAGGTCGGGTCGATCGAATTACGTCAGAGTATATACTGTGCAATACGTATATACTCAGAATCGATGTAATTGGGGTCGGTGAAACAATAATAAAATTGATTAATATAGGCACATGTTAGGATTCTTAGGTGTTACGTTAAGGGGCCTAATTTTCGGCCAGTCAAATTATGTAGGGTGTGTAAAAGTAGTACTTGTCTTTTTATTAAATATACACACAAAATATAGCCTATGGGTATTCGGTCAAAGTAGAGCTTTTAAAACAAGAATTTTAAATCGCGTCAGTAGTATGGAATAATCAAATCTTTTCTCTTAATATTATTAATACAAGAGAAAAATAGATAAAAATGGCGCTATACGTTTTACTGAACTCATCGATAAGAAATGGACATCACGCCCGTAACCCATAGAGGTAAACAGAGATTACTGATTTCCGGTAGGCACGGTCTTGGTATACCTTTCGCTACTTCCACGTCTATACCTTTACGCATGCTTGTTTACGTGTAAGTTTTTTTTGTATATTTAGTTTACCTTGAAGATAGTGTATATAGTTTTTAGTAATTTAGTATTACATACACTACTATTGCACAATGACATGAACCTTGTGTGCGATGACGTCACAGCTGTGTGGTGGACGGTATACTAAGTAGTGTACATTGCGAAATAGTCTAACGAGAATAACGTGTTAGAAATTTTTCGTTCGCTGTACACATGGTGTGACGTGAACGAGCGGGGCCGTTGGCTGGTAGATTCCCAAACTAGGGGCGGACGTACAAACGGCCGGACGGTAACTGTCTGGACAGCAGGTTGCCGTTAGTTTGTGTCTATATCTACCTCTTTCAAGACTTGTTAGAAGACCAGAAAACTTCGGAAACAACTGCCTTAGGTATAACAGCGGGGCACATAAGCCTTTCCAAATAATTGGGATATCAAATACATTATTTTAAAACGTATTGGTACTTCTTGTGATCAGTGCGTTCCAACTCTTCAGCTTTGTTATATCAGTATTATAGAAGTATAGGTGAGTAGCGATCATTGTTTAAACAGAAAATATATTTTTGTTCGTATTTGCTTCGAGGTGGGATTTATGATGTGATAAGTAATTCTTATAAATATATACTTGGCTATGTCGGAAACTGCTCAAACAATTTGAACTAAATTTTCTCTTACGTTACGCTTTTTATTTATAAATAGCTGTTACCCACGACTTCGTCCGCGTGGAATCAAATAAAAAATATTAATCATAAATATGCACCAACATTACTAACCCTACCGAAAATCGTCTAACGCCGCTAAAGATGTATTCACTATAAACAAGCATGTTGCTGACGCTGTCCTGAAACGTTGCGCGTGTCAATCTCGCGATCTTATAAGATTTTCTCGTAACAGATATCGTCTAACGCGACTAAAGAAGTTTTCACTTCAACCTACAACAACCAAGCAAACTGTTTTTATTATTTTACTGCGCAAGACAACCTTTGCGGCATTGCAGGTAGGGGGCGGCGCTTTCAATACGGCGACGCGTATTGTTTCACATTTTCAAGGTTTTTTAACTTTTTGCGCGAAACCCTAATTCTTTTGCTTGAATTAAATTAGAAACTTATTTGAATCCTGACAATATTACCTATCTTCCAGTAAAAGCCTCATCCAAATCGGATCAGTCGTTTCGGAGATTACGCGGAATAGACAGACAATTTTTTTAAAAATTGTGTTTTTTTATATACCGTAAATACATCATGTGTATTGATTATGGAAAAATTTTTTTGATATTACAAACACTTCAATTTTATTTATGTCTTATAGGGCGTCAAAAAAGTTTGTTTCGTAGATAATAATAAAACATTACAAACTTTACATCTGGAGTTGAAAGCAATAATAAGGTGTCTCTATCCCTAAATGTGCATTTAAAAAAACATTATTAGAGTACCGTCTCTTATGGTATTTGTTTTTTTTAAAGGCAAATGAGCAAGCTTATCAACTGATGTTAACTGAAAGGTACCCATAGACATTGTGCATATCTGCATTGTTGTTGTTGAATGATGACTTACTGTTATCTGACATTTTATGAGATAGTGTACCACCAGTGGAGCCGGCCTATACATGCAATTGCTGCTGCAGTCTCTACCATTATAAACATTTCTACAACATCCGCTGTAAACCTCTCCTAGTATTTATCCTATAATAAATATATATAATATATTTTATCCTGCTGTTTAGATGTAGAATGTAGATGAAGAAGTATAAATTGATATCATACGGCATTTGTAACTGACAAATATAGCATACAATGGTATAACTAGAGTATTTAATGATAGTAAAAATGTTTACTGTGTTACTGCGATATGCCTTATCATGTAAAATGATAACAGTAACCACACAGAATGCTGGTGGCTTTCATATTTAAAAATTCACATGGATTTATACCCAATTATTTTACACATAAGCCTCTGTTAAATTTATAATTTTTGTAACAAAGCACTAGTTCATTCGTAGTCTATTAATTTGCATTCCCATTCATTGCTAGCATGTGAATATATAATTAGCATTTAACTAATTAAATGTAGTTGCGAAATTCTGTGCAAATTCATTGCTTCATATGCATTCATATGTGCTCTCCATCGCACTTGCGACGAGTTCTCCGCCAGCTGACTTTAGTAGCAGTGAGAGTTTGTTGTGCACAAGTTAATAAACCACATACCATTTTGCATACATACAATATACTTAGCATAATATAATCATCATCTTATACCAGTCCATTGCTGGACATAGGCATTGCCACCAATGCCTTCCACAGTTGTGGTGCTCAGCTTTACAAATGGAGCAACTTCCTGCCACACTCACGATCTTATGTACAAAAATATACTTCTTACATTAAAAATATATAGGTATAAACAAAGTATAACTTATAATGACTTAAAGTATTCCTTGAAATACATTTAGAATATTTCAAGTGAGGACATGAATGTATTTAGTTACATTAATGTATATTGGACGGAAGGAAATTCATAATGTTACCACACGGACAATTAAGAGTTAGCATAGCGTGAGTCACATATATGCATAGACATTTTAAGATTACGTACCTACTTATACAAAAACTATGGCGCGGTACCAGAACGGCACGTCTTTGATTTTAATAGCCTTGAAGTACGCCCCATTCTAACAGGTCCTTTACAATAGTATACGTATAATTCTTTAGAGCATAATTACCGACCATGACGTAAGTAGTTGTATATACCCATACTTGTCAAGTTTACAATCATTACATGTTAACACTTTTCCATAACGATTGAAATAGCTTTGTTGGTATGATTTGGCAATAAATGAATAAAAATGACATTGAAATGCTGTTGTATTGTATCAAATAGTACGGTGGAAAAAATCAATTTATCTAAGCACAGAAAGTAATAGGTCATACTTAAAGACAGAAATATGAAATAGTTATAATATAAAACTGCATTTAATAGTCAAACGCGATATCTTTAAAATATTACAATAAATTAAATATCTACTTACATTATGTGAAGATTTCTCAAATAACAACTAAAACCGGTTTAACACGCGGCTACTGTCACAATCAAGTGAAAATGAAAAATAACGCGAACTGGACTGACTGTTGATAAAATATCGATATATCGAAATTATTATTTAGAAATATCGATACAACTCATACTTTGTGGACGATATATCGATCCTTCGATTTTAAAATACGTGTACATATCGACACTCGATTTTTTTTTAAATAAGTTCAGATTTTAATTTATTATACAAACTACAACAACTACTCTTTCAGCCACTCTTCGACCACTTTCCAGTTTGACTCTTTAAAGTTGGAGTTTTTACAGTAACATCTATAACTTTAGATGCTGATGTGATGTTCCTTATTGTCGTTGTTTTCTTTTTGCTCCTCTCCATTCCTCTTTGACATACATGCAGTTTGAGTACAATCTTCTGAGTCCAGTCTGGCTACCTATCTATACCTATGTAAGGCATGGCAATATGCAAGTATTGAAGATCGTTCTATTTGCCGAGATGGACAGGTGGTACAGATTTGTTTTCCATGATTTCCTTTAGAGACCATTATCTCTGGCAGGTGTTGTTCACGTGTCTTTCTATTTATTTAGTCGATAAGTTTTTGACGGATATAATTTGACACAGATATTCTGTTATTATTATTCTGGATATTCTGTTATTATTATTAAGCTTTTATTGTTGATAATTTACATGTTAAACGGTTGCATTATTTATACATATATGCGAGTCGTTGTCAAAAATCTTAAATCTTTCTGGTAAGTTATCAGCGTACCCTGTGACGCAGGTCTTTTACAGCTGCTTCCATTCGTCACGACTTTTAGCTTTTCTTAACCAGATTGTACCTCTAATATTCTTGATAACATCTGTCCATCTTTAAGCTTGTCTGCGTCTTTTTCTTATCTTCGTCTCGTGGTTGCTATTCCCTTATGATTTTTGTCCATTTTATCCGGCTGTACCTTATCATGGGTCCAGCCCATCGCCATTTTAACTGCCTTATTTTCTTTAGTGTGTCCTCTACCTTTGTTGTTGCTCTAATGCCGTCTGCTCTTCTACAATCCCTTAGCGTCAAGCCATACTTCTTTCAGATGCTCTTTGACATTTTCTTAGTATCTAGAAATGTTTCTGAGTCAACCTCAAATGTTTTTACATCCATACGTGAGACATGGAGGATACATGAGGTTAACACTTTTCTCTTGGCTGTCATAGGAAAGAGTCTACTTTTAAATATATCTTTAAGGGACCCGTACCTTTTCCAAACACAAGCCACTATTCTATCTATTTCTAAGTCTGTTTGGTCTCTGAATGATATTAATTACCCTTAGTATGTATAGAGACTAACATATATTATGTTACGTAATAATAAATATACTGAATTATAAATTGTTAATTTTATATTATATATTTCGATATATCGAAATATCGGTATTTTTATTCGATATAGCAAACTCCGATGTTGATAAATTTACATTAACATTTAAACAAAATATCAACAGCCCTAGCTCGAATGTTCCAGTGCTGCCACTTAAAATTGTTTTATGCCTAATGTAAGAAAATGTGTATAATCACAGAATGGTCAGTTTGAACAAGAAAAACGCAATTAAATATTTTTTTTTACACTTACCTCCGTATATTATACTCTGGACTGGATTGGCTGCAGCATATAATAATGTGCCGATTTGATTCTGATGGCTGCATCGAGCTAGCAAGGAACTAATACTAGAGGTGGGACTTAGGTGGAACCACAGTGTGGGACGGATTGTAACAAAACATACCGACGATAAACTTCTTTAAGCCGAGAGTTTTTTGAATGCAACTTTAAGCGCGATCGGTCGTTTACAAGTTAGTGAAAATTACATCGTAAGAATCCGTTTAATAGATACAGACCAAGCTAATAATTTCTCAATATAGTAAAAAATATAAATATATACAGTTTTGAAAGAAAATCTATACATATAGGTAATAAAAATTTATCTGATTGCTGTCTTAACACGGAATATATTTGAGTTTAAGTAAAATTGTAGGGCGGGTTAAAACCTTGGGGCGCAACTAGTCTATTTATAATGCTAATGCTAGGGGGCATGAATATGAATCATGAATTGCAAGGAATTTTCAAAATTTTAGAATATAATACGCACTGAAGTGATGTTAACATATGTTAGTTTTCCTTGATCTTTGATAGTTTAGTTTTCTTGCGTTTCGGAATAGGGGTTTGACTTTCAATGGATAGTATTGTCAATGTCAGTCTTGTAATAAAAAAAGCCATAATATTTGTATTTACGAAATTGAGGAGTGAACTAATGAATTGAGCATCTAAAATATATATTTTTTAATAATACAAAGATGTCTGTAGATATTAATGCTATCGGATCACATAAAATAAGGAGTATTCCAGGTGGAGAGGTAACGGTTATGTTTTTTTAAATACTCATATAATTTACGTACATAAATTTATAAAATATTTTTAACTGAAAGACTACTACGTAATATTGCTTTTAATTAATTGTAGTAAATTCAATTGAAATTGCAATGTCATCATTCGATTCCGTTGACCTAAAACCGGTCGAGCTTGAAAGAGAAATCAGAAACTAGAATTATGTATTAATTTATTAATATCGATTAATAAACAATTATAGTAAGAACAATATAATGCACCATTAATCACATCTCAAACAAGTTCAAGTCTTGTGACTATAGTGATGTTTTCAAATTCTTATATATCAACTTTTAGTTTCAAAATGGTGTAACAAATTTGTCCAATTCATATATCCAAGATATTTATTGATCGCCATCTATAGGCCGTGTGTTATTTAACCAGTCGAGCTGACCCATTCGTACAACAGCTGCTCTTGCTCTTGGTTGTAAAGCTATAAAAGTTCAAGGTGATGATGGCAACTTAATAAAAAGTTATATTTTGTGTTGTGTGAAGTATTTACTTTGAATGTAAAGTAGTTTTTTTATCTCAATTAGGCAATATTTGTATCACAAACTTGTCTGATAAGATATATTGGTTTTATCAGAGTTGAATTTAGTGAGTATTGGGGATAAATATTACATATCTGTTAGTAGAAAATAAGGTTGCTATAACAGTATCAGTTTATATATATTTATATATATATAAATATAAATGATGCTGATAAACCAATGCACAGTCCAAACTACTGGGCCTAGAGACTTGAAATTTTGTACTGAGATAGTTATTATTACATAGGTGAGAACTATGAAGGGATTTTTCTAAATTCATCTCCAAAAGGCGTTACCTTAACCTTGGACCAGTAGGTTATGCATTCCTTTTTCTGCTTATTTCTTCTGTCCATTAAAGGTAGGCACCATATCTGCAACTTATTTGTTTGTTGCTGATGCCTATGGGTAGTGGTCACTTAATATGAGATGAACTGCTTCCTTGTGATAAACAAGACTTTTAAAATTAAAAAATGAACCAATATAATTTATTTTATACAGCAAGTGGAATTGAAGACCTTCTGGCAGGATCAAGATGCTGTTGTCGTGTTCTTTCGCCGTTGGGGTTGCATGCTGTGCAGACTGTGGGCGAAGGAGGTGAGAATGTCTACCTATGCTCGGACATGACAAAGCACACATTTGTCGTCACGGTGCTTTGCAGTGCGTAGCTCTCAATGTGCACGCGCCGCGGGATGCAAACATCAACTTATCTTCCAATAACGAGCGACACGACACCCCCGCCATCGCACCCCGCACCCTCCCACCAACGAGACCTAAAATTCGCTTCTCAATGTCGTCTGTTCAAGAAGTTTGTCGGCTATTATACATGTGAACGCGTCTATATAAGTTCATACATAACAACTACAAAGATGGTTAGACGGTTTCATAGTACTAGGTGGCAAACGAGTAAGCGGTTCACCCGATGTCAAGTGATCGCTAGCCATAAAATTTACCTTCTTTACTTTGCAGTGTACATGGCGGGTGACACGCGGTCACGGCACATATATAACTACTTTACGCGGGATACTTGACTGTGTCAATGAAGTAAAGGCCCTCTGCCTAAGAGTGTCACACGACATAGGAGGATTTGACGGGGGAGGGGATGGACAGAATAGGAAATATCCTTTTTCCTATTTATCATATCCTCTGTCCCTTTAGGCAACGCATTTGTAAATCATTTGCTAGTTGCAGATGTCAATGGGTAGCGGTCATTTAATATCGTGTGAACCGTTTTCCCGTTTGCCCCTCTTGTTCTATAGAAAAAAGAGGCAATCATAAGGACTGCCGACAGGGGTGAAAACTCTAAACAGGGCAGGAAAAGCGCGACAATAGTTCCAAAATAAATAATCAACAAAAATAAACCCTTGTAAATATTATATATACAAATGTAACAATAGAATTTAAAATTGAAAACAATAAAGTTGGTGAAAAAAATTCATCGAAACTGTTCAAAATTAAAATACACATGTTGCTGACTCAAACCTAATACATTTACCGCGCATCAAACGTTTATGTATGTAAAATTATAAAAACGCGTGTTACATTGACTGTAAACCGAAGTAAACACATTCTCAAGGTAAGCTTAATTGAAATACTTAGGGGATAATTCTTTTCCTTGCAAACTGCAATAGATAGATACATATATACACAGTAATAATGCTTGTATACACGCAACCAATTTATTGCTCTGATAGTGCAAGGACGGCGTTGTAAAAAATTCTCGCGACTCTACACCTGTTCTGTTCCTTACTCGCCCGCATTATTACATCATTGCTTATCGGTATTAGTTTTCTGTTCGGCTCCTAAGGGTCGAAGCGTGATGCCAATAACCTTCCTTAATAATTGGGCTGACAAATGCAAAACCAATTGTTCTAATTCTGTTGGTAGTTTCTGAGGTTAGCGCCTGATGCATACAAACTCTTCACAGCTTTATCATATGATATTTACAGAGGGTTTAATGGGAAGAGTAAAAGAAAAACAATATTTCCAATAAATTAACCTTTATACATTTAATTTATCAGTCCTTAGATTTTTTATCGCATAATGGGGCAAATGAGCATTGGGTCGCCTGATATTAATGACTACTGACGCCTATAAACATCTAAACACCAGAGGATCTGCAGATTCGTTGCCGGCCATAAGGAAGGAGTACGCTCGCTTCTTTAAGGATCGCCACAAAGATTTCTTGCTTCACATTCAATGCTCTTCTGCAAACCTCACTAGATCGTTGCCTATCTCAGTTTCAGGATTGTCTTGGGGGGAGGGGGGCACATGTTTCAAATAGATTTAACGGATAACAAGTTGGTGTAATGTTGCCGAAAAATGTGATTAAAACAATCAAATTCATTGTCAAATTCTAATGATGGAGGGGTTAACTCATTGAATAAGCCGAATACTAACTTAAAATATTTGTGGATACGATGACGTCACTGCGGCATGTATTGTGCGAAATGTAACGTTGTGAACTAAGTAGATTCGTTATGTCTTCATGTCCTTCTTACTAAAGATATTATTCTTGGTCTGAGTTTTATAATGGACATATACATTTCAATTTCTCTTTCTCTTTAAAAATAAATGCGAGAGTTTGTATGTATGGATGTTTGTTACTCTTTCTTGAATTGTCCAAAATATAACCATCCGAACGATTCAAAATATACGACGAGAGTCAAGTCAGTAGGAAAATATTCAGCTAGATAGAGTTCAGCTTCGCTGGAAAGTCGTCGGTTGAGTTAAATGGCACGGCGGGTGGGACCGCAGGGCACAGCTTGAATTTTATAATCTCAATACAAACCATATTAAACCCTATAAAATATACTTCAGTTGAGCGAGATCGCGCCAGTTTTGAAGAAAAACAACATAAGACTGGTGGGGATTGGTGTGGAGAATGCCGGCTCCAAGGAGTTCTTGGATGGAAAGTTTTTTGATGGAGGTAACTTTGTTGTCCCAATTATTGTAAATGCTTAGCTTAAGTTATCATATTTCAAAGTTTAATTCATATCCATTCCTATCTCCCTACCTCAGTTTTAAAGTTAAAGACACAAATGAGCAATCGAATTACTGGTTTCTGTAATCCGCAACTGTCAAAAATTATGGATGCAAGGCTTTTTGTCTGAGTGACAGTCTTGAGTGCGTGTGTTTGTGCGTATGTCTGTCTGTTCTATTGACCACCTGAAGGCTAAACGGCTTGACCGATTTTGAAGATTGAGGTGTCATGAGATTTTAATTCTTTCCCGGAGTGTCATATGACAGTTAGGTTTATTGTTTTTTTTTATTTAACTATTGCTTGTTTAAATTATTATTGTTGATCTTATCTACACAGAATGAACTCATAGTATCTTAAGATCCATGATAATGAGGCTGTAAAGCATTCGAAATGTCGGGAATATATATAAAAAATGCGATAAAATCCGTACAATAGTGTAGTATTCGCGTAAATAAATAGTTACATAAATGTTGGTGTGTTGGTTTCAGAACTCTACAACGTAGAGGATATATCAACATATCACACTTTGGGCTTCAAGAGGTTCAACGTGGTGTCCATTATAACCTCGTTATTCTGGAAGCAGTCCAGGGAAGCGATTGCCAAAGGAAAGGGAATGGGTAAATAAATGTTACACTATTCTTGCGTATTTTATAATTGGAAATATGAAAGGCTGCACGAATTATCTGTCATATTGATTAGTCGTCTTAGATTATTGCATAAATAGGTTATTTGATGTTAATTGACCACCGTAAATATATAGAATACCATCAGCTAGCATAATTTAGGAATAATTATAAAAACCTAGCTATTTTTTTATTTGTAATAAGTAGTATTTAATACTTGTATACCAAACACCTGCATAACTTTAGGTTCATGGCTTAACCACTGTTAAATACCGTCAAATGAAAACAACATTAAAATAAAACACAAAGTTGTTGCTACCTAGTTCATCAATTGAGAACTGAAAAAGAAACTGCCTCCTAAAAAGAAGGGAGAGGAGAGAACAAGAAGAGATTAAGGATGTGGGATAGATCTCTGCTCTTTCGGGAAAATCAAGCCGTACGCAGACAAAGCCGCGGTCAATAATGTTTATTGCAATTATTTGTGCACGAGTGACTCAGTTCAAATGATTACTAGGTAATCAAAGATACTGTGTAATTGCGCAATATTCTTGATACATTTTCCTGTTACTCTGAACCGGTTGTAATTAACTCTGTTTGCTGTTATCGTATCAGCACCACTGTTATTAAATCCTCAACGGCAGTAGTTGTACTACGCGTGCGCAATAACACGAGATCTGATTCACATGTCACTACCACACCACGTAAAAGATTACGTTACACTAGGATCGAGAGCGTCACAAATCCCACTCAAGCCTAATGTTGCTGTGTCTTAATACTTTTCGTCATGGTCTAAGATACGGCATAAGAAATTTATAATCTCATCTGTTATTTAATGAGGACCCAAATGACTAGAAATTGAATGTTAAATTGAACTCGAGTCTAATATTCCATTGTACGTCAACATAAACTTCAACCTAGAGATACGCGACATAATTTGGTTTGTATGATATCAATCCCAAAAGGGTGTCCGGTTGGTATACAACATTTAGTAGTCATTGAAAACGCCGTTAATGAGATAATATCATAGGTTTGCACAGCGATCTAAACGGTGACGGTTTACAAAATGGCGGCGCCCTGTTAATCAGAAATGGCGGGAAAGTACGCCACTTCGTGCAACTCGGTCCCGCCGACACTTTACCCAACTCGGAGATAATGGAGGTTTCTGTTTGTATAATTTTTGTGTAATTTAATTAGGTCTAGGTGGAGATTTAAAAGGTGATTGGGTCCAAACTGGGGGCGCTCTGTTAGTCCAAAAGGGCGGGAATGTGATCCGCCATTTTGTTCAGACGGGACCGGGTGATCATTTGCATAATAAGGATATTTTGAAGGTGGGTTTTATAGCAAAGAATTGATATAATGTTTTTAATATTTAATAGAAAAATTAAGTTTACGAAGAGATGGTGAATTTTTTCCTCTAATATTCCTGAAATGAATGTCTGAATGTCTTACAAAAAATCTTGTTGACATGAATTTGCGCGGGAAATTTTAAGCTCAAAACATGTTTCTTCCTAATCAATTCAAGTTGTTTAAATACCTAATTTATATTAGGTGGCATAATAAAATCGATTAATTTCTACCCCCTTATCCTTATATGTAAACTACTTACAAGTTTAATGCACTCATTTATAAACCGTTTATTAAATTAATTGCATTGCTTCTTTTTTGTGAGCAAATGAGCAAGCGGCTTACTTGAATTTATATGGTCACTGCCACCCCATACCCATTAATGGGATGGGATATATACCCATTGGTTCAGGATACTGTTATTGCCTTCTTTAGTATCAATGGTATAATACTTGGAATGGATATTTTAAAAAACTAATAGCTTGCATTAAAAAACATTATCTACAGGTAATAAATGTTGGTTTGTCAATTTTTCAGCATTTCAATCTCGAAGCTGAGTACAAGGAAGAGACTATGGCGAATAAAGTCCGTGAAAATATCGAATGTAATGTACGTAGATTTTTATATTATCTTTTATTATTTTTTTGAAGTGAAACTTCTCAAGTATTGATTTGATTTGACATAAGGCACATTATAGGAAGACATATGCAAATTATGTTGAACCTCTGTCTCTTATACTTTAGTGTAAGAATCTCTCGAATTATTCTTTCCTTTAACTATTCATTATTATTTGATTAAGAAGCTTAAATTCTGTATCGTGTGAGTGGAACAGCGCATTTTCGAATCTAGTTCTTTATGACACGTGACACTTGATTTCGGGCCGAGGGCCTAGACCGGAGAAATTGTAACAATGAAAAACGCCAACAGAAACTGATATCTTCTAGTGATTTTTGAGACATTTCCCGATCAACTAGGAAAATTATTTTTCAATCGATTCAGGTTGCCTTTTGAGAATATACAAAAAGAATTATTATTTTAACGTTTTAATACCCCTGTTATTTAATCATTACTTAATACAGACACAAAAGTATATAGTTCACGTTCCAACTGGGCGCACATAAGATATCTCTCTCTTTTTATATTAGACGGTAAGAGACGGCCATATTGTTGTCATGAAACTGACAACTAAAAGCGACACCGAATTCATGGTGTTACTATGGCAACCAATAACTTTTACGATTAATTCCAAGTTATTTAATTAAGGTGGTATTATGAATAATGACTTTTTCACAAATAAATAATACTTCCAATATGTAATTAGTATGAGGAAAATGTTGTGTTTTATTACCATGAACTAACTTCTTACGTTCACATAACTACACGCAAGTTTTTTTTCTAATTACTACGGAACCCAGTAACGATGTTATTCAAAGTAGTTAGATATACTAATATTGGTGTCAAATACTTTTAAAATTTCCAGACAGAAGCCAAGTCATAAAGCGAGTGTGAAGAATTTCCTTCCCTTTGCGCCTATACATGTCATTTGGTGCTCAAGGCGGTGTAGGCAGAGCAAAGTCTAGTGGTGTACGGTTAAAAACGGTTGTTTTAGTATATGGGACGGGGTAATATAATGTTATATGTTGACATATTGTAATGTTATCTATATTTTACATGTAATTGTATTTTTTTTTAAATAATACTTTATTACGAAATTACAAGTGTTTATTTTGTACTAAGTGTGAGTTTTTTTTGTTACGATTACGATTGACGTTCAAGGATTACAATAGCGAGAGTAATGTGCCAGGATTGCGCCATATAGAAGTCCATTATCGCCTCCCTGGATTACGGGCTTGTGCTCATTTTTATCTTAAACCAACGATTTTAATTAATATGTACATATTTCTCAATCCTTCTGATTGTTGTTAGGCCATTGACAAAATTAGTAAGTTAATTGGTGTAGCAGTGGTTATATCAGATTTTTTATTTATTTTATACTTAAAGACTACGTAAAGATTTTTGAGTTATAGCCTTAATAAGAGAAAGATTTAACATTGAGCCAGACTTTGAATACTACTTCAAAAACAACTATCTCAAACAGTATTCGATGACGCTAGGTAAGAGAATGCCGGACTTTATAGTAGTGTTTCTTCGTCGTAAACTAAGTCGCAACATTTGGTAGCCCTTCCCATTCGTTCACTATTCGCATCCCTTATAACGATCAACTGACAGCTGTCACAACAACATTGTAATGAATATAAACCTGAGTGATAGAAAACCAAGTATAGGTAGATGGACAGGATGTACGTTCCATTCTAATTTGTAGCCTAAACGGCTTGAACGATTTGGATGTGTGAGGTGTCATTCGATTCACATTCTTTCCTGTGGTGCAGTGAACCGGGTTTGTTTTTTTCAAAATTGCTTGTTCTTGTACATTTTGTTTAAAACATTTCCAGTGATTTATTAATTATTCGACATTGCTACAAACTTTTTTGTGTGTTTTCCTCTTCCTTTCGTCGATACTGTACATAAACTATAATTCGGTGTCATGTAATATATTCTTTCTTCATCTACATCATGGTATATCATATTATTGTCGGCATCGAATACAACACGGAATGGGGTGCCACTTCCAAAAGCACCAATTTCTATCAAACTATCCTTGCTATAGTCCAATTTGTAAACACCACGACTTGCTGGCTGAATGAAATGTACTTCGCCTTTTTTGTCTACGGCCAGAGAGAATATTTCATCTATGAAAAACTCAGCGTTCTTAGTGCCATTCTTTAATCGATACACAATCGAATCACTCGTAAAATAAAAATCGTTCTTTTTATCGATAACAAAATCATCGATTAGATAATTCGATAGTTGTGTAATACTTTTCGATTTATTTCTATCGTATATATAAATACCTTTAGATTTAAATAAGGAATAATATAGTTTGTTTTTAAATTGTAAATGCCATATCGTTTTATCGGTTAGTCCTATTGATTTGATCTTTTTAGACGTCGGATTATATTTATAAATTCCAACTGTACCGGACATGTAGACGTCGTTTGTTTTTTGGTCAACTGCTCGGCCGAAGGTGAAGGCGAGCTTCGGTATTACTTTAAATTTGATATTATTTAAATCAAAGGCACCTGTGTGATCTATGGAGTGATTCGTTTGGTAATGGAAGTAGAGAATGTTGGCGGATCTATCCACTGCCAGTTGGCCGGAGAACTTGTGGGCGGTGAAGACATTAGATCGGCTGTGGCAGAGTCCGTCGAAACAAGCATGGCAAGGCGGCCGTCGGTATGGTAACACTCCCGTTATAGTTGATAGTACTAATATGATTTTCATTTTAGTTCTGAAATAATATGAAAGAAGTTTGATTTACTTTTATGTAGTCTCTAAGTTTTCTTTTTATGCTGTACTTGTCTTTTTTGCAATCGAGGACGATGAGTCCCTAAAATGACAAGAATAAGTTTAATATTTTCTTGGTATACGTATTATTTTACCAACATGTAACAAACAGACAAACAGGTTTTACAAACAATAATAATTGATAGTACACAATTTTAAACTTATTAATGTTATCAAGAATGGTATGTTTCATTGAAGTGAACTAATAGACAGTAGGAAATGAACTATAAATGAAGACAGGTAATTTAGATTCTACAAGTGAGTGGTAGGGTGGACAGAGGTCAGAATGATCCATGAAAGTATATGACGCCAACGAAAATTTATGCATAGATTTTTTTTTTGGGAGAAGGTGGCAGACGAGCAACCGTATCACCTGATGTTAAGTGACCGCGACCCATAGATATCCGTAACATGCAAATGAGTTGAAGAGTTGAAAACCAAGAAGGGGAAAGACAAGAAAAAGGATTCTCCTATCCATCCTTTCACCGTACAATCCCCTTTCTCTTCTCATCCCTTTTTAGAAAAGGATGGAAAATACAGAAGGACTGAAATTGGGCCTCCGGTACCTCATCAGATGAAATGCAGAAGCATACTCCTACTACTACCTACATGGTAATAACTAATGTCTGTTTATAAATAAGGTGGATTATCTAATCTTAAGTGATCACCGCCGGTTGTAAATATCTACAACACCAGAGGAACTGCAGATGCGTTGGTAGCCTTTAAGTTGAGTACGCTCTTTTTTTGAAGAACTCGTAAGTCGTACTGGGCTGGAAATACCGCTAGATACAGATCATTTTATAGGGCAGCATTGCGGGGCAGGAAGTTGCACGAAAACTGTACATATGTAGAATGCATCAAGATGGTGTGAATGGAAACTGGATTCAGTCGTGTTGGGTTACAACGAAACTCATCGACAGAAATAGTTCCTAACAGTTTCTTTGATGCTCTAATATCTGATAATATATCCGTAATAAATATACATAATTTGATAATCTAGGTGTGTCATATTTCGCGAAAACAATACGAAGTCGCTAGTGTCAAATATAAATATGACATTAAAATTTGGACATTTGGGTCTGAATTGTTTTGTAATAAGAAATATTAAAATATAAACTTACTTGAACTTCCTATCCACCATTATCACACTCGCACTTGGAAAAAAAGTATGTGTAGTGAACAAAAACAAAAAAAAAATTATCTACATCCGTAAGGTAGCATTTATTATTTATGACTAAACTCTATGAATTCGTTGGCAGCTGTTTTAACAAGTGTCACCATGACACGTCTTGACCTTTTGTATATATTTTTATCGTTAGAATGATTATGTAAACAACTTTTATCGCTGTTAATAGTACTTCATATAATCATTACTGGAAATTTGTTTATTTGTTACTACTCCATCTTCGGAGAATCCCCTGGAAATTTTAAAGTTAATATTTTATCCCGTTCAAACAACAACGACATTAAAATACAAAAAGTAGCAGATATGCTATTAGCGGTCGAAAAGTGAAGACTCGAAAGCGCCCTAATTAGAACGCTTTTTCTATAAATATCGTCATATGTTTACATTTACGCTTAAGTGACATCACTAGCTGTCATTTTCTTTCTAACCCTTAGTCAGGGCAGAGGTGGTATATATGGTATAGTAGAAGCAGATGGAAAGTGGAAGAAAATGATGCCTCCAGCAAATCACAGATCAGACAAATCGCAGTAGCGTACAATACTTATTCATATCTATCTTCTGGTAGGTCGACCTATTCCCTCGGTCTATCTAGCCCATTCATACAACGGCAATAGCCGCTGTGCTGCTTTCTCACTATTCTGCTACCGTTTATAATATGCCAAGTCACTGACCACAGAGGCAAAATGTCTAAACTGTTGGTATTATACAGATCGCAATCTGCAGAGTTTGCGCAGGAAATTTTATGATTTCATCCCTGTCCATTCTGCCATAGGACATTCACACATACTGGCTGGTATCACATATAGGTTGGGGTCCTGTTGTTGTAGATGTGCTTCGCTTTCGAATGTTTGTGCGGACAGCGAAGTATTGGAACAAGTTGCCAGCGTCATTGTTTCCGTCTAACTATGTGAGTACCTTCAAGAAAAGATTAAAGGCTGTTGCTAATCTAGTGCGTACAATCTTGAGAAACCATTACTTAACAAATTTTTAGAATTCTGATTCATGACAAGATTGTGAACTTTCCATGACTGGAAGAACCACAGAAGCGTTGCTAGACTTTATAGGAATTCATAGGGGTAAGGTTTGGTCCCGCGTTTGTATTTTACGAAAGTGAAATAAAGGAAAGGTGGAGTTGGAGGCATCAGGATGAGGAATTTCAGTGAAAAACGTCGTCACGTTTTTACAAAACGCATAAATAAACTTCTATTCTTTTACTAATAACTACGTCAATAATTCCGTGTTCATATCAATGTCTAGGCAGACTCTGTACTCTGCCTACGTATATTTATTGATTTCTAATGCTGTAATTATCGCTGTTCTACGTATTGTCACCGAACTGACCGGTGCGTTTTGTCCTTGTGGTGACCTTGTAACCTTTTTTCTATACTTTTTTTTTATATTACAAAGGGGCAAACGAGCAAGCGGCCCCTGGAAATAAGTACCGCTACCCATAGGCATCCGCAACAAGCTAATGAGTTGCAGATGCGTTGCCTACCTTCATGGACGAAGGAGGGGACAAACAGAAAAAAGGATAATTCCATTCCCTGTCCATCCCCTCCTCATCCGTCAAATCCTCTTCCTCTTCCCATCTTTTCTTTATTAGAAAAGGGTAGGAGGGGGAAGAGGACTACAATTAGGCCTCCGGCACGTCACTCATCAGACGAAACGCAGAATACTTCTACTTCACGCCTGTCTTCTGTGACGTCGTGGTATTTCACCGGTCGAGCCGGCCCATTCGTGCAAAAGATGTTGTTATTGCGGGCTCTACCACTGTTAAAATACTAATTTACACTAATATTATAAAGAGGAAAGATTCGTATTTTTGTATGTTTGTAACGAATAAACTCAAAACTAGTTGACCGATTTTAAAAAAACATCACCATTAGTATCCTACATTATCCCTGGACAACATAGGCTATATTTGTTACTAGAAAAAGCAATATCTAGTAAAATAAAGAGAAAAGAATTGATAGATTGATTGTTTGAATAACGAATAAACTCAAAAACTCCTAAAACTAAAACTCCTAGAACTAAAAATTCCTTCACTAATGGATAGCTCAATCAGCATGCTATAAATTGTTTATTTGTCTGTCTATCCGAGCGAACTGAGGGTGCTAGTAGGTGTATAAGTTTCTCAATTCTCTAATCGTCAATCTGTATTCATCGAAGGTTTAAAAACAAAGAGGTTTATGGTTTATCCCAATGGTTGCTCAATAATATTATTGGCTTGGTATTTTGAAAAACGTCTCAGTTTGTGGACACAACACGAGCGCAGGCCAACGAGTGTTTGATGTTGCATTTCAAAATATTTAGATGTCGCTACGATCAGAAATGATGTTATGAAAAAAGGTATCTAATGTTTAATGTTTGAATGTTTTGCTGAAATTATTTCAACATGGGGTTGGTGCGTCCATTTCATCATTCAACGTGTCAGTGCCGAACTGAAAACTCGACCTCATGGTAAGTCACTAATTAAATTTTTAATAATATTTCAAGTTTAGGTAGATTTAATTGAATGTCACCGACTGATTGTGACCTTCGACAGTTTATAATCGGACTGATATTATAAACTATCAGCGAGTTGTCAACAATTTGACGCTTCGAAGTGAAACCGTCAAATTGTTCATTGAAATTTTGATTGCGTTTAAGTTAGATAGGGAGATAATTATAGGTTCATTAGGTTGGATATGGGTCAAATAATATCTTTGCATTTAACATATGTTTAATTGTTAGTTCACAATTTGCTGACAGTTTGTAATATGCAATATAGATTTAGTCCGAGATCCTAAACATTTTTCGTAAGGTTCATGTGGTGGTAACATTGAAAAGTGGTATTTTACAAGAGGATCGTTCAAAATCATTACGCTTCGTGGTTCAGTCGCCCGTGGGAGTTCGCGATGGAAGATGGATAGAAAAGAAGTTTCGTATTGCGAGAAAGTTGTCGGTCGATGTCTTCGCGAGTTCAGCTGACTGATATAGTGCCTAAAAAAAGGAAAGAAATGACCGAGTATGGTAGATGTTGGGAACGGGTGATGTTCAATAGAGGATAGAGATCTTAGACAATTACTGGACTCAGGTTATCAATTTTCGACGGACATTTATATCTCGGGTGTTGAACTTTAGGTAGCGGCAGTGGAAGGGATTGAAAGCGTGCGTCGAAACGCCTAGTGTGTACCCGCTGTTAATGATGTTGCAATTGGGATTTATTTATATAAAAATGCTACTCTTCTTTTGTTTTATTTTAAAGGATTTATTGGCGATGGCGATCATCCTTGTTGGTTTAGCCAGCGTTATTGCGACACCATGTTGCGAGCATGGTCATGTAAGCAAATTATTTTTATACCTGATTAAGTTTAACAATCTAGGTCAGCGACTCACAACCTGTGGTCTCACTCACAACGGGGTCACATTGGAGTACCTGTTTTTTTTTGGATTGGTAAAATACAGTACATTCGTTTGTAATTCGAGATACATTTCAGGGTAAGGTATGAAGTTATAAGGGAAGGGGTAGTCATAAATGAAAAATTAATGGGAACAGGAAGATAAAAGCTGGGAAGCACCGATCTAGATCTACAAATGGCAAGTGTTAATCTTAGGTGCTATGAGCAGAGTAGCCAAAGCCAAAAGTAAATTTTAAAGGTCTCAAACGAGCAAGCGGTTCACGTAATGTTAAGTCATCAATAGACATCCGCAATAATCAGATGCGTTGCCAACCTTTATGCAGAGCTCAGGAGGGATAAATAAAAAGGAAAAAGGTGAGGGGAGGGATGGAAAGGGGAAGAAACAGCGGCCACTTACAGGTACAATAATTCAATATAGTATATCTGGTCAAGGTTTATGGAGTCCTCTAGGTGACCGATCGACCGATCCTTCGGGAAGACATATACAGCAAGAATGGACTTTTGGCTCATCATGCAAATGGGATCGCATATCGAAATTTAGGAGGAGGAAGTTGTATATAACAGGTTGCCAGCGTGGAATTAAAGTTCCGATTATGAAATACGTACCTTCAAGGGAATAGTGAATAAGTTGATGTTGAACTAGAACTTTCTAAATCTTTTGATCATCTACTTAACATAAGAAAGCATTGTGATCAGGCGCTAGCTTATTAATGATATGAAAATCGAAGCAGTAACGCCATCTATTAATTTTTAGTGAGACTGTTTGAACAAGTTTTTATTAATTATCTTATTATTGTGTTTCAGAACAATTGCACACGCAAATTGCGACAAGATGCGCCGAAAACCGCGATAGACTATCCTCATGCTAATAATACATCCATCACACAGTCAGCATCGGTGAAGAAGACTACGCTGAAACCAGTCCCCGAAGAGAAAGCAAAAAAAGAAACCGTAACTGATGGAAGAACGAAGAAGAAACCGAAAAAATTAAAAGAGAGCAGAGAAGACTGGGAGGAGTTGGTGATTGGCCAGGAGGACGCAGAGGTCTTGGACGGAGCCATGGACAGAGAGGATCATGCAACGCATTACCTCACGGAGCTATTGGTTAGTATTAGTATACTATTGAAACCACGAATCAGCTATAGAGCAGTAAAACATGAACATTCTCTAAAACATTTGAAAACTGCGTTCATGTTATTTTATAGATTATTAAGCACTGTTATATAGCGCCATCTTACAAAATATTAAGGAAATAGGGTTATCATCCATTGACAATGCAAATATAACACATAGATGGCGCTTATTATAATTTTATTTGCCTTAATGGTAAACTTAAAAAGGAAATTATTATCTAAATAAAAACTTTTATGTAATTTATTATTAGAAATTATTTCAAACGAAATAATTTCTTGATTAAATTCTTCTAAATTTAAATGATAATATGTTTTTCTTTTTGCAGCCAATTCATGTAGACGAAGAGAATGAGAGAATGGAGGACATTCTGCAGTTTTGATAACGTTCATAATATGTATTAAGTTGTTTTTATTAGAGTAAAAAGATAAGAAATCAGATAACGTCACACATATTGACACTATTCAAGGACAAGAAAGAGTTAAGGTAGAATTCGCCGGAACGCTTCATGGCCTCTAAGTTATGTATCACAAATTGCCTTCAGTTCTTCAAATTTAAATGAATTCCGTAATATTTTTTTGTAATTTACAATTTGTCCAAAGGTTTAACTAACTTATTTGACATTAATATATAAGGTTGGTGGAAAGTCTATCCCAATTTTGTTTCAAAGGTCGAGGGAATTATAAATGTATTATTACAATAATAATGAAATTAATAGTGTTGCTGTAGTTTATTGCTAATACTAACTTATTATTAATAAAAACTTTAGGACTCATTGAAGTTAAACTAATTTTACAGCACTCAAGGCCACAGGCGGTTAAGAGTAACTCTTATTTTTATTTCAAAAATTCCAAAAAAGAGTTTAATTTCAATGTGTAGTTTTCGTGTAAATTAAGAAATCGATACTTTAACATACACACTAGTTAGTTAATAAGTTAGTTTAGATTAGTCTTTTGGTATTAGTTAAAACTTATGGTATTAGTCTTTTTATACCAGAGTTGATTAACATGATAATAAACTACCTTAAAGTCTTACAACTACAGTATCTAGTAGAAACGGTCTTAGATTCGATGCATGAATAAAAAACATTAAACAATTTAATCTTGTATGTCATGGTCACAAGCGGCGGCAAGCTACTTATTTCGGGTTACATAGGTTTTGTAGAAAGGGGATAGTGTTTGCAGGCTTCGTACGGGTAGTTTCTCCATACAAACCTTCATACCCTACTTTAAATCTTTAGGCTATATATTTAGATAATTCATTTTTTAGTGTTCGCCTACGTAATAACAGAAATCTCTTTTGCAAAAATATTGTCTCTATGCCTTGTTGTTTAGGTTATTCGTTGATTTATCAGTCAGTCAATTTCTTTGCGTTGTCTTTTTTCATGTAAAATTGTGCTTTTTTAAATATTGCGCCATCTAACAAAAATATTAGACAGCAGTAAGTTAGTTGAACGTTCCAACAATAGGTAATGCAAATACCTATTATAATATGGCGCACTTACATTTACATTTTTTGACGTATTTACGGACAAGACCCATATAGGTAAATTCAAAAATAAAAACCGAATCTAAACACAACGTTTAATGAAAATCGTTGGAGCTCTTATATACAAAAATTGCTTGCTTAAAGTTAGATACTAGTATATACATAAGATTAGAGTAATGTTAAGTAAATTTTAATACGTTAAATTGTAATCTTCATAATGTTGTTTAATCAAAATGGATTAAACCTTTTAAAACAAGAATAAATATAATATAGCAATTAATGTATTTCATTGTTTTTTTTTAGACTAAAATTTTAAATTTATGCGATGGAGAGGTAAATGGCAAAATGAGGAAGCTGTTTACCCGAAGTTAAGCAACCGCATCTCAGCTCACAGCTTATGGGCAAGCGCTAATTTATTACTTATATAAAAAACTTATCAAACGTAACTTAAGCACCATTACTTGCTTTAAGTATTTTATTAGATCGATGTGCTCCCGATTCGAGTTACCCCATTCTAGGTGGGGCCAGCGAAATCTGTGATTTTATCTCTCCAATGATGTTTGGCTCGGCCACTGGTACCTCAATCTCTGCATTTTTTCTCATTCAACATGTTCCATAGTCAGCTAATTTAGTAATGTTTATGCAATTACATTGACTATGACATTTTACAACTAAGGTTATGCTGGTGGTCAGCAAAAAAAAATAATTTCACACTTTTATCCTCAAAACTATAATAGTATGTATATCAGGTACCGATGACATAGTGCTGGAGTGACCTGCTCGCGTGCGCGAGGTGCCGAGGTCGGAACTGTATTAACAATTCTAGTCGTGTTCGGGTCAATAACGTTCGTGTCGTCCGAACCTCTGAATCACCGTCACCATACGAAATATTGCGAACTCTGACCATTTTAAAGTCCAATGTAAAGGGATTCTACCAATACCGGACTGGGACGGGACGTGGCTTAATAAACATTGAAGGGGAATTTAATACATACCCGCCGTGACAGTGACTCGGAACTAACGTCCTATTAACGTACATATTAAAATTATAATAAGGAACTCGCATAAAATAGGACTGGGATTGGGACTGGACTGATGGGAATTTTTCCGTCCCGTGCGTAACACGTACCGTCCCATCGTACTCCGTGAAGTGTGTCCATTCCTAAGGCCTAACCTAATCTAAGATCTAGGAAAATGCAGTCACGACTTAGCTTCTTATATTACACTTTGCAGCCTAAGCGGAAGTTAAGTTACTTTTAAACTGTCTTGTTTTGGCGTTATGCCCATTCTTTAATTGGACCTCGATAAGCCGAACTGGTGACCTAATACAGTTATTATTCTGATGTTATTGACATTCGAAGTATGTATAAGCTGAGAATATTCTGTAGATGTATAAAGGACGACTAAGAGTCCTTCGAGACGAAAGTGCACTCTTTCCTTAAAGTATAGCAAGCATGCAGTTCCTCAGGCACTGTGGATGTTCATGGGCGTCCATGATCACCTTATCATCTTAGGCATCCGCTCCGCTTTTGAATTGATGTAAGCCTATGTCTATTTGTGTTGCCAAGCTCAAAATATTTGAGGGATTTTCTAACTAGGTATGTAAATCTATCTAAATATATTTGCTAACCCGATGATAACAACCAAATCAACGTTTGAACAGTACTTTGTTTGCTGACTGTACCAGCCAATGTTAATATATGTATCGACTGCATACATTCCGAATAAATAGGATACGATCCATTAGATTTGGTCTAAAGCAACGCACAAATAATTGTATATTCCGAGCTCTATCGAGTGGAACCTTCTCTATTGTTTATGGCCAAATCCCTGCCAAGTGTTACGATGTGTTTGCTTGGATTAAGGCCAGAACATTATGAGATCTATGACAAGACGTTTACTGCTGTGTTGGTCTGTTGGATGTGTATGCAGATATTCAGTCTGTGATGTCTTGTTGTAAAAAAAAAGGACACAAGCAGTCACAAGGACTGCCGACAGAAGTGAAAAAATTAATAAATAATAAACAAAAATAAGCCCTTGCAATTCAACAATAAAATTCAAAATTGAATAGAAGAAAAATAAATGGAAAAAGTACTTCGAAACTGTTCCGAATTCAAATTAGAATGTTCTGAATGGCATTCTTCAAGGGAACATATATATGTCTAACCCTGCTAAAGAAGTTTTCACTTCAAAAAAACAATAATTTATACATATGACATCGTACATACCACATGTACGATGTCATTAAAGTTTCCTTCTTCTGTGATTCTTAGTTTGTAGCACATATGAAACTTTGCTCTCTAGTTTCTTATCTCTTTCCACACTCGAATCACGTAAATTCGCGGAGGGATTTCCTGCCGGCTCTCAATGCCTGTGTACATTCAAAAATATTCGGGAGGATATGTGGAATAAGAAATACGCCACGGGAAAGCGGGAGAGAGGAAAACCGTGTCGGCCGCTGAAAAAAAACCATTAATCCGTAACGGGGCTTGTGTTTTGGTGAGGCGGAAAGCATTGAGGGGCTTGTGAATTTTTAGACTTGTTTAATGGAGTTGTTTATATTAGTATGTTGAATTTTAAGTAGGGGGAAATATAAGGAAATACTTCTCTAATGACCAAAATATGTCTATTATACAATTTGTTTTTTTTTATTTGAAGATGGTAGCAAACGACCAAGTGTGTCACCTGATGTTAAGTAACCCCAGAGGCACGCGCAACAAGCAAATGTGTTGCAGATGCGTTGCCTACTTTTTAGGTATATAAGAGGGAATAATATACAGGAAAAGGGATATTTCCTTTTTCCCAATCACCCCTCCCATTCAATCCTCTTCCCGTTCCCATCCTATTTTATTAAGGAAGGATGGGAAAGGAACGGAACTGAAATTGGAATTTCTCCCTCATCGGACAAAACGCAGAAGCATACTTCTACTGCACGTCTGTCTTCTGTGTGGATCGAGATAAAGGTAGGAAGGGGGGCACAGGGCTTAAATTAGGCATCTGGCACGTCACTCATCAGACGAAATGCAGAGTACGTCTATTTCACGCCTGGTTTTTGTAAGGTCATGGTATTTCACCGGTCGAGCCTAATCATCGAGTTTAATCATCGTATACTAATAGTATTAGTAAAAGACACGGCATAGGAGATTTATACACTCATCTGTTAATGGTTGTTGCCTAGCTAAATCTGGGACCAACATCGTTAAATTGTAAAAACCAAATTAGGTTGAAACTATGCGTAACGTGCCAGTGGCGATTCTAGATGTCAAGTTTGTGTTGACGTCAAAGCAAACTTGAGTTTCACATATCGTTGTACGTCAATATAAACTTTAATCTAGTTTCATAGCAAGATATGATTGTTGTAAACAAATAAACGTTAATTGCCATACATGGAGGCCATTACACTTTTCATTGGAAATGTTTTAATTTTAGGGAAATCGTGAGATAAAGCGAAGTGAAATTGTGTAATATGGATAGCTAATGTTATAAGGTAATATGAGAAAAAGATTTTTGACGTAAAAACCTTGGCTTACAAAAATCACTTGCTCTGGAACAAGGTATAGTTTATATACATGTATAATTTAACAAACAATAAACAATAGAATAACATGAACTAGGTTAGCGCTTTTAAACTATTAAAGTGAAATGTTTTATCACTTTAAAATGAAAAAAAAAATCCGTTACAGTTCCATATTTTTTTAAAATTCTGTGTCAAGTTACTGACTGCCAGTTAAAAAGAGGTTGCAGTCGGATGCAAAAAAATAAACATTTAACAGTAACATCGTTTCAGTGAGTTCAAATCTGGAACGTGAAACTTTTAAGTGTTGCCAGTGTCGAAGTGTCGGTTGACGCGTAGCTGGGAGCTAGATCAGCCACAAGTAGGAATAATGAGGGCGATCCTCAAGGGGAAAACCCTCCCAGCGAAACGAGGGTAACAACTTCAAGTTGCTACTTGCTAACCGACCAATTAAAAACGTGTGGAAAAATGTATGAAAATGTCGAATATTCTGGCTTAAGTGAATATTTTTTTAAAATTCTGTTTATAGTTAACAATCTGTTGTCATACGGGCTTCAGTTTATAGGCTAGAAAGAATAACTGTCATGTTTCAAAAAAAGCACAATCTGAAGTATGATATATAACGAAATAAGCTTTCAATGATTCACATGTGTTAAAAAAACAATTATTGAGCATAAAATTAAAGTTTAAGGGATTGTTTCACAAAGTCTGAGTATGGTGCCTAATAACTAATAGTCAAATAAATGTGTAATGTGATGGTATCCTAGAGCAAGAAAAAGGAAAATAGGTAGACCACTGAAAAGATGGGGCAATGATTTAAGACATGTTGCAAGAGTGACATGGAACAGAGTGGCTCGAGAAAGACAGGAATGGGAAAGGTTGGAGGAGGCTCTTGCCCCCCCCCCCCCGACCGGCTTCTCGCCTTGTCGTGGCGGTGGGGCTTAGTAATAGCGGGTATGGGCCATCCACGGTGCAGCTAAGAGGAACCTAAGGCCGGTTCGTGAGGTAGAACTGGCCAGAGAGGGCAGCTCGATAAAATAGTCCTACAAAGCCTTCCTACAAAACACTTCGGTCCGTCCAATAATATTGTAAAATCTATTCAGTAGTTTTTGCATGAAAGAATATCAAACATCCATACATCCATATTTTGACATTTATAATATTATATAATGTATATAATATTATTTTTTTACTATATTTCAAGAGTGAACAAACTCTAGAAAAATGTACCAAGTTTTCGTATTTTTATTTTAACTTATTTCTTTTTATAACTTAGTTGATTTTCAAAATAAAATTTATTCGAACGAAGATGCGGCAAACCATTTCTCAGGCTGCGACTTTCACGTAATAAAAGTTCGGTGCTTCAAAGTTTAAGTGATTGTTGTAATACTTTAAAAACGAAGCTAGGAAATTGAATTCCATCTATAGTTCGCTTCTATCCCGAGAAAATAAACATCGAAAGGTTACTGAAAAGGTTTGGTATATTTTTGGTAGTTGAAAAAGGCATATGAACAATGAGGCAATGCAGCATTCGAGGGTTACTGATACGTCGCCAGCCTCATTGTAGAAAAAGGGAGTGGATTTGATAAGGAATAAGCATCTCACAAGTCTCTCTCAGAGCAACCCCTATAAGTCAATTTACGGTTTTCTTTTTCGTTTGATAAAATCCATCACAACGTCCCACAAGAAGTTTCTCTTTAAACAAAAATCGACTCATTGTATGATTAACATATTTTATCGCCTAAAACACTCAGTATTTTTTGTATAACACTAAAAATGTATATTTTGTCACCGACACATTGTAAACATTGTCAGCTTATAATTTCATTAGCCATATTATAAACCGACGGCAAATTGTGAACTGAACGAATCATTGACAATTTAACGTATTAAGCCAAAGACTATTTTTTCTTTTATAAACATCTTTTTAATATTTTTGACTTCACAATTCGCCCGTTATTATTCATAATACTTCGCATAGGATTACAAACTGACGAAGTACACAATCTAACGGTGACATATTGAAATCAAATGCATAGTTGTTTTATGAACAACTTGTCAAAAGAAATTATTGTGTTTTAAGCCTTATTTTAACGGCTTTAAGCCCTATAGTTAGTGCAAGTATAACTTGGCTAAAACATTGACCATTGTTAAGGTTTGTGCACCGCACCTTTAGGGTGATTTCGGCATTCCGCAAGCGATGACAGGTCATCAATATTATAGCCACGTCCCTTATGTCTGTGGTCAGTCTAATTCATTTGTTTGAAATTGCCCAGTTACGTATTATATGTGGTGTAACTTTTTTATTTCCTTATTACAGTAAGTAGACACTGTACTGAGTAGTTGCAATAAGGAGTTAAATCTTTAAAATTGGTTAAGTGTACATTTATAGATACCGATTGTGAACTTGGTCTGATTCTTATCAGACATGTATAAATAAAATAAATAAATATGCGCTCACACCCATTTGGAACGATCCTGGCAGACCTCTATCGCTGCTTCTATATTCATACATCTACGCAAGCATGCTCGTTTTGCATGTGCTCCTTATACCGTCCTTTTTAGTATGTCAAATAATCGCCAATTTGATGTCATTTCTCAATAGTTTCTGAACTATCGAAGTCAAATCGTCAAATTTTGAATTTAAATTTTGCTTGCGTTACCACGTTAAATTATAAGTTCGATTAGGTTAGCTTGAACATGATAGTTACTTATATACATAAAATAATTCAGAATTCCAATTGGTCGGTGACTTATACGTTCAACATACTAGCCAATAACGATTGCCAATATAATAATAAGAAACAATGAGTTCTCGTTTATACGAATCGTGTAAAAGATTAGCAACTCGCTCCGGCTTCGCACGGCTAAAAAAAACTAATCTACCTTTAAGTTGGACGAAATTTGACGAGTTATTTAGTGACCAAATTTGAAAGTAAAGAATATTTTCGGTCTTTTTTTAAACCTTAAATAATTTATATAAATAATAACGGCATTCGACTTCGCCAATTCTTTATTTTGTAGCTGGTAACTGTAAGGTAGTCTGGAAGGTTCTTATGAAAAAATAAGTAAGTTGCGCGGGAAATTAGATAAACTAAGCAAAATTAACGACAAACTTTTTAGGAAACGGCTTTACTCATATTCGCGTTTTTCTCGGTGATTTGTACCGACAAGTTTCGGACCTGTCGGAGGTCCTTCTTCAGGGTGAGCGGTATTAATTCGCGGTCGCGGCCCGCCTCGCACTGCGTGCCTGTGCTCGCAACGCGCGACTTGACAGGACGGGGGGTGCGGGGGGCGCTAGCGATGACGACGAGCTTGACACTGATGGGTTATAGGATGTGATGTTGTTCGGGGCACAAAATGCACTAAATAGTGTAAATAGTGTAGTAAGACACCGAGAAAAACGCGAACGTGTGTAAAGCCGTTTCATAAAAAGTTTATTGATAATGTCTCAAGATAGTTTTAATAATTTAAAAATTAACGACCATTAACTATTCTAAAATAGGTAATATTAGCGCTTCTGGTATAACTGTCAGTCATTTGACAGCCGGCACGATTACCTTAAGTATGGTTTAAGTTAAGGGGGATGAACGTTTGTACGGAGAATCTACCCGCGAGGCCAACTAAAATTGATTTATTCATAGTATCTTTCACTGTGCCCTTGAACTTAGTTTTGTCAAGCTTAATTTTGTCTTAGATTACTTACGGACGTACCTACTTTGTTTTTTATAACGACTTTATGGGGGAGGGGAGTCGAATTGTGTCGGAATGGCACGGACTAAAACCCTACGGTTCCAAACGCTTTGCTTGCCTAATGGCTTGCTCGTCCTAAAGGAACCTTAGGTCATGATGAGCAGGGGGAAAATGGAACCACTATCGAAATGCAATTTTAAAGAAATCCGCAAACAAATTCTTCATTTTTTTAAATATAGACATTTTATGAGCGTTGAAAATTGCAAAGTTTATTTTTTTTTTTTTTTTTTTTTTTATAAGAGAAGGGGGCAAACGAGCGGCGGGAACACCCAGGTGATCAACGACGCCCATGGACACCCGCAACACCAGAGGAACTGCAGATGCGTTGCCGGCCTTTTAGAAAAAGAAAGGCTCGCTTCTTGAAGGACCCCAAGTCGTACTGGTTTGGAAATACCGCCGAGGATAGACCATTCCACAACGCGGCTGTGCGTGGCAGGAAATGTCGAGAGAACCGCACTGTTGAGGAATGCCAGCCATCCAGATGGTGTTGATGGTACCTGGCGGTCTGTCGTGTCGTACGTGGCAGTGCTGTAAGGTCTTGTAGGTTATATGAACAATAATTTCATGAGTTGCTTAATACTTCCGTGGGGAATAGTAATAATTTTGTAATAAAAATATAGCGCAAGATGTCTATAAAATAAATTTTGGTAATAAATCCTTGACAACGAATTAGCCATTTTATTTAGTCACATATCGTTCTTTTAATATTGGATGGCAACAAAAAAGGGACGTATCCCGGACAAAATCGCGTTTGCAGCCTAGCTATGTAAATTCGTAAGGTCGAGAATGTGCGCCATCTGAATTATAATTATGTACAGCATTGTCTATAAAAAGAAGCAGTCACAGGCACTACCAAGCGAAAGTCGACGAAAATGAAGGTGATCACTCGTTGTGTGTGTTATTTTGTGTCTGTGCTAATATATAATTGTGGTTTTTTGTTTTTAATCTGTTTTATTGAATTATATTATCTATAACTGTCAATATTTGATAGGGTTGTACACTTTAACCTCACGATTAAAAAATAATTTATGATTAGGTTATATTAATTATCAGAATGATTTTTCTGATAATTAAAATTAAATATATTAATTTTATTACTTAGTTAGAATTATTACATAATTAATAACAAGAATTCTAACTCATATCATAATATGGTAGATATATTTTTTTATTCATTCAGTCATTTTGAATTAATAACTATCTGTTTAATATACAAAAATCAATTACTTATTACGCTTACTTTTAACGCTTAATTTAATTATTATTTATTTATAAATTCAATTAATAAATAGATAATTAATTACCAAACCTTTTTACAAATGTTACAAAGAATGTAATTTTGCTAGTTCACAAAGTATTTAAATAGCCTTTTTACAATTGTACAGCTTAGTACGTACTAGATTTATAATATTTCATTTTATGTTTTTCTCAGTTGAACTCGATGTTCAACGTGTTTTAGAAGCAATTTTCCAATTTCTTCTCTTGAATTTAACACTAATTTTGAAGTAATATTACGTTGCGTGATTTTTCAGTTAACGTAAATTCGCTTCGTTGAGTTGCTCACGGCAGGTTCAAATTGATAAATTATTGAGTATTTATTTATTTATTATTATTATTCCTTTACTACATATAGATATATTAACATATATTGACAGACACCAAAGATTTTTTTATCCGTAGAAAAGAGTTGATTGTTTGTTCCGTATTAACTCGCAAAACTACTGAACCCAATCGATCAGCGAGTAACTTAACTATATATTATTTATTTGTTTATCTTATATGTTTCGAAGTGAAGCGGAATGCTAGTATGTACGATGAACTAGTATAAATGATATTCGGATAATTAATTAGAAGTACCCAATAAAAATGTTCGTATGTGATACAGTGAAACTGTAAAATAATTGGTCTATTAACTAAATCTTGTTATATACATGGATTTAAAAGTCCTTACAAATAATAAGATATACTGAATTTACTTTCTGCTCTTGCTCACTGTATGTATGTTATGGTTAGGAACTGCTGACTGTTGTATTACTGGTGGGCGGCGTCCTCAGCGAGGCCCCGGCGCCCTACGCGCCCAGCGGTTGGCGGCCCAGCGGACCGGCATTCGAATTACCAACCAGAAGTCAGACACAGGTTTGTTTTACAAATATAATAAATTGTCGAAGCGTAGGCAGGATCACACAAGATGGAACGACGAACTGGTCCAGGATGCGGGAGCCCAGTGCATAGGGCATAGAAGCGATCTTTGTGGCGATCAATGTTGAAGCCCTACGTCCAGCAGTGGATGAATATAGAATATATTTTATATATTTAAATGAGAGAAACACAATCTTCCACACAACACTTATCAATAGAGATACTTGTAGTATAATCTATAAATAATAACTCACTGGTACCTAAAACATTTGTAAATATCCTAATACTAAATATATTTTTAGGAAAATAAAACGAAATGGAAAGCATGTTCGTTCACTGTGAATAAGAAAAATAGAAAAAAGATGGTCATAGGTTAATATTATTTGTTTCAGCTTCCTCAGACACCTGAGTATCTCCCACCTGTCGACCCCCGTACCAACAGACCATCTAACAACGACCCCGTCGACGTGTCTGTCCAAGGGTTGCCCACGCAGGAACAGCTGCCGATATTCCAAGTTTCACCCGTGAATGGACAGCAATACGTTGGTCCTAACTTTAACAGCGATATCAAAGGATTGGAACAAAATTTCCAACAATCCCAGGTATTGAAAATATTTATTATTACGTGTTTTTAATAGTTACTACGCGTGCGTGAAACCTGCGTGCAATGTGACGCGCCCATTCCCGTCTCACGTACTCGCTTATTATCTTTACAGTAAGCGACGAAGCTATACTGTGTCTTGTATAAAAAAGCCGCTATGACGTTGTTGGACACAGATCAAGGTCATTGTGTACGCGCAGACGGACATTTTAAAGTCAAAATTATATATCAGATATTCCAAGTTATGAGGTTCTTTAAAATCAAAACCAAGTTAATTCCAAAATTCACTAGTTATCTGTCTTTACAGGCCACCTTCGTAATCATCAGTTAAATTGATTATTAAGATAATAACGATGTTAATGAGACACATATCTGACCTATTTGTTAATCTGTCGGTATGTTTATGTGAAATACGTAGAAATCTATATCATCAATAAGTATGTTATGTTATTGTATCTCTTTAATAAATATTACTTAATATTTCTTATTTCTATTATTAAATATTCCACGTCTATGTTCTAAATAAATACGCGCTCACGCCCGTAACCCGCTTCTTCTTCTCTGGTTTCTTCTACATTCATACATCTACGCATACATGCTCGTCGGCTACTGGTATATCGCCCTTTTTGGTAATCCACTAATAAGTTCTCCTGACAACAACCTGACAACATTAATGTGTCTTGTTATTTTCGCTTGATTCATCCGCCCAACTTGCCCGAACCATCAAATTAAACCTTTCTCAATTCTGCTCACTAAATCCACTTTTAAATCACACTTTTCTTTTATAACGTTATTTTGCTAATGCTTTAAAATTTGCGTTGTTTCCTTTGATGTGGAAGGTTGTGACCTTAGACAGCTGTCTGAGAACCGACATTAGAAAAATATACATTAGTTTAATTTGAGAGTCACGTGGTAGAGGTAGCGAGCCTTGGTATTTGTTCGTTAGTGTCTGCATGTAATGCCACATACGTAAGTTGCCCTACAAAGTAATTGAAGTAACTATAGAACGCAGGTGTTGAATTTCTAAGCGATCCCAAATTGACTTCATTAAAATTCAATCCTTGGTGTTGGTGAATACATAATTAGGGCTACAGACATGTTTCTAACGCTCTACGTGTTTCGTCATCAATTAACAAAACACACGGTGTAATGATTCGCTGTGTAGATTTCGCTTTGAATACTTTGAAAACTCATTACAATTAAAATTCAAAGAGTTACGTCTTTCATCTAGATGACCATTGGCTTTACTACAATTTCTGTGCGTTAAGTACTCAAACGGCAGTTGTAATATTGTTGTTGTAATCTTTAAGTTAACTTAATTATTATTATTACTGCGAATAAATATAACTTATAACCAAAAACTAAGTGGCGCTTTCTTACTTTGAGCACAAATTATAATATCTGGCAAGCTAATATTTCAATCGCCCTCAACACAAGTAGTAGACTTCCTGTAAACATTATTTATTCCATAAATATTCTGACTTTGTCTTCACAGTTGACTCAAGGGATTAATCAATCATAACGTTGTTGTTTATACTCTCCTAAGGCCAAAGCTAATAAGACTTAGAATAAAGAATGATTCGTAAAGTAAAAGGATTATTTACTAAGCCTTTGTAGAATATATCTTTAAAAAAATAATAATCAATCAATTTATTCTTACAGTTTCAGCTTCAGCAAGAAAAGGCTCGTCAGTTTTCAAGGCAACAACAATTCCCCGCCAACCCCAACGCAGCAAGCGGTCTACCAAATTCACAGTCGCCGCGTCAATTCGTTCCGCAAACTACCTCTGCGCCCACCACAACAGCAAGACCCAAACAGGCTGAACCAACAACTGAATCCAGCTTAAACAAAGAAGAGAGACTGGACGACGACGACGCATCACCAAAGAAAGCGAAGATATCGGTAGAAGTGTCAAAACAGAATCTGCAAGAATACCCCCCAGAATTCTTCTTAAGCTCGTTAGCACAGCTGCAGCTACAGCCACAATTCTTACCGTTGCAACAGTTCGGACAGATCAGAGAACAATCAGTCTTCTACCAATCTCCACAACAGGGCGCACCTGCGAAGCAAACCGCTGGATTTGACGGACCAACTCATTTTGCAGCTCTACCATCAGTTTTAGCGCAAAATCAACTCGCACCTCAGCAGCAAACTCTTATCCCAGCTCAACAAGCATTTATTCAAAAACCAGCTTTACTAGTCCAACAAGCCCAACAGCAACCAGCTAATCCTATAATCGTACCAGCGCAAGAACCGTTGCCACAGTACCAACTGGTGACCCAATACCAGCCAATTGCTCAACCACAGTTCAACCAAGAACCTTTACCTCAATACCAACCAGTCAACCAATACCAACCGATTGCCCAATCTAAATTTAATCAGGAACCACTTCCGCAATATCAACCAGTTCTCAACCAGTATCAACCAGCTTTACAGGCACAGGAACCGTTACCTCAATATCAACCAGTAAACCAATATCAGTCGCTGGCTCCACAGCAATACCCAACCCCTCAAGCTACACCAGTTGTATACCAGCCCCAAGCCGTAAACCTTCCTCAGTCACAAAACGCCCAATCAGCTGATAACGATGAAAAGAGTGAAGGACAACCGCAATACGTATACCAACAGTCTTATCAACCGCAGAACGTTTACCAGCCCCAAGAGGGTTACCAAACTCAAATTCCAGCCAATCAGTACACACCTCAGCAGCGGGGTATATTAATCCCACAAAGCCAAGCGAATTATCCCCAAGATTTCAACCAGTACTACCAGAATCAATTCCCTCAACAATTCGCTGCCAATCAATTCGGAGCAGAGCCAATAGTTCAGGGACAAGATGCGTTCTTACAGAGTGGTCTGGATGTGAACAAAGAAGAGAATGCCATCGATCAGGTTGAAGATCAAGATGATGAAGAGGAACAAGATGACGGTACTAAGGCTACCGCTGTGGCGACCGCATTTGGGGCAAGGTCAGTATTTGTAAGGAATATAAATACGTTCGACTTCTTCGATCGCATATTGAATATGTATTAGATGTATCAAAACGAACATTGCCTCGTTTTGTCATAGGGAACGTGACTTTAAAATCAATCGTTATTTCGTAGGCTGACACATTTTATATGGCAATTTGTAGTGGCGAGTCCATGAAATGAACTACCTGGTAGCTTAGGGGTTTGAATACTTAAGTTTGAACTCACGGGTGTTAGATCGAGATTGATCAATTATATATATATATATATAGCAAAATATTTTTTGTTAACGGGTCCCGTCGGCTTTCAGAATATGAAAAATTGACATTTGGCACTAATTGGGGTTAAAAGATAATTAAAGGAATAGCCTAGCTAACTTACTGATGGAAAAGCTTTTTATTTCTGAAAGATTTTTCAGGAACAAACAAACAAACGAATCTTTACCTTTATATTCCTTTGATAATAGAAAAATATTTACATTGCATTAGAATTCTCGTGGCTTACATAATGCTTCTCAAGTTTAGCCGATTAATTTATACAAAAACGGCGTAGTATATCAATAAAACACTTCGTTGTTTCGAGGTATTTCATTAGTTCCCAAACGTGTGTAAATTTACCTTGTTACACACGATTAGACAACATTTTATCGCTTGAAAAGATAGGAATTTTAACAGCTACAAAAAGAGGACTTTTCCTACGTAGAGTCGGCTGTATGTTAATAAAATCCAGCCATCCGAGTAGTTTTTAAAACGCGGCCTTTCGGGTCGCTTCATATGGGGATGACTGTAGCAACATACACGGGAAAACATTTCTAATTTATATGACAATGAAATAATAATTACGACAAGTTCGTGCGAATATTATAAAATAATATTTAAATGGTTTTTTTTGTTCAGAACTCAACCCCGAGCCTTCTCTCAGTACGGTGCCCCCGCGCCTAGCCCGAGGGATCAAGCCAACCGTGGATACCAGACGACAACGGAATCTGACACTGAGGTAAGTTGAACCTGAACTACTTGAATTCCAGATATATATATGTATTCCATTAGCAGTCATATTTTTCTACGAAGTTGGCTTGTTGCATATAAATCTCCTTTCACATGGCCTTTGCTTAAAAGTTAAAGTCTAAAGAATGATAGAGAAAGCTACTAAATCTATATCGATCAAAAAGTAAGAATTTTTGATAGTATGTATCTATTGGTAGAGTTGCTTTTGCATGAATGCGACTTACCAATTGAAATTAATCGATTGATTAATGGTCGAAGAGACGGTATAAGAGATTTATACTCTCATCTGTTATTTGATCAGAATTTAAATTATTTTAGCAAGTTGATTAATCACAAGTAGGTTTCGTGGCTAAATTTTGGGCTAACAGTGTTCAATATAAATATAATCTTGAAAAACCTTAACTTAACACACCAATTGAATTCTTGCGTAACTCGCCATTGCCTATTCTCAGGGTCATGTTAATGTTAGTGTACATTTAACCGATGTTAGAAGAACTAACATCGGTTAAATGTAAAGATATTGTTCACCTTCTTTCTTATATAAAAAAAGACTGGCGATTAACTGTTTGCGTTCAAAAAATTTAAAATTTAATTAAACGCTATAAAATCCCCCTCAAATAACACTTTTAAATGGAATCAATACATTCAAGTTAATATAACTTCAGAAGTGAGAATTTTTATTCAATAGCGCTTTCGTATATTTCATCTACGAGTTTTTTTTATTTTCGCACTTAAAAAAATCACTGGAGCCGAGTGGCTGGCAGGCAAATGCGTTATAAGCGTCCTATTTTTAATAGTAGCGTAAAAACGGCCCTTGCCGTTAGCAAATGGTATGTGGCACAACTTGTGGTGATGAACTTTTGGACATGAGTTATATTTAAAAAAAACAACGCTTACTAACGCTTGCTGTAAATTTATATCGATCAGATTAATGACTTACTAAAAAAGGGCGATATAAGGAGCACCCATAACCGACGAGCATGCATGAGCAGATGTATGAATGTGGAAGAAGCGAGAGAGGTGTGCCAGGATCGCGCCAAGTGGAAATCCATGATCTCTGCCTACCACTCTGGGATACGAGCGTGAGCGCATATTCATTTTTTTAATATTAATTGTTTGGTATTCTATCCAGAAAGGAGAATATACTAAAGGGATAAATAGACTTTACTGCAAGAAAATGCTAGAAATACTGAGGTATTCAAATGAGAAGATACAGTCACCAATTTGTGTCTTGAAAAGTTAATTAGCGGAGAAGAAATAATAGAAGTTCTTTCACTTTTTAGGAGACCACAGAAGAAGCACCGGCCATAGCACAGGCGACAGCCGTCGCTACGCCATCGAGGAATAGAAGCGCTAAATTAAGGTAAAACTGTGATATACGAGACGAGGAATATACGAGAATTTTCGTCTCATCAGACATTATTCTATCTACACCTATACCCACATCCTACATACGTCACCAAAATGGTAGTTCGTTCCTTTCCAATCTTATCCACTTATTTTAGCCAGATAATTTTTCTGCATGGTCAAATTAGCAGCAGCAGTGATCAACCGGAATAAAGATTCTTAGACTAGAATTCATAAAGATGAATTCTAGTCGCAATATTTCTCTTGCAAGTGGCACTTTTTCTTAACATATTTTTCTAAACGGAAATCTCAAAACAAAACCACATTACAGTATATTTCAGGTTGAAGAAGTGCAGGAATAGAGCAAACATAGTGTGATAACCACCTTAAGGTGATGGTGTTATAATTTTGTTTTCTATTCCAGGAGTCGCCGCCCTCGCCCGCTCTTCACAGTCGACAGATCGGGACACCTCGTCCTCGCTAAAGAATAATCTATCTCTGCTCATGACAAAATGTAGGCAATTTAATTATTTATTTATTCCTATAACTTGCATATGTTTATGATCCCATTCGGCTCATACACTTTAAAATTTATTTACATTATACATGATCTAAAAAAAGTACATGTACAAGTAAATGACTTTTTTGTCTTTTCGCTCGGCAATGTTTCTATGTCCTACATTAAAATAGCGTAATGTGGTACAAAAAGTCGTTCGTCGCCAAGAGAAGTAGCTAAAATTGCAGATTTTGCGCATCTCGAGACAGATATATAACCTATTTGAGATCAATACTTGTCTTGTGTAAACTTAGTGTAAAACTAGTGTGTCTTATGTTAACCACCCACTTCTGGTGTCCGGACGGAGGCAGTCCACCAGAAGTGGGTTGGTGTCCCCAACCCCACCCCTTTTAACTCCTTACTTTTCTAATAAATAAACCCAAATAAATATTTTTCATCGCAGTTGTTATTTGTTTTATTTTCTTCGGCTATTAATACAGTAATAAAATTACAAGTTTGTTCGTGTACCAGGCAGCTCAAAATTTGCCTTACGATTCTCGATTCCAGTAGAAGTGAAACTTTGTATTCTTGTTAATTTGTAAGTGAATGAGTTAAGTACACTATGGAGGTTATAAACAGAGAAAGAGATTGGTCGACAATTTTTTTACCGTACATTTTTTTATTGATTGAACTAGGCGAGAATATTTAGAGAGAATATATTATGCCTCATCGATAATTTTGTAATACTTATGTTCTTACTTGTACTATAATGATAAACGACGAGTAAAAAATATATCGTCACCATTTCAGAGTAAGATTTTAATTTAATTTATCAAACTACTAAGAACGGAGTCATAAATCAGATTACCTGGAATCTTAATTAATGTAAATTAATCACTGCTACTCAAATAGGCAAAGCCAATTCACTGTACAATCAGTACAGTATGTTGACTATTCGTTAGTGCAAATTAGGACTATCTGTCAATTAAGGACTTTAAAATATATAAAGCCTAGTCTAGCTATGGAACAGAGACAAAAGCTTTACATTTGTAGGTTTTTGTTAGACAACAGCTAATAATAGTTTTAAGAATATGCAAAGCTCTCGTTATGTAAATTATTTCAACTAGATGGCATGGTGTTATTTCCAATTTTAATAATAATATCTAGGCCATATTCACACACGGCCACCTGATCCCAAACTAAGCAGAGCTTGTGCTATGGCAACCAGATAACTGATATACTACTTTTGTTTTGTAAATACATACTTAAATAGATAATCACACCCAGACTCAGGACGAACATATATGTTTATGCACACAAATGTTTGTCCTGGGCGGGAATCGAACCCACGACCTGCGGCGTGAAAAGCAAGTATCTTACAAACCACGCCAACCGGCCGGATTTTAAATTGAAATTGTTTCGTATAACTTGATAATATATAATTTATTTAATTAATTATAAAATAATTTAGATATTCATTTTACCTTTAAATGCTAATATTAAAGTAGATAATGTTAATACCAAGAAACTCGTCTCTTCGAAACATTATTTATAGAAATGGGGCAGACAGTGAGATTATCTATTGATTAGGCTTAGTAGTTGTCAGTCAGTAGCAGATTTCGAATCTGCTTTGTCTGTCCGATAGTGATAAGAAATTAATACCTTCATCTATTCATTTGATCGGAGCCTTGATTACATGTTAGATAATATGTACATTGATAAATCACAAAAGGATTGCAAGGGTTGCAAGAGTTCAATCTAATAAGATTTTTACGATTTAATTGTTCGCCGCATATAACCTAGGTCCTGATCAATCAACAGATGAGGGTCTAAATTTCTTATTCTTATACCTTAAATCAATATTAATTCCGTCGCTTGGAGTGTAAGAAAGAAAGTCTACACTTTTAAATATAAAAACAAAACTTTATGTAATATTACACAATATCACCACGGCTTCATTGCTAACAAAATAACTCCATAGAGTAGAAATAAAACAAATAAAAAAGACGGTACACTGATGATCACCAAAGCATTCTCTACTACAAATCTAAATGAATTATGAAGTGTCGTTTTGAAGCGACGGAGTCGGTCTCCCTTTTCGACAGTTAAAACTTTAGTTAAAACGATTGGGGAATCTTTGACGACTGCTTCTGGTGAGCACTGTTTAACTGGTGACATTGGAGCTGCTAAACTATCTATAATAAGTTTTGTTTCTTTTACTTTTGATTGATTTTTAGTGTTTTCAACTTTTAGCTTTTGCATGTGGTCGTCAATGAAAGACGTACTTACTAAATTGCATTGTAAGCATACATCTATTTCCAACTCTGACGTTTTCTCTGATAAAAGTGTCTTATTATCTAACGCTTCCTGATGTTTTATGAGTTGGTCACCAATCATTTTAGTTCCTCTTTTCACAGCTATATCCTGTAGTGTTGGCAAATTTAAAGATTTATTTAAAATACTTAATGAATTGTTAACTCTGCTTATTATTTTCTCACTTAGAGTGTCTTCAAGTCTTTTAGCTGTAACATCAAGTGCTAATGTAAGTGTTTCCAAGAATTCCTTTTTTGTGAATTTTAATTTCGATTCATCAGTATCGAACAGGTCTTCTGTACCAGACAATACAGATTTCATACATCTTACGTTGGAAAGATCTAATCTATAATCTTTTTGTATGTTACTTTCTGAATGCGCTAAATGTTTCTTTCTACAAAAATCTGGACTTTGTACTTTAACACTCAAAGCTGCAACTTTACTATTTATAAAAGAAAACTTGTCTATTTCTTTATCCGCCTCTAAAGAAGTTTGCGTATTTTTTCTTTCATTGAATCTTTCTTCATTCGTATCATTTATAACCATGGACTTTTCATGTTGCTGTCCAAATCGTTGATCAGATTCCAAATAAATTTGGTTAAAAAGAGAACTTGAATTTATAATAAGTATATTAGAAGTATTTGGTGCGATAAGAGTAGTGTTACTAACATCGCTTGTATTGTAATCTATTGAACTTGAAAAACTGCCTTTTTTTGATGAAGTAGAAATGGAAAAGGAGGAAGCGAGCTCCGATACAATATCTTTAAGATTGGCCGCGATAGCACGGTTTTCTCTAATTACAAGGTCTGAGTGATTATTCATTCGCAAAGGTTTGCGGTAAGTGTTGAATATAGTTTTAATTTGTGCTGTATTAACATTAATTATATCACCTTGACAAAATATTTTTTCGGTTTTGTTTTTTATTGATTTATTAATGCCCGTATCTAAAGTACATAAACTTTTTGATGTTAGAATCTCATACTCAAGATTTTGATAACTCAATAAAGTTAAAGATTTTTTACTAGAATTTGTAGGACATGTCATGTCTAGAAGATTTTCCGGTTCTGTTTTTTGTAATATACATGTTTGTAAAATGTCATCGATAGATTTGGTAAGCTGTACTGTGTCAATTACAAGAGAATTCTTTGTATTCTTATTAGAAATATCTTCATTCAAATAGATGTTCAAAAGTGACTTATATTTTTTTAAAGTCTCTTCACCATTTTGCCCATGTGATAGATTTTCTTCATCTTCGTGATTTAACGCGCGCTCGATTAATGTTTTGATCGAAGCCGATGACAATGATGCTAAATTTACAGACTCATCAGTTGTGGAGCTTCCATCGATTTCGGATTCAAAATTATCATTTTCGCAAATATTTTTTGTAGAGTCTGGTAGTTTCTGTAAATCTATTTGTGGTTCCGTTTCTATAAGACTACTTTCCTTTACATCAGGTTCAATATCTTCTAGGCACTGCATTTTTATATTCGTAAGGACTGTAACAAGACGATAATTTTTACCTCTTAGAAAGTTAGACATTTAAAGTTTTCGTTTCGGTGCATAATAATAATAAATAGGAAAAATAGTATAAAGACGTTACATTTTTATTTTCAAACCAATACAGACATTACTGCTAAAACCCTAAATCCGACAATGTGATACTTAGATGCGATCCGTTTTTACCGAAGTCTAACGATTTCGACCATTTATCCAAAGACAACATTTTAGGTTTAAGTTTATCTTTGATAATATACGTATACAATAACCACAGAATTACAATAACTGGAATCCATAGCAACAAGCAATACAATGAACCTTCTTTAAAACCAATGGACCGTCGGCTACGAATTTTTATTTTGTTCTCATTAGATTTATCATGAACATTGATGAAGACTGAGGAGCAAGAGTAACTGTTCCTGTCACAATTAGTATCACCATTTGGTAAACATTTTGTACACTCCACTTCCTTGCTTATGTTTTTCTGCTTGTTGTCAGTAGAAGTAAGTATTAAAGAAGATTTAGTTTTTGCGGGATAACAGTTTGCTTTTTGTCCTTGTGTTATATCTGGAGAAGGAGACTTGCGCACTTTTTCATTATCAAGTTTTGTTAGTAATTCTTCACAATAAAATGCCACTAACTTATTTTTGTTAGAATCGACAGATATATCGTATAAAGATTTACATTTGGGCAAGGAGCATGTTAGAGCTTCATCTGTGACAGAATTTAGATGAAATGCTTGAGCAGCCGAAGTCATGTCTGTTACTTTGAGGATTGTTTCGCTATCTATTATATTATAAGAAGTACTTTTCTTCATAAGCCGAGCTTGGAAGTCACGGATGTTCTTAGTTTTAACATCCTTCTTAACTTTAATAATAGGAAGATGTTGGCACGAGAGATTATTAGTTATTTGAGTCCCTCTAGAAGGATTTCGATCCTCTTGTTTTTTCTTTAGTGTTCCATCTTTAGACGTCGTTTGTAAGCATTCTACATTGGTACTGAATAATACTGTTTGATCAAGGTTTGACTTTTTATTTTCCGTTCTTATATTTGTATTCTTGAGATGCTCACTTACAAATTTCTCAGCTGTAACTGCTAAATCTCTAATTATATTTCTCAACTGGAAAACTTCTTGCGCTATTTCTAAATCTGCTGTTGTTGTTACTTTATTTCTAATGTCGTTTGCAGTATTATAGGTCGTACGTAAATGTGTATTGCCGACGTTCATATTTTCTATTATTTTCCTATCGCTAAATGTGTCTTCAAAAATTGATATTAATTTCGGTGGACAATTGCAAAAATGTGTGATTTTAGTGCTGGAATTATCGTTACTTTTGTACAACGATTGTCTTGAAGCAAGGGTTGTAGTGCTCGAATTACCGGAATCGGTATGAAAAATGTCGCTTTTTGGACACGACTTTCTATTCACATCTGTGCACATTCCACGGCATGACCCACCACCCTCAAGGGTAGGGTATACATTAATACGAATATCTAGATTGATATTTCTTTTACCTTTATAATTAGCAAAATAGTTAAATACGTTTTGAAAATGGTTTAGAAATTCACTTTTCTCTAATTTACTATTTGATTTCCTGTGAACATAACAAAAACGCTTATGTCGAATTTTATCATACTCAACCGAATTTGAACCACTCGTTTTTGGTTTTTTTCTACAACAATCTTCTTTTTGTTTTATTCCAAAAATTTTTCGCAGCGAATTCATACGGTGTATGACCGATGCACTTTCAACTTCTAATTCATCTTTGAGACATTTATTACATTCATCCGCATTTACAA
The DNA here is from genome assembly GCA_029849275.1 of Papilio elwesi. Classification (NCBI taxonomy): domain Eukaryota; kingdom Metazoa; phylum Arthropoda; class Insecta; order Lepidoptera; family Papilionidae; genus Papilio; species Papilio elwesi. Next base: position 4,487,036 of record CM056713.1, read on the forward strand.
AATCAATTGTTAATAGAGGCGGGCCTCTGTCGTCTTCCGATTTGCCTTTAAAACATGCTTTGCAACTAAATGATTTCATTACTGTAGTGTTGTCGTCCGTTTTGGCGTTTCCAATTGATGTGTTATTATCAGAAATAGTAAGACGTTTGAGCGATGTCTTTGGCTTAGTTTGTGGAGGCTGTGGTGCTAAAGATTCATTGCCTGTGGCAGTATTATGTGTTTTACGTGGAGACATGTTAGTTGAATTTTCTTGAACTTGCTTCATATTTCTTTCTTCTTTCCTCGTTAACACATCATCTGTTAATATACTAATATCCTTTGTTTTATCCACAACAGTACTTTCATCAGTGCTACCTAAGTTGGACATATCATCGGTAAAAATGGTTTTAACCAAACTCGGCAGAGTATCTAAAGGCTGTCTCGTTTCATCTTGTTTTAATTTTCTTTTTAAACCTTGTTCATTAATGTGGGCCATAGATGTAGAGCCCGGAAATTTACAATAAGAACTTGGAATGAAAACAATTCTTCGTCTCTTACCGCTTCTCTTAATTAAGTTTTTGTCTCTATAAGCAGCAAAATGCTTTGTTAATGATTTCGTTGATATTTCCAAAAAATCAAGGCTCGATGAGTTTGAAAGTATTCCATTAGATCTACTTAATGTCAGCATAATATTTTTTTTATAGAATCTTTTTATTTTGGTACGTGAACTACATATATTTCTTTTGGTCATTTGATGATGACATGTTTGGAAATATCTGGGTACGCTTAGTGTAGAAATGATAGAAAAATGCCTAATCGCCATAGGTACGGTAATGCTGGAAAACGTTTTACATTTCGATATTTCTACCTCACCACCTCTCGAGGAAGACCCTTTAAAACTTTGTGAAGTCTCTACATTGGATTCTGTGTTTGTTTTTGAATTTGACTCCTTAATGCGAATATCGACTGTATATGTTGAGCATGACGACACATAATTATTCTTTCCTCCTAGCTTGTTAAGCATCGAATCAAGGATAATTTGTATTTTCTTTTTGGTGTCGTCATTGTTAAATAAATAATTTTTTATCCAATCCCTTAGTAGAGTATTGAGGTTATTAATAACTAGGTTTGTTAAATTTGCATTAAAATCTTCTATGTCATTGAGAGATATAGGTTGTTTGCTATCGCCGCATGCGCTACTATCCGTTTTCGATTTTGCAAAAGCATCTAAAATCTGTTCTTTATTTACCGAATATTTGGATCTAGAATTTGATGTATCCTTTTTGCTGATTCTACTTTTCTTTGCTTTGTAATACCGCCTCAGGACGCAAAAGTCGGTTTCCATGCAGTGATCTTTCATCATTTTGTCAGTTTTCTTAAGGACATTATGATACGAGCTCTTGTTCTTTAGCAAAAGGATGTTACTCTTTGCAATTTGTAAGTTGCAAGATGCAATAGTTCGTGATCCCTTTAATGAATTGTTGACGGACTTTTTGAACATTGATTTGGTGGCATCTTTATTCTTGGATCGATTTTCTTTGCCCATTGTGTTTCTTATATTCTACTGCTCGGTTTCTTCTGGAAACAAAAATATTAGTCCTCGACTCATCTTTGTATGATTTCTTTGTTGATGGACTTTCATCGTGTATTTAGAATTGGCAATAAGTCATAATTTAAAAAGTAATGAGATTGCTATTAAAGGCAAGTTACAAGGATATGAGCTTATTCGATAATAAACGCAAGTATTTTCAGTAGAGATTGTCGAAACTAGTCTCTCTGTTTTCGAAAGACAAAGAAAGTACTTGTTAATATGAGGTGGTATGTAGACTTAAGTTCTGTCACACAGAAGTCAAACCTCGGTAAGTAAGTATAAGTTGGATTAACACAAACGAAAAAAATGATTGTGCTTTTAAATTTGTCTAAATTTATATATTTTAATATAAATATAATAAGTCGAGAGAAAATGTAGCAAGCATTCAAGAACTTCTTAAAATTTGATACGCCTTTTTATTGAATCCAACAGAATTGTTTCTTTTGTCGTTTGATTTAAACCCGTCTACGTTGAAGATGCCAAACGAACAAGGGGATGACCTGATCACTACTGCCTGTCATCTACAACAATGGTTAAAAAATAGGGGAATAGATAAGGAAGGAGGAGAGACGGGGAAATAGCCCCTCACTAGACCAAAATGTGGTAGGAAAGCTGTTAATAATTGTGAGGTCGTAGTACTTTCTCGGTCGAGTAAGACCGTAGTCCATACTGTATAGAATTTGGCTATAGTTTTTACCACCAGGAATAATATTACAAATAATTAATTTTTATTTTTATTTAAAACACGACAGTCATACACATTATGATTTGCAACGTTTTTGTTAAATTTGTACAGTCGGTAAATGAGGCGATGATAGCTTGTTACTTCTAAGCCATCGACTTCGCGATATTTATAACAATTTAAGCTCACCTCAAATTAGCAGAAGAAATATTATAAGAATAATACATTGGATTTTCTCCGCATTTTTTTAAAATAAAACGTAAACTATTATGCGTTCGATGAAAGTTACTTGCGAGAATTTATCTTCTTTGACTTGACTTTGACGTGTTATATTGTTTCATATTTGAAATTGTCTTGATTGACTTTGCAACTACTGCAAGGAGTTAGCTTGAAAGGTTAATAATATAGTATTTAAATACTACTTGGTGTTCCCGACTTCGACTACGGTGAATAATTACTTCGAATGGATTACGATTTGGATTCAAATCCATTCCCATGCTATACCAAATTTCATCAAAATCTCTGTGAGAATAAATACTACAACTAGAGTCACGCCGGTATACCAGAGAGGTAAATATCTGTCCATCACAATACTGACACATCTCTCTCACTTCTACATGCATACATCTACATCTACGCCGGCATGCTCGTCGGTTACGGGTTCTCTTTAATCTCTCCTTTAGTATGTCAGCAATCGGTATGATCGTCGAAGATATCCCCTACTAACTCTGCCACACACCTTTTCAGCAAAATATGCACTATCATATTTTTTTCTCCATGTTTTAAACAGAGAAAAAGATTACAAAGATGCCGCTTTACTCCTTTTCTGCCTTCGTTTTTTTAATGCACAAGGGACAAACTAGCTAGCGGCTCACCTAACTGTAAGCAATCGCCACTACCTATGGATATTCAATTTACAACATAAAAGTTAGAGATACGTTCCCTGCCTTTTAAAATGAAAAAGAGTAAGAGTTAGAGGGGAGTAAATATAGAAGAAAAGTGAAAACTCTCACTCAAACCGTAAAAGTAAAATACTTCCACACTTGTATTCTGTAAGATCGTCTCGTCCTACTTTCCTGTCATTGCCATTTAATTTTACTTAAAAATTTTATTTAAGTGAAAACATCTTTAGACGTGTTAGACGATATTTGCTAGGGGAAAATCTTATAGGTTCGCGTGAACAACATGCTCAACATGCGTCAGCAATTTTGAACAGTTCTGAATAATAATACTAATAATAATAATAAATCATTAAATCCATTCAAAAAAAAATTGGACACCAATTTATAAAAAATTCTTCGAACGAACTTCTTTCTATTCTATTTTTCCCACCTGTTTTGAGATTTCACTTCTGTCGGCAGTCCTCATGCTCCTGTGAGTTTTTGTCTTTTAATTCTAAGTCTAATAATTTATATAATAGTCACATCAAGAAAACTTCTTAAGACAACAAGAAAAATTCTATACACATTTTTTGTTTAAGCTTTTATAGCCTGACCCATATTCATTCAAGTTTTTACGTAAAGATACTCATAGCGATTTGTATGAAGCGCTAGTTATAAAGAAGTTAAACCCATATTCGTTGACCCTATAAATAAACGTGTCTTTAGAATTAAAATACAAATTAAAGCTTATGACGATGGTAAAATAAAGGCGAAGATCTAGGAGGTACTAATATTTTTGAGAGTAGATAAGAAGGCGGCAAATGAGCAAGCAAGTCACATAATTACGTACTGTATACTGTCACCGACCACATGTGAACTTCGTCAGTTTATGAACCAACTGCAAAGAAACTTAGGAAGTTCTCAATTCGCTTGTGTGTTTAAAGTGAGTTACATGAGAACTTGCGACATTTATGAAGCGATTTTGAGTTCTTTGCAATCGTTAGTTTTTGTTTCCAGATCGGTCCCATTCAATTTTATACACTACCGCTGTTTTTGATCGCAGTGTAAAGACTTACGCGGGTCTTTTGCGAATAGTTAAGAGAGGACAATAGAGAAATGTATGCTTTGTTGAAAACCAAGGAGGATTGAAGTTAAACAGGCGGCCAGCCGCACAAACAGTAGCCAGAAACTATATAGTATGGATAACAATTTGAGATAATTATGAGGATGATTAATTCAAAGCGGGCATCAGTATGAATGTGACAAGGAAAATATATTTTGCACAAGTGAGTGGCAGCGTTGGTAGGAGACTTCCTACATGTACCCACTTAAATTTACCAGATCGGTGAGATACTAGAAATGCAAGAGTACTCGTAACGCAGGTTGTAAGCGTAGACCAATGTACATATTACGTAAACATTGTAGATGTAGTTATTTAAAAAATAATCTATGCAAAGTAGGTAGTGAAACAAAAATGTGTATAACATTACGAGTTCTATGCAATCTTTTGAGGGAAATCTGAAAATTTGCCAAAAGCGTCGTAAAATATTTCAGGATTCAAGAAAAGCGAACATTTATAGCTCTATATTTGGAAGCACGTACTTGTGGGCGTGTGGTACAAGTTATTGCTATAATATAATAATAAAAAAATACAGCTTGTGTAGCGCAAGCCTAGTTTCTATGGTGAACGAAATATTTAAATCGACTTTCGGAGTTTACCCAGTACTAACGAATTTTTCCTTTTTGTAATATTAAAATACATAACTTGAAAATAATCAAAAGAGTTGTTGCATGCATGTAAAATATTTTGCATCAGTTTCAATTGATGAGGCTTTCAATTTGTGAGCACATTGTGATCTATAACTTGGACCCCGGGCCACGATGCAGCGAGATAATACTTTGAAGATCAAGGGTTGGGTAAAATATTATAGTAGTTTTTGGCACTTTCTTAATTCATTATTATTTTACTGAACCGCAGTCGAATTTATCTCAGTTTTATATTATACTGAAGATCCGCCCCGGCTTTGTGCGGAGCGTAACTATACGCCAACGTCAACTGTTATACCGTCACGTTCCAGCGGACTTAAACAAAACCGTAATGAATTCTTTGTCCACATCACTCATTCCGTCTATAAATGAAAAGCTTATAAAATTCTCTACTGCTCTCTGCTACTTTATAAAATCTTATTCTTACAGAAAGATCAGTATCTTTCTGTGTGTGTGTGATTGTGTGAGTGGGGAACTTGTTGAATCTTATAATTTTTCCAATTTCCAATTTATAGGAAATCGATTATTCGTGCTGATTGAAGGAATTGTTTGAAAGGCACTTAACATGCCTATGCCATATATACTACATCAAATAACTAACTAGAATGGAATTGAACTCAGGACAAGTGCTGTAACTCATGTACTTTAATCGCTGAGCTAAAGGATCATCATAAATCAATAAGTAACAATAAAATAAAAGGTATTTGATCATTTAATTACGCTCCATTACATCCATTACGTTCGTACGAAATCTGTACGCAGTTAAGTGTAACAAATTGTGAACAGGGAAAATTCAATTTAAAGTTCGTTATATGCCATTTAATTTCTGAACCAAGTGACATCAAATGTGATAACTTATTTTAAGTTAAACATTAAGACGATTGTCAATTATAACATGTGTAGCCGATACCGGCGGCTTCGTATCGTAACAAACAAACTATAAGTTACGGCTGTATACTCGTGTAAACCTGTAACTGAGTAATGTATGGATGTAGAAGAAGCGATAGACATTATTCAATTTATTTCGTTTTCTTAATGTCTACTGCCAACCCCATAACCCAGGTGTGCGATATAGTAAGTTTCTTCAGCATGTTTTCATTATTCTACCCTTCAAGACACTTAGAAATTATATTTTAATATTAATTCATTCTATTCGTCAGTGGTATTTTTGTAAGTTTTATTACCATTTACTTTGAATAGCGATGTATTAAACCCCAAACTTAAGCGACAGCATGCACTCGACACATGTACGACGGGTAATTTTGTCCTCATTGCGTCCCGTTCACGTGCTCTTGAAAAATGGAAATGTTAAAAAGTTTTAGAATTTTAGTAGTGAAAGGCAAACTCAAAATGTACGGGAAAAAAGCGAACGCAAGGCAGTGAAAAATATGAGGACACACTACTAATTCTAATTTATAACAGTTAAGTTACTCGCTATGATACAGAGTACTGACAGTCTGACCCTTTTTATTGAATTCCGATTCAAGAAATCACGAGAAATGATGTGTCTTATATCTTTCAAGTCATAATTATTCACATTCTCTACTAATATTATAAATGTAAATGTAAGTTTGTTACGCTTTCACGCGAAAACTACTCAACCGATCATCATGAAACTTTGTACACATATTCTTGAAGGAACTTTTTATTAAAAAAAAGATACAAAAAGCGAAGTAAGTACGTTCCCCGTAGACCTAAAGACTCCAGAACGGTTGGACCGATTTCAATGGACTTTACAGGGATTGTCCAGATTAGCACATTCCTGTGTTTGGTAGCGATCGGATCAAGATAATTAGTGGTACCCGGGCAAAGCCGGGGTGGGTCACTAGTAACGTTATAAACTTTCGTAAAATGAGTTGGTGCCATATGACGGCCAACTCTAGATACGCGCTCGGCCATTGGTCAAATCAAATAGGGCGCGCTTCCCCAGCTTCCTGTTACTCACTTCCGTCCCTTTGTACGAAATCACTCCCACAGATTGTAGTAAAACGAGAGGAATGATGTGAGAATTAGAAAAAGACGATCATTTTGAACAACGTATTGAATAAAAAACCTGTAAATATTTGACCATAAATGCCATACTTTTGCTTTGTTTACCTTTTAGCTATGAGCCCATTGAGGCGAACTCATCCACTTTCGCGCTCGATTGTACGCCTACAGCTAAGTGGAGCAAACAAATTTGTAAGCGATTTCACACCTCTTACACACTAAATTGCAGCTCGTTGTCACAGCTTTTGGAGTTATGAGTGATATTATAGTATGCTTTTAGAGTTATAATAATGACTACCTAATAAAATTAAATTATCATGTGTATCCAACAAAAAGTTGAAAATATGACATAGAACTAACCACTTGCCTCGGCTTGTAGCACTAATTGTCTATAGTCAAGAAAAGATGTAATGAAGTGTTGTCAATAAAACTTACAACGCCCCCTGTCGGAAACTTATAGAGTTTATAAATAGCATCAACATTTAATTTAGATAAAGAACGAGGTCTTTAATCAGGATAAAATCTATGCTATCTCTTAATTTGGACTATATTATACATAGTGCGCAAATAATCGGCTTAGTAGTGTCAGAGTTTATCCCGGACAAACATCTTGACTCGAGATTTTTATATATGTATAAGACATAACAATAAAACTATTGACCCTAAGTTCCTTAAGCTGCATAATACATATGAATCCAAGTAATAATATTGAATATAATTGACAAAATAAAATAAAAGGCACCAAGTCCCGAGTCACAACTAGTACTATAGCGTCACGGAAGCGCTTGCGTTAGGATTTGAACATTCATAATGAATTCCATTGAATGCATTAATCAAATCCCTTTCGGTACAGGACAGTTCCATTAATCCCCGATCTAACACGGACCGGACCGCAGCAAAGCTACAACGTTTAAATGCATCCATTATGATTAAACTGCGAAGTTACATGGAGCCCTGTCACAATTAATATGTCACGTTAAACGAACGACACGCAATCTGTTTTTGCTCGAAGTTTTGATAACTTGTCGAACTGTCTGAACAGAATCGAACAGGGAAAACAGATGTTTTGAAGACAATATAATTATTTGGTTTTTTAAGTTGGTAAATACAATATTACGTTTAATTACACACTCAATCAAGAACAAAAGCATACTATCAAATGTTGTTGTTGATGCCAAGATATAGATAAAGGAAAGCGAAAAATACAGTAAAAAAAAGCAAAGTAGCAACATATGTTGCACGAATTTGGCGATTCAGCCGATGAAATACCATGACCTCACAGAAGTGAGGCGTGAAGTAGAAATATTCCGCGCAGCGTTTGTGAGGCCTAATTTCAGTCCTCTTCTTTTCTTATTAGAAAGATTATTAAGGGAAGAGGACTAAACGTGGTAAGAGGATATTAGATCGAAATATTACTTTTCCTGTCTATCGCCTCTTCTGTCCGCTAAATATACGCATGTGCAACCCATTTGCTTGTTGCTGATGCCTTTTGGATACTCAGTGGGCAATGGAGAGAGCAATGCTCGAGGTGTCTCTATGAGATCGCATCAGAAATGATATGTACTTGAAGGCATAACAAACAGACATTACATTCGCATGGTTTTGAGTTAGCATAGACGTATGTATATATATATGCTGTCTGTATATAGTTAGCATACGTACACATGCATATATTAATTTTATTGAGCACATAAATCATAGACAAACAGTGCGCTAGTTCCGTTAATCCAGGATTAAATCGGGCGATCCCGTCGCGGAGTGAAGCGGGTTTTACTGTGTTTAATTTATTTGTAACGGTCAAAGTACAAAGTTACACAAAACATTATCGCTTAACGTGACGCACAAAACATAGTCCGTGCTATGTTTTGTCCATGTACAATGATAACCTTAACGTGGTTTAAACTGCTGAAAACATCACATAAAACAGAATATTGTCATCTCAGTTTTTTCAAAGAGAAGGACAGAGAGAAAGCTTGTTTCGATACACGATTTTACGCCACTGGAAGCATTAGTAACAATTTAGTAACATTGTTAACATCACGCTCCTAATCCAGAGGTGCGGGCAGAGATTACGGATATGCATTTGGCACGGTCCTGGGGCAAATTTCAATTGGTCTTTGCATACACGCACGTCCGTTACGGGTACTCTTTTAGTATGTCATCGACCTGGCCAGTATTAGTTCGCCTAGGGCGACCCCTACCTGCACTGCCACTCACTTTCACAACATAAGCTCTTCTCAATCTTTTTACATTCATACTTTCGACATGCCCGAATCACCGAATTCTTTTAGGCCACACTTTTCTCTTGAAACGCTATTCTTGTCCAATCATTAAGAGTGAGGCCTAGCATGCTTCTCGATGACCACTTCTCTGCATTAATTGTACAAGTTATGAGAGCAACATACGCGTTGACTTTACGAGCACTTTACGGTATAATTATCGTGAAAAATTTTGGCCACGAAAATTGGGTCAAAGCATAAATAAATGAAAAAAATGTAGGCCATGAAAATGGCGAGAACAAGGCTATGAGAATAGCAATTAAGCAAAATAAATTTTAATAAAAGATGAATTTCGTTGTTGTCTCGCTCGCTGTACGTCATTATTTGTTGAGTTTGAACTATTTATGTACAATAAATGTAAATACACACATATTTTATATATGACACGTATTTTTTTATATAATAACAGGGCAAATGACACACGGTAATAAGTTACCGCTGCCCACAGGCATCTGTACAAAGCTAATGAGCTGCAGATTACCTTTATATATCTTTAGCGGACAGAAAAAGGACATTTCCTTGTCCAACCAACACCCCTTCCCCCACTCCCTTCCCCTATTCCCCTTCTTATCCTTTTATAAAAAGGACTAAGATTAGGCCTATGGTACTTCACTTATTGATATACCATGACCTTACAGAAGTGAGGCGTGAAGTAGAAATATTCCGCGCAGCGTTTGTGAGGCCTAATTTCAGTCCTCTTCTTTTCTTATTAGAAAGATTATTAAGGGAAGAGGACTAAACGTGGTAAGAGGATATTAGATCGAAATATTACTTTTCCTGTCTATCGCCTCTTCTGTCCGCTAAATATACGCATGTGCAACCCATTTGCTCGTTGCTGATGCCTATTGGATTACTCAGTGGGCAATGGAGAGAGCAATGCTCGAGGTGTCTCTATGAGATCGCATCAGAAATGATATGTACTTGAAGGCATAACAAACAGACATTACATTCGCATGAAACGTTAACAAATACTATTACTCCGCGCCTGTCGTCTGTGAAGTGGTGGCACTTCACCGGTCGAGCTGGTACATCGAGCAATAGATGTTATCGCTATGGGCTATCGAAAATCGCAAAACGGTTTTTCAGTTTGTGTGTCTGCGATAAACACAAAAACTACTGCACGGACTTTTATACGGTTTTCACTAAAAGACGGAGTGATTCAATAGGAAAGATTAGGTAAATAATTAATAAAGGTTTAGTGGACTAAGAAAGGTTAGAGTGTTAAATGTCGATAAAGACGAAATAGGTTGACAAGAAATTACGACAGAAAATAAACGACGGCGTATATGTTTTGCTATCTGTGCCAAGCCGGGGCCGGTCGCTACTAAAATAGGTAATAGACCTGTTTTCATGGAAATTCTACGGATTTTTTTTCCAAATCCACACAAACGAGCGCTGGTTCGAAATGTTAGTTTAAAATAATAAAAGTACCTTAACATTTCCTTCTAAATTCACAACCCTTATGTTGATTAGAGGCACAAAGGCGAAAGCAACGTAGTTATGATTACCCGGTACATAATATATTAATTTTTGAGTAATTTAAGCTCAAAGTTAATTTCAGTGCAACTTTCTGAAACAACAAGCGCGTCTGAAAGTGCCCCGCGACCGAGCATTCTCTACTGAATATGAAATTCACCGGATGGAAATTTTCTTTATAATTTCTTGACAAGAAAATTTATAAGTAGTTTTATGGCACAAAATAAAATGAAGTAATAAGTTTATTGCGTGACTTGATCATAATTTATTTATTTCGCGGATCTCGGAAACGGCTATAACAATTTTTGTATTAAGATAAGGTGTTTAATCGCAACTTATCCGAATTAATATGAATCCTACAGCGACATCTTTTGTCTTCATTTGTCAGTACCTCAATATTTTGTTAAATGTCGCTATATGACATTAGAGGTACAAAAGACTTGGAAAGGATTTTTTAATTAAAAAAAATAGTTTATTTATATTTAATAAACACGAGGTTCAGAGCTGTGTTACTTAGAAAGTAACAGTAATTGTGGTCAGTCATTGCACGTGTACAAGGCACAAACAGTAGGTTATAAGCGCCGAATATTACTTTTAACCCTAATGATATTATTTCGGGAAGTTCCAAGTAAGACTTCATTACATTTTACTAACTACGACTCACGGAGTCACCTTTTTGAAATTCGATTTCAAACAGTATACAGTATAAATACATGTCTTATCAATACTTCGCAGCGAAATAACATTTTGTTGTAGGTACAATGTTTGAATAATTCGAGATACCGCGCATGGCTTCAGCGGAAGGGAATGACATTTTTTTCGACTTACTGAGGATTAACTTAACGAGGTTCGAGTTATATAGATTCCACTGTATGTGAATTCTAAATATCTTTTTGCAAAATAAAACGTAGCGGAGTAGAAATGTACAGAAATTTATGTAATTTTGAGTAAACAGTACAAACGAAAGCAACAGAGATGCACTGATTGATTCTGAATGAAATATAGAGCACTTTCTGATAAACATTCAGAATAGTATGCCGTTTATTGTAGAATGAGGCGGTGTGCAAAGTTTCATGATGATCGGTTGAGTAGTTTTCGCGTGAAAGCGTAACAAACTTACATTCACATTTATAATATAAGTAGGGATAACATCAGGTGGTAATATAATCTGGCTTATCATAGTTTTTATAGAGTCCAGGTAGTAAAATGATACAAAGACAAAGGCGCCAGGTTGCTAGCAAGTTACATAACAATTTTAAAACGACAGACACCGCTTGGCATTTTTTTGCACATAAAATAAAAAAACGTTACGAAACTTAAGCCGGGTGCAGTAAAATGTTAATCAACTGAATTCATGCCAAGAAACTGCCAAAAAGTACGTACCTAGAGTAATTCTTACGTAAAGCAATGATCTTCAAAACTAGATCTCTTAAAACGCTTGGTCCAAGCTACGTACTGAAGCGATTATGTAAAAAAAATACAAGCAAGCGGTTCACCTAATATTAAGTGACCGCTACCCTTAAATATCTGCAATTCGCTGAGTCGCAGATACGTTACCTAATATGAAGGGAATGAACAGAATAAAGATGTAAAGAAAACGAACTGAAGGGGAAGAGGACCAGAATTAGGCCTCCGGTACCTAACTTATCAGCTGGGATTCAGAAATACCTTTACTTTTCGCCTGTCTTCTGTGAGGTCTATGAGGTTTCACCAGTCGAACTTGGGCGTTACCACTGTTAAGACGCTTAAGGCTTAAAAGACAGTCCATATATATCGAGTTAAATGTTGGTAATGTTTTATAAGAAAGGGGAAATACTATAAAGTACCAAACAGCTATTATCCAAGGCGAAATGGTCGCTCCATCTCATTTAGTTTAGTGGAACGGAGAACCTTCTCAGAAATTAAAGTTATCCGGAATGGAGGACTAACTATACTGAATTGCGAAATTCGACAAAGAACTTTGTCTACAACGGAGTATCTTGATTAAAAGTTATTTTTGCAATGTTTTCACCCATTCGTTTTAGAAGTAATGAAAAAATTGTCAATTATTAAAGATTACTGAATGAAATGAAAACTTCAATGTATCTCGAAAGAGGCTGTAACGATTTGAATTAAATAATGTATAATAAATATTTAAACATTGATTATTTAATTTGATTAAGCGTTATTAATTCTGACAGATGGTGAGAGAGCAGAAGAGCCATTTGGCCATTCCATTTGGCCATGGCACATCACATCTACGCATAAATCTGGTAAGATATCGTCATTCCGTTCGCTCCGGAGATTGTTTAAGATAGGGCACAAGAAATTTATACGCTTATTGTTATTTGGCAGTACTTAAATTATATAATAATGTACATTGATACATCACAAGTGGGTTCGTTAAATCTGGGGCCGACTCTGTTATAAAAACCAAATTAGGTCGAACGTTTGTGTAGCTATATGTTGACGATTCTAGGGGTGAAGTTTATTTTGACGTACAACATTTGACGTCCAATGTCACGGCGTGTATTGTATTAAACTCCCTGTCAGTGTTTACTATTGACCACATTCCGTCTCTCTGCCGTCCACGTGTTGACCCAGTCACATATGCAGCGGCCTGTAGTATATACATGTTTTTCGAGGATCACAACCAATTTTCCTACTGAATTTTGCTATTTAAGTACTAAAGTAGTCCTCAACTAAAGCCTCTTCCAACTTTATACATTATATTACAAAATTACGGTAGGTAATAGTATTTTTTGCAGTATAGCCTTTGTATTATATAAATCTGTTATGAATTAATTGCTTTTAATTAAATTTTAATTGTATCAAATATTTTCAGTTACTTAGCGGGTTAAAAAGTAAAAATAAGGAAAAGAAGCACTCTCCTCCAGTGCTGCAAATTGTTGTGACTTTTTTTAGTTGACTTAATTCCGTGCAAGTTTTCACTTACAAAAGCTTGACGTAAAACAAAAGGCGCCATTGCAAAGTGAACATACAATTTTATTTACGTGTTTTGTAAAACGTTTTTTGTTCTATGTTTTTAATGTTTTAATATTCAGTTTATTGCATGTTTTATTTCATCCACCATATTCGACCAATTGGACATATCCCAATTTTCTTCACCATATATGGACTTTCGCTTTACGATTTATTTTTTATTTAATGGAATCATTTATTAAAATCCTGTAAACTAAATAATAACGGTTAAAAGAAGGTGACATTACAGGCCGATAGATTACAGTTTTTTATTGAAATCTAATTTTTACGTTCATTGGCATTGTAGGTTTAACAGACTTCGACAGACATCTGAAGCTGATTGTTTCGCCAATACAACCGCAGTTGCTGCGCCGTTGCCTGAACTAGCTCGAGTAAATAGCACCTATTTATTATTAAAACTCATGTTTTAAGTATAATTTAATATACTAAACCCGCATTAGGTACAATAGTTATATAATTTTACACTAAAAGAAAATTGTGAAGCTGAACGTAATTCAGGTTAAGCGAGACTCAGGTCGAGAGTTTGATGGGTGACCGCTCCACCGCACAGTGGCGCTGGTGTCGCGCTTCACATCTCAATCTGTGTCCCGGTTTACGATTACAATCCGCACTCTCGTGTTATTACGCTATTTGTCATTTGACATTTTTCAATATTTTAGTTTTTATTTTTAAATCTTTTTTGTTACATATTTTTTTGAATTACCAAAAAAATCGTCGTTGTCGAATTAATATTTGCTATTAAAAAGATAAAAAAAGTAGTGACGTATTGTATTTATTGGCAGAACGCATATTTTTTTCGACGACCACAGTACACTGTAGAATCTTAGATACATAGCAGTCTTTTTTGCAAAGATTTGGTTCGTGAACTAGTCCTTTTCTAATATGAGGATACAAGGAAAGAAGAAGAGGAGAAAGAAGTAAGAACATTACACATAGACGCTTTTGTGAGAAGAGGTGCAGGTTATGACAGATTAGCACTGCCTAAAAACTCGCATTGCTCCTCCTGCGCACGTATCCGCAGGACCTTTTCGCCATCTCGGAAAAGTGCACATAGCGGATAGAATCTTTGATTGGATAATTAAGAAAAATACACTTATTAGAGTGTATGTATGATTTGCAGAAATAGGGGAGTCCGTAAGAAGTAAATACGGAATGAATGTGAAGGTTAGGACCCGCGGCAACTTATTCACAGACGCAGATGCCTAGCAAGCTTTTTCTTAGTTATGGTGTGTTGGTACCTATGTTTATTTTTTTATTTATTGGACAAGATGGGAATTAAGCAAGTGATCCATAGACAACTGCAACAGGCCAATGGGTTGTAGATGCGCTGCCTACCTTTACGGGCAGATAAATGGATGTAAAGATAGATAAATATTAAGAGACAAAAAAGAACATTTCCTTTTCCTATTTATCCCCTCTCCGTTAAATACTCTCACTCTTCCCATCCTTTCTTTATTATAAATGGACGGGGAGGCGAAGTAGGGTAGAATTACAGTGATAGAGCCCGCAACAACAACACCTGTTGCACGAATTGGCCGGCTCGGCCGGTGAAATACCACGACCTCACAGAAGACAGGCGTGAAGTAGATTATTCTGCGTTTCGTCTGATGAATGAGGTGCCGGAGGCTTAAATCTGGTCCTCTTACCCTTCCCACCCTTTACTAACAAGGAAAGGCTGGGAAGGGGAAGAGGAATTGACGGTGGAGGGGGTGAATAGGAAAGGGATAGAACTATTTTCTGGTCATCCCTTCCTCTGTCCATTAATGGTAGGCAACGCATCTGCAACTCTTGTTGCAGATGTCTATGGGTAGCGATCACTTGATACCAGGTGAACCGCGTGCTCGTTTGCCACCTTCTACTATAATTAGACCTCCAGCACCTTACTCGTTAGATGAAACGCAGAATACTTCTACCTCACGCCTGTCTTCTGTGGTGTCGTAGTAATTTACCGGTCGAGCCGCCTCTGCAGTGCGATAGATGTTGTCGTGTGCTCTACCACTGTTAAAATGTTAATGTTTCTAATACCTGGTGTATTCTGCAAGCTCTACCAACATGTTCAAATTTAAAGATTGTCACCAATTCACTCAGATGACGCGATAGATGTGAAAATTAAAATCCTATAAATCCTTTAACTATTTAATAGTACACTATAAAAAGCGATATTGTGACTTATTATCATGGCATTAAGATGGGTTTTCCTCTATAAAATCCGGTGACTTATGACGTAATAAGTCCAACTTGCGAGAGCTTAGCCCAAAGTCAAAGAAGTTACAAAGGACAAAATAACGTCTTTTTGCAGAATATTTTACATATCCTTTTCATTGTTCGATAACAATATTTTGATAAGCTTTGAATAAGAGAGCTTTTACGTAAACTTTTTGTAGCGTAAATGTTCGTTATTTGAATTTAAATTTTGTGTGATCCCTCGAGGGGCGTATTAAGTTTATTTAGGAGGCAATACATGGAATACGAATACAAGGAATCGTCTAATAATATGTTAAACCCTTACAATTAATACATCATTTTTCTTTAAATAAATTATATTTTCCATTAATTTTCCCATTAGGTTTATTCTACACGGGCATTCTACGAATATTATGGACGTGAATGGGTGAATAGACATTTGTTATGCTGTTTCACAGAAAAAAATATCTACATATACCTAGATGCCCCGGCGAACTTCGTACCACTTTAATAAATTGATTTGATTCTGAACTTTTCCGTAGCGAAGCGTTAATACTATTTATCCTTCCGAATATTATCCATTGAAATCGATAATACTGGCTGCATCGTGTCCAGCGTAAGTTTCCTTCGTGAACATGATTTAAATGACTCTTACTTTGTACTTAAAAATAAATGTAGATAAAATTCAATGCAAAGCTTACTCGCAAACTCAGTTCTACATTTCTTCAAGTTAGTAAACAAAGATCAGAGACGCGAACATGTGACTCGGACTTTTTCCTCTGTCGATATGCATCGTTCCTTCGACGTTGTCCAAAGCTGGTTCTGAATCTGCTTCCTAGTCATAGTCAGGGTTCAGTGATGTAACAAATAGGTGCGTAAAGCGGACTACTTCTACTTTTTAAAATAATTTTACATTCGGACATACGGTTTCTCATGTAAAGTGACGGTTAAACTTGTTGATCTTCCACGTTGTTTCATTCATTCGTTCAAACATATATGTATTGTGCAGATTAAATTTGCTTTCGATACAAACGTACGTACTTCTAGAAACTATGGATGGTTCTAGTGGAGGGACCGATTGCAGTAATTACATATTTTCAAACGCACAACACATTGTTTGATTGCTGAATTACAGCGACTCAATAAATGAACAAAGAATTGCGATTCTTAGAACCTTAATGATTTGTCCGAACCCACGGAATTGCGAATAAAATCATAGGTTGGTGTAGATAATATTACACATGATTGTAGCAATGTGTGATGATGTAGACGTTTTTATTGGATTCAACGCAGACGAAGTCGCATGAACAACTAGTTAACATGCGAATGTTAGTTTTGTGTGTTCGTTGCGCGTTAACTCCATATCAACTCAACCGATCACTTTGTCATTGGTAGGACAAATGACATGGACTTACCTTTCATCCCCAAAATGAAACTGTTCCCGAGGTACATAAAATATCGGTTACCATGAATGTTTTCAACTCCTTGACATATATTATATTTTATTGGAAATTATTATACGCACAAACATCTTACAAAATTTTCTCATATTCCATATGAGAAATAAATGCATGAGACGCCGCAGACAACAGTTAGTTTGAAATAATGCTGAACAAGGGCGTAACATTCTTCAATCGCATCATCAGATGAATTTTACGTTAAGAAGTAATTTATTGTTATACGGACAGATTTTTTCGATCGCTCGTTGACAATAAGAAGAAATACTATTTAATACTAATAAGCAACCAATCACCGGTTGAAATTAATTTCATTTAAATTATGTTCCATTTCATTTCATAACCAACATCGTCCATCTTGATACTACTACTATCTCTTACACTACAAAAGCTTAACAAAAGAGAAAATGGTCGACATTTTATTCCAAGTGTCTTTTGTTTTATTTTGCTGTTTCTAAAGCAATATAGCGACTTATTACAAAGACTTAAGGTTTATATTCCGCTGTTTAAGAGTATTCGTAGCTCAACGGCAGATATACAGGGTGTGTGTTTATTCATTCTATGCAAATGCATTTGCTTTGACTTCACGGATTTTGTTGAGTAAACTAGATGTCTACAACGTTTTGTTTCGACTTGAAGTGAAAAAGTAATTGAGGATTAAATAAAAAGTTTGTCTTTTATTTACGTTGCAAATAGTAAAAAGATGATTAACTTTGTTTTAATTAGAGACGTATAAATTTCTTGTATTATCTCAACTTGTCGCTCATATTTCCGATTTGCTGTAAACGTATGAGTACGGTTCTGAAACGTGAAGTTGCGTGTCTGACTTAGACAGCAAGAGACTTTGTAAGCAATTGTCAAGTATGGAGACTCAGTTTGTCCTCCTGTCAACGATCGTGACACCTCTTGAGGCCCAAGCTTTGACTGATTTGTATAAGTAGTCGTTCATAGTGTGTATAATATATTGTGTAGTGGAAATATTAGGCTACAACCTGTGCGAGATATCATTACAACTTTGTTTTAATTATTTTCTTTTTAATTAGAGATACGTATAAATTTATGGACTTTCTTGTATTATCTCACCGTGACCTAGAAAGATTTGTAGTGATTCCAGATTTCTTCAGCGCTGTAATAGCACACTTCTGTGCCCTAGCATAACCAATACCAATCAGATCGGTGGTTCATCGGTCTAATTATATTTCCCTAAAAAAGACTGGCATCGCATTTGTAAGTCGTGTGATTGCTGGGAAAATCAATGGGTAGCGACGGTACCTTAAAGTGACCCGATTGTGATGTTTGCTAACCTCTACCATTGTTAGTCTCTTTTCTTTTTTTAATATGTGAGGAGATGGCAAACGGCAAACGAAAGTGAGCGCTACCCATAGACATCTGCAACAAGGTTATATGTTGCAGATGCGTTGCCTACCTTTAATAGACAGGAAAAAGGATATTTCCTTTTCTCCGTTAATCCCCTCCCCGTCCAATCCTCTTCCCTTTTCCATCCTATCCCCCTTATGAGGAACGGGCGGGAAGGCTGAAATTAGGCCTCCGGCACCTCACTCGTCAGCCGAAACGCAGAGTACTTCTACTTCACGATTGTTTTCTGTGAATGTCATGGTATTTCACCGGTCGAGCCGGCCAATTAGTGCAACAGATGGTGTTGGTGCGGAGGTTTGGGTAGAGTTTGTTCAACCATAAATCAAATAAAAGATGTCACTGAAATGACCGCTTTCCTGTACCATGAACTATGCAGATGCAGCTGTTTCGCCATTTTAGTGTGTAAATGATACGTATCGCTCGCTGTCGTAACACAACATAGTAAAAGTTAATTTTATATATCCTAAGACATATCCTAGGACATATTCACACACGGCCATCTCATGCGAAACTAAGCAGAGCTTGTGCTACGGAAACCGGATAACTGATATACTTACATATACTACTTTTCTTTTTGTAAATACACACTTAAATAGATAATTACACCCAGACTCAGGACAAACAGACATTTTCATGCACACAGATGTTTGTCCTGGGTGGGAATCGAAACCAAGACCTGCGGCGTGAAAAGCAAGTATCTAACAAACCACACCAACCGGCCCGTCATTTGTTTACATTATTTATCTTGTTCTTTTTATTTAAAAAGCAATTAGGCATAAGTTAACCTTAAGCCAAATTGCTTATTTTCGTATTGTACTTACGTACATTAAGAAAACCCTTCACGTTTTCTAGTTCAATAATGTTTCATTATATTAGTGACGAAATGTTTATTTTATGAGTTAAATAGTCAACTTATAACGTTAAAATAAACAAACTTTATACAGACACATCAATCGATGCAAATTAACGTAGGGTCGGCTTGATGTTTAAAGCGATAAAGCCTCGAGCTGGGGCTAACTTCATTTAAATACATGATAACTTGATTTGAATATATGAAAATATGGAAGACCGTTGGTTATTACGCATTCTGCAGCAATCTATCATTCTGACTCTAGAAGATATAGAGGAATGAACATTTTATAGATATCTTATTTTATATATCGGCAGAGGAATACGATTAGATTGCTGGCGTACTATCTTCGATAAATATAAAAATTTCGATCAATCGTCGTCTCTCTCTCACTACCTCTTCTACTTCGTCTTAACTAATACTCGATTTCTACTCTCTCTCTCTCTCTATTTTTAATTCATATTTTTACCGGAGCTTTTTTTATCTAATCTCGGGTAGCCAAATTAATAGCCAGTAGGCTTCTTAGTAGACATTACTCGATCAATTATTATAGGCAGCACTCGATATTAAGCCGTTAATTCTTAGTCACATACAGTGACGTCACTCCTAGCCAGCAATTATAATTATCGTTTTAGTCGAATCAAAGAAACCCCATCGCAAAGGTCAGACGACACTTTCACATGAGAGAGTACTTTAATAATTCTATCTGGAATATTCTCTCATGGGTGCTTATTCGGTAATCTGTCTAACCCTGAGAGATAAATGTTGATACACTTGTAAATTCGACAAGTCCGAGACAATACGACTGACCGTAAAATAACATTGCATAATGATAAGTCATATAAACAGGCCAAGAGATATGTGGGTTTGCTAAAACTGATACAAAAGTACAATAAACTCAAATGTATACTTAAGGCCAATCAGAAGAGATAAAAAGTGAGTTTGTTAAAATTTCCCGCCTTGATATAATAAACATGGGACGTACTTAGGGGAGATTTCACCGGAGTTAAGAGCTCCGAATTGCATTTCGCCAACATAACTGGACAATGAAACGATTACCCTTTATAAGGATAAAAAAACCTCTATCCCTGGAATACGTTGTTCGGAGGAACAGCCAGTTAATTATATAGGTATATGCATATGTTTCTAGAAATTTAATTATATTATAGGTATAGATGAAATACGACTAAGTGAGTAGATAAACAAAGATTGACGAAATATGCTTTGAGTATGTATGATTTGTATATGTGTTTACGTGAATATAAAGTTTTCATTCTTGTGTGTTTCGGAATGTGAGTAAGGTTCCACATTATGTCCCTACTCCTTTTTTCATATTGTTCTTTAAACGAACGAATGTTACTCGTCATTGGCCAGAATATAAGATGAGTTGCCAAATAAAGATAGAATAAGATAAACCAATATCCAAGTTTATTTCAAATAACGTGTACATGAAAAAATGGAGTGTATAAATAAAGCATACGGAACTGTGCATATTAAATTTTAATTAAAATTTTAACACATGGCTTATTTCATATAAACATCATTCTCGTTTATGTTGATCTTCTAATAAAGCGATGAAGCAAATTAAGTAAGTCAACAAAAGTACAATAACAAATTAATCTTTAGAATGATAAGGGGTATAAGTATGCGACGCGAGTAACGTTGCTAAACTAGTATATACTGGAATTTTAGCAAGAAAACTTGTATCTAAAAAAAATGAGTTTTTATAATAAAGTGGTACTAATTACTGGGGCTGGTTCAGGCATTGGCGCAGCCACAGCGATAGCGTTCGCAAAACAATCGGCTAAGGTGTCTCTCACCGATGTCAATGAACAAGATTTAGATAACACTATAGAAGTGTGTAAGACTTACAATGCAAATGAACTTCTTAAAGTTGTAGCTGACTTAACTAGTGATGAAGACGTGAAACGCATTGCTGACGATACTATAGCAAAGTTTGGTAAATTAGATGTGCTCGTAAACTGTGCTGGTACTTACACTCCAGGAAGTATTGTAAATGATAATTTGATGACAATATTCGATCGTATTTTAGCAGTAAATTTGAGATCCATTGTTGCATTGACCAATTACGCTGTCCCAGCGTTAATCGAAGCTAAAGGTTCGATCGTTAATATATCCAGTGTTTCAGCTACGCTTACGACTAAAAATAACATACCGTATAACATTTCTAAAGCCGGACTGATGCATTTTACAAGATGTGCAGCTCTTGATCTAGCAGATAAAGGAGTTAGAGTGAATTCGATCTCACCCGGAGCTTTGAAAACGAAAATTTATCAGAATTCTGGATTGAATGAGAAAGAAATTAAAGCTTCTATGGACTTTTGTGTTTTAAGTACGCCTTTGAAAGCTTTCGTACAACCGGAAGATGTTGCGCAGCTAGTGCTGTATCTTTCAAGTGACAACGCGAGAAGCATCACAGGTTCAGATTATGTAATCGATGGTGGGATGCTTCTTACTGGCCTAGCACCGACTGATTGACAAGTTATTCATTCTATGCATTCATATTCAATTCAATAAGTTGTATTAAATTTCGATAAAATCTGAGGAATAAAATAAGATTCACTGTCTTTTTCTTTATTCTTTTCAAACTTCAAATCAACTTGAACAATATTTCTAAAGATAATCCTGCCAAAGGCGTTCTTTCTCCTCTTTATAACTTTTTTCGCTAAATAATGCTTATAGTGTTTAAATAAATAATTTCAGCTAAAAACGACATTAGATATTTTGCTTTAAATAAATAAAAAGCTGTTTACGTTATTTTTTTGTATTCATTAATCCTTATCCAAACAAACCAGTTTGTAAGCTAAAGTATTACATGTAGATTGTAACTGCGCTCTACACTATAACGTTATGATAGTTTGGGAGATATCAAAAGTTAAAGCTACAAAGTAATTAAAAACTACGCGCAAGTAATTTCAAAAGCCGCGCTGTAGAGGGCCGGGTTTAGCTATGTGTCTACTATGTACTTTTGCTTATTATTTTGTTTAGTAGCTGTGTAGTTCAAAAGTTGGTTGTTATCATGTATTCCCATATAAATTGCTCAAGTCGTTTTTGAGTTATTCTTAATAAAGCGTATTTCATTGACTTTCACTACTTTGACAGTGTCCTAGCTTGCGTTAAGACGACTGTGTATCAAGCCATCATGGTGTGCACGTTGCTCCTCTGTCAAGTTGGATAAGCGATCCTGTACCACGATTACGTGTTTCTGAAATTTTCAATCGAAAAATAAACAAAATTTTAAACAAAAACATCGGGCCATCATTCGCTGTGCGACTCTTATAGTAATCAACATTAGTTCATTCGATTCCAGTTTTGCATATCATTGAAAACAAACGAATCATTAACATTGTTATCTAATCCCCGACCGGTTTTAATGGTAATTTGTACTTATTATCTCAGTAATGTTTGTTTACTCCGATTGGCTGTAGTAAAAGACGGAACGCTTTAATACCAGGTGAGACGGAAAGGTTGAATATTGACTAGACAAACTTCGATAGAGAAACTGTAGACAAATATCCAAATTTGGAGTAAATAGCCTGACGGTTGTTTTTTTAATAAAGAATACGAAACAAAAGCAGTTACACTACGGAACAATTAGAATACACACAAACGCATGGGTACATTTTCGTATCATACGTTTATCTTTATCGATAAAAACTAGATTCAAACGGCCAAACTAATCTGGGGATTTTGATAAAGGTATCATACAAGTATGCGATGCGATATGCAACGCTGCTCAAATTGTACATGCAACTTTAACTACGTGTAATTTGAAGTTTTGGTATAAAATTTATGTTAATTATGAGTTTACATAATAAAGTGGTACTAAATACAGGAGCCGGTTCGGGTATTGGCGCAGCAACCGCAGTAGCATTCGCAAAACAATCCGCCAAGGTACCTGTAGTCGATGTCAATGAACAAGATTTAGATAATACGGTCGAAGTATGTGCAACTATTGATGTAAGTGAAGTTTTGAAAGTTGTAGCTGACTTAACTAGTGATGAAGACGTGAAATGCATTGTTGATACTATAGCAAAGTTTGGTAAATTAGATGTGCTCGTAAACTGTGCTGGTACTTACACTCCAGGAAGTATTGTAAATGATAATTTGATGACAATATTCGATCGTATTTTAGCAGTACATTTGAGATCCATTGTGGCATTGACCAATTACGCTGTCCCAGCGTTAATCGAAGCTAAAGGTTCGATCGTTAATATATCCAGTGTTTCAGCTACGCTTAATACTAAAAATAACATACCGTATAACATTTCTAAAGCCGGACTGATGCATTTTACAAGATGTGCAGCTCTTGATCTAGCAGATAAAGGAATTAGAGTGAATTCGGTCTCACCTGAAATCGAAAATGAATCAGAATTCTGGATTAAGCGAGAAAGAAGTAAAAGCGTTTAAAGATTTTTTTATTGACAGAACGCTTTTGAAAATTTTGATACCACCGGAAGATGTTGCACAACTGATGTTGTTTCTTTCAAGCGAGAAGGCGAGAACTATCACGGGTTCAGATTATGTGTTTTATGGTAGAATGCTGCTGAATGGGCTGACATCGACTGACTTAGACGTTATTTAATCTGTGGTGTATAATTAAATAAGTTGTATGCAATGTTGTCACACACATATGCATGTTTTTTTTAGTAAAGATGAGTAATACAATTAGATTTAGGGTGTTTTGTAAACTATGAAATAATTTACACAAAATGCGTAAAGGCAAACTTTTCCTTAAATCCCTCAAATAAATAAATAATTTCTACAATAAAGGACGCCATATTTTATCTTAAATAAAAAGGTGATATATTTTAAATCAAATCAACTTCCTGAACGAACACAATTTAATCTTTATTTATGTAGTCAAAATTAATGGGCAAGGAACAATCTTTTTATTAAATTGAGACCCTTTTCGATATTTCAGCGGCCAGTTAAATTGTCTGTGAGATTGAAAAGTCGGGAATCGAATTTTTACTGCATCGAATCAACAAGATATATGAGCCCGCTTTAAAAATCTCTTTATGAAATGCTTCACTATATTGCATTTCATCGAGTGGAATTATGTTGGTCTTACCAATTTTGTAGTGTTTAATTTTAAACTGGGAATAATGTGCTCTAGAGGTTTTTGACTGTTCGTTTCGCGCCAAATGGAAATCCATGATCTCTGCCTACCCCTCTGGGTTACGGGCGTGAGCGCATATTTTATTTTTTAGTAATGTATTTCGTTTAAATAAAATTAATTGATTTTATCTCTACACAGCAGACATGCACTTATCCACGTATTCCAACGGGAGATCACCTTCAAGTACTCAGGTACTACAGCTAATGCGCGATATAGCGTGACCTACTTCATATAGACGTTATCCGTATAGCGTTTTATTACTTTTATACATTCTTTAAGCCAGGGTTCAGTAAGTAGTTTTAACTGAGCACCGGATACAATAAACAGCCCGCAACAACATCTGTGGCAAGAATGGGTCAGCTCGACCAGTTAAATACCACGACCTCACAGAAAACAAGCGTGAAGTAGAAGAACTCTGCGTTAAGTCTGATGAATGAGGTGCCTATTTATTATAATTATTGATAATAGACATGATATCTGAGGTCTTATTTACATTGCATTTAAATTATTTCTCGACACAAACTCTCATCTCCTACTTAAAACCTTTAGGGGGAATTTGCACAAGCCCTGACATATTATCAGAAATCTCTGTAAAACTTAGTCTCTTGCCCCAGTAGTTTGGGCTTTGTGTTGAGATATCAAACATTTTCATCTTTTGCATATACATAAATGGTATTCAAATTGGAAAATACGTATATATATATTTGACAATATTTGGCAGTCTGAATATCGACTTTAGAGTCGGTAGTGTTTTATTTTTTACACGCTTTTGTCTTCCTCGCGTGTCTTCGTAAAGGAATCCTGTAATGTAAATTTGACTACCATTGTAGAGGATCGAATGACTTGTAAATTTGCGCTCGTAACAATGACCGATGACTTATAATTTTTCCTTCGACCTCCCTTCTCCGTTTGTAGTAAATACAATCCGAAATGGTGTTCATTGTTCGTGTCCAGAGTTATAGGAACTTTTACCGTAATAATATTAACTGAACACGAAGGTATGTTTATCCATTAATATCTAAGGTATTAAGTTGACTATAAATGAGATTCATGTTAACAGCCTCACACATCCTATAAGATATCCGCTCGGATATTAAATGTCACATTGTCGACATCAAGTACAGCTTTCCATTTCACGATTCATCACACGAAAACATCCAAGAGGTCGCCAGAGATCCGTTTTGTCGATCTAGAAAAGTAATTAAATAGTTCCTTATTTACGCATCTTATTTGATTTTTTATTAGCTTATTTATTTTATATTTTTTCTTTATTTAAAGCTTTCAATCGCTATAGGGTAGACAAACTTAGCACCTGATTTTTTGAATTTATTTTCATTTAAATATCGCAAGTCGTTTACATATTACAACGATTAATCACTATGATAATTATAAATAAACAAATAATCACTGTCGCCTGCAACTCAAAGGAGTCAAGAGACAATAGAGATTTTCATTTGTTACGGTTCGGGCTCGCCTGTCTCGCTTCTTCTACATCGGATGTCTCCTTTCTGTACGAGCATAATCTGGTTATTCTAAGTCTAGAAGATACCTCTGCTAACACTGCCAATTACTTATCTATTTATTATATTTATTTTTTATAATAATGTCTATTATTTAAGGAAATGCTACACATTGGAATAAAACAAATTTTATGGATTTTAGCCCGTTTATTTCACAATTTCGTTGGCGACGTTTCGTGCGCTTTGTAGCGCTCATGGTCACGGGGAGTCTGAGGTGTCTCACCTTTGGGCGATTGGATGGAGTTTCGTTATAATAATTAATTCCTTATTTAACCAGGGAATGTGCCCGGTAATATCAAAATACTGTCCAAACGCAAGAAAAGTAGTGTCCTACATAAGCAGGCCTGAACAATCAAGGGCAGGCGCTGCTTGGTACCGAGTTCCGCGATTGAAACTTTAGTTCAGAATGCGGTCTAAGGTCTCTTCTCCAGCACCACATATCAAGAGCTTCGATTCTCTGCATACAATCTTTCCGAAATGAATTATCTACATGATGGTGAAAACCGTTTTGGGTATTAAAAGCAGCTTACGGATAAATAGAGGACATGAAAGGCAACGAATCTTTATACTACGTATAGGTATCATTTACACTAACAAAGGCTAGTTCGCTGCCCGATCATTGGGCCGCGACTCTTTAAATCATTCCATGTGAAAAGCCTTGCTCCTTTGTCCCTGTCGCTATATATCTCTCGGCCAATTTCAGGCATAATTGAATTTAGAAGCGAAAAAAGTTCAACGCTAGAATTGAGAAGACATACATAAAAAAACATATTTCACCTGTATCTGGGAATTTAATCGAAGAAATAAATTTATAGCGAAAATGACGATAGATGTTGCTTAATACAAAAACAGTTTTAGCGCTTGTCCGAGAACTATCGACGGTAATAAAGTTAAACCGCCAAGAACACTAGTTTAACTGTTGTACTAACCTGAAAACGTCAAAATCGGAAGTTATATTGCTACACATTTGTATTTTTAATTTAAATGGCCAATCGGACTGAGGTGTCAGACGTTCCGTTATCAAAGTTGCTTGAGAAGTACCATCCTATTTTCCAATTATTATTTCTGCTCCGATCTATGCGGAATGAGCTCACCGGTATCTTGAAATATTGCAGTTGTGTGGTTCGTTTGGGAATTAATTTTTATTAATAACGGCATTCTAAGTTGGTGGTACTAAACCAGCACCAAATCGTTCTGATTGATTTTAAGGGATTTATTACATGCGCCGTGCATTCCTCTTCTTTGTACGCTATCAATAAATATAATATCAATAAAGTTTGTCTTTTTTTACTCAAATAAGTAACGATTATTATATATTTTCACTTTCAGCTATGCAACATTTCGTGAAAGGGATCGGGATATATTGCTTGTAATATGTGGACCTTAATTAAGCCGGGTACCTTCTTCGATAATAACTAGTCTTTCGTGGGTCTACGTTTTGTTGTAAGGGCAAAGCAAGAGAGAATTCTACTCCTAGAATTACCGTTAATATCGCAATACACTTACTTACTGATAGGAGGGGTATCGACATACAGATGCAACTCTAATAATAAGTATTAAAAATCCTTAAAATAAATTAAATACATTTAAATTTGTTTAACAAACAACAAAAAGAGATTCCGTTGGAAATTTTCCTTGTTTCTACAACAAAACCTCTGTAGTCCAAACAAATTGAACGAAATGGACAATATGCTTTACAACACACGAATATGGCCCTTACACAGAACAGTTAAGGATCATATTTATAAAGTGAAGAGGTCAAACAAAAGAACGTTTATGTCAAAACGATGACTAACAAAGTTCGGTTGAATTGAATGCTTCAAAAAGTGTGCATGTATTCGCTATAAATAAATTTTCAAAGATCTGCTATACTATATTTCCTTAATATAAAAAAAACTTTAACGACTTAACTTCCGGGCTCCCCTATAATAGGAATGCTAAAACACCTGCATATAAGAGCCTAAGCTGAGGACCTCATTGGGGGCTCATGAGCCAGGCTACTCCATGGAGCATACGATCTAACTAAATACTTGGTCTGTCTCCAATTACTTAACAACCAAAGCCCAGATTGTTGAGGGAGCTTTGAAATTTTTCAATCTTAAAGTAGTTTAGTGGTGAAAAAAGATTTAAAGTCATCTCAAGCCGGGCGTAGCTGTAGATACCTAGCCAAGAAAAACAATGACGTCAATTACCAAAAACTAAACATCAATATCCTATTTTGTTGTAAGTTGTAACTATCTTAAATAAGGATAAGTTATATGTTCCACAAATTGGGAGCAATATTCACACATTTAAAGGCTTCCTAAACCTCATAACTGTATCGCTAAGTTTACACGATCCACACGACACGCAAGATGGAGTACTTGAACTCCACTCCGGTTTGATAGAACTTCTAAAAGTATAAAGCATTAAATTATTCAGTGGAACAGAATGATTGATTAATCCGTGTAGTCTTATACGGTATGTTATTAAATTACATGTTATAGTTATTGGTATAGTAGCTTATTGGTACAAAGTAGTAGCTTTTGCCAGCAGCTTCACACTTCGCACACACTCGTTTCTTATTTTCCTAGTTATATATATTCCTACTTATCTGCACTTTAATATTGCATTATTATTATATATTACCTATCTTCCCATAAAAGTCCCATCCAAATCGGTTCAGTCGTTTCGGAGATCACACGGTATAACCGGACAGACAGAGAGGCAGACACACGGACGGAGAAAAAATTTAAAAATTGTATTTTTGTAATATGTACCGTATATACATCATGTGTATTGAGTATGGAAATTACAGACACTTCAATTTATTACAAATTATACTACAGGGCATTAAAATAATTTTGCACAGAGATTTCTGTTATTACACAGACGAGCACTAAAATAGGCTTTCCCTAAGTTCATCAAAATTAAAAAGTAAGCCCTTAATCGTTTCCAACATATATTAAATAAAATTATAGGTCTATCTAGACGGTTATCACATTTCAATTATTACCTTCAAGAGAAGAGTGAATAGGCTAATCCTGAAATATACGCAGTAGGCGAGACATCTTTCTACCACATCATTTATTAACATCACATGGAGTTGAGTTTGGTTTGTAACGTCCAACTTTTTTTAATACATATTTTGTTTGTTTATTATCTAGAATTGGCTGCACATTGTGCACACAATAAAAAATATAGATCACAAATTTTCATTAGTGGATAATAAAGTAATTAGAGTTTATTTCTAATCAATAAGAGTGCGTATGTTATGTTAAATTTATCAACATATAGGTACAATTATTTGGTCTGATTATTAAACCAGTTAAATAATAAGGTTTTGTTATCTATCAAATGACAGGTATTCCTTTAATTAATCTACATAAAGGTATATAAAATAAAATGTTCTTAACTGATAGCATTCCGGTTAAACATTTTGAAGTATTCACTACTGTACAATTCATACGAAAGGAATAAGACAAACTACATGAATCAGCTTTAGTGCTATTAACAATGAGTTTTAATAACAAAGTGGTGTTAATCACCGGTGCTGGTTCAGGGATTGGAGCGGCAATTGCCATAGCATTTTCAAATCAATCGGCTAAATTATCCTTAGTCGATATTAATGGAGAGAATTTAGAAAAGACGGCACAAGTATGTAAAGCGAAGAATAAAGTCGAAGTATTTACAGTGGTGGCGGATCTAACAATAGATGAAGATGTAAAGCGTTCTGTAGATGATACCGTTAGAAAATTTGGGAAGATAGACGTGGTCGTCAACTGCGCAGGCATTTGTGGTTCAGGAAGTATCACGGATCCTGATTTGTTGCAGAAATTCGATCAAACAATAGCTATTAATTTGCGAACTACAATTGCTTTGACAAATTTTGTTGTAATTCCTTTAATCGAAACTAAAGGGAATATTATCAATATATCCAGTATTTGTGCTACTCTTACTACGAAGAATTTGGTACCATATAACGTAGCCAAAGCTGGTTTAACTCACTTCACTAGATCCGTAGCTTTGGAGTTAGCAGAGAAAGGAGTAAGAGTGAACTCTATATCGCCCGGATTTGTGAAAACACCTTTCCTACTCAACTCAGGTATAAGTGAGAATTATATAGATGCCGCTTTCATGGCTTGCGCTCATATTATACCTTTGAAACGGATAATAGAGCCTGAGGAAGTCGCAGAACTGACTTTATTTCTTGCTGGCGATAAGGCAAGAGGCATAACGGGTGCAGATTACGCACTTGATGGAGGATTACTGCTATCTGGGCTTAATTCATTACCTGATCATCAGTTTTGTTAGTCGACACGTACATTTACTGTTTTTTTGTCTATGTCTGTGTAAGTATATTAAAAAAAATGTATTTTGCGTTTTCTTTGAGTTTTGATAGTGTATTTTTCAATATCTAATATTTATATTCTTTGAAATGTATCTTTGGTCTTTTGTATAATATTGTATTGTATTTATAAAAGTCTCGGAATAGATGATATTTTAACTTACTTTTTAAAGTGATAAAAATAAGTATTAAAGCAGATTTTTATATTATATCACATTGTTTTAAAATGACTTTATATAAACACGATGAAAGGGAAGAGATTATACGATTTCTCTTAAATTTTGATAATTTATCGCACTGAGGTTTATAATCACCTATAATTAAGATGAAAACAGGTGTGAAGTAGGAGTATAATTCTGCGTTTCGTCTGAAGAGCGAGGTGCCTGAGGCACAATTTCAGTCCTTGTCCCTTTCTCATCCTTTCCTTAAGGAGATAGCAATCCATCTTATATTTATACGAGTAGATAGAGCAACGTAATGCAAAATCTAATCTGATGAGTAAGTTATAAATTGAAACCTTTTAAAATATTTAATTAGAACACAAGTTTTGAAACTAAATAATAAATCAGGTAGATACACATTTTTAAATGAACGTAAAACAACAAACTGGAGTTCACCAATTTGTTATTCATAGCGAAAATATAAATTTTCATCCAGACGCAAAGTTTAAGCCGCATCGGGATTGGGGATCATTTTAATAAAACGCTTCAATTGTATTGTTATGTCAATTAAAATAAGCCCCCAAATATTTTCTAATTTTAAGACAAGGATCACGAAGAACATTCGGTGAGAAAAAAATTATAATATTTTTGTGTAAATATTAATTTTAAACCTATTATTGGTTCAACAGCAGATACAGTAATAGAATATGTGCTTTGAATTCATGTTTGTATCCTGTTTGAATCAAACTGGAAGTATTGATGAAGATGTTGGTGTTGGCACTAAAATACTTTTAAGAAACAACATATACCTTGTTTCACAGCGAGATGTAATTTTTGTAAACAAAGGTTTTTACGATAAAATTATAATAGATAGATAAATAAAAAAATATTTGGGAAAAACAACTTTTTCTCACATTACCCTGTAACATTTGTTAGTTATCTTACGTTTTCTATAAAATTACAAAAAATGTAATCTGTCATTTATATAATTTATATATATATATACATTTATATAAGAATATCTTGCTATGAAACAAGGTATAGATGCGGATATAAGAACTGGGAAATGATTAATGAATTAACGCCTATGAAAATAAAGACGGCAATAAATCATGTCTAAGTGTTTTCATTATTTAGGCGTGCGTGTACTATCATTGCCCTAACTATAGTCCGGCCATCACTTTACTCGGCGGACCTAAAACTACGTACCAAAATATGCTACGAAATATTTGAACAGTACACACCTACTATGGTTTACCACAATCTTTGCGTAACCCAATACTACATTAAAATGACATTGTCCAGACATCTCCACTGTCCATGTATATGTTTCAAAATTTGTATTCGATGATGTGTATGTGTGGTCACAGTTACACTATCTGATATTTCCAAGAGATCACGGGCGGTTCTACCTTAAGGCTATTTGGGCTGCAGTATAGGGTCCCGAGGATATAAGTACCCAGGCGAGGGCCTGAAGAGTTACTCAACAACATGTCAACATTGTCAAATTACAGATCTTGTTGTTTTTAAGTAGAGAATCCAAGTACTATTTATTAGCCTAGGGCCCCAAAAAGTCACGGTCCGCCCCTGCTCGACATGATAATAGAAAACTCTACTGACCCTTGTGTGCTCATAAATTATATAATACCTATATTTATCGACGCAATGCCGTTTACTTACGATCATATAAATTAAGTTTCCTAAAAATAAGTTGCTGTTTTGATATTGTTTGGCACTTCCTAAAAGTTGTTATTAATTTGGAGTAAGAGTTTAAATAAGAGTTTAAAAAAAATATAGACATTGTGGAAGTATTTTAAATGAAAGCTAAAGTCGTTGGGATAGTGGCTTCTGCTTAATTGGTATTCCTGTCGACATAAAAACCTAATACTAATATTATACGCTTTAACTCTTTTACAGAAAACCTTATGAGGGAATCACCCGGAAAACACCAAAATAAAAATGTTCCCGAGTTAAACCTTCATTAATAATATCGATTGCCATGGTAATGTGTCGTGTTTTGACACATGTTACCTATAATATTAATGGGAGTCATCTAACATAACTTTCCCACGTAGAAAATTAAATACGAATGCGTGCGAAGCCGGCAATAGTTAGTGTAATTATATAATGAACTTAATTTATTTTTCCACGGTCTTATTGTTCCGACATTTCTGAGACCCCATTTATATTTTCGTAATCTGGTTTGAGTTTATTTTAAGAAGTTTTTCTCATAAAACATAACCTAATTTTGTTTTCAATTTCTTGCAAAGATTTTCGCGGTGCCTTTGCGTAAAGTGCTCGTACTGTCGCAAGAAAGGCTCTGACAGCTTTAAATACTAAACGTAAGTACTTACGTATAGTATATTGTGAAACATGTAAAAGCTTTCTAGCTTTATGTTTGTTATATGAATGCTAGAGAAATTAATTTAAAAAAAACTACGATGAAACTTTCCCAAATTTAAATAAGCACGTTGATGACGCGTGTTGCTGTCGCATGTTAAACATGTTGTTCACACGTCATAAAAATCCGGTGACATTTGAACGTTTAATTTATATATTTTGAAAACATGTCAAAATTACCATGGCAACCGATATTGTTAATGAAGTTTTTAAGTAAACTTTGGGAACAGTATTATTTTCGGTATAAAAGCTAAGTACCCCATGTTATTTTGTTAACCTGATAACGTTTCTGTAATATTTCGTGATAGTATATTTACAAACAATGACAACCATTATTTAATTACCCAGTAATTAATATTTCTGTTTTTACTAAACTTAACGAAAACGTAGGAAGCACGTGTCCAAAGAGATAACAAATCCGATATTGTTCACGTCAAATCGAAAAGGGTTCATGAAATATTCGGCCGACCGAACTTAATTCGGTATTCACAACCCCACTGTGTTAAATTTACATCCCCCCACTGTGTTAAGTTTGTTGTTCCAGATAAAGCTTAATAATAAGTTACTGGAAGTCAAATTAGTAATAGCTCAGTGGCTATATAGTTCCGAATTAGAGCTTCGAGTCGAAGCAATTATTTGTTGCGGCAGAAGTCGAAAAACAGCTAGTTTAAATCTATATCTATATGAACATATAAATAAAAAAACTATAAGTATAAATAAAGAAACTGCCTGATTGATATTTCAAACCACAGCCAAAAGTACTGGCTCTTGACATTTCGCACAGAGATTTCTGTTAATATGTGGCGACTTTCTAAGTTCTTCCCTTAAAGGTTTAAAGTAGAGAATGAAAATTTGTTTTCCCAATGCACGTCGACCAACACCACATGATCAATTATTATAAGTAAGGTTAGTAGGATAGTTATTTTTGCTGGATAATAAATAAAATTGCACGGCGGGTGAAACCCCGGGTCTCGGCTTGTATTAAAATATTGTAATTTTGTACAGTGCTTTGGTATCTAGAACAACGAAACGTAATGTCTGTCTTTCTCTATTAAAATACGGAAAGAAAGAGAGATAGAGAGTAAGTAAGCTTACGAG
Organism: Papilio elwesi; assembly: GCA_029849275.1. NCBI lineage: Eukaryota > Metazoa > Arthropoda > Insecta > Lepidoptera > Papilionidae > Papilio > Papilio elwesi. Next base: position 4,521,179 of record CM056713.1, read on the forward strand.
TTCTCTATTCAGGTAACATAGTGATCCGATAATAGCTACCGATCGAGCCGAGGCTCGCTCCTCTCGGGCACCCTCGAACCGGAATGCTAAGCGCGTACTGAGTGATAGCCCAAGCGAAGGCTCAAGGACCTTCTCGGGAGCCCCTGAGCCGAGTCACTCCATTGAGTGACCTAAGAGCTCGTTGGCCTCCCAATAATAATAAAGTAACGGCCCAAGCCTGAGCCTAGTTACTTTTAAACAGGCTTAGGCTAGACGCCCTCTGCGCCCTGCCTTTTAAGACGATGTATCCAGCCACAATATCAATTGCAGTAATACTGTGCACTAAGTAGAATTAAATTCATAAATAAAGTCATTGTCATCATTTTATTACCTTGTTATCTTAAAATGGGGTCGGCAAATGTTTCCTTTAATGACTTTCTATCAACTGTCATCTCAGTAGTTCTTCCTCGTGTCATGAGGCAATCCGTCCATCTTTTCTTAGTTTTACCAGTCTCAAAAATATCCCTCCACAATCATATTTACAACTCTCTTTGTCACATAGAATTCTTCCTTTCTCCTTCCTTCTCATAACAGGCCTTAACCGTGCTAACGTAATTCACGTTTAGCTTAAGTATAAATGTAGTTTGTTGCAGAAATGAGAAGAATTCATTAAGTTTAACGCCTCATCGCAAAGTATTAAATTAAAATCAGTCAAAAACAGTGATGCCTTAACTATGAATCCTATTCTAATTAATATTATTAATGCGATTGTATGTTTGTCTGTTTATTTCGCCTTCACATATAAACTAAACAGCCGATCATAATGAAATTTCGCACACACATTGTTAGGGTACCTTTTAATTCGTTACGGAAATTATTCTCGATTGATAGAATTGGACATCGCGTTTAAAAGATTGAAGTGCGTTAATCCCCGAATAAAATATAGTATGTAATAATCCAGTCTCATAGGTCATTGATCAACACGATGAAATATTTAAACGCTACATGATTTTAAAATGTTAAAAGGCAGCTCGTATATTTTGTTTATTCCACGCGGCATGCTTTCGATTACGGACCGTAACTCAATATCACGGATAATTTAACTGCTCGATGAAATATTGAAGAGCTCCTGAATTTCAGGGAGATTATTTTGTATTTCGAGTCATAAGAAGACAAATGAATAAGCGACTGGGCTGCTATCGTTGCCGCCGGTACATACGAATATCTAAAAGAATCCGTTGCTCTGCTTTTATGTGACTGACCTCCTTGAATCGATTATTTTTTATTAAATTGTGTGTGTGTGTATGTGTGTGTAAAGTATACCCTAGAATGGTTTAGATTGACAATTGGACCCGGTAGGTGACGCCATAGGGTTTTTTTTATTAAAACTATTGAATGCTATTATATATATGCTGCTAGTGAGATGCCGAGTGGAGTGATTCCTGGGACGCCGAGGTATATAAATGATTAAGTAGAGTTTTGTGGGTGAAATGACGATAACTGTTTGTAGGCGCATTATCCTGGTTTGAAATTACTACAAGACAAATGTGCAAAGCTGCGTCAGATTGTTATTAATTATCCCTACTTAATATTATAAATGTGAATGTAAGTTTGTTTGTTACCCTTTCCCGCGAAAACTACTCAACCGATCATCATGAAACTTTGTACACATATTCTTGGAGGTATAAGAAGTAACATAGGATACTTTTTATGAAAAAAAATATTATATAAATCGCGAAATATGTATGATCCCTGTAGACTTATAGATTCCGAAACGGCTGGACCGATTTCAATGAAATTTACAGGGATTGTCCAGATTGGCAAATTCCTGTGTTTGGCGATCGGATCAACATAATTAGTGGTACCCGGGCGAAGCCAGGGCGGGTCACTAGTATTTAATACACAAATCTTTGAATTGAGTTGCGTGTTAACGTAATTGCTGATAATACTGCAAACAGATCTCATGTATCTTAAAGCGTATCTTATATGGTATGAGTTCCGTTAGGAAATTAAATGTCAGCGTGCGTAACAAATTGAGTTTTCCAGTTCGCAGTCCGTCACTTTAGACATTTGAACTGATCGCGGTGGCCTTTGTTTTAAACAAGAAATGGATTGTTAATGGAACGTGAAGATTTGTTGTATTGTTTGAATTTATTGTTACAATCGTTGAGGTGGCTGTATGTCAAACTGAAAGACGGGAATACACATTAAAAACTCAAAGTTTTGCCTTTTTAAAGCGTGTATTTCAATCCTTTTCCAGTGTTCCCTTGATTACAAAAAGACTAGCTGTTAGTATCTAGGATAGAATAATAACAAACAGAAGAATCTGAATGTAATAGGAGGCATCGTTTGTTTTGGATTCGCTGTTAAGACTGTTGGAGCATGTCCTTATCGTTTGAAGAGGACGATCTATTTGTAAATGTTTTCAAAGTAAGCGAGCTGTGACATATACGGGTGGAATGGGCCAGAATATTTAAATGTAACGACAAAATATTTGTCGTTGTTTCTTTGACGTCTCTAATATTCAAGTAAAATAAACATAGACAATTTCTTGATTTTTATTTCAATTCAACCGTACATATTCTATTTATTTCGTTGATAAGTATGTAAAAAGTCATAATTAAAAAAATAACACGTTAATTTTTATGTTAAAATTCATAAATTTAAAAATGTTTTCGAAAAACTATTTTCTCCACGTTACATCCACGCCATTTTTACAAAATTACAACATATTGCGATAAAAATATAAAAAAGTGTAATGGCCGCCATGGATGGTAAGTGACGTATTTGTTTACAAAAGTTCTATCTTGATGTGGAACAAATTATGCGTTTTGATATCGCACACTGGTTGTAGCTTAATATTTCCATTACACTATATACTGTACACACTATATACGACTACTTATAACAATCAGTCAAGGTTCGGGCCTCAAGATGTGTTGTCACGACCGTTGACAGGAGTACAAACTGAGTCTCCTTCCTTTGACAAGTGATTATAAAGACTCTTGCTGTCTAAAGTCAGCTACGCAACTTTACGTTTCAGTACTGTACTCATACATTTCTGGCAAACTGGAAATGTGAGCAACAATAGTATGTAAGTACATATATACTTGTAACATATCCAGGCACGTCTGTTCCATTGAGATAGCAACTTACACTGCTTAACCGATTTTGAAGCGTGAGGCGTGAGCGTCATTCGATTTGCATTCTACACGTGTCATTTACAGTCAGCTGGGTTAACGGGTTTCTTACGTTAACCAGTGCTTGTTATCTATCTAATGTAAATAGAGGGAACGTGAGAATTTTGTCAAGGTCATGCCAAATTAAAATATGTAATTTTTGCCTACCCCTTGAATTATTTTTTAATAAGTTACGATACTACTTTCAATCAATTATAAACCTTCCCAGCCAGCAAATTAAGGTTAGGTTTTACCTTACTTAAAAGCTTACAGTTAAATGTTTAGCAAGTTCAGAATATGTAAGTAATGTAAACAAAGTTAAGTTTCTCCAACATCTTAACTATATGTTACGTAACTTAGCACGTCATGGGACATGGCGTAGAGTTACGAAAGCGAAAGGACTCACTCTGTTTTAATTGAACTTCTAAAGTAACAAGAGACTATCAGATCATGTTAAATGTATTAGTCGTTGATCCAAGCCGAACTACTGTGTAAAGTCCAGTTTTATGTTGCTACTATTTATATCCCTATCTATACAGATAAATAAAATTGAAGTGTCTGTATGTAATATCAAAATAAAGCACGAGATGCCTGGCGGGTGAAAGTGAATTCCTATTAACAATAAATACATTGATTCATTTGTTTATAAAAATAAGTTTATATAACACACTAAATGTAAGCCGCACAGTTGATGACTGACAGTATCAACATCTTGGAATAGGTTGGTACCATCTGATGACCAAACCTAGTGCACGCTCATTGGTTAAATCAAATAGCGCGCTTCCCCGGCTTCCTGTTACTCACTTCCGTCCCATTTCACAAATTCACTAGCACAGATTGCATGAGAGCGAGCTGAAACATGTTAAAAATACAGATGTGAAGACGATGAAATATCATTGACTACACAAATAAACTAATGACTTACTCCACGAACGAATAGCAAGAAATGGGAAAATAATTAGGGGGACTAATAATGTTTCGTTAACATCTTATTTACAGTACAGCATTGTTTGAAACCTCTTGCATGGGATGGACTGAAAGAACACAACACATAACTCTATAATGTATATCAGAGGGAAACTTAATAAAACGGTCTATTGCGCTCCATTTCGAGTACAAAAGGGTTCGCTCTACAATCTCTTTTAGTATAAGATACGGCACAACATATTTATACCCTCATCTGTTATTTGATCAGGATCTAGATTATGTTTAACAAAATATGTTCATTGTAAATCACACGTGAGTTCCGAGCTAGAACGTTAGAACCAAATTAGATGGAACCCTTGCGTTACTCGTAAATACTGATGTGACTTTTTACGGTTATGAAATTCATTTTAAAACTTAAAAACAGTTTACTCTTAACTCTCATAATTAGTTTTTAATTATTTAAAAATATCCGAGATTTAAATGTAAATCAACAATAGATTCTACCACTACTCTAGGGAACAAGTAGACTCGAGTTTAACATTCTGTTGTAAGTAAATATAAACTTAGCCCCTAGAATTGTCAACGGCGAGTAACACAAGCGTTCAAACTAAATTGGTTTTGATGATTTAACAGTGTTGGCCTCAGATAACTAGGTAACCAATTTTGTTATCAATGTACATATTATCTAACGTATAGAGAGTATAGAGATGACGTATAGCGCGAGACGTGTGCCGGGATCTGCGACTCATTTGCTTTTTTGTTCTGATGTCTATGGGAAGCGGCTACTTGACCTGCTAGCTAGTTTGCCATCTACCATTAAAAGAAGGATCACACCAAATGGAAATTCATAATCTCAACCTAACCCTCTAGTAAACGGGCGAGAGCGCATATCTATTTATTTGTAATCTATGCTCTGATCAAATAACAGATGAGGTTATAAATTTCTTACGGCGTATCTTAGACCATTTGCAGTAGACGGATCGCGAAGTGGAAAACTCAATTTGACGTCGACAATCTGACGTTTAATTTCCGAACGCACTCGCGAATGTCAAACTTGATATGTGTAGCTACTAAAATAGCTTGCTTCGGATATCAATTGTATACCAACATAACTTCGTCTTTTTTATTACTCTTTTATTGGTTTCTTTGTTCACTTGAAATGTCGTATTAAGTTATAACTTTGCACACTTTTAAAGAACTTTATTTAAAAACGTAATAGGTACATTACATAACGGGAACTAGTGACCAAATTTTATTATGATCGGCCCAGTAGTTTCGGAGCTTATCCCGGACAAACATCGTGACACGAAATATTTATATATATAGATTACTTACTGTCTATCTCTTCTTTTTGTGCGTGAGTGCGTGGAAACAAGGAGAAAATGGAAGTAATTGGCCCTACGGAATATATACATATATACACTTCTAATTAACGATGGTATTCTGTGTGGTGCTGACTTCCCGTAATCTCTGCTTACCCCTTTGAAATATGATGCTTATTCTATTTATTAATCAGATGACATCGCTGGCCGATCGCCAGAATAGTTGGCAGATGGAAACATAGTTTATTATATATTTTACGAGCAATTTAGCGTTTAAGTGCGAACAGAAGTGGACTGTTAATATCTGTGATGATGCCGTAAAACTGACTGCTGTACGGAAGTGAGTCATCTGCTACAAATTACTTAATGATTTATAGACTGTGGCGTTAATGGTTCATAAAGATCAACAAAATGCCATTTTTATTGATTCTTATATTAATTAAGTCATATTTCATTATAATATGATAAAGAAAAAAGATGTACGGCATACGGCACTCCCCTTCACATCCGTGTCTAAAACTCTCTTCGTCTCATGTCATTCTTACATTCTCATAACGCGACTTATATCGCACCAAAGGCTGCTTTAAGATCGTTTATAAAGAACTAGTGATCTGGCTCGGTTTCGCACGCGTAGCACTAATTATGTTGACCCGATCGCTACAATACTTCACAGAATTATCCGCTACGCCAATTGGAACATTTCTTAAAAATATCATTGAAATCGATCCAGACATTTCGGAGTCTACAGGGAACATACAAGCCACATCGTCTTTAATATGTGTAGATAACCATTCTTAGTCAGCTTAAAAGCTTGTGCTATATTCAAACCCCGGGAAACTGTCTACCTATTCCAGGTAAACAGTGACAGGTCAGTCACTAAAATAGAAAAAAAACTGTTTAACGTAATTTCATACGGTTTTATACCAACAGGTGCAGGTGAGGAGGTTTGTAATTCATAAAGGTTTTGTGTGCATTATTTTTTGAAAGAAAGTGGCAAACGAGCAATCAGATCACTTGATATTAACTGACCGCTACCCATATCATCTGCAACAAGTTAATCATTTACAGATGCGTTGCCTACCTTTGAAGGACAGAAGAGGCAAGTTAAAAAGATTTTTCCTATTCAATCTCGCCCTCAATCTCAAATCCTCTTCACTTCCTATCCCTTCCCCATTAGAAAAGGATAAGAAGGGGAAGAGGAATTCGACTAGGACTGCATTTGGTCTTCCGGCACCTCACTGATCAGACGAAACGCAAAGTACTTATACTTCACGCCTAATCGGCCTCGACCCTACAATGACTTATTTCGTTTACTAACCTTTGTAGTTAATAAGGGTTTGAAAAAAAAGGATAAAGTTGGCCCTAACGAATAAGAACCTCATATATCTCTCTACTGTATTTACAGAGTAAATCAATAAGTTATTATATAGTACGTTAATTAATACAGATCAATGGATTGAATGAAGCCCTGCTGTGTACCAAAATTAATTACGAAGAGGCATGACTGATTGTCAGCCAACACCGCTTGGGGTAAGTTGTAAAAGGTCTCGGAGTGCTGGGGGGAGGGGGTAATTATCACCCTTTAAATACAACTTCGTGTGAGCCATAGCACAATATATGAGGTAAAATTATTTGGAGTCGTGATACACCTTACGATTATTTATCTTCTTCAAAAAGATAAAAAGAATAATATTGTAGATAATATTGACACTTTCTTATACTATAAATAATTTAAAACAAATAAATACGTGCTCACGCCCGTAAGCCAGAGGGATAAGCAGAGATATCAGATTTCCATTGTTTTTCTTACATCCACACACTATCACTCTTTTTTGCTATATAACTTTATCTTGTTACTCTCTCCATGGACTTTATTTCAGACTATGGTGTCCAATTTGTTTATAACAATGTTCTAATAGACTACCGATTCATAAGGAAATTAAAAAGAAAACAAATTTATCACTCATTACTGTCCAACCTGCACCAGCAGTCTACCCGATGTTCAGCAAACATCCCTGCACTATAGAATCACCGCAGACCCTGAACGCATTATTAAATTGGACTCGGAGGGCACTGTAAGACTTTTGAGCCCACAGGTTGCACGAATGCCTGAACCACCGAAGCATACCTTTCTATATTTTAGTCGCAACATCAACATATACAAAGAAATACAAAAGAACGGAAGAAATCATAAATGAACAAGAGATATATGAGAATTGATAATTGTTAAAAATGTATTTGCATCTTGTGACATTCTCCCTATATGTACCAGCAAGGCGATTGCATGCAAATCTCAATCTGAGAGTCAACATTTGATTATAATATGCAGCCGCTGGGAGATTTCAGAGATGGTATATGGTATGATGTTACCGCAACAAAAGCGATTGCTTAGTTAAGTTCAGTATCTTAAAATTATATGTACAACTCCTTTCTACGATAGTCCTAGTATTGTTTTGTGGTTCTAAACTCTATTGGATTCCCAACTGTAATTATTTCTGATGACAGACATTAATATGTATGTTTTTTTGGCTATTTAAATTTATTTATGGTTTTTGGGTTATTTCACCGAGGAGGGTTGGCGTCAGGACGCAGCCGGTCGTTAAAATTATAGACAAATCCTATACAGGCATAATGTGTAGGATTTGCGGACATACTTTGCCACGCAAAGAACCTAAAACTCCTACTAACACCGTTCACCACCACATCATATTACATACTAGCGACCCGCCCGGCTTCGCTCGCGTGAATAGATATATATCTATATAGACAGAATATATTGGAATAAAACTAATTTTACTAAGTTATTCAAAGAAGTAATAGCGTTTCATATAAAAACTAGCAACCCGCCCCGTCTTCGTACGGATAAGTAGTTAAGATTTTTCTATTAGTGAATAAATTTAGAAATATAGATTCATTAATTTTTGCGTTTATCCGGAACAAACAAACAGTCAATCAATTAGTTTCTGATTAATTAAATAAAATTGAGCCGCCATCCAATTTAATAGTGAGAAGTTGTTTTTGCTTAAAACTTCCTCGAGATTACAACACGTTAAAACTTACAAAGAGCAAACTTACCTCCCGTTCGTTTCCTTTGCAGCTTCCGTCTATTGTTTCGCGCTAAGCTTTTGTACGAACTTATCTCTCCGCTACAGATATGAAATTCATATCTTCCTGGATAGAAATAAAGCTTTTTACCTTCTATTTTTGTTATTGAGTTTTGAATAAAACAAAACAAATTAAGAAGTCCGTTTCACAATGTCAAAGTCCTGAAAAGCTACTTTCAACACATGTGACTAATAAAGTCATCGTTGGCGTTTCACAATCCCCACATAACCTTAACTGGTTAATAAAAGCCAAGTAAATTATATATTTGATCTGATTGATTGATTTTATCCGTAAGATAAGACTCACTCATCAGACGAAACGCAGAGTACTTCTACTTCACGCCTGTTTTCTGTAAGGTCGTGGTATTTCACCGGTCGAGCCGGCCAATTCGTGCAACAGATGTTGTTGTTGCGGACTCTATCACCGTTAAAAGATATACTACATACATCAATACCTACATATACACACGCAAAAAACATTACCCATCTTCTAAATTTAAATGACACAAAAAGCCATTGACACAATTGGCCTCTCAATTTCCAACTTTTACTCAGAAATGGCTACACCGATTTCGATGAGATTTTCAGGTCATGCCCAGATTAGCCTAGCGGTTGATCTAGACAAGTTTGATAGTGATTGGAACAACATACACACAAACCCGGGAAGGAACCCAAGTTAAAAATAAAGCATAATAATCACGTTTATTCCATTTTCAATTCGTGTCCTTTATTCTTAAATTTAAATTCTCACAATGTCATTTGTACGACTTGTCCCTTATTTCTTGGCAACTTGATTTCTATGCAGACTGTTCATTATTTAACTTAACACTTAAATCAGTTCACACAAAATTAAATTACTTTAAATGTCTGCCAAATGTATTTCATGAAGTTAGAGTTCGCTTCTAACTTCAGTTTAGTCTCCCAACTCTCTCTTCCATTCCTATTATATAAACTACAAAGTAGTTATAGCTCTCAGTGTAGATAAGCCTTAGCTGAAGAGAGATGAAAGTACTCACGGATTAATAAAATAAAGATAGAAACAATATCTTCAATACATATAAAAAGAAGAAACCGTCTGACCGATATATCAAAGCACTGGGCCTAGAAACTTTAAATTTTGCACAGAGATTTATGTTATTACGCAGACGAGCAATGTGAATAGATTTTTCTAAATTCATCCCCTAAAGTAGGGGTTGAAAGTTTGTATGGAAATAATAAAATCCAATATAATTTGGCTGCAGATTTGTATTATCAATCACATTAATTAGGGGGATGGGTCGGAAAAGATAATGATGAGAGGTATTTTCCACACTATCCCCTCTTTCCCTCATAGATAGGAAGGGGTGGAGGCTGGAATTGGGTTTACCATGTCAGTACAAATGAGTTTGTTATGATAGATGATAGACAGTAGACACGTCCGAAGGTGTTAGAAATAGTTTGGGCAAACATTTTTAGTACATTTGTAAGAGAAATGATTTTTGAAGTATAAACTTTTTTAGCCGCTTTGAGGAATTTTTGACAGAAAAATTAAGGGTTCCCATCGATTGGACAACGGATCATTCCATTTGCTAATAATCAACAAAAATAAACCATTGTATCCCAATAATAAAATTCAAAATTGATAAATCTAAAACTTTGTACAAAATATCAAAGTATTAGATGACGTTATATTTAAAATACGATGTTACATATAAAAGACGACGTAAAGCGAAACTCAGTACCACAGCCACAGCTAGTAAATTACGATATCAAATCGACCAATAACAGCTTCTTGACATTTAACAATAATTCAAATATTAAATACGAAGTGCGAATGCACGCAAAGCCACGGGAACAGCTTGTGTTATGTGCATTTATAAGCTTTTCATAAAGCTTTTAAACTAAATAAAAAACTTATAAATATGTTAACTTTAAACCAGGTCCAAGTTAAATCGAGTTATAACGAAGTAGGACGCGCTCCTGATAATTAAACGGCAAAGTTAGAAGTTGTTAACGTATCATGGAAATCAGATTACCCTCAGTCTGGTCCGATCAAAGTTTTAATGTGGGGAGCCCTAAAATGTGTTAAAGCTACTCCCAACTATAAGATTTACAAAGGTAATGCTGTTAGGATTAAAGATTAAGGAGTATTTTATTTTAAACTCGATAGACTGGTGCTCATATTTTTAATAGAGGATGGTGGCAAACGAGCAAGCGGCTTAACTCGTAATAAATGACCGCTTCCCATAGGTATCCGCAACAATTTTATCAGTCGAAGATGCGTTGGTTACCCTGAATGGACAGAGGAAGGGACAAACACACAGACGAATCATATATTCTTTCCACATCCGTAATCTATCCTCTTTCGTTACCCATCCTTTCCTAATTAAACAAAAAGATAGGAATGGAAGAGGACTGATACTGGGCTTCGGTTTCACCTCACTCATCAGAATGCTTCTACTTTACGCCTTTCTTCTGGGAGGTTAAGGTATTTCACCGGTCGAGCTTGCACGTTCGTGCTATAGACGTTATTGCAAACTCTACTGTAATTTTTTTATTATATCTGTATTTGCTTTAGACTTTTAAATATACATTTGGTGTTGTCATAAGTAAAACTTTTATAATATTCGAAGTATTTATTGCTTTAAGTTAATGTTAGAAAAAGATCAATAAGCTCGTATGACGTTACGTACGTAAAAAACTACGGAATTCATCTATGTCAATAAAATTACGTATAAAGGGATGAAACAAAAAAGTTTATATATAAATATGGTATTGCTATAGTTACCTTCAAAGTTTACTTTTAAACGAATTTTTACAAATCGTGTTAGTTATTTGACGCGGATGAAGCCGTCGATAACAACTAGTTTTATTTATAACATAATTTTTAAAGTAATTTAATTTCCAATGTTACGTTGAATAGCCCACAGTGCGTTCCCAGCGGGCGATTCCAGAATCCCTTTTAAAGTGTCCAATATATTTATAGGCGTAGCTGCTGACCCATTCCCGGGGGGGTATTACGGATGTAATTCCCGTCTTACAACAGCGTCTTTTGATGCACACGTTTAAATCTTATACTCATCTGTTACACGGAACACGGCACACTATAATATTCTCTTTGTTTATTCACGTAAATATAATGTTTGAAACAAATTTATATTGCAAAAGTGAGTGGTAGTGTTGGCAGGGGACGCCCTGTGAGAAGCTATATCGATCAGATTAGCGGCTTATTAAAAAAGGGCGATATAAGGGGCACCCATAACCGGTGAGCTTGTATGCGTAGATGTATGAATGTAGAAGAAGCGGGGGAGGTGTGCCAGGATCGCGCGAAAAGGACGTATACATAGGACATACTTAACGACATTAGTCGAATGGCGTATTCGAAGTCAATATCTCATGTTTCGCAGACGTACCCGACGTATTGAGCTATTTGATATCGGATTAAAATGTTGGTAGAATAATAATTGTATGTTCCAGATGCAATATAAATTGATGACATCCTACTAATATTATAAATGCAAAAGTTTGTATGTATGGATGTTTGTTACTCTTTCACGCAAAAACTACTGAACGAATTTAAATAAAACTTTACAATAACATAGCTTATACATCAGAATAAAATATATGCTATAATTTATAATGATATTGTGTGAATTGTCCATAATATAACGATAAGTGTGAAGTAAGGAGGAAAGTAAGTCAAGTACTCTGGTGTGCGCTGCAAGAACCGTTAGAGTTACACGTATATGATGGACAATGGAAATAAGCATTTCCATTGTCCATCATATACATATATAAGGTAAGCACCTTACCTAGTCATGAAATAGTACATCTATCTTTTCTGTAAAATCCATTATTGGAAAGAGCGAAGTTTGCCGGGCCAGGTAGTATACTAAATAGGAACGAGTATCCGTAACCGACAATCATGTTTGGATGTAGAAGCCAGAAAACTGTGTCAGTTTCTTACCAGATCGATCTCTGCCTACCTCTCTTTGTTACGGGGATAAAAGTTAATTTAACATAAAATCTATACATTATGCATTTAAAACGCATTAATACCTTGTTTACTACACGTAATTTTTCGAAGTAAACATAAATGATTTGAAAGTGGACCATAAAGGAACACCTACATTGTACTGAGGCGTTCCTTTACGAACAGCGCAAGCTAACAGTACACCTTTATTGTTCTTTGTTGGTCATTTTTTAGAGATAATCTCGTCATATTGGTTTATGTCTCGGCTCGGAAACTACCTCCTGCAGGGAAATGTACATAACTTACTTTAAGCGGTTTTTTTTTAAATAAAAATATTAGTCACTTTGTGCGTTGGTTATGTTAAATTGTTATGTCTCGCAGCTTTATGGGGCACATCCTTTTATTTTTAAACGTATTATAAAAGGAATAGCTTCGTTCAAAGCGAGATATTAATTGAATTCTGATCGCTACGGGTACCGTTTTTTTTGGTGTAAGTGTATTGTCATTGTTTTAAAGAGTAAAAATAAAAATACTTTATTATTTGTTTAAGCCAGTTACATAATCGAAATGTAACTTAAAATTACAGAAGTTGTGGATTAAGACTATGAAATTTCGATGTATGACCGATTCTTTTTTTGCCTCCTTTTATGGATTTAAGATATGCAATTGCCACATAAAAACGCAATTCCGCATCGATTGACAAATCACATGTAATCTGGGTTGAAAACAATCTTAGATTACGCATCAAATATAGGAAGCGGCCGTTGGTAATAGGGTACCCCTTGGGTAGGGAACCCTAAAAATCATTACGCGGGAAGGTCGCAGGCCTGAACTAGTGTTAGATGTAAAAGTCTATTGTTACTCTTTGTTATAAGTCTATATATCCTTTATACGCTATCATTAAACGGCTATCAAGTTTAGAGCAAACAAACACAGCAGCAAAGGTTTAATGTGTTGCTTCAAGCGTGAAAGCGCTTCAGAATAAACGCTATTAAAGTGGTTAACCATTAAACGGCTAACCGCTGAATCGCTGCAGAGTGTCGATAATTTAAGTTCGATGTACGCAACATCACTACGGAGGATTTAATGCGCGTAAATGTATTTATTGTTTTGATACAAGAACGAAATTCCCGTGCACGAGATTAAATTAAAAGTAAAAAGTCTCTTGTATTTATTTTACTTCTACATTCACCTGAGCAACTTTTAGCTATGTCATCTTTTAATTCAAACATACACAAAATGATCATCAAATTGGCGGAGTTGTCACACACACACTTTATCTACGCTTAGCAGAAATATATTTAAAAAACGGCTAAGTGCTATCTATAAGAAATCCCGTTTGTTGAGAGTCCCCTTAAATATTTATTTTATTATAGCAGTTCCTATCCGGGGATATATATATATATATATATATATATATATATATTTAATAATGACGCCCGTGACCCCCTTCCTGGTGAAGACCTCCTCCTCTTCCGATCCCTTTATTAGAAATGGATGGAAAGAGAATCGATTAAAAACAGTTGTTGGTTTGTCGATTTCTGCATATGTGTATGGAAAGGGGTACCTTGAAGTATCCGTTATGCCTGTTTCTCTTTCCTTGCTTATTATCAGTCCACCCCAATTTTCCCAAAAGCCGTGAATGTTGTGCGTTAAGAAATATTATTTTCTATGTAAGATCACTCTTACATAGAAAATTCCGGAAAAACTTATAGGAAAGTTTGTGTGACTAATAGTATACAACATAACTAAAAACTTTTTCGTTCACGTGATCTTTTATGATCAACCTAATCCATACAATACACGCAACTATACGAACATGACTCTGTATGTTTGTTACTCATAAACACTTAACTACTTAGTAACCGCAATTTTGTTGAAAATTGTCATAACATGAAGACAGAAACTTTGATAAATGTAGAAAGCCTCATCCAATCAAATGACGTAGACGACGTCGCGGGCATCGGTTAGTGTAGTGAAATAAGATATTCGTAAAGTATGGGGTGTATGACGCCGGCGAAAAACACGTTGCATCAGCCGGTGAAAAAAACGAAAGTGTACAAACGCTCTTAGGGCTAGGCTCTTACTATTATGCATTCTGTGCTCAGGGTCCTTCAAGAAGAAAGCGCTGTCCTTCCTTAAGCCGGCAACGCATCTGCAGTTCCCTTGGTGTTGCGGATGTTTATGGGCACCGGTGATCACTTAACATTATACGATCCGCTGTTCGTTTGCCCCCTTATTCTATAAAACGTACATATTGCTTTATTCTGATGGACTTTTATATCTTGTGAGCTGGTTTTCACGGAGGAAGGATAGAGGAATTTGAAGGTGGTATTTCCGCTTCCAAAAAACTCGGTGTTCTTTAGAAAATTAAAAAGAAAATACGTAAACATAACGTCCTTATTTCGAAAGTCTTAGAGTCGCTTTTAGCGTGTGGCCTTTGTTTTATGTTCAAACTAACACGGAAAGAGCTCCCTTCGGTAGCTCCTCGCGAACCCGATATGAGCGTGTCGATTTGGAGTAGCCAAAACAATGAAGATAGCTAAAGGACAATAAATCCTCGCTTCCGAAATGTAAAACGGACCCGAATTTATTTCTCAAATAACTTTACCATTTCAAAGCACTTAGTGGTGAAGCAAATGGTACAGATTTCGCGGAAAGCTTTAGATGCGGCGCATGATAAAGAGTGCTTTATAAATCTTATAACGTCGACTGCGGAGTCGCGCTCGGGAGTACCGTAATTACGAACATCCGTTCTCATTTAATGCGGTATAATTGTTATTGTTGTATGAGATTATTATATAATTAATTAGCTGCTACAGCAGCAACCGAAGCAACCGAAAGCACCGAAAGCAACCGAAGTCGGATGTACCCTTTTCAATGAACAATCACACTTTCGAGTTTCAAACATATTAACACCGCCTTAGGGAAATTCCGAGTGCATTTTAAAATTTAAGAGTAGGAATATTTGACTTTATTAATTTATTTACTGTTGACTTTGCAAGAAGTGACCGCAAAGAGATTCTTGCGTGTTAGCTTGAACGTTCACTGTTGAACATAGACTACACGAGCCGAGCACCGAGCAGCAAGCCAGAGTACCGCGCCAGGGTTGGCAAGCAAAATAAACACAATGGTCTTAACATCATTAAACACACCCCTACTAGTATTATAAATGTGAAACCGATCATCATGAAACCGATTTCGATGAAATTTACAGGGATTGTCAAGATTGGCACATTCCTGTGTTTGGTAGCGATCGGATCAACATAATTAGTGGTACCCAGGCGAAGCCGGGGCGGTTCACTAGTAAAAAGATATTAAAAACTTATAGGTATTAACAAAGTAGAATAATACACTATGACTATAATAGAAAAACGAAAGAAATGAAAACTAAATTGCCCATAGACATTGCTTATTTTTTTTAATCAAATAGAAATGTGGAAGTTAGTAATTACATAAAACGATTAAGGGTAATTAAGTTAGCTTGGATTTAACTTTGCCATATGCTGTTTAATTAACTTATCCTATAAAAGCTTAGTCTCTGATTAAAAAACGTACCATAAACGTTGATTTCCCGCTCTAATTAAAAAACTTTGTTTAGTTGCCCCTATTGTACGAGAGATGGCGCTACTTGTTTTGAAAGTTAACAGATAATGATTTTTTCATAGAATGATTATGATGAATTACCGCTAGAATTATAACGTAAAACAATTATGTTTATTAAATAATTTTTCGATCTAAAGCCACCTTTGCGTGAAGGAGTATTACACCGATTTTAAAAGGCAATACAAAAAAGTTTTTGCTATATTCGAAGCAAATGACCGTGTTGATAAACCTGTTAACTCTAATCTAAAGCTTAATAACTATTGTTTAAGCGCCAAGGAAAAAATAAGCTGTAATTTGATATTTTTCCCAATGAAATCTGCAGATAAAATATTTAATCAACTAACAACTAAATCAGACAAGACGAATCGGCTATAAATATAAATTCGCTTATTTATTTCTGTGAATTTCATTTCGATTTATTTCTTTAAAAAAGTTTTTATCATAGCACACATTGATTAAATAATGGTACATATTAAATGTATGTAACCAATTACAATTTATAAAAGGCAAGCATTCAATTGGTTATTTTCATTTTTACATTATTAATGCTGAGATACTTTTAGTTTTCAATGTACCCACTAAATGCATTAATTTCTGTTAATAGCTTGGAAGGTTGATTTAAATAACCAGTTATGTTTGTACGTACGTAGGTACAGTTTGGCTATATTTTACAAATAATTATTTTTTTAAATAAGCCACACCTTAGCTTAAGAAAGATGCGTAATTTGTGAGTAAATATATAAAAAATAAGAAATAATGTACAGCGAAAACGTCGCTCGAGTCGCTTTGTTTCAATTAAATAACCACAGTTGTTATTATACATCGTAAAACATATTCGAGTTCTATTTTATGTTTGTTTAATGACATGAAAGATAATAAAATATCTGGCGACGCCAGAATGATTAACTTTAATTATACTATAGTATTTTAAAAAATTATTATACCATTCTCCCTTGTTATATATGTAACTATAAGATTTTAACAATCTTAAGCTTATAATTTTACTAGGTATATTATAAACTGACAGAAAACTGTAAAATGAACTTGACATTTACAATTTGACGTATCATGTCAAACGTTACAAGATACTTTCTTTTGATAAACCTCTTTTAAGATATTATTTTAATTCATAACTATCATGTCCAACATAATACACCTAGTCTGTAATCAACTTCCATTCTTGATCAGCAGTAAGAACGCAGGGTAAATGTTCAACATTTGACGATTTCACGTCGATAGATTATAATCAAGTGAATAAAAACTCCATTCAGGAAAATACCGAACGATTACATGCGAAGCCATGGGCGACGGTCATATTTATTATCAGTTTATATCGCGCAAAAAGCATTCAAATACAAAATCTTTTGTCGAAGTCAAAGACAGGTGTTTGAAGTACGTTACAAATAAAAAAACAATTTCGATTTCAAAACCTCAATTTCCATGGAACATTATAGGTGGCTTGCCAACATAATAAAAACATTCCAAGCGTCACGTTTAAAGGATATTCCAGGAACCAATATACTATTGTAGTTTTTCATCTTACAATGGCTTTGGAATTTCGATATAATCCCAACATTTAACCTCAATACGCATTGGGATATTCGTATAGTAGGTGTGCATGAGTTTTTGAGCTTTTACACGCCGCGCCCTCTTTCCCTTCGCCCCGCACCCTCCGCCCGCGCCCCCCGCTCAATCGCCAGTACAATTTCGACGGTGAATGTGTACGGCTGTGTTATAAACATCGTCCCAACCGTTGAAGTCGTTCTCTGATCAAACGCTGTTGTTAAACAAACGATCTACCCTATATACGATCTAATTCGGTGCCCTTAGATAGCCGGCAGTGATTTGTGTTTATACATCCATAAAATGGACGATTGTTTTTGTTTGTGTTTAACAATTTAGTGACAGTTTTGTGTTGATGTGCTCTAAAGATACGTTTTGATGAAATGGAGTTATAGTGCAATTGTTTTTTTTGACAAGGTATGTTTTTATTGATTTAATTAGGTGTAGTATATAATTAATATAAGCTTCATAAAATGGCTGCTTATAGCATTTGGTTGCATTTTATTTGAAACAGTAAATTTGGTTTTATAGTGTTACGGGGACATTTAATAGGTTTTTTATTTAGATTTATGTTTTATAAAAGCGTGATTTTATTACCAAACAAACAAGAGCAAAGATTTTCATGGTCGATCCGATGATATATTAGAAATATTTTGGGAAAATAATTTATAAATATAGTTAGAAGTGCATGGGATATTTTATCCAGACGTATTTTTATTTCAGATCCGTTATAGTTTTTTCAATGATCTTCATGACGGTAGTAAAGGTTTAAAAGTTTAATGAAAATACATTGTACAAGACATAATAATTATAACAGAGCCAACACTTTAATCGCCCCAGAATAATAATATCCTTGGACATTATTCACACACCGCCATTTGATCACAAACTAAACAGAGCTTGTGCTATGAAAACCAGATAAGTGATATACCATTACAAACTAATTTTTCTTACGTTAATACATACTTAAATACGCTCAACAGCTCATCTTGCTAAAGACGATAAAGGGTCGTAAGTTGTAAAGGTGAACTGCCAAATACGATGGTTAACAATGGCGGATTAATAATATTTTTATGCTTTGGTTTTACATGCTCTATAGTTAACCCACAGTTTAAATTGTTGCTAACTAAAATATATATCTAATTTGCGTAGTGGGCAAGGGAATAGAATAGAATCGCTTTGTTATTTGGAATATGACGGCGTAAATTAATCGAATGCGATCCAAGCAACATTGCAATAATTTGAAAATATACAAAGTAGGCTACACTTACAACTTGTTTTGAGAATTAATGACGCGATTAGTGGACATTTGAATAAAGAATATTAAAGATTTGGGATCCATCTACGATATAAAAGTAACGGTTCAAGAAACTAGGTTATATTGTCATCCTTACGTCATAAATTGAAACGGTTTTCTTTCGGTTATTGAGTGCTATCACTTCTAATTATCAATGCATATGATTTAACACATTGTACGAAGCCGGTACTTTTAACACTTTCTCTGCTATTGAGAAAAGCTATAAGATAAATAAAAAAATAACAAAACTAGAGCCCACAACAACAACATCAGTTGCACAAATGGGCTCTGATGAAATACCACGACCTCAAAAGAAGGCAGGCGTGAAGTAGAAGTATGCTTCTTCGTTTCGTCTGACTAGTGAGGTGCCGGAGGCCCAATTTCAGTCCTCGTCCTCTCCATCCCTTTCTTATAAGTATATACTTTTTCTTTAATAAATTATGAGTAAGTAAGCAACGCATCTGCGGCACTTGATATCACGTGAACCGCTTGCTCGCTTGCTAGCTTCTTCCATAGAAAAAACTAATTGTGCTCGGACACATAGCAGAAGTGAGAGTTCAACGGACAAGTGTTGTCTTTTTATTTGTTACGTGTTATTGCATTTTTCAGTTGCGCGTATTTTTAATTTTTGGGTTTCCTCTAAACTATTGATTTGAATGATATAGTCCAAGAGGTAATTATAATGTACATTAACTTCTTTTGATAATTAACACATTCAAATAGATAAGGATTCATACCGAACACGAATAATAGCTAAGTGGCGTATGCGTTGTAATTAATGTTTCTTAAGAAAAAAATGGTTATTGTGAGACAACCGTAGAAGATAAATATATGTCATCTCGGACTTTTATTTAGCATATTTAAAGAGCTATAATTCTTTCATATTATTTTAATGTACAGAAGCCTACGCAAGCCAAGAAAGCAATATTCTCTACTACTACTTACTAAAAAGTCGGTCAAAAATGTATAAGAGAAAAACAAGCGGCCGTAACGCTTTTCCCTGACAGAAAAATCCTAGTACCACCCGTATAGTATAATAACTTCACCTATTAGGAGTAATGGCGTCGTTACTAATATTATCGCACTCAAATTTTTAGGTTAGGTATAGTTATGATTAAAAGTTGTCCCCGTGAATAAAATCATTAGAATGATTAGTTAAAAATATATTTCCTTATCTACTAGTAGTAATAATTATGCAAATTATGTATCGATTAATTAAAAAATGGATATTTAAATTACATAAGTTTTTATTTCGTCATGAATAATAATCGTAACTTGATCTTGTTTGGTTATTTTTTGGGGCTTGGAACATTTGAAAAAAAAGTCGTTTGATGTTAGAAATAATATATAAAAATCTATATTTTTATATGATTACAACTACTAGCCATCTTAAACGTGTTTACTATAATGATATGGTTTTCAAATAAAAAAAATACAATTTTAAATTTAGTATATATTTCATAAACTAGATTTCAAATTCTTCCTCGTATTTTATTAACCTTTCAACGTTACAATAATCGAAATAAATTTACGAACAAACAATAATAAATGATGCTTCGTATTTATGATTTCCGAACGAAATCTCCTTTGTCATCTAGTACACTTCAAGGTTGGCGGGAATAATAAATTTAGCTCGGATGAATGGAAATTAATATCTTTTCTTTGGGGATAAATAAGCAAAAGATCGTAGTCACTGTCTGACCGCCTTTTTGAAACAAGGTTCGAACGAATTGATCGTGTCCGTCCATCAGTCTCCTAGTTTTTTTTTATATTCAGTTCTGTATTGGTGGTGACGACGGTATAAGGTGTGAATGTGCACTTATACTGAATTGTACCTTCGTCTGATTAGTGAAGGGTCGTATGGTCCATCTCCTTTCCATTCCTTGTTCCAAACCTTTTCTTGACTGGTAGAATACTTCCGGGACTCTTCGCCTACAACAAAAAATAAATAAAAATAAAATAAAAGACTACCTACATTATAACCATCGGTCTGAGTTGACCATTTCAGGTGCCTACCCATCCTTGCGAAGTAAAATAGCTACGGAATATTGGGCTCGAGTAAATTAAAAAGGTTGTTTTTTTACCAGAGCGTACCGAAAGTTAATTCAGAAGTTTTGATTAAGTTATCTGTAAATTTGTTAACGCTCGTTCGAATCTCATCGGCCCTGGTTTTTACCCCTAACCTCACTTTACGGGTAACGTAATAATACTCGTAACTTGATAAAAAAACTTCCAAATTAACTTCCACGCTGTGGAATTTGTTTCACCAATGATATCTTGAAGTAAATTTTAACAATATTCTTTCTTGATTCCGTGTAGATAGAGATTTATAAAATTTTATTTATATGTCCTGTTTTTTTGACGAATATACTAAGGCTTGACCACCAACCCACGCACTAGTTTAGCATTCGTTTTAATTTATTCTGACGAATGTACCTATGTAAGTTAAAACAGGACTAAGAATAGACACTGACTATCTCACAAATAAATACTGGCAATTAGTTCCAATTCTTTGCTGTGTACAAGTAAAGGAAAATTCATATAGCTCCGGTCGCACGATATATCTACAAAAAGATGATTGGCTGTATGTCAATACGTTTGATGGTGGAATGATTTTGGTCAAACAGTGGTTTCCAAATATTGCTGTAAAATGAAATTGCTCATTATTTTGTCACGTCTGTCACCGTCTAACAATGTCTTTATCTATGACTTCCAACTTCCCGACTGTGCTTTCATTTCTTGTTCCACGAATTTATTTTAATTTCTATCCCCGTCTGAGAAAATTAAGTTTTCTCAGTCTGTTTTGTTTCGTTCTTTAGTGAGACGTCGCCACCGTCTAAAGACTTCCAAATCCGTGGATAGCGTCAGAAGACAATGCTGAATGAATTATTAATGTTATAATATCACGCCCGTATAGCCCAGTAGCTGTAGTGCTCGATTTTGAATCTGTCGTTAAATTATCCTGTCAAATAGTTTGACAGTGGCTGAGCCAGCAGTAGGAGAGCCAGCAGGTCCGGTTCGACCGAGAACTATTTAGACTTTATATTTCTATGCCCGTTATCTCTTTTATCTTAAACAAGCCGTGTCCCGCGGCTCACACGCCACGCCATTTGATTTACCAAACCAGACTATTTCTAAAGAAAATACATCATAATAAAAAAAAATCGTCACATTTTCTTGCAGTATATCTCGTTTTTCGCCGCAACTTGATTTGACAACCTTTTTGCTCGGTTTCTAGGTTCCTAATTTACCTAGTAGAAATACGCACTACGGCATTCAGGCATACAGGTCCTTAGTTTTATTGCCTGGTTAATCTTTTAAGGGCGATTTTGAGATGAAATTGATTTTAAAATTATTTAAATATATCAGTAGGTAAAGAGATTATCTTACTTATTCAGAACGATGTTACGGTCTCGGTAAGTACTAAGGTGGGATTTTTTTCAATGTAAGAAGGTGGTAAACGAGCTAGCAGTTCATCCGATATTAGGTGACCGCTAGCCATACACATTTGTAACAAGCTATACTTAATTGCAGATGTGTTACCTATCTTTAATGGACAGATGAGGAGATAAACAAAGGAAATCCTTTTCTTTACGTCAAATTCTCTTCTCCTTCCGTTTCTTTCTTTTTTATGAAAGGGGAGGATGACTAGGATCAGACCTCCGGCACTGACTCATCACACGACACGCAGAACTACTTCTAATTCACGTTTTTCTTGTGAGGTGGTGGTATTTTAACGGTCGAACCCGGCACATTCGCGTAACAGATTTTTTTTCGGTCCGTACCAATGTCGAAAATTTAATAAAATTATTTATAATACCCGCATAATGCTGACCGTAACATGTAAATAACGACCACTGGGCGAACACTAGTATTAATAAATTACTGTTTCTAAATATAAGATCCGTCATCTATCTCAATTCATAGATATGTCTGTCTGTGGTCACCAGTATCGAATGATATTATGCGGTATGTCATAAACATATTTGTGGGAATATGTTTTATAAAAGTCAAGTAAGGTGGGCTTCTTTGATTGCAAGGTCGTGTCTCTGATGAAATGAATATATAAATAATTATGTCTTTACGCAATCAGGGATAGCTAGATATAGTTACGACATTGAAAACAGAACTTTTTTACCATCCCGTCCTTTGTAGGAAAAGATAGGAAGGGGAAGAGGACTGACACCGGGCCGGGCGTTAAGCAGGCAGGCGTAAAAATTGTAGCCAAAATATATATGCAGTATGGACTACAGTCATACTGTGTCGAC
Organism: Papilio elwesi; assembly: GCA_029849275.1. Classification (NCBI taxonomy): domain Eukaryota; kingdom Metazoa; phylum Arthropoda; class Insecta; order Lepidoptera; family Papilionidae; genus Papilio; species Papilio elwesi. The sequence goes on from CM056713.1 coordinate 4,544,376, forward strand.
CCGACATAACGCGGTGAAAGGGCAGGGAGATGATGATATAATATGAGCTAGCAACACTATTGTAGTCTATCCTCTCATGAAACAAAATGTGCCCAAGCGTAACGTGTACTTGAAATTTCGCTATGGACTATTCTATCATTCGGCCGCTATGATTTTAATAAGTAATACACTTCGATTTTTTGCATAATATTACATACCAAAAGGGAATATTCTTTTTTTTTAAATAAAAGTCCGAATCAAATGGCACCTCACTCTATAAATCAAGTTATATAGGATACAGGAGTTTACAATATAAAGGACACATACATATAGAAAAACACGTTCATAATATAACCACCCAGTTAGTCGGTCAAAGATACACAAAATATTTTATCTCAACGGAAAATGAACCTTCTAGTAACCGTTGTTAAAAAAGGTAGAAATAAATATAGACGTTCCGTTTGTAAAGATTCAAGCTGCCATGATCAAAGTTAAGAGGGAAGGTATTCCTTAATGTACCAATGTCATTTCAAATCGGATGGGATATCTTAATGAGAGGACTTCTGTCAGTGTTTTTTAATCCCATAAGCCGTAACGATAACTACCTCTCATTGATTATCTGAGAGTATTGACAGCTCTTCAAGGCTTTCAAGAGAGAGCTTTGCCGTTAAGGCAAAGGTCGCTTCTTATTAAAAAGTTCCTCCTTTAACGATTTTTTCATTACATCAATACAATATTATACAAAATCCCGCCTCCTATGTTGTTTTTTTATGCGATAAACTCACAAACTACCGATATTTTCATTCGATGCTTAACGAGGGAATTCATGAGGAAGGATAATGTAATCCATGACTGATATGATACGTTAATGGATCACCAACTTCGAATTACGTAGACAAAAAAAATAATGTACAAAAATTCTTGCACTGTTAGGAAGCTACACTATCCCCGGGCGACTGGCCATATTATATTTTCAAAAGATCAGGGATCTTTGCTAAAACTCCATTAATGAAACTCAAGGTGTAAAGAAATACTAAATTATTCTTTACTTTGAAATTTAGTCACTATGTGTAATTTCATCCTAGCAATTTCACCGGCTCATCAGTTAAAAAAATGTCATACATGTAAAATGACAAAAATTACTGCGCTTACTTCGGAAGTTGACAAAAATAGGAATAATATTAGTTTCCTGTAATGCCCAATCCGAGTACACGGATCTACAATGCGGTCATTGACTCTTAGAAGTATGTTTGATAAGGAAAGCTTGCCTTATCAGAGATTCCTCCATACTTTGCACACAGACAAGCATGGAATGATTTTGTAATCGACACACGTTTTAAATATACTAGGAATGCAGAAAAATATGAAAGTGCTCTATGGATAGAATAAAATAAATCACCAAAGTATGCGAAGCTCGTACTTCATGTACTAGGCTAGCATAAAGCATTAGGTATTAAATTAATTCTTACAATCCTTTTTTTCACTCACTACGAATATTTAAGTTAGGGATGTGACTTGGAATACTTATATTAGTGTGCTTATCTTTTAAGCTCTTTATATTTTCAAGAAACTTATGTAAGCTTGAAATTGTTTTATGGAAATATGTGTTTTATAAAAGCTATCGCATGCTATTACCGCATGACAGTAGAGTATGTCTTACTCTACTGTCAAGTATAAGTTCTATAAGTTACAGATAGCTGAGTAAAAGGTGCGTCCTCACCGGGAGCATTCGTCTGTAATGTAACATTTAAGATTCAATTTTGAGCGTTATTACAGGTTGTATCAAAATATTACAGTATCATTACAGGTTGCGCACTGTAATGCTCGGTTCTCCTCCCTCACTGAAGTAATGATCGATTCTGTAACGTAACGTAACGGTAACGTAACGTAACAGACAAACGCTCTATGTCTTCTCTTCCTCTTTTGTCATCTGGGCTGACGTCACGCGCCACATGTCTTCGTTGTTCTTGACAATTAGTGCTAAGCCCCTGTCATTAAGTTATGGAGATATAAATCTCTGTTAATGAGTCCAAAAATTCGACGGCCACAAAGGAATAGAAGATCCAAGATAAAGAGACTAAAGACATAATAACGTTTTTACGAGAAAATTAGAGTATGTCGCATGAGTAACTCGTAAGCCATGCGAACACTTAGGAATTTTTAAGGCAACACGTTTTCGTACATTTTTTTTTATATTTCGTTCTTCATTTAGCTATTATTTAATGCTAAAAGGTCAGTGAGAGGCTTTGAATTGCCTAATAAATTTCGATCGTCCCTTTGAAAATTTTAACTTGAATAAAATAAAACTTAGATGAAATACCCTTTTAAGGTTTAAATTTTTTGTTAAAACGCAACTGTTATTTTATAACTTAAGAGATGGTTTTTACGAAGGTAAAATTTTAAGTGCTGAATTAATTATTCAACCCTTAAAATTTTGTTATTACAATTTATTATTAAAATGATTCAACCCTCAAAATTTTAGATATTTTATTCAATTAATGTATTATTTTATTTTTATGGTTACAGATAGCTGAGTAAGTGAAAACTTCTTTATCCGCGTTAGTTGATATTTACTAGGGGGAAATCTTATATGCTCGCGTGAACAACATGCGTCACAACTCAAACTCACAGCAGCAAAATAAGCATTTATTTGACTTCAAAATTTAATACAAGAAACATAAATGTAAAAAGTTCCTCGTAACTGTTCCAAACTCAAACAAGCATGTTGTTCACGCGGACCTATATAAGATTTTCTGGTACCAAATATCGTCTAACCCGGCTTTAAGTTTTATTATACCTCTAGAAAATAATTTTGTACATGCAAATGAAATTCAGTATTGAATCCAACATCCTCTGTCTGTTTAGTAAGCATATATTGATCCCTTCACTGCCGGAGTTACCAGGCGTGCAGAAATATGTAAGAGCTACGGAATAAATGTAGATTTACCGTTATTAAATGCCAAGTATGCATTCCTTGAGCTCGACTAGGAGAGCATGAATTCTGCGATGAATAAATTCTTTCGTTCTTTCATTCTGGAATAGTTTAGTTTAAAAAAAATCGAGGTTTAATATTCCTCATATACATAGCTTTTAGTAGGGGAGCTGACATAGCTAACTAAATCCGTAGTTACTCGAGCGTTATGGGATCACCTAGAAGTAACTGCCATTCAAAAAACTGACGATTCGGAAATATATTTATAAGTAATTGGTGGTAACTTGAAAAGGTATATCATTAATGGTTGAATATTTTCCTAGAATCGCTCTTTAGGAAGTATACGTCCTTTATGTTATATTCCACGTGCTAAAAGATTTGAAAGCGGCACTGTCAAAGGGACCTTCTAGGATATGAGATGTATAATGGATCCCGGAAAGGGAATGACAAAACGTTATTTTGAATACGTTTTTAGGTATATCTTTTTGTGTCTTTATATATATATATAGCAAACATACGGTGTAATTTTTAGCGACTTGAACATATCTGATTAATTCGGAAATTGGCATACTTTATAAGGATCAATGACAAATATAAAATTTCATTAAATTGTCGTGTTATCCAATAATTGATAAAAGACACCGAATTTACATTATGTAAGGGTTGAACAGTTTTATGTCTGTGAATCAGTTTTTGTTTATGACTTCTGCGAGCATTTTAAATCCTCAGTTGCCCGCACAGGTCGATAAATCTTTTGTTGTCAACAACAGAGGTGCTTATACGTCCTTGTCGACTAAAAGCATATCTCTCGACCTGAAATGACTGCGCCCCAAACACTTCAAATCTCGCTCACTCTGGGAAATCATTTAGCCACCACACCACCCCTCGATGGTCATCCTTGAGTGCGATGGGATGGGCTCTAGGGGAACGCACCGGTGCCTACTGCAATGCGCTGGCGAGCCACTGGATTGCAGGCGTTCTCCTTACACTTTTTCAGTGCAACTGCAACACAGGATCTAGCCATTATACCGTATTCCCGGGATACGGATCGCAACCTAGATGACGCCGTTTGCGATAATAATGTATTTGCTTGAGACACGTACATACTAGTATATACGTGTGAGCTAAGTGAAAGGTAAAGGGCGAATGATAGTGTTCATTTTCTGTTTAATCAAGGAGCCGAAAGTGTTCTTGTACAAATTATAAATTCCTTATGTTTCTTGAACGTATTGTTGATTGCGAACAACATTTAATGCAGCTCTGTATTTAATCTATTCTCAGCACTAAAGCGTACCAATGTTCAGACACATATTTTAATACTTTATGCAAATGTATATAATGTCCTTTGTGTCCTGATATAAATGTATACATACAAACATTCATATTTCGTATCTTCCATTTCTCGTCAATCCCAGCTTTGTTAAACAGAGCCCCGGCAAAATTGGATGGATTTGCAATTCAGTCGACGGATTCTCTTTTAATATTACCCGTACAATGAATGTATGCGTGTTTGTATTAGAATTCGTTACGTTACCAAAATATACTTGTTATGCCGTAAGCCTTTTTCCGATACGGCAATATATCGCACTATTTATAAGGTGATTTGTCGTATTTTTCTCATGTTAAATTATAGCATGGCGAATAATGTTTTACTGGATTATTTAGGGATTGGATGCAAATATTCGTTAGGTTTTTTTTTAGAAGTAGTGTCGATGGATAGCTTCGAATAACAGTTTCAGCTGCCAACTTAAATTATAACTGAATTGCTAGTTGAAGAATCACAAGGTAACTGTTTAATGCACGACCTGGCTTGATTAAAGAACACTAACGACGAGAACTTGATTAATTTAACTTCAACGAAAGTAAGAACAGAACATAGGTAAGAGCGGATAACTGATGGCAGACGGTTATAGACAAGAACAATTAATTGGCAGCTATTGCTACACAGTTGCAGTCAATGTTATCAATTTTTATTTTAGTAGGAGCCGGCAAACTAAGAAGCGGGTCGTCCAGAGGTGTAGCTGTAGCGTGAGTGTGCCTACAGGCAAAGGTTACGGATTTCCTCTTGGTACCGTCGTGGTAACTCACTCCCACTTCTTCTACATTCATACACTTACACATACATACTTGTCAATTACATCGAACCGGCTTTAACAGTGGTAGATCCCAAAACAACAACATCTGTAGCTCGAATGGGCTGGCTTGACCGATACCACAACCTCACAGAAAACCTTCTTCAATAAAAAAATGTCACCAATTTAGTTACGTAGTCAAGTTCGCCTTGCCACCAACGCTGCCCGTGTGCTCATTTTCGCGATATAAATTTCTCTTGTCAATTTACTTTGATACATCCTTTCGACCTGGCAGAATCATCGAATCATACCTTTCTCTTTTTTATTTTTCTTCTTTTCTAACTTTAATACGTGTTTAAGATTCGTGTAAGTTTGATTTTAAGGTAACTTCAATTATTTAACATCAGTTAAACCGCGTGTTCGTTTTCTTCCTTGTTTAAATTCCGAGAACAAAAACGCAAACTTTTTTAATTTAGAGAAAAAAATCACGCGTTAACCGCTCGCACGTGCTGCTACCCTGCCCTTATATTAGCGTGAACTTTTCGACAAACCTTTTTTTTACGCCTCTGATTTAAATGGACACGGCCCTTATGAATCCCTAGTACTTAAGCCGGTACAATCACCCCTTCCGTTTCCGGGTTTTTAAAAAAAATCCTAGGGTTGATACCGGTAAAACCACAATGAAATCGAGTGGGGTCCGACTATTGACCTCTTTTGTAGGTACCCGATAAAAATCGCAGCATTCTTTTGTTTAAGGCCGCTTTTTGTTTTTTCTTTTGGGCGCGTTCATTTTATTTTTTCAAGTATTTCTTCTTTCATGCTCGACTAAATACAGAACACCATTGAGTTGTGTTTGAATTTTTTTTTGTTATTGATTGTATGAATTTAATTTTATACAATTTAATTTGAAGGGAGCTAAACTCGATTTATAATCGCTGGGTAGGTTTTCTGATAGTTTCAAGTGCGGACATTGAAATTTCTTGCTTGAAATCTATAGATAGTACATTGTTCAGGTTTATCTATACTAATATTATAAAGAGGTAAAGTTTGTGAGTTTGTAGCGGGTAATCTCTGGATCTACTGAACCGATTTTGAACAATCTTTTACTAATAGAAAGCCATGTTATTTGTGAGTGTCATAAGCTATATTTTTATATTTATCAACTAAAGTGAGCTGGGCCGGGGTCGGAACCTATATAATTTGTTAACATTTTGCATATCAAATTTGGACTCTTGCACATCTTCATCATCAATTCGAATGTTTATTAAATTGACATAGACACGTGGGTTAATAAATGTTTAAAATGGTTTAAAAAAACCTAAAGACCTAATTTGGTTTTCAAGTGCTGAAATTTATTTGTTAAAGTTTAAATTTAAAGTGAACTAGTTCAAATAACATCTGCTTAAGAAACACCATGTTTCTATATCTCACTTGGACTTCAAATATATGTATGTTTAAAGACTAAATGTTTGTTTACAAAATATCAGTCAGTCAGTTTCTTATTTTATATAAGTACAAGGGACCCTCCCCGGCAACGAACGGGTAGTTTTTTTATACAAACATTCACCCCCTCCTTAAGGTAATCGCGGCAACTGTCAAAGGTCTGACAGTTAAGCCAAAACGCAAAGGTTACCTGCTTTAGAAAAGTTAATATGGTCGTTCAGTTTTCTTATTTCCCGCGCAAATTTCTTTTTTCTTTCATAAGGATCGACCTTGACCTTCTCCAGACAGTAAGAAATATAAAAAAATCAATTCGCGATTCGGTTCAGCCGTTCAAGCGTGATGTGACCTAAGAAAAGGGGATTTATTTTTAGATATAGATAGATGTATTTATTATATATTTATTGGTAGCAATCAGAAAATATGGGCGTGCAGAAAGTCAATAAGGCGGAGGGGAGGACAGATAAAAAAAGTTTACGGATACGCGACACATTCAATCTGGTTTGAATATAAACGCGAGGCAATTAAAAATAAAAAGATCGGGTTTTTTCTTCGATGCTTAATAGCTACAACGTGAACATGACAAGTTTTTAACTATTTGCATGAGTGCTAATTAAATTAACAGAATCAATTAATTTTTATTACGTCCTCCATATTTGGTATAGATAATAAAACAAATATTTAATTAATGTCAAACGTAAAGCGTTCAAATGTCAATATACTAAACACATAATTTTTGACTTTAATATTCTTTTTTTTTGTTTGAAATTTAAAAATTGTGGTTCTAATTTACAAATTTCGATTCTTTCTTCAAGTAGGCTCATTAGGCAACAAATGTTAAAGCCGCTAGCCTGTATCCTCGTGTGTGCTTTCATTTTTAACAACCTTCTTGTACCTATTAAGAGTTTTAAAATCCTTTAAGATTTAAGTACCCGAACTTCACGATAAAGACGCTATTCCTTTGTCTTGAAGTTACTTCGTTAGTTCAATCCTCAGGGGAAGTAATATATTTACTAGCTGTGCCCCGCGGCTTCGCCCTCCCTGCAATTTTACTTAAACGAAATGTCACAGTACTGCCCGACACAGTATGGCCGTAGCACAGTTTAACAATGACATATGATTGTTTAAACTATGTAGTGCATACTGTATAGGTTCTAGTACTGTTTCTACGGCCGGCCGCCTACCTAACGCCAGCCCTCCTCGGGAATAATAAGCTACTAACATAACCTAACAAAACATATTGCATAAAAATATATACATAATTTCTAAAATCTTCAATATACTGTTAATACTGCGTTAGCAAATATAGCTGTTACCTTTATCAGAGAGCGCCGTGCGTCTCCGAAATACGTGGCGTATGCTATGAATATCTCACAGTGTGTCTAGCTGAAGCTTGCAAAATCTCCGTCACTGTCCTGTTTTGAAATTTATATAAACTTTCAATGACCGTCATTTTAAAGATGTATTGTTAACTATTTTATAGCATTTTATCGAACAAATGTTTGACATGGTTCTTTAAATTGATATAACTTTTTTATTTATGAACCGATTAAGATAAAACAAACACTAAATGTTAAGTGAAGCTTACCACAATATACTAGTGAACACTACACCCAAATCGGTAAAGCCGCTTCTGAGGTTAGCGCGTACAAACGCACAGACAAACATAGATATTGACAACATTTTTAATAATCTTTGTTTTGGGTTTTATTGCGTCGAAACGTCGTCGTCGTAAGGTCCTAAAATGGCGATCACGTAGGTCGTCACAAGGTATATAGGCCTTCCACGCGATGGATTGATGATCTGATGATGATGGGTTAGATGTTTGTGGCAAGTCTAGTCTGCTTTGCATCCACCAACATAATAGCTTAAATTACTTTAATAACATACATATACATTATTAATGTAATTTAAGCTATTATGTTGGTATTCTTGGAAGCATATAATTGCCCCTCTCTCTATCTTGCTATCTCGTGTGTCAAGCTTCCAACGGATGTGCCCAGTTGTAAGCCGCTGGTAAGTGCACCGGTTCTGTGTTTACTTAGACCTGTTGAATTAATATAATTTCATAGCGGTCCTAGTTGTTAAACGATCAAGCCAATGTGCTGGTGTTGATGATAATGGCAAAGTCAATCTTTTTGGTTAAGAGTTTTGTTTGATAAGTATTTTTTAAATTTATTTTAACTAGAAGGGTTTGCGATTGTCTAAAGGTATTATAACTGTCGTATGGATCTTTGATGACAGAAGCCTCATATACACGGGGATATCCTAAAACTACGGACAGATCAGCTGTAGAGGTATCACAACTCAACACTGACACTCACACAATCCTGAGAAAATGAATCCCGGAGCACGGGCAGGGCCGTGCCACCGAGGGGTAGTCAGTGAGTCAAACCTCACACAATCTTTTCCTTCGACCGGAAGCAGGGTATCTTTTTGAAGAAAAAGCCCAATGCAAAAAATTATCTTGACCATTCATACAGCAGTAGTAAATGGACAAGATCAGCTATGGAAGTACGAAATTATTCATCGAAACAAGGCTTGAAGACATATTTGTTAATTCTGCTTTTAGTTTTATGAAAGGCAACTTATCTGTTATCTTTTGAGAATGGCTAAGTAGGTCACTTAACATAACGTGCACCGCTTTAGTAATAAAAAGACGTAATATGACTGGTTGGAAGTGTCCTGTCACATTAGTTTGTTTTGACGTCACAGCTGTAGCAGTGAAGTCGGCGGATTTGATAAAGCTCTGTAGGTACAATGTTTTTAATATAAATTAAAAAATGCCTACAACACGCCAATGAAATAAAAAAGTGTATTTTTAAATTAAGTTACTTTATTGTAAAGCAGATTTATAACATGTTTTAAACGGATCGAACGTAAAATGAAGATAGGTCAACTTAGGCAGTGCTTAACTTAACGAATGTTAAACATGGTTTTGAAGTCAGAAAATTTAAACAAAATGTTGTTATTACTATTTATTAAGATAGCAACAAACCACAACAGAGGTAGAGCCCGCAATAACAACATCTTTTGCACGAATGGGCCGGCTCGACCGGTGAAATACCACGACGTCATAGTAGACAGGCGTGAAGTAGAAGTATTCTGCGTTTCGTCTGATGAGTGACATGCCGGAGGCCTAATTGTAGTCCTCTTCCCCCTCCTACCCTTTTCTAATAAGGAAAGGGGGGGAAGAGGAAGAGGATTTGACGGATGAGGAGGGGATGGACAGGGAATGGAATTATCCTTTTTTCTGTTTGAACCCTCCTTCGTCCATGAAGGTAGACAACGCATCTGCAACTCATTAGCTTGTTGCGGATGCCTATGGGTAGCTGTACTTATTTCCAGGGGCCGCTTGCCACATTGTTATATAAAAAAAACACACTAGACATCATACTTCAACTTCAAACTCACGTCACGTCACGAAATGTTTCGCATTATTACTAGATATGTCTTAATGCTATATCCCACATCGCCCTAATTCCCCTTCTTCTTATCAATATATCCGGCGGAACTACAAATCCTCTTTTATATCCCTCCTTATCGCGATATCACTTCAAGTGAGGTCTATTTATATAGCCTGATAAGGTCCGCATTTAACATAAACTGCGGTGGTGTCTTTTCCGTATTTAATTATACTGTGCAAGTATTTATCTTTTGTTTAAATAGAACGAAATTGTGGTCACCAATTCTTAAACATTTTAGGGAACTGAACACCCGGAAAAAAGGTCTTTTGTTTTATGAGAAACCCAGAATTCTTATAATTGTTGTTTTCAAATTGAGTTACGAATAACTCATTAATATTTATTAAAAATATTTCATAAGTGCTCGTACAGTTAGTTCCATTAACTGTAATGAGAAATGAAATGTAACTGTTTTCCTAAAATAGACGAAATATTCAATTTGTACTCTCATTACAAGAATATTTGGTAGCTTCAGTATTCGGTCAGCTAGTGTTCGATTTCCAAATGGTACTAAATTGGTTTAATGTTTGTCAAGGATTGTGCCCTGTCGCATTTGAGACCACGAGTTGAAGTCGGCATTAATTATTTTAACTACCACTACCAATCAGATTTAACGACAGTCTAGTTTGGCTTCTCAATTATTAAGCCAGTATGACCGAGCCCCGAGGTTCCCCAGGGAGCCTTTGAGATCAACTCTTAACGAAGGCTTAGCGGCTTCTGTGCTCAGCTAATTCAAGCCCGGTATAAAGGTATATATAGGTAGATGCATCCTCAAAGCAAAATGTAATACGTCAGTCTGTCAGTTGTTGGCCACAAAAAATGGCAGCTTTTCTGCTATTTGCGGATGTTTTTCAATTGAATCTTGGTTTTCGTGCTTTGTTTCATGTAGAAATGCCGTCAAAATGTTCCCTGAAAATATTTTAAACGTATATTAAAATTATCACAAAGTAGTTGTGTAATTTGCTTATGTTGTTATAACGGCCAACCGAATTAAACTTACGAGTTATTTATATGGCACTCGCTTGTATAGCGCTTTAGTTGCTTTCAACATTTCCGACGAAAGGCCGGAGCGATTTTCTTATTAACTTTGCGTGTTCGTGTTTAATTTTCACCACTATTATACTTATTTCTATTACTGTTATTCTGTCGACAATTATATGCCTAATATTTTTTACCCGACTGACTCAAGCGTGTGTATGTCTGTTCCATTGTGACTTGTGTACCCTAAGGCTCTTTTCACACCACGATCAGGACGCCTAGCAAACGCAATACTGAAAGACGCGTTGTGACTGTATCGCCACAAACGTCCAGAGGACGCGCTAAAAAAACGCGTACGTACAAAGGCTTTAAACCTGCGTGACATTTTGAAGAATAAGGTGTCATCAGATTCGTATATTTCCCTGGAATGTCATAGGTAATAAGATGATGTGATAAATTATGCACTGACATCATTATTATCATGATATTGTCAGTCATGTTTTTTTGAAGTGAGAACTTCTTTAGCCGCGTTAGACGATATTTGCTTGGGGAAAATCTTATAGGTTCGCGTGAACAACATGCTCAACATGCGACAGCAATACGCGTTGGCAACAAGTAATTTTGTGGACTACTGCCATTCACATTAATAATTTTGTAATTTTTGCGTAAGCATTTCATAGACACTTTAAACCGAATTACGTATAAATGTTCTGAACCGGATCTCCCAAAGATATCTTAATCCCGTCTTTTTGTTTAATTTTATTTATTACCGAATAATAAATCTCGTAATCTGGACAACAGTATCCGAGCGGCCATCTTGATAAGGCATTGAACTGATACCGCGGCTCTTCTAAATATAATCATTTAAGGGTATAGTTTAAAAAAAAATCTAAAATACCTTCGTTATACTCGAGTATATTTATAAAATTGTGACGTAATAATTAAACCTCTTTATTATCATTTTCGTAGTGAATACTTCTTCTACTTCTATACAAGATAACATAGGTTTTTTAAAAGCCATTAATATAAATATCAGTAACCGTACACAAAGTATGCGTAGATGCGTGAATGTAGCAAAAGAGCCATATATTTGCCTCCTCTGCCTACCCACTAGGTTAAGGGTGTGAATTTTTACTTAAAAACTTATAAACACTTCAGCAAGTGTTTTATTAGAAGTCTCACGACTTCGCGGAACTGACATGTTCACAGTTTATTTTACTGTAATAGATGGCGCTAGTAGCCTTCAAAATCGTCGTATTCTATCTCTAACATTGTATTTCGCATATTAATTTGATAAGCTTGCCGTACTGTGTCGACTTTTTATTATGGGATGCAACGCTCTGCATAAAATGTTTTGGCAGCTATCGTTATCATTTTAAATGTTAATTTAATTATAAGTGTTATAAATGTGAATGTAAGGTTTTTTTGTTACGTTTTCTTGCCTTGAATACTCAAACAATCCTCTAAAATTTTTCACATACATAGTACGGAAAAAGACCTAGGGCAGGGTATGGAGATATGTACGATATTTTGATTACAAATTTCATAATAAAAAAAACTTCTATTGAGTTTTTTTCTAAAAATATCCCAGTATATATATCTCTAACCAAGACATATTTGTTTGAGAAAGGTTTCATTAAAACACTTTGCATCAGAAGCATCAAGGTTATTACGTGCCCTGTTGTAACTTCACTTGATAAACTGATCCTGTTCCAATTCAATTGTAGTCCAGTTCAGCATGCATTCTGCTAAAAGCACGCATTTACGCATATAACTGAGACATTGAAAAGTGTATTTTTTGTAGTAAATAAACAGTTTGGAGTTGATAATAGTTCCCTTCTTCTTTTCCCAATAATCACGATATCAAAATCATCTGATGGCTTATGGTCTATGAATTTATTAGACAAGACCTCACAGAAAGACAAGATAAGTTTTATCCTGATGCCGCTTATCCGGACTTAGTAATCAAATTAATGTATGAATGTTGGTCTTTGGTACTTTGTTAAGACAATAACGCGGAGTTGACTTTATATAAACACATGCTATACACATGATATGAGGAGGAGCGAAACAATTTAGTATCGCTGCGAAAGTTCGAATTGATGCATCAACAATTGGCTCAAGTGGAATGCGAGACAAGTGTTAAGTGAAGGCAATGGGGAGCAATTGCACCAATCACTTCTCGGTTCAATTCTTCGCTCAAATAATTAAAAATAAACAAACCGCGGACGTAGTACATTGTACGCATACATACTGCGGAACGCACTACTCTACATCTCCACATTCGCGTCAAAATCTACGTTTTTATAACGCCTCTTTAAAGTTTATTTTCGAGACAAATGCCGTGTGTCTTGTCTTTGAAATGATGTTCGCTTTTACATTTTTAAAACGAAATTATTTATCGCTCGTTAACATTTCTTAGGAGAAACGAAACGCAAAAATACTTCTGCTTGACGCCTGTCTTCTGTGAGGTCATGGTATTTCTCCGGTGCAGCCGGCTCTGCAGTGCAACAGATGTTGTTGCGGGCTCTACCACTGTTAACATTAATATCTTTAATATCATTATCAAAACAAAAAATGTACCTCAAGACTTGGGAGGTAGGTCTCCATGCCGCGCCGTCCTGTATGCAACCGTTTTAGAATCTTTTGGCCTCATAAGTCGTCGTGCGTTCCCTGGAAATTATCGTTATAATGCTCCTGCAAGGGATCACATCATTGTAATTATCTTTATGGTTCAATGAACATTATTAAATACCAAACTTAAAATCGGTTCTCACGAAACATTTTCGAAAATAAAAAAGTACTTTTAATGAATGTTAACGGAGGCGTTAGAGCGTGTCGATGTCAGTTGCTTTAATCCCACATCAAAGGACGCGCTTACACGTACACCAAATCCCTCGGGGTCCGTATTTACATAAGGCCCACTGTTCAACGCTGCCTTGTATAATTTATGGCCCATGTAAGCGGAAATGTAGCTTATGTTTAGGTAATACGGGTCAGTGTTTCGGATCATTGATTGCATTGTTTATTGGTGAACCTAGTTTCACCTATACAATGAATCATATATACATTGGCTAAGATAGGTCTATACCTCAATTCTAGTGGTTGAAACTGATATATTAAATATCAAATATCTGAATGCAGCATGCAAATTGATTGAGATTTGTTCCGAACAGCAGGGAACCCCAGAATTTAGAGAGCACTAGAGCAATCGGATAGATTGGATGAACTATAAAATCAAGTTTTAACAACTTACAAATGTGAAAGTGGATCTCAAGTTGAAGGCGGATATCTCCTTAAACGTCCAGCGACTAGAAATGTGGTACAGTTTAATATCCACAGTCGTTGCTTACATGCAACCAGCACGACGCGGATACCAAATCAAAAAAATTGCCAGAGTTCGATACAAATTGTGTTGCAGTAGACCATTCCTTGTACATCCACATTTTTGCTACGTATGACGAGCAATAATATAGCGAATTTAACTAATTTAGTATAATATTTGCACGCCATTAATTAAGCTACAAGGATCTCAACCGTCGGTATGACAGAAAATTGTGCTATACTTTGTGTCAAGTTTGGTTTGATCAGTGCCAGAGGACATTCCCACCCATTCACAGGCTTGATTTCTGTAAATCTCTTATGTCCTAAATTCTTGTGAAGGACACAATAGAGAGTTTTGAGGTTAGGAGGGTATTTATTTGTGACTAATCTAGTTGTTGCAAGTGCAGAGAAGTATCAGGCACTGAGCTGCAAGCTTGTTTACCTGTTTCCATTGAAAAAAAAGAAATCTTTTCATATTCCCTTTTAAAGAAGCTAACCTGTTAAAGAAGCGACCAACAAACTAATGCATCCCGTATCCATGGATCCTAGAGTACTGGAAAACATGCACAGCATGGTCGTGAGTTCGAATCAATCATTCAACTATTACAGTGCTCCTTAAGTTAAGACGAAGCAAAAGCTAAGTTGTACTGATATTAAAAAAAGGATCGTCATACTAAGCATTTTCATTAGGCAATTTGTATTGAAGTACGTTTTACCATTCGTATCCTAGCTAATATGGTGCTATTCGAATCCCACCTTTGGTCAGCCGATCCACAGAGTATCTAGTCGCCGTCGTCGTCTCAGCCAGTGGTCGCTCAATGCTGCTCATAAACTCCCGGAAAGATCGGTTCCCTACCACCCTTATATACTCCCGCAATTTTGATCATATCATCGGTCCATTACATGGGAGGTCTACCTTCTCTGCATCGACCTGTACGTGGCCGCCCTTCTAGAACCTTTGGGGCTCATCGGCATCCGTTCTGCGAGTAATATGTTCAGCTTATTGCCACTTACTGCTTGCGTATGGCATCATTTCTGATCCGATCAAGTGTCTCATTCATACATTTAATATTTAAAAATTGCTTAAAACAAAACACAAACATAATAAATATTGTGTTTGAAAATAAATCTTGTATCGTCTCAAACCGTTAGGAATGTTTATTGGATTCAATAAATCTATCGAATGGGAACTAAAAAAATGTTACAGTTGCGTGTGACCATATATGTTGAGAAAGCATATTCTACCTCGACAGGAAGATTGCAGATGTTCTCGATTGACATACCGATATTTTTTATGACTTATAATCGATTTCTCGCATCGCAATGTATGTTTTTCGAACTCATAGTATATCGTTTGGAATACTAAGCTGTCTGGATTCAGTAATCGATTCCCAGTAATTTAACGATCGCAAAAAAGTCGCATTGAAAATCGTGAGAGCTTGTTATTTTTATATTAAAATTGCCATCATAAATGAGGACCTTAAATCTGACCTTAAATAAAACATCTGTTTTTAATGATTTATTATTTTTAATCAAAAGTCAGATACAGTTAATTTTCTCTTAAGGCTTAGCATAAGGCTTATATATTTTCTTATATAAATTGACACAGAAGACACAAAGATTTTTTTTAGTATCCATGTTTAATGCGAAACGTACGCATGCCTTTGCACAAGTAGTTTCTCCCTACAGACGTTAAGTTGGGCTTAAGGTAATCGCGACCAACTGTCAAACGACTGACAGTTATGCCAAAACCGCAAGAAAAGTTAATATGTTAAGTTTAAATTTAAAAAATAATTAGCTAAATCGGGCCGCCGTGTTCACGCGTGATGTCGTCAACAAGGGCAATAGGGATTCATTTTTATATGAGAATAAGAATAATAAAATTAATACTTTATAAAAAAGTGTATTTGTATTTATTTAAAACATACATGTAATTAACACAAAACTTTGTTTCGTTTCAGGTATAAGAAGTAACAGAGACTACAAATTAGTGATGCGAACAGATTCAATAGATTGATTTAAAAACATGTGACAATGACAAACTTGATGCTGTCCAGTGTAGTGTGACTGTTTGTATTAGTACTGTAGTGATGTGCCGATGTCGATAATGAGTGTGCCGCGGTCGCAACTAGTGCTGCTCTTCATGCTCCTACATTACCATGTCGATAGTCAACAAGAGGTGCTCATTGAGGAGTCGCGTGAGTCACTTCTATACTGTTTATAATTTTTATTAATGCAATCATACTCAGTCCAGTTTTTTGTACTTGTCAACAGTTTGTTTTTATTAAAATATTCCCGCATCTGAATTACGTTTTTTTTTAATATTAGATATCTCTCACTCTCACTATACAATACACAGTGTTTAATACTCTAGACAACACTATCATTTGTAATAGACAATAGTAAATTGACAACAGACCTTACGACACGTGCTTAAATAAATTATGTAACATACCATACAAAACTTAACACACCAAACGATGAAGCCAACTTCAGACAAGTCGACTTCATCGTTTGGTGTTCCATTCTTCTCATCTTTTCTTTAAAAATAAAAATGTTAACGCATCTTTTGTATCTTCGCGGAACTATAATAGTATGGTTATTAAAAACGAAAACGAAATTTTAACAACAAAAAAAGCAATATCAAATAACAAAAACGTACCATTCGTAAAGTATTAAAATTTCATTAGAGTCTCTGCTAGCTTCGGTCACCTTTATCCAACAATTCAAGAACAAGATCTGACGTAAGTACCATACGTGGGCGGTCCATGTTCCCAAAGACCACCTACGATCATGACACAACGTCATTTGTCTCCCCCATAAATATAATAAAACAAATGATTACTAGGGTTGCTAATGTGTTCTTAAAGTATGAATCTTGACATTATTAATGATATATGAACAATAGTTTTTTACCGTCAGCATTAAATGATAAATGGTTGTAGTGGGATAGGTTCGCGTCTTTATTTCGCAATCGTGAGTTTGCATCCCTATCGGTTTTTTTTTAATTTATTATAGGTCTACCAACAGCTTAGTTATCATAACATTCACAATTATATGTTAAAATTAATACAATGCTGATAACTTAGCCAATGAGAGGTATACACAGCATTCAACATATTACAAGTTAAGTTTTAGTGATTATAAAATATAAATTATATAGCAACAAACAAGATATTCCTATAGGTAGGTCTAGGTCTGTGCCTCTGAAGCCGTAAGGCTATGTGCCCTGTATGTAGTTAGGGGTATGTTGAAGATGTCGATGTTGTTTTTGTCTTTGCAGAGCTCATTGTATGTCCTACACATTCTGGAGATTGGAGAGTTTAAGCCTAAATTAGTTTTGTGTAAAGGTGTATAGAAGACTTTGGTTATTGGATGTCTGGGTGGTCTCGGTGGTACACATATTGATATGCGGTTTACTAAGTCGCTACTACTGATGTGATTTCTGACAATTTTGAATAAAAATACTAAGTCATTCGTACGGCGCCGCTGTCGCAAAGTACTCATTTTGAGAAACTTTAGCCGCTGCTCATACGAACATCGGTGACTAATGCCTTGATTGCCTTGGAAGATATAAATGCTACGTGTTTTGTAAAGTTCCTCTGTATTCTCTCTTTTCTTTGAGAATCCACTGAGTAGAGAGGATTCCATACAGTACTTGCATACTCAAGCTGGCTGCGTACCAGAGCGTTGAAAAGAGTAATTCTTGTTTTATTATGTTTGAAGCCGCGAGAGTTGCGTTTTATAAAGCCTAGAAGTTGTGCTGATTGCTTGGCTATAGTATCAATGTGACTTTTAAAGTTCAGTGATTTATCTAATTAATTTCTTCTTCTTTCTTCGTGAATGTTCTCACGGGTCCACTTATCACTTCTTCGTTTCTTTGCCTAAGGCTATGAAAAATAAGTTCTGTGTTATTAAACCAAACCCTGATCCATCCCATGCGCAAAGAACTGTACCAAACGATCGCTGTAGCAATTAGCGAAGCACTAACGAACGACACATGCAGTGCCGACGCTTCACCGACAGATAATTGGCACCGACAATCTTCGCGTTTCATACTTTGAATGATGAATGAACGACGCTAAATTGTATTAATTTTCGTTAGTCATTGTGTCAGTCGAGCGGCTCTCAATTAGTTCGCCATCAGAACCTGACGGGCTACGTTTCACATATATAGTTTGTCAATGTTTGTAATTGCTTTTCCTTTGACATGTAATAGGGTTTTGTCAGCAACCGCTTAAATATTCTTACGCGAAGCAAAAACTTTGGGATTAAGAACATTGCAAGAGCGGAGGCATGTGTTTGGTATTATTAAACAATATGTGCTTAAAACGGTTTCGGAAAAAATTAACAAGCATGCTGTCAAATGTCCGTTCACATGTCACTTAAGTGACCATCATTTTTTTTTCTTTAGAAACTGAATATCATTTGACAATTCGGTTAAATCTTAAAGATTGCTGCCTGAATAAAATTTTGGTTGAATTTTGGCCTCTGGCACATCGCTAGTATTGATAAATAGGCCAAGTCAATGATCTTCTCAAGAGCTTTAGCGAGTTTAATCTACGAATAGTCAGGCTGACCTACTTAAGTTTTTGAATAGATTGATTTAAAGAGATTAGTTAGCCTTAAATAGGAGCTTATAGGAAATGTAATCAAGAGGTTGTACAGAAGTCGTGTGTTGCTTGTTCTAGTTCTGAACGAAAGGCAAACGCTATCAAAGCTAAGAAATACATGTTTATATTTTCCTTGAGCTTATAAGATGAACAAGATCTGTCTTTAGAAGACACACGCAGAGACACGGCCTCGTAGGAGTGGTTTTATTTCAATATATATACATGTATTGAATTAAATTTACATGATCTTCCATCATATTTCCACACGATATCATATATCCTCCCTTTCTCAGATTGGAGCTCGTACAAGTCCCATTCCCATCGAGCTTCATGGCTACATGTTTTTTTTTGTGTAATTGTCCTTATAATCCTAATACCTTATCCTTCCTATATCCTTAATCCTTATTATATTAATGTCTTAAAGTTTACATGCAACGAGAATTCTCGTGAAATCTAATTATAAAGGAGTTTACATTGTATAAGAAAAAAGTATCTTAAAAGATTTATGAGAGAAAAACGCCAAGTCCCTTCAAGTGGCGACCCAGTTCATTAACTTGCTTACATTTAGAACAAAGGGAAAGATGAAATGGTCGGGTACTAAGAAACTTTTTGTAGTTTGTTGCGTGTCTACCTTCCGCCCGTCAATCCGGCTGTCAAAAAAAATGGGCCGTGCGTTTCCTAATACGTCTGGGGATAAACTAAATATAGAATTTCTGCGGAAGCTTCACACGTCAGTCTTAATTGAACAATATAATGCTCCTTTAATGAAATTCCAAAGTGAGAAAACAAACAACATGTATAAGATGTTTTCTGTGCGGTCCATCCGAAGTATAAGCGACCGCCACCCATAGGCATTTGCAACATGTGTACGAGTTTTAGACGCGTTGCCTACTTTTAATACACAGAGGACGTAACAAACAGAAAAAACAAGCAGTCAATGACTGCCGACATAGGTGAAAACTCAAATCAGTGGGAAGATGTGAAAATAGTCCAAAACTAAAAATAAATAAATAATGAACTAAAAGAAACCCGTCCGTCGACACTTCTCAATTCAAATAATTTATCCCCTCCCGATGAAATCCTCCTCCCCTTCCCATGCTTTACACATTAGAAATGGATGGGAAGGGGAAGAGAGGTATCATTAGGTTTCTCCTTTAGGAGTCTTCTACTTCACGCCTGTTTTCTGTGAGGTCTTAGTATTTCACCGGCCGAGCCGGCCCAGTCGTGCATCAGGTGTTGTTGCGTCCACTTATGCGAGGAGAAAAAAAATGATTTTTTTATCTAAATTAAGAAATTACCTAACCTTATATAAAATGTGCATGTTGGCAAATGTACAGGACAGAAATAAAAAAAATACCAATTCTCTCTTTTTTGATAGTTAAAATAGACAAAAATAAAATAACATCACATTTTCTGGACTCTGATGTAACACGTAGTTGACCTTTTTTATAAAATGCGAACCAGAATTTTGGGCGGAGATTAATTAAGAACTTTTCAAAGGGTTGTGTTGTAATTACGAGCGTTGTTTTCTCTACTTTTAATGACTCCACAAACATCCCTTGAAATCGGCTTGGCGACGCTTTTAGCGTGTACTTTCGTGTCTCTTGCTTTGTCTATATATATTGTACGACATGTGTATGGATGTTCCCTATAGTATAGACTTCGAAGGGGCTCGACCAACCTACCCATGCAAAGCCGGGGTGGGTCACTAGTATGTTTATACATTGTTAATTAATCCCAATCATCCTACTTATTAATATTATAAATGCAAAAGTTTGAACGTATGAGTGTGTTTCTTTCACACAAAAACTATTGAATGGATTTTAATGAAACTTTACAATAATATAGCTTATACATCAGAATAACATATAGGCTGTAATTTATAAAGATATTGTGTGAATTGTCCAAAATATCGCTTTATTTTTTTTCAACAAGCCCGCAAACAATTGATAACGTGCGATAAAGAACTCGGTTTTAATAGTTCTTGTTATTTCAATAGTTAGCCTCGACCATTGGTCGCGACAAACGTCGTTCCGTTCCCCTGCCACTCTCATCTATTAGACTCCGGCAACCACCAGAGGACAGCAGCCTCTCTGCATGGTACAACCTACTGCGATAGCACCGCATTCCAAGCGTGGCGATTACGACACAACTCACCAATTATGCCCACAATGAAATAAACTTTAGCCAATATTATATTACTTTAACCACATTGTAAACCTTGTCGGAAAAGAAAATGTAGGCAGAGAGATCTGACTCGACCTCGGGGAACTTGTGGGACCCACTACAGGTGTGTTTAAAGCGCGTCGTCGGGTGAGTTATACGCAGACCCCATACTCTTCCCCTCCAATTCCATCCCTTCTCATTCTAGTGTCCATATTGAAATCTACTTTCTCTTCTTAATCCAAAAATTATTGCTGATTGGTTGCGTAGAAAACGGTGAGCCGCTTTTTATTTCGCTATCGTCTTCAACAAAAATACTCAATGTCATAAACTCGCCCTGCAGACATCGTGAAAACATTTATTCCGAATATGTATAAATTGTATTAAACATACACAATGTTTTACTAAATACACGTCAGAATATCCAAATTCATTCCACAAAAATTAGGAGATAATTTTACCAACCACACTCGCTGGTTTAATAAAGTAGAATAATATCGTTTGACGTTTTTGGAATCCGCTAAAAAGTAAAGTAGGTATTGACCTATATATGGTAGACGTTGAACATTTTCTAGCGGAATTTCCACGAAAACAGGTGAATATCGCGTTCCTAAGTTGTTCGTCATATTCCGGAGAACTTCGCCCGTCGGATATAATATCGGATGCCTGCATTTTGATATTTGTTCTAAGTTGTAACTTAATCCGAAGTTAAGGTTTATCGCAAGCAAAAGCAAGTCAGGACAATGTATTGCATCTCAGTATTTTGAAATAAATAAACATAGGCTTCGTGCGGATATACATGAACAGATAAAACATAAAAAGGAATGACTGAAGTTGAAGTGAAGCAACTCTACCTCACCTTTTCCCCCGACCTACCAAAAATCGTCTAACTTGGCTAAATATGTTTATGGCAATAATCACGTGAACCTATAAGATTTTCCCTTCCAAATATCGTCTAAAGCGGCTATAGAAGTTTTCACTTCAATCATACTGTAATACTTTCACATCAACCTTAGCGCCAGCCACTAAAATGGGGTCATAGGAAGAATAAAGACTAGGTCTGCTTGTCTACTTTACTTATCAGATAAACATATATACAGGATATACAGGAGTGTAAATGTCTTAGATCCCCAGAGTCGGCCTATTTATGCTGATTATTCTATCAATGTTCAAATTCTAGAAAATGTATATATATATATATAATAAGTAATGCTATATAACTATCGTAGGATGTACATATTACGTATAACATACAGATGAAATAAAATGTGACCAAGGCATCTCATTGTAGTGTACAAATAAAGGTCACCGTAACGTCACTGATACTGCCTGAACATTGTATTGGCATTGTGCTTGTAATGGTTCGGTGGCTGCTTTGTTGTCCCACCCTACCGTATTTTATTAAACACATTCGCTTGCGCCGTTACCTCTGAGGCAATATCGACGTATGTAAATATTACAATATCCTGTTGTATTTAATATACGAAATGAGAAATACATTTATTAGTTGTTAAGTGAAAACTTTTAGAGGTTTTATTGTACTAAAACATTTATTTATAAGAGTAATCTGACTGGACTGATACGAGTTAGCCAGGTATAGACGTACAGCCACAGAGATTCTTCTCTACGTACTTCTGTACTAGGACTAGGAAAGTGAAATTTTAGACTAAGCTTTCTTGTGAGTATAAAAAAAGGTTGATGAAAATTCAACCCCAGTATCGGTGAAAAGGATGGACAGTACCTACATAAAATATTATTATGCGTTAAGTAATCATTACTTACTAAATACATACACAAATCATAACACACACACCCACCTCATACACAAACACCATTTATGTCATAAGCTAATGTTATTTTAGTTTAAAACAATGTTTACTTACCACGTCAATAAATATGTAACTTTGTTATGGAAGAGGAGGGTATCTTAAGCCCCTCCCAATCCTCCATCACAATGTAAAATTGTTAAACGTATGTTAACGAATAAAACAATTTATTTTATTGATTATCTTCAATAATTAATGACCAATTATGGGTACCTAAAATATAAGAATAATGTGAAAAGAGTGCCGTACCATTGTCTGTCTGTCTCGTCCACATTGTCACATGCGACTGAACATAAGGTGGTAGTAAAGCGCTTTAATATACTCGTATAAAGTTTATTTGTGCCAGCTGGTTTGATAATGCTTATTACCCACAGTGGAAGTGGAGTCACTGCACGCACCGACAGGCGGCAACGTAGAGTTACCATGTGATGTGCGGCCAGCCCAGCCTGAGGACAGAGTGGGACTGGTCATCTGGTACAAGCAAGGACACGAATCTCCTATATATTCGTAAGTTATGTCGTACATTTTTATGGAAGAAGGAGGCACGGAAAGGCACGTTGACTTGATGTTGAGCGGCCACAGACAGACTCGCAATCCGGAGAGTTTTTTTTTAATGACTGACATGTATAGTTATTTCTACATCAAGATGGAATTTTTATAAACATAGGTAAATTGTTAAATATTTTCGAAAAGCAACTTTTTCTCACATTACCCTATAACATTAGCTTTCATATTATACAATGTAACTTGTCCTATGAAAGTATAAAATTTGTAATGGCTGCTATGTGTGGTAAGTAACGTTTGTTAGTATACAAAAAAAATCTTAATGTGGAACAAACTATGACAGTTTAAGGAGGCATTTACAGCCACACGGGACTGTAGTTCACAGAGAGAAGTGGGAGGATGGCTTTACAATAAGCTCGAACACTTTGCGAACCTTAGCTCGGGCCGTTACTTTGTTATCGTCACCAATAGACTAGTGCCGGAGACCAAACTCCTTAGAAAGGATAGAATGGGGAATAGGATTTTGTGGGGGGCAGGGGTGATTTTTTTTTATGTGAGAAGGTGGCAAACGAGCAAGCGGATCACCTGATGTCAAGTGAGCGCCGCCCATGAACATCCGCAACAGACAAATGCGTTGCAGATGCGTTGCCTACCTTTAAAGGACAAGGGAGGGCATAGACAGGAAAAAGGATAATTCCTTTCCACCGTGAACCCCCTCTCCATCCTATCGACTTCCCCTTCCCGTCCTAACCTTATGAGGAAAGGGTGGGAAGGGGAAGAGGACTAAAATTAATAAAAAAGGAAATATCTTGTTTCCCGTGTATCCCCTCATCTCTCCGGTAAAGGTAGACAACGCATCTGCAACTTATTAGCATGTTGCTGATGCCTATGGGTAGCGATCAACTTAATAACAGATGAACCGCTTGCTCGTTTGCTACCTTCTTTTTCAATAATAATTATAGATTATCCACGTTAAATATATGTTTATCCACGGTGTATATGTATTGTACCAAACATATAGTAAACAGCTGATGTTAGCATACTTATATTTTCAAACAGTTATATACATGCTGTTGAAGTATATTAAATGGGCCTAGAGATATGTACAAACACATTTTCAGCGTAACATGAAAAGAGAGGTCATAAAAAATACCGCACAATTTTTATATTACATTTTCCCAACGCTGAAGCGAGCTAGCCTTGAAAGTTCTACAATGGAAAATGTTACCGGCTTAAAATATTAAACTAGTTTTTCCGTTATAAGGAACTTTGCACGTGAGTTGGCGCTTTAACTTAGCTTAGTGCTTACAACTAAGGTTTAAGCTGTGTTAAAATGGATTATTTTGTCTAACTGTTAGCTAAATGGGTAGACGGGGAGTTTAGTGTTACTAACTTTACTTGTGACACGCATGTATGAACCGCTGAAAATACTTCCATTCGGTAAGGTCACCCCACACCTCTTCTTTTATTCTTCTCTCTAATTTGCCTTTCTTTAGTTTGTCACAATTCTGGTCAACATAAGGAAGTCTAGAAAGTTCCTTCCAAGACAGCCACATTTGTTTCGTCTTTTTTGAATTATCATTAAGGATCGACTTAGAATAGATGTTTTTATAATATAAAAATGAAATTGTAATAACCGACACTTGTTTCGCAGATTGGACACACGCGAAGGTGTGACTTCACACTGGTCGGATCCTGCCATCTTGGGTACAAGAGCATCCTTTCGAACTAACACCACCCCGGCCGTACTCATACTTACGAGGTTAAGGTATGGATAGAAATGTACTTTACGATCTTACTAGCCCATTTTCATCACAGGAATAATGGACCCAGAAGTTTTTGAAGTGAGAACTTATTTAGCTGCGTTAGACGATATCTGCTAGGGAAAAATGTTATAGGTTCGCGCGAACAACATGCGACAGCAACTTGCTTATTTGAATTGGGAATAATTTTGACGAAATCTCACTTCAGATTTTTGTTGATTATTTATTTTGATTTGTGTGTGAGATTTGGCACGTATATATTTAAACTTTTCATACAGTTCAAGCGGGAATAACGAAAATTTAATTAAAAATGTGTCAAAACACTTTATAAAATATTAATTGTTATAAAAGAAAGAAAAATGAATCATAGTATTTCGACCAATGGGCGATGACTAGTACTTATTCATTTGGGTTCAACGATTTATTTATATTTATCGTTGAGAATATTTCAAAATAGTTTATCGTAAGAAACCTTATCAAGCAGACGCATTACAAATTACAATTAGTATGTTATAAACTGACGGGCTTTCCTAGCGTCCACAGTAAAACAACTTACATAGTAAAGCTTTGATTTATTACATACTAGATCTTGTCCACGGGCTTGCAAGTATTTTTGCTTCTGCGTTTCGTCTGATGAATGAGATGCTGTAGTCTCTACTCTTCCTCCATCCTCATCGTATCTCTTTTTTATGTTGAAAGGATATATGAATAGTGAGTAACAAGACAAATTTATATTGCCAAAGTGATTGGCAGTGTAGGCAGGGGGAAGTTCCTGATGAACTTATATCGATCAGATTAGTGACTTAAAGAAAGGCGATATAAGGAGTACCCGTAACGGACGAATACGTCGTCACTACACAATGACTTTCAATGAACATGTATCCGTTCTGATTGTTAAACTTAACGGTGTGGAACAGCTTCTGCGTTTGCCGCTTTCTAACATAAAGAAATGGAATTCTCAAAATAAAATCTTCGACGGCGATAAGTTTATTTAATTTATTTTATCGTGCATGTCCCTCTGACATTCATTAAATTACCACAGATTATGGTTAATGTTTGTTGAAATGTGTTACCTATGGGGCTGTCACATAAATATCAATTTTTAGGTTAGTTTTTATCTAAGTATACATCGACGGGCGGTCATTAGTTCTATTGCATTAAGTACGCTGTGGGGTACGTTAAGCAAGCTTGTTAATTATCCGTCCACGGCTGGCCGCTTCGAGGAATTTCCTCGCTTCATCAACTAATTAAACATGGCCGTTCCAATGTCAGTCTCAGACACAGCGTTAGTTACAAAGAGTATTGTATGGAATACATCTTCGTTGTACGTCAAATACACACATTTCTTAGCTGACCGGACGGGACGTTATCTAGTCTTATATTCATTATATTGGTTTGTCAAATCCTATCAAATTACTTATTTCTCTCATCGGTTAGGATTGAGAGCACGCTTTATGATATTAATTTACCGATTGTGACTTGTGCAGAATAAAACAAAATGTCTACGTGACTATCGTTTCTTCACGACCTTGCAATTGTGATGTGAATACTTCTTTAGCTTCGTTAGATGATATCCATTAAGGTGAACTCGGTTCGCGCAAACAACATGCGTCAATAACATGCTTATTCGATTTTGAAACAGTTTCGACAAACTTTTTTTATTCATTTATGTGCCTTGCATTCAATTTTGAATTTTATGTTTAAGAGACAGGGCTTATTTTTATCGATTATTTATTTATTTTGGAACAGACATGCTCGTTGATTACGGGTAACCCATATATCGCCTTCCTTTAGCATGTCACTAGTCGATAAGTTCGCGTGGAACGTTCACTGCCAATACTGTCGCTCACTTTTGCAACGTAAATTTGCTTTGTAAAGAGTTACAACAATGAGGTGAGAGTTCTCCATTCATCCTTCCAACACATCCGAGCGTGAGAAATGGGTCAGGATCGCCCGAATCAAAATCAGTAATCTCTGCCTACTCCTGTGGGTTACGAGCGTGAGCGCCATACATCAATAATTCATTTTGTTTTGCTCTTCTATATTAAGTTCGTATAGTAACACAACACTTTACACAGGGCTGAAGACAGCGGCCAGTACAGATGCCGGGTGGACTTCATCAAATCCCAGACGAAGAACACGAGGCTCAACCTCACTGTGCTTAGTAGGTATACTTTGAGTTCGTTCATTGCTGTCTAATAGTAATAGTCATAATCATGACCTATAAAGACTTTCGTAGACCTTCTACAGGGATCACCGCGGATGTCCTCTGTCGCCCTCATCCTATAGTCTCTCGTATCTTTGACAGCTAATACAGGTGTCATCCACTAGACGACCAAAAACTTGACTATATAGTATATGTAGGAAGTAACCCCGATTAGTCTTTTTATTACAAAGTGCCATCCATTGTAACGTTATTGCAAGACACGTCCCTGAGAAATATGTCTCTTTAGCTGACGCAGCAAACTTTGTTACGCCTCATGATTAATTTATGTTATGTTACCTTATTAGCTGTATTCATTTTGTTCTTTAGAATTATATATTTGTTCTCAGTACCACCCGACAGGCTTCTGATTATAAATCAGGATGGTAAGGAAGTGGACGGCAGCGTGCTCGGCCCCTACGACGAGGACACGACGGTCAATCTCACCTGCATAGCTGTCGGTGGTAAGTTCGTGCGTTTATCCATTCAAATTTAGTGAACCCTATTAATATAATATATATTATATAGATAATATATAATATAGAATATTAGTCGATAGAACAAAAAAACAGTGGTTTAAGGACACTTCCGTACACCTTGAACACGATTAGACGCTGTCTCTGGTGAGCATGCGGTTGCAACTAGCACGTCCTGCGTTTTACGTTTATCAACTATTCGCCTGCCCACTGTGGGGCCGCAACCCCATGGTCAACCGGCAGCCGTAAAACCATTGACTGTCAAATCCATCTTCATATTGTACGTACATTCAGACTATGAAAACCTTCGTCAATTCTTAAACTCATTCCTTTATCAAGTCGCAGAAATTTAGTCCATGTAACTAAACCACCAAGTTTTTACTCCTTAACTTTTTCACTATTCGTGCTATTTCTAAGACTTATACTTGTTTCGTGTCTTTTCCGTTCGTTTCACTTCACACATCTATCTCAACATTCGTATTTCTGCCGCATGCTTACTCTTTCCATCTGTTCCTTTAACAGTAACTTGCTTTATACAACATCAGTCAATATGAAGTTCGATTCAAATATCTTTATTTAATTGTCAGTGTCCTTGGTTCAAGCAAACGTCGATTTTAAGGTGACAAACAATTTTGTATAACGTCTGGGCCGTAACTACCTTAACAATTTGTCCTAAAGGTCGTCCTACAGCGAGGGTGTCTTGGTGGAAGTCCCACGCTTTGCTGGACAACTCCGAGGGCAAGGCCAAAATCTCGCTCAATCTTCATAGATCTGATTATGGCACTGAAGTTACTTGTCAGGTGAGGTAAACTCTGTTAATACCCATAAGAGTGTATGAATGGTTCTACAATTGTTGTTTTGGTGTCATAAGTAACAGATATCTTGGATAGATGGTGTCATAATGGCTACGTTATTTGCAAATATCTGCAAAGACCGTAGGAATCGTTCAGATGGTAGATAAGGGAATTGAAAGCGTCACCTCATCAAGAGAAACCTAAACTTCTACTTCGCATGCATCGAGTTTATTCAACTGCTAATCTATTAAGAAATTAACTGATCTAATAACAACAATATTTATTTAAAATCAATTACCATCGATGTCATTGTTCGCAACAGGCCGTGACGGACCCCTCAATACAGCCGCTGTCCCGCACTCTGTCCGTCGACATGAACCGTGAGTACCACATGCCAACTATAGATTCATTTCAAATTCATATATCTTATACAGGGACTTATAAATTAAAGTCGGACTTTTGCTAATCACAAGAATGTAGGTTATATCATCATCTCCCTACCCATTTCCACCCATGTGGGGTCGGCACAGTATGATTATAAACCATACTGTATAGGTTTACGCTATAGTTCTTACGGTCGGCCTGCCTGACGCCAACCCTCCTCGGGTTATAATAATTTGGGTTATATAAAACCATGAGTTTATAACCTCTTAATACAAATACGTTCTTGTAGAAAGTAGTACCACAGACAAACTATTGATGAAATGCGATGGTATCCTTGTGACGTTCATCCAAATAAACTCCCGTGTGAAGATGACCATAAAATACTGGTGGTATTAAAGGTGGTGATGACCTCACTCCTTTTTTGTTGTTAAATTACGTCAACAGTGACCTTGAGTGACTCTTTTGGGATGGGAACACTAACTGGTACGTTATCCCGGATATTTTTTTGCAAAACTCCTAATTTGAATGTAAAAACCTATATATAGAAATAGTTCGACTTTATTTGGCGCGCGGCGCTATGAGTGCTTAAAGCTTTAATGTATAATCGTGAACATCTTTAGCTTATAATTTAACTAACGATATTATAAACTATATAATGTGTGGACTATAATTGGAATAAAACTAATTTTGCGGATTTTATTCTACGTTTCTTGTTCCCGTTTCGTTTTTATTTTACGTGTTTTGAAGATAAGAGGGTACTTCGCTAGCTACTTTGACATTGGCCTGTGACCATGAGCGCTGTAACGTACTCGAAATGTCGGCAAGTGTACGTCGTTTTATTCCAATGTGTATGTAGTGTAGTGTAGTATTCGCGTAAATATATGAAATCATTATGTAGATTATAGGTTATATTAAGTAAACGTTGTATGCGCTTTGTTCAATGCATGTAAATGTATGAAACAATGAATAAGTTACTTCATACATTTATTAAGTTTATTTGGAACGCATTGAGCGATAGTCCTTTATCATATCCTTTAAAGATAACGAATGCTGTCCGTCACCTTATGGTTAAAATCCGTGAGGAAATTTAATCTGAGTTAAATTAATCTTAATAAAGAGAAGTAAAGAGCGGCCTGCAAAAGCAGAATAAAATATAAAGTCTACACATAAAAGTTGTCCGGTTCATTTGTGTTGAATACGTATTCAGGCCGTCCTAGAAATTTCCGCAGCGTTGCCTTTATCATAAATACAGGTCATTTGGCTGAAATTAGGATTTTATTTCTAGCTTTATTTTGTTTTATAATCATATATTATTATGTCCCCATTTTAACTTGCTAGTCATATGTAATGTCTTCATATTAAGTCTCTTTTGACACCAGTTAGTTTAACGCAGATAGAGAAGTGAACAAACTAATCATTTGAAATAAGGTAATAAATACTCGAAGATTGTAAACTATAGGAATAATTGTATGATAATAACAAGATATTATTTCCCGATATATGTAGGTATAGGTTTAAGGAGATAGACAGAAGTGAAAGATAAAAATTGGTATATGTAAACATGAGTAAGCTATAACTTTTTCTCATGTTTGGTTCCCAATAATTTATCTGAATATCAAATTATGATTGCTTGCTCCTTACCCCGGGAACAATAAGGGGTAATTTGTTTTTATTCCAACAACAATGGACATTATAAATAATGAAACAATATTAATATTTTTCGGTTTTGGAAGTGTGTATAACACATATTTGTATGTAACCAGTACGTCCGCTATGGGTGCGTATACAAGGTGGGCAGAGACCTCTGGTTGCGGGTCGCAGCACTTCGCTAACCTGCCAAGTGGTGGGGGCCCGGCCCGCGCCCACCGTGTCCTGGTGGAAGGGAGCCAATAAAATGACCACTGTCACACAAACGGTAAGTTGTAGCTCTGTTGTACGCTAGCGAATTATGAAGTCAAACTGTAGGGTAAACAAATTCCAACCTATTTTGTATTTAAAACTTTAAAATATGGTTTTATATAACCTTTGCTTTGCTTCTTTGACATTTGACTATTCGCTTTTAGTAAAAGGATATATCGTTAATATAAAACTCGGATTTAGCCTTAGTTTCATAACTTTAGTATCGATCAAAGGTCGTCGACTGCTGAACATCGCCTCCCTTCCCACGAATTGCCAATTATATCCTGTGAATAAGCAAAATTGCACCGATCATTGGTGGTTTAGAATGCCTACCCACGCTGCTTCTTTCTACTCTTACTTGAACCATTCTCTCTCTTTATCTCCCTTTCTACAGCCAACAGTCGTCTATTGCTGAACGCAGTACCCTCATTGCTCCCTC
Organism: Papilio elwesi; assembly: GCA_029849275.1. Lineage (NCBI taxonomy): Eukaryota > Metazoa > Arthropoda > Insecta > Lepidoptera > Papilionidae > Papilio > Papilio elwesi. The sequence continues at coordinate 4,575,629 of CM056713.1, forward strand.
AGCAATTATCCAGGGGACTCCAACGCCTTTGATTAGATCAGCGGTCCATCTTCTGGGAGGCCTTCGATCAAAAATATACTATACTATAAATACAACACACATGTATTTTGTTGATCGCAGATTTAACATCGTCATAATGTCAACAAAAATAACATGTCAACATTACTGTAAAGAAACTGCCATCCCAGTCTTGTGAACAACGAATTGTGCTCCGTCTGTTGGCACTAAAGTCCTACAATTAATTTCAAGTTACTATCCTAATACTGTATACCTTACATTTAGAATAGAATTTCGTATAAAAACACCCAGGTAGGTAATTAAGAAAATGTCGAAGTAATTAAAAAAATGGTGAAGTAATTAAATAGCAATTAACGTGCTGTAGGTACAGTTGCGAACGAAAGCGTATACGAATATCAATTTGAAGGAGCCCCATATTAATTACAGCTTCTTTAATGTACTTAATATCCGACCCGGTGGAGCCCTTACACTAAATTTAGGGGAAGCAATTTACATTATTAATAATGTTTCCAAAATAAATTACGTACCTCGATACCTACTTAAAAACATTTTGTCGGCTTTTTGTGTACATCAATGAATCGATCATTTGAATAGAAATAAATATGCTTATTTTCTTATAAATGTACACATGTACACCATTTCATTTAAGTGGGTAAAATTTGTATTGCTTTGGATTTAAGATGCGCCATGAGACATTTATATCCTTATCTGTTGTTCGATCGGGACCTAGATTGTTATATTAGACGATGTGACCGCATTAGATTTATCAATTTACATATTATCTAACTTATAATCTAGGTCCTGAGCAAATAAATGAGCAAACAGATGAGATAAGCGTGTAAATTTCGTCTGCTGTAATTCAGAATACGTGTAACTGAACATGTTGCATCTCAAATTATTGATAAAATTGACCTTCCTTCTGATTTTCCCCACATTCTTTTCAATCAGATTGCGCTGGATGGCAACATAACTAGCAGCGTGCTCACATTCGTGCCTACCATCGAGGATAGTGGCAGAGTGCTGTCCTGCAGAGTGGTGCAGCCATCACTGGTGCACTCCACAAGAGAGGATGGCTGGAAAATGGAGATACAGTGTAAATATTGTATTAATAAAGATGCACTCACACCCGTAACCCAGAAGCTTAGACGGAAGTCTATATGGGATGGTCCTGGCACACCTCTCTTCTACATCCATTAGTCTACGCATACATGCTCTTCAGTTACTTTGACTCTTTTTTGACTTGACTTGACTCTTTCTCTTTTCTCACTAGCCTTTCTTGTTAGTGTCTAGTTTGTTACTAAACCAATTGATATATGTAAGTTCGTCTAGGCCGTTCCTTACCAACACTTGCGACTCCCTTTTACAACGTTAATTTGTAGAACTAGTCTTCCTCAAGTCCAATCTGTCTGCCATGTACTTTCCCAGGATAAACTACAACCAAAACCGCGGTAGAACTTAGTGACGACGAACGAACGAACGACCTCACAGTAGATGGTGTCAACTTCCGTTAATCTTCTTATTGAAGAAGAAGATAGACAGGTAGAAGGGGAAAACTGTGGTCACTTAACATATCGTATTATATACATAACACAAGATTAATAGCAGATACTGATTGATACATTATATCATTCTCCTGCCCTGTTCCCACTTTTTTTGGAGTAAGCACAATCGTTTCTTTCTTCTTCAATTAACCGACATCTGTAGTCACTCTTTTCTTGCTCATGTCATCGCAATCAACACATATTTTCTTACGTCTACCTCTACAATCATAATATATAAAACTCCTTGTCATATGCCATTTTTCCCTCCTCGTAACATACTCCCGTCAAGCTAACCTTTTGCTACTTTCAGCCATTACTTAGTATAATCCTTTCTGTACCTTGTGCCGGATTAATTAAATATCAAATTTAGATAATACAGAAGACTAGCTATGAACAACAAGTACCTGTGAGACTTACAGACTACATTTCTTCAGTTTATAAATAATCTGTTAAAAAGGAGTTGATGAAATAACAAATAACCTGTCAAATGACAAATAAGTGTAGTCAGGTTTTATTTTCAGATTTGCCGGTGGTGAAGTTGAGCATCGGCGCCAACATTAACGCTGACAAGGTGGTGGAGGGTTCCGACGTGTATCTAGACTGTAGAGTGCGTGCCAATCCTTGGCACAGTCATGTTGCGTTCACTCATAACGTGAGTAGTACCAACTACATTTGCGTGAAATGTTTTTTTCTCGGCCGTTGTTGTTTGCCGCACGTTATTCATTTATCTGCAAGACCATAAAAAGTGTATTAATTAAAAATTCCACCGATTTTGAGGGACTTCCCGATTACCAAGTAATCTAAAACTTTTATCAATCCAAAAAGATATAGCGAAAAGAAATCCGTTCAAACCGGGTGTCCATAAGACACCTCTCTATTTGTTATTTTACTTGATGTAGACCTGAACATATTTCCCAAGTGTATGTAGTCGCAATAACAAATGGTATTTTGTATCTTTCCTTCTCTAGACGAGTCAATGTTGCTGTTATTTGCCTTGACTGTTCTATGTCTGTGCTGTATATAGTTTCGTCACTGCTTTTTAACCTTTTTACAATAGTACCAAATAGATTCTGAAATCTTCGGGTATCCGGTGTGCCCACTTTTGTGACTGTCACTTAAAAGACCCATTTTAAAGTCGCCCGTATGGCATAGGATATGTGACGCCGCGGACCTAGGGCTGAGCAGCCTTGCTGTAGGCCATAGGTACAAAGGTAATAAAATACATTCATCATTTTAAAACAATTTAACACAATTTCTAATCAAGAGAGCAATTATATTACTAACCTCAATTTGTTTAACCAAAAAGCGATTAGTATCCAAAAAATGCTAACTAAGAGAAAATATTGACTTCATTTCGAGTTCAGAGATTTGGAAGTATACGGAGAATTAGGACAGTTTGTCAGAAGTAGTCAGTTGCAATATTTGTTCCACCAGGGTGTGACAGTAAAACCGGGAACGGGCGTCCTCCTGGCCAACCAGAGCTTGGTACTGCAGCGCGTGTCTCGCGCCGCGGCCGGTGCGTACGTGTGCACCGCTAGGAATACATTAGGAGATGGTCACAGCGAGCCCCTCCTGTTGGACGTTAAATGTAAGTAAAGACACAGTAGTAGGGGAACAGGGACTGAATGAGTTGATTCCATGATTTTAGATCAAAAGTGGTGTAGATTGACACGAAAAAGTGTTTACGTACGTGTTTGGGTACGTCCTGAAATTATTAGGAGTACGATCGCATTTTCTTTTCATAAAAGAAGGCGATTAACCAACAAGCGGTTCACCTGATATTAAGTGACCACCATCCATAGGTTCAATCAACATTGTTGCCTACATTCAATAGACAGATGAGGGGTAAACGGAAAAAAGATTCCCATCCCCATCTTTCTTCATTATAAAATAATTAGAAGAGTCCCATTATCTCAGAATATCTGGGTGATGAGGACGTATTTATACTGTGTTTTATCTGATGATCACTCTCTCTCCCGTCTACTCCTCTCCTCTCCTGAAAATATTTAGCTCGCAGCTCTTATGTACTTCCTATTACTCTACTATACTATGTGCCGGATAATGTTACGCGGTGGTCTTTCTTAGTATTATGGGAAGTGGGTGTGTTGTTTCTTTTTGTTATTTATTTTATCATAAGATATCTTGTTTGTTCTATAGAAAATATATTATCTAAGAATGCTGCTATAAAAATAATGTGAGAGTTCGGAAAACTTAATAAAATTGATGAGTCAAAAAACTAATTTAAAAAAATTATAATGATTTATATTAAAGAACTCGTTGGTTTACATTTTTCGCCATATTTCGTTATTAACAATTTATTCACTGTCGGTTGTTCTTATTATGAAGCCTAGTAAATTATATTTTTTTAATCTACATGCTAATTTATAATTTAATTCACCAGCACGGTATTAACGGCTGTTCATTTCTACAGGCGAAATTCCGCCCGTTTAATACCACTCTTAGTAATACCGGTATGAAGACGACCATTATGTATAGTTGCTAAGACAATAACTTTAGATTTGTAATACACACTACTGGTGTACACAACATTTGGATCTAAGAGGTCACAGCCCAGGTCGCAATTCATGATACATTTAGTTTGTTTTTTCTTATGAATGTAATATTTTTTTATTCTAAACTTTATCCGTTTCTGTTGCATGGAAAGTTTCCCGAATGTAATATATTATTTTGTGACAGTTGCACCAACGTGCCAGTCGCTAGAGCCGAGCGTGGTGCGCGCGGCTCGAGGCGAGGTCGTGGCAATTCGTTGCGAATTGTACGCCAACCCCAAGGTAATACTGACCTCTTCTAATTTTCTGCCGGTATGAAGTGATGATCATTTTCACATTCATTTGACATTAACAAATATTTTTTAAAGATTATCCCCCAAAACATACAGACGACAAAACATTTCAATATTTTAGTACTTATTATCTCTAAATATCTATGATGTTTATTTACACCAGAAGCCGATGACGTATCGCTGGTGGTTCAACAGCTCAACCCACAGCAAGAAAGAGCTCAAGACTTCTGCGCTGCACTCGCCCTACGACGAACTGGGTCAGTTACACATGTCACACACTTTTTTTTTACGACAGGGAGAAATGCATTGCGCATACCACCGCACCGTGACGACATTGCAGTGGTTATGTGGGACTCTCCCTCCTCCTAGAGCGGGAGGCATCCCCACTAAAAAACCCTGTCAGTGGTCTTCTCTGCTTTTGTTGCGGATGCCACGGGTGCACTAAAATGTTTCACCGCGACATCCGCAAGCTGGCCCCGGCTTCGATTGCCGGGGCCTCCGCGCAAAGGAGGGGGGGGACCAATCACTGAGTCCCCCCCTAGGCGTGTGGGCTGTTAGAGCCGGCAGGGAATCCCCATTCCCCGCCAGCTAGCACCATTACGGGGGAGGGAGGGCGGCAATGTAATGCCGCCTTCTCCTCCCCAGTCGCCTGCGCCGGAGCGGGGGCGCTGAGGGATCTCCCTCGCGCTCCTGCTCCCTCTGGGCTTCCCAAGCCCTCTCGTTTCCCAGCATCGCATGTACAACGCCGGGAAGCGAGAGGTCGCCGCCAATTGTCGCTTCCAGGGTGCGGCGCTCGTCAGTCCACGCAGGGCACACCTCTAGGGTGTGCCCTGCCGTGTCCTCCGCGTCGCCGCACCCGTGGTACGACGCCGTCTCCTCTCTTCCGATGCGACACAGGTACTTCCCGAAGCATCCGTGTCCAGAAAGCACCTGCGTCACTCGGAAAGTGAGGGAACCGTGGGTCCTCCCGCACCATTCTTGGAGCTCTAGGCATATGGCCTCTATGGTGCGGACGCCGTATTCGGCGTGAACTTCTTCAGGGTGGTCAGGGCGTCTTAAGTGGATCGCCCCGACCGAAACCCGAATTGGTTCACGGAGAGGTGTGGCCCTACCGTCTCCAGGTGCTGAGTGAGGCGGGAAGCCAGCAATCTTTCGAGAAGCTTCCCGACCTCATCCAGCATCACTAGCGGTCGGTGCCCAGAAGGGGAGTCGACTCTCCTTCCTTATGAGCACCAGCCACCCCTCCTTCCGCACCCCGGGGAAGCGCCCCGCCGCCAGGCAGTCGCTAAACAGGCAGCGGAGGCGGTCCCCGAGATGCTTCACGGCGATGGGGACCACTTTGTTAGGTACCCCATCCGGTCCCGGAGCTTTCCGGGACCCCCTGAGCCGGCCTGCCGCCCTTTCCATTTCCTCCTCCGTTATAGGAGGAGCTTCAAGGGCGGCGTGGTCCTCCTCCTCTGCAGGAGCCATGCGCGGTGGATCAAAGGGGGGGCTGTTTGGAAACAGCCCCGCCACCACCGCGCTGAGGACGGCCGGCTCCATTTCTTCCGTGGGGGGTTCCGCCTTCATCTTCGCCCGTACCATAAGGTACGGGCGCCCCCACGGATCCGCATCGAGCGTCGCCAAGAACTCCGCAAATGCAGAGTCCTTGGCGGCCCCGATGGCAGTGGCGAGCGCCCCTTGGCCGAGCGCAGCTCGGCCTGAAGGCGCTCCAGCTCGTCTGCGCCCCGGTGCCGCCGTCTTGGGCACCGGGTGAAGGCGCGCCGGGCGGCGTCACTAGCGGCACGCAGGACCGCGAGGCCCGCGTCCACCAGTATACACCGTCCCTGGACCCCCACAGTGAGGGGGTCCACCGCCCAGGCGCGGACCAGGGCGGCTTTTCCGCCACGTCCGCATCGAGGCGCGAGAGCTGCCATCTCGGAAAGCCCTCCGCGCCTCGACCACTCTCCGCCGGGACCCGCGACTTGCGGGGTGCGTTGGAGACCCTGAACCGAATGTACATATGGTCGGACAGGGTCTCCACCTCCTCCAGGACGCGCAAACTCGTTATGCGTGCGCCAATGGCAGGGGTGGCGAACGTGACGTCTACCACTGAGCCCCCCTGCCCGCGCACGCACGTGAAGGCGCGTCCCTGGTTCTCCGGCGCCAGGCCAATCATTGCAGGCCAGTCCCGGAGAAGCGCCCCTTTAAGGTCGGTGATGGAGGATCCCCACGCCGCGCACTTGGCGTTGAAGTACCCCATCACGATGACCTGGGCCTGGACCGGGGCTTCGGCGGGGCCGCGGCTTTTTGGCGTGCCACACCAGATGGGGTGGGGGCAGGCCTATTCAAGAGGTTGCCTTTGTTTTTGGCCTTCTGGCCCACAACCTCTGCCCATCTAGTCTCACCTGTTGGGCCCTCAGGTGTTTGCCCTTGCTGGCCTTTCTCAGCTGGAGTCCGTTCCCCACCATGCTGAGAGGAGCGAGGGGGGTTTGAAGGGACAGCCGGTTTCAAATTCCTCTTTTTCTTTCTTCTTTTCATGTCGGGCCCTTGCTCTGCTGGTTTTGGGGCCTCGGAGGCCTGGGTCGGTGCTACCTGTCTGCTTGCTGTGCCAGTGTCCCTTCCGGGCTGTGCTCTGGGACGGGGCGGCGGCGGATGTCGCCTGTCAGCACTCAGGGGCGGCCTGAGCAACGGCTCAGGAGGGAAGCGAGTCTCCAGATCCTGGAAGCGAGCGTTGACCATGCCGCCCATCATTTGGAGAAGCTCGTGTTCAACTCCTCGATGGCGGCCGGTGTGGGCTCGGCTGTGCTCCTCGTGGTTGCCGATCTTTTATGGGACTCAGCGTACGCCTCCTGGAAAGCGCGAAGCTCCGCGCGGACCAGCTCATTTGTGAGCCGAGTATTGTCCGCGCGGAGTCTGCGTTGCTCCTCACTAGGCGTGACCTCTCGCAGCCCCTCAACCGCGTCAATCACACCCTTTGTTGCCGCGTTGATGCCCCCTCACAGTGCCCTTGAGGTTGCTGCTCTTCTGGATCTCATTTTGGATCCGCGCCACATTCATGAGAGCTTCCGCGGCCAAGGTTTCTAATGTGGGAACAGGGGCAGGGCTGCGGGACTCGCCAGTCGATGGCTCCCTGGCTCTGACCGGGCTGTCCATCTTCCGGTGGGGGCGGTATAACTGATCCTCTTTTTTCTCCCCGCTCGGTTTTCCTTCCGCTAGTGCCTCCTTTGCCTCCTTGAGGTACCTGTGCGCCCCTGTGTGCCGCCTTTCTCGTCCTCGACTTGCTGATGAGACATTATTGGCTACCGCCAGGTCCTCTCTTTCGTCAGGGGTTGCTTGAAGGGCCCTCTTCTTTGTGTTACCAGGGGGGAGCCTTAGAGCGAGTCCCGAGCCAGACGGTTTTGTAACCATCTCCTTCTCGCTATTCACCTCCAATAGGTCGATCACAGGTAATTTCCCTTGCCGTTTCATTGCCAACAAGCCCGCCACCATCATCGGACAACGATGGGTCCGTCATGAAGGCGACGTTGTCTTCCTCCTCTTCTTTACTTCCTCTCCTCCTTCTCTCCATTTCATTTTTGGCTTGAGTAATGTTTTCCATTTGATTCCCACGAGAAGGGTCGATCTACATGTCCACCTCCGGGTGACGCCCATTCTGCAGGGTAAAGCTACATACTGTAGAGGTCGCCAGGTACCTAAGGTTTAATATCTAAGGTCTTAACGACTTCACTGTCGGGTTTTTATAGAGTTTTCCTTTCTCGCGGGCCGGCCGGTTAAGGCAAGCCCTCCGCTCTAGTGCGTCGACGTACTACATAACGCCGGTTCGATGGAGATCGTTGAAGAGAACACTAGGTTACGGGCTGCTAGAGGGGTCGGCGTGCCCCCCCTAGTTTTGGACGGTTGTTCCCGACGGCGGTGTTAACGCACGCCGGGCCGCCCCTTTACCTTCCCACCTCCCCCTTACCCGTTTCCCCCCCGGTGTTTGGTTCGCGGGGCGCTAGTCGCCCTACCCCAGCTACAAGCCGGGGTGTCCCCTATCCACCACCCGGGGACGCGCCACGTCGGAATTCACCTCTCCGCCTACTGAGACAACCCAGCAGGTCCGTGGACATATGTCACACACGCATCAACAATGGTCTGCTCGTAAGCATCGGCTTGCAAGGATCCCTTTAACACTCACATTATATCCCGTAGCTACGAGTTACCTTATCAACATAAATAAAATGAACGTAATCAATATTCAGAAACAAAAAAATATTTTTATACTGAAAATTTATAAACGGGATTTGAGCATGTCCAATCAATATCACTGAGTTCACTCTGTGACATCACTGAGTTCACTCTGCGACATCACTGAGTTCACTCTGCGACATCACTGAGTTCACTCTGTGACATGACTGAGTTCACTCTGTGACATCACTGTGATAGTGATCTGTTTGTGATCAATGGCCATATTTTTTCGGTAATACAATTGTTGTAATCGATTTAGTGCTTAACACATAGTTTTGTATGACCATTGTAAGTATTGTATTGGCAGGTACATTCCAGTACGCGATAAACAGTTCTGAAGACTACGGGTGGGTGCAGTGCGCGGGTCAGAATTCAATTGGGGCGCAGATAGAACCGTGTCTATTTCAAATTTTGCCAGCTGGTACGTTGTACACGATTTTTTTTCATAAGTCTTTCTTATAGTTATTTTAAAAGTGTGTTGATATCACATGCGGCAGAATGATTCGAATCGGCAACGAACTTGCTGCTGACTGAACAAAATTGAGTGGGATTGTGTTCAATTATACAATTTATTTGCTGCTTGTAAAAGATAAGACCTCTGGTCAAGTCATCAGAAGACATGATGGAAAGAACATGGGAGAACAAATTTTAATTGTATCAAATCTTATTTAGGAGTGGATTTTCTTTTACGTATATTAAACTTATGAGTTATTAATGGGGTGATCGTACATCTTGTCTAGTTTTTTAGTGATACAAAGTTGTTTTTAGAGAAGCCATCGAGCGTGAAGAACTGTGAGGTGACGAATGTCACGCACGACTCCCTGCTAGTGAACTGCACGCCAGGTTACGATGGCGGGGTGCGCCAGGAGTTTGTTTTAGAGGTGAGTTTGTGACTCTGTATTAATGTATAACAATGGACGTCCCTACGTTTCACATTCAATTATTCTAGCATTATACTGATCTATATCCGATTATGTAATTAGAAAATAAACAGCTAGTTCTAGACCTATTTTCCTTACACTCCAGTTCTAATGAGGATATTACGAGACGAGGCGGTAGATCTGATGGGGTGAGGATGGACGTGAAAAGGACATCTTCTATTCCGTTTCTCCAGCTCCTATGTCCATTAAATTGCAATTATTATAAATTTTCGTATTAAAATATGAAAACTTGTAGATATACGACACTGAATCCGGACTGTTACTACGCAATCTCACGAGCGACTCGCCTACATTCGACGTGGCCGACGTCTATTCCCGAAGCGCGCTGACCTTGTCATTGCGGGCGACCAACGCTAAGGGCTCCAGTGATGCCTTCATTCTGACCTGCAGCCTGATCAAGTATCCCGAAAGGAGGACAGGTATGACTGCCTTTAACTTTACTTTTAAATGTAATGTTGTAAACAAAGAAATGTCTAATTAGTCAACATTTTATTTAAAAAGACAAAATAAAAAAAATATAAACTTAATTTGATATTTGGTTTGATCTCGAATTTAAGCTATAGGTACTATCCTCTAATAATCTTATCATATGTCTCCACTGACGTAAAATCGTGTCGCGATACAAGCTTCTTTCACACTGAAAAAATTGAGATGACGATAGATATGTTTTATGATACACAGCAACATCCAGCGTGTTGGACAAATAATTATGCATCGCCTATGTATAAACAATAACGTATCCGGAGACTACTGTCCTTTACTTTTCCTAGCCCACGTCTTTCCTTTTCCAGATAAGACAGTAACGTTCCTGCTACTCATCTGATTATCCTCTTGGATTTTAAATCAAATGAACCGCTTGTTTGTTTACTCTCTTTGTCCATAAGAACAATTTTTTCTTGCATTACACTGCCCTATTATTAAGGAACGCTATGTATCATCAGCTCGCATAATATAAAATAATATATAATATAGTAATACAAACATTGTAGTCTGTTCCGCAATTAATAAATTTACGAAAAATGTAACAGTAATACCTTTGGAAAGTGTGCAATCAAATACGGTCAGAAATTGACATAGGGTATCAGATTTGTTGTATAACATCCATATTAACGCTGTACTGACAGCTGTCAAATCGAGCGAACCTATCCGCCGATTATAATCCACGGAAAGCTTCCAATTACGCGGAGGGTTCAATCAACATGAGAAATCCGGGGCAAGCTAAATAATCATATAACGAATACATTTGGAAAACCTATCATACAAATACAAAATAGTATTCGCACTACAAATTTAATACCTGCAATACAAATTTAATACCTGCAATACAAATTTAATACCTGCAATACAAATTTAATACCTGCAATACAAATCAACAGCACAAGTCCCCGTGCGTGTCGAACTAACAACACTACTGATCACAGTGCTGGTCGCTATGGGACTGTTCGCCGTGACTGCCGCAGTTTCTGCTACCATGTGCTACTGCAAATACTTCAATAAGAACAGAGGTACGTATGAGCATTTAAAATTATAAATAGGTACTAGTGATTGCTCAGTGGTCAAATTCGACCATAGTTAGTTAGAGACAAATATGTATTTTCTGTAAACTTTAAGCTTTCTTGACTACACGAAAACTTAACTGTGCCACATCTCGCACACCTTGCAGTCAATATTCTTTATTATGTAACTAAAGTGTTTGGTTTCAAGTAAATATGAATTCTGTAATACACTTTTGTTTATTATATCACTTGTAGAATTAAAGCTATAGCCGAAATAATACACGTCAGCAAATAGTGTTGGCGCGATCAAGTTGTGTGTTACTAGGAAAAATATTGTCTGAATCAAATGAAATATGCATGTGGGATTACGTGTGGCGCCCGATTGCACAGGAGCGGATTACCGAGGCTCACAGTAGGCTGCTCAGATGAAAAGTCCGCTGTGAATGTAAAACGTCAAATATAGACTTTTTATGTAGTTAATTTCAAAAGTATTAGCAAATATCCTTCTTATATATTATCAAATCAAAATGATTCCTTACACCGTGTTCACGCTGCAGAATATATATCTCTGGAGAAAAAACTAAGTTGACGATATGTTTTATTAAATGTTTTCGGCAGTGTGAACTTACAGTAACACGAACAAGTTTTTTTATATAAGGCGATATAGTGTTCGCAACTTGCTTTCGGGGAGGAAGGTTTTACTGTCTCTACTGAAATAATATATAGATACATAGAGCAAATAACACATTTTTCGCGTCTGTAGGCGACCTAATGAAGCCCTAGAATAATGTATAGTGTATAGGGCTTGCCGATTGGTCGATGTGGCGTGCATCAGCTTTGATTAGTGTATGCTAATTGGTCAATTTATAATCGCAACGCAAATTTAGTTTGCCGTATATATACATAAGAAATTTTAAGTCTAATTTAATAATAATTTATCTTTATTTGAATAAAACATACATGTGTTCTAAAAAATGCGTCCAAGTGCGAGTCGGACTCACGCACGAAGGGTTCCGTACTATCTACATATAAAATCTGAAAAAAATCACGTTTGTTCTATGGAAGCCTCTTTAACTATTTACTTTATTCTGTTTTTTAGTTATTATAATATAGTTATTATATTATTCCAACTGTCTAACAATCAAGGGCCATGAGATACATTCTGATGACAGACAGACTGAGAATCGGACAGCGGAGTCTTAGTAAAAGAGTCCCATTTTCCCTTTGGGTACGGAACCCGAAAAAGTACTTTTTGCTTTATACATATTATAAGGTTAGGTTAAGAAATTTCCACTTTAAAAATTGACCTCATCGCTCTGTATTGCAGTTAAGTCGTATTCGTAATTTACTACCAACGAAGATGATCGCCGAATGTGGCGTCGTAACTCATTACGTCTCTGTTTACAGCGCACACATTTTTAGGTTATGTCGCACGTAAAATGTCACATGTAACAGATCGGATGTTAAATTCGGTTGACAGTTAAAGATAGTAAAATCGATAAATTCAGTTTATATCGGGCGTATTTGTAGTTAGTGACGGTAACTTACTTTTATTAATAAGTTAAGATCACTCACCCACTAAATATGTATTGCGGCAAACATAACCTTTACATTTCCCACATGGTCACATGACAGTCTCCTTTATTTTTAACTGACTACAAAAAGGATACGACCAGTAGTACCCAGCGGTTAAGGGCCGACTTACGCACTGTAGGCTGCGGGTTCGATAAAAAAAATAACTTATTATTATTAATTAACTGTGTAACTTAAAAAAAATCTTTGGAATAGATTTAACGGATTCTATATAATACATTTAGTTTTCGATGTAGTTAATATAAGTAGGTATAGTAACCTCTACCTGTCCTTTTTTTTCTTGTACGACAGGGAGAAATGCATTATGCATACCACCGCACCGTGGGGGGACAGTGTGGTGGTGATGTGGGACTCTCCTCCCCCAGATAGCGGTGAGGCATACCCACTAAAAACCCTGTCAGTGGTCTTCTCTGCTTTTTTGCGGATGCCACGGGCGCACTTAAAGTGTTTCACCGCGACATCCGCATGCTGGCCCCGGCTTCGACAGCGGGGGCCTCCGCGCCGAAGAGGGCCAACCACTGATACGCCCCCCTAGGCGTGTGGGCTGTTAGTGCCGGCAGGGAATCTCCATTCCCCGCCAGCTAGCACCACTACAGGGGAGCAAGGGCGGCAGTGTAATGCCGCCTTCTCCTCCCCGGTCGCCTGCCCGCTCCCTCTATCACTATCTCGCAGAAGGAGGGAGCAGGGAACCCTGGAGGGTTCTCCTCCTTCGGGCGCGGGCGAGCTCCTAGGCGGGCTCTTTGTTCAGCCCGCGCCCGGTATGCACTGGCAAGCACGATCGTGGGTCGATCGTGCTTGCCAGTCGCAGTTGCTACTGATCTTTTTTGAGACTCCACGTACGCCTTTTTGAACGCGCGAAGCTCCGCGCGGACCAGCTCAAGCTCATTTGCGAGCCGGGCATTGTCCGTGCGGAGTTTGCGTTGCTCCTCGCTAGGCGTGATTGCTCGCAGCCAATCAACCGCGTCAATTACCACCTGTGTAGCCACGTTTAGATGCCCCCTCACGGTGCCCTTGAGATTGCTGCTCTTTTGGATCTCGTTTTGTGTCCTCGCTACATTCATTAGGGCTTTCGCGGCGAGGGCTTCTACGGTGGCAACTGGTGCAGGGCTGCGGAACTCGCCCGTCGATGGCTCCCTAGCTCTCACCGGGCTATCCAACTTCCGGTGGGGGTGGTATGTCTGGTCCGCTTCTTCCTCCCCGCTTGGATTTCCCTCCGCCAGTGCCTCCTTGGCCTCCTTGAGGTATCTATGTGGCGCCTTTCTCGACCTCGAGTTGCTGACGAGACTTTATTGGCTACCGCCGGGTCCTCTCTTTCATCAGGGGATATTCCTCCTTCGTGCTACCGGGGGGGAACCTTAGAGCGAGTCCCGAGCCAGATGGTTTTGCAACCATCTCCTCGCTATCCGCCTCCGATAGGTCGACCACGGGTATTTCCCTTGCCTCCCGCTTGCGCCCAGTATCGCCACCATCATCGGACGACGAATGGTCCATCATGAAGGCGACGTCTTCTTCCTCCTCTCCTGCTCTCCGTTTCGATTTTGTTTGAATTAAGGTTGTCCATTTTGATTCCCTCCCCCGGGTGACGCCCATTCCGCAAGGTAAGGCTACATACTGTAGAGGTCGCCAGGTTTCTCTACAGGTTTTAACGACTTCGCTGTCGGGTTTTTATAGAGTTTTCCTTTCTCGTGGGCCGGCCGGTTAAGGCAAGCCCTCCGCTCTAGTGCCTCGGCGTACTACATAACGCCGTTTCGATGGAGATCTTTGAAGAGGGCACTAGGTTACGGGCTACTAGAAGGGTCGGCGTGTCCCCCCTAGTTTCGGACGGTTTGTTCCCGACGGCAGTGTTAGTGCACGCCGGGGCCGCCCTCCCTTTTCCCTGCCCGGTGTTTGGTTCGCGGGGCTTTCGCCCTACCCCGGTAAAAGCCGGAGCATTCCCCTATCCACCACCCTAGACGCGCCACGTCGGAGTTCACCTCTCCGCCCACTGAGACAACCCAGCAGTTCCGTGGATCTCTACCTGTCCAGATTAACTTAAAAAATGTTTAAAAACAAGTGTAGTTAATGTTTCATTCAATGGAGGCTTCTTGTCGTAATTAGAAAAGTCGACGTTTCTTTCATTTGTGCTTTTTCTTTTAGAAAATAATGAAAAAGCAAAGAGGCCTCAAGATGAAACCTCCGACGTGTTACTGTCCGGTATGAAAAAGACTGAAAGTAATGATAGCGTAGGTAAGACTTTTTTTTAAGTAATCTCCTCCTTTGATGTATATGTACCTTCTGGTCACATGTCTTCTCAATGGCCAAGAGGTTTCAAAATGTTACCAAACAAATAATCGAATTATGAATCGAAATAAAAAAAACATGTGTAGTCGATGTAAGTAAATTATCCAAAAAAGAATTCAAAAAAGTAAAGTACAAGTGTAGATTGCCTAGATCTTAATTGCCCAAGGGAAACAACAAATGTTTTGTTTCAGTCTTGTAACGAAATATGATAAACGTCCTTGGAATTTCACTCTCGGTTCTCCTCCAATTAACGCAAACTTCTTTTAAAAAGTTCTAACAAAGACACAATTGCAAATATTTGTATTTTATGTATGAAAATTTGACCAATTTTTACACCCTTAAAACCTTTTTGAATTAAAATCAATCACTTTTTTTCCACAGATAAAAACCCAGATATAATACCAATAAAATCGAAAATCAGCGACAATTGTTCAATTAACTCAAACAGGCCATTGATGTCTAAAACCAGCTTAGACAAATTCGAACCACCAACTTTCGATAGTTTCCATGCGTTACCGGCAAATAGCAGCCAATATGACCAAATGAAGTATCGAATGCCGCAAACCTATCAACAAACTTTGACGCCAATGTCAAACGTTGGCGCCAACGTTTGCTGGCAGCCGTGCGACAATGTTTATGAAGATTGGTTGAGATATAAAAATGCGTTGCCCTTGGATACAAGTGATTTGGTAAGTTAATGACTTATAATTGTAATAGTAATAACATACGTAGTGATTTTACATAAACATCTTTAAACCATGTAAGAATATCCGCTAATACCCAAAGACCAAGGGCCTCCAGAAGACAAGAAACAGTATTGTACTTCTTGATTAAGAATATTAAACTAGGATTGAACAGATTTAGATAAATCCGTTGTTTTTTGTAGTTAATTTCACTTAGCAATGTTATAATTTAAATTATATTAGTCACACTTCAGATAATATACCATATCCACACTTTGTACAATCAGAAAGTTGGGAAAAGCAACAGAAACAAAGTGCTAAGGTTGTCAAAAAAGATTTTGTAGCGCGTTCTGGGGCAGTGTACCGCGCTGCCCACCTCCCCGCTATATCCTCGCCGTTGTTGTATTCAAGGACATTCGTTTCGCAACTGAATGTCATTTGATTGTTAAACTGTGACATAACTTAGAACAGTGTCCATTATCTTTCATTACATTTCTTTTAGAAGATATTGTAATAGAGAGGATATCAGACACATAACCACCTGGGCTAGCAACATTTAGCACAGTTAAAATATGCGTTGCCAGCCCTTTCGTAGCCAAGACGAAGTAATTGCATATCTAAAAAGAGTTATTTAGTGACAACATTCAGAGAAAGTATGTGAATCATCTCTTGCATAGCAAAGGCTTCTTAAAGCTTACATACATAAATAGGCTATTTGTTCT
The DNA here is from genome assembly GCA_029849275.1 of Papilio elwesi. NCBI lineage: Eukaryota > Metazoa > Arthropoda > Insecta > Lepidoptera > Papilionidae > Papilio > Papilio elwesi. The sequence continues at coordinate 4,591,915 of CM056713.1, forward strand.
AGCTACCATTGGAACAGTTACGACCTCCAGAAGAGTATCTCCCACCACCGTTGGTCTACAGCGATACACTGCGCAAGACAAGTCTATCCCAGTTGCAGGACTTCGACAGGTACTATGCGGGAGTTGGCCGAGATTTACGCGGGTGTCCCGTGCGCGTTAGTACGGAAAATAATAGTGCGTACTACAAACACGAAGCCGACTACAACAGTATGGCACGTTTGAAGAACAACCGTGAGTATATTTAAGTCGCTATTTTGAACGTTTCAATGCAATGCTCACAAAATTGTTTGACTCCGTAGGCTTTAGCAAATTAGAAAGGACACATTTTATATTACCTTAAGTCGCGAATCATTCACGATATATGCGTGGCATGTGTGTCAAAGAATACAGTATTATAAGTCGATTAACTTAAGCCGATAACTTCACACATCCATACTTTGCACTTGTGTAGTGCCTGTGAATAAGCGTGTAGCGTGAAAAGTCTGTTCGTCTCTGTCACGCGCGGTCAAGCTTATGCGTATGAAGGAGACAGTTATTGTTTTGTTTTTGCTACTCTTTATAAATACAGAGTGCTATTTTTGCACGTGATTTATCTTACGATTATATATAAGTTTAAAAACACATTTCTCAATGTGTTCACAACTCATTCAACCTTACTAATACCAAAGTGGACTAAATGTTATTGCATTTTCAATCAAAAATCTTAATCTTAAACGTATGTGTAGTAACATTGCATCCGTTCCTCTTTGCGTTGTGAATAGGCTTATTTCATAATTTATACCAGTATTCGCTTTCAAAATGGACTAATAAGGTCCATAGCAGGGGTCGGCAACAATTTGAAGGTCGAACACATACATATTAATGTAATTATTTGCCATGTTAACCTCATTTTCATATATTTGATAGCCCCCTACGTTTTTTGTTTCTGGACCTCTTTTTTTTCAACAGTATCCGGACCTCAGTTTAAATTACTTATCGACCCCTGGTTTATGGAGGCATTCTATTTAACTGTGTTTCTCTCGTGCGTAAATCTTTCAACGCTTTTTGTTCTAGCAATCTCGCCGAAACAAAGACTCACAAAGGAATTAAAAACAGGCACGAATAAGCACGCGGAAACAGGTCTGGGGACGACAGAGCTAGTAGAATAATTAAATACTTATACTAAAAGATTTTAGTACACACACAAGGTACTATAAGTGCTAAAATTTAACTTAGTACACTCGCGAGTTAACATATGTTGCTATCGTAATACAATCAAATTTCATTATAAGATATACATATACAGGTGTTTCTTAAATATAGATGGCTTAAGACACGGGATAAGAGATTATTCCCTCATCTGTTATTTGATCGGGTCCTAGATTAATTTAGATCATATGTACATTCATCGATAAATCCCAATTGGGTTACCGAGTTAAATCTGGTGCTAATACTGTTAAATCTTAGAAACAATATTAGGTTGAACTCTTGCGTGTTATTCTCCGGTTTACGATTCTTTAGGTCAAGTTTATATTGTCATATAACGGAATGTTAGATTTGACGTCCACATAAACTTGACATCTAAAGAATCGCCAATGGCAAGTTCAAAAAGGTTCAATCTGATATGGTTACTAAAATTTAGAAGTGTTAGCTCGAAACCCCATTCGTGATTTATCAATGTACATATTATTTTATAAATAAACTTATTATGTGGTTAAAATGTCTCCGTCTGGTTGGGTGTGAATATGTACAATAAATTATATAAAATAAATACATAATTAAAATGTACGTTATGTATGTTATACTATGTAACAAATAATCTAGGTCCTGATCAAATAACTGATGGGGTCTTAACAAATAGAACTTGAAATATAACGTCTAATTCTCATTTTTTTTTAATAAAGGAGTTGCTTCAATCGAATTATTACTTGTGCAGTATTTATTACTCAACAAAAGTGCCGTGGACGTGTACAATAAAGCTTTCGATGTAAACATCTCGAGCTTGAATATTTACATTGTTCAAATAAAAAGCAATAAAATCAGATAAAGAAGCTTTGTTTAATGTACACTTTGTACATAAAATGTTGATTATTTTTTACTTGCTAGGATTTCGTCGATATATTACTTTTGGGAGTGTTTTCCCAGATACTGATGGTAAGGCCGAACTTTGTTTTGTGATCGCTGTCGGCCATATTGAAATGTGTAATGTGCCAAAATATTCTATTTTATCTTCTCAAAATGGTGCCTTTCGTAAAATGTATCGTAGTTATGGATGATTTATAAATTATATCACCATTCAATTTAATGTTACCAGTTGATTAATTATATATATAATTATATAATAAATGAACATACATTTATTTTGTATTCATGTTCAATATTATTTAATAGTTTATCGTACTTAAACATAAATCAAAATGTAAACGCACAGAAAACATGTTTGTGGTACATTTCTTTTAGTGCGTTATTTAATTTTGTATGTAATTAAGGAAATTGATGCAAGGATATAATTTATTTTCGACTTCATTTGTTCCTAAAATATAAGAGATTTTTGTTTAAAGCAATAAAATCTAAATTTATTTAACTGTATAATATATATAATAATTTAAGACTTCAATAGGTTTAAACTGATCGTCCAAAATATTCCAATACGTCTTTATTATAATAATACTTGTTTATGAAAGTTCAACTAGCTGGTTTAGAGGTTATTGTATTCTTCTTGTGTAATATAAGGAGGCAATGCGCCCATGACCCTTCGTAACACCAGAAACTGCTGCCGGCCTTTAAGGAAGGAGTAGAAACGAAGAAAGCAGTCGCACGGAAAGATATATAGGGGCAGGAAGTTGAGCTATCAAGATAGTTTGGTGGATACAAGTTAGAACTCCTACTTTATCTCTTTATACCAAGACATGACATTCAAGGGCATTTCTTCTATGATTATTGGTCCTTCGGTGGACCAGAGGAGCTGTACAGTCGGGTTACAAAAACGTTCGTCATTTTTCAAATTCATTGTTACTCAGACTCTTACTTATTAAAACACTAAGTAGAGACCTCTGGTATGCAACACAAATATTGCTGTCTGTATATGACAATAATGGTCAATATGGTATACTCCTATTATAGTTTCATAACTAAATTACGCGGTTCAAGTTAAATATGCTATATTTAATTAGTTCCTAGTGCAAGCAAATGTTGACTTTAAGGTGACGAAACCTTTTTAACCCGTCTGGTTACAGTTGAAGCAATGATAGTGTCATAAATCATAATACCTTGTTTCACAGCAGGATGATTTTTTTGTAAACAAATAAACTTTATTCGCCATACAAGGCGGTCAATACACTTTTTATAATTTAAGACAATGTGATGTGAAATCGTATCGTATGGATAGCTCATGTTATAAGAGGTCATGCGAGAAAAAGTTGCTTTTTGAAAATATGTTACTTTTGTTTACAAAAATTCCATCTTGCTTTGCAAAAGCACTTTTAAAACTTTAAATCTGTTTGGTTGTACGAATTTAATTTTCTCGAAGTTGACGAATTTTGAGTATTAATTAATAAAATACATACACGTTAATCATCTAAAGTACGTATTCAATTATAATGAAAGTTCCAGCGAATGGTGACGTATTTTTGCTCGTGACTGTACCGTATGAGACTGTATATAAAGGAAAGTCGTGTGAAAGTTATTTGTGATTATATCTCGATGAATACAATTTAAAATGTGTAAAAATTATCAAAGCATTAATTAAATTTTGTTAATAAGTAATATTCAAGGTGTTTCTTTTACTATTGAATAAAAAACTCATACCAAAAGCATATAAACAATACAACTAACTGATTATATCAACGGACAGCCCGCACCACTGGGCCTAGAGAGTTGAAGTTTGGCACAGATATTTATGTTATTTTTAAGTTAATTTATCCCATAAAGGTCCAAAGTATGTGATGAAAGTTTGTATGGGTAATCTATTTATGGCTAATCGTATTAAATAGAGTTCAGTTTAAGCTGGATGTTGGTCGTTTAAATTAAATTGCACAGCGGGTGAAGCCGCGGGGCAAAGCTAGTTTTTTTTATAATAACTAGTTCTTAACCACGACCTCGAAATTTCGAAATTCGGTATAGACTAGTTGAGCAAGAGCCCATTCTCTCTTCTCTTGTAGGTACCTACTTCAACACTATACCTTGTTTCACAGCTAGATTTAATATTTGTAAACAGACATGGCGGACATTACACTTTTTATACTTTCATCGGAAATGTAATTTTGTGGAAATCGTGAGGTGAACTGAAATTGCATAATATTGATGTGAGAAAAAGTTGTTCCTCGAAAATATTTTCGAATATGCGAATATCGAATAATTGTAACGTAAAAAATGCTTACACCTTGCTGTGTAACTAGGTATTGGTTGAAACGTCGACACTGGCAAATTGTTCCAATGTTTGAACTCACAAGAAATGAAGACTAGAATCGCTTCGTTCGAACGCTTGAGACAAATATATTTCATGTACTTAAATAAATAATGGAATAATGCGAGTGTGACTTGTTATAGAAAAGCTAGGAAAGAAAACTTACTTTAATTACTTATAAAATCACAGCTATGTATTCATCCTACCCGTGCAAAATAACTTAAGACTCGTGGAACGCAACACACTTTCCCGAGAGTAATTGTTTCTACGGAAAGGAACAGCATTATGCAATATATAGCACGCTGCTGACGTCATCTCATGTTATTGTTCCCAGGTATATTAATATTCTTGAGGGATACTTACGTGTAACGGTGGAAATTTCTTAGCGGATGAAGTTCTACTACTAATAAAGTAGACACGTAGAATGTTCTCCAATTAGTAATACGTGCCTCTATACATCATACAAGTTGCTTGTATACCTCGCGCTAATCTCAACTACCAATCGGATTTGAAAACATGCTCCTCGCATTTGATACCCTAATTATTAAGCAAGGTTATAACCTTTTTAAGGCTTTAAGGTTATAAGGCTATTTAATACTACGCTTAGGTGCGGAGCAAACTAAGGGCAAAGCATAGAATAAAATGTTGTTATTTCTCTTAAACCTTAGTTAGATAAACCTTTTAAATATATCATTATTTAACATTTGTTTCGTAAAATTGACAGATTTCGCATCGTTTCGATTTACCGTTGTTAACCGAGCAAGTTTTATTTCGTTATTGAGGTATCAGCTAATGGAATTCATAGTTCGTATTTCAAATAGTGACATTTAGCGGTTGATAGCTAGAGTTAATTTCGGCGTGCTTGTAATCCCAGTTGTCGTTAATTCAATACTACCCAATGGTATCTGATACGCGCGACAGTTAATTAAATAATTCATTGATCGACTCCCCTGAATTGTTCCCGTGTCGTTGGTGCGGTTAGGGGGTGCTGAAATTGATTGTTAGACCTTGTCGTCACAATATAAGAGGTCTGTTCAAATAACTAAACACGTAATAGTTAATTAGAAACTAAATAGACATGTGCGCGAAAAACATTAGAATTATCTGAGGATTTGGTGAGGTGGCTACTTGTAATAAAGCAAGGGCGTCGTTCATAACTTATACTATAGATAAATGTTATACGCGTACAAAAGTGTTCCAAAGATAGTTGTAGATCCAATATAACCGACATTGCCTGAAGAATTGCAAAACTTAGTGACAGTAGGACTGGACACAGTGTTCAAGGAATGGATCGCCGATGTGGCCGAAAGAATGACTGCCGTATAGGTCGCAGAGTAAGTATGCCTCCCACACATCCATACTTGCAAACTTTATAATATTAGTGGGATCTATAACAATAACAACTTCGTGTCATTTTATTATTGTCATGTCACACATTACCATGGCAACCCATAACAAGAGCGACCAAGCAGGAAAATAAGAAACAAATGAGTGCGAAGGAGCGGGCAACTGCTAGTGAAACATAAATTATCGCAAGCAATTTTTTTGTGTACACAAACTTGAAAACAAAGTTTTGACCCTAATCCTGTTAAAGTATTTTCCTGTTTTTGTTTTTATTTCAGTAAGTAAGTAATAAATTTGATGATGAATCTAAATCATCGATGAATCCAAAGCTCAATAATAAATCAAACGGAATTTCCCTGAGTCACGATACTGATATTGCGTAATTAAAAATCCGTTAACCAGAAGAATAAAGGGGCGTCGAAACACAAAGAGCGACAGCTGAAGAGTTTTATCAATTAACAGTCATTAATTGATGAAAAAAAAACAACACGCCGTTGATAAAAAGAAAATACATAGGGTGGATTTTTGAAACAGAGCGGTGGAAAACAGTGTTTCGTACAACGGAATATACTCTATAAAGTTGATCCCTAGAATCACCAACGGCGAGTTGTGCTAGGGTTCAACTTAAACAGGTTTTTCGATTTGACAGTTTGTCTCCAGACTTAACGGCAACCAGCTTGTGGTTTTTCAGTGTATATTTTTGGATATAATCTAGGTCCTGAACAAATACCAGATGAGGGTAGATTTCTTAAAGACGAACGAGCAAGTGACTATCGCAATAAATAATTTGCAGATTCGTTACTTGCCTTGATGACAAATGTGAAGACGGATAGGAAAAGGTGGGACTGGCAAAGAGCATTGGAAGTGCGCCTCCGACAACTACATAACGAAACGCATTAGCATAAAACTTGACGTCTATGTTCTGTTGGTCGTATTTCACTGGTCGAGTCGAGCTATCTCTTGTGCCAACGTTCGAAGGTGGCTGGATCATCACGGGAACTTAAAATTCTATCAAAGTTTTCTAAATTCTTAAAAGCATATATGTAGCTAATTTATTCCGCTAAATCGGTTGAATGAAGCCGTGGCTTGCATGTTATTTAATTGGTTACGTAGGGGCATGTCTGACGGCAAGGGGCGTGAGTTGTAAAAGAAACCGGCGGAGGGTAATTAGTTCTTTAAACAACTACTTCATGACGTGTTGTTCTCTCATGCAATTCAATGCTATCGTAGAAATCCTTACTAACGATATATATTTTATATTTATATCTATTGTTAATACAAAAGGGTTTATTTTTGTTGGTTATCTATTTATTTTTGAACTATTGTCGCACTTGTTTTGAGTTGTCACTCTGGGCATTCCTTATGACTGCCCGTGTTTTTTTTTATCATTTGAACCGTAACGTGGTCGAGATACATAGACAAAAGTTTAATCCTACTAATATTATAAATGCGAAAGTATGTTTGTAAGTATGGATGTATAGATGTTTATTATTCTTTCACGCAAAAACGGCTGAACGGAATTTGATAAAATTTAGCACAGAGATAGATTACAGTCTGGACTAGCATATAGGCTACTCTTTATCACGGAAAATGTTCGGTTCCCGGGGGATATTTTTTGTGTTTTGTCTACGTATATAAGCCATCGTCTTGATGTTCCCTATGGATTCCGAAACGGCTACCCGGGCGAACCCGAGTGGATGGCCACAAGTAACAACATATTATTACAGAGGATATTCACCAACATTTTTCTTCTGTCAATAAACACGTGATATACCTAAACCATCGTCATGAATTGCTGAAACTCGATTCATGGAAACCGTTAGCATCGTCCATCCGTTTAGTAGTTTACGCGTTCAGATATACGCAGCGAGGGGACATTATTTTATAATCAGGGAAGTAGCATTGCATTATGGTAATTACCAGTAGCAGGAACGAAAATAAAAATGATAAAACCCAACCTTTGTCATAAATAGCCCGGGGCACAGCTGTCAATTACTGGGACGTGCTGTCGGGATGAAATGAGTAAAAAATGCGCGCCCGCCGGCTCGCCACCGCGGCTCTAATGGAATGCCATGTATTTTTGCATGCTATTCTTACCAATACAACGCATGGGTTGCTTAGCAACTTATTGGTCTAGAGTTCGATTATCAGGACATGAAACACGTGGATACCTTTTCTTGGTAATCCCTCCCTGGCCTAGAAAGGCTATTTAAAAAAAATTGTAATATGAAAGAAAATTACATGATAGTACACGAAAGGAACTAAAGTTTAAGAAATGTTGAGTTGTTATAGAATCTCTGACAGTTATTGCGGACACTCAGTAGTGGCTCCAAGGTCTTTTATATTTGAATGCTGTCGTAATGATTTGTAATGGAGCGCTTCTGTTAAATATACAATACTTTATATAATCGGTTAGAAAATACCAAATCAACAGTTTCTAAAAAAACTGTGATACGAGAGTGTTATCATAATCAAGAGGCATGTTACATACACATGCTTAAACACATTAATCTATTTCCACTAATACGTGATATACTACCTAACAACAAACTGTCAATTACCGCAGATGAACGGAAATATGTTTTAAAAAAAGATAAAAGATGCTCGTCATTTGGCCGGCGCGCCTTTGAGTAGGTTCTTGGAATATTTTTACATTAGGGTTTTGTTATTATTAGGGTGATGTACGAAAATTGAATGTTCTTTTCAATGTGGTCCCAATAGTTCAAACAACGATGTTTTTCTTTATCCATTGACTTTTATAATGAAATCAAGTATCAAGTGCTTGATTGCAACTTATGGAAATCACTCTCAAGGGCTAAGCTTAAGTCAAGTAAGTTATTCAGTGGTAGAGAGACGAATGTGCCGGGAAGTGATATGCCACGAACTAATGGAAGACAGGCGTGAAGTAATGTGTGCTTCTGCATTTCATCTGATCCTCCACTCTTTCCCTACCCATCCTATCCTTTTCCTATTCATTTATCCGTCTAAAATAAAGGTGGGCAACGTATTTGTTTGTTGTGTATGCCACTTGTCCGTTTGTTACCTTCTTCCATAAAGAAAAATAGTAATATTTACTCATCCATCATATCCCTGCGCTTTTCCCACTCATGTGGGGTCGGCACAATATGATTGTAGTCCGTACTGTATAGTGTTTTGTTTGAACTGTACCAGTTCTTGCAGCCGTGTGCCGCCTGGCTGACGCGCGTTTACAAGCGCAAATCAAAGAGCTCATTTGCTCTCGGAGTGGATTTCTTTAAATCTCCGACTTGTATGTATCGATAGAAATTAACTTTCCCAATACTGATGTTGTTTGCGTGTTCTATAATTAATCCAACCAAATGACTCAGGGTTCCGCACACGTGCGCACTAAACACGGCGCAATTAATTGGCTCCATTTTCTATGTGTCCCAATTGGTATTGGAGTGCAGATTTGTTTCCTTAAGCGATGCATTTGCTACTTCAATATTTCATCGATTGTACAAATCTATACTAATATAATAAAGCAAAAGAGTTTGTTTGTTTGAACGCGCTAATCTCTGGAAGTACCAATTGGCATTTTATTAGTTAGTTTCCCATTCGATAGTCTAGTTATTATGCAATGCTATAGCGATATGGACAATAGTCCATCACGCTAAAACCCTTATGATTAGAGCATAAATAACGCTAAGCGAGAAGGACAGTATTTCGGGAATAATAAGCTACTAAGCTACTAACCTAGCCTAACAAAACACATTACAAAAGAATACATACATACTTTCTAAAATCGTCTACATACGTGTAAATACCATAATGACCAGGGAGCGTCGCCCGTCTCCGAGAGACGTGCGTGTACCATGAATATCTCAATGCACAGTGTATCTAGCTAAAGATTGCGAAATCTCCGAAACTGTCCTGTTTTCACCTTTATATAAAATTATCTTCATTTTAAAGATCGTAATGTAACTAATAACATATATAACTAAAAGTTCAACCTATTCAACTGAACAGTTATTTTATAGCATTTATATCGAACAGATGTTTGACATGGTTCTTTAAATTGATATAACTTTATTTTTATTTATAACCAGCTTGAGATAAAACAAACACTAAATGTTAAGTGAAGCTCACCACAATACATAGGTGAAAACCGCATCCAAATCGGCTAAGCCGTTTCTGAGATTAGCGGTAACAAACGCACAAACAGACAAAAATTCCAATCATTGTTTTGGGTTTTATTGCGTATATAAACACCCCCAATGATAGTTTTTCTCAAATATCTTCCATGTACAGACAGCGATCAGTTACAGTTTTATTATATATATAGATTACAAACTATAGAAAGGAGTAAGATGTTCAAGAGATCATTTACAAGGCCCACTTTTAGAGACACAAAGAACTCGTAATAAACTAAATTGGTATACTTTCTTTTACCTTTGTTTATTCATTTTTCATTCCTTTGACGGACAAAAGACCGACTAGACTAACCTTATTGTGTACTTCTTTCTATTTAGTAAGCTGTTTTATTTGAACAACATTCATAAAGTCGACATCGTTAAAGAATGCCTTTGTCCCTTATATATATATATATATATATATATATATATATATATATATATATATAAGGTCAATACCGCGAGATATTCTGCCCGGTATTGTGCATGATGGTACGAGGCAAAAGCAAAATTATACATTATTTATATACCCATTCGGGTTTCACTGTCGGAGGTGGTAGCGAGTAACAAAGCCTGAATATGCCTTTGATTTCTGACTCGTACAGACGCTTTGTGAAGGAATATATTTCCAGCGGTATTTCCAATCCAATACGACATAAGTTTATAATAACATGGATAAAAATTATCTTCGTGTCAACTAATTCCTTACAATAATTAATGATCAATTTTCGTGAGCCAGTCTTACATTTATATTTTACTAATGGTTGTCCGCGGCATCACATGCATTCGTTTATCTTCCTACCTGCAAATTTTTGTAACTTGACTTCGCGTATAATAACTTCGAATTATATGTAAGTGTCAAACCGATGTTTTTGGTTGCCATGGTTACGTATGTCATGAAAATAACGAAGATGTTATTCATACACACTACCACGGCAACGTATATATCATTTTATTTAACTATCCCTCGGGATTTTTTTTTCGAGGCAAAGGATGTATCACAATGACTGTGCAAAATTTCATGATGTTTGGTTGTTAGGGAGTTAAACAGAAGCAACCAAACTCTAATACGCATTTATAATATTACCGTGAGTTTCCACTTGCATAAAATCGTGTGATAGAACCTTTCTCTCTATTTTTCTGTGATAAAACTGAGATGACGTTTTATGTGTGTAAGTGAGGGTAGTGTAAGTCCACGGTTAGGTAGGATCTGTGCCTGTGTGTGCCAGTGACGATACATTTGATGTTTATAATCAAAGTGGACTGTTCATTTGTTTTCATAAATTATTCATTTAATATTTTATTAGGACACATCAAGTATGACAAAGCAAGACTCACTCAAGGAAGAAAATATGAATAATGCATGACTTGATTTCTTTCAGAAGTCGCGATTGATATTTGTTTTTGTTTATCCATTGGGTTGTGTAAGAAAGTAAAGTTACATAAAACACTATGTACATGTGATAATTATAAAATAGTAGTTATAACATATTGTGTGATATAATACTAGAAAAATAAGTAGAAGTTCGTCGGAACTGTTCACAATTCAAATACGCATGTTGCTGACACATGTATCGTCTGACGCGACTTAAAAAATGTTCAGTTCAAATATGATGAACACTTAACATCGAGTAAATCTGTGGCTTGTTGTCTCCCGCTTGCAATCACATCATTTCGTAGTATGCCTGTATTCCTATTTTTTTCGGTTTATTCTCTTTCGATCATGAAGTCCTAGAGTGAAAACACTACTATTGTTTCTGTATATGAAATTAGATTTGAGAACATCCCTACTATCCCGACTAATATTATAAATGTGAATGTAAGTTTGTTTGTTACGCTTTCACACGAAAACTACTCAACCGATAATCATGAAACTTTGTACACATATTCTTGGAGGTACTAAAAGTAACAAAGGATATTTTTATGACAAAATATGATATAAAAAGCGAAGTATGTATGTTCCTTATAGACATATAGACTCCGAAACGGTTGGACCGATTTCGATGAAATTTACAGGGATTGTCCAGATTGGCACATTCCTGTGTTTGGTAGCGATCGGATCAACATAATTAGTGGTACCCGGGCGAAGCCGGGGCGGGTCAATAGTTAATAATAAAAGTCTGAAACAAGTAATAATTAAAAAATGACTGCACTATTATCATCCTTGGTCCTACTTACTACTACCCATGTCATTCTTGGAAAGATTACGAATCTAATGACACGTCACTCCACAGAATACAGGCGGTCACAATGGAACCGACATACACAAGAGTTTCGTCTGTCGGGTAAACAGTATAACTTTGTCTAATGAGATGAAACTTAAAATGTTTTCCTCTCTGACCACATTTTTCTTATACATATGCGTAAGGTACATAAGTGTACTTTAGAGAAAGTATATGCAGAAATTTTGCGGGACGAGGATTGTACTTGGACCTCTTGAGACAGACACAGTCGAGAGTCTCTCGCCTTGTGGCGTGTGTAAACAGATGTCGCTTCGCCAATTTACATCCAGAATGGTTAAGGCACATTTTGTTTTTAGACACGTAGCATATTGCAAGTCCAATGACTAATGTTGGCGGCAAAGGGCATCGTTAAAAGTCTATTTAGAAAGCTTTGTGCTTGCGAAGGCAAATGCCACGAATGTTATATGTCTCACAAAAAATCTAAGACATGAATTTCGAATCACTGTATCCCTGCAAAGGATTCATGGATAAGAATAAGAACATAGATAGACTTACTTAGATTTATAATCTAGCTTTCGATGTAAGGTCATATATATCAGAAACTTTTGCGACGTATACAAATTTGTACAACAAAGTTTCGTGCAGTGCCGATGTGTACGTACGCCAACAAAAGTTAACAACAGCTTCCGTAAGCAAACAAACTATTGCCAGAACTGAACACGTGAATAACTTTAACTGTTTTAGTTTTATTTAGGTCCTATAGAAAGCGTACATTGGAAGGTGGTTGGGTGTTTGGGTTTCATTTGTTTCGAACACTCGAACAAAATTCTTGCGGTATATAACATGATTTGTTTCGGTTTAGCCAGCAGATATCTGGACATAAACCCCCCGCAGTGATCGACATATAGAAGCGGTACGTTCTCATCCAGTGAACTCCCTGAATACTCCACGGAATGCTGTGCCAACGTTCAGAAGAATAAGATCTGAATCAAAAATAGCGTAAAACACAATTTAGTTCGACAACAATAGAATATTGTTTAACCAGTGAGTTGCTGTGTTGTACACACACAGAGCTATGCTACCGTGCAACCATATGTTAACACGCGGCCATTGTCGACACACATACAAATCATTTCGTGATTGATTTCAGGTACAGCGCTGCGCTCCATTTCCATTCCATTCTGAACAATGCGGTTTTATTCAATTATCAAATACATGTATGCTGTATATAATTTTGTTTCCATTGAAAACGTGTTTGATATTATAACATGTTTTAGTGGTATATTTATGTAATGTATTTAAATTGTAATTTGGTGACGAAGGCCAAACGTATGTCACATGACTTCACTTCGCCTTGCGTCCTTCGAAATTACAAACTCATGGCTTATTTAGAAGGCTTTTTGTCGTCGTCTCCGCGTCAACCAACATTCAACAACATTCATGTTGGACTGGCCATAGATCAGCAAAAATATTGATCCACTGGCGACCGATCCAGTCCAGATCCCGCAGTGGTTGTGATTGGTTGTAACCTCAACGTTGACATGTGCCACTATGGTGGTTGCATGTAGATCGTTGTAGGGGTGTAAATGATCCTGTATCTTGATCTCCGCTCGAAAGTATGTTATCAATAATTATATGATTAGAGAAAAAAACAGCCAAGTTGCTGTTTACAGCTAGTACAATAACAAAACAATAAAATACTGTAAATATTATAAACTAGCTGTTTCCCGCAACTTCGCCCGCGTGGAATTTACCCCTACCTACTATCGTTTAACGTGGCTAAAGAGGTTTACGCTTCAAATAGTAAAATGTTTGTTATTTGACTACTTAAGCAACCTTTGTAACATTGCAGGTAGCGGCCGGCGCTTTCGATACGGCGCAAAGTAGGTTTTTTCACAATTTCGAGGGTTTTTCACTTTTTGCGCGGAAACCTAAATAGCCTATTTGAATCTCGACAATTTCAGCTATCTTCCAGTAAAAGTCCCATCCGATTCGGTTCAGTTGTTTCGGAGATTACCCGGAACAAACAGACAGACAAAAAAATTTTAAATTGTATTTTCGTTATAAGTACCGTGCATGTGTATTGAATATAGCATTGTTATTTTGATATTACATACAGACACTTCAATTTTATTTATCAGTATAGATACTTCATCAGACAAGTACACACCTATTTAATAAAAATGTCAGTGTTCATTTGCCGTTAAAACGTTGATAATTTATATAAAACTGGTTTTAATGAGCAACCGTTTATTACGGTTCACAAATTTGTAATTAGTCTCTCATAATAAAGTAGCTACCAATTTGTACAGGTCAGCAGCTCCGCCGAAATTCATAATTTTTACGCAAACTAAATGAAGGTTTACAACGTAAAAAGTAGTTAAAAAGTACTCGCCCATCACACAACCACAGACGGCAGTCTGATTTCTAAATTGCTGATCCACGGATTAATTAGCTAGCTGTCAAATGTTATTTCAGTGACGCATGATCATTAATTTTATCTTATGGAAAATGGAATTGATGATAATGACGATATTTAACTTGACTGCCCTGTAAGTTTAACAAAGATTTGACAAACCTTTCAGAAACCGGGCGGTAGATGGGCGTAGGGCGGAGTTTTATTTGGTATCGTAAAGCCTTTCTAAACTTTCTTCAATTATACTTTTACCATGCACGAACTACCAAAGCATACATAAACATTGTATACTATACTAATATTATAAAGAGGAATGATTTCATTGTTTGTTTGTTTGTTTGTATTGAACAGACTCCGAAACTACTGAACCAATTTGAAAAATTATTTCACTGTTGGGAAGCTACACTATCCCGGGTGACATAGGCTGTATTGTATTTAAACAAACAGGGATCCTTAGTAAAACTCCAATAATGTAACCCAAGGTGTAAAAAAATTGCGTAAAATATTATTTACTTTGAAATTTGGTCACTATATGTAATTTCGTCCAACTTAAGAGATATTTTTTTACTGCCACCCGTACGAAGCTCGGTGATTTACATTTGGTGAACTGCTTGGTCGTAAATACAAAGACACTAAATCAAATGAATATCAGTTCATTTATCAAATTAGAAAATCCTGACTATCATCAGTCAGGTTTCATCTTACATAACACATTAGCTATAATACAAATACGAATCTAATGACGCACAATTCAAAATCGGTCGAGCTGTTTAGACTACAGGAGGTCACAATGGAATGCATATACATAGGTATTACATGTACGCGAAAAATATTTACTTCAATTCTCTATTATATATGTATAAAATAGGCAATATGTGTATGTAAGTTTCCTGTTGACTCCAAAACTGTTCGACGGATTTCGAAAAAAAACTGGGAATGTTCAGTTCAGCGGGTGTTCCTATGAATTTTGGTAGCGATCGGACCAACATAATAAGAGATACTCGAGCGAAGCCGGGGCGGTTCGCGCATTTATTTTTCTTATGTTCAATTTTGAATTTTATTGTTAAGTCTCAAGGGTTTATTTTTATTGATTATTTATATATTTTAGGATTATTGTCGCGTCCCACCTGTTTTGAGTTTTCACTTCCGTCGGCCTTAAGCCTGTGTTTTTTTACTAATGTAATTGGATTATGGAAATAATTTACGAACATTTCTTATCCATGGTTCACGACAGTAGTTGAATTGCGAATACGAATCCACGACCTCACGTTCTGCAAGCCGTACACATTAGGCTATTGTTTACAAAGTTATTTAAAAATCTAATAATGCGTGCACTAATAAATGGTCGGATAACAAAAAAGTAGATTAAAACTGCATCAGCATTTTCAATACTTTATTGAATTTTAAGTTTTCGCGACATGTGAACTTATTTTTAATCAGAAAAGGATTTCCATAGTGTAATTGAAAAAGTTTTTCCCTGAAACATGTTTTCAGCGTACAGTATTGCATTACGGTCACTCTTTCTTAATTTTCCCCTCAAATATCAGCTTTTAGAAACACTGATTATTATTATTATTATTACATTACACTGTTATGATTGATTATTATTATTATTACACTGATTTATTGGAAAGTGTATATGCTTTTTTATTTTATTTCTTATGGGAGACGTCATTAAGGTACCACTACCCTTTTATGGACAAAGGAAGGAAAGACAGAAAATGGATATTTCCTTTTCCTACCCATACCCTCCTCCGTCATATTCTCTCTCACTTCCCATCCTCTCTTTATTAGAGACGGATGGAAAAGGTAAGAGGACTAGATTTGGGCCTCAAACAGAATACCTCTTTTTTTATGTGACAAGGTGGCAAACGAGTAAGCGGATCACCTGATGTAAGGTGAGCGCTACCCATAGACATCTGCAACAAGCAAAAGTGTTGCAGATACGTTGCCTACCTTTAATGGATAGAGGAGGGCGTAGACAAGAAAAGGATATTTCCTTTTCCCCGTCAATCCCCTCCCCGTCCAAACCTCCTCCCTTTCCCATCCTATCCCCTTTATGAGGAACGGGTGAGAAGGGGAAGAGGATTGAAATTAGGCCTCCGGCACCTCACTCATCAGACGAAACGCAGAGTACTTCTACTTCACGCCTGTTTTCTGTGAGGTCGTGGTATTTCACAGGTCGAGCCGGCCAATTCGTGCAACAGATGTTGTTGCGAACTCTACCACTGTTAAATCACCTCACCTCGCCTGTCTTCTGTGAGGTCTGCGAGCCGGCTAATTCGTGCAACAGATATTGTTATTCTATGCTCTACCACTGTTAAATCCTTTGATTATTATGTGGGCACCTTAACACCAGGTGGAATTGTGGCCAATAGTAGCGGATCGGTCATGACAGTAATAGTAGACAGTGAGGTTTGACCACATTTTTGGGGGCTAGGGTAGGTTAGGTTAGCCCGGAAGAATCCATATGATTGGGTAGGGGGTTCTGCCCCCTCATGTCGCGTGGATATCGGTCTTCTAATACCAGGTGAACTCGTTTTGTCATGATCTTTTATATAAAAAAGTGTTAAAGTTGTTTTGTTTAAATTAAGATACATGGATTAAAACAAGAGGAAAAATATAGTCATACAATTCTTTATCAGTTTTTACTGATAGCACTTTTTATAACTTAACATTACTCGCAAGCTCCTTCCTGCGGCGCGGGTCGTATTATTTTATGTTTAGTGTCAAACAAAACACCATAGCGGGCAACTTCCGTCATAAAAGACGAAGCTAGAACAAGAAAAATTAGTTCGAACTTTACGTGTATATCTTATGGGTTAATCTATTCCTATCACGTAGATGTCACCAACCGGTTATGAATTTCGACACTTTATAGTTGGACTGGATATATTGTAAGCTTTCAGCAAATTGTGAACTGATCGAATCAATGACTTGTTAACACTTTATAAATTGTCCAAGTCAAATCGTCAAACGTTTAAGTTGCACAATACAAGATAATTCTAGATTTAGATTAATTCTAGATTTAGATTTAAAAAATGTTATATAAGTTTAACAGACCGAGGCCTATTTCTTGTCCTTTTTTGAGAGGATTTCCTATCTAAAGGTAGGCAACTCATTAGGTTGTTGCACATGTCTATGGGTAGCGGTCACTTGATGTGGGACGAACAGCTAATTCTTTAGCCACCTTATACTATTAAAAAAATATATTCAAACTTAGAATGTCCACATCTCCAAGAATAATAATCCCCTTTCCACTCCACTTCTTTTTAATTCTTATCCTTCACATAATAAGGAAACTTAGATCAATAAACTCCCAAGTCGGGAGAAGTGTGCTTCAGTTCCGCCAATTGGCCAAAGTAAGGAAAGAAACTTGCAGTGCACGAGTACGGAAATCATTTGTTTCTTTCACTACAAAGGATAAACGAAATTATACGTTTTTGTATTGTTTTATGTACTTCTAGCTTATATCGATCGGATTAGTGACGAACTAAAGAAGGGCGATATAAGACAGAGGCCCGTTGCGGTTTGGTGGATGTCCATGTCTTCCAATTTAGTAGTTCTAAGACATGCCGGTTTTCTCACGATGTTTTCCTGCAGTCTAGCAGTGGTGATGAAATAAATTACACAAAGTACCATGGGTTCATACCCGCAACCTACAGTACGCAAGTCGGGGCGTAAAGCGCTGAGCCACCACTGCTCTCATAAACGTTATTATTGTTATCTATCTAAACTAAACCTGCACCTAAAATTATTAATTAATTAATTGTTAATCGATTAACAAAGTTAAGGGTGGTACAACCTTAGTGAACTGACCTTGTTCTGTAATCCACAAAATATTTGTGGTACAGTTTTCAAAAATAAGAAAGTGATTCATGAAGTAGTTCTAATCCGAAATAAGCTATTGTTATGTCTGTATGTTCATATTTTGTCGTAAATCCGTCACCGGTGTACGACGTTAAGTGTTAAAGTGGTATTTTGTTATCTTTGTCTTACGACTATGATGAAAACTAGTGACCCCCCGGCGTTGCACGGGTAGCACCCATCAACAATTCGATTGCTACCAAATCCGCTAGGCCTATCTAAGCATTTCTTGAAAATTTCATCGAAATTTGCCCTTCCGTTTTGGAGTCTATAAGGAACACACGTACGTACACACATCGTCTTTTACAAATAGTTATAATAGGTACATAGAAGCAAGGATCTTGCCATACGAAAGATCGTACCTTGGTTATGGGTCACAATTGCTGTGCTTATTTATTATAGTGGTGATTGTGTTACGGACATACAAACGTATGCGAACAACATTACCGTTCTTCAGTCAGTCAGGTCAGGTCAGCCAGGCGAAAATAAAACTAACACTCCACCCAATCGAATAACGAAAAACCCTAAATATAACTGAATTATATTTAAAAAGATTTTGCAACGCTCGGCATTTTTTCCCCGGTTAAGTTTAACTGAGTGCAAACAAGCAATGAAATCCCGCCACGTGTTGTGTGTATTTTTTACACACTTCAGCGCTACATATCCGGGTGTGTTCCTGAAAACTAACTATTGTTCTGGAATGCACATATGGAAAAAGTTGTAAGCTGTTTTTTCGTCGACATGTTGTTTTCATTATTTCGATGGACCTTTGGGAATTGGATTTGTTGACGAAACATATATTTTTTTAAAACAACTTTGATGGATTCATTTGATTTCATAGTTAAATGATGAGAATTAGGGAACCTACGCCTCAATATAATGCGAGTATTAGAAAAAACAGACAAGATAGGTGCTATAAGTATTTTAAAACGCATTGTTGAGATGTAGTATGAATTCTAATAATTTTCCGAGATTTTTAGCTGTTTTCACGTAATGAATGACAGCCCAAAATCGAGGTCCCCTCTCGGGGGCACGTAAGCCGAATCCCTCCATGGAGCGCCCGTCTGAGCGACCTAAGAGCTCGGCGACCTCCCAATCCGGTTTGAATAATAAAGTAACGGCCTGAAACGTGGCTCCCTCTACGGAGGGAGCCCTCGAGCTAAGTTACTCTTAAAGAGACTTAAGCTTGGTGCCTTTTGCGCCCTGCCGCCTCGAGCCCGGTGTAGCTGTAAATGTCTCATCTAGGCAGTGACCAGTCAGTCGCAAAAAAGGAACTGTTTTCACGTTGGAATGCTCGCTGGGTCGTCGGTCATCTTGAGCATTGTTTGACCTCCAGTTATGAAATTACGTGTTTATTTGAGTGGCCCAAGTATGGTTTAGAGTTACAATTGGACCCGGTAGGTGGTGTTGCAATAGGGTTCCAGAAGAGAAGAAAACACTTTAGCTGAACCCACTAATTGACAAAAAGACAACGTCTACTGGGTTGACTAGTTAGTCGTCCATATGGACCTTTTTTTTCTTTTCGTTTCTTTTAAATTTACGCCTACACTAAATATTGATACTATAATATTTAATAAATGAATAGTGATGTAATTTGTATTTGCACTGCGAGTGACAACATAATATCTCTAGTGTCGATGACTCCCTCTATCACGGGCATCATGTATGCGGTAAGCACAGCTATAAAAATAAAGGAAAATTGCAGAAAAATATCATATCTTTTTGTGACGCACAAACGACTCGAGTTACGAAACGAAGACTTTAATGAAGAAATTCCAGCAATACTTCAGACAGCGCGATGTCTTTTAATTTCATCTTAATAATGTGGCTTAGCACGGGTAGAGTTTTAGGAGCAGTACGGTTACACAACATTTTTTTTTCTGTCGTTATGTACTAGCGCGTTTCACATCTTGAACAACAATAATCGTCATATATTTGTGAATCACTCGGTTTATTGTTAGAACTCTATTTTATTATTTACAATGATATATTTCTTTGTTCGCCTAGCAGATCGATTTATTTATTTTAAGGAATTTCTGAATAAATGAAACTAATCTTCCGCTTCCGCTTCCGTTTCGTCAACATATAAATCACATAAGCTATAAAGTCTTCCCCGTAGCGTCGACCGTGCCATCGGAAGAGGGCATTGATTCAATTCCTTTTCAAATTCCAAGAAAACTCCAGGTGAAGTATTAATTATAGCAACGAAAAAGATTTATTTCTCCAACAATTGATAAATCCTTCCACTGATAGCTGTTCTAAAATCCGGCTTAAGGAATGTATACTCTCATCTGTTATATGATCAGGGCCTAGATTATATATTAGATAATATGTACATTGATAAATCAGAAGTGGGATGCCGATCGATATATTGGGCTACCGGAGTTAAATCGTAGGAACAAAATTAGGTTAAAAATAGATTAAAGCCTAACTCAGTCATCTTATTCCTTTTTTTAAACTGACTATTGATTGTTTATTTATCATTACCATTACGAATAGGTGCTAAATTAGATGTTACCACTTTTCACCATTTCAACTTAATGTGGGATCGTGGTCGAATGCTAATTCATTCATTATGGAAAAATAAAAAGGAAATCAACCTAAGCCCTCTGATATACGAGCGTGTGTTAAATAACGCCGCTGGTTTCCGCGTGTACGTACGTTGTTATTTAATCCTATCGAATATATCACGTGAATGTTACAGAGTGAGCTCGTAAATCCTTCAGACACAATTAAATATCATTTAATTTCATAATCTTCAAAGATATACATGCAAGTTGAATCGCGAACAATTCTAAAAACCACAGACATTATTAACATTTATTAATAAATGTATTTAAATATATTTATAAAAGTTTATTTTGTCCATACATCACCCTAAAACAAAAAAAAAATATACCGATTCATTTAATCGTAATTGATTTTCGTATCGTATCGTTAAAAACTTGATTAACCTTACGAGACAAGGAACACACTCCATACAAACTTCTTTCTTTCTTAATATTTACAATAAAATCACATCTATTGATATACAATGCAAATATTAGGTAAATATTAAACGATGATACATAGTTACTATTGTTTCCGAAAGATGGCGTTAGAATCGAAGTGTCCGAACACAAATCTAATTAGTAAAAATATACCTCGACAGAGGGTAAAACGATGAGAAGACACAAAAGTAGCAGGTATCTTGTAGACTGGAACAGCCAGAAGAACAGACATATGTAAATATTTGAATAAATGTATTCAGTGATGTATCTTTCTTGTCCGAGTTATATGTAGATAAATAAGTGATGAATGCCAGTCAACGATATGTAGTGTACAGTAGCGGTGAACCTGACACGAAGGAATTCAGCGGACCAATAACGGTCCTCGCGTCATTTCAACGGAATTGTCTTTGCTCACAATGGTAAAATAATAATTAGATACAATCAATTATTCCCGAGGAACGTTGACATCAGCCTCCCGGCTGCTCATAAACTGCTACTAGTTACTGTTACTGTATAGCATACACCACGGCCATACTGTACCGACCACACACAACATCGTGTGACGCGAGTTGATGATGATTTGTAAATAAAAGACACAGATTATAATAAGACAGACAGACGAAGAAATGCGGGACTGTTAGTCCCTACTAGGTAGTCTTATAACACCTTTCATACTTCTAAGAACTTTCATTTTCCTTATCATAAAATAACTTTTTATAACGTAAAAATCTCTCACGATTAAAATAGAAAGCGACGAATAAAAGGTTGATAAAGGTAACAGAAATTCCGAAACAAGGTAATAAATTGTGCGGCCAGCGGTAACATCTGGACAATAAAATTTCATTACGATCGAAACGTACAGCCTCGAGCGGAAAATTGCAGGTATTTTATTATTACAAATATTGATAAAAAAAATTAAAAAAACACACTGACTTCTTCCGTATACACTCTTATATTCTACTTCGAATCGAATTACTTGCTATTTAATATGAATGCTTAAATGCGAGGAATGCTGTGATGAATGAGGCGTGCACTATTCACCTTCTGGTTCATATTAGAAACGTACGTGTGTCAGCCGTCGTTATTATTTCATCAATTAATATTTATGTCATTTTGATCCGTTTTTATACATGCCTCAATCTTTTCGTCATCCCTCACGTGCTTGGACAGACGCCAGACACAATAATAAGAACGGCTACAATTTCCTAAAATATGTGGTTCCCAATCTGTAGACGTGACTTGGAGGACGTGCGATACATTTGACCGATACGATTTCAGCTAAGCCGACCGTGATGTATATAGATCTTTTGACCTAACAACCGCCTAGTTATAGTGGTTTGTTAAAGTTTAGATATATATTCAGGTGTTAATTGTTAGATAACGGCGTAAAGGAGCATGGTCTTTAACATGCTACGCTTGTTCACAGTGGGAGAGGACAGGTTAGATTTCCGTGACGTGGTCAATATGCCTTCCATTACCATTTTCAAGTCTTTACTACCTACTTCTGGATCGTTTCTTTCAAAAAAAGAGTTGAAACTTATTTTAACAAGAATCCACCATAAAAATACGAATAGAGACGACTTTTGCATACGACAGCATTTAAAGACTGTATTGTCGCGTTTTTATGCCAATAGTTGCTTTGACAAAAAAATATTGGTTATGGTTCAAAGAGAAAAGCCTAGTTACGGCATTCGTAAAATGATAAGTAAATAAAGCAAACAACATATGCTCTGTTTATACTCTCTGCTTGTGTTAGTCTGTGCTCAGTACACATAGAATAACTCAACATTGACAGAGTCATTTACATTGCTGATCCTCTTGGCAGCGAAATTGAACGTACGATACGTTTATGTAATAAAATACGGCACAAACAAAATATACAAGAAATATTTCTACCAGAAATATTTTCAGTAGTTATTTGTTATGTTATGATAGTTTATCTGAGTATTATGGTACTGGCTTGACTTGGGGAGTAAGCTGGTGAATGCGCGACAACAGCGTTACGAAAAGTGTGACCAGTCGAGGGGATCGGAAGTTGTTTGACTTTGGAACAGTTTCGACGGACTTTTATCATTTTTTTTCTTGTATTCAATTTTAAATTTTATTGTTAAGATACAAGGTTTTTTTTAATAATCACCTTCTATCAAAAGAAATAAAAAACTTAACATACGACTGTTTGGTTGTTTTTTTTTAATAGTAGAAGGCGGCAAACGAGCAAGCGGTTAACCCGATATCAAGTGATCGCCATAGGCATCTGCAACAAGCTAATGAGTTGAATTCCCCGTCCCATGCTTTTCTTATTAGCAAAGGATGGGAAGGGGAAGAGGACTAGAATTAGGCCTCCTTAGGACTATGCTGGCTACATTAGCTATTCAAGCAAGTTACCCGGAATTTATTAAACACGGGCGTAAGTATTTGAACCTTTATAGCACAATGTACATGCAGTGATCGTAGCTTTCATTAAATAGTCGTTTAAGTGAAATATAATCAGTGTTCGCATTACCGCGCTGCTCGCTTAAGGCACTTGTGTCGGGTGCTGAAGTACATTACGTAATGTATTCGTTTTAAAGCGATACCGCCGCCACTTCAAACGTGTAATATAACGTTATAAGGTTTTATTTCAGAAGAGAATTTCTTTTGAAGCGATTTCTAACATGTTTATAATAACTTGGTGTATATCTAGATATGTATTAAGACGTAATTTTCATGAAAGCTTGTAGTCACAAAGGATCGATGACAATATCTATGAGGATAAGAAAAATATTTTAAAATTAAGAATAGCGCCACCTAGTAGTAGTAGTAGAACATGAAATAAAAATAGGCGTAACGTAACGGGCGTATTAATTAAACGCAGTTTAAAAGAGTATTATGCATATAGTTGTGATTGAGAAAAGGTTTGTACTCATTTTTATTACTTAAAACAGTTAAAACGAAGTTTAAATCAGGCAGGGGAAAATAGCTCTTGCATGAAGTCGAATCGACCAGAAAGGCACGATGGTTTCATTGAATATATGCGTTAAAATTAATTCTCCGTCGTTTTGTACTTATTGCCTATAGTTATTTAAAAAAATAACTATAAGCATTTGTGTGAAATAAAACACCAGTAACAATCTATATTGATAAATAAAATTGAAGTGTCTGCATACAGAAAATGTTATTTTGATATTACATATAATATCAAAATAACATTTCCATACTCAGTGCACATGATGTATATACGATATAATAATAAATATATATATATATATATATATATTTAAAAAATTTGTATGTCTGTCTGTTTATTCGGGGTAATTTCCGAAACGACTGAACCGATTTGGATGAGATTTTTACTGGAAGATAGCTAATATTGTTCCCCCCCCCCCCATTAACCCTCGAAATTTTGAAAAAACCTACGCGGCGCCGTATTGAAAGCGCCGCCCGCTACCTGCAATGTCACAAAGGTTGCCTTAAATAGTAAAATAACAAACATTTTACTTTTTGAAGTGTAAGCCTCTTTAGCCACGTTAAGCGATAGTAGGTAGGGGTAAATATTATAGGGTCGCCAGATCTGATGCGTTAGCGACAGCGTCAGCAAAAGGCTTATTGAACTTGAGGCTTGAAAACATCTTTAACTGCGTTAGACGATTTTAGGTAGAGTAGGTGGTAATCTATAAATTAAATTAAATTGTTTGTTGTAATGTCAAAATATAATTTTGATACTGATGTTTTACGTTTTATTGTAAAAAGTTCAATTATATACTTTTATCCTGCGAAGTGAATAATATGGTTTAATTTAATTCCACGCGGACAAAGTCGCGGGAAACAGCTAGTAAATTCATATATTCGAGTCGATAAATCAATGTTCGGCTTTTGTTTACACTGCCGACCTCACTAATTGACAGCCGCATCCCGACTGCGCGACTCCGCGACGCAAACTGGAATCGTTTGCTGCAAAATATTACTGATTTTATCTTACTGATGCTGATGTAAGATGTAATTTATACAGACAGACAGTAGTAAATTGAGAAGTCAAATGTTAAAGGTTTTTTTAAGTTAAGAGGAGACAAGCCATTAAACACATCACGGGGTATTAAACATCATCATAGTTAATAATCAGATGAAAGAAAGGAAGCAAACAGCAATCGTTAAGTTTTAAATACTTACAAAAAACACGCTACGTCCCCGTTACAAAAAGTACAAATTGTTATTTAAATTTGTACCTAGATGGGGTTATTCTCAATAAAATATTTTTTTTAAACATAGTTATGAAAAATGTACTGTCGATGATTCTTGTAGTGTAAATTTTCAAGAGTTTTAGACGTAAAAAACTTACAATCTAATTGGTTGAGAGAAACATGTATTAATGTCGATTGTTATATGTATATAATGTATGTTATTCTAGTTTTCATTTAGTAAGTTAGTAGGTAAGAATGCCTCGAACAAAATCCTATCTCTCTCAGAGCAGCAATAATGCTAAGATGATTAGTTCGATCACATGAAGTTGAAGAAGATCGTGTGGCGAGACTTACTGCGTCGCAGGAACGTCAAGCCAGGCTACGCTCTACAGAAACTTCGGGTACAGTGATCGAAGCAGTAGATATTACGTGATATCAAACAGAATGGTATGACAAACGAATGAAATGAAAAAATGGTATAAATAACGACATCACCGACAATGTCTAGGATTTCTTCTGATTTGCTCATCTTGCGCGTGGAATGTCGTAAAAGCCGTTCTCAACTGACCTGTACTCGGCGAAAGGAATATTCCTTCCAAATTTCAAGTCTCTAGACCATATGGTTCCAGAGATATCGCGCTGAGTCAATAGATATCTGGAAATCTCTTATGTATATATATTGATTGTTTCATGATTTGACAATACAAGTTGGTATTGTTTTAAACATGTTGCTTTTGATTCAAAGTTATTATACGCGATCATCTTACAAAACATTTCAGCGTGGATGAGAAACGACGGCGTGCGAACCCGCGGGCAACAGCTAGTAAAGTAATTAATTACGTCGACGAATACTTAAAGTTTGCACGTTATTAGGATTGCGAGGAGAAAGTTACAGAACAATAAGATTTTACTGATTTCGTGAGTAACATTGAGTTTCAATGCAACAAATTAAAATGTTGGGACAAATTAGTTACAAACGTTAAAATAATATTAATTCTTTGAAATGTTCTTTGTATGCACATCACTAAAAGTTTCTCCTTTAGGTGTTCTGTAGTGGTTCTAATTCTAGTACGAGCTCTTTTATTGTTAAACATTGTTCAGGACTAATATACTTCTTCGTATTCCATTAGGTAGTTCAATTATTTTATTCTAAATTTATTCATGATAATTTAAGGCAGTTTCAAATATTGGTTAGTATTGTGTAAATGTAAGGTTAGATTTATTATGTTAGTTATTATGTAGTCTTAAATATAAAAAGGGTTCATTTTTGTTTATTATTTATTTATTTTTCAACTATTGTCGCGCCTTACTACTTGATTTGAGTTTTTACTTCTGTCGGCAGCATGACTGTGTTTATTATTTATTTTAAGGAAGTTTCCCTTCTATTACGTCTACGATTTTTATAGTATGGGTAATACTTTACATATAGCATCCCTAAATGTTTACGACAAGGGCTACGCGATTCGGTCGTAATGAAATTTTATGGCCAGCTGTTACCGTCAGCCGCAGATTTTACTAACTTGATTCACAATCAACGTGAGCTTTATTACCATTACCATGTCATATTGTTTATTTAATGTTAATGTAATTTAAAAGCAAAAATCGCTGTTGTAATTTAGGAAACCACTTTTCAAAAATTGACTACGAATTGATAATAACAGATATTTTTTCAAAGTCTTCGTATTTTAATGACAATCGAAACATATTTTACTAAAATAAAACACACACTTTTGTATATATATACAAGCATGTTTTTGTAAAGAAAATTTATAACAAAATTTATAACCCAAAAAGTACAAAATATATTAGAATAACTCGAAGATGCTGCTTCTAGTTTAACACTGGAAGCCGCATCGACTTGCAGCTGTCCCCCGACCTTACTGTAACTTAGTACAATAGATATGCTAAGTACAATAGTCTAAAAGCTTATTAAGGTCTATAAATAATAAATGTTTACGACTATGAAATAAGTTAAAAGAGATGCTCTATGGTCAACTCAACAACAATACAAAAAGCGTTGTCAGTAGGAACATGCCTTTTTAATCTGTGGTACAAAATTAAAAATGTCACATCTTTACTATACTCTGCTATACTCATCACTAATATAAAAATCATGTGCTAACAGACATTTTGGTGTTTCCTTGGAAGTTTACCTTTTCAAGCGTTTAGATTGAACAGTGATCTAATACAAGCGTTAAAATCTCTTTATAAATATTCTACTGCTTGTGTTAGGATCAACGGAGCCTACTCAGACTGGTTTAGCATCTAAAGGTGTAAGACAGGGCTGTGTAGCATCCGCGTGGCTGTTCAATCTATGGATTATTGAAAGCTTTGAAAGACCAAGATTGTTGATTAAAGACGGTTGAGCTACTTGTAGAATGTCTCTTATACGCCGAGACCTAAGACTAAATTGTATATTGCAAAAGTAACAAGATATATTTAAAATGTAGATAAATTTAAAATAAATACTTAAATAATACATTTTTGCAACGTTTGAAGTACGGACAGATTCAGGTTTCGCATTTGAGATATCATTTTCGCGTGCTAAGTTTTAATTTTTTATGCATTATTTTTATTTACGTTTCACTTTTATGTTTATGAAGTGATGTCAAGCTCGACACTCTATGGAAAAATTTATAAAAACGTACAAAATATTTTCGTCCTCATTTGAATATTTCAAAATAATTTCCCTGATTGCATATTGCTATCGCCAGATCCCTAGTTTTTTATGCAATATGTCCACTACTCCAGCTGCTCGGTAGACTTGTCGGAAGTCCATTGATTGAAACAAAATGTATTTTTTTTATTTGACGATTACTGTAGCATTGCTAAATAAATCTATTTTTTATATTAGATCAATTCAATTCATTTATTTATTTATTTACAGTCCTAAACATAGTTATATATATTAACTACCGCGGGCCCAATGATGATCATGTCCCTGTCCTTCTGTCGGAGTCGGCACAGTATGACCGTAGTCTATACTGTATAGGTTCTGCCAACAGATACAACGGCCGGCCGCCTGCCTGGCGCCAACCCTGCCCGGAAATTGATATCGATTCAACTCAAGGATTACAATTTTTAATCAAATACCCTTGTATCTTAACAATAAAATATTAAATACAAAAAATAAATTAAAAAAGTTCATTTAAACTGTTCCAATTTCAAATAAGCATATTGCTGATGTCGAGGATGTTGCCGAAACTAAAAGTTTTGCCCAATAAAATATCATCTAAAGCGGTTGAAGAAGTTTCCATTTAAAAAAAACAAAGCAAACATCAATTATGTGTTGCCATTGTAACTCTTTTTCAAAAGATAATTTTATTACACGACTTATTTAGGCAATGAGTTCGAATTCCACGAAACTAAATCACCACCACTCACGTAATAACCAGCCATAAAATGAAATAAATTGCTCAATAAAGGAACCTTCCAGCTGTTACTCAAAATTAATCACTAGTTCATATATCCTGTACAAAGTATATATAACTTTTATTGTTCATGGCTAATTGTAATAACTTTCCAATTCTTTATTACTTTATTTTAATTTATACATAAAATGATAATTTATTGTATCTTTTAAAGGTACTATTGCCTTATAATTAACACTATTTAGTTTTTTAATACTTTAAATTAATTGCAAATGTGTAGATAAATAGATAAAACACAGCCAGGAATAAGGACTGCCGTCTGCCGCCGTAAAACTCAAAACAGATGGGAAGGCGCAAAAATAAATAAATAATGAACAGAAATAAATCCTTAAAAATAAAATTCATACCTGAATTCAATAAAAATAAATAAACAAACTTCGTCGAAATTCCAAATGTAAGTTACTATGTTGCTTAATAACAACTTCTTGTTATTATATATATTTGTTATTTACATGTCTTACGAGTTATGTTCATTAAATTCCGAACAAATTGTTTCGTTTCTTAGTATTTAACCAAAACGAAATAAGACCATGACGGTATGCTATTGGCTTACGTTACTTTTAAGGGACAATTCGTACCCACAAATGTAGTCAATCGATATTCTATACGACGTAATAAAATCTTGATCACAAAATCCGACCTCCATTAAATGTTTAAACCGTATTTGAACAACTTCATTGGTTATTTCTCGTCTAAATCGGTGTTATTTTTGTGTTTTAAAACCAAAATGTTTTGCTGGAATCTCGGGAGCGTGAGCAGAAAATACATAATTTAATTGCCCATATCTCCATATGTACCATCTATACTCTATTCTTTTCTTGTTTATATATACCGATTGTCTACTATCTTGAAAGTCTACTATATGCTACCTTCTGTGAAAACAAACACCAGTGCCTGCTCAAGGCGGCAGTTAGTAGGTGACTAGACAGTATTGTCTTTAGTTTCTTCCAAATCAAGTTGTTTTTTTTGTAAACAAGGAGTACCTTACCTTTTACGCTAAAAGTCGTAAATTCACACTA
Source organism: Papilio elwesi (assembly GCA_029849275.1). Lineage (NCBI taxonomy): Eukaryota > Metazoa > Arthropoda > Insecta > Lepidoptera > Papilionidae > Papilio > Papilio elwesi. Next base: position 4,621,857 of record CM056713.1, read on the forward strand.
CATTATATACGATTTCACTACACTTTATGTCACGATTTTCACAAAATTACAACATTTTCAATGAAAGTATAAATGTAATGGCCGATATGGAACACACTATAGTAAATAGCGATAGATAATCTTGTGGTCAATACTAGGTATTTAATATTTAGTTCACATATCAACATTTTTTTTAATTTAATGCAATAATATTAAAACCTTATACCAGTGAAGAAAAAATTTACTGTAGCATTTTATATCAATTTTTATGAATGTTTAATATAATCCATTTATAACTTCGGTGCGCTTCAGCGAGCGAGCGCTTTTAAGCTCAAACCACGGGAGTTAAGTTAATTTCTTTCCTTGTACTTTGTGCTCCGTGTTCATTCGCCACGTACAAAGTGGTGTTTATGTCACCGGACCATTGCGAACTTCATCATTTTATAATCGGACAAAGTAAAAACTATCCGCAAATTGACAACGTAATGAATCACTGAAAGTTTTAAGAAACATTTTTCTTTGATAAACATCTTTTTAACATTTTGTTTAATGGAAGAAGGTGGCAAACCAGCAAACAGTTGACTCGATGTTAAGTAAACGCTATCCATTGACATCCGCAACAACAAAATGAGTTGCAGATGTGTTGCTTACCTTTAATAGGCACACAGGAAAAAGGATATTTCCTTCTCCTATTCATTCCCTCCCCCAGCCAATGGAGAGGATTGCCATCCTATATTTTGTGGGAAACGGAAAAGGAGTTGAACTGACTACGACCCTCCGGCACCTCAGTCGTTAGAAGAGACGCAGGAGTATAAAATACTCCTACTTCATGCCTCTCTTCTGTGAAGTCGTGGTACTTCACCGGTCAAGCCGGCCCTGCAGTGCAACAGGCTTTGTTACGTGCTCTACTACTGTTAATATTACTAATTTTTGTTAAGATGTTATGAAAACATATAAAATTATCATATCCAACCTAACGAACTAAATTATCTTCTAATCTAATCTAAAAATTAACGTAATCACGTAAGCAAAATGTTAGTTGACTTACAAATTGTCTGGAATGATGACATATAAACTGACGGCTTTCACAATCGGTCCGTGACATATATAATGTTTAGAAAATGTATGCAGGGTATGCGAATACCCCGTATACATTTTCTAACTAACTATATTTTATAAGATAAAATAACGACCTTAAACTTTCAAAACATTTTTGTTCGTAATCGTTTTTATATCTTATTAAACTTACTTTGTCATATTTTAACCAATTTACACAATATCTTAATTGAATCTATACCTACCTGAACTTCCCTACTACTGTCACGTTTGAGTTACTTGGTACCTTTGTTTGAGGTTCATTTTTCAACAAAGAGGTTGCTAAATGAAATCCGACTCGAAGGACCAAAAGTTGCTTAAACGACTGTATTTTACTTGATTTTATTGCAGTCAAGGTAAAGGTCAACCGGTACGTTGTTGAAGCTACTGAATTGCGTCTGTATCTAATGTTCTGGTTGGTTTACCCCATTTGATGCATTTTGAGATTTCATTAAAACATTACTCTCTTGAATTTACGAATATTCTTTACACGAGGCAACGAAAAATCTCTGGAATAAGTACAACATATAATGGTTGCAATAACTTAGCCGTCGAGAGCAGCATCGGCTTGTAAAGGCTGCGAAGGTCTCACCTTTAAGTAATTTGTGTGATTGGATTTAGTTCTCGGTATCTAATATGGCTTAAAAGCCTTTGACTTTGTAAAATATTATTAATAAAATAATTCTAACACTGTTTTAATTTGAATTTATTAATTAAACCAACAATTAATTGCATATAGTTAAATCATATTACTATATACCAATTATTTTCATTAAGATCGGTCAATTAGTTCTTAAGTCGTGGGGCACAGACAGACAAAACAAAATTTGCAATGGCAGAATTGATGTCAGTGAGACACAAAATAAGAATTATCACCAATTTTTTACGAAAAAAAAACTGAAATTACAGACTGATGCACATGTCTGTAGTATAATCCGTTCTATTGTGATCTGTAGTCCAAAGGTTTTGACTGATTTTGAAAAGTGAGGTGTCGTTAGATCCGTATTTTTCAGTGTGTCGTCAGTCAGTCGGGCTTATTGTTTTTTTTTTCAATTATTGTTCTTTATCTAACGTCCTTGTTTTACAGTTTTTAAACTATCACCACAAAGGTCGATCGCCTGCCATCCTCAAAAATACCTTAAATTATCTAAATTCATAGTTCAAATTTCTCCATTGAATGTTAATGGCTTAGACAAGTCTTAAAGTTCAAAACATTTAACCAATAAGTGTCTGTCTAGACAACTTCGTTTTCTAATCTTTTGAAAGTCGCTTTGGATTATGTAAGATTGCTTCAATAAGATATGCTTACTTTTATATCGTTTATAAATAAACAAATATCAAACTTTTATATGAATTCATTTCACCGAAACAAAAGTGAGTGGCAATGTTATTTTATTTGTACACATCATGAACGAACTCTTCACCATCTACCTGATTTCCATTTAGCGCGATCCTGGCACACCTCTCTTGCTTTTTCTACATTCACACATCTACGCATACATGCTCCTCGGTAATGGATGCTCTGTAAATCTGCCGTCTGCTTGACTTTTTTTTTTTTTTTTGTGACTGAAGGGTCACTGTTTGCCTTGAGGAGGCATTTACAGCTACACCGGGCTCGAGGCGGCAGGGCGCAGAGGGCGCCTAGCCTAAGCCTCTTTAAGAGTAACTTAGCTCGAGGGCTCCCTCCGTAGAGGGAACCTCGGCTCGGGCCGTTACTTTAATATTATTACCGGATTGGGAGGCCACCGAGCTCTTAGGTCGCTTCGGTGGACGCTCCATGGAGTGACTTGGCTCAAGGGCCCCCGAGAGGGGACCTCGGCTTGGGCTGTCACTCATTACGCGTTTAGCATTCCGATTCGAGGGTGCCCGAGAGGGCCGAGCCTCGGCTCGATCGGTAACTATTATCTGACTATTATTACTACCACTTCGGAAAGCGTTAGCGCTGGGAGAAGAAGTGGCGGAAGAAACTCCAGCAACGCTTCTATCATGAGTAGGGGAGAAGAATCTGCCGGCTATGTGGCCGTATCGAGAAGGTAATAGCCGTCCTCGCCGGCGAAGACGGTGTGTGATTTGTTTGCGATGTTGTTTCATCCTAGCCTGAGCGATGGTTATTGCATCGTCTCGATAGTCGAGGACGTGCCTAGGTCGTCTATAATCGCGACGGAACGTACCGAGCGCGATTGGTTTGTAGGTGGCGGCACCTACGACTAACGGGTTGGGGTGGCCGGTGGCGGAGTCGAAGTAGCGACGCGACGCCAACTTCAGGTGTTGAGCTATGGTGGGCAGCTCTAAATCCACGTGTAAATCGATGTTGCGCATGAACCACGGCGAGCCAGTAGCCCTGCGCAAGAATCTGTTTTGGATGAGCTGAAGTCGGTGAATAAGTTTAGGGGATATGTGCGCGAAAACCGGACTAGCATACGTCATAACGGGACGTACTACAGCTTTATAGAGTGTCACCTTATTCCGGAGGGACATTTTGCTCTTTTTGTTGATTAGTGGGAATAGGCGGCCTAGTACGAAAGCCGCCCGGTTCCTGACCCGGGTAACGTGAGCGGCGAAGTTAAGTTTACGGTCAAGGATGACACCTAGGTATTTTACCTTATCTTCCCAAGGAATTGGGCTGTCCATGAGCTTAATGGATGGGAGACGCGGAAGGTGAGCTTCCTTATGGCGCGAAAAGAATAGGGCGGCGCTTTTTGCTGGATTTATTTCGATCCTCCATTTCCGGAACCACGCACCGAGAGTGGTGGCTGCGGTCTGGAGGCGTCGACATATAGCGTCAGGCTGAAGGCCCGACGTGAAAATGCAGGTGTCATCGGCAAATAGGGCTAGCTCTACACCGCGTACGCGCGGTATATCATTGGTGTAGAGGGTAAAGAGGACTGGGCCTAGCACTGACCCTTGAGGCACCCCGGCTCGAACGGGGTGCGCTTGAGAGCACACTCCCTCGACGCGGTAGCGGAACGTTCGATTACTGAGGAAGTCTCGTATTATGCATACGAGACGATCTGGCATACCGTACTCATACAGCTTGTATATGAGCCCGTTGTGCCAGACTTTATCGAACGCCTTCGCCACGTCGAGGAAAAGTGCTCCGGTGCTAGAGCCGCGTTGTCGTTTGGTAAGGATGTGCTCCGTGATGCGGTGCACTTGATGGGTACATGAGTGTTTGGCCCGAAAGCCGAATTGTTCGGGAATTGGTAGTCCTTTATCGTTCATAAAGGTACGTAGGCGGGCTAATATTAGGCGTTCATAGATCTTCCCAAACGTTTTGAGAAGACTTATGGGTCTATATGACGTGGGGTTCGTGGCCGGCTTTGAGGGTTTGAGGAACCCTATGACCTCAGCATCTTTCCACTCGCTGGGAAAGACACCTTTGGTCATTGCCGCGTTATAAATAAGAACTAGTAGCTGTATAATAGCAGCAGGAAAGAGTTTGGTCACCCTATTGGTGATACCGTCTGAGCCGGGGGCTTTGCGTGGACGCAAGTTCTTAATTATTTCCTTAACTTCGTCGAATGTTACCGGGGGAACGGAGTCGCGAAGCGGGTCGTGTTTTCTCCGATCGACCTCGCTGTCCACCATTCGGAGGTGGGCAGGGTCGACCGGTAGGGTACTGGGAGAGCACTGGGCCTCGAGGCTGTCAGCCAGACATTCGGCTTTTTCTTCGTCCAGCATGGCTGGCGTCATGTCTGGGCGTAAGAGCGGCGGCATCGTGGTATACGTGTCGCCTTTGAGTGATTTGGGAAGCCGCCAGAATGCTAAATGGGATGGCTTTAAATTATTAAGTGTTGTATCCCACCTTTCGTTCCTGAGGGCGGCTATGCGTGCTTTCGATTCACGCTGTAGTTTACGTAGCCGCTTTCGGTGCGATTCGGTGGGATACATATCATAAGCTCGGGTGGCCGCGTTCTTACGTCTCAGCAAGTCCCTGGCGTCCGGGGGCAGCTCCCAGCGATGGTTGTCCATCACTGGGATCTGCCTCGAGCAGTCCTCGATGGTATTTTGGACATAGCTTGTGAGAGATCCGATTGCGACGCCCATGTCTTGCTCATTAATTATTTGGTCGGGGACGGAATCAAGTTGCGGCGAGTCAATGTTCTGTAGCTTAGCACTGAGCTTGTGCCAGTCCACGATGGTCTTGGTTTGGGGCGAGGCTGGCGCAGAAGGCCCTAGCCGTAGTATTACTGGTCGGTGATCCGAGTGAAGCTCGTGAATCACTTTTATTTCGCGTAGGTTGAGATTAATATTTTTGACAATTGCTATATCAAGCACATCCGGTGTATGTTCCACTGTGTGAGGGTAATGAGTAGGCTCTATGGGCGCTACGATTTCGAAGTCGAGTAAGTCCGACAGCGAGTCGAGCGCGCGACCTCGTGTGCTGATCTTAGTTGAGTTCCATCGGATGTGCTTACTATTGAAATCGCCGGCAAGAATAGTAGCTCCTCCTAAGGATAGAAGGGCTTCGAAGTCTGAGCGCAAGATAGTTGCGCTTGGTCTACAGGGAAGGTAAACCGAAGCTATCGTTATGGGGGCATGGCCTGTCATGGCTAGCTGGCAGATCGAAGCCTCTAAGTGCGTTAGCGCGGGCGTGTCGATCGGTACGCAGTGCAGGGATTTTTTATAGTAAACCATAGTGCCGCCGCCCGGGGCGCCGGCCCTATCGTTCCTAACGACTTTATAATTTGGGACATTCGGGTCCCTTGTTGCAGGCTTAAGAAATGTTTCCTGCACGAGTAGTACGTCGACTTGGTGGTCACGGAGGAAGTTACAAATTTCTTCGCGTTGTGTTTTGACGCCGTTCGCGTTATAAAATGCTACGTTAATCGATTGCGGTTTAACTCGACCATTATTGCGCGCGAGGGTCGGAGGACTATTTTTACTTTTAGTTTTATCTTTCTCTGCAACGGCTAATTAAACTCAAGAGCACTAACAATGTGCTTGTATTTGCGAATTAAATATAGACGCGTGCCTATATTTCCGGATGCGTTTAAGTACTCGTCGGCGAAGGTGAGGACCTCCTCCATATCTAGGCTTCCTAGCCTGTTTAGAGACTCGAATGGATTGGTCTCTGCCGTTTTTACGGGTGCAACCGGCTTGGCGGGTGCCGGTTTATTACCTGCGTGATGAGGAATCGCGGTAACGGTGGGGCTCGGCTTGAACCATGCGGAGGCCAGTGGAGTGGTTGTTTGCCACGCGGGGCGCAGAGGAGGGAAGGATGCCGATGTTGGCACTGGTTGGGGACGTCTTACTGGCTGGCGAGATGGTTGCTGGGGCTGCTGTTTACGCTTGGGTGCTTTTGGGCACCCAAGGTAATTAGCAGTGTGTCCCTGCGATTGGCAGAGGACACAGGCGGGGGGGCCAAAGGTGGCCAGTTGTGTTTTGTCCTTCGGACGGGGACAATCAGAGGTGCCGTGGTCACCTAGGCACTTGACGCACCTAGGGCGGGCGAAACAGTTACGGGCTGCGTGCCCGTACATTTGGCACTTGTGGCATTGGCCCGGTAGAGCGCCTTTACGCGGCGGCTCCACCACCAAGCCACTAAGGCCGCAGATCGACTTAATGTCGAAAATTGCTTTGCCTTCAGGTGACAGTTCTAGGTGGACTTGTATAAGGTCGATTGGGGCTCGAGTACGTCTATTCGTCATACGATAGACACCTAACACTGGGAGTTTTTGGTCCTTAAGGGACTGGGCGATTTCCTCTAGCGGAATTTCTTTAGGGATGCGTTTTACCACAACCCTAAGGATGCGCTCTTCAGCGAGTGTAAAGGTATGAAAATATACCTCCTTTTCGTGTAGGAATCGGGTTACCTGCCGGAAAGCATCGGCAGTTTCGAGCTGCACTTTGATGCCTTGGGCCGTCGCTGTAGCGGCAATTTTAAATTTGTTGGACATGGCCGACTGTATCATCGGCCATTTGTCCTGGGCTTGGACGTAAATTGGGGGGGGCCTTTTGTCCTGCGGCGCGCGAGGCGCGGGGGGACCTTGTGGTACAGCTGGGGCGGCAGGCTTTACCTGCGGGGCTGGGGTAGGCTTGGGCAGCGCTACGGGGATTGCCATAAGGGCGGGGATGGGGGCTGAAGTGGGCTGAGATGGTCCAGCTACCGCGTTGGGCTCTGGTTTGTGTGCCTTTGATGGCACAGGAGAGGAGGCTAATGAGGCAGCGGGGGAAGAGCGCTTCTTGCGCTTCTTTTTGTTTTCGACGACCGTAAATAGGCCGCCTTTGTCCTCGGGATTTTCGGGGGACAGGGGAGAATCTAACTCCATTTCCGAGTCGCTGCCGGAGAAGGACGCGGCGCTTGAGACTGGAGCGGAGCTCGTGGTCTCTGAAGGGGGTCCGATTTGCGCTCCTATCTGAGAGGCCGTAAAGGCCTTGAACGCGTCCGGGAATTTCTCCCGGAAAAACTCTAAGATGGCGGTGGCACTTACTTCCGCCATTATTCCTACCTTTCTACAGGCGGTCCCGGTGGGAGGCCGGGGTGTGTATCCCTAGTCTGCTTGACGCCAACAGCGCTCATGGTCACGGGGAGGGGGGTGTGGACTAACATGAGGGCTGTAGAACGCTCAAAGCGTCGGGAACAAAAACATAAAATAAAAGCTAAAAAAACCGTAAGATTTGTTTTATTTAAATGCGTATTATTCGCATAAATACTTATAAAAGAAATTATTATTCTAAAGCATTTTAATAAAACAAGAGTTTGCCTTGCTGTTTTAAATTTAAAAATTTAAAGCAGGCGCAACAAATAAATAATCAACAAAAATAAACCTTTGTCTTTTAACAATTAAGTTCAAAATTGACTACGAGAAAAATAAATAAAAAATCGATTGTTGGAACTGTTCCAAATTCAAGCAAACATGTTGCTAACGCTAGTTAAACATGTTGTTCTCGCAAACCTATTAGATTTTCTATCACCAAATATCGTCGAACGCTGTTAAAGAAGTTTTCGGTTACAAAATAACTTTACTAATATTTTAAAAGTAAGTCTACCGCCAAACAAAGGGAAAAGTCTTTTATATGAAACAATTCAACATTGTTAACCTGACTTCAGTTTCATTTCGTTTGTTCGCTTCGTCTGTCATTGAAAAGACGGCATTTGCTTAATGAAGTCGCGCGGAACACTGAACGCCAAAGAAATGTGCTCCTTGTCAGTTTAAATATTTATTATGTGATTTAACTAGTGACTTGCCCCGGGTTCGCACGGGTAGCAGAGCACGTATCAGCGTCCTTCCATTAGCTATTTGCTTTTTGCTATTTGTTTTCTATGGAAATAAGTAATTATTTAGAATCTTATATCTAAGATAGCGAAGCTTGAGTTTGCATTCCCTACTAATATTATAAATGTGAATGTAAGTTTGTTTGTTACGCTTTCACACGAAAACTACTCAACCGATTATCATGAACTTTGTACACATATTCTTGGAGGTATTAGAAGTAACATAGGATACTTTTTAGAAAACAAAATAGTATATAAAAAGCGAAGTATGTATGTATGTTCCCTATAGACCTATAGACGTCGAAACGCCTGGACCGATTTCGATGAAATATACAGGCATTTTCCAGATTGGCACAGTGGGTGTTCCTGTGTTCGGTAGCGATCAGATCAACGCCCTCGCCCGGGTACCACTAATATATATATATGATTCGAATCGCTTCGTTCGAACGCGCGGTATCTCTACTATGAAAGGTTGAGGCCTGCCGTATGTCTAAATGTCCGATGGTAGATGGTAGATTAATTGGGCTTTTTTCAACTTTCTTTCTCCGATCGGCTGTACTCCCAGGACACTCCGGGGAACAATATGGATCTAATAATACCTCTTTCTTCGGAATCGGTGCAGCTGTTAAGACTATAAGAGGTCACAATACAACAGACACACATACAAACATTCCCGTGAAAAATATTAACGTCAGAGAATTTAACAAATGACGTATTTTGCCTCTGAACTATCTAAAATGTTTATATTTAAAAGAAACAAAAAACTAAACTGCTTTACCGGGATCCAATTTACAGTAAATTTAAATATTGTACTGTTATCCTATTATCCCTTATCCCTTAGAACGAGACCAGCGTTAAATTTATTTTCTACCTTCTACGAAATTAAATGTCCTGATGCAAAATTATTTGTGGTTTATTTTGCTTTTCTTAAAAAAAAAGTACCGCAAAGTGGGTGAACATGATCCCAAGCAAGTGGCCAGCTATCTTCTCTATTGATAAAGATGTTATTGGGATGTTTTTTTTAATTCTAATAGCCTCGCGTATCATCCTGGGTAAGAAGCGGGCCCCTTGTATCCAATCGGATATAATGGCGGGGGCCGTTAACAATATGATGCACAAGCTGCAGACTTCTTGGAGCGGTGGTGTTTTAAGTCAGCTCAGTGTTCTTTTACCCGGACTTTGTTGGGTCTCTTTGTTTCTCCTATAAAGTTTTCGAGTTATTTTTAATTATGCATACCAAAAAGCTAGTAAAAGGGTCAATTTTGATTTCTTGGCTTACGTAGGCTAAACTATAGGATACTTGTCCCTTGAAGTTTCACTTCTTCTTTTTTTTATTTCAGTGTGTAGTAGTCTCGTAAATATAAGAAAACATTATATGTAATTAAGATTATTGGCATTCAAACAACAATGTACAAAGGTAAGATTCGAAGGTCTCCTTAGAGATCTTGTAAACTAAACAATGTAATCCCTCCTTTGATGTTTAGTTTGTTAGTTAAGATTTATTACAGGATTGTCTTTCGTGAAACGTGCGGCCGACACTCAAAGCCTGGACCCTACGAATACACCACCGCTTGATTATTTAATATAATTCCTTTTCGTTAATTTAAATAAATGTCGTTTATATCTTACTAGGTGATTGTATCCGGGGGAATTTCCAAATCGAACATTAATGATAAAACATGTTCCTTATATTATTCATTTGGTACTGGCGATGGGGCCAAGGGATCGACGCGGCGTAAGATGGACCGATGATCTTCTCAAGGTCACGGGAGGCCATAGGATGAGAACGGCAACGGATCAATCTTTGAGGCGATCTATGGAGCAGACTACTAGAAATTAAAAAATTAACATCTTATTTTTGAATTTTGTTGTTTTCTAATGAGCTCGGTTTAATTCTAATGGTCCAAGCTCCAAGAACTCACAGAATTATTTTTACCCGTGCCTGACACGTTTGCGGGCCCGCGGTACTTCTAAGCTAACGAGACTGGAGTTCTCTGGGATAAGTGCGACCGCGGACCGCGCGATTCCACTCGTAGCGACGGGAGCCGTAAACAATCGCTCACGTTGCGAGCGCAAAACGCGTAGTGAAAATGTATTCAATTCACATATCTGCATTTAAAGGACGAATGAAGAGAACTAAACAAACAATGGCAGCGTTGGCAGGGCACGCCCAAGGAGAACTTACATCGATTAGATTAGTGACATACTTAAGCGATATAAGGAGTATCCGTAACCAAAGCGCAATCTTGTATGCGTAGATGTATGAATGTAGAAGAGAGAGCGATGATAGACAGCTGTGCCAGGATTACGTCAATTGGATATCTATAATCTCTGCTTATTCCTCTGGGTTACGGTTACATATTTACATAGTTTTAGCGAGTATACGGTACTAAATGCACTATTTGGTTTAATGTTGGAAATGTTCTGGGTATTTATTATTAAAAATTGTCCTCTCACCAAATCTATCTATCTGGGCACGATAAACTGAAAAATAACTGAACAGTTTTTATGGTTGTCACCCTTCGTTGGCGCTATTCGCAAGGATGGCTGAGGTAAATTTTTCTTCAAAGTATTATGTAATTTTTGGTGGCTGGTTAAAATGCTCTGCTATCGGTACAAAGCTAGAGCGATCGCTAGTATAAATAAAAAATATGTACCAGAATATATTAGAAAGTTTGATATTGATATTCGGAACATGGCGCAGAAGTTTTGTTCGTTAATTAAAGTTTGTCAATTTAAGTTTTGTTAATAAGTCAGAGCAGGGTTCCCTTCAAGTTGCTTCGTTAAAATTGACTTCTGTTCTTTCTTAAATTTGACAAGTTAATTAAAGACGTATTTCCTGTTTGATACAAAACTATATTTGCAAACAATATATTTGGTTCTTATTTTCCTCGCTGGAAATGATTACTTAATAAACTTGAAATTGTGATGTCAGCGTCCCGAGATCACTTACTAACATTTTGGTAAGACTTCTTAATTTAAATGATTCATAAGTAAGTAACGTTGCGCCTATATCAATTCTAATTACATTAAAACAATAAATTAAGATTACATAATATTAACATGCTATTTTGAATAATTTAAATCGTTGTTAATTAATACACATTGCAACTTGTGTAATTGTATAATAACATTAGACAAAATTGAGCACCTCCTCATCTTTGAAGTTGGTTAAATGAGTTTAAAGAACATTGTCACAGAATCGTTTAAGTAATATAATATATTTCCTTATATTTTTCAACGTAAAAGAGATTTCCGACTCGAGACGTACCCCACGCACTTACGTTGAATACTTAATTTAGGTGTAATTAATTAAGGTTTTGCTTCTGACGTATTTGAGCCCTGGTAATTGTTTTTTGGGGGAAATGCTTACGATCAAAAGACAGAGATAAATTATATAGGAGCATGTCCACGGGTGTCGCGTTGAGTTTACTGCTACTGAACGTTACTGATCATTTGAACACGCTTCAATTAGAACAACGTCGCAAGACGATACCTTCTACATCTAGTAGTGGAAAATATCATCATCTCACTACCCTTTCCCACTCATGTGGGGTCGACACAGTATGATTGTAATCCATAGTGCATAGGTGCCTGAAGCCATCCCTCCTCGGAAATAGTAAGTAGTAGTACTAGTGGTCAAAGATAATGAATGCTTAAAACCTTACTGGATAGTAAATCGGTTTTCGGTGGTTAGTTTTATCCAAAACCGATTTACTAACCGCACACTCATCACGTTAATTCACAACCTATAACCCTGATTGATCTTTCTCGATAAAGACGCTAAAATCCTCCCATTTTCTTAAGAAAATCATACCGAAATCAGACTTTAACGAATATACATACTAGCTGTGACCCAAGGCTTCGCACGCATAGGATTGTTATTTTTCACACTGGATATTTTTTTTACATGGTGACCGGTTGAGTCTTTAAGAATTTAAAAGTAACAAACATATAAAGTCACGTGCGCATTTATGGTATTAGTACATCGGTTGGCACTAACACAAGCCTCTCCCGTCCTTACCTCAGAGGACCCCATCAGATCATCAGTCTTATTATTTACTTAGCCGCCGCTCAAAAATCTTTCAGTCCCATTGGCCATCCGTCCAAGTGGCAATGGGGAAATGGGAAGTACGGTGCTCGATGACAGTTTAATAAGCCTACAGTACAGTAAGTGTCAGCTTTTCTTTACTTTCCCTTAGTTCTTTTACAGCTCTTAGGATGATAAGCATTCAGAAGTTATCATAAATTTATGCAATACTACGTTTATATAAATAAATCCTACACGCAGAAGAAAGTCATAAAAGTTCAGGTTTAATTTTAGGTTAAGGCAGCGTATGAAATCATAGACCGGATTTTCCATCTACGTTCGCATATTAAACTTTACTAATTGCTTCCCGCTGTAGCACACTCAAACTTACTCTGGCTTTTATTTCTCCCGGGTTTCACATTTTGTGTAAATAATAACTTAAAACCTTAAGCAAATGACCAATAAAAATCAACCTTTTCATCCGAGAACGCTTCTTATTTTATCTCTACGTCAAAACTTTAAAATAGATGGCGTCTTAAAAACATGTTTTATTACTATATTTTACGTACGGCTTACGTGTCGCTACGTTTTTTTTTATTTTAATGGAAGGTGGCAAACTAGGAAGAGGTCCATTCGACTTCAAGCGACCGCCACCCATAGTCATCTGCAACAAGCTAATGAGTTACAGATGTTTGGCCTACCTTTAACGGGCAGAGTAAACAGAATAAAATATTCCTTTTCCTATTTATCAATCTCTTCTCCGGTCAAATTCAAAAGAAATGGATGGGAAGGGGAAGAAGAGTAGAATTCGATCTTCGCTACCTCACTCATCGGACGAAACGCAGAGTACTTCACGCCTGTCTACTGTGAGGTGTCTTTTTTTGTCTGACAATGTATGTGCAAATTTCAAGGTGATTGAGGCGTCAAAGCGTAACAAATTGACACTCGCATTTTGTAGATTTTAAATAGTTTACTAATATTTGTTATCAAACTTAGCTTATGCTTGTGTTAGGAGATGGCTTACGACAATAGTCTCATGGCGGATTAGAACTCACGACGTGATATTTCAAAACCCGCTCCGTAAGTTTGGCGCTTTAAAATATATTCGTTCCTTCAAATTTTAACAATCAATTTGAGTGGTTTAAATTTTAACTGAACAACATTGATCGTCTTGGATAATTCTATTATCCCCCCTCCCCCGAACTTTGTTCACAGATTATGATATTGAAACACGATTATGTTTGTGAAGTTCGATTGTAATAAAACGTTTCACAACACCGCTTTAATATTTGCTTGGAAAATTAATAATAATGCCAATTGATTAATAATAATGTTGTTAATAAAATGATTAAAACTATCGTGAGACGTTATCAATAAACTTTTTATGAAACGGCTTTACTCACGTTCGCGTTTTTCTCGGTTTTGTACCGACAAGTTTCGGACCTGTCGGAGGTCCTTCTTCAGGGTGAGCGGTATTAATTCGCGGTCGCGGCCCGCCTCGCACTGAGGTCTTGTCTTGTCGGTACAAAACACCGAGAAAAACGCGAACGTGAGTAAAGCCGTTTCATAAAAAGTTTATTAATAATGTTGTTAATGGAATTAGGAAAAAGAGGGATGAGATATATTTTGCAAATCTTGAAATAAAACTACACTATAAAATATAGATCCATTTCGAGACGAACGAATCGTTGAGAATTTGCCATTTCATGTCAAATGCAACAAAACATTTTTATTTGATATACTAGCTCTTTTTAAGATATTAACCCTATTAATATTATAAATGAGAAAGTAACCCTCTTTGTTACTCGGAGGATAGCTTATTTTAATGTATGTATGAATTTTATTTGCAAAATATTTAACCTAAAAACTTGAAAATGCTTCCCAGTCACTATTCTACGCGGATGGAGTCGCGGGCACTGCTAGTTTTTTTTTATATATGAGTAACTACAATGTCCGAGAAATACAAAAACCACGTCGAAATTGATGATTTGTTCAGTTTACAATTTGCTCTCAATTCATGCATAGTGAAATTATAAAATGACTAATTCCACAATCAGTCGGTGACACATACATACGTTATATGTACGTATTATTGAAAAATCATTACGTGTTCATACCTATTTTTTTCGTAAAAAGATTAAAATACGCATATTTATGTAACATATTATATGCGAAATGCGTATCGTATAAGCTATAAATTAGGCGGGCATCGGTAACATGTGCGCCATAAAACTTTATTTCGGTCCAAACACTGCGAAATGTGAAAATGAACGCGTTTTAATGTTACACGTTAGCACTTTGAGGCGCATTATAAATAAGAAAAAAAAACTTAATATTTATTAATTTCTTCAAACATACCAAAACAAGTAGCAGTGATGTAGTAATTTATATATTTAATTAATTAGCCCATAAAACATAATATAATACGCAAAATGAACCGCAAAAACATTTCCCTCGTACAACCGCGTTGTGGAATCAATCTGTCCCCAGTATTTCCAATCGCATAGGACATAGCGTTCTTCAATAAGCGAATTTTTCATTCTGTAAAGGCCGGCAACGCATCTACAGTTCCTCTGGTGTTGCGGATGTTCACGCGTCATCACTTAGCTCTAGGGACCTGTTTGCTCCTTCTTCTATATAAAAAATACGTTACTATCAGTTGAAAAAAAAGTCTTACGCGTATACCAATCTCATCGCATCCTTATGATTATAAGCTTTTGTTAGCGTTTATTCCATCCATATATATTTATTTTTAATGTAATGAGTACCATTCTTAGACATTAATATCACGTGGTGGGCTATTGTAACTCAAAGGCGAGCTGTATATACATAGCTCGCCGGATCAATCCGGCTCGAAGGACCATAATGTACGATGGAAATATAAACATTTTAAGTGGCTTGGAAAGTGTCTAGTGTTATAGTTACCGTTACGTAATACATAGATAAGAACATTATCAACGATTTCCATCTGGTTTTCAGTAGCTACCAACAGGAAAGAATTTTGAAAGTTATAGTTTTTATGTTAAGTGATGTTTAAGTGGATATTTATATAACTTATGTGTTCAGTATCTTAGAATAGACGAGATAATTTAATGTTAACGAAGCGCTATCCTCTTTAACATCTGAATTCATTAACACGAATGTATGTAGAATGCTACTGAGCATTAGCAAGGGGAGAACATTAATATAAATTTTGCCTTAATTGCGAAGCTCCCACTTGTAAAAGGACTAAACAACACAAGTTGTCGACTATCATGAATGTAAATGCACTATTACATAGCAAATAAACAATACAATGCACTTAATACAGATAGGTTTCTGAAAGGCTCATTAACGGAAAAATTAACTAGCTAGTTGTCAAATGTCCGATCAAATGTTATTTGAGTTCCTCTTTTCTTATACTACTAGGTGGCAAACGCGCAAGCGGTTCACCCGATGTCAAGTGATCGCTACCCATAGACATCTGCAATTAACTAACGAGTTGCAGATGCGTTGCCCGCCTTTAATGGAGAGAGGAGGAGACAAACAGAAAATGGTTATTTCTAATTCCTATACATCCCCTCCACCGTCAAGTTTTCTTCCCCTTCCTTTCCTTATAAGAAAAGGGTGGGAAGGGGGAGAGAACTAGAATTAGGTCTCCGGCAATTCACTCATCAGACGAAACACAGAGTACTTCTACTTCACGCCTGTCTTCTGTGAGGTCACAACCTCTTTTGGCGGGCTCGACCGGTGAAATACAACAGTATTTCGTATTCGTGCAACACATGTTATTTTTGCGGACTCTACCACTGTTAGAATGATCTTCAACTCTTTTTCTTTAGAAAGTGAAATCGATTTGACTCTTATTGTCATTTAAATATACAAGAGTTTTGGATGAATAAAGTTTTGACAAAGCCCTTGAAACTAGACGTCAGTAACAAGTATTCAAATAATAAAAAAACTTATAATATCATACAAAAAGTTTATAGAAAGCTGTTGAATTCTGGAACACTTTCCGCAATTCTTATCGCTTTTATCTTTATATATTCTCGTTAAAGATAAAGACAATTGCTGAACGGAACTTCCCGTGAAGTGGAAAATCAAATAACATTTCACTGTTATTACAGTAATAAAAAGGTATTTGATGTAATAATAATATTGTTACTGTAATAAAGTCTATCTCAATAATGAGACCTAATTACCGTTCAGTTCATTCAACCTTAATATTTCGTATGCTTCTTTGCTTCGGGCATGTTGAAAGGATGAATGAAGATAGAATAACAAACTAAATTAATGTTGGAAAAGTAACTTGCAGGGTTGACAGGGGACGTCCCAGGAGAACTTATATCGATCACGTTACTGACATATGAAGAAAGACGATATAAGGGGTACCCGTAATCGGTGAGCATTTATTCGTTGCTGTATGGATAGAAGAAGCGAGAGAGGTGTGCAAGGATCGTGTTACGTAGAAATCCGTACTCTAACTGCCCCTCCGTGTTAGCCAAAAATTTAAATATAATTAGTCAGCAATATTACTACGTTTTATAATAAAGTAGTAGCGCCCCGCGGAATGCGGTGAGACGAGACACACAGTGTACCATTTTAGGTGTACTTACGTTTTAATAACGCTTTGTAATGGCAGCGGGATCTCTTGTATTATAAAAGCTAACAATCTACGCAAGATTAAGTAAGTAGAACTAAATGTATAGAGCACCTTGTTTAACGTTAGCCTAGTGGCTTAGTCGGTGTAAGCCAAACATGACTTTACCCCTCTAAAGATAAGTATGTGAAGGCATTTCCCTACGAAAAATAAACACTAGCAGTCATAAGGACTGCCGACAGATGTAAAAACTCAAAACAGATGGGCAGGCGCGGCAATAGTTCAAAAATAAATGGATAATCAACAAAAATAAACATTTCACAGTTCGTCGCAACTGGTCCAAATTTAAATAAGCATATTGCTGACGCATGTTGCATACGTAGCATACTATACCAATCGATCGACTTGTTTCGGATATTTGATCCTGAATTACCACCGCGTGTACCAATGACGTTCTGTTTCTCGACTTCTTAAATATGCTCTCTTTTGAGCTACAACGTTATAGTTTTTTGTCGATCTTTTTACATCCTAAACATGGCAAGGATATCATATAGTCTTATACGTTTATTTAGGTAAGGCTTAGGTCTTAAAGCAGCGCCGACTTCATGTAGACGATATCTTATATATACGCAAATACGTTGAAATGAAATGATTTTTACTGATTTCATCATATTTATTTAATGTTTTAAGAAAAACATTAAATACACGGCATTAAATCCGTAAATTTATTTTTATTTAACAAGTAGACGGTTTATAATATAGTATAGTAGGAGACGTTATTAGAATTACCGTTGAAAACTTAGGAATACTCGATTTTGATGTTCATTTATTTAAATTTATAGTACTGTAAACGTAAATCAAAATTTAGGCTAGCAAACACTATGAAGTGGCTTGAAATAGAAATACAAAACCAGTGAGTGCAGAATCATGTCAAGGCAGAGATTCAATTTGCCTCCAGCGCTGCGCAATGCATTGGTACGAACATATTTATCAAAGGCAGAGACAATTGAAAGACCGAGACGTTGGAGTTGTAATTATAGTTTCAATGAATGTTGAAAGGATGAAAGACTGACGAAGAAAAGAAAAGAAAAAATAAAAAGATTAAAGTAGCATTATTGAGTGAGGTTGTCCGAGACGAACTGATCCCAACCAACTCGGGGACAACCTAAAGACAAGCGTTATAAAGAGTTACCCGAAAACAACGAGCAACTAAAATACCAAATGGATAGAATAAAAATCCCTTGAAGATATCACATGGATCAAATGAGATGGATGGTACTTGTCATACAATAAAACCAACTCCAAGAACTTCCCGTCAATAAATAGCTCTAATTTCCCATTCGAAATACATTTACACAAACGTGTTTGATTCCCTTTGTAAGAAAATACTTTATTTCCAAATGCCGAGTTCGCGTGTCGCAACTTGTAACTTAATTTTCAAAGTCATTTCCTCGCTTTGAACATAGCTATTCAAAAACATTTAATTTGAAAAATTAGACGTCTCGCTTTAATATAAATAAATAATTACTTTTTCTTGATCAATGAATTTATATGCGATATAATAAGTACCAACAGGCCGAGTTTTGTCTTCTTAAGAAATCTTAAAAAATATATTTTGAACTCATATAGTGACGTATGTATATGACTTATTATGCACTATGTATACTACATTACTATGACTTTATTATGTAAAATTATCGATTACCTTTTTGAATTACGGCAAAGCTGAACGAAATTTTACATATCTATAGTCAAAGATAGAGAAGTTGACAAAGGATACCGTTTATGCCTAAAAAAACCTTTTGTAGGTTGCCATGGTAATATATGAAACCACAATAAAATATTTTAGATATTACCATACAATGTATAACTTTTTGATATTTAACTATAATTCCAAGTGATTTTACTCGAAATTGAATTTCAAAAATTTCCAGCAAGGAAGATCAGAAGGGAATGCGTGCGAAGCCGCATGCAACAGTTAGTATTTAAATAATACTAACGATTCGCCCCGGTTTCGCACGGGTAGCACAAAAAAAACATCCTATCTTTTAAGTTGAAGAAAATTACACATAGGGACCAAATTTCAAAATAAAAAATATTTTAGGTCATTTTTGTACACCTTGGGTGTAACCATTTTATTGAAGTTTTAGGGAGGATCCCAAATTTTTTTGAAAATATTATATAGCCTATGTCACCCGGGGATAGGCCCTGTGAAGACAGGATAGTGATATGTGTTTTTATCTAGCAGGATTGTTATACGTCGAAACTTATTTTGTGCTATTTTTTTCTAGCGGGACGCTGTAGTGTCAATATCAATTGTCCGTGACTGCATTATGCATGAGCTAGGTCGCAACTTGACCGACGACACTCGTTGCGCTGAACGCTTCAGACTAATTACATTATTGTCTAGTTGCTGTATTAATTGCCGTCCACTGTACCCGACATTTCAAAGTTCATTTATATTTTTGAAGTGAAAACTTCTCTCTTTCGTTAGACGATGTTTGAAATCTTACAACATTTGCGCGTGAACAACATCCACAAATTCGTTAGCAACATACTTATTTGAATGTGGAACAGTTTCGGCAAACTTTTTTTTCATTTATATTTTTTACTTAATGTTGAATTTTATTTTTAAAAGACAAAGGTTGATTTTTGTTGATTTTTTAAACAATTTTCCCGCCTTCCTACCTGTTTTTAGTTTTCACTTCTGTAAGCAGTAATTATAACTGCCTGTTTATTTTTACTTTAAAAAAAACTTTTACCGTAAGTAATTCACTGAAATTTCATTTACCTATTCAAAATAAGCTTAAGCTTGGGCTAGGCTTTCACGACAATAGACAATGGCAGATTCGAGCCCATGACCTTACGTTCGGTAGTCCGCACCCTTAACCATTAGACTATTGGTGCTTCAATCAACCCCCACTCATGTTATTAGATTACAACTTCTCTAATATATTTTTGCACAACTAACGTATAAAATTTCATTCATTCATTCATTCTTGAATTTGTATGGAACACGGCACCGCGGAGTAAGACCTCTAACCACTGAGCTGTATGATTGTTGCGATTTAATACCTGAAGTTTCTGCCTGCACATAAATTACTACATTATTTCTGTTTCATATAACAAAAAGTCATAAATTTTCTCATCATCTGACGTGAACAAAGATGTATAAAACCAACAGCGTATCAACAAACGTTATGTTTCACAAAAGGTATAAACAAAAAGTATGGCCACTAACAGTCTTTTCTTTTTTTTTAATATCTTAGCAAAGTGCAAAAATACAGAAATATTACAAAATCAATAACAACAACAAAAAGCGAGAAGGATAGTCGAAACTCTTATGAAAGTTTCACTTCATTTAAACGTCAGATACAAGAAATACACATACACACGTACACACATTCATACATGTATCTACATAATTTATAGTGTGTCGCAGTTATGCTCATTATATTAGACAAAACGGGTGTCAAATGACCTGCCAATCACCTAATGCTAAATCACCGACGCCTATGAACATCTACAGCACCAGAGGGTTGTTGCCGGCCTAGGAAGGAATATTTATGTAACAAAATGAAAATCGGAGACCATTCTTAACTTATCTGCAGTTTCTCACTGTGTTAAAACAGCAAGAAGTTCTGCAAGGCTCACCTCTAACAAAGTTGGAATACAAACTTTGTGCATCTCGATTCCTATTAAAACTTTATCGCATTACCTTTGTATACAACTTAAGTATTTCCGAAGAACTTCGATTTGCTTTTTTAGCAGATGTTTTCTACTGTACTATGCTAAATATCATGTTTTATTTAAATAAACTAATGTGCTATGTTGAAAGGATGAAAGAAGATGGAATAACGGAACTAATTTATAAATATATTGCCAGTATTGGTATTGGACGCCCTAGAATAACTTATATCGATCAGATTAGTGGCTTACTAAAACTGGGCGATTTAAGGAGCACTCATAACCGACGAGCATATATGCGTAGATGAATGTAGCAGAAGCGAGAGAGGTGTGCCAGGATCGCGCCAAATGGAAATCAATGATTTCTGCATGCCCCTCTGGGTAATTGGCGTGAATGCATATTTATTTAAGCTAATGCTATTTAGAATTTAGGAGGTTCTAAAGATAATTCTGCTTCTCGTGGGAATCTGGATGTGGTTCTTCGATGATATGGTGCAGGAACTCTCCCTTCTCCCGTTCATTAAACGCCCTTCCATTTTCATTAAATTTGCTAATTATCTTTGCTTTGCTTCTGCCATAAAGTGCGACAGACCGGGTGAGAAGCCTCAAGGAAACTAAACAACAAAAGCCACTATAGAAATTTAGATCACAGCTTTTATACCAGTTTACTTTTAATTGGAACGTAAGTAATAATGCCAGAGTATGCAAAACATGCGCGACTCCACTGAAAGTTATCGCGAACGAGGACTGAACAAGTTAAATTAGAGAACTCGACGGTCTAGCGTGCGGCCATACAAAACTTTTTAACGGATTTTATTAGCTTGAGCTGCAAGCAAATCAAATATCGTTTATTGGTTAACAGATAAAGTCCCGTTCCTTGCTTTTGTTAATCTGTCTCAACGTCAGAAACTAAAAATTCTTTCACGTAACGAAATTTGAAATGTGACCCTTTCTTGAATTGTCATCTTCGATCCTTTTCCGATTATCCAATCGCCGTCTCAGAAGTTTAATTTGCAAGGGAGAAGAAAGTGCTCTTTGCATCCCCCTCTATCTCCATCTCAATCATCAAACATCTTTTTATTATATTAATACTTCCGAACTTGTGGTTGAAGAAGTGGAGCCATGAATTCATTTAATGTTTTTTAAACAATTTAGATAATTCGATCCTGACGAGAAAGGATGCGCTCGCGGTAATGTTCCTCGAACATTTGACTCAACAACGGAATTATCTTTGATTACACTGATAAAATAATTCTTCAAAGGAATTATTCCTGACTAAAACCGTCTCGTAATTACGTACCGACTACAGTCATACTGTGCCGACCCTATCTAAGTGAGAAAAGGGCAGGGAGATGATGATTTATGCATTATAAACGAAATGTTTCGCTTTATGTGAAGTAAAGGAACACGAGGGAGAACTCTACCCAATGATTAGCGGACATCGTGGTCAATAAACATGCATTCATTACACCACGCGCCTGTTATCGAGCCAACAATTCTACGAACTTAGTGTAATTTACTCCAACTTTACCAATTTACATTTCTCACTTCACAACTTTATCAAAACAGTTTGTATGTATGTAGTAGTATATATTCGGACACCCACTCCAACCTTGCCACTATCTATCAAGTCATAATTTAATTATTCAACGTTGATAGATTATAAACTATCGAGAAATAATACGATTAGAAATAAACAGTTCCTTCGCTTCACAATTTTACGTCAGTTTCATATCTCCGGTGATATTATTTCCTAACCAAGTTCACAATCCCACTGTTAAATATATTTATTCAATCTTATTTGATTTAGTATTTGCAGCTACGGTATCTGCTGTATAATTCGTCGTTTAGATATGCTTACCTACGTCTAAATGTGGGATCGTTTCCTTCTAAAGATGTATGGATAAGATATTTATTCACCAATTCAAATAGACCCCTAATACATCAAATTCGGAGTCGAAAATCATACTATAATTGCCTTAGTTGTTCGTGAATTTCATTACACCACGGGTCTAGCGAAGTGTGAAACGTAGCTCTTATTCCGTTGATACGTAGTTCTGCTCACCTCAATGAAACTTCTGGATACACTAGCACTATATCAAGTTACGTTGTTCGACAACAATCGTGTAAAATATGGCATCGGTTTTATGTAATTTGTTATTACACTATGACTAAAGTTTTTATTCTAAGCTCTTTTTATAACATTTTAAATTTGCCCAATTTATAGATATTAACGACTGAGGACTGACCTCTATACTGTAATATTATGAAGAACAATCTGATTGTTTGCTTGTTCCGTATAAACTCAAAAACTCCTGAACCGGTGTAGAAATCCCGTCACCTTCAGAAAGCCCATCTTTTAGCGAGTACCATGAATATACTATTGCTTTTTTTGAGTGAAAACATCTTTAGACGATTTTTGGTAGGGGAAAAGCCTATAGATTCGGGAGATCGGCATGCTAGACATGCCCCACATGCGTCAGCGACAGCAAGCTTTCTAGTATTGAATTTTGTTCAATTTTATCGTATATTAAATTTTGAATTTTATCGTTAAATGCAAGGGTTAATTTTTATTGACTACTTTTTTTATTTTTGAACTATTGTCGCGCTCTACCGCCTGCTCTCAGATTTCACTTGTGTCGGCAGTCCTTATGGCTGCCTGCGGTTTTGATCTGTCTACGTCGTGCGAAGACGGGGCGGATTGTTAGTCACTTACAAGTAATCATAACCGTGGGTTTCCACTACCGGAAACATTAACATAAAACATATTGTCATCCCAGGTTCAAAGAGAATGATGTAGAGAAATCTTGTCTCGCGACACGATTTTACGCCAGTGGAAACTCAAGGTTTTGCATTTGCATTGACCTTATATTTCCTCAACCTATTTTTGTTTCATTTTTATAAACCTTTACTGAAGCGAATCTTTATATAGGATTTTTTACAAGGATTTACATCTTGTTTATAAATTACATAGTAATACGAGCAACATGTTCCTGACAAATTAATTGCAAATTACCGCATCCCCGCGGCGGTGCGGGTACGTCTTCAAGGAGCATTTTGAGGCTCAACGTAATCCTTATAATAAATTTTTGCCGCATTTACATGTATATAGATATAAGCACTTACGCCTGTAACCAAAAGGCGTAGGCAGAGATTAACGATTTCCATTTGGCGCGGTCCTGGCACACATCGCCCGTTTCTTCTATATCCATACGTCTACGCATACATACTTGTCGATCACAGATACTATTTATATCGCCCTTTAGTTTTTCACTAATCTGATGAATAGAAGTTGTACATGTCAAAATATAATGATGGGTAGATTACAATGCGTGTAATCAATATCGCCTGTGGCCGGAGATCTGTGGCGTTTGCGTGTTCCTTTCTATCAAGGTTCATCAACATTATTTTCCCTTCAATTTCGGTAAATTTAACCTCCTTATTAAAAAAAACTTACAAAATTATAAATTTTTAAATTAATAAATTGGCTTGCGTACTCTGTAGATGCTTTTGTGTTTATGCCTGATCCCCTTCTACTCCGTGTCCTCGTGTCTATTCTTATGTACTATTTATTATATATGGTATTATATTCTCTTATCTAGGTCCCTCCTAGGTCCTATGTGCATCATGGTTACCTGTGGTGATCATTTCACTTAATGCTTTGTTCATGTCATATTTATATAGATACTAGTGATCCGCCCCGGCTTCGCCCGGGTAGCCGTTTCAGAATCTATACGGAACATCGTCTTTTATATATGTATATATGCACCCGTAAAAACAAAACGTATCCCACGGGAACCATAAATTTATCCAGGATAAAAAAGTTGCCTGTGTCCTATTCTAGGTTATAATCTATCCCTGTACCAAATTTCATCAAGATCCGTTCAGCCGTTTTTGAGTGAAAGAGTAACAAACATCCATACATCCTCACATATAAACATTCGTATTTATAATATTATGGCGTTGAAGTAGCTAGATTTTTTGACAAACATATTTTTATTATCCGTAATTTTTTTTCATAAAAAAGGATCCTATGTTACTACTAATACCTCCAAGAATATGTGTACAAAGTTTCATGATGATCGGTTGAGTAGTTTTCGCGTGAAAGCGTAACAAACAAACTTACATTCACATTTATAATATTAGTAGGGATTTTCCTCGAAGTGACAACCCTAGAAATGAGTCTAGTGAGCGGAATGGTTATTACTGCCTCCTTGGATGTGGAGCTCATTGATTTAAATTACACAGCCCCGACGCGCCACTTATTGTTATCTGTAATAAATGAGCCAGCTCGTGTCGGCACCAGTTACGCTATAACTAGTGAGTCTATTTAAACATTGGGTGTTCACGAAACACTTGTAATGGCGTAGTTCTTAGTATGTGTCGGTAGTTCATCTGGTGATGCGAATGTTCATGGGCAGCGGTTAACAACCAAACGTGATCCGCCGCTTAAAAGGGCTTAAACTATGACCATAGTCCATACTATATAGGTTCTGGCTACAGTTTTTACGGCCAACAGCCTGCCTACGCCGACCCTTCTCGGGAATAATAAGCTACTAATCTAACCTAACAAATACATATTACAAAAGAATACATACATACTTTATAAAATTGTCTACATACACGTAAATATAGCGTTACCAAATGTAGCTGGTATCATTGCACTGGGGAGAGCCGTGCGTCTCCAAAATACGTGCGTGTCTTATGAATATATCAATACACAAACAGACAAAAATTCTAATAATCATTGATTTAGGTTTTATTGCGCCTTGAAGGCCCCTAATTATAGTCTCAAATATCTTCCATATACAGACAGCGACCATTTACAACTTTATGATATGTATAAATATGACAAGATTATTGAAGAATTTGTCCCAATTCTGGTCCTTTTCTAAATAGATGGCAATGGGAAGAGGATTTGACGGCGGAAGGGATTGATAGGAAAAAGAAATATTCCTATTTTTGTTTATCCGCTCCTCTCTCCATTAAGCTAGGTCAGAGGCCACCTCATAAGCCACTTAATGTTAAGTAAACCGCTAGTCGACCTGGTACTCTACAAAACAAATAAAATATTGACTTATGTGCTCTGTAAGTAACTAGTCAGAAATAAAAAATAAAAAAATCTTTTTTCAAAATCTTGGTAAAACTCAGAAATAAGTTGTTCTTTAAATTAAGGTACAGTCGTGAAGTTAAAGAAGATTACAGTAATAACAAAGTTGTACACTCAAACGCGAAAAAAAAACACGACGACACTGACGAGATAATTTGATACTTGTGGTGTGGAGACCAGCCCGCAGCGCTCGCCTCCTGCACTTGAAATTGCTATAATTTAGATAAACACGCTGAATGCTACACTGTATAACTTAAATTAAATTGGTAAGATGTAAACATAAAATAAGATGATATAAAATACGCTCTTAAAAATAATAATTTCGTTCTAAAATTGGGAACAGTGCCATCTAGTTAAAAATAAAACAACTTTAGTTTACTTAACCCCTAGGCCTTATGTAGTTTTTATTTAACTAATCATGCTATCACCACCCTGTGACCATCGCTCTATCATAAATTTCCGTTACGGTATTAACTATATTTCTTTATTATATTAAAAAGACTTTAAATGAGAATGAAACCAAAAATGTTGTATTATAAAAACGTGATATTTTTATCCACTTGGAGACCAAAATTTATTAGGTATTGGATTCCAACTGAGAGTCCAACCCTTTGTTTATTTAATCATTAGGCTTTAGGGCATTACTAACAATTACCTTCACAAAATATTGTACGGCTTGTAGGAGTTAAAATTACTCTAAACGCGAGACAGACGGGTACGGTAGAACTTAAATTATATTAGTAAGTTACGTCTTCTCAAAGTCAAGGAGAGCTGGAGGCCGTTTCTTTTAGAAATACCAATTCCCTCTGTATTTTTTGCTATTCTCTTAAAGACGCTGTGACTTAAGTCGAAAAGGGGAAGCAATGATAGTTCTCGTGCATGTTGCTAGGATAAATGAGGACAGAGGGACATAGCTTTGTGTGTGATTTGAAATAGTGAGTCGTAGACCTATCCCCCTGAGGTTAAGCAGCCAACCAATCTAATTGCCCATGATTAAAGTAACAAATATAAGTACGAAAAAGATTTTTGGTACATTGTAAGTCGAGCAGTATTTACCTAGACGAAGTTACATCGACAAGATTAGTCATATGTGTAAGGTAGTACGCATAGTTGTATGGATGCAGAAGAATCGAGATTGGTGTGCCAGGATCATGTCAAATTGAAAGCTTAGCTAACCACCTTCGGTGATAATGAGCTTGAGTGTTCCTTTTTTAACTCTACCAAACTTGGCAGATGTCGTATGCATTATGCATTTCACTTAAAACGTTTGTACCTTATTATCGTAATTTTATGCGAATAAAACTTTTATAACTTGTGCAATCTCCATTACGATCTGCACGAGTAGAATTTTGATTCATTAGTCTCTGCACTGTCAGTGTTATTTTGCACTATCCGTTTTTTAATTAACCTGAATTGAGCTACTTTCGATTTTCCTTATTTTCCCAAACTATGCAGCAAATGATTATCCCTGTCACAAAGTCACATGAAGTGAAAACTGTTTTAGCCACCTTAGACGATATTTGGTGAGGGAAAATGTTAAAGGTTCGATTATCATCTTGTTAAGTAAAAGTTTCCTTTAATTAGAGTTTGTGTGAAATAGTAACAGACATTTTCCGTGCTCTTATTTTAACAATCTTTTAGTTTCATGTTTATTATATTGGTAGGGTACATTTTATAATATTACTTGGGCTTCCATAAGCGATATTTCTTTGAACTTTTGAATTATGATTTTTCTTGAATATGTTATAGTTACTCCAACGTAAATATTTTGCAAACTAGAAGTGATGTCTATTGAAAGAAATCTAGTTTTGTCGAATGCAAATTGCTTTGAAACATCACCCAAGGGAGCAGATCGTTTGTGATTTTATTACTTCCTTGCAAAGACTCTGTCGTTGCATTTGAAAGTGCAATGAAGTGGGTTGGAAAAACTATGTTTAACATCTAATAAATTCCAATAGAATTTCAAATGACTTACGTAACTTTCGACACGCTATGGTTCTTTCCTTGAATGTCTATAACTATAGTTAAAACATTAAATTAAAAAACTTCCTGTTCATTCCTCTCCCATCTTTTCCCTTCCCTTTCCCATCCTGTTCTTATTAGGTTGTGTTGGAAGGAAAGAGGACTGATTTCCGCCTCCGGCACCTCACTCATGAGGCGAAACGCAAGGTACTTCTGCTTCACGCCTATTTCCTGTGAGGTCGTGGTACTTGACCGGTCGAGCCGGCCCATTCGTGCAACAGACGTTATTGCGGACAGTACCACTGTAGTCTAAGTAAATTTGTCACGATGTTTATTGGATACGAAACTACTAAACCGATTTCCCGATTAAGACAGTATATATTCATTATGAGGATAGGATAGTTTTACCTCAATATTTGTTATTGCGAATTAGATGCTTAAATTGTTTAAAAGTTCCATATTTTTCTGACAGATGGCAGTGTAAGTTAATTTATTGATACAAGAAGTTACATAAACAAGAATGTTGGCGTGTTTTTCACCGTGTGAAACCAGGCGTTATCTAGCATATAACATCAAAGGGATGATAGCAGTAATTAGAGAAGTAAATGTTGTCCCTTCCCACCACATCAACATTGAGTCATCCACATCCATACATCGACGAACAAACTCAAAGTTTTATGCTTCATTTAATAATCCTTTTATTCCGTCACAGGATTGGTTAATTGCTTAAAAATAATGCCTTGAAGGAAACCTAAGATGGCATTATAACATACATCCGCTTTCGGCAGTCCCAAAGGAAGCTGCTACGCACTTTGAATTTGTAAAAAATTAAAAGGTAATTTTTTACCGTCTTTCTTTCCTAATTTGTTTTTCGAATACACGAAAAATCGAATAAACGATAAAGTTTTGAAATTTTTTGGCTTCAAGGCATTCGATTTGCATAAAACAATGTACTTTTATAGGATTAAAGAGGAGACTTGTTCAAAAAGTTTTTATTTTAGTTAGTAAAAAGTATATTTTATTCAAATCCGTGTGCAAATCCAGCCGATACAGAGCGTTGCAAATAGAGTTTTCCGCTAACAGAGTTGTCGTATTTGAATATTTAAACCTGTATAAAAGCGATTGTTACATTTATACTGTTGTCATCGGGCAGTTAGGTACGCTTGTTGACACCATTGTTAGGTGGAATATTTATTTTTATGGTTGCATAAAACAGTGGATGTGATAAAACTCTGTTCTTGTCAAAGGTTAATGTTATGCGTCCATATATGCTATATGTAACTATGGCGGTTCTATGTGAAGGGTCGTAAAAGATACGGGGGTTGAAAATTATTTCTAGATAATATGTTTCTATTATTCGTCTATATTTTTCTGAAATAGTTTTTGTACTGATAGTTGTATAAAAAATAAGAGAAGCGGGTGTTTACATTTAGTCTAAGCTTACAGAACAAAAATATACGTACAAGGAGATAAATTCGATTAGTCCTTTTTTATTATTTGAGAAGGTGGCAAACGAGCAAGCGGATCATCTGATGGTAAGTGAGCGGTGCACATCCGCTACAGGCAAATTTGTTTCAGAGGCGTTGCCTACCTTTAATGGACAGAGGAGGGAATAGACAGGAAAAAAGGATATTTCGTTTTCCCCGTTAACCCCCTCCCCATCCAATCCTCTACTTTTTCCCATCCTATCCTTATGAGGAAAGGGTGGGAAGGGGAAGAGGAGAAGGGGAGAAGGATTTTGTGAGTACGTCTAGAGTAGAAAATTACAGATTTCTAATCGGATCTAATCTGGCACACTTTTTCTTCTGCACAATCCATTCTTCTAAGCTTATCTGCTTATCGGTTGTGTAACATTGCTACTCTTTACGTTGGCAACGAGAATTTACCTTACCACGATTTCTCCATTCGTCATTTTAACAAGATCTAACTGCCGAAAACCGAAGCGAAATATATCGTTTTTAGATTCAATCACGTCCTCTTTTAAGCCACACTTTTCCCTTACAACATTGCTTCTAATCTAATCGTTGTGGCCCTTCGAATTTTCAATGCAAATATCGTTATTGGGGTGAAGCTATGTAGCTATCTGTGATGTATATATATATTTGTATTTTCTGTACTATTTTATATAAGATGTCCTTTTCATGTAGTGCACCTGTTAGGCTGCTTTTCGACCAGAGATGTGCGAGGATGCGTAGCGAGGAATGTATTTGTCAACAACCAATAGAAACCGTAACGCCGTTTCCACAGGAGCTGTGCAGAGTGAGGCGAGGCAAATGAATCGAATCTAACTAAAAGCTTAATGCTTCTTCATTCTTTAATGCGTGGTCGATTTTGTTTCGAAATCGAAGTCGAATTTGTTTTATGTAAAGAAGTGGTTAAAAGTATAAATGAGTTCAGGCAAACAACTATTTTTAACATAGCGACAAATACAAAAAAAATGAGGAGACAAATTTACACAATCCCTCAACATGGCAGCACTGTTGCTGTCATTTTGAAAATTTTATGTCTTTTGTTACATGTTTTGCTACTTTTAATAAATGTTATTGAATTATACAAGTGTTATTTAAATTGAAAGCCCCAACAGTCCAGGTTACCAGTATAGGTTAAGGATGTGGGTTGCCAATCATGAAGCGTTCAAATCTGCTATTCGACTATTGTCATGAACTATATCCAAGCACAAGCTTTTAAAGCTTAGTTGAAATGGTTTAAAGAAACATTAATATAAATATATATGAAATAATATAAATATTAAGTAAATTATTTCAATAATGCACAAATATTTTTTATGTTCCTTTTCAGTTGATTTTTCTAGCTTTATCACAGCTCAAGTCGCGGACTAAGGATGTATGTAATGATATATAATGATATATATACAATAGATATGTTATACAAATTCACCGGTTATAAGTGTTCCAAAGACAGTGACAGCGAAATACGTGTCAAATGGTGCAAAAAACGTGTTTGTCACTTAAGCGTAAAATATAAATTTCTATCTAGTCTTCACTTTTCGATAGCTAATGGCAAATCAGAAATAAAATTACCGGAAACTTATTGCTCAAATCCTAGCACAACGGCGATCGCTAATTATTCAACTAGATTATACAATCATAGATATTTTGATGCCACGTTCCCTGTAAATCCAACGCATAAATCTTGTTGTAATCGTCGGCTTTCACCTAACACTGTTAAATTTGACGCAAACCTGTCATCGCGTTGTAATATATATCCTTATTTCTGAACGCCTAGTACATTATAAATAAATAAACACCCTGTACTTTCAGGAGGAAGCAGAGATTACGCATTTGTATGTCCTGTTCTGACACACCTCTCTCGCTTCTAGATTCATACATCATTACTCTTTACGGGTTTCCTTAATATCACAATGATTTCTCAATGGTTTCACGATTGTTGATTTGGTATTCTACTATTCAACTGTGTTACATTGACTTGACGTGGTGCAATGTTGTGGCACCTTTATGACTCTATAGTGATACAATTTTGACACCATTATGAAACCATCATCCTACAATATATGACATTTAAAAAGAATTGTGGGTTTGGTCTATTATTATATTAAGAAAATGCGTTTTCTCCTACATTTGTGACAAAGGACACAATCTACAAAGACTGGATAATTATGCATCCTGACTAATGACTACCTGGGAATAGACTCGGCTATATATAAATTAATTGTAACGCGAACGATATTTGCCATATGAATGATTGAGCAAAGCCACTTAGCAGGGTTGCATTAACCTTTTTAAATAAATTTTACAGTGGTAGAGCCCGCAATAACAACATCTTTTGCACGAATGGGCCGGCTCGACCGGTGAAATACTACGACGTCACAGAAGACAGGCGTGAAGTAGAAGTATTCTGCGTTTCGTCTGATGAGTGACGTGCCGGAGGCCTAATTGTAGTCCTCTTCCCCCTCCTACCCTTTTCTAATAAGGAAAGGATGGGAAGAGGAAGAGGATTTGACGGATGAGGAGGGGATGGAAAGGGAATGGAATTATCCTTTTTTCTGTTTGTCCCCTCCTTCGTCCATGAAGGTAGGCAACGCATCTGCAACTCATTGGCTTGTTGCGGATGCCTATGGGTAGCGGTACTTATTTCCAGGGGCCGCTTGCTCGTTTGCCACTTTGTAATATAAAAAAAAACCTGCGAGGTTTTATGAATTAATCAAATGTATTTTTGTTTTTTTTTTCACACAATAAAAATAACAATCAACCGTAAAACGAATGAATAGGTTTTTTTAAATGTAATAAATAAGTTATTCCTCACAATGCATAAAACATATAGTAAACATATAAGCGGGTAACAGTTACACGAATTGGACATAAAAAAGGTTGTATCATATAAAGCTACATGAATCCTATACGTGACGCGTTTTAACTACAATCCTGTTGCGAGATGGCTTTAGATAAATTTAAAGCATTCGTTTACCTCGTCTGTAAAGGCTTAATAAATATTTGCTAGTGAAGGAACGGTATTCTGTTTTAAATTTAAAAACGTATTAATTATGTTTTTTAAGTATATCACGCGTTTGATGGATTCGAGCTAGACGGGAAGAGGGACCAACATTATTTTATTGAGTAACTACTTACTAGCTATAGCCGCGGCCTCGCAAGCATTCGACTCTATTGTATTTCCTTGCCTTAGCGTTCTTTTTATTTTTGTTCGGTGCCTAAATATCGTAACTTGACGGTAAGTGTAACCCCTGCGAGCTGCCTACGACTTTATAATGCACAGGACCTTGTCAAATTTACATTAACATGACGTCAGCCGTAGCATAAAAGTATAGTTAACCTAATAATTCTAATGTGTAGTGAAATTAATGTATTGATAATGGACTTATTATTTATATTAATAATGGAATTATTTTTGTCAATAAAATCAAATATTAATAATTATTCGACTCTTTTCTTCTGGTAAAAGTCTGCTAATTGGTGACTTTTTATCTGCCGATGTTAATTCCCTTGCTGTGATTTGTAACAAGAACAAGAATTTATATTGACTTGGTAAGTAGGTTAATAAAGACGTGGAAAATAACAACTTTTAAGAAAACTTAACGAACATACCAACTTTTCTAATGTGGGGTAACTTTAGCGCTTTTCGCGATAACCCCTAAAGTATAAACGTTTGTAGTGAGAAAGTACCCGTGCGAAGCTGGGGCGGGTCGCTAGTATTTGTATATATTGAATTACTTTTACAATTCTTATTATAATACAAACAACAATATACTGTAACAAGATAAAATACTATATATTCGGGTTAAAATTGCTTCACTATGTTCCTCTTTTGACGTGACAACGTTTTATAAATTGATGAACACTTGGTGGCATTCGCGCAAAATGTCCCGTTACGCTCGAGCCGAGATTTGCCGAGAATTGCCGATCGTTCATAATGTGTAAGCGAGAGCACGGTATAAAAGAGAGATAGAAAACGCACGAATGTAAGAGCACACTGTTTTAGGAAACATTGTCACGAATTTATTGCCCGAGCGCTTTTCGCCCAGACACCTGTTTTCTAATAAAGGGTTGCTTAAGGGAATACGTAGTTAGTACATTGTTAAAATTCGCGCATTTGCGCAAGAAATGTTGTTGTTGAGGGCTCTATCACTGTTAAGACTATTTATGTAAATACTTTAACACAGTGTACGCATGTATTGTGGGTAAAGAAAATGTTATTAACTCTTGAATTTCACAAAACATTATGATCGATGTGAGCAACGCGTCTCCGGCACATCCACGACACTTGTCAATATTGTACGACGTGGATGTTTGAGTAGGGTTCGCCTTGGTTCAATTATACGGGCTGTGGCTCTATTTTCGGATATTACATGAGACGTTTAAGTTCTGAAACTAGGATCAAATAATAATACATGTGATGGAAGCCGACATTAAAAAAATATTCCCGAGGATGTGGATGTGCGGCGATAATGTGTAAGAAAGTGAAAATTAATTCGATGTTAGTCAATTTAACAAGTATCAAGACACGTCAGTTGAAGTACTGTCGATTTCAAGTTTAAAATCAAAAGGTCTGATTAATGTTAATCCTGAAGACTCTTTAGTCTTAGCATAGGGATAAAGGCTGGCAAACGAACAAGAATTTTAAGTTAAAAGGACTTTGATTAGGATTTTTTTTATAATATAAGAGGGCAAGCGAAACATAAAATATCGAAGGAACTGCAGATGCGTTGCCGGCCTGCAAGGAAGTAGTGCCTCTCTCTTCTTGAGACTGAAGACTGAGTCGTATTGGTTTTCCAGTAAATCGTGAAATTGTGGGACCGCATCGTCACAACATCAGGTGGGATCGTAGTCGTACGTTGGGTGATGAAGCTTTATAGGTTTTTTTCGGCGATTCTTTTGGTTTATATCCTTGGAATTTTATACATCATTTTAATTATAAATATCATTTTCTGAAATATTTATTATATAAAATAACGGGCTTATACAAAAATTTGACGGTAAAATAACTTCAAATACATTCCGTAGCTACGTTTAAAGAATCTGTCAAAAACATTCTAACGGATACGTCAGAACTTTGTAATGTTATTTAGAAGTCGGTATAGCTTTTCGTATTTGTAAAGGAATCATGTTACAGTATTCACGTTATAATATGCTTTCTACTTAGAAAATAAACTTTAGTCACGAATGTGTAAAACTTTGGATATTTTGTGAAACACCAGAGTTCCTATAGGATATGTAATAAACGAAACAAATAAATAAGCAGAAGGTCATAGAGTAAGATTGCAGGATTCCATTTGCTGCGGTCCTGTCACTCTTCTCTCGCTTCTGCATCCATACATCTATGAATACTCGTCGGTAACGGGTACTATTTCTTTTTTGTTTTAGAATATCACTTATCTGTTCGGTAGGTATGTCTGTTGGACATTCAACACCTTACCTGACGTCTTGTTCTTCGTTCATCTTTTCAATACTGGTTGTTTTTACATCTAACGTCAGTCCTCAATGACTGCAAATATTTTTCTTTTACAATACTGTTTCTAATCCACAGTGGTAGAGCCCGCAACAACATCTGTAACACGATTGTACCGGCTCGACCGGTGAAATACCACGACCTCACAAGACTGGCGTGAAGTATCCTTTTGTTACTTTTTAATAAAGCCTTTGTACAAAGTATATTGAATAACTCTCTTAAATATTATTTTGTAAAATATGAAATGCAAAGGTCGTCCATTACGTTCATGAAATTCCAATCTGCAGTAAATTTGGAAATTGAAACACGTTCCGTTCCGTACTCTTTCGTTACTTTTATTTAATAAGCAAAGAACTTTCTTCACGGAATCCGGAAATAAAGTCCATAAAAAAATAAAGTATGGAATTGACTTAAGTTTATTTTTCTTTTCGATGCTAGAATATTTTATTGATGTATAGAGAATGTTTTAATTTACTAGAGAGAGAGAGAGAGAGAGAGAGAGCTACTACAAAGTTGATCTGATTCTGGTCTGGTGGTTAGTAACACGAGTATTGAAGTCAAAATATTTTCAGTCCCGTGTTTCGCCTGCTAGGGGAGGTACCGCAGTGCTGACAGTGGTAAAGCCCGCAACAACGTCCGATGCGCGAATGGACCGGCTCAACCATGGAAATACCTCACCGAAGACAGGCAGGCGTGAGGTAGAAGTCAGAATACTTTCGTCTGATGAGTGTGGTCTCACGCCCCCCGCACTGTCGCTCACCCTGAAGAAGGACCTCCGACAGGTCCGAAACTTGTCGGTACAAAATATCGAAGAAAAACGCGAACGTGAGTAAAGCCGTTTTATAAAATGTTTAATAATAATGTCTCACGATAGTTTTAATAATTTTATCCTTTTTCATGTTTACCCTCTCTCTGTTCATTATAACATCACCTCATCTGCAACTCATTGCAGATGTCTATGTGTGGTGAAGAGTTAATATCGAGTGAACCACTTGCTCGTTCGCCACCTCCTTACAAAAGAAACAAGTGCCACTAGAATTTTCATTCTTACTTCTCCATTTTCCTCATCCACTTTCATCCACTCCCTCTTCTTGCGTACATAATGGTTGGCAACATATCTCTCACTATTCTTGTGATAGTTTCGTTAATGGGTGTTGTCTTGTTTTCTCCATGAGAAAGGAAAAGGATTTATTTCAAAGTAAATGTCTTGCACAGCGGCCTTCAATCCTTACAATGATCAAAGGCTTACGTGTAAACTTTACAACTTTAATTGTAAAATTGACAGTCTAATAATTTTCAGCGCCGAAAACGTAGCGGGCGTTGTTGAATAACTTTTTCAATTAAATTTCTGAAATACTCCCTCGCTGAAGACTGAAAGTTTGCGGCATTATTCAGTTAAACTATGGCCGTGAAATGATCGGACCATCTCACTGTTTTATAATACTTTCCGTGTTTTTATAGTAGAGGTATAAATTATTTTGGAGTGAGATAAAATGTAAGAAATCTTAAAGAGGAAATAATAAACATGAAATGATTTATTGTGCTTTTATACCAAACAGGACGTTTTTTTTATCTTAAACGTTTTTTGACCAATAGTAACCTTTATAATGACGTTCTCTATACACTCGGGGAGCCGAAAACGCTAATGTACATCCTCGAGCGTCATGACGACTGGATTTCGAAGATGGTATAAAAAAGCGAATATAATCTATATGATAATTTAAGAGTTTGATATCTTTTAAACTTTCTGTTATAGTGTAAAAGGCAATCATAATTTAACATTAAATAGAACAATAATAGCTTACAAACATGTTTATTTGGAATAGAATCTGTACTGAATACGAAAAAATTGCGCCGTACATAGCGTATTATATTTAATTGATTGTTTTAAAGTAAAAGTATGAGATGACCGTAGAAGATAAGAGATATGTCATCTGAATTTATTTAGCATTGTTCAGATCTACAATTCTTTCATCTATATTTTTTACGTACGTCCTATACTTTAGCCAACGAAAGGCAAAAAGTAAAACAACTTGTTCCTATATACGCATTATTAAGAATAACTCAAAAACTACTGGTCGGATGTTGACTACAATGACAAGCCCTAGCTGTCCAACAATCAGGATAATAGGTGTACATACATTGAAAAAAATACCAATCGAACTGTTAACCTTCTCCTTTTTGAAGTCTGTTAAAAATTGACCGCGCACGGGGTGACGGTTTTGTTATACACGCTTGTGATCCTTCCATTCCTATGCGTCGCGCCTTAAACCTTACAAAATCTCTTTATCTGACTCACTCGAGAACAAATTTTACAACTTTATTGGCCTTTACTTGACGAGGTCCAAGCCGGAAGTGCTCGAGCGTATCAAGAAATCCCAACTTCTTAAATATGTTATATATCTACATTATTACTTCACGTTCGTTTGTTCAAGATCGCAAGACTTCTAAAGGTCCTTACAGCTCGTTTTATAATTAAATACATTGTTACACGTCGTTGTGTTCATTAGATAGTAAAATACAGAAAATATACATGAATGATGATGAAAATATATATATATATATATATATATATATATATCTTCTGTGTATGTGTTCAAGCGAATTCAATATAATAAAAAAGAAAGGTACGTTTGTTTGTGATAGGTAAAATCTGAAACTATTGAACCGATTTCAATAATTATTTTACTAGTAGGAAGCTAAATTATTATTTTTATTAAAACACGCAATATATAAATTCAAGCAACGCCGGGAACAAAGAACTCACTAAGCAACAGTGAAAATCAGAATATTTCCACGATTCAATTATTCTCCTTCAAAACTTGAAGTCTCAATACAAACATATCTGGAATCTTCTTAAATATAATATAGCAGTTGATATCGTATGTTTTGCCAAGTTCCGACACAGCCTCTACAGTCTATAAGTTGAACCGATGCTTGTATTTTAATGAGGCAACTTCACCCGGGCTGTTTTAATAAGTTACGACTTAGTAATGATGCTCGCTCCTTGGATCACATATTTTGTAAGATACGTATCAAAGATTCCAGATCTTAAGGAATAAAAGAAAAATTGATAAATAAATGTGGCAACTCACTCATCGAGAGCAGTAAATAAATGTCACCGTCATAATGTAGACATCGTCAGGTTATAATCTAACTAGTCATGTTAAAAATAAAGTGACGGCAAATTATGAAATGCAAGAATCATTGACAATTTAATGTGTCAAACGTAAGAAACCTTTCTACGAAAAGCATCTTCGCCCGCGACTTCGTCCGCGTGGAATAGTAACTTCGGGCAGCATTTTTAATTTTTCAGGCTAATTATTTATGTG
Source organism: Papilio elwesi (assembly GCA_029849275.1). Classification (NCBI taxonomy): domain Eukaryota; kingdom Metazoa; phylum Arthropoda; class Insecta; order Lepidoptera; family Papilionidae; genus Papilio; species Papilio elwesi. Next base: position 4,659,792 of record CM056713.1, read on the forward strand.
ATTAAAATCATATATAGATTAAAATAAGCTATCCGCCGGCCTCGCCCTGGCAGCTCTAGTTACGATGCAAGGATCATAATTATGAATCTGAACATTTCCTGAGCCGTTTCAGAGTCTATAGGGAACTTACACACGTCGCCTTTTATATGAATAAGAACAGACATAATCATATCCAACCTAACAAAGGCAACGTAACCATAACGTAACCATAACGTAAGCAAGTTGAACATAATTTTAATTTGTGAACTTCGGCCATGTGACCATTATATTACTTTAATTATTAATTATATGACACCACGACAAAATGCACGCGAAAAACTATCGGATTTGATACGACTGCTAGTGCAAGGGAATGAATATTTGTGTTTTCCGTTGACTTCATTACACGAATATAAAGAATTAGACTTTGATATTTATTGCCTTTACTAGTTGAACTCTTTAACGACTCTAATAAATCTGCGCGATCAATTAAAATATTTATAAAATTGTTGTAAATTGCACCGGGCAGCGTGCCTGCCATTCCTCCCATTTAGAGAAAGTACAGCTGAAGATCCTGAAGCTCCGCATGTGCACAATCAGTACGTCCCATCCCATTTATAAGTAGGTTTCCCTAAACTGGATGACGCGCGTAGATTTTCAGTGATGTGATCAACCATTGATCTTAGTACCGTATCGGATTCACGCAATAAATTCCCTACATTTAACAATGAATTTATATGATTCTTAATGAGTTGTTATATATTGTTGTAATGGTCACACAGTAAATTCCATGCTAACTCATAATTGACAATGGACACCTCTAGATTAGAAATGACGCGGGACGCGTCGCCCTCTAAATATGAAGCCAAATAATGAAACTGATGAATGGGCGAGATGCGCTCGTTATTATATATCGGTGACAAAATGTGACGCGGAACTTGCCAGCGGAAGCAACTGCCGTCACAGTTTGCTATTCGTATTTGCGGTAATTTGAATTGGGTTTATTACAATTGATAGATTCAATGCCTTCATTAACTTCCTTAAGGAAATATTGGAAATAAACAATTGTTCAATATCTTCTCGTTCGTCGAGTTCATTTGCTAAATAATTAGAGTTTTATATCTCTATTTGATTCCGCACGTCATCACACACTGGATAATGTTTCTAATTCACTGAGCCTTAACGTTAATTCTGACAAATTGTATATTATGTTATTTAAAATGTCTATGGATAACGTTAAATATTTTTTTAACTTTGTAATCTGTCCCTTTGTAAACGTAGCGCCAACGTTTAAATAAGTAAATCTTGTAATTCACGAGTATTAATTATTATTATTATATTAATATTATTAAATTGTTATAACGTAAAAAATAACTTTAAAAATATATAATGTCAAAATTAAGTCTGAATTGAATTGAAATTAAGTTGAAAAGACAAGAAAAATCTGTAAGTAATCATTTATGTAACAACTAAATGTAATATTATTTACAATATTAAAGTTTAGCTCACGTACCTCCTTTGGCGCCTTGGTAGTCTGGAAGGCAGTACTGCAGGAACCATATTTGAACCCGTTGCCGCGCCGTATATTGCACGCTATCAGCGCTGAAATAGTCAGAAAATACTTTTAAACAACTAATGAAACATGTTTGCAATCGGTTATATTAATATTGCATTGAATTATGCGTAACGAACAAAGAAGTTTGTCTAATAACTAATTTGCTAAGTACCCTGGTTTGTAAAATAAAAATAAAAGATATAAAATAATATAATAAAGCATAAAAAGGATAGATGGATTAATTATGTATGGATAGATAAGAGAGGGAGATATGGATGAACCTGCACTAGCCTCGATGCGAAGATGCCGTCCTGTCACGTTCACCACTTTTTATGTCACGTTTGGGACATAAATGCAAACTCGGGTTCTTGAACATTATTATTTCGATATAATTAATTTAACAAACACTAAACTTGGATTCATTAAGAATTATTGTACAAAATTAGATGAGCGCACTTTGCCGTTTCGAGCTGTATGATGGACGAAACAAGAAAGACGAATATGTAGTGGGGGTTGACTCGACCAATTAGGACGCCGCATCAGACGTCTCGAGTCATTCACGTATAATTGCGGTGGAGGTTCGTGCAGGCGCCGACACAGGCGTTTCCCATGGTAGGAATTCAAATTCCATGTGTTTGTAACTAAAAAATATATATATTTGTGATGTAAAATAGCGTAAAGCTAGACCCGAGGAAATGAAAGTACACAAATATCATAATTAATCATTTTTGAAGCATCCAAGAAGAAAAACAAGCGTCATTTTCGAACGCTGCATTTGTATGGAATACGGTATCTGGAGGTGTTTAAATCTGTACTGTCAATTCGTTCACACTTAATAAACTGCATCCACTCAGCATGTTTCAGTTTAAGTAACAAATAATAACTGAATACAATTTCGTACGTTGTTGTTTCGAACAACTATTCCTTATCGTAAACGACCCAACTTAAAATAACATCAGAAAAGCTAGTTGTGATAAAATAACCCGGAGTATGCAGAAATTGTCCCAGTTATTTCACTACTACACTAATAAAGGTAAAGGAGGTTTATTCATAACACTTAAATGGGCCATTACGGTTTGAACCGAGGAAGTAAATTAAGATTCTATTGGAAGGGATTATACAGCTCGGGGTTTTAGTGTAAACCGCTAATATTTATTGAAAATGTTTGCTTGAGGGGTGTGCCGGTTAATCATGCATTTGAAACAGCGAACCGTAATTTCAAGTTGTTGTCAATACAAGTTCTTTAGTTAACAAGACAACAAAGGTTGACTACTTATACATATAATATAATCTCAAGGAATATAATTAGAACAAAGATTTAATTGTTTGTTTGTTTAAAATAAACTCTAAAAATACTGAACCTTTTATATACTGAGCTTTTAAAAACTCTTCCACCTCTTCTAAAACAGTAACTAAGGCTATATTCTATGTTTTACCAGCTAGTTTATGTATAATTTATGTTGTGTTATGTTCTTAGCTGTATTTACTTTGTATTATGTGATGGGTTTCCTGGGTTCCTTTATTGGAAGCACATTGAGCTGAAGCATAGTTTGTAACAGCAAGGAGGTGGCGCGGGGGTGGTCGCATCAAGCGAACAATCCCGTCATCTGTGTGACACCCGCTTGATTTTATTTTCACGGATTAGTTTACATCATTTAAATTATATAGTTTAAGGTATTGTGCACAAAATGCTCAGGGTTACCAGCGGATTCACGTTGGTACTAAATCATACTGTATATTTTACAGGTAAGAATGGGAATTTTAACTATCCTTAAAAAATAGATATATGTCGTCCCGGACTTGTTATGTTTTTTTTTAAGATATACAATTCCAAATGTCAAATTCCTTCGTTTCACACAGGCAAGGCACTTCTTGTTTTAGTTGCGGGCTCTGCCACTGCTATTTTTTTCCCAGAATATTAAATATCTATATAGTATATAAGTTGAAGAGTTTGTTCGAACGTGTTGCTCTCAGAGACTACCAAAAGGATTTGACAAAATATTATTGGAATAAAAATACATAAAAACATCAATATTTTTGTTTTTCACAACTTGAAACGTACAATACAAACGCCAGTGCGACCTTAAAATTTCAATTTGCAGTAAATTTTGAAAGTGGAATTTGGGATCGTTCTGTTTTACATTTTGCGTTTATTAAGAAGCGGCCTCCCTCGTGGACTGACGTCGACTTTTCGTAGAAATAACTGAACAGGAAATTGCCTATTTCCGACTTCGATGACACTTTTCCGAACGTTAGAATGTTGTGTAAAAATTGATTTTACGAATTTATAAAACAATTGCTAAATAAATGAAAATGCGGTGCACGTTTTTGACGAGCGGTACCTTTGCGCGCTTGTAGCGATACAAGAGTGCGAGGACCAAGTAAGTGCAAAGGTCACAACGCGTAGACGGTCTGGCGACGGTCTTCCTATGCGTCCTAATCGCGTTCAATGAGCGTTGCCAGCGCGCATAAAAAACGTCATGTTCAAAGGCCCGAACTCAGATGGGTAGGCAGAGCTTAATGATTTCCATTTGAAGCGATCTTGGATCACTCCCGTTGCTTCTACGTCCATACATATAAAAAACATGTTCGTTTGTTCAGGGTACTCCTTATATGTACATATCTTTCCTTAATATGTCATTTAGGATTTTTTTTTCATTATCTGAAGAAGGTTGTTATGAAAGAAAAAAATAAGAAAGTTGCGCGAAATATTATAAGAGCCACAGCTGGACGCAGGCGGAGCCGGGTTTGTGTGCCCGTAGGCCCCCGTAGCACTTCCTCATTAAATAGAGTCAAAACTGGTGACAATGTAAATTAATTTTACGAATTGACTTATATTATACTGCACTCCTAGTCACTAGAAGTCACTGATCCTCGTCTTCATGAGAGCGGTAAAGTACTCCAAACGTCGGAAAAATAAACGTGATAATATCCGTAGAACTAGTTTAATTACAATGTGTAGTATTTCAGTTGATATAAGAAGTCATTCTATGTACGTGTATATTTGCTTTACATGGCTATTACTTACAACGTAATGTATCTATAATAGATTGTTAAGGTGTTGTTACATTAAAATAAAACTAATTAACCGTTATAAAATGTTTTTGTTTCTTTTTCTCATTTGTCTGCAGCGAGTGGACCCGAACAATACGAGTATTAAAGATGAATGGAGTCTGCGGCTAACCGCAACAATTACTTTCTAATTAAACTTTATTAATCAGAATAAAGTTTTATTTTTACTCGTTAAAGCAAATAGAATTAGCACAACAGGTCGTATGACTACACATGTCTGATATTAAGACAATTGTGAACTTCGGCAGTTATTAATCCCATTAACCACATTGTAAAGTGACGGTACATTGTGAATTAATAGAAAAATTTGGCCAATTCTCGGCAGTTTATAAACTAGCATTTAAATTGTGCACTGGTGTTATGGTTGCGTTGCAATAAATAAGTTTGTAATAATTATAATACAGATAGTGATAGATATATAGTTAGATATAATTTTAATTATCTATAGACAGAAAAACACGTGATGTGTGACGACAGCTTGGATGATACAATATATTGAAATGTATTCATAACCGAACTTACACCGCCATCTGTTAGAAAATAATGTAACTTTGAAATAAATAAAATATTTAATTTGCGATAACCAATATTGAAGCCATTCATCAAGATAAGTTTTATCTATCTTATAAGTTGGACCATTTTTTTTACATTACAGTGTTTATACACAGTGTCCGAATTTCATAATGATCGGGTAGTATCGGAGTTTGTCACAGACACACTAGCGACACGAATTGATCAAAACTAATTGTGGTTTCAACATATACAAGTCTCAAGGCGTATTAACTAAATATATTTTAGTCATATTAAAGTTAAGTTTAAGTTTTCCCCAAAAAGGGCAGTAAAAGGAGTACCCACTAACTGTGTAGTTATTGGGGAAGCATATTGTGTGAATGTAGAACAAGCGAGAGAGGTGTACCAGGATCGCGCCAAATAGAAATCCATATTCTCTGCCTACCTAGGTTACGGGCGCTAGCGCATGTTATTATAAATTTTACTTTTAGTTAAATTTTACATTTAATTTAATCAGTTTTTAGGTTATGCTTACAATTAATGTTCCGTGTTATTTTCTTCGTATACTGTTAACAATATTAAGACACAGTTTCAGTCTATTTTCACTACTACCTCCAATATTGATATACACAAAATGTCATTAACCTATTTCTCTTGTTCAAATTGTTCATTACACTGGCAGTTGTTCTGCGTTTGGTTCTTACTAATTAGAGCACTCGCCAATTGTTACTGAACGTTGGGTAAATAAAGGCAATAAATCAATATAAGACAGTGATGGACCGTTTTGTTTTTAATCAGGAAACGCGTTCGAAGTATAAAAAAGATTGAATAATAATTAACGTTGCTACGTAGAAATGAGCTAGTTTAAATAATTATTAGATTTTGCCCTCTGCTTCGCCCGCCTTCGTTTCTTATAACTGTACATTTTGATAACTTGATTCCGCGTATTTGTAAACATTTACGATTTATTACTATTAGGATTTGTAACTTGGGATAATATTATGTAAGTACATTGTCTGAAACTTGGGTCACAATATAATCATGTATAGGCCCTTGTTTCAAAGCAAGATGTGATTTTGTAAGCAATTTTTTACGTTAAAATTTGTTAATTCCAAAATATTTTAGAAAAACAATTTTTTCTCATGTTACCTAATAACATTAGCTATCCATATTACACAATTCCACTTCACTTTATCTCACGATTTACATTTCCGATGATAGTATGAAAAGGTTAGTAAAGACATAACACGCACCAAGCAAACAATAAATTTATTTTTAAAATATTAAAATTAAAATGTTATTCAGAGACACGCAGACTGGATCGCAAAACTGTCAAACGTCTTTATTCTATTTCAGGCGATTGGATTTTCGGGCACGTTTTTAATTCGACCTTCAAACTGAGTGAAGATCATAATCATAGCTTGAACTTTTATTACTCCCAGTCAAGCCCTTTATAAGTAATCACATTTTAATAAAATCTAACGAATGGAATTTGACATGTTGCGATAAAAGATAAATGAAGAAATTTCGAGAAACTTCTCGCGTTTTCTTAACTATTTAACTAAACTAATAAAGTTTTCAATTCACAGACTTGACATTGAATGAGATCCGAATATTCTGTTTAAATCGCATTTGGGAGAATTTGCGACCTGAACTGCGACATAGTTTTGCTCGAATGGTTCATCTTAAGGTGATATTCACTTTACTAGAATTTAACGTGTTGGGCAAGAGTCACTTTTCGTCCACATCGCGCCATAGCACCATGGCATTAAACAAGCAATAGTTCATTTAAAAACCAATAAACTAGACTGGTGATCTCCATGACACTCCGGTGAATAACACGAATCTGAAGACACCTCAGTTCTCAAAATCCATTTAGTCGTTGACAATGAAACGGACACACTGATACGGCATATAAATACATAAGTATCTCCTGTCAGTCGGACAAAAACAATATTCTCGATTACCTATGATAATATTAAAAAATTATGCTGGATTCAATTCGTCGAAAATATAACGTAGCATATAATGTACGTAGAGTTACGGAAAAGGAATTACATGATCGATAAAACATATCGCATAAAGCGCTACCGACATATACGCGCTTTACTGCCCTTGGATTGTAAAGCACGATGTCGTAACATGTTTGATGGCTGTATCAAATGTGAATTTCATAGCTGAGAGGTGCGCGGACACTTATGGAGATTACATTCCGTTTATATGTAGCATAAATACCAATCATAGTTTACTGTTCAAGTTAATATATGACACCGAAAAATTTACTTGTAAAAGATAAACTTAAGTACAGAAATAGAGAGGAGTGAGAAATAGAGTTACTGATTGTAAGGTTATGTGAAAAAAGCACAGTTATAAGGACTGCCGACAGAAGTGAAAACTCAAAACAGGCTGGAGCGCGTGTAAACAGATCAAAAATAAGTAAATAATTAACAAAAATAAACCCTTGTATCATAACAATAAAAAAGTTTTTTTTCTCTGTCTTATAATGAAATGTGTTACACATGATTCGTCCTTAAAATATCACTCTGTATTAGCGCTGAACGTTCCGGTCACCACCAAATAAATTTCATTTAAAAAATATCTACCTACCCCTAGATTAGGGACTAGTGTTTATTATGTGTAACAAAATCTCTGAAGCTTTAATATTTACATAACAAACTTACGAGTACATAGCAACACGTCATAACAGTAACATGGACTCTAGAAAACAAGAAGTTTTACTAATAGATAAGGTAAACTTAATGATAAATAGGTCAAGTTAGCGTTGTCTTCAGGGTGGGCAACCTACGTCTCCCTTGACAATCTGCGGAAACCAACGACAGCCGGACTTGTGAATTTGAACAAGAGTTTCTTGACTTATAGGCGTCATGTGGCATTATGTATAAAAAATAACTATGAGTGTCTCAAAGTAATACTATTTACCACGTATGTAAATGAGTTTGTGTGTTATATGTATCGGAATCATTGACAGTGATTTTGAAGGGGCTTCTCGGATTTATTTAACTTCGCACACTTATCAAGCACCGATGAGAAAGCAATAGTGTAAATAGGTTTTCCAAATACCCTGTCCAGGGTCTTCAGAGTGTTAGATTTTATGAGAATAACGCCATCTAGGTGTTAAAATTTATATATGTAACTTGATTTTTAGTTTTTATGTTTAATAATAAATCGGTTTTTATGTTTTTGCCCAAGAATTCTAAGCGTTACGTTCACAATATTAAATTATTTTATGCTATTGCTATACTAATGCTTATAATGTATTTAAATTGTAAATAGATGGCGCTTAGTAGTCCTTAAAATGTAGTGTTTCAACAACCATTTTAGTTTGCATTTTAAATTGTATATTTTCTATTCAAATGAATCACTTTTTGATTAGAACGCTTTACCACTAACTAATATCGTATTTTTATTCATATGTACATATTTTACATTTTTTATTTCAAGTTTAAATGTTTACCTCTATCGACAGCTTTCAATGACTGTCCATTATTTTTTCGGATATCTAGCTAGCATATTAATGAACTGGTCTGTAAATAGCTTTACTTTTAAAGTGTATGTATCTAGTATATAGTTAGAATAATGGATGGTACAATTTAATTCAATGTTTGTAGGCCACCGTTCCATTAACACATTCATGGGGCTTCATTTACATGAATGTACACATTTTCCGCTAAACACTAGTAAGCTGCGACATTAGTGTGAAATTTATTTCTTGTTTTCGTTTGTACGTGAATACAGAATCTCCATTTATATGCTGTTATTTCCTTCAATTGGCTAGTTTGCTTTAATATATTTTAGTTCACAGTTTCCCGTCATATAATATGCCTAGTGAAATTATAAGTAGACTTAATTCTCCGGAGACATATACTGTATGTATCAATACTAATGCACCACAGACACTAAAAAATACGACGCTAAAAAAATCTGATGCAAATTTAATTATTAAAAAGATTAATATAACTGTATATGCACTAACTAGCCGGAAATATAAAACTGGAACAACGATCTCCCCCGAGGCAATTATGACGCAAAACCAAAAGCGTTAATCTGACACTAATTAATGTTACCTCGGCTTAACAGGATACCGTTTGCACAGCACCGGGTAGGCTGAAAATGTACATCTTAGCATTTATTTTATACGTTTTGCATCGGGATGTTATTCAGTAAAAAAATACGAGTGTAGTGCATACGTAATAGAAGTGAAAATACTATATGATCAACTGTTATTGCATTACTGTTGCACTAGCAAGAGACAGAATGGTGCACAAACGAAAATCAATGTAAATTTTTACAAGTTACTGTTTTTACTGATCTCAACACCTTTTTCTTTCATGTAGCGAAATGCGCCTGACTGCGATGCGTCCTTGGAATTTCATCGTCGATTTTTCGAGATTTTTATCGACGTACACCGGGCCTTAACTACACGCGAAACCAAAGTCAGTAGCCACATAATTGAGCCAGGGAGAATGATTATAATTGGAGAATGTATCTTAAACCAGTCTTTTCAAAACCCTTTCAGGAATGACATATAATTTGCCAGCTGCTTAACAAAGAGCGGTCTCATGCCCCATCCAGTAGACTTCCGCAACCTTGACCTGCTCTTAGGTTTTAGGAGATAAACAGAAAATGGGTCAAGGGAAAAAATCTCTTTCCTATTAATCCCCTCCGCTGTCAAGTCTTTTTTCCCTTCATATCCTCTTATTATTAGCAAAGGATGGGAAAGGAAAGACGACTAGAACTAGACCGCAGAACGCAGAATACTTCTGCATGACGCACGTCGCCGGTCTATTCGTACAATAGATGTTGTTGCAGGATCTACCGCTGACAAAAGACATATTTAATACAAAAAAATTCGCTACGCAGTAATTCCTGGGATATATTCTGAAACTTGGGAATAATTTTAGCGGCATTTTAATAGACGCAGAAAAACCCGCCTGGGATTTTGATGACCCAATTAAAAATTAAATTGAAACTCAAAGAAGAACAAGAATTATTGCGTAATGACATATTTTGTATTTAAAATTTATCTGTTACTACGTTTAAGTGAAATTACTTCCTGAGATATTTTGGAATTTCTACCATATTGCTTGGAGTCGAAAATTACACAGAATATTAATATAAGGCAGAACACCATATGCTATGATAGGTTTTGGTACATATCTCAGGATACCATGTTTCCATCAATAATCCAAAATAAAACCCGATGTTTTTCTTTAGATCAGCGAAACTATTTCCAGTAATGAAGTATTTAATTATGAAATGTGATATTCGTGCGCTCTTATTTCTTTGAGGCTAGATAACACGATTTCACAACACTTAACGACATTTTAAAGTACAAACTTCTATAGCCGCGTTACACAATATTTGCTAGGGAAAATCTTATAAGTTCGCGTGAACAACTTGCTTAACATGCGTCAGCAACATGTTATTTGAATTTGGAACAGTTTCGACGAACTTGCATTCAATTTTGATTTTTTTTTATATTTATTTTTAAACTATTGTCGCGTCGCCCCATCTGTTTCGAGTTTTCACCTCTGTTGGCAGTCCTTAAAGCCCATCGCCTTATGACCGCCTGTGTTTTTTCTTAATTCGGAACCCTGAGATTTTAAGTCACGTAGCATAGTGGGATTTTACGAAGTCACCGATAGCGACTCTTACGTGTCTTCAATTACAACCCGCCGATTAGGTATGTGGAGCTATTTAACAGCTTAAGTTCTTGTAGGATTTCCAAACTGAAAAATCATCGATATATAACCCGCTGGGAGTCGGTCGTAAGAGCTTTTTGATTTACTATTCTCACTGTTTACTAAAATGTATCAAAACAGAAAAGCTCCACTTCACTATGCGCTAATAAGTAAAGCTCTGACGTATAATTTTAAAGGCTTATTACTCCACGTTAAAAAGGTTTGTGTTGTTAAAAGTTTTGTTCACTAGGTGTTGAACTTATAAGCACTTATGTACAGGCAAATAATATTGTTACTGAAACAATTATGTTCCCAACGCCCAAGTACTGTCGTGTACAAAAGCTCTTAACCAAATTAGGTACGCGGTTGGTTTACCTTTGTTAAATGTTGTTGGGTCTGCTTAAAGCATATGTTCAGTAAATGTACTTATTATTATTACTTATTAAAGCCAGGACAATGTTTTAATATTAACAAGGAAGACAGCTCCATAATTGATATCACAGAAACGCTAGATGTCGCTGTCTTCTGAAAATGTTTGAGATTTTCGAAACTATCGCTTGTGTCGTTGATCTGAGACAAAGAGTTAGTATTTTTGAAACACCCCTTACGTTTCTTTAAGCTGTAAACGATTCTCCTCTTTACGATCAAATCTCACATACTTGCGTACGTGTTATTAATACTGTTCCTAAAGTTTTCGCCTCACTTGCCCGATTTACCATTCGATTCAAGATCAATTACCCGATCAGGCCGACCCATTTATCCATTTTATCGGGCCGTTGTTTGATACACTCAACTCAACCGATCATTATGAATTTTTTCACACACATTGTCAGGGGTAGAGAAAATGACATGAGGTACCTTTTATCCCGAACAAAAACTTCCCCGGGAATAGAAAAAGACAACGTAATAGTAATTTAATATTTTTGATGATATTTATATTATAAGCGGAATCGAATTACGAAAATTGTCAACAAGGAAAATAAGAAACGAATGCGTGTGAAGCCGCGGCAACATCTATGTACAAAAAACAACTTATTGAAGTGAAAACTTCTTTAGTCGTGTAAAGCCGCGGCAAAAGCTTTGTACAAAAAACAACTTATTGAAGTGAAAACTTCTTTAGTCGCGTGAAGCCGCGGCAACAGCTTTGTGCAAAAAACAACTTATTGAAGTGAAAACTTCTTTAGTCGTGTGAAGCCGCGGCAACAGCTTTGTACAAAAAACAACTTATTGAAGTGAAAACTTCTTTAGTCGCGTGAAGCCGACGCAACAGCTATGTACAAAAAACAACTTATTGAAGTGAAAACTTCTTTGACCGCGTTTAACCTGAATATAGACAACCTCGACATACTACTGTCGCGCCTGTGTTGAGTTTTCGCTTGTGCAGCAGCAGCAGCTTGTGTTGACAGTCCTTTGCTTGTGTTTATTTTTCGATATCGCACAAAGTCAGTCGAATCGCACGCTGTACCATCGCGCTATTTCCTATTCGACATCGCTCTGTAATTAGTTCCGATTAAGCCGACACTTGAATGAAGTTCCACTCGTTTTTGCGTGCTTTGTTTACTTGCAACGAAACCATTTTTAATTGCAATGAAGAGTTTCCCGGCTTATTATAGTATTTAATCCTGTGTCAAATTGAACGTTTGTCGATGATAACAAAGGAATCTTTATATAAAAGAAGTAACAGACTGACTGATAACTGACGAGCCTAGAGACTTCAATTTTCCGCAGAGATTTCTGTTATTACGTAGGCGAGCACTAAGAAATATTTTTTTAAATGGAATTTACCATTTTTAAATTGCGAATGCTCAAACCATTCACACCTTGTTTAATCAAGCAATTTATTATGTAAATGTATGTTATACTTTGGTTATAAAGTTCATATTCCTTTGATATGTTTTTTTTTATAAGCAAAAACGGTAAATATGTTTGAACTATTGCCACACCTTAGAACCTATTTTTTTTAATTCACTGAGCTCGAGCCCTTACTTACGAAAGATCTTTGTCTCGTTACCAATGGTCTTACGGTTTCTTTATCCACCGATACGATTTCCCATTGACATGTCTTTTATCTTTTAAATAATACAAAATACGCAAGATAAATCTGTAAAAATTTCATGTTGAAAGCTGTTTTGTGGAGTATCGTTGAATAATACATTGTCCTGTTTGAGGTTTGAATATATAAATGTTAATCCACTTGCTCGACTTTCATCTTATCAAACTTTGTGTTATAATACTCATAAATAAAATCTCTCCCTTCCTTCGAAAATATTTATATTCCCCCCCTTCCATGTTTACTTTTTCAACTCATGATTATTTGAATAAATACATTCTATATGGCAGCCCGCAGTTTGGGCACTTGCCCACTGTCCCACCTAATTGTTAATAACATTCAACATACTTTATCTAATCAAGTCTAATTTATTATGTACTTTGGATTTTGGATTTAAAGTTTATATATAGCAAGTTCATTGATAGATTTTGACGTGACAACATCTTATAAATTGACGGATAGTAGGTGGCATAGAAATGTAGCGTTACGGTCGGGTCCCGCTGCGCTTGAGCTGAGAGTAACCGATCGTGCACGATTGATGTGCCGCGTGTCGGAATATGTGTGAGCGAGAGCGCGAAACGTTGACACGAATTTAACGTCCGAGCGCCTTGCGCCCCGACACCTGGGATTTTTTAAGTAACTATTTGTAAACTTTAAACGCCTTTCCAATTGTTTTGACTTCCGTCGGCAGTCGACATAACGACCTCTGTTTTATTTCAATCATTAGAAGCATTGTCAGGTAGGAGTAATGCCTGATTTCATCGAAAATGAATACAACATAACGATATAGAAGCCTAGAAAAGTTACACTGTTAATTGAAGTAACATACATATTCAAATATAGGTTAGTCAAACAAACTATACACAAGGCACGATTTAATATAATGTCTTCACGTTCAAAGAAGCGGATTCCAACCAAGACCATTTTAATGTGGCAAATCGTAATATTGATACAAAATTCCTTCTTTTTAATGATATCGGTAACACTTTTATGGTCTGCGTATATTGTATCTTAAGCCTTACAATGAGGCACTTAAACCAAATATGGTTAACCAAGAATTCGAACCGATCACGCAAATTACTTCAACTGACTCACCTTTGGCTGCTATTACCCAACTGTGCAGCGTTAGTCGGCTAAGTTATTGTATTGCTTAGTTGTATGCGGAATATAAGACGAAGCTACTATGTGGGTAAGTTTATTGAAGTGAATTCTTTAGTCGCATGACACGATATTTGGTAGAGGAAAATCTTACAGGTTCTTGTGAACGACAACGTCAACATTGTTGCATCTTGAGGTTGCTTATTTGAACTTTTACGACGAACTTATTTTCATTTATTTTTCTTGTATTAATTTTTGAATTTTATTGTTAATATACAAGAATTTATTTATTTTTGAACTATTCGCTATTTATTTTTGAACTATCGCGCCTTCCCACCTGGTTTTCGCAGTCTTTATGACGGCCTGTGTTTTTTTTTCGATTCTAAATCGATATTGACATTGTATTACTTAAGCAAAGTTCTAGTCTAGTAAACTAACTTTCACATTTTCATCTCTAGAGGGCGTTTTTCTTAATCTTAAAGGAAAAAAGTATTACGAACAAATCCTCATAGATTTGTAACAATAATAAAGTCATGAAATAAGGACAAAATAAGTGTGCAAATTATCAAATTAATCTGACATCTCGAAAGCTTTAAATTGAAGTCAAAACCTTTCATTACTTTAGACACATGCATACATATCAAGCCAATAAAAGCGAATTAAAACACGTATAAAAGAAATGGCTAGCAATTTGCATCTCGTACGTATAAATTGTCGGCGCAGTAACATAACATAAACATGCCACGTGTAGCGCAAATTAAAGCATTTTGTAGCCCCCGGCAGCAACTACCTGAATAAATCTCTTGTATGAAGGTGTAACCGTATTATTTCAAGGAGATCGAGCTTCTTAGCATGCGATGAATTATAAAACGGCTCGCCGAAGAAAAGGAAAAAAAGTAACGGTAAAAAAACCTTTTATGAACGGACGATGACGGATTAACTTGCGCCGTCAGGGATTGAGGCTTAAGTCTCTTAAGTAAGTTAAGACATCGTAACTCACGTATCATTGAGGTCTCTAGTAAGTACTTCAGTCAAAAACTTACTTAGAAAGTAGTGTAAAGATTCTGAAATGGTGACTACTGATAATTTAGAAACTCATACTGAAGGATTTTAATTTATTTATTGGTTAAACTAGCTATTGCTCGCAACTTCGCACACATTCGTTTCTTATTTTCTACGCTGGAAAATTATGTAAGATGATTGAAAGTATAATAACTTCGAATTGAAGGAGAAACGCGTGAAAAATTGTTACTGTCACAACATGTCACGTTACCATGACAACAAATATTATTGATGAAGATTTTAGGTATTTTCCCATCCCTCGGGTACAATGATATTATCATACAAAAAGTATAAGATGTTGCCATTAGTGGTATAAAGTCTTAAATGACGAACACTAGCTGTCATCTTTTTTCTTATAATTTTAATTATGCTATCTTTTTATTCCCGTGGAGAATTGGCGTCAGATAAGCGGCCAACTTTAAAAAATGTAGTCAAAAACTAAACAGTATGGCCTGTAATCATACTATACCGACACCACAAGAGTGGTAAAAGGCAGGGAGATTGTATATCCTTTTTGCACACAGTATGACCGTAGGCTATACTGTGCCAAACCCACAGGTTGCGGCTTAAGTTTCTACAGTCGACCGCCTGCCTAATGCCAACCCTACTCGATACGAAATAATTGTACTAAGTCTTGTTCAACCAGATTGATCAAGCAATTAACAAATCCGTTGCTAAGACAGTCAAAACATCTAAGAAACATTTCCTGTGTTAAAAATAAATAATAAATACATGCGAAGCCGTATGTTTGTCACAAATTAAAATCAAAGATATACGTAGCGAATTTGCAAACAATTCTATGAATAAAACATATTTCATAATTTTGTTTTTGTACATTATAGTAAACGTGTTCGTTGACAATTGACGTTTAATTAGAGATCAAATAGGAACTGGATTCCTTCGTTCCGTTATATCTCTCATTCCAGGCCTCCGATACGTATTTGGAGAAACAAACGAAGTCAATTAATTGCGCGCCGCTGTTTGCACACGTGTGCGGAAATTGTACCAATATTAATATAAATTGAACGTTTGGAGATATCACCGACTGATTGCGAACTCCGTTAGTTTATAACCTCACTACGCATATAATAACTGGTGACAAGTTGCAAACTGAACCAATGATCAATTAGCGTATCATGTCAAACATATATTTTCTTCTAACTCAATAACATATAACATAATAACAGCTTAACTCATGTGTAGTCCTTACAAGTGAGGTAAGTCCTTATTAGATTAGTTTATTTAATTCTCTCACGAAATTTCAATTAAATTTAGATCAAAATATTAGTTCACAAGTGGTTGATGATATAAACTGTCCAAGTCGAAATAACCATCGATTTGGACAGGCTACAAATAGTTAAAAATATGTGTCTATGAAGTGATAACTGCAGCCGCAGTCGTACAGTATAGACTACATGACTGTAGTGAGTAGAGTAATGTGACCATTGTGCCGGGGAGAGCTGATAAATTTATAAGCAAAATTAAAATAATTTACAGAAATCATACATTAAATTAATAATTTTCGTTAAGTTCACAATTTGCTCTCAGTTTTACCTAGCCCGAATATACATTGATAAAGTTCACATTAGGTCGGTGACGGGGACGTATAAGCAGGTAGCAGGCACGGGGCATCAACTCGGGTAATAAATACCATCAGGCTTTTGATTAAGAACAAATAAAGCGCACGTTGATAATGATAAATGACGCACATCCAAGTAAACAAACAAAATAGAATTCAAAAGTCCTCAACTGGATATCAATATTTTCTTTATAATTATTCCGATCACGAAAGTAATAAATGGATAAGTTATTTGCATATGCAATGCAATATGAATGTGAAAGGTGAATAGGTATCCAGGTTATATGTATTTTTTAAATATAGCGCCATCTAACAAAAATATGAGATATCAGTAAATTTGCCCTTGACAACGCTCCAACAAATCTATTGTTGCAAAAACCTATCAAAAGATGGCACCAAAACACCGATAGAGATAAATTCAAAAATAGGTCGCGGTATTTCACCCGTCGAGTCGGCCCTTCAGTGCAACAGATGTTGTCGCAGGCTCCACCACTGCTTAATCTTGAAATTTTCAAACTGTTGTCGTAACACTTCTATTAAAAGTGCTTACACTTTAAAATTATGTTTGAATTTTTGATTTTAACATACAAAATACAATTAAAATATAACGTAATGATTGAAATTTATGCATCCAATAACGTCTGAAATTAATTGTCTATTAATAGCTAGCACATAAATTCTATTATCTTTTATCGGCATAGTATTGTGATATATTACTCCACGCCCTCGCTCCTCTTAATTGCGATATAATTTGTTGGTTTTATGTAAGCGGGTTGTTATCACTACGGCTTCATTATTGTTGCTAATATTAGTTTAACCAGCAAACAATACCTAATTATCTTTATCAAATATTAACTGTCCTCCCCCGACGTCGCGCTAATTAATTTCAATGTACCCTTATACACTATCTGTGCAAGATAGTATTTTTGAGGTGAAAATTTCTTTAGCTACGTTGAGTGATTTTTGGTTGGGGAAAAACTTTATCACCTTGTTGATCTTGACAATTCGACTCCAATTTTGAAGTCTAATCCAGCAATTTATTATGTACTTTACAGTTTAAAAATAGACAAACTAGTACAATCGATCAAATGTAAAACCCCAAATAAAACGTAAATAAATAAATATGCATTCCAATTTAGTATTAGAATTTGAAATAGCAAAATTCAAAGCAACACTCTGAAATATTTCAACTAAGAGCTGGCGCAGGTTTGTCCCGAATCCGGTAAAATATCATTCGAAATTTATCTCAGTTCAAGCATGACTGGCCACAATAAGCCAATGATTAATCAATAGCGCCGGTGTCATTTACATGGATAATCTTTGTGGCTGCGAAATGAAATATCCTTGACCTAGATTAAGAACATTAAATATAAATACTATGTAGTACAGATACAGATATAGTGAGAAAAGATTTTCCTTCTTAAATTTTCGGAAAAGTTCGTATTTATCGTGCTGTCTCAAATAGCTTCTAATAGCTTAGTCTGTCACCGATCGACTGCAACAAGAGCTACAAGTGCTTCAGCCTTTCTTTAGAATGAGTAAAGTAGAGTGGAGCGAATAAATACGTAAAGACAAGACGATGAGGTCTGCAATACAAGTAATAGTTAATTTAAATTTTAGTTAGTTAAGTTCAATCAGGTTTTTTATTAACTATTACAATCTGTATGGCCTTACGGATATAACTCATTTCTTTATTGCTTAAGTATTGCTAAAAGTTTACTATGTTTGGATAGGAAAGCTCACACATCTGTCGATGTTACGGTACAAACTGTACGGACGCAGTCAAATCGAAATTCACTGGCCGGAACAACGTCCAATTGTTAATTGACTATATTCGGAAATAGCCGCCGAGGTGTAGCGAGACTCCGTTCCAATTTGCACAATTACTACTGGAATAAAACGTATTAAATATTTATGTCCAGAAATTTCGTATAATATAGTCTTGATCATGACATGTATTTTTTTACACACAAATCATTTATTCACTGAGTCTGATAAATTACTCGGAACTCGTATTTTCTTCTTCTTGCTATGTCTATCTTCTCATTTCTTCTTCTATTGTATACAAAGATGTTGGCTGTTCGTTGAATTTCAGCTAAATCGCTTCCTCGTTTGCTTACTTCCTCCATAGAAAAACATTATTTTCTTCCCCTCGTTTTTGGGGTAGCGCCAATGTACTAGCAATACGCGAGACACGCACAAATGCAACGCGGACAGTGATACACAAGCGATATGATGAGCTCACGCTCCGCCTGTCATTTGAGTATCATGTGAGTGATCACATTACAAGAAAAATCGACGTCACTTTTAAACATTTCGCTTGTATGGAACATGGTTATATAATTTAGGTTCTTGTTTTATTTTATTTTTTTAAATAGAAACAGTATTTTGTCAGTCGCATTAAAAATAATTTTAACTAGAAACTCATGCAGTTCCATATCAACCCCTTTCCAGCAGTACACAGGACGGCCGACCGGGTAAGTCACTCTGGCATCTTAAGTATTCGCGCTTCACGTTCCGTTCGTCATCCATTCCTTCCAGGTGGCCGAGCCATCGGAATCTGTGTGATTTATCTCTCAGATGATATAAGTACATACATAAATTTTCTTCTTGCCCTTTTCCCACTTTTTATGTGTGGTCAACACAGTACACTACCATAGTCCTATACTGTAGTAGGTTTTTGTATAGTTTTTTTACGGTCGGCCGCCTGCATGACGCCAACCCCTGTATATGAAATATATAATATGCTAATATTTCTTTTGACCATTGTCACTAAAACAACTATGCTGAAACTTGGTTAAAAATAGCCACAATAATTAAATGGCGGATTCGAACCGACGATCATGTTGTGCATGTTTCGCAGTTCGTATCCCTATCCATTAAGCTATTGGCACTTACTAAGTACATATAGATATTAACAAATATTAATATGCTTATCTTGTATTCCCATCCACACAAAGACCGTTCTAGGAACGTGATATTGCTATACATTACTTAACGATCTCCCCTCTTATAACAATTACTTCGGCCGAGATAAGCTGGTGCAGCTTCTCTTTGTGAATTACGTCACCATTTGCACTGCGATAATACAACTTGTAGGTTACTATTAGATATCGCACTATTCACCTCTTTATTTATCATCAGATACATGAAACTTTAAAAGTGGTAGAAGTGCAGGGAACTCTCTTTCCCCCTTCTTTATTTCTCATAATCTGTTACTTTTTTCTTGCATTGAGGTTATAAATATAGATATGCCTTGCGAACCTTATTTTTTATATTAAGGTTCGCAAGGCATATCCTTCATTATTAATAAAAACAGGTGACAAACGAGCCTGATCACCTGATATTAGTGACCGCCACCGATAGGCATCTACAATAATCTAAGGAGTTGCAAATGCGTTGCCTATCCCTAACGGACAGGGGACAGACAGGAAAAGGCATATTTCCTTTTCCTATCCACACCCTCGCCCGTCAAAATCTCTTCCGCCTCCCATCCTTTCATACTGAGGAAGGAAAGGGGAGATTACTACATTTTGGCTTCCGGCACCATACTCATCAGACGAACCGCAGAATGCTTCTACTAGCCTATCTTCTGGGAGGTCGTGGTATTTCACCGGTTGAAGCGATGTTGCGATGTTCTTGTAGCGGGCTCTACCACTGTTAAATATTATCTTTCTTCAAGAACTCATAAGTGAAGATATTGCCTGCGGCTTTGCATAAATAAGTCTCCTATTTTTCTGGCTGGAAAGTATTGTTGCTTACGCGTACAATAACTTGAAATTATAGGTAAATGTGTCAAAAAGTTTTTATTATGAAAACATAAACGTTAACATTACCATGGCAACCGATTTATTATCAGGCTTTAGTTACTTTATGTGGTTACATGTTATCCTTTACGTATATCCAATACGTGTGCACAATACGTGTGAAAAACGTCATGGTTATAACTTTATTTTTAATATTTTTAATATAAATGTAGAAGCACGGCTCGAGTTCGGCGACGTAACGTGAACTTAATTCGTGAGTAGCAGCTTCATTCGACACGGAACAATCACGTACAATCGCGGTCTTCATTATCAAATTTAATTAACAGTATTCGGATTTAGTGTAATCAGAAAATTAAAGTCTTGAACCACACGAAAATTAAAATTAAAGTAATATATTTTCTGTATTTACATGTACATATATGTATTATATATATATATATATATATATTATAGTATATAGTTGAACGCTGGCTTCCGAAAATTCCTAATTAAAACAGAGCGGTACTTTTACGTCAGCCAGTTAGAATTAACAGGAAGGCAAGAAATATTCAGCAAACTGTTGGGTTAACCGTACGAATTAGAGAGGCGATGTAGAAGCGAAAATCACGGTCTGGAACAACGTTCAAATCTTAATTGGTATGTGCAGAAATACCTACCTAGTTATTTCAATTTGCGGTAGAAATGAACTCGATGAAAAAAAAATAATTTAAAATTTACATCAATTTAATTGAACACAAGCGTGTGACACTGATCACACTTCTCGTAATTATAACAAAATAATTTTGATAAAATTGATTAGTCATTAATAAAAAGTATCCGATATCCTCACTGTTCCCTTAAGGGATGGAATCCGGAACGAATAATTTCCACAAGAGAACTAAAGTAAGCGATATGATTCTTAAAGTTAGTAGCGTTAAAGATCATTTGGACGGTTAGGTCTGTAGAGATAGCGAGGCTGGGGACCAGAAGTGTTGGGCGCGAAGTCGATGGATGCGGTGCGCGGAGGACCGCACACAGGAACGCATTGGGAAAAGCTTATGTCGAGTAGTGGGTATATGCTGATGATATTGAATATGGCAACAAACATTTTACAAGATCGTTTGAGTATTTTTAATAAATGGCATTCAGTCCTAAACAACATCTTACGTCACTTCCTAAGTGTGTAGAAACATGAGATATTGCCATACTAAGATTTTCTTGGATGGATGCCAAGCGATTTAATCTCGCAAGTGGCAACTTTTCTTTTGTGTTCATCAAGCCTTTTCTATGCTACGAGAGGCTTACGCTTACTATATAATAGCTTGAGAACAAAAACTAGCTGGTTTCGTGAAAAAACTTAAAAGCTTTCATTAGAACTATAAATTAATAAATAATCTCTTACCATTGTAACCCAGAGACTAGGCAGAGATTACAAATTCAATTTAGCACGGTCATAGCACATCTCCCATCTGCACACGTACCGAGTAAAGCGGAGAGACAGTACTCGGCACAGTAGGTGGAACGGGGACCGAATGAGCTCGGCCGTGCAATGTTTATACGCACCGAGTACACGACCGAGAGTACTGTTTTGTCTGTTTGCTCGGTACGTGTAATCGTGTAAGCCTTTACTTAATGATAATCTTAGTATCGCCTTCTTCAGTATGTCACTAATGTGGACCTTCACCAACTCTGTAACGCACTTCTGCAACACACTCTACTTTATTACATTCTTACTCTCTCTTTCAGTATACCAAAGTGAATCGATAATTATTTAATTATTCCGTTACTATATCGCTAACTTGACATTAGCTAAGGAGTTATTTATGATTAAGCAAAATATCGCGAAGACAATTTGAGTTATGCCAAACGGCATCCGGAGACTGTGGGAAAGCGAAGCGAATACTTTATGTTAATAAATTCCAGCTTTATATAAATCAAACGTTAAATATAGTATATGTGTAATAATATAGAGCAGTTACCACTGCTCTATATTATTACACATATACTAGTAGCCCAATGGCATGACCCCGACTTACATGCAGTAGGTTGAGGGTTCGAGTTTGGCTGGGCTTTACTTTGTGTATTTTATTCCATCACCACTGCTTCGAAAACGGTGAAGGAAATCATATTGAGGAAACCGGCATGTCTTACAACCACCGAATTTGAAGGTATCCAACACGCACCTGGCCAGCGTTGTGGACTACGGCCTCTCCCTATCTCGGAGAGGAGGCCCGTGTCTCTGCTGAGATTATCTCTAAATTTGTCTCTTACACGTGTCCTTAACGCGCACAATTTACTGAATATTATTACATAATGTGATTATATAACTCTCGAACATTAATTGAATTCTTACCAGATTATTATACGAACGCAAACCAAAGCGACGTTGTAAAATCAAGACGACAGAATATTTGATACTTCGACGAGGTCGTTTTGGCTACAATGCTGAGCCGGATGAAATATGAATGTGCATCCATTGCTTATGTTAATAAGTAGCTCTGTCGTGGTAAGACATTTCATAATGAAAATTATTGTATTGCGAACGTTACGTCCTTTTAAGCGCCTTTAACTCTTATAAGTAACATTTTACATACTGTCGAATGGCTAATCAACTGTCATTTGAGTTGCTAGAAGTATGACCATCTACTTTATTTTCCTCAATTGAGCCGCTTGTTTGTCACCTGCTTCCATAAAGAAATGTTTTCTACACGATCCCTTACGCGAGGGCCTATGGGTAGTATACTGTGACAAATAATGTAGGTACATTAATACATGTTATGGTTCAATCAAAGCGCACGTGTCTGGAAACACGCCAGCGCAATCACAGCGACAGCGGAAATTCCTAAAATGTGTACGCATTTGTTCCCAACGACTGACTAGTTACGATCCATTATATCATGCGACTGAAGTGACAAACAATGTTTTATACTATGGAATGCGTTACTATTCTGTTGTTTTAGAAATAAACTATTCACAGTGCGAAATTCGACTAAATTATGTCCGTTTCTTTTATAGTAAAGTAATAAATCTTTTATAATTCCAATCTAATAAAAAAATTATACAATTACTTTGCGTTATAATTTAATCTCAAAAAATGATTAGATACGAATTGATGTAAATTTAGAAGGAACCTAACAACAAGCTTGAGTTCATTAAAAAAATACAATAAACTGTATGACACTTGGAGGAATCATCAGTCAAGTCGTTTAGACTACATGAGGTCACAATGTAACGGACATACATACCCTCCAGTAAGCCGATCGAAAAGGGTTTTATATTTACTCAATTATTGTACAAAATTAATTGGGTTATGTTTTGATAAAATATTAAATTACCCGGATGTGTACCCTAATTAAAAATATCCGGTCTGCCTAAAAGCCTTTAACAGTAACTGTATATTTTTGTTAACTTTATTTCAAGGAAGACGGGGAAACAGCTCAGGCCGAGGTTCCAGCATAAATTATCCAATTCTGACTGAGTTTTAAGGATTTTAGGGTGTCTTCTGTGTACTTTGACATCGACCCTCACTTAACCGATCGACCTTAATCGACCCTTATAAAATAAATAAAGGGGAAAATTTAGAAGACCATTATACAACTTGTCGTAATGTACATATGTATTGGCGTGTTGGTTGGTACATGCGTCAGAAATGCGAATATTGAGATGGAAATATAGGGTAACAGAAATGGATGAGGTACGGAAAAGTATTTCAGGGGTAGCCTGGAAAAAGCTCCTCCAAAATAAATAAGTGAAGAAGGAAAACGGGTGTGTGGGTATCTCAAGACGAGACAGTTCCATCGACAGACACCAAGAGGAAAAGCAATACCCAACCATCACCACCTACTCTCTTTTGCTTTATCAATTTCCTCCTTAAAAAAGTCGGCAATGCATCCGCAACTTCTGGTAGCTACGGACGACGGTGGATAGCTAAGGTCACATTTCATCCAACGACCAAAATGCTCGTTTGCTTCGGTCTACTAAAAAAAATAAAGGCAGTTATTTTTTTTGAGTAGTACGAATTCACAAGTCGTTCCCCTACCAAAAATCAATGAAAGCGGCTAAAGGCATTTTCACTTTTAAAAATATTTAATTCTATCTATAGGTTGGTGTCTTGCTGCACAATCAGAGATTCGCGAGAGATTTTTACTTTACGATTTATCATTGAATAATTAAACGTAGTCTATTATTGATGTTGAATCTGCTTCGGCAGTTTACTTTCACGTTTAACAAGTACAATTTAATCTAAATTGAATAACGAGACGTTCGTCTGCTTTGATGTACAGTTCGTTAGATCAGATCTCACCTTCAAATTATAGTCCCCGACAAACTTTAGGGCGATGCGGGAACCTAGAGGCGCTCAATGCATGAAGCTGTTAGAATTATTTGCCCTGTCTATCTGATATGAACTTGCCATACATCAAAGATAAATAATTTTGATTATAAATGGTTTGTTGCCTAAAATTATTAATTATATTATGACAGAAAGTCGCCAACGCGACTAACAGATTTAGTCGCGTTCGCAATAAATAGTTACATCGATTAATATTTAGAAGATAAAATATAAATGTTCATGAGTCTGGGTGTAATTATCTTATTAAGTATGTATTTACAAAATACAGTAGTATGTGTAGTATATCAGTTATCTGGTTTTCAAAGTACAAGCTCTGCTTAATTTGGGATCAGCTCGCCGTGTGTTCAATGTCCTAGGATGTTCATTTGAAGGGCGCAAATCGATCAATCGATAAAAACGGTGAAAATCTGTTGAGTGTAAGTTTTACGATTCTGAGTTCAATAGAGTCGGTTGCGCCTTAACATGTCTCATCAATATGACGATCAAGAAAAAAAAATCTGGCACTGTATTCGGAATAATCATAATTAAACTTAGAAACCGTTACTTTATCTTTACGAATTTTATGTGTTTTTTATCTCCTACTTTATGTAATGTTTGTTGTAAAAAAAAACTCTCTAAAAAAAGTAACAGTTGAGCATTGTTTTATCTGCCTACACTTTACATTTCGCTTGTTCAGTTCAATTCTAATTCAAGAGACAACCGTCTCTTAATGAAGTCGCTCGGAACACTGAACAATACCGAAACAAACATTTTGGTGTTGTCTGTTAAATTGTTTATTTGTTTCTTAATAAATTATTGTTAGTAAAATTATAGATCGTCTCTGTTAAGTAAGCAAGATGATTCTATATTAAAGTAATAGCTTTGTAAGGGAAAAGTGTGATTTAAAATAAACGATATTCGCCCACTGCTGGACGTAGGCCTCTGCCATTGAACGCAACAAAGGTCACTCGCTCGCTCATACAGACTAATGAGACGTTGAAAGGATGAATAAGGAGTGATGTTGCAAAAATACACACTAATTTTTCACCAGACTAGCGATGTGGTAAAGAAAAGGTTATGAGTAACGGGATAGTAGGTGTGCTTGTAGGAATGGCAGCGAGAGAGGTGTGCTACGACAGTGCCAAATCCGTAATCTCGCCTACCCTATTACCACGTTATGGTCGTGCGTGCCTAAGTTATCAAAGGGAGATTAAATATATCTTTTAACGTATGTTAAGTATGTCCTCTGCTAATACTATGTCTATTAAAGCCTTTGCACATGTCGCACGTTGACCGCGATTAGGTGTGTGACGGCTTGTGTAAAGGCCCTTATATTTGCCTATTAATGAAATACAAAATTCAACAAACACTTAAGTAAGTACTTAAGTAAACCTGTGTATATAACTTATGTGAACACTAAATGATGTAAATGCAAAAATGATATTGAAACTCAAAGAGCAATAGCGCAGCAAAACGACTTAAAAAAACAACATTTCCATGCAAACTGCGGCTCAAAATAAAACGAATGGTAAGCGAAGTCACATTACCGCGCCGTGTACCCGAGTGCAGTCGGCGTACGGGTTGTGTTCCCAAATGACGTGTATTTTGACCATTTCAGTTTTATTGCATGCCCTTTAGATTCTGCTATTGGATTGCTATGTGTGGTCGCTTGTGATACTACTGTGGTTTGAATTTCATTGTTTTTATTAATAATAGAAGGTGGTTAATAAGCAGCATATTAAGGTTGAATTGCCAAATTTTTATAAGAAAGAAGGAAGGAAGTGGATAAGGAGAAACAGGTGGACGGGAAAGTTGTCGTAGTTTATTTTACATTTATAAGATCAAACACAAAATATAAATACCTCTTAGAGCCGTAAAGCAGATGAAGCGGATGCGGAAAGAGACTTGTCGCGGTCGACTGGTCGGCGCGAACAACCGAAAGGGCGCGCTGTGTATGAACCATCGCGGTCGAACCGCCGCGCCACGCGTTTACGTAGTTTGACGTCTACCGCAATCGCCGACGCTGTAATCCGTATGAAAACAGACTATACATACATATTTTTGAGAGCGTTTTTGCTGCATGCGTCCGGAACCGCGTCCGCCCCGCATTCGCTCAGTGCGTCGGGATTCGTGCTTACCCGATCGAACTCGTTTGTGTAACAGCTGCCACTGTTGGTAACTCAAAAACTATCATCTGGTCTCTAAACTGCACTGAGAAAACTGGCTCACCTGTTGCCATGCTTTAGCTACAAACCCACCAAGTCTTCGAGACGTGACACGACGCGAAAATTACAAGAAGTCGTTTTACGTATTTAAGCCTACCTTGTCGTCATCTATTGTCATATATCATTATGTCGCGTCGCTCCGCGTTTCGTCTCCGTAGGACAGTGGGTAATAGTGAACAATTTTTGTAATTTTTTTTTAAATGTATTTCCGTAGTAACCATGTTCACTACTGGACATTAGACTCAATCCTGTTGTTAATAGCAAACGTTCATTTGTTACAATATTAAACCTAGTTAGTGAAAACGTCGCGAGCATAAATTGAAGTCGCGAAACAATCTTAGAGCGAAACAGCTTTCAAAGACGAGTAGAAAGCGAGGACTTGATTGACCTAATTAGAAACGAAATTCAAAAAGGAAATAACAAAGATGGAAGCTAGTACTTAGTGATAAAAGATTCTTAAAAATTGTAATTCTAATAAACATTGAATTGTTGACAGTGGTCGCGCCAGTAGTAGTTATTGCACGTATTCACCGCCTCGAGTGGGTATGTACGACGGTATCTTAGATTATAAACATAAAGTTGTGGTACGTACTACATGATCAGGGCCGGATTTAGAGGTATGGAGGTGATGGATGTGTTGGCTGTATACCCGGATGCCTTAAAACCGGCCCTGACTATTGTAAAAACGGAAAAGTATTGACGGGGGAAGGGAAAGATAGAAAAAATCCTATCTTTTTTTTGTTTATCCCCTGTCCATTAGAGGTAGGCAGCACATCTGACTTATGCTTGGGCGCTATAACTATGTTTTATATAAAAACGTCACGCACATTTAGGGACTCGGTTGCTAGTTTTTCCGTGCTCATTTTACATGGAAATATAAAACATACAAATTTACTAAAGAGAATCGGTAAGGTCTTATTGTTCTTAAATTTTCTTCTCGCAATCCTAATTACGTGAAAACTTTAGAAATTCTCGTAGACTTCAGTTATTACTTTTATGATTTACGTTCCAACTGAAAACCTTAAACTTTTTATTTAGGCGCACAACAAAGTTGGACAATTTAAGCTTATGTGTAACTTTGTTCTATGGCAGATTAAATCTTTTACGAATAATACCGTTATTAATTTTATATTAAATTAAAAAAAATGAAAGGTTCGAACGTTTTATCTGTACCTGGATTGTTTGAGTGTGGAGTTGTAAAAAAGTTAATTGTTTTCGTGTTATGTTGCAGATGACCGCGGGCGACGGCGATGTAGTGTAGCCCATAGCCTCCTTCTAGAACAATACAATTATTAAATCTATAATTATATTTTGTATATATCTTTTCCCTACTCTTTTCCTACGTTATTTGGGGTCAGCACAGTTCCACCGTAGTCCATACTGTAAAGGTTTTGGTAACTGTTTTTTACGGGTTGCCGCCTGATGCCAACCCTCCTCGAGAATACACTCTGTACATGTGTATGTTTATAACCAGAATCACTAAGATAAAATCGATATTATTTAGCTGCAAACGAGTCCAGTTAAGCGTCGCGGAGTCGCGGAGTCGGGATGCGGCTGTCAATTAGTGCGGCCGAGATGCGCAGCGTAAACAAAAGCCGAACTGATTTATCGACCTGAATAAAATAAGTGTACTCAATTATATTATAATACAAAAAGCAGCAGATATGCTATTAGTGGTCGAAAAGTGAAGACGCAAATCTTTTCTATAGCTGTCATATTTTCCTTATTATTTAAATTACGCTATCCTTTTCACACCATTTGACATGTGTGACTGTTGCTGTCACTGGGGTCACTATCTTTGGAACACTCTCAAGCTCAACTGTCAAGCTTCCTAATCAAGGAAATGCTTATATTACGCCGATGCTAAAAAACTTTCTGATTGAGCAGTCTATTCTCGAGGAAAGTTGTGGACAGGCAGGCGGCGGCCGGCCGTATAACTGTAGAGGAATGAACAGGGACAGGAAATATCCTTTTCCCGTCTATTCCTTCCTCTGTCGATTAAAGGTAGGGAACGCATCTGCGACTCATTTGTTTGTTGCGGATGCTTATGGGTAACCGTCTTTCAATATCAGATGACGCTTGTTCGTTTACCACCTCGTTCCTTAAAAAAAAAACTGCAGCCATAACCCATTATACAGTATTGACTGCGTTCATACTGTTTCATTCATACGTTTATACTGTGCCGACCACACATAATGTAGGAACAGGGCTGGGGGATAATGATGATTGATAGGCCGTCTATAAGAAGTTTTGTAATGAATGAAATAGTACTTCACGACAATCCCGCCTGGTGTCAAGTGATGCAATCTAAAGATGAATAATCACATGGAAATACCGACGCCAGTAATCTGCTCAAATCTTTTGATGTAATGTGCTTAAAATTATTTAAGTAATCGGGTATTCAAATCGGTTCACTTGAAAGCTTTGCTTTAAACATTACGCAGTACGTATTTCGATACACTCACACAATAATGCAAATACTAGATAAAACTGACCAGAATGTCTGCTCAACAATTTCTTGATTACCACTATACAGGTCTATCCATTCTTAAAATTAATAGGCTGACGAGGCTGCTAGTTAGCTAGTTCGGTTATCGATAACCGAACACTTGCAATAATTATTTACATCAAAAACAGGCTAGCGCGAATTAAAAATATCCCACTTCTGAATTTTTTTCAACATCCAGAGTTTACAGTACATACAAATAATTATTTCCATTCCATGGTATATTTTTTAAATATGATTAAAAGTTGTATTTCAATTCAACTTTGTTACTAACCTCTAACTTTATTAAGTAAAATATTTATCTTAATACTTAAATAAACTTCACTTCGAACTTTATGCGTAAGCTTTTGCAATAGTTCTGTTATAAATGTTGACTTTACTTAAATAAGTCTGTAATATCAGAAAACGTTTTATTACGTTGTTGACTAAATCGTCAAACGTCTGGCACTACACAACAATCGCAACGAGTTAAAGAAATCTTGGCACTTTGTAAAATGAAAGTATTGGCAGGGCGCCAAAGAGCCTTGTGTGACAGCGTTTCCATTCGTAATAAAGCTGTAAATACATTTGCGTCTGAAGTATACGAATAATAAATGACTTTTCTTTTTTCAATGCCCTTTTATTAACTTGAAGGAATTTATCAACGTAATTTTGACCGACTGTAAATTGTTCAAATAATTTCAAATATTACACCTTCACTGAGGACCGATAAAATACATACATTAATTTTTCCGAATGTCATGGCTATCTTCATTAAGATTAAGCAAAATAACAATTAAGTAAATACATATATGGATGGTGGTGGTGTTAGAAGAGAGTTACATACTGTGCCCACCCCACATGGATAGGAAAAAGGCAGGGAGATGATGATGTAATAAGGAAGAACTTAGTAAAGAACAAAATGTTAGCATGGTATGGGTATGATATGAGCAGGGAAGAACGGTATATGACAACGAGAGTTACGGATGAATGTTGATAGATTTGTCGGTAGGAATAGGCCCAAGAAAATATGGATGGATTATACGAAAGATGACATGGTTAAGAAAGGAGGAATTGCTCAAATGACGAATTAGAGAACAATTTGGAAGACAAAAAAATGTGTGCCGACCCCAAATAAAGTGGGAACTCGGGACCGTGGTAATTATGATGATGAAGAACAAAGATCTTAATATAGATTAACATGATTTAACAGTGGTACAGCCCGCAACAGCAACATCTGTTGCCGAATTGGCCGGCTCGACCGGTGAAATACCACGACCTCACAGAAAACAGGCGTGAAGTAGAAGTACCCTGCGTTTCGTCTGATGAGTGAGGTGCCGGAGGCCTAATTTCAGTCCTCTTCCCCTTCCCACCCTTTCCTCATAAAGATAGGGCGGGAAAGTAAAGAGGATTGGACGAGGAGGGGGTTAGTGGGGAAAGGGAAATGTCCTTTTTCCTGTCTGTGCCCTCCCTTGTCCATCAAAGGTAGACAACGCATCTGCAATACATTTGCCTGTTGCGGATGTCTATGGGCAGCGCTTACTTAACATCAGGTGATCCGTTTGCTTGTTTGCCACCTTATCATATAAAAAAAAAGATTAGAACAAACTGAACGCGATAGTACTTCTTCCTTCGTATGACGTCGTTTCAGCCGTAGGCCTTCCACTACTGGACGTAGCCTTACTTAAAGCTACAAAGATCGGTCCCCTACCACCCTCATCCAAAACTTGACCAGATCATCGGCGGCCATGACGTGGCGCTTATCAGATTGTCTAGACCTAAGGAAGGGGAGACTGGCGTCTATTTTGTACTAATTAAAGTAGTCACCTGATGCAATGGAGAGGAGCTTAAATAAATCAAAGCCGCACTGGATAATTGATCCGTTTGTTCTGACGACACGCACGTGCCGAGGGAGAGAATGTGATTAAAATTACCCAAAAGATTGTTCGTATAAAAATGTGAGAATTTTTTAAATTGTGTCAAGTAATGTCCTATTTATAGATTAAGTCCCACTTTATTGTAATACCGTATAATATTTAGTTAAGTAGGAATCGTAATGAATTCTTATACGCAAATACTACACATTTGAATAAAGCAAATTTTACGGATTTATAGCGGATATTAAATAAACTCGTTCAAATCCGTAAGATTAGTTTTATTCCAATGAGTAGACATGTAAAAAAAATCATAAACGTTTGCTCTGTACGATGACTCCCTTGGACGATGGCGTTGGTACTCAAGATACAGGCTAGGCAGAGACTGACATTTTCTTTTTAAACGGATAAAAATCTTTGTTTTTTTTTATTCGAACTTTTAAAACACAGATACTGTATTTTTTAATTATTTATTTTAATCTTCATGAATGTTAACTATTTACCTAACTATTAAGATAAATTAAGACTGAATATTGGCAGATTTTCCCATAAAAAAAATAAAAATGATTGAAATAATATTTTTGGCAGCCCTAAATAAGCGTAGGCGAAATGGTAATAAAGTGTTAGCGTGCGCAGTTCATTGATTTTAAATAACACGTTTGTTCCACCGGACTATCACTTAGGCTCGTAATCACTCAGCCGTTCGTGTGCATGGAATAATGCTGCAAGTACTCATTCGATTAAGCCCTGATTGGGGGTCCGATGCATTATTAACAGGGAGTTACTTAGCGGCGGCAGCTGTTGCAACAAACCAGTTACTACCCTCATGAACTACTAATTTCTTGGTGAAATCGGGTAGTGGTATCTGACAAAATAGTTAGCCTGTGGTATTTGATTGTACCTCCACTCACCAATCCCCTTTGTGTATGTAAATACAACTGGCCGCATAGAATAATAAATTTTATTTTATATACCAATTCTTCGCGTGTCCGTTACTGTTTATTGTTTTATAGCACGTCCTCAACCGCCACCAAAGGAACACATATTTTGCAACATTATACATTGTAATAGTAATTAATTCTATTAAATGAACTAACACTTTTTAGCAACTGCACACAACAAGTCTCCTTGCCAGTGCAATAAAATTTGGAATCTACTAAGGTAATATTTCGTGGCAGATTCAATTGAAACATCATTTAACAGTGGTAGAGCCCGCAACAACATCTGTTGCACGAATGGGCCGGCTCGGCCGGTGAAATACAGAAAACAGGCGTGAAGTAGAAGTACTCTGCGTTTCGTCTGATGAGTGAGGTGCCGGATGCCTAATTTCAGTCCTCTTCCCCTTCCCACCCTT
This sequence comes from Papilio elwesi, assembly GCA_029849275.1. NCBI lineage: Eukaryota > Metazoa > Arthropoda > Insecta > Lepidoptera > Papilionidae > Papilio > Papilio elwesi. The sequence goes on from CM056713.1 coordinate 4,692,413, forward strand.
TCCTTGTAAGTATGGGATGGAAACGGGAACCGGATTGGACGGAGAGAGAGTTAACGAGAAAAAGGAAATATCCTTTTTCCTGTTTATGCCTTCCTCTGACCATTAAAGGCAGGCAACGCATCTGCAACACATTTGCTTGTTGCGGATGTCTATTGGTAACCTTATCTAAGACAAATACCTTGACTTTGGTGCTATATTTATTTTTTTGCGTGTGTATTTTTATTCTACACCGTGGTCACACTCCAAAAGAATGATGCTTCCATACCTTATATCCTTTTTCTTATTTTACATTAGCATATCAACCGTCTTTCCTATACAAACCGCAACAGGAAACTGCAACTTGCGGCTGTAGCAGGTTCCGGCGTTTGATTTACCACCCTATGCTCTACCATTATCCCACCTACTCTATAGTGACGGTATGATGGAAAAATGATAGGCCCTAGTATAACATCAGCCGTTTCACTCTGACACTCTTCTTTTGTTAACTAACGTCTTAATCGGAAGAAAAACGTGACGCTCGCAATATGTCCAAACTATTAAGTACTAAGAATACCGAAATGTACAAAAATAAGGGCATGAACATGCTCGCTGGCAGTATTTTATAGTATATACAAAGCGAAGTATGTCTGTTTCCTATAGACCTATGGACTCCGAAACGGCTGGACCGATTCCGTTGAAATTTACAGGGATTGTCCAGATTGACACATTCCTGGGTTTGGTAGAGATCGCATCAACATAATTAGGGATACCCGGGCGAAGCCGAAGTCATTAGTCATTTATAAACGTAAATCTTGACCCTACTTTTACAATTACAAAGAAAACCAATAAACTTTCATGTCCTGCAACAAGAGAAAGCCCTGTTTTAGTTAAATAAGGAAACTCTTCATATCTCACTTGGGGATCTTTCAATTAGTCTATGCGGGTGTCGTGATTGCACAAAGTTGAAGCGTACTTTAATTACAAAGTACTTTGCAAAAGAAATATTGTATTAGAATGTCGCGTTTACTTACAAATTAGTCCAAGTGTTCGTTTAAATCGGCTAAATTAAATTTAAAAATTTCGTTCAAAAGTTTTGCGAATTAAATTTAAACCTGCATGCATCTATTTGAACCTGGTTATGTCTGAGAACTACGAACAAAGTAATGCGAATGCGATACCGACGCTACGCTCGTTGACCAAATACGATTCTGCATTTTATGTAGACAGCCGCGATTCATGTTACCTATAGATTAGAGTGTAGAGCCTTGGAGACGTCCGTTCTTCACCGGATGACGGACCGTCAGTAATAGGCGGCAGTGCATTCAGCGTAAACTGGTCCTCGGATGAAAAAAACGATCGTCCACAATCGCTCTGAGGGTTACGAAAACAATAATTTTGGCGTAAAGCGGTATAACAAACATTTAGAATTATGTCTTACTGCAAGCATTGCATAAAATATGAATAGCGCTAAATTGACTTTTGATATGTAACACTTACAAACTTTCATCCCCTATTTTAACCCTTTTAAGTGTTGATTTTGTGACAGATGATATCGTATGTCCGTTGCCAAGTTCATATATACATGAAAATTGTTGTAGCAGGTAAATTGAAATCGATTTAATCAGTCACAGCTATATCTACTCCCTGCCCTTTTCCCGCTTTATGTAGGGTCGAAATAACATCTAGACTTAATTGAAATTTATAAATAAATAAGCGCTGACGCCAGTAACCCGGGTGGGTTGGCAGAGATTATGGATTTGTAGTTAGTGCGATTCTGGAACACATAATCAAAAAAAAATAAGCCTTTGTATATTTACTATACAATCATAATTGAATACAAGAAAAATAAATGAAAAAAGTTCGCCGAAACTGATCTAAATTCAAATAAGCATATTGCTAATGCGTGTAGCTGACGCATGTTGCATGTTCCACATGTTGTTCACGCAAAGCTAGAAGATTTTTCCTTAACAAATATCGTATAACGCGGCTGTGAAGTTTACACTACAAAAATCCTGAATAGAATATTTAATAGACCGACCAACACATACCATCCTTGCCTACCTCAATTAAATTATAGGATGGACTCATAAAAAACTGTAAAAAAGAAATACCCAAGAAGGTATTTAAATACAAATAGCACAGTGATAATGTAAACATTAATTTGAGATCCGCTCTTGTCCCAAAGCGAAATATTCCTTTGACGCTTTATGACGTCGCTTTGACCTTTATAATCGCGTCTTTTGAAAAGCTTAAGGGAATCATAAGCAATGTTTAGTGACAACACTTTTTACTGAAAGGCCAAAGTTAACTGTTCTTTTGAAATTCCTAAAGGCACTTTGGGTATTTTTTTGTATGGGTAAATATTTTTATAAGTACCAGTATTTAAACACTAACGTTAATAATATATTTTTATTGTTATAGATGGTGCTTAACTTAAGAGTAAAATTTTTGATAGGCTAATACTGTTTTATAAATAAACGTGGTATAAAGATAAACCAAGAATAACGTATAGCCTTGTGTAACCGTTATTCCGAAGTTATAACAACGTACACGCTTGTTTAAGTCCAGTATAACATTTAAAATACCAAGGTTTGTGTTCGAACGTTTAAATTAACTTATTATGTAATTCAGAGCAATAGGGGAAGATAGTGTTAATGACTTAATAAATATCATTGACACTCCAAAAAAGTGGAAATATTTAAAATAAGGGAAAACCTTTTTGATTTGTATGGCAATGAACAGTATCTATTAAAATAATTGAATAGATACTGTTCATAAATTCAAAATTTGGTGTAATGTTTCTAGACCAATTAATTGGAAGGTTACTATGGACAAGCGTGGATTATCTTCCGTTTTACAAACACTGATAGCTCCGTGAGGTCGGAGTGAGGTAAGAGTCAAACCACATAACTTACATAATTGTTCAGTTTTACCTGCAAATTCTATTTTAACCCAATAAGTTACTGAATAAGTAATAAATTATATTTTCCCGTAACTATTCTTTTAAATTGGTTGGCGTTGGTGTTAATTCAGTTTGGCGAAATTTTATTGTAAATTTTATCTTGGTTCTTTTTTTAAAATTGAATTAAGATAATCATCGTTTTCAGATGCAAGACAATGCTGCTGACTCTCACTCAATCTCACACAAAACCATTCATGGTCTGACTCAGGAGTCTATCACTACGGCATGCAAGGCCTTTTTTAGAGAATAAACCTGATTTTATTCAAATGCCAATTTATTTTAATGAACACGTTGGTTTAATTGAAGATTTTGTAGCTATTGCAAATAAAAAAATTAAAATGTCACACTTGGTTAATATACACGCGATAAAAAACATTGTTCTCAGTACTTACCTTTTCTTCTCTGTCCCAGTTATTAGAGCGCTCTCTTTTATTTATTCTTTTATTTAGCTAAAGTTATAAAACCAAACAGGACTCGAATACAAAATAAAATCGTATATAAGCACAACGATTTTTATAACTGCGACACATTGACAGATACGATACCATAGACTACAATTATTTTTTTACACAATTTTCTTTGGTTTCTCGTTGGTTGCGCTGTTGCCAACTCGTGCGTTTTGACGTAACGGAAGAATAGATAAGCCGTAGTTGTTCCGGATGTGGTGAATTACTTCTGGAATCTTACACCAAGCAGGCTTACTTTTATTTCAGAATGTAGTATGTTAAAACGGCAATTTCATAAACTCAAAAACTACTGAACCGATTTTTAAAATTCTTTTACCAATAAAAAGCGCCTTAATCCGCGAGGAACTTATTTTTATTTATCTACCCGAGCTAAGCTGTGGTAATTTATTATATAATTATTCAATATTTTACAGAAGCAATTTAACTCATTGATTGTGAGAATTTATGACATCAAATTATTATTTACAACAAAGAAGATACTTTCAATGCAAGCGGCCTCGCACTTTATATTGCGCCCTGAAGGCTTTGCAGGGGATAAGGGTCTAAGTGAAGTCCAATTTCGTGGTCGTATATCTTTCACCAAACAATAAGTTGCCATCGCAGACCTGTTTAAATATATACATTAAAGATCGGGATTTGATTTCTGTCGATATTCTAAGATTTATAACGTTACTATAAGTTTTGTTACATAACAAATAATATAGACAACAGTGACAGTGTTACAGCCAGATTATTATGTTACCTTCAAGAGGCTAGACAAAGATGGTTCGTACCACCAACATTTAGATGGGAATTGTAAAATTTTAGAAGATAGGAGACATTGGTCGCAGAACTGATGGCCAATGGAGCCGAAAGGGCCACGTAAAGTTCGACGCAGCGTGGGTAGGCAGACAAGATGGACCTATGATCCTGGCAAAACTTGTGAAGTTGAAGTACGAAAATTCTTTAACTACTGGTTTTCGCTTTCAACAACCAGACGGAATCTCCTAGGCAGAGGATACCAGATGGTCGAAGGTTAGAGGGAAAGGGAGTGAAACCGGCGGATAATTTCGGAGTTGTCGAAAGGCAACTATTAGTTGAGATTCCTAGATTAAATGCAGAAACCTGCGCAATTCCTAGCACAGCGTCCAGGAGTCCCGTTATTGTTAATTTTAATATTACCTTAGCTACTTAGCTTTGCTATTGATAAAATATCACTGTACCAGTCGCCTCAAAAGAAACGCGTTGATGCTACACGTAATAATGTATATTTTAGTCAATAACATTTGAGATGAAACCTTCAAGTCACGTCCTTGGATTGAGCAATCTCATATTATGTTAAATTGTGGTCGTTGATATGATTGTGCTGGCGTCAGTCCAAACACGTAAGGTTTGTGAAAAGAAGTCGGAATATCAATAAAATGTAGGTCAATATTTTCTCTCTGTTTACCCCTGACCACTGGTTATTTGAGCAATAGGAATCCGTAGACCTAGCCTAGAACGAAAAAGTGTAACAACGAAAAACGTCTGGCACCAGGCTGTAACTCATGAACCGTGATAGTTAGACACTTGAAATTTGTCACATTCTCAAGTTATTAATTCTTACGAGTGAAGTTAATTAAAAAAAAACAACAAAGCTAACGTAGCCAGCCAGCCGCCAGGGAAATAATGAATGTAAAATACATATTTTATTTTAATAGCTTAATCATTGAAGTGAAAAATAACGTGTTATTACAGGAAAGCTTTTGTTACCTTCCAACAATGCCGACTCATGGCGAAATTGATTTAAGTACGGAGGTACTTGTAGGATAAAAGGTTGTTTGTGTTTTAAAGTTGAAATAAAATAAAGCCATGCCCATGGTTTATGAGCACCACCGCCACGACAAGGCAACCACTTAAGTGGGAATAGGGCAGAGAGACGATGATTTAAGTTTCTTATATAATTTTCAATTATTTCTGACACTTGTCACCAGTAAATATCAGCCTGCTGAAGAACAGCTGTGGTGTATTTATTGAGACTGAACTTCCTTATTAATCAAAGGGTTTATTAATTACCTAAATGTCTCCGATATATTTAACTTCTGTATATCTAATATAGCAGGCTTGCGTGTCCCCGGTGAAAGAAAATGATTTATCATCTTCTAATTAACACCATGATTTATATGAAATTGATGAACTTACTTGTGCCGTTACAAATGGAATGGATCTTCATTAATTTTAATATTTTATGGTAAAAGAAGACAATAATTGAAGCATCGCATATTAAATGATTTGCGATAACCAGTATACTATGAGGTATAATCCCTACTTTAATATTATAAAAGCGAAAATAACTCTGTCTATTACGCTTTCACGTGTAAACTACTAAACTGATTTTAATGAAATTTGATACAGAGATAGTCTAGAACCCGTGGAAAGACATGGGCTACATTTTAATGCGAAAAAGTGTTGTAAGGGATTGAAATAGGGGATGAAATCTTGTATTTACGTTTCGTCATTTTTTAAGCTAGAAGCTAGAAACTTATTTTTGAAGTTTTTTAGGCCCTATAATTAGAATACTATTTTGACGATAATAGATTACACATAAAAGATAGATGTATCCTGTCGCGGGCTTTTTTGTACGATTATTTAAGGTAAACATTTCCATTATACATTATATACGTGTAACTCTAACGGTTTTTGCAGCGCACACCAGAATAACTTGCATATGGCGGAATTTTTTCCTTCTTACTTGACACTTATCGTGATATTTTGGACAATTCACACAATATCTTTATAAATTATGTATGTAATTCTGATGTATAAACTAATTTTAATCGACTTCAAAAAGAAGAAGGTTATCAATATCACCGAATATATATATATATATATAAAAGGCGATGTATTTATGTATGTTTCTTATAGAGTCCGAAAGACCGGGACGATTTTAATGGTTTTCAGGAAACAATCAGGGTGTTCTTGTGAAATCTTGTAGCGGTCGAATAAACATAATTAATGCTACCTGTGTGAAGCCGGAGAGGATCACTAGGTAATACATTAAAAGTTTAAATTATTAAAATAGAAATATGCATTATTAAAACACCGTTGTAACAGATACCTCGAAGTACGGCTCACGGGATATAATAGAAGCCGGGTATGGACGCAGCGCGTTCATCCCGCTCTTAATATTCCTTCCAGTGGCTTGCTGCATGAATGCATAAGACCTACCTATGTTAAATAAACTTATTTTCTTTTCTTTGTTCATATATTAATTAGATACAAAAGCAGAGTAGGTGTAATGAAAAAAGAAAGAAGTTCGATACTGCAATTAGTACAAAGAATATACCTAAGCCCAGAAGATGGAATAAAACTACGATAAAGGAGATCATAGCAAGGGCGAAACGCTAGAGAGAGAATGAGAAGTTGTAATGCTTCACCCGTCTAGGCAACCTTGTCATGCAATAGTTGCGAGACCTTACGTAACTTCACCACTAATAAAACTGCTAGATGATTAGATTTTAAATGAAATATTATTATTTATCAATATTACTTTTGTTCTAAGAAGCAACCGTACAAATGACTTTTAAACAACAACCAAACACGCAAGTCGAACGTTAAATATCAAGTATTCTTGTAAAGGAAACTATTAAAGAATTAAAACGGCTCAGCGAGGTAGTTATGCCAATTTTTATCCAACTAACATTAACACAAGGCTACGCGGCCTTAAAGCTCTAATCAATACAGATGCACTGAAAAATAAAAATGGAGACGGTAATACTTTTAAACAATAGAGCCCACGACATCTGTCCAACGAATGGGCCGGGTGAAATATCACGACTTCACAGAAGAGATGCGTGAAGTAGGACTATTTTATACTTCTGCGTGTCGTCTGTGAGGTACCAGGCCCGGTGTCAGCCCTCTTCCCATACCCATCGTTTTCTACAAATTATAGAATGGGAAGGGGAATAAGATTGGACTGGGGTGGATTTCTGTCCTCTGTTCATTAAAGGTAGGCAACTCTTTTGCTTGGATGCCTATGAGTAGTGATCACTTTAACTTCAGTTGAACCACTTACTCGTTTGCGACTTCCTTTCATAAAAAATAATAATACTTTATTTGATTATAAGTCTTATTTCGAGATTATATCAGAAATGATATGACCCACCAGAATCAAGGTCGATTGTCCCCTGGCGATACAGGGATGGACCGATGATCTGGAGTCTAGATTATAAAGATAATGACGAGTAACTGTATAATAAACTGCCTTCCTGAGTTTTGGGAGCTAATGACTTATATGAGCGACCAGCTCTGAATTCAATCGATTACAATACCTTGAAGAAAAATATCAGCATTTATTGTACTCGATGGATAAAACAATTGTTCTCATGAACACGCTCGAGCGTGTTGTGCTGCATTCGCGTGCAAAACACAATACGTGTCACGTTTCAGTGCCGAGTTGCGCTACGTTATATTTAACTGGAACAAGTGCTGCGATTGAAACATTTCGCGAAAACTAATACAATTGGATATGCGTTCAATTTTATTTCAATAAACGATGACACGGCGCATTTCGCTTACTCCACCGGGAACTCGCGTCGACAATACCCTTAATTACAGACCTTCCTTGGCTGGCGCCAACACCAAAGATAAATATGATTTAATAATTGAAAAATTATTTAAACCAAAGTGGGTTTGTATGTAAACCTCGTGGTATTAAGTATCTCTTTAGAGACCAAAATAGGTCTAGAGTTGCTACAAGCGTTGTACAACAGATTGAGTATTAATTAGCGGTAGACGACCTTAGTACATATTTTGATCAATGACGTATAACCTTATAAAATGACATAATTAACTCTCCCCCAGATACTCAACCTAGTCCCAGTTACGTGATTTTAAAGTGGATCAGACAATTACATAATAAAAAAGGTAAAGACCTTTATTTGTATTTATCCTTTGTAATAAAATCGAATGAAACCCGTATTCGTACACTTCAACTTTCCCAATTGGCTCTAAGCCGAAGTTCTTTTCCACTAACTTGGGATTTTATCGGTCTAAGTTTCCTCATAGGTTTTATTTCGTAGAGAGAGATAATGAAGAAAAAACAAAGAGAAGACAAGGAAATTAATCAAGAAAATTTGTCTAAAGGAGAAAGGGAAAAGGTAGCATAATGTATCTCCCACTGAGACCAACATCATATAGGAATGAATAAATAAGCTCACATGAACCTATAACATTTTCCCCTACAAAATATCGTCTGATGCTGTTTAGGAAGTTTCCACTTCAAAACAATTAAAACTTAATCGTAAATATATCTGTGTATAATACCTGTATAAGCCGTGTGTGTATAATACTCAAAATAATTTATATAAATTTCGTAATATCGAAGTGTCTTCGCATTTTATTCGTGTAATAATCGATAAAAGCTAATACACGCGTGCATAAAGTTCTAGTGCCGCGTTACATCAGATGTCATTATGCAAAGTCGCTTTTGCTGTTCTTGTTTTACACTCGACATAAAATTATACGAGCTGAGGGTCGGGCGGACACTGGATGTGTTATCAGTGGGTAGTGATAACGATTTTATGACTTTATTTTATGCTGTATCTTGGGAGATATACATATATCAAAAAGTATTCCGCAATGGGCCGATAAAATGTTTTACAGGTTACATTCTGGAGAGTGTTTGTAGGTATTACATAACTTAACTCCACCATTTCCATTCTACGATCGGAACATTAACAGACGGTGAAATAACAGACGAGTGTATAAATTTCTTATGCCGTAGACCATTAGCAAATATGTATGTCAATATACACACAGTACACAGTTCAATAATTTTCGAGATTTTAGATCTCTTCATTGATAGCTTTGTTCCTATCACCACAAAAAATCCTTTCTAAGAACTTAATTATTTTGTTAATACGTAAATAGTATTAATTAAAACATGAACAAAACATAAGCAGCAATCCAGTTGTATTGGTCGCGGTATAGATTTCGCTTTAGTTCATCCGACGTGCGGTTACATATATCGTGTTGTAGAGTGCAGTGTAGCGGGAGTGAGTAATGACGGGCCTTCGCGTAATGCGGTTACGCGTTGGCAGATCACTGAGCTTTGAGTGTGAAGATCAAAGCAGGTTGTAGCGTGCTTTCTTAACGATAAAAAATTTAAAATAATAATTAATCCCAAACATATTTGTCTGTTATAATTTTAGAAATAGTTTTTTACAAGTAGATACTTTAGTTAACTAATAAAAAGTTGATATTGACTACAGAAATGATATTTTTCTTGATACAATACTACGATCTTATAAAAACAATTACAGATGGATTATAGATAAAGAAAGAGAAGAAGGTCAAGAAGATCCTTTCATCATCACAGAAAGCACGCATCGTATTGTATCGGCAAGTCAAAAGGAAGGCACAATGCAGGGAGGACTGGAATTACTTATAACTAGGGACCAGCCTCAGCTACGGGTTAGTTTCTCTATACAAACATTCATCACCCTACTTGAGGTAATCGCGCCAACTATCAGTTATGCCAAAAGCGCTAAGGGTAAGCTCTACATTAGAAAAGTATGGTCGGCGAGTTTCCGTAACTTCTCTAATTGCCTGCGCAACTTTCTTAAATATTTTTTTAATGAATACCTTCTCCACACAATAACCAACACCAAAAAAAAAGAATTAGCGAAAACGGTCCAGCCGATCACGAGTAATATCGGACCAAAAAACTTCGATAAATCCAAATAGTAAGTATAATTAGGGCTGTGACGCTCATTAAAATAAAGTTAGTAAACTTTATTTTAATACGTACAGATGTACATCGTAAAACTTACAACTAATTCATAAAAAGAATATAAAGTTTCTAACAACGTACCCTTAGGCTCTACCGCTGTTTAAAAGGTAAATGTAATTTAAAAGTAAAAGCAAAGTATTTATTTCAACACCGCAAATAAAATAGTATCGTTCGGCGTATTTATCAGAAAAACAAACACTTTGCTTCTCCCAGCAAAGTATTAAGTTACGAGAACTCTCAATTAAGGCTATTAAGTTATCCAATCGATAGATACTTTATAAAGTAAACGTAGAAGCAGTGCAACCTCTAAGAGGGTGAACAGGATGAAGTACTCTTGCTTAGAAAATCTAAAGTGTCGCTTATAGTAAAAAAACTGGGCATAACATCGAAACGAATCACTAATTTCAATAAATCCCTAGAAACCATGTCTAAATATGTTTGATAACAACCGGTGGCGGCGTCACTCAGTGTTATGGATCACACGACCTACGCTCAGCGCTGTCCTTTTCGTTGATCGTTTACAATTTTTAATTGTGTGTAACAATTATCTATTTCTATTAAAAATGAATGGACTTTTCTTTATTTCTCTCAATAAAAACGCTTTTGCTTGAAAACAAGGTTGTTAGTAGAACATTAAAGATTACACAAGCGTTATTTATTACGTTCACAAAGTTGGTGTTTGTAACATTTGGCGACGTCCAATTAAGAGCTACACAACGACGTAGCGTTGATTTTCTCTTTGACCTCATTCTCTATTCTATTTTTGAAAACGATTGTTGATTGAAAACTTGAAAGCGGATTTATTTCCAATTTAAAGTAGTTCTACTACGTAACTTCTCAATATAACGTGATCGTACATTTTGTACAATAGCAATTAAATAGTATATGCATATGTCTAAGAAATTGACACTGGAACACTATTAGAACCACAAGACAAAATATAAAAATTATAAAGCCGACTGCCTACTAGGAATTTACGCTTTAATCGTTTAAATCCGTTACATGGGTTTTATGCTTACGTCACATTATCTAAGGTACTAAATATGCGAATCTAACGATACCTCACTCTTAAAAATCGGTTCATCCGTTTAGGCTACAGGAGGTCACAAAGCAACGCGTTTGCACTTTATAATAATAATACTAACAGTATACTGTACTGTTATTTACGCGCATATACATTTTATGAACCTTCCTCTGGGGCTGTCGAGTATAAAGTGGCAGCACAGAGGAAGTACCCACTAGGAGCAATGGAATTACAAGATTTGGCCATTTTTAAGAGACTTATAAAGACGAGGTTTTCAATTCGCTTTTAAACTACAAGGTGGGGCTTGCAAACACTGCGTTTTACTTAGATTTGTTTGTTGTGAAACAAGATCTACGGGTATATACTCGTATGCCGCCGTCAGATTGTAAACGACGTCAGTTTATAATGTCACTAGCCTTGTTATAAGCTGATAGCAATTTTGATCTGAAAGAATAATTTATTTTTGCATTTTATCAAACGCGCGAAACCTACTTTTTCTTTTATAAACATGTTTTAGATTAATTTTTATGCATCTATCATGTGCAACGTATCGAACTAACGTAAAGTATAGTTCTATAACATTCTAACGTAAACTTAACGTACGCATAATGGTAGCTCACAATATAACAATTTGACTTCTACAATTTATAAACTTTCAAGAAATTACACGTCACATTGTCGATGATTCGTTCATTTTACGATTTGCTGTCAGTTTAGAATATGGCCAGTGTTATTATAAAGTGACGAAGTTTGCAATCCGACGGTGACATACAGATCACAGATAATACAAAATATTGGAATTGGACAAGTTTGTGAAAATGTAATTGAAGATTTGTGCTATTCAATTTACAATTAACATAAAAGGGAAAGTGGAATTTTCTTCTTACTTCGCGAAAGGATGCGACTTGGTCTGAAGAGAGTCGGCGGAAATCATTCGGAAATGGAACTCGACTTCTGTTTTTCTCGCTTCGTGTGTACGGTGACTTTTCTTTCTCAGAGTTTGTCTGCTATACATTTGTTTGATACACAAAACCAGTGAAGTATATATTTAAATTAAATAAGATTAGTGCTCGAAATTCAATCGTTATTATAATTTATCGTAAAGCTGTAATAAATGCGCATATTTTTGAGTGTTCAAAGAAAACTTCATTGAACAGTTTCGGCGATTTTTTTTTCATATATTTTTCTTGTATTACATTTTGAATTTTATTTAATAATAAAGTAAACCCTTGCATCATAATTGATGCAAGGGTTTATTTTTATTGATTATTTATTTACTTGAAGTATTTTCGCGCCTTCCCACTTGTATTAAGTTCTACTTTTGTTGGGAGATCGTAAGACTGGTTTTGATCAAAATTGAGTGTAACAATTTCGATTCATAATTTTTTTTTTATAAAATGAACAATATCTTTAACTAAAAATTATTATAAGGAAAATACAGACCAGAGACCACTGAGTGTGGCGACTTTAAAATTTCAATTTGCAGTAAATTTCGTAAGCTAAATTTCAGATCCTATTTTGCGTTTGGCGGTAAATATGTTTCCTAGAGTACTTTGGACTTCTTATAAAAGGGAACAGAAAATTGCTTTACATCTATTTGCATACTGAATATTTTCCTGCTATTATCAATATTTCTGGCATATTACACACATACACAGACTTATGCACTAATTTTCGAGAGAGGATGAGTAACTAAGGATGTATGCTAAAACAGTGCCAATTAAAAATCAGTCGCTGTCTATCCCTTTAGATAACGGGTTTGGTTTTATATTCATTTGCCTCAAATAATTCATATTTTTAAATTTTTAAATTACCTCAATTACAGGGAGAATGTAATAAGCGCATCAAAATGTTTTATTTCATAACTGGATTAAAGTAAACGTTGAATTTAATTCTTTGTAACGTTATATATGTAATAATAAAGCAGTCAATGGGATATATAAAGACATAGAGGAGTTGCAATCCAATACCAATTGAGAGAAACAAACGGAGCCCAATTAATTGCATCGCGTTGTGTGCGCACGTGTCCGGAACTCTGAGTCATTTTGCTCAATTAATTTTGAAACACACAAAGGTAATCCGGTGATATCCAGTGCTTTGGGTTTTACCGTTATAATTCTATTTAATTCTTATAACTCCAATACGCTGTAAGTATGTGTCGTTACCACAGGAACAGTTCTTTCAACAGTCAACATTCAGTTCAACATTCGAAACCATTAACTTCCAAATTTAGAGTTTCAATTGTGGCAACATTCAGTCTCACATGATTGCTTTGTTGAATCACCCAACTCGTAAGCTTTTACAAGTTAACCCTTTAACACTGATGGGTACATCCCTTTCTCTAGAACAAAAAACAAAGGCAGGACTGCGTACACAAAATGAAAACTCAGGACAGGTAGGAAGGCATGACAGTAATTCAAAATAAATAAATAATTAGCTAAATAAGCCCTTGTAAGCAGTAAAATTCTAAATTCAATAGAAGAAAAAAAAATCGCCCAAACTTTTCCAAATTCCAAAAAGCATGTTGCTGACGCATGTTGAGCACATTGTTCTCGCGAACCTATAATATGTTTCCCTGCCAAATATCGTCCATCGGCTAAAGAAGTTTTCTAATCCCCGAATCTGAATCGAATCTAGCGCCCATAGTAAGTTATCATAATCCCTGGATTACGAGGTCATGTCAATTAGTATCCTTATTATGGGTATTTATAAAGAGTTAAACGACGGGTATTCTGAGAATTTAAGCGGAGCCGCGCCGCCGTGAATTCCTTTGAACTTTTTCTTTTTTTTTAAACGTTTCCGGCCGCCCATATAATTGACAGCCTGTTATCCGATCGACTTATATCACCCACTTGTGAACGGACAAGCGTAAATGCATAAAGCCTTTTTTGATAGTGATATTTTGTATCGTAAGGTTCTATTGACTTGAAAGGGTTAGTCAATATCGCAGCGGTGACTTCCAGCGATCTGATTTCGAATTTGAAGCTGCTTGTATTGATAAATATTATTTTTTTGGATGTATATTAATATATGATCGTACGCATAAAGAAGTATAACACTAAATATATATAGGAATAAAAGGTCTTTAATAAACTCAAAGAGATTCAAAGAGAAAAATCCCAAAAGAAACAGGAATGCAAGTTTTATATAAAATATTTATTATCTTGAGTTATTTTTTACACTATCGGCAGTAGATATTGTTCGTATATAAACTCTATCTACCTATTCTATTGCTTTGTATTGAATGTACGTCTCATTCTCTCTTATTCTATTCCCGTGATATCTTTTTTCTCTTTCATGTAAAAAAAGGCGGCTTAACGTGACACGTTAATGAAATCCCACTCGTCACTCAAATCTCGATTCTCGTTAATACATGAAACCAACTGAAATTAATATTTCAAAAATACATTTGAATATAATTTGGACTTTCTGGATGTACGTCGCCCAAAGCTTATCATCATCAGACTGATTAGGTCTAACTAACTAAACGCCTTCCCAAATCCCCGTCTTCTCGAGGTTACGGTCGATCAGAAAGTTGATCACTCCACACTCTTGGTCTCCATCCTGCCTCCAGAATCAAGAATTTCCTCCCAGTTTGACGTTGCTACAGATGTGATCGGCCCGTTAGCACTTCAGCCTTTTGAGTTTAAGGCCTATGTCGTCTACTTTAGTTCTTAGTCACATTTCTTAGTTCCTTTATGGTAAGCTTTTTGTCTTGACTTTCTTATGTTGAAAAAATTACTAAAATCGGTACATAGTTTCAAATGTACTCTCTATAAACAAAGCATATTACTCTTTATAATATTAGTAACCAACCCAGTGTGGTGGATTACGGCTCACTCCCTCTCTCGGAGAGGAGACCTATGTCCCTGCAGTGGGGAACATTCAAGAAAAAGGCCAATTTATTGTTATTATTATTAAACTAAAGACTGTTACAAAACCATTGTATTTAATTCATTGTTAATATTAAGATAACATTAATCTTTGTACTACATTGTAAAAAGGCGGCGAACATTCGTTAGTATAAAGTTCCTCGTTGGACCAGTTGTTTTTTCTTCAAGCGTCGGCTTGGTTTTTGTTATTGGCAGCTGTTACTTGTCAGATTTAAGAGAGCAGATGTATCGGGATATTTCTGTACAAATTCGATAGTAGTATAGATGAAAAAGGACCATTAAGAGGTCATAGCAGTTATACAAGTGGTAGTCAGACCTTAAAATCAGGAGTAAAATATAAATGTCACGGCTGTAACGCAGGGAGATAGTCAGAAATCAGATCTATTTCGCACAGCCCTAGCGCTCCTGTCCTGCTTATTCTCTTGTTTTGTGTTTCTCAAAGGTTTGTCAAATTTTTATTCTACTAACGCTCCTGTGAAGTTAAATGTCATTGCAAATCAATTTTATATTCTGTAAAGAAAAAGGTAATGATGCTTCTATCATCTCAAATGACATTTGATTGGACTTTTGACAATTAGTTAGCAAATTTTTTAATTGAATATCTAAAGCGCGTGAAGATAAATAAAGCGGAACGAAGTTTTCCGGCTCAGCTAGCTAAAGTTACAAAGAGGACAGCTAGTGTTTATCACTTATGCGTAAATTTAAACACATGACGTAAGCTAAAGCAAAAACGTACCAGTTGGCACGTTTTTGAGTCTCCACTTTTCGACCTCTAATTGCAATATCTTCTACATTTTTGTATTTTAAATACCATTGGGCAATACAAACAGAAATATATTACAATAAAGTAATATAAATAAAAAACTTTCGTTCGAATAAGAACTTGAAATTCATTTAGAAGTATTTGTACAGTCGAGCACGAAACGCTGACAAAACATTTTGTATCGACGCGCCGACGTCGTAAAAGTGAAACGGTCAACAAACACTCGTTACTGGCGCGTTGCTCGCGACTGTACCTACATCGGATGGTAATGTGACTTCAGTTACCATGTCGTTTAACTGTTGTTTTGCAGTTTGCATGCTGTTGTTTTTGTTACTCGTTTTTTCGCGTCAGTGCATTTCTATACAACTGTCAAAGGTGTATTTTTTTTTTCGTTGTTACCGAATCTTTGTATTTTTGAATTTTAACGAGCAAGTAATTCAATGATCGATTAATAACGTCCGCTTTAAAAAAAGAATTTACTGCTTTTAAAAACCAAAAAGAAAGTTCTCGTACTGCATCCCCTTAAGCAGGAATTAGGAAAATTAACTACACGACGTCTCGTTATTATCGATAGCGGAGTTGCGTCCGCGCATGCTCACCTCACTAGCCTTACTGTGATTTATGACCGAGTGTGCAAGTAGAAAAAAAACTATACTATAGTTAATCATTACCCCATTTACCTCTGTCCAAAATACCCACGTCATAATAAGGATTAGATTAACAGGTACTGGCTTCTTTCATTGGTTTAAACCTCGTTGAAAAATTTGTTTCTAGCCTCATTATAAAATCTTGTTTCAAACCTTAACTGTAGTCACAATAACCGAACATTCTAAAGCGTAATAATACAAACTAGCTGTATTTTAAACATTATAAAAGGATCAAAGTGCGAGTTGATTAAATGTTTCCATTAAAAAAAACAGTTTTTCAAGTGTTTAATAAAATAATGTAGAAGTCATCTCCATTCAAATCCTTGTCCAATATGGAAGGAGAATTATTAACATCTATACTCTGTAGAAAACAAACCAAACATAAACGAATTACATAAAACACCGAAATGCTAACCAACTGCTCAAAAATCAGCCAAGAGGATAATTATAATCAAAACTTAATTAAAGCTAACCTAAATACCTAATTATGAAACTAAATTTTGGTCGCAAAACAATCTCTTGGCACAGATCTCCGTGGAGACCAACGCTTAAAGTTACTAGCTAAGCCATTGCTTGCGGCTTCGAACGCATTCCTTTCTTATTATCCATGACGAAAAATTTTATAACCGTGGGTTTCCACTGTCGAAAACACTTATATAAAA
Organism: Papilio elwesi; assembly: GCA_029849275.1. NCBI lineage: Eukaryota > Metazoa > Arthropoda > Insecta > Lepidoptera > Papilionidae > Papilio > Papilio elwesi. Next base: position 4,709,561 of record CM056713.1, read on the forward strand.
CATATTGTCATCTCAGTTTTTCAGAGAGAAAGCTTGTGACACGATTTTGTGATAGATTTATTTGACAGTGGAAACCCACGGTAAGGCGATTCCGCGTATAATAACTTTAAATTACAGATAACATGTTACGAAGAATTGTTATCGTCAAAACATGTAACATTACAACATATATTGTGATTGACGTTTTATACACCTCGGTAACAATTATATTCCAGGATAGAAGTACATTTCTGTACCCAACAATGTGTTTGCAACATTTCATGATAATCGGTCGAGTGGAGGATTGAAACCGTATCAAACAAACTTACATTTGCATTTATAATATTAGGAATCTATCTCTGCGGCTTGCTATGGGAATCCCAATCGAATTGAGTTTTCTAATCGAGGCTGGCAATATTATAGAAGCGTCCGCACCATTGTAACGCTGTGTGGACACCGCGGACTAATTAGTGTAGTTGTATCGTATTGAATAGTTTGAATAGCGTAATTGTAGAATCTACCTCGGAATAACAATACGCTCTGAAACTATATTTCGTTCTAGTTAACTGATTAAAGAGAAATTGTATATGACTCGCTGCGCCCCGCGGTTTCACCCGTAGTGCGATTTGATTTAACTGGAAGTGGTCCGAACTCTTAACCCTATTATATATTTGTCCATGTAGATCTGAGATCAATTAACTTTGATTAAAAATATTCGTATCAGACGTGATGTTTTATATATGATTACATTATTTAATAAAATATATGAATCCGCAGACACCATCTCACAGTAGCGGACGTTTGGTGTGAACATGACCTTATTCAATTTACGCCCCCTCAAGTCAGCCTCTACTTCGAAACCAATTAATTAATGCTATATTGTAGGGCTTCTTTCGATAGTTTAATTTAAACAACCCTTTCATAGCTAATTGAATATTTTCTGTACAAATACTATAGCGACAAATAGCTAAGATATTTTATAGTATATAGGATACAACTAGTAGCGGAGTTCGACGGAAAATGTTCCATGGACTTAAAACACCAAAGGGACAGTAGATGCGTTGCCGACCCTTAAGAAAGAAGTACACACCCCGTTATTAAATGGACTGTATGTCGTATCGATTTCGAAATACGGCTGGAGATGAATAATTCCACAGGGTGGTTGTCCGTGGTGGAAATTTATGCGAAAACCGTATAGGTTGTGAAATACCAGAATGGTATGTTCGATGTACATAACTAAAAGCTCAGTTGTGTAGGTATTTCAGCGTTAGGTATTATTCCTAAAATTTAGTGTCATTTAATATAAAACAATAAATTTTAAACTTCCTTACAACATTTTCAAGTCCTAGTACCTAACCCTAGTCCCAGTGTGGAAATATATCTGATACTGGTATCCGTTTAGAAGATGCTCCTGCAAGCTCTTCGCCGAGCATGCAATAATGAATAAATAATAAATATTCCTCCTAGTACATACATCATATAACATACAAACACACACATTAGACCAAAGGATTGAAAAAAGTGGCTACCGTCACTGTTTCTTTACAATTTTGACGTGGGTACATTCAAGAGTGGAGTGATTAGGCTATTATTAAACTTGTTCATGCCATCTCTCCACCACTTCACCCCTGAACATCAGGGGGATCGTGGTCAAGCGTTAGCTTATTAATTATTCCTTCTCCACTCCCTCATTTTCTTACTTAGGAAGATTTTGATGGGTAGTGATAGACACAAAAATATCGTTCAGAATGTTTCAAAACATTTTAGTAGAATCATTGAAAACCGTATCAAGTAAAATATTAATAAACGTCCAAATTCAAGTCACAAAGGCTTTACATTCCGAGAAAGGTAACGCACGCGGCGGTCTTTTGTTAAATTTTTACAGCAAACCTCCATCTTTAGCGACCACGGACCGCCCACAGCGGCCACATTGTACCATATCGATTGTATTCACAATGTATTGTTTCTACTCTGTAAGTACTTCTTCTATATCAACAGCGTGATATTTTTTTCGTCAATTAATGATTGTTAATTGAAAGGAACTCTTCAGCTGCTGCTCTTTGTGTTTTCCACGCCCCTTTATTCTTTCCGCTAACGGATTTTTAATTACCCCGATATTATTCCAATGACTAAGGGATTTTCGGTTAACGTAACCGAACTATAAAATTTAGTAAATTATTGAATTTACTTAATTATTTTTTTCTAACAGGAAAATATCTATATAAATAACAATGAATGTTTGTATGTTTATTTATCCTATATGCATGCATTTTTAAACCATTGATCAGATTGGAATCAGATGGCCATGTGTAAATGTCCCAGTATATTATTCTTACATTGCATTGCAACGCATTATCGGATGGTCTCGTGCACACAAAATTATTTGCGTAACAACTTCCATTAGTAATCACAAACTTTTACATTTATAATATAAGTACAGTATACATAAATACTAAAAAATAATTTAATATTAACAGAATTTTAAAGCAAAATAAAAACTTAGGTATTTATACTATGACAGTAAACTTGAGGACTAGACCTTCATTTAGCTTAGCCTTGTTTTGTGCCTGAACATGAACCCTCTTATTCCATTTGGCTAGACACTTTGCTCGAGGCAAGTTTATTAGGTCCTACATACATTCTTATTTGTAGCTCACTAGTCGAATATAAACAAAGGTCTGCTATTGAAGTGAAACCAACTCGAACTTGATGTAGATGCCTCTTCAAGGCGATCCATGGTACGATAGTCATATAAACATCTTGTCGCATTCAACACATCATAAAGTTCAATAAAAACTTACGTAAAGATCACCTATTAATTTATCGAGTCAAATAAATGAAACAATAAAAAATATCTTATTCATGTAATTAAGCTTTACTGGCTTAGTTGCTTGGTTAATTATTTACATTCATTCGCTCTCCGAGCACGACTACGTCTTGCACAAAGGGGTCAGTCACCCGCGAACACTCGGATTCATTCCGTTCATTCACGACGCGTATTTCATTCAACAAAAACTAGAGGAGCCAGTCACAGCGGCAGCTGCTGATAGGCTTTTATTTTTGTTCATAATTTGAAATATTCAAGCCAGCATCAAAGTGTTGTGAATAATCAGCTCGCTTATAACTTCAAGTCACATTATTTTCAAACAATAAGGTAACAATAACAACTAGCTTAGGTGTTGCGGATGAGTTGCCTTACTTTAATGTACAGCAACAACAACCATTACTACATCAGCAATAACCTAAAAGTTACACATCCCCTCGTCAGCCTTTTCCAATATTACATACACTGGCTGAGAAGGGGTTGAGGGGTGTTAGGAGTACGTCACACACCAGAAGAAACCCAGAGGTATTTACCAATACCTAGTCGTAGTATTTCTTCGCTGGAATTGGATTTGCGCAAGAACTATTCCTTCTGGGTCTTCTACTGTCGACTAGTAGTTCATCTAAGCGACCGATGGTATAATTAAATACCAAGTCAAGGGTCCGGACTACAAAATATGACGTTATTCGAATCCGCCATTTAACTATCATGAACGTGAACCATGTCCCAGTAAAAGGTTAAAGTTAGTAAATGATTGCCTTAAATATTTTAATCTAGTTATAACTCTTAATAAATTAAATAATTACAAAGTTCAATGCATCGCACACATTAACATAGCGATTGAAATAAAAATAAGTTCGACCGGTCCGTGTTATTTCTTTCTCTTATTAACCCGCGCGTCGCCGGCCGGGGGACGGGAGCCGGAGGCCGGAGGTAATTTATATTGGAGGCACGCGAACGCCACGCGACAGCTGGTTCATGGGTTTAGTAACAATGGAAGCTTTTATGCTTCATTTGTACAGACGAAATATAAACAATATACCATTATGAAATACTGTAGCCCGCGGTGGAACTCGTCCGCAGCACTTCTCACTTCCTTCTGTTAATTCATCCTTCACGCTTAGCATTATTTTTCTTTCTACTCGCCTCCTAAAGCTCGTGGCGTGGTAGTTACGAAGATTAGCGCAAACAAACAATTTCTTTAGATTTTTTAAAATAAATATAAAAAGTAGTCTATAGTATAATAATAATATACGTTTCTAAGGGTAAGTAAGTAAGGAATTTTCAAAATCCGTTTAGTAGACCCAGATATTACCCGGAAACCTCACAAGCTTTACCTCTTTATTACGTTAATAAAGATATCATCGTATGTACTGTAAACGCAATATTGAAAATTGTAATTAAACTTCCATGTAACATCGAATTAGAAGTATTTATATTATTATTATTATTAACTCATTTAACAAACATATATTTCACTTTTTTGTACGGATTTTTACTTGTTAATAAGTGTGCATTTAAATAATCGGACGATTTGAAAGCGATGCAAGCGGAGTGCAGCGATCACTAAATTGTTTTACAAAACCATCGCCTGAACGAAGGAATCAAGTATAACGTGATAATATAATCTGACCATTTCAACAATCCGTAGTAACAAAAATCATAAATAAATACTATACACCCTTTCCCCACCGCTAAAGATAAAAATAATAGTAGTACAATACTTGTACAAAATCCATTAAATGACGCTCGAGGATCTACAAGTTTAGCATCGTCGGCTCCCGGGCTATTATATTACTTGTTATTTAACCGTCATCAGAATAATCTACGAAGGGATTTCGTTAAAGGACCACTAAGAAAATTATTTTCCTTCAGCGCACGTGCTTCGAATTACTTCCTCGGGACGGAGTCCGCTTTTACAAACATAAAGGCAATTAAACTTGTCTTTTGAAGCTAACTCTCTGCCCTGAAACCGTGCATGAGACTTGCATTTAAACTAAGACATTTTAAGTTACATCCCGTTTTAGGTTATAGTTATTTAATACGTGTTATGAAGTATGCCAGGCAAGACTCTGAATGATAAGAATATAAATTAGCATGTTAAACGCACGAATAGAGTAACGAGACAAATTTATGTCACAGAAGTTAGTGGCAATGTTAGTAAGGAACGGCCTTTTTTTTTTTTTTAACGCTGGGAAATGCTTTATGCATCCCTCCCGGAACCGAAGTTCCGGGTCAGGGTATGTGGGATTCCCCGGTACTGACCGGTATACCCACTAAGATCCCAGCGATGTTCCGACGCGGCGCCTGGTGGCCAGGTCACGGGAACGCTTGCGCAATCTTCCGCGACCCAGCCGGCGTTGTCCGCCGAGGCAGACTCTCGGTAGCGGGGACTCATGGTCCCCGGACTCCGTCTGGAGGCGCACCCGGAACATTCCAGTGCGCCTCCCGTCTCGAGGGGGGGTGGCGACGGGCGATGACTCCACAGTCTCATCGCCCGGAGCTCCTCACTAGGGAGGCAGGCAGCGGTCGTGTGCGCGCTGCCTGCGCCCGGGCCTACGGCTGCGGAGAGGGTCCGCGACTGCGTCGTCCTCCCGCTGCCGTTCGGCCGCCTCCTTTCGCGTCATCACCTCCTCGCAAAAGGAGGCGACGGCGTTCCAGGCCCTCTCGCCGCTCACCATGGCGCGAACCACGGCAGGCAGCGAGAGGTCTCTCCCTACGATTTCCACGAGTGCGGCGCGCTGACTCGACCAGTGGACGCAAGCGTCCAACGTATGTTGGGCCGAGTCTTCCGCATGGCCGCACTCGTGGCACCCCTCGTTGGGTTCCCGCCCCGCCACCCTGCACAGGTATCTCCCGAAACAGCCATGTCCCGAGAGAACCTGCACAAGGTGGAAGGACAGGACTCCATGTGTCCGACCCGTCCAGAGCTCTAGGACGGGCCGGATTGCCTCGATGGTGCGGTGGCCGGCAGACGGCGACAGCAGCCTCTCCCGCCACAGGGTGGCGAGATTGGCCTCCGCCGCCCTCCGCCACGCCCGCACTTGTTCCGGCGCAGGGTGTTCGCCCTGGCGTCGGGCGTCCACCTTCCGCCAGTATATATTGCAGAGCACTTCGGCGTCCAGATCCCAAGGCGGTGTCCCCGCCAGCACGCAGGCCGCCTCGCAAGAGATGGTGCGATACCCTCGTATCGCTCTGACCGCCATGACCCGCTGCGGCCGTCGCAGCAGGGTCTGATTTCGGGCGGTCAGAGCGTTCGTCCAAATGGGCGCTCCGTAGAGCGCCATGGATCGCACCACGCCTGCGTACAGGCGGCGACACCGCGAGCCCGGTCCGCCCAGGTTGGGCAGGAGCCAGCTAAGGGCCCCCGCCGCCCCCTCAAGCTTTGGGACCAGACGCCTGAAGTGCTCTTCGAACCTCCATCGGCTGTCGAGGACGAGTCCCAGGTACTTCATCGTACCGTTGACGCCGATGGAGGTTCCGCCCACCGTGATAGAGGACCGGGCCGGAGGCGCGTTCCGAGGCCCATGGAAACACAGGGCCTCGGATTTGTGTAAGGCTACCTCCAGGCCCAGTCCCCTCACTCGAGCGACTATTTGGGCCACGCCGGCAGTGGCCCGCACACGGGCCTCTCTGTGGGTGCTGCCCCGAGCCGTCACGAGGGTGTCGTCGGCGTAACAAGTAACGCCAACGCCCCTCAAGACGGCTCCGCGCAGCACCCAGTCGTAGCCGATGTTCCACAGAAGCGGCCCAAGGACCGACCCCTGCGGAACACCGCACGACATTGCCCTCCGCGACCAGCCGTTGCTAGTCGGGTACCCGACCGATCGTTCGGAGAGGTAGGCCGCCACGGTCCTCCGGAGGTAAGGAGGAACTTCGTGGTACCTCAGCGCCTGATGCAACTCCAGGGCAAGGTGTTGAAGGCATTGGCGATGTCCACCGACACCGCCACAACCACCTCACCCCGGGACACCGCGGCCTCCGCAAGGGCCCTCACCCGCGCTATGGCGTCTATGGTGGACCTGCCCCTACGAAAGCCGTATTGGTGGGCGCTGAGACTCGGCCCCACCGCCTCCAGGTGGCGGACGAGGCGAGCAGCCACGACCCGCTCAAACAGCTTGCTCACCTCGTCTAGCAGAACGATCGGCCGGTACGCCTCCGGCTCGTGGGCTGGGCGCCCGTGCTTTCGAAGCAGGACCAGTCTCCCCTTCTTCCACTCTCCCGGAAACTGGCCCCGCTCGAGTGCCGCACTGAACAGCGCCCGAACCCACGGTTCGAGCGGCCCCAGTGCCAGAGCCCAGGCGCGACCAGGGATCCCGTCGGGGCCTGGGGCGGTGCTCTTCGCTCGCATGCGTAACACCGCCGCCCCCAACGGTAAGGAACGGCCTAGTCCAACTTATACCGAGAGGAAAGCGAAAGGATTGGTCATAAACATGATATTAAGGGTCGTCGCAACCATATGCAAAGTTTATGCCAGAACCGTGCCAAATAGAAATCCGTGATCTCTGCCTAACAGCCCATAGTCTTAAAAGCGTGATACTTATTTATTTATCTTATAATTTTTGCACATATAACCCTAATTGACCTACCTTAGTTTCGTCAGACAGTTAAGTTGCATGGATCTTCCGATATTTGCAACTAGTTTCTAGAAGTAGGTGCATATAGACTATGCTTACTTAATTGTACTATGTCTAAGGCAGGTTCTGTTCGTCTATAAGTAATTGTGCATTGCCAACCATGTATCCTAAGTTATTGTGTTTTTGCTCTAAGTTAAAATACTACAATTGTTGACGAGCTATTAAATAAATAAACAATTGACATCCTTTAAATTTATTTTTTACGAAAATTTACGATTTCTGTTATTACGTAGACAAGCAGTAAAAAAATGTATATAAAGAAGGAGATAAGAGTTAGAAGAACTATTTGAAAAGTGACAAAGACTTTTCAGTACACAAAATTAAATACCAATTTCGTAAGAGTTCATCCTCTAAAGCTCTAAAGTAGGGTATAAAAGTTTGTATGGCATAAACGGATGACAGGTGAAACCGCGGGGGGTAGCTAGTTCTAAATAAATTGTATAAATATGAAACGAATAACATGATTCAATTCCTACTTATTTATATTTCCCTTCTTTCATTTGATCTATTTCGTTGAGCCAGTCTACATATTTTTGTTTTTAATATGTCTATCTTAATTTTGCTGGCAGGCGACAATTATTTGTGCTCATTTAAAAGAAAAAAATATTTTTGACAGTTATATTTAAGGAGATCGTTATAGAATAAAGCGTTTAAAATTTAGCGCAATTATATTATGCTAAATTTGTCGGTTGGCTTCGCACGAGTGCAGCCCAAGTCGTGGTGAGTCAGTACACACGACCCATATCCGATGCATGCAAACGTAAATAGGTTAAGTTAACGCCCCGGGGGATAGTATTGAATAACAAACCGCTTATATTATTACTTTAACATTTAGAGTTAACAATTTATATGTAACTATTTTACAATTGAATTGTCTATAAACTGTCTATAAAACCATATTTTTCTCTTACATTCTACATTTCTTACATTCATAATCTATTCAGTGTCATGCCTAGACCTCAAGGACCCCATTTTGCACTACGTGATCATCGCGGTCTAAAAGACTAATTTGATGCTATACAATTTTGCAATTTACTTGCTGTACAGTTGGATAACTTTAAACTACTTTATCACTTTAAACAAGAAGGATTTAAAGTTTTGAATTGCACAAACGATGAAATGTTGCGTCTATATCACAATGAAGCGGTATCTTTATTACTTACAACATATTTTCCATTTGTTGGTTTTAGAAAACCTTAATAAGCGAGCGCGATTTCTGAATCAAGTCGATAAATCTACTGTTCGACTTTTGTCTAAACTAACGACATCTAGTTCCATAATTGACAGTTGTTTCTCGTTTACTGCATGTGATATACTGGACGCAAGATAATCTTGATTCGATACAGATGCTAGCATCAGATAAACTCCTAACTACGTTCAACCGGTAAACATCAATTAAATAAAGAAGTACTCAGGCAGAAATTGCGGATTTCTACTAATAATAAACTAACTTCACGGATTATTTAACGTTACAATATTCTCATCTTCTACTTTCTTCTCTGTGATAGTCAACTTGTTCCGTCTTACCCCAAAAAATTATAAGGATGATCGATACTGCTTGAAGAATTGCAACAGTACAAGTAAGGAAGTGACAATGGGCTGAACTCATTGATAGGGACAAACTCTATGCAGCTAGGTGGGCTGACAAGATTAACCCACGATCTGGTTAAGATTACACAAGCTCACGAGATAAGGTCGTCACTGATCGTTCGTGGTAGAAGCATGGGTGGCTGGAAGGCATGGCTTAACTATCCAACCGTACAAACTTAACATTAATTTAAAAGTAAGCAACTTTGTAATCCAAAAACAGAATGAATACCGTGTGTCAGTTTCATTTGATATGTGGCGTACACGTTTCGGAAATTTCCGGCCGCTGATGTGATTGTGGTGGCGCTTTGCCAAACACGTGCGCCTACATCGAATTCGCTGATGAATGCACCCATTGTACAACTTTAACGGTAAATAATAAATACAAACTTATAGAAAACAAGTTGTAGTTAATTAAAAAACCCCGGCTGACTGGAGGATGGTCATAAGGTAATATTTATACAATTAAATATTACCTATGAACCTCCGGGAAGGAATTCTAATCTAATCACACCTCGTTCTTTACAATCGGTCAAGCTGTTTAGCCTACAGAAGGTTACAATGGAACGGAACATAAATTCATACACACAGGACTAAGGCAGACAGCAGTGAAATTCCGGCAAATAGTAAAGCTGGAGAAGAACCATGACATTACAGAATACAGGCATGAAAAAACATATTTTTGTTTCTGTGTTTCCTCTAACAAATCATACGTCGGAGGCTCTATACTCTCCCACCGGCCACTTTCTTCCATCCTGTTCCTTGTCTAATTTTGTCCTCTATTCTACAGAAAGCCTGGTAAAACAACTGCAACACTAGTTATTCCTTCCTTGAGTAGCAATGTACTTTTATCACCAGACTAACTTAGCGCGTTTTTATTTCACCTAGGACCACGTTTTAGACTCAAACAAAATTGTGTATTCGTTATAATTCAATACAGTTAAACAAACGCATCGAGTGGTCAAGGCAAACAGAGATAAAATTTGCATAAATTTACCCAGTAAATAAGTCCCAGGTGCCTCGGCATTTGGTCGTATATTATCATACAAAGCACTCCCGGGAGCTTGAGCGCGGACGTTGCAGATACGTATGGTTCATTATTCGCAGAACTACTGTTTGTTACGCGAATTCATACTATCTATATAGAAAGTTACTCGTAAATATAAAAGCAATACTTTGTGTTCTCTTCTAGACTAACTTATATAGATCATGGTACAAGATCCGGCACAAGAAATTTATACTGTCATCGGGACCTAGATTATAAGTTGGGATAATATGTGAATTGATAAATCATAAGTGGGTTGCCGAGGCACTTGTAACAGACAGTAACAGATTAGCAACTAACACATAACATATCAAATTTTATCGCATGGCGAGCCCTGTACACATTAACACCCGCAATCATCAAGTGTTCGAATAGTGCCTGGCTTTATGCAGAAATCAGGAAAATAAGATGAAAGAAAGGAGTGTAGGAAGAAGGTGAAACTCGGTTATCGAACCTTTTCTTCGCGGCTGTTTTATTAACGTTGTACTTCCTTTATTGAAAAGAATCATTCTTGCAACAGCTACTTCTCCAGGTTTTGCCTATCTCACTCTCCAATATCCTCCTCTCGTTAATCTTTATCTACGGTATACTGAATAACCCTAAACCTAATAGTTATGTCAAAAATGTGAGTAGAAAGAGCGGTGGAGGTTTGCCAGGACTTGCTCAATGGATCCGTAATCTCTGTCCGTCCGTCTGCGCTGTTTATTTTATTTATGTGTTTCTTTAAAAGCAGAAAGTAGCAAAGGATTTAGGTTCTTAACGTCGTGCTTTCTTATATTTCTCAGATTCATGAGCCTTACTTAGATTTCCAAAAGGCTGATGAACGAACAATTAACTAACTAGGTCTAATGTCCGATCAAATGTTATTTAAGTTGCTAGAAGCATGAATCCCGGCAGTCTTTATGACTGCCTGTGTTTTTTTCTTGTATTCGATTTTGAATTTTATTCCTCGGATACAAGGATTTATTTAATAATATAATAATAAAATAAGAATTTGACAGAAGCCGGGCAATAGATTAATTTTAGTTTTTATTGACATACTAGCAAAGTACTCGCATATACATATGTGTAGAAATCATACTTAGGTCCGTTTACCTCCTGGGTTATTTGTTTGCTTATTACATTTTCCCATTTGTTTTTAAATAGTTTAAATGGTAAGGGTATTATATTTTATTTAATGTATTACAGAAATTGTGTAAATAAATTCCACAGTCGTTAAAAGTTTTCGAAACCACTTTTACATAATGTTATTAAGTTGCGCGTACTCGAGTTTTTAATTAGGCGCTTTTAAAGTTGAATATTCGTACGCAGAACTGCAGAATTTTTTAAAATTTAAATAAAAATTAAATGCAAAGTACGACATGCATTTTAAGACGAAATTTGAATAGACAAGAGAAAATGTAGCTCGCACATTCTATTTATATTTTTAAAAAATTATCTTTTTATTTAAGGGTTAGGGGTTAGGTTAATATTTAAGTTAATTGGCCAATGAGCCAGTCAGTTCTTGAACGCCGGTTTTTACAACAGATTAAGCAAAGTATATTTGTATAAAGCGAGCAATTCTTGTACATTTCGAAAACGGATCTAACGACTTGGATACATTTTGTATTATGAGGTTTTTATTATTAAGCTAGCCCAAAAGACATTTCTTGTGCAGTGGGAGTATAACAATACAGCGAATAAAACTCCATTCTAACCGGGGGTCCATAAGACACGTCTCTGTTTTTTATACCAAAGTATTATAACACGACTATATAAAATATATATTATATTAAAGAAGAAAAACAAAAGAGCCAACTGTCTCCTGAAATATTCACAACTCTCACAAGATTGCCAGCAGTTAATCTTGTCCTTACGTTAGAGGAAAAAGATTTAGGGTGAAACTTGAATGGGAATTACCCGAATGCCATCTCTTGAATTATTTCTGCTAACCTAAAAAATGCAGTCAACCGATAGGATAGCATTTGTTATATGTTACATTTTTAGCAAATATAATGTTAACTACTATACTATTACGTGTGTGCGTTTGTTTGTTACGCTTTAACTCCTTAACGAATGAGCCGATCATCATGACATCACACATCGTCAGGGGCACAGGAAAAGACATGGGTTAGTTACCTATTATCCTGAAAATAAAACTGTCCCGCGGTACTGTGTTTCACTAATTAATATGATTGTATAGAACATGGACTTCCATATGGCGCGACTCTGATCTGATCTGATCTGAATACCAGATTTCATCTGATCGACGTAAGTTCTCCTGTTTCATGTTTTGACAATAAATACTTTTTGACAGATATTTTCGATCCTTTTGGAAAGCTACAAATAAACTTAATAGTAAACCGGTTGTTCCTGTGTGTGTCGACGGAGTAAGCGATGCAGGGCAAATAGCAGATCTGTTTCGACAACATTTTACGGTCAAATCCCCATTAGGGTCCTCGCAGTCTGTAATCGATGTTAAAAATTTTGAACAGATGGGTTTTAGATGTACAACTGGAGAAGTGAAGTTGATAATCAAATCGATGACTAGAGGTAAATCTCCTGGCCATGACGGGTTGAGTATAGAACATCTGCAGCATGCTGGACCGCACTTAGCGAGATTGTTGGCCATGCTATTTAACTTTTGTCTTAGCCACTCATATCTGCCAGACGAGATGATTAAAACAATTGTAATACCCATAGTTAAAAATAAGACAGCTGATCTATCAGATAGGAATAACTACAGATCTATCTCTATTGCCACAGTAATATCGAAGGTTTTTGATGGCATGTTGAATTCACATCTGACCAAACACATTGAACTTCATGACAATCAGTTCGGCTTCCGTTCCGGACTATCTACTGAAAGTGCAATTTTGTGTGTTAAGCATGCTGTCAAATACTACACAAGTCGACAAACTGCAGTCCATGCTTGCTTTCTTGATCTTTCGAAAGCCTTTGATCTGGTTTCCTATGATATTTTATGGATAAAGTTAGAAAAAACTAATTTACCAACAGAACTCATCAACATCTGCAAGTACTGGTATGGAAATCAGGTCAATGGCGTGCGATGGTCAGGAACAATGTCACAATCGTACAGGTTAGAGTGCGGAGTTAGGCAGGGGGGATTGTCCTCGCCAACTCTATTCAACTTGTATATGAACGACCTGATTCGGGTACTCAGTAGCACCCGGGTAGGTTGTCACATAGATGGTGTTAATGTAAACAACATAAGCTATGCTGATGACATGGTTTTGCTGAGTGCTTCGGTATGTGGCATTAAGATACTGCTTACAATTTGTGAAGAATATACCGTGCAGCACGGGCTAAAATACAATCCACTAAAAAGTGAAGTTATGGTATTTGAGGCCAGAGGAAACAGTACAGGTAACATATTTCCAGATATTATGCTAAATGGTACAGCTTTGCGTAAAGTATCTAAATTTAAGTATTTAGGTCATATGCTGACCTCTGACCTCAAGGACAATGATGACATTGAGAGAGAGCGGAGGGCGCTGGCAGTGCGGGCGAACATGATAGCTCGCAGGTTTGCACGTTGCTTGACAAACGTCAAAATTACGCTTTTTAAGTCCTATTCTACATCTTTCTACACGTGCAGCCTGTGGGCTGACTATACCCAAAAGTCTTACAGTGCCCTCCGAATCCAATTTAATAACGCGTTCAGGGTGCTGTTGGGGCTGCGGCGATTCTGTAGTGCATCAGGGATGTTGCTGAACATCGGGTAGACTGCTGGTACGCTACCATGCGTAAAAGATGCGCATCCCTGGTGCGCAGAGTACGTGGCAGTACCAACAGTATCCTTTGCATGATCGCTAGTCGGCTGGACTGCAGTTACATCAATCACTGCTGCGCCATTTCTCATGGAATGGCACAGTAATGAGTGAATTTGTTTTGATTTTGTTTTGTTTTCTTTCTTTTTATTTTCTTAAATTTCTTTATGAAGTAAGTAGTAGTAGTTTTCGATCGTCCATTAAAATAATATTTTAATTAAGTACGCTTGTGTGATGCGCCAGTTATTACAGTTAGCTGCATAGCATAACATTTGTCCAAACGATTTTATCACCTGTTATAATCCTAATCATTTTATATCTTTGTACATTTTTTTTAATGTATATGTATGGACTCATGGTCTGATAATAAACAGATTATTATTATTATTATTATTACTTATAATTCGAAGTTATTACATACAAAACACACTATAAAATTTTCAGCGTCAAAAATGAGAATAAGCTAGTAAATAAATCAACGTAACGAATTAGTAGGCGGCTGACGGATTTCTATTTGCCACGACCCTGACACGTCACTCGCTTCTGCTACGTTTATAATATACTCATTTATGTTTAGGCTGAGTTAATACGGTAACTCTTAATACGTCCTTTCTTTAGTTTGTGAACAATATAGTGAGCACTAGTTTATCTATATTGCAGAAACCCCAGGCAAGAGCGGTAGCCATTTACAATACGAATGACTTTAAAATGAACATTCTAAATTATCATTATATCCCTTCTACAACACATATGGGGTCGACACACTTTTTATACCTCTGAATCGGCCATCATATGTGAATTCATGCCAGTTTTACACATAATCATGATTCTCACAATCCAACCAACCTCTTCGGTCTTCCTCTCTCGTACTTTCTTCGTTATATGTGCTTCATCCCTCTGCATAATATGCCCAGATCTTCTTAACCTCACGCTCCTCAATTTATCTGTCCCTAATTACCCCTAATATACTCATATCCAACCTCAACACACCACGAATCAATCTTAACATTCGCATCTCGGCTACGTGCAATGTCCTTTCATCCGAACCTTTGGTGACTATACTTTGTTTCATCAAACAATGTTCAACATAACAGCTGATTAACAAAAACAATGCATGCATAAATATTATTCGAGTGACTCGGCTTTGTGTTAGCGAAATGAAATTGTTGAAACATCAAATATTCCTGACGTATTCATGTCTGCATTGTTTTATTCCTTCACGTCGCGTTTGTATAATAAGGTATTGTTACATTTTAGAAATTCGGATAAGATGAATAGAAGAATGATGATATAAATAGAATGAAGAAGATAATACTATACAATGGTGTAATACTATTAATAATTTATGGATCTTATCGCATTTAAAGTTTCTTGTCATTGGGACGTCAGACACCTCAAAGATAAGCTATCGAAGTTCATCAGTCATCAGAATGTTTAAGTCAGTCAGTTTGTGAATAAATTGGCATGTTTCGGATGTCAAGAGACCTGAAACATTAAATGTATTGAAGACATCTCCTTTTGGTGATCTTGAAATTTCAACTTTCTAACATCATTCAGACCGGACCCATGACGGTTAAAGAATACGAAGAAAAGCTTAGAGAAATAGCTGATAGCACCTTGTTTCTATGGCTTGTCTAGGCTGGGACACTACAGTGCCCTCAGATTATTTGTTTTAGCCGTAGCAGAGCCCGCTACAATAACACCTAGTGCACCTATGGGCTGGCTCAACCGGTGAAATACCACGATCTTACGGAAGACAGGCATGAAGTAAAAGTATTCGGGTGAAGTACCGGAAGCCTAATTTTGATCCTCTTTTTCTAATAAGGAAAGGGTACTGGATTTGACGGGTTATAGGAGAAGGAAATATAATTGCTCTGTTTATTCCCTTCTCTATCGTTAGCATGTTGCAGGTGATTTTACATCAGGTAAACCACTAGTTCGTATTTTTAATTTACTTATATATTTGTCAATTACATTAGTAATGCAAATCGATTGTCACCTAATTCTTCCCTATTGCCGACAATGTTACCTCGTATCAATAAAATGGTAATAAAATATGAGAGCTGCTTATAAATTCTCTTACAATACATAAATCAATAATGCCAGATATTGTTGTTGTTGTTAATCACGTTGAGAGGTCGCGGTTTTATAGACTATGCCTTGATATTATGATTAAACACAATATTTGTAAACAAGTTTATTAATGAAGTAAGGTATTTATTGACTTTAACCAAACAAGTATTAAAACAAGCTTTTAAGTTTGTTTTTTCACACCTTTAACCACTTAAAATCACTTCATAGCAAAAGGTTGGGAACAAAATAGGGCAGTTTTGTTCTTTGCAAGTTAAATCAAAGCCTTTCATTACCAAGCATTACTACGAAAATTAAGCTTTTATTGTAATACGAAAAGGGTTTCAAAAAATAAAAGCTTTAGTACTTTAACACTTGGAGTTTATTTAATGAGTGTATTACAATTATTTAACTCTTTAGAGCCCCTTTTTAGTTTAGCATAAATATTACTAAGACATCAGAACAGCGGATTTAACAACACAATTACATAAATTTGATTAAAATAAATTACATAAAACCCAGGTTATAAGTTAATGCAATCTCAATCTAAGATAAGATAAAGAACCCAGCACAGCATACATCTAGTATAGTTAAGACTGACAACTACGGCACAATACTAGCTATGAAACTACAATTGAATACTAACGCCTTGTTTCTGATTAACGAAAAAATTAGCTTATTGATTTCAAAGTCTGATCAAATGTCATTAGAGTAGCTAGAAGCCGACATCGACATTTTTATTTACAGAAACTAAAGACGATTTTAAATGATTTTTAACTCAATGTAGTTTTAGTTGAATAAAAATTTGACAATACCTTCAGAAACTGGGCTTCAAACGAATATTTATATACGTAGTATAAAGTACGGCGTAAGAAATTTAAATCCTCATCTGGTATTTGATCAGGACCAGGATTATATGTAAGATAATATGAACATTGATGATAAATTTCTCATGCCGTGTCTTAGACTAGAATGGTCATCATTTTTAGTTTAGAATTGTTTGTTGTTTGATAACGTAGCGTCTTGATTCAATCGCGTCAGTCAAAAAATGAGACAAGGTCCTTTTCTGTTCACAAGTTACTTCTTATTCTACTCTGCAGTAATGTGTCCAGCCAATTTATTAAGTCTAACAGGTATAATTATTATTTGCGATTGTGAATTGTATATACTACAATCTTAGGTAAGCTAGCCGTCGCTCTAGGATTCTTATATACATTTTAGATGTGGATTAAAACAAGCAAAATAATCATTTCATTTGGTATTTTTAGTAATTTACTTTTGAATTCCCTAACTCATGTACACAAAGAGCACAAACGGGTGAAGCAAATTTTGTGGCAATAACCAATGATTGTTTGGAATTGAAGGCTGTTATGAAAGGAAATTGGATACGTGACCAGGCGAGGGGCAGTAATAATGAAACAACCTGCGCACTGAGTCCCGAAACATTATATATCAGGCTGGCGAATGGCGAAATGGTAATAGAAATACAAAATAATTATAATCAGCAGTGATGGCTCAGTGGTTTAGGCCCCGACTTACGAACTAGTAGGCGCTTTACTTTGTGTAATTTATTTCATCACCACTGCTCCAAAAATGGTGAAGGAAAACATCGTGAGGAAACCGGCACGGCATGTCTTAGAACCACCAAATTTGAAGACATGTGACAACCAACCTTTCCTTCTCTCGGAGAAGAGGCCTGTGTCCCAGCAGTGGGAAACATTCTCAAAAAGCCGATTTATTATTATAATATTAATATCGCCTTTTTTTAGTATGTCACTAATCTAATCAATATTTGTTCTCCTTGGACGTCCCTAACTGACACTGCCACTCACTTTTGCAACACAAATTTAATACTCAATACCTAAATACTTATGTTTGCTTGTTTTGTTTATGTACATAGAAGAAGTCGTAGGAACTAACTTATTATTCATTAGCTGCCATCTGTCTAAGTTAGGCGGTCGAAGGATTAGAATAGGAGGTTGTCTGGGTGGGTGTGTGAGTAGGAAACCTCGCCCTCTATAGATTCAGTCGAATGAAATTATGCAAACGTAATCGTTGCAAAATACTTGCTTGTTGAGCAGTAATGGTGATATACAAATTCTTGCAAATACATTTAATATTTTAAGTACGGCTTAGTAAAACTGCAACTGACTTCACCGCACCACAGAGTGGTGAAACAAAACGAATAACGAACATAATTACGCGTATAGCGAGGCGCTCGCCTCCAGTAATTACCGTTTGTTGGCCATTTTCCATTTAACAGCTTCGTTTTGCATTGTTCTGTTACTACATTCTGGTATATGCTTAGTTTTAAAAAGAATACGACTAATAAATTTGATTCAATTATACGTCTCACACAACCGAACAGTGGAATAATCTGTTTCCAGCGGTATTTTCAAACCAATACGACTCAGGGTCCTTCAAGAAGAGAGCGTACTTCTTCCTCGAATGCTGGCAATGCACTCGCTCCTCCACAGCTCCTCTGGTGTTGCAGATGTTCATGGGCATCAGTGATAACTTAATATTAGGCGACCTGCAGCTTGTAGGTATATATGTCCTTTTTTTTATAAAAACTTTCACGAAAAGCATTATTATTTTAACAATCATTCCATATATGGAATATAATCTCCATAAGTGCCCGCGCACCTCTCAGCTACGAAATTCACGTCACAACCCATCAAACATGTTACGACATCGTGTTTTACAATCCAATGGTAGTAAACTATACCATGTTGGAAGCGATGTCAGGCGATATTGTTTGCGACTTTGTAAATCTTGTAGTTTAGTTTCATTAGTATTAATGCAGTGGTGGCTCAGCGGTTTAGGCCCCGTCTTATACGTACTGTAGGTCGCGGGTTCGAACCCAGGCAGGCGCTTTACTTTATGTAAGTTATTTCATCACCACTGCTCCGAAAATCGGTGAAGGAAAACATCGTGAAGAAACCGGCATGTTCTTAGAACCACCAAATTCGAAGACATGTGACATCCACCAACCTGCACTGGGCCAGCGTGGTGGATTACGGCTCATTCCCTCTCTCGGTCCACGTTGTTGCATTTGATTTATTTTTATTGTTTATGAGAGAGAAGCAAATTTATGTTGAAAAAGTGAGAGGCGGCGTTGGCAGGACCGTTATATCAATCAGATTCGTGACATGCTAATAAAGCGATATAAGGTCTCGTTAACCAATGAGCACATATGCGTAGATGCATGTAGAAGATGTGTGGGGCGATCTTGCACGCCGAGAGAAGTGGGCCATCGCTGTGTGCTGATCGCCCATACAGAAATCCCTGATCTATGCGTACCCCGCGATTGGATGGGCGTGAGGCCATATTTTATAAATATATAATTTTTTTAAGAAAGGAATTAAAATTTCTACCATTCCATTTGATTCGAACATTGTTTTGACATTTTGCTTAATTGAAGACTAGAGAAAAATTTACATTGCAAATTATTAACAGAACAGTAATACAATTTCGGGACAAACTTAAAAACGACGTTGTAACGTGTGAAAGGACTTTAGTAATTTCATTCGTTCCAGTCTGAAAGAGCTTTTCATTTTACTGCCATGTAATTCAGAGTTTCGATAAAAGCTCGTAAAAAGACATCGATATATTATGTCGCGGTTAGACCTTTTGATTCTTACGGAAATAACCAATATAGTGATTTATATCTCGAAGGAATATTTCCTTGATTTATGACGGTTTCCGTACTCAACACGTAGTCCATGAAAAGGAAAGAAGATTGAACATATATGTGTTATCGGATCAGATCAAAACATATACTTATTGTTACATCGTAACTAATATTATAAACATGAATGTCAGTTTCTTTGTTTGTTACGCTGGAATACCTCAAGGACTGAACCGATCATTATGAAATTTAGGACACATTGTCAGGAATACAGAAAATGACATGGGGTATTTACTTATTATCCGAAAAATAAAACTGCAGGTACAATAAAATACAATTCTCTAATGCAAGTAATGTTCATTTACACTATCAGTTGCCATGGTAATGTATTTTAACAATAACAACTTTTTGACTCAACTTACCACTTTACAGAAATTTTCAGAGAGGAAAATTAAAAAGGAATGCGTGTGCAGCCATGGGCAAGAGCTAGTTTGATTATAAAATAGAATGAGACTC
Source organism: Papilio elwesi (assembly GCA_029849275.1). Classification (NCBI taxonomy): domain Eukaryota; kingdom Metazoa; phylum Arthropoda; class Insecta; order Lepidoptera; family Papilionidae; genus Papilio; species Papilio elwesi. The sequence continues at coordinate 4,729,620 of CM056713.1, forward strand.
TTGCAACGCTTTTCGCCATAATTCAATTAAACGTCGCCATGAACTGTTTATTATTTTAACAAATAGCAATTTCAAAAATTTAATTGAAAAAGTTTTAACTGATCTAACGGGTCAAAGATATAAGAATGAATAGTGTATTAATGCTCTCATTGTATAGATGGCGATATTTTCGGAAAAAAACTAAAAGTTATTAAAACTTGTCTTCCTATCGGCCTTGAATGTCAATAAAATGTATAAGTTAGTTAAAATTAGATTGAAAGATGAAAGACGTCACAAAACGTGGGAAGATTTATTTAATTATTGCAAATATTTTAGTTAATTATTGCAAATATTTTATTTATCTATTGTGGTACGGGAGCCCAAGCGGATGTTTCTATACATCCTCGAGCGCGTCATGTTTTCATATTGGCGTACCTTGGAGGGTCGAAGGTACCCCAATTTAGGTGTCCAATCACTCCAATCCAATCATAAAAGCATGTAAATATACAAATATTTAGTTTTAAAGGCTAAAAAATACGCTAAGTTTTATAAGTTATCTATTGTTCATTTATATTTGCACCTAGATGGCGCTATTCTCAATTCAGATACACAATTATTTATTCATCATAATCCTGAACAGGACTAATACTAATGAGAAACGTATTGTAATCAGTTGTCGATAGGAGTGTATATTTTCAAGTCAAGTTAAGTTAATAAAAGTTTGTTAAAAAAAATCCGTACTGAACAATACATTAATGACCCCTTTTTCGACTCGAATAGGAAAATGGTCCGAGGTCAAAGCCATAATCACGGGTGTGTTACAAACGACTTGTAATTGCTTATTCCCAGATGTTACAAATGCCAGTTTCATGACATAAATAACGCGAGTGTGACCTTTTTTGTTTAATTAAGGATTTTTTTGTTTAATTTTAATCATATCTAGTCGCCGCTTTCGAGCGACGAGCCCGATCTACAAAGACCACTTTCAGCAAGCGAGCGTAACGTCGACATATTGTCGCGTGCTCACCGCTAGAGCCAGCGCGCTCGCCGCAGAACGCGGAGATATCGACGGACTTTTTTCAACTAAGCTAACAGATTAATCGTCGTCTCGTGGAGATTACCCGACGACAGTGTATGGTGTCATTAGATTGGTATTCTTGTGTGATCAGAATGTCATAGCTAATTTGATGGGTGTGATCAGTCTTTGCATGATCGCTAGTCGGCTGTACTGCAGTTACATCAATCACTGCTGCGCCATTTCTCATGGAATGGCACAGTAATGAGTGAATTTGTTTTCATTTTGTTTTGTTTTCTTTCTTTTTATTTTCTTAAATTTCTTTATGAAGTAAGTAGTAGTAGTTTTCGATCGTCCATTAAAATAATATTTTAATTAAGTACGCTTGTGTGATGCGCTAGTTATTACAGTTAGCTGCATAGCATAACATCTGTCCAAACGATTTTATCACCTGTTATAATCCTAATTATTTTATATCTTTGTACATTTTTTTTTAATGTATATGGACTCATGGTCTGATAATAAACAGATTATTATTATTATTACTTATAATTCGAAGTTATTACATACAAAACACACTATAAAATTTTCCGCGTCAAAAATGAGAATAAGCTAGTAAATAAATCAACGTAACGAATTAGTAGGCGGCTGACGGATTTCTATTTGCCACGACCCTGACACGTCACTCGCTTCTGCTACGTCTATAATATACTCATTTATATTTAGGCTGAGTTAATACGGTTACTCTTAATACGTCCTTTCTTTAGTTTGTGAACAATATAGTGAGCACTAGTTTATCTATATTGCAGAAACCCCAGGCAAGAGCGTTAGCCATTTACAATACGAATGACTTTAAAATGAACTTTCTAAATTATCATTATATCGGGTCGACATACTTTTTATACCTCTGAATCGGCCATTATATGTGAATTCATGCCAGTTTTACACATAATCATGATTCTCACAATCCAACCAACCTCTTCGGTCTTCCTCTCTCGTACTTTCTTCGTTATATACGCTTCATCCCTCTGCATAATATGCCCAGATCTTCTTAACCTCACGCTCCTCAATTTATCTGTCCCTAATTACCCCTAATATACTCATATCCAACCTCAACACACCACGAATCAATCTTAACATTCGCATCTCGGCTACGTGCAATGTCCTTTCATCCGAACCTTTGGTGGCTATACTTTGTTTCATCAAACAATGTTCAACATAACAGCTGATTAACAAAAACAATGCATGCATAAATATTATTCGAGTGACTCGGCTTTGTGTTAGCGAAATGAAATTGTTGAAACATCAAATATTCCTGACGTATTCATGTCTGCATTGTTTTATTCCTTCACGTCGCGTTTGTATAATAAGGTATTGTTACATTTTAGAAATTCGGATAAGATGAATAGAAGAATGATGATATAAATAGAATGAAGAAGATAATACTATACAATGGTGTAATACTATTAATAATTTACGGATCTTATCGCATTTAAAGTTTCTTGTCATTGGGACGTCAGACACCTCAAAGATAAGCTATCGAAGTTCATCAGTCATCAGAATGTTTAAGTCAGTCAGTTTGTGAATAAATTGGCATGTTTCGGATGTCAAGAGACCTGAAACATTAAATGTATTGAAGACATCTCCTTTTGGTGATCTTGAAATTTCAACTTTCTAACATCATTCAGACCGGAGCCATGACGGTTGAAGAATACGAAGAAAAGCTTAGAGAAATAGCTGATAGCACCTTGTTTCTATGGCTTGTCTAGGCGGGGACACTACAGTGCCCTCAGATTATTTGTTTTAGCCGTAGCAGAGCCCGCTACAATAACACCTATTGCACTTATGGGCTGGCTCAATTGATGAAATACCACGACCTTACGGAAGACAGGCATGAAGTAAAAGTATTCGGGTGAAGTACCGGAAGCCTAATTTCGATCCTCTGAATACATAAATCAATAATACCGGATATTGTTCACGTTGAGAGGTCGCGGTTTTATAGACTATGCCTTGATATTATGATTAAACACAATATTTGTAAACAAGTTTATTAATGAAGTAAGGTATTTATTGACTTTAACCAAACAGGTATTAAAACAAGCTTTTAAGTTTGTTTTTTCACACCTTTAACCACTTAAAATCACTTCATAGCAAAAGGTTGGGAACAAAATAGGGCAGTTTTGTTCTTTGCAAGTTAAATCAAAGCCTTTCATTACCAAGCATTACTACGAAAATTAAGCTTTTATTGTAATACGAAAAGGGTTTCAAAAAATAAAAGCTTTAGTACTTTAACACTTGGAGTTTATGTAATGAGTGTATTACAATTATTTAACTCCTTAGAGCCCCTTTTTAGTTTAGCATAAATATTACTAAGACATCAGAACAGCGGATTTAACAACACAATTACATAAATTTGATTAAAATAAATTACATAAAACCCAGGTTATAAGTTAATGCAATCTCAATCTAAGATAAGATAAAGAACCCAGCACAGCATACATCTAGTATAGTTAAGACTGACAACTACGGCACAATACTAGCTATGAAACTACAATTGAATACTAACGCCTTGTTTCTGATTAACGGAAAAATTAGCTTATTGATTTCAAAGTCTGATCAAATGTCATTAGAGTAGCTAGAAGCCGACATCGACATTTTTATTTACAGAAACTAAAGACGATTTTAAATGATTTTTAACTCAATGTAGTTTTAGTTGAATAAAAATTTGACAATACCTTCAGAAACTGGGCTTCAAACGAATATTTATATACGTAGTATAAAGTACGGCGTAAGAAATTTAAATCCTCATCTGGTATTTGATCAGGACCAGGATTATATGTAAGATAATATGAACGTTGATGATAAATTTCTCATGCCGTGTCTTAGACTAGAATGGTCATCATTTTTAGTTTAGAATTGTTTGTTGTTTGATAACGTAGCGTCTTGATTCAGTCGCGTCAGTCAAAAAATGAGACAAGGTCCTTTTCTGTACACAAGTTACTTCTTATTCTACTCTGCAGTAATGTGTCCAGCCAATTTGTCAAGTCTAGCAGGTATAATTATTATTTACGATTGTGAATTGTATATACTACAATCTTAGGTAAGCTAGCCGTCGCTCTAGGATTCTTATATACATTTTAGATGTGGATTAAAACAAGCAAAATAATCATTTCATTTGGTATTTTTAGTAATTTACTTTTGAATTCCCTAACTCATGTACACAAAGAGCACAAACGGGTGAGGCAAATTTTGTGGCAATAACCAATGATTGTTTGGAATTGAAGGCTGTTATGAAAGGAAATTGGATACGTGACCAGGCGAAGGGCAGTAATAATGAAACAACCTGCGCACTGAGTCCCGAAACATTATATATCAGGCTGGCGAATGGCGAAATGATAATAGAAATACAAAATAATTATAATTAGCAGTGATGGCTCAGTGGTTTAGGCCCCGACTTACGAACTAGTAGGCGCTTTACTTTGTGTAATTTATTTCATCACCACTGCTCCAAAAATGGTGAAGGAAAACATCGTGAGGAAACCGGCACGGCATGTCTTAGAACCACCAAATTTGAAGACATGTGACAACCAACCTTTCCTTCTCTCGGAGAAGAGGCCTGTGTCCCAGCAGTGGGAAACATTCTCAAAAAGCCGATTTATTATTATTATATTAATATCGCCTTTTTTTAGTATGTCACTAATCTAATCAATATTAGTTCTCCTTGGACGTCCCAACTGACACTGCCACTCACTTTTGCAACACAAATTTAATACTCAATACCTAAATACTTATGTTTGCTTGTTTTGTTTATGTACATAGAAGAAGTCGTAGGAAGTAACTTATTATTCATTAGCTGCCATCTGTCTAAGTTAGGCGGTCGAAGGATTAGAATGGGAGGTTGTCTGGGTGGGTGTGTGAGTAGGAAACCTTGCCCTCTATAGATTCAGTCGAATGAAATTATGCAAACGTAATCGTTGCAAAATACTTGCTTGTTGAGCAGTAATGGTGATATACAAATTCTTGCAAATACATTTAATATTTTAAGTACGGCTTAGTAAAACTGCAACTGACTTCACCGCACCACAGAGTGGTGAAACAAAACGAATAACGAACATAATTACGCGTATAGCGAGGCGCTCGCCTCCAGTAATTACCGTTTGTTGGCCATTTCCCTTTTAACAGCTTCGTTTTGCATTGTTCTGTTACTACATTCTGGTATATGCTTAGTTTTAAAAAGAATACGACTAATAAATTTGATTCAATTATACGTCTCACACAACCGAACAGTGGAATAATCTGTTTCCAGCGGTATTTTCAAACCAATACGACTCAGGGTCCTTCAAGAAGAGAGCGTACTTCTTCCTCGAATGCTGGCAATGCACTCGCTCCTCCACAGCTCCTCTGGTGTTGCAGATGTTCATGGGCATCAGTGATAACTTAATATAAGGCGACCTGCAGCTTGTAGGTATATATGTCCTTTTTTTTATAAAAACTTTCACGAAAAGCATTATTATTTTAACAATCATTCCATATATGGAATATAATCTCCATAAGTGCCCGTGCACCTCTCAGCTACGAAATTCACGTCACAACCCATCAAACATGTTACGACATCGTGCTTTACAATCCATTGGTAGTAAACTATAACATGTTGGAAGCGATGTCAGGCGATATTGTTTGCGACTTTGTACACCTTGTAGTTTAGTTTCATTAATATTAATGCAGTGGTGGCTCAGCGGTTTAGGCCCCGACTTATACGTACTGTAGGTCGCGAGTTCGAACCCAGGCAGGCGCTTTACTTTATGTAAGTTATTTCATCACCACTGCTCCGAAAATCGGTGAAGGAAAACATCGTGAAGAAACCGGCATGTTCTTAGAACCACCAAATTCGAAGACATGTGACATCCACCAACCCGCACTGGGCCAGCGTGGTGGATTACGGCTCATTCCCTCTCTCGGAGAGAAGGCCTGTGTCCCTGCAGTGGGGAACATTCTAGAAAAAAAGGCCGATTTATTATTATTATTTTTTTATTTAATATTGGATTTGGTCCACATTGTTGCATTTGATTTATTTTTATTGTTTATGAGAGAGAAGCAAATTTATGTTGAAAAAGTGAGAGGCGGCGTTGGCAGGACCGTTATATCGATCAGATTCGTGACATGCTAATAAAGCGATATAAGGTCTCGTTAACCAATGAGCATATATGCATATATGCATGGATGTAGAAGATGTGTGGGGCGATCTTGCACGCCGAGAGAAGTGGGCCATCGCTGTGTGCTGATCGCCCATACAGAAATCCCTGATCTATGCGTACCCCGCGATTGGATGGGCGTGAGGGCATATTTTATAAATATATATTTTTTTTAAGAAAGGAATTAAAATTTCTACCATTGTTTTGACATTTTGTTTAATTGAAGACTAGAGAAAAATTTACATTGCAAATTATTAACAGAACAGTAATACAATTTCGGGACAAACTTAAAAACGACGTTGTAACGTGTGAAAGGACTTTAGTAATTTCATTCGTTCCAGTCTGAAAGAGCTTTTCATTTTACTGCCATGTAATTCAGAGTTTCGATAAAAGCTCGTAAAAAGACATCGATATATTATGTCGCGGTTAGACCTTTTTATTCTTACGGAAATAACCAATATAGTGATTTATATCTCGAAGGAATATTTCCTTGATTTATGACGGTTTCCGTACTCAACACGTAGTCCATGAAAAGGAAAGAAGATTGAACATATATGTGTTATCGGATCAGATCAAAACATATACTTATTGTTACATCCTAACTAATATTATAAACATGAATGTCAGTTTCTTTGTTTGTTACGCTGGAATACCTCAAGGACTGAACCGATCATTATGAAATTTAGGACACATTGTCAGGAATACAGAAAATGACATGGGGTATTTACTTATTATCCAGAAAATAAAACTGCAGGTACAATAAAATACAATTCTCTAATGCAAGTAATGTTCATTTACACTATCAGTTGCCATGGTAATGTATTTTAACAATAACAACTTTTTGACTCAACTTACCACTTTACAGAAATTTTCAGAGAGGAAAATTAAAAAGGAATGCGTGTGCAGCCATGGGCAAGAGCTAGTATGATTATAAAATAGAATGAGACTCTCGCAACGCTTTTCGCCATAATTTAATTAAACGTCGCCATAAACTGTTTATTATTTTAACAAATAGCAATTTCAAAAATTTAATTGAAAAAGTTTTAACTGATCTAACGGGTCAAAGATATAAGAATGAATAGTGTATTAATGCTCTCATTATATAGATGGCGATATTTTCGGAAAAAAACTAAAAGTTATTAAAACTTGTATTCCTATCGGCCTTGAATGTCAATAAAATGTATAAGTTAGTTAAAATTAGGTTGAAAGATAAAAGAGGTCACAAAACGTGGGAAGATTTATGTTAATTGTTGCAAATATTTTATTTATCTATTGTGGTACGGGAGCCCAAGCGGATCTTTCTGTACATCCTCGAGCGCGTCATGTTTTCATATTGGCGTACCTTGGAGGGTCGAAGGTACCCCAAGTTAGGTGTCCAATCACTCCAATCCAATCACTTCTTGTTTTTACATATCAATTGACCGTATACAAGTTAATTAAAATTATGACGAAACGTTCCGTTACATACATACAAACATACCACTCTAATAAAAGCATGTAAATATAAAAATATTTAGTTTTAAAGGCTAAAAAATACGCTAAGTTTTATAAGTTATCTATTGTTCATTTATATTTGCACCTAGATGGCGCTATTCTTAATTCAGATACACAATTATTTATTCATCATAATGCTGAACAGGACTAATACTAATGAGAAACGTATTGTAATCAGTTGTCGATAGGAGTGTATATTTTCAAGTCAAGTTAAGTTAATAAAAGTTTGTTAAAAAAAATCCGTACTGAACAATACATCAATGACCCCTTTTTCGACTCGAATAGGAAAATGGTCCGAGGTCAAAGCCATAATCACGGGTGTGTTACAAACGACTTGTAATTGCTTATTCCCAGATGTTACAAATGCCAGTTTCATGACATAAATAACGCGAGTGTGACCTTTTTTGTTTAATTAAGGATTTTTTTGTTTAATTTTAATCATATCTAGTCGCCGCTTTCGAGCGACGAGCCCGATCTACAAAGACCACTTTCAGCAAGCGAGCGTAACGTCGACATATTGTCGCGTGCTCACCGCTAGAGCCAGCGCGCTCGCCGCAGAACGCGGAGATGTCGACGGACTTTTTTCAACTAAGCTAACAGATTAATCGTCGTCTCGTGGAGATTACCCGACGACAGTGTATGGTGTCATTAGATTGGTATTCTTGTGTGATCAGAATGTCATAGCTAATTTGATGGGTGATTACAATCGGGTGTCAGTCGGTTTTTAGGTTTTTCAAATCGACCATCCTTCCATATTTCATACAAAAATGCTTGGCAAGGCATTTATTTAATTATAGTAGCACCGTAAACGCGATCACGTTGGGTTTGCCTTCTCTGCCTCTGAATAAATAACTAAGTAAAATACTTAAGCAATCGAACTTAGCTCTGCGTTATCTTAATTTTAAGGTACCAGGTTATCAACTTAAGTGAGATGACACTAGAAAGTTTATTGACAAGAACTGTTATCTTGATCTGGTACAAAATTAAATTATGCCTGTGTTGTTTCTTGCTACGGTAAACTTTTATTCCATTCAAAGTGCAAAGCCACACGTCAACCAATCAATCTAAGTGGAACATTTGTACCCGACAACCTAACAATACAATACCGCAGGCCTGTGACCTTATTACTGCAACAGCAGGATTTTTTATATTTAGAAACACTTTAACAGGAATAATGTGGTCTGTACTGCTAGGTCATGTTAAAAGAGTATAATGCATAATGTCTTTGTTTTATTCTAGATTTTAACAGTATAAATATGGTATTTAAAAAGCGGCCTATATATCATCAGACTTATCCTTTAACTGGTTTTATAAATACGAATGTGAGTTATTTTGTGTGTTTGTTTGTTACGCGTGAACCACTCAACCGAGAATCATGATATTTTGGCCATTTATTGTCACGGATACAGAAAATCACATGTGACATGACAATAACATCTTTTAGATACTTAGCTATATGACATGACATACATTACTATGGCAACCAATAACAACTGCTTGACATTTACTTATAATTACAAGTTATTATACGCGAAATCAAGTTCCAAAAATTTCCAGCGAGGAAGAAAAGACGTTTCTTTTCTTCACACGTATTCGTAAATACGTGCGAAGACACGTGTGATAGCTAGTTAAGCAATTAAATGCAAAATTCGATGTAGCCCTCAGACGATTATTACGAAAGCCTTATTGCTCGGTTTGTGAATTAAATGAAACTTTTAACAGATGATCGTTATTTAGTTACATGCTTTGAGCGAAATTCGCAGCCGTACGGATCAATTTGCAAGTCAAGGCCATTTAACAAATTGCCTTAACTTGATACTAACTTGCCCGAGAAATTAAGTTATACTATAGCTTAAATTCTAAATGTTGGACGACAGCAGAGAAAACGTTTAACTTTTACATAATAAATTGAAATTGTTTGAAGACAAAATAATGAAATTATTGTATTTTCGGACTTATGTATGTCCTTTTATCTTTGCTCCTTGACGTAAACACGTACAAGGAAACTAAAGGCAATAAAATCCCAAGGCGAAGCGTACTCCAGTTAAGAGCCAGTTGGAAAACTACAGAAATCGGGAACGCTGAAGTCAATTGTTTTTATATCATAGAACTAGCTGTGTCCCGTGGCTTCACCCGCCGTACAATTTAATTCAACCGTTTTGTGTAGCCCTAGACCCTTTTAGTATTACAAATATTTCTCCGTACAATATTTCATATCCTTCTTGGGACCTTTAAGGGATGAATGATAATGTACTAAGCTTGTACAAATAATTCGGCACGTCTAATCTATTTTATTTTTGTCTGGTCTAATGAGGAGCTTTGTGTGTTAACTGGTACCTAAGACCTATCGAATTTGTTAGCGTTTAGTACATATTCCAAATTTTTATGTTACTTATTCCGTATATAACTGAAAGATAGTTAACAATAATGAGTTGGCATCAATCAAACATTGTGACTATAGTCCGTGTAACTCTTCTGCTGTACGTGTAAAATAACATTATAAGTGTTTGGTAACACATGTCGAGGGTGTTACGTAACTTGAAACCCATGAGAAATGAATTACGACTCACGTTTTTTATTAACTGTTCTTTGTTCCGTGTTAAATCTTTAGAAAACACATAAACAATTACTTTATTAGCATTGTTTTATTCATAATTTGTTAGTTATGAATAAAAACAATGCGAAACGGGTAACAACCCGCCCTAGTCATTCGTTTCGTTTCGTAGTCAGTTTCGATAGGATTGACAAATAGAAATATATATATATATATATATATATATATATATATATATATATATATAATATGGCGTATAGAGATAGAGAAGGGCCGATGACGATCTGACCTTCTTCACTTTATAAAACCAGAAAGTTTCTCTGTTTATGTTCCTAATACAGATACATATGATCCCCGAGTATGAAGTATGCTTCTGCTCTTCCTTGTGAATCATTCCGCTTATTAATACAAATCGGTGGAGTAGTTTTTGAGTTTATTTCTTTCTAATAGCAAGATACTTTGTACTATAATATTTAATGATATTAAATATTTTATTAATGGAACTGGATGAACTGGAACATTCCATGGCGCAGGTAAATAATATTCAACTGCGAATAAAATAACATTATAAATGTATCCGCACACGTTTCAGAGAAATATTCTCATTAAAATGTTTCACGCATAGAATTGGGTTCTTTTTGTATGAGAGAACCTTTTTATGTTCAATGCGTGGAAACTTTTACCTGTGAATCCTTGTACCTTATGAAGAAAAAATATTTTCCTTGTGTTATACTAAAGTTGAATGTGTGATTATTTATACGGTACTTGTGCTTAAGGTTTCCCGTACTTAATTGAAGAATGATATAGCTCGGCTCGTCCTCTAACTTTATTATTATTACCGGTATGGGAGGCCGCCACGCACCGAGGTCGCTTCGGCAGACGCCCCATGGAGGTACTGTGAGTCTCTTCGGCTTGGACGTGGGTGCTGGAGAGAGCCTAGCCTCCATCCGTAGCTATTGTCAGATCATTGTCCGCATCCTCACATTTATACTTTTGAATATCGTCCCGATAAATGAGGTAGACAAGATGAGTAGGAATGGGTTTTCATCCCTTCGATGTCTCTCTAAACTTATACAGTTTCCGCTTTTTCTGTCTTTCTGAGCGAAGTTCCCTCGTTCATGAGGGACGCGATCTCTTTCCTTGACCTTGTCTCCCTCTGTTCCCTATATAAAAAGGCTGACAACGTTACCCTTTTTTGAATGAACAGAAATATAAATTAAACTGAAAACTGTTATTAATAAAAAAAATTGTGTGTATTGATAGGAAATAAGGAGAGTAGAGTGGAGTTTGATAAGTTTTGCCCGTCCTTAGCCCGTAAAGTGATATAAGAAATAAGACAGACGAAGTGTGGAATTAGTAATAGTAAGTGGGAACGAGAGGGCGGCATAGAGAATAGAAGGAAAAAATGCATTTACAACTCAAGTTGGTACATTTAGATGTAGGTAGGTGTATTTGTCTTAAAAATAAGAATCATACAAACTCGTAGCATATTCTTAAGACAACATCACAATTCTTTGGTTAAATTATGCATATTGTAAAGACATCAGATGTTCATACTAAATTACTTTTATGTTTGCAGCCATATTTTGTAATAAATTTGAAATAAGTGTGACACTTGCCTTCGCGTGCATATGTCACCGACCGCTTGTGAACTTTATAATGTCACTATACTAATAGATATCTTTTAATCTGTTGTGAATCTGACGTGCCATTATAAGGTTTGTAAGAGACGGGATTCTTACCACGATTAGCCTTTTTGAGCTGACCCGGCCAGCCCATGACACTGGTGCATGCAACTGTGCCGAAATATCGGGAGCTCAAAAAGGCTAATCTTGGTAAGAACCCCGTCTCTTACAAGCCTTATATTAGTCAAAACCACGAAAGCTTAAAGTTATATGAATATAATTTAGAATGGAAGATATTAGGGTCATTATAATTTAGGTTTGTTAAGTCAGATATGATACTTATTTCTATATGCATAAAAAGGGAAGGGGAGAAAAAGGGAAATTGGGATTCCCAATTTCCCTTGGTCACGATACCACGCGGAAACGGCTGGACCGATTTCGCTTATTCTATTGTTTTTGTGTCTGTTATTCATAGAAGCTTCTTATGAGAGAAGGAATAAAGAAAGTTGTGTGGAAAATTAGAAAATTTAGGAAAACTTAATTTTTTTAGATAATTTTCTATTAATTACATATTATTCCAATTCGAATTCAATATTTATAGCTAAGACAGGACAACGTCTGTCGGGTTAGCTAAAACTATAATAAAGCTAATAATAAGCTATAAACGGAAAAGAGGTTTTATTTGTGAGTTGACAACCACCACCAAACAGCCAAATTGTCAATGATTCGTTCATACACAATTTGCTGATAGTTTATAATATTCCTAGTGAGATTATAAACTAACGAAGTTCACAATCGTTCGACGACACATAATAATGTGACGCGCGTTTTAGTTTTCCACGTATCTTAGAACGTGCAGTTGTAGGACGCATTGTGTTCACATACTCTCTTTAGTTATAAAAGCTGCAAGTCACTGACATAATGTTACCAGTAGCTAGACTTTTCTTAGATGTAGGTGTTATCTTAGGATCTTGGACTTTTTTTATACATAAAATTAGTACATTTTTGTATTCGCTTACTAATATTCGTATACTATGGTTCACGACAATAGTCGAATGGCGGATTCGAACCTAACCTTAAATTGAAATTGTAGTCATTAAAAAAGACGAAACTATGAAATAACAACATATTTCAATACCTAAATAATTTTAGTTTAGTTCAGTCGAACTTCGTAAGATGGCAGAACGCAATGTAGTTAGGAGAGAGCGCGTTCTTTCTCCTTTCCCGGTAATATCTACCCCCTGAAGGTAGATGTTCTACTTTAATAAAAGATCTACAGCTTACGTTTCAGCCTTCACGTTTCGATCGTAATTAAATTTTAGTAGCCAGATGTTGCCGCTATCCAAACAAATTTATTACCCTGATTGGCAATTTCTGTAAGCTTTACCACCATTTTATACATCATCTGTTGTATTACGTCTCCATCATCTATTATATAATAATATGTATGTGTGTGTGTGAGAAAGTAAAAATTTGCCTTGTCATCTGTCATGCGGTCCATAGTTTCAAGATGCCTGAGTTATTACCTTATTCTTATGTGAGTGAAACCTATTACCTAATAGAAGACAGGCGTGAAGTAGAAGTATTCAGCGTACTAACTGATAATTACTTAGAATAACTTAACAAACCTACTTAATGCTTTACTCGATAGAGCTAAAGATAAATCTAATAATGTAACAGTATAAGCTGAATGCACAAATTTATGCAGCGTCTGAACTTCACCTATAGTTATTAGAAGTTTGACTTCGACTGTCCGTGTTGCACCGATGTTACATTATGAATATATAGTTTCAGATTCATGGACTTTGAAATCATTTCAATTCATATTCAATAACTTAAAATAAAGAACGATTGAAACGCTATCTTCTAAAATTATTTAGCAAGTAAGCCCATAATGATCTTTCAACATTAAGACTGTACAGAACAAAAAAAACTTACCCATTTTACGCTGTTTTACAGTACAAACGAGCATCGGCTCGCCTAATATTAAGTCATCACCAACGCACATGAACATACTTGACACCAAAAGAACTGCAGATGGGATGTAGGCCCTTAAGGAATGAGTATGTAATTTTTTGCTTTTGCATTTCACTAAATGAGGGAGATATTCGAGGCCCAATACCAAGCCATCCATCCCACCATTTCCTTCTTTCTTTTTCCTTATCTTTTCCCTCTTATATACAACATAAAGACTGTTACAACATCTGTAACTCGTCGTCTGGTCGTTGCTCAAAATCAGTTGATCCGCTTGCTCATTAACCTTGTCCACTGTACATAAAAGTATTCTGCTGTGGCGAAGGAGATCTTATAACATTATAAGTGTTTGGTAACACATGTCGAGGGTGTTACGTAACTTGAAACCCATGAGAAATGAATTACGACTCACGTTTTTTATTAACTGTTCTTTGTTCCGTGTTAAATCTTTAGAAAACACATAAACAATTACTTTATTAGCATTGTTTTATTCATAATTTGTTAGTTATGAATAAAAACAATGCGAAACGGGTAACAACCCGCCCTAGTCATTCGTTTCGTTTCGTAGTCAGTTTCGATAGGATTGACAAATAGAATATATATATATATATATATATATATATATATATATATATATATATAATATGGCGTATAGAGATAGAGAAGGGCCGATGACGATCTGACCTTCTTCACTTTATAAAACCAGAAAGTTTCTCTGTTTATGTTCCTAATACAGATACATATGATCCCCGAGTATGAAGTATGCTTCTGCTCTTCCTTGTGAATCATTCCGCTTATTAATACAAATCGGTGGAGTAGTTTTTGAGTTTATTTCTTTCTAATAGCAAGATACTTTGTACTATAATATTTAATGATATTAAATATTTTATTAATGGAACTGGATGAACTGGAACATTCCATGGCGCAGGTAAATAATATTCAACTGCGAATAAAATAACATTATAAATGTATCCGCACACGTTTCAGAGAAATATTCTCATTAAAATGTTTCACGCATAGAATTGGGTTCTTTTTGTATGAGAGAACCTTTTTATGTTCAATGCGTGGAAACTTTTACCTGTGAATCCTTGTACCTTATGAAGAAAAAATATTTTCCTTGTGTTATACTAAAGTTGAATGTGTGATTATTTATACGGTACTTGTGCTTAAGGTTTCCCGTACTTAATTGAAGAATGATATAGCTCGGCTCGTCCTCTAACTTTATTATTATTACCGGTATGGGAGGCCGCCACGCACCGAGGTCGCTTCGGCAGACGCCCCATGGAGGTACTGTGAGTCTCTTCGGCTTGGACGTGGGTGCTGGAGAGAGCCTAGCCTCCATCCGTAGCTATTGTCAGATCATTGTCCGCATCCTCACATTTATACTTTTGAATATCGTCCCGATAAATGAGGTAGACAAGATGAGTAGGAATGGGTTTTCATCCCTTCGATGTCTCTCTAAACTTATACAGTTTCCGCTTTTTCTGTCTTTCTGAGCGAAGTTCCCTCGTTCATGAGGGACGCGATCTCTTTCCTTGACCTTGTCTCCCTCTGTTCCCTATATAAAAAGGCTGACAACGTTACCCTTTTTTGAATGAACAGAAATATAAATTAAACTGAAAACTGTTATTAATAAAAAAAATTGTGTGTATTGATAGGAAATAAGGAGAGTAGAGTGGAGTTTGATAAGTTTTGCCCGTCCTTAGCCCGTAAAGTGATATAAGAAATAAGACAGACGAAGTGTGGAATTAGTAATAGTAAGTGGGAACGAGAGGGCGGCATAGAGAATAGAAGGAAAAAATGCATTTACAACTCAAGTTGGTACATTTAGATGTAGGTAGGTGTATTTGTCTTAAAAATAAGAATCATACAAACTCGTAGCATATTCTTAAGACAACATCACAATTCTTTGGTTAAATTATGCATATTGTAAAGACATCAGATGTTCATACTAAATTACTTTTATGTTTGCAGCCATATTTTGTAATAAATTTGAAATAAGTGTGACACTTGCCTTCGCGTGCATATGTCACCGACCGCTTGTGAACTTTATAATGTCACTATACTAATAGATATCTTTTAATCTGTTGTGAATCTGACGTGCCATTATAAGGTTTGTAAGAGACGGGATTCTTACCACGATTAGCCTTTTTGAGCTGACCCGGCCAGCCCATGACACTGGTGCATGCAACTGTGCCGAAATATCGGGAGCTCAAAAAGGCTAATCTTGGTAAGAACCCCGTCTCTTACAAGCCTTATATTAGTCAAAACCACGAAAGCTTAAAGTTATATGAATATAATTTAGAATGGAAGATATTAGGGTCATTATAATTTAGGTTTGTTAAGTCAGATATGATACTTATTTCTATATGCATAAAAAGGGAAGGGGAGAAAAAGGGAAATTGGGATTCCCAATTTCCCTTGGTCACGATACCACGCGGAAACGGCTGGACCGATTTCGCTTATTCTATTGTTTTTGTGTCTGTTATTCATAGAAGCTTCTTATGAGAGAAGGAATAAAGAAAGTTGTGTGGAAAATTAGAAAATTTAGGAAAACTTAATTTTTTTAGATAATTTTCTATTAATTACATATTATTCCAATTCGAATTCAATATTTATAGCTAAGACAGGACAACGTCTGTCGGGTTAGCTAAAACTATAATAAAGCTAATAATAAGCTATAAACGGAAAAGAGGTTTTATTTGTGAGTTGACAACCACCACCAAACAGCCAAATTGTCAATGATTCGTTCATACACAATTTGCTGATAGTTTATAATATTCCTAGTGAGATTATAAACTAACGAAGTTCACAATCGTTCGACGACACATAATAATGTGACGCGCGTTTTAGTTTTCCACGTATCTTAGAACGTGCAGTTGTAGGACGCATTGTGTTCACATACTCTCTTTAGTTATAAAAGCTGCAAGTCACTGACATAATGTTACCAGTAGCTAGACTTTTCTTAGATGTAGGTGTTATCTTAGGATCTTGGACTTTTTTTATACATAAAATTAGTACATTTTTGTATTCGCTTACTAATATTCGTATACTATGGTTCACGACAATAGTCGAATGGCGGATTCGAACCTAACCTTAAATTGAAATTGTAGTCATTAAAAAAGACGAAACTATGAAATAACAACATATTTCAATACCTAAATAATTTTAGTTTAGTTCAGTCGAACTTCGTAAGATGGCAGAACGCAATGTAGTTAGGAGAGAGCGCGTTCTTTCTCCTTTCCCGGTAATATCTACCCCCTGAAGGTAGATGTTCTACTTTAATAAAAGATCTACAGCTTACGTTTCAGCCTTCACGTTTCGATCGTAATTAAATTTTAGTAGCCAGATGTTGCCGCTATCCAAACAAATTTATTACCCTGATTGGCAATTTCTGTAAGCTTTACCACCATTTTATACATCATCTGTTGTATTACGTCTCCATCATCTATTATATAATAATATGTATGTGTGTGTGTGAGAAAGTAAAAATTTGCCTTGTCATCTGTCATGCGGTCCATAGTTTCAAGATGCCTGAGTTATTACCTTATTCTTATGTGAGTGAAACCTATTACCTAATAGAAGACAGGCGTGAAGTAGAAGTATTCAGCGTACTAACTGATAATTACTTAGAATAACTTAACAAACCTACTTAATGCTTTACTCGATAGAGCTAAAGATAAATCTAATAATGTAACAGTATAAGCTGAATGCACAAATTTATGCAGCGTCTGAACTTCACCTATAGTTATTAGAAGTTTGACTTCGACTGTCCGTGTTGCACCGATGTTACATTATGAATATATAGTTTCAGATTCATGGACTTTGAAATCATTTCAATTCATATTCAATAACTTAAAATAAAGAACGATTGAAACGCTATCTTCTAAAATTATTTAGCAAGTAAGCCCATAATGATCTTTCAACATTAAGACTGTACAGAACAAAAAAAACTTACCCATTTTACGCTGTTTTACAGTACAAACGAGCATCGGCTCGCCTAATATTAAGTCATCACCAACGCACATGAACATACTTGACACCAAAAGAACTGCAGATGGGATGTAGGCCCTTAAGGAATGAGTATGTAATTTTTTGCTTTTGCATTTCACTAAATGAGGGAGATATTCGAGGCCCAATACCAAGCCATCCATCCCACCATTTCCTTCTTTCTTTTTCCTTATCTTTTCCCTCTTATATACAACATAAAGACTGTTACAACATCTGTAACTCGTCGTCTGGTCGTTGCTCAAAATCAGTTGATCCGCTTGCTCATTAATCTTGTCCACTGTACATAAAAGTATTCTGCTGTGGCGAAGGAGATCTTATACATTTTTATTTTTTATATTAAATTCAAAATTAGTGACATCTTTAGACTGTCATGGAAAGGATTATTTTATGTACGTGTTATTTTGAATTCATATAATATTTGATTTAATATTTGTCTAGGAGCATTTCAATAAACTTTAAAAAAAACTAAACTTACGAAGCGCAGTGTAGGTCAGCGTTTCGTCTGATGATTCTCTTACACTTTCCATCCTATTTTAATAAGGTAAGGCTAGGAGTACAAAATATATTTTCGCATTAAAAGTAGGCAACTCATCAGCAACTTGCTTGTTGCAGATGCCCACGGGCCACGGTCACTTATGTGAACGGTCCATCCGTCTTTGGCATCCATTATACAACCATAGCTAAATTTTTGAGGTTTAAGCATTCCATATAATTCGGTTTATCTTTGCAAAGTATAGACCCCAAACGCAGTCAGGAAAATAATGTAATAATATAAAAAAGAAATATCCTAAGATACAACTGTGAAACACCCAAGAGAAATGATTTAGGGAAAACACTAACAAAACTACATTAACATTCCGACTGTGGATCGGGACTGGACAGAAGGAATCCGCAGTCACATTACGGCCTTTTGTTGACCGTTAGTCTTTTACGACGTCGCCTGGGAATATTCCGTTTGTCCGTTTATTCCTGTTGCTCCTTGCTGGTAAATTGTTACCGATTAAATTGATTTACTTTTTCCTTTTTTCTTTATCGCGACTTATTTCATTTTGGTAGTATTTGACGACTTTGTAAATAATAATTTGTTTTGTCTACATAAAGTTGTGTGCTCCACTCTAGCGGCATCTATCAGTAAATAATAGTGCCATCTGTTGTTAAGGGAACGTAACTTATTATTTATTTTTTTTAATTTTATGATTTATAAGCAGGATAATAAGTATTAGCATATGTAACGTTCACGCCAAGTGTCAAGTGTCATAGGGGTAGAGAGTTGGGTTTTTTCGTTTTTAAATTAACTATTATTTACTTATTTTATATTTATTAACTAAACAAGCTCGATTAAAAACAAAAAAACAGCTATGGTTGCTCTTTATCTATTCCGATTTAGTTACAAAAGCATAAAAGATTATTTATGACTACATATTATAAAGCACCTTTCTCACGTCTATCTGAAGGCGATTAATTGAAAAACTACTCAGCGGATTTTCATACTATACTACAAATAAACTTGAGTGATCCATGGGGATAGTTGAGGCATATAAATATCATTAAGTAATCGTTGAAACAAGGCGAAGGCCGGTCAAACAAAGGTGAAGAAAAACTTAAGCTACCAGTGCACAATAAGGCGGCTCGCCAGTTTTACATGAATATAACAAACGATATCGCACGGAAATTACACACAATTGCTTGCAATTAACCTTTTCAAATGTCCTTTATGTGTTCAAAATGTAAAGCGAATTTGAGATGAAAATCAGGCCGGGATAATGACTTTCCTTAATTACATCCTGTTTTCAGTTTCACTACATACAAATTTTCATAATTCTTGTATCAAAATAATTATATTTTTAGTTATGACAACATATGTATCTTCATCATTCCTGCTTTGTCCTGTTCCCACGCTATATGGGGTCGGCACAGTATGACCGTAGTCTATACTGTAATAGTTTCGGCTACATTTATTGGTCGCTGACCGGCATTCTGTTGTGAATTCGCCAGAATCATATTGCATCACCCGTTTCTTGATATTTTCAAACCAATCGAATTCATGATTCGTCTAATCATGAATTCGACTGTATGCCGTAGACATTGAATATATATATATATATATATATATATATATATATATATATATATATATATATTATATATATATATATATAATTATGTATCGGTCACTTAATGTCACATATTATCCTGCTGCGTCTTATTGCATTCGTCGCGAACCCGTTATCCTAAGTGAACGACAAACGCGGTAATGCTACAAGACGCTACGTTTTATTGATGGCCTACTTCACCCCTATAATCAGTCCCGGTGTTTCGGTAGCATAATGCCGCATACTATAGCGCCGCGTCGCATCGCGTTCAATCGCTCACCTGGGACAACAGTAAAATGAGTAAGTCTACCATAACAAGTAACCTTGTTATGGTAGACTTACTCATTTTACTCGTCGCAATCTTAGGACGTAGCCTTAGTTAAACGATTGACCTGGATATATGTACATACAATAATTTTAATTCAAATCTTTGGAATTCGCTTTTTAATTTAACCAAATTAGTATTCAATTTAAAAATACCAGACAATATGGAGCATAATGTACAAATAATTATTTTATATATAGAGTAATGAATATTCCGTATAACTTTAAGAGATAAATCTGTGAATAGATACCGAAGTTTTATTCACCCGAGGCGTCGATAATAACGTGGCGGAAATAACATTTCAAGTGCGATGTATTATGCATGCGCTGCGTCTCAACTTTGTTAGCAGCTTAAACTCTAAGTTGTAGCCGTCCGTGTAGTGATGAACTGTGGCATGTGTGGAGTAGCCACATAAGTAGATATGGATTAATAATTATCATAACGGGCAATAGCAAAGCTCTGCTTAGTTTGGTGAATAATGTCCAGGATATTATTATTATTTATTTGTTATTGCCATACCCCATAATCTTAGGTTTTAGAAAGTTAAAAACTAAAAAGCACAAAGCATTTTATATACCTTAACTCCGAACAAGGTAATGAAATATTGGGTACAAAAAGTGATTAGAATAATAATTACCAATTTGACACCAAAAATTCTGATTATCATCTGGTCTTAAGAGACCTATAGCATCCCTTCCCCCTCTAAATCCGCCAATGCCGAGTAAGTACCAAGAACTTACACGATAACAATGAGAAGTCGAGGAGCCGCGAGCCGCATCTACTCACTTCTACTATACCCTTACTACTTCTTGAAGGACAGAAAGAAACACAAGGAAATCTCATTTGGGGAGGAAAAGAAAATATTTTTCGTTCAGCTCCTCCTCAGTCAATTACAGGCAGGCAACACAGCTGCAACTCGTTAGCATGTTGTAGATGCCTATGGGTAGCGGCCACTTATCAGGTGACCCGCTGTCTCGTATTCCTTCTCCTTGCTTCCCCTTCCATAAAAATGGTCACATACCATGGATCCAGCAAACACACGTACATATACGAGTCCATACCCGCGATCACCTTCCTGTCAGTGGAGCAAATATCAATTGAATCTGGATAAAACAACAATGCAACTTGATTGCTTATTTGATTCCTTCTTCGAGAAAACCAAACGTTTAATCTAAAATATCTTCGTATCGATTCAATACTTACCATTACCCAGTTTTCAAGCAAACATTTCCTACGTCTCTCATTCCGCTTAACGTTTCGGGAATGTCTATTGGAATAAGGCTTATCCGCCATTGTCGACATCCGATATTGTGTACGACGTAATAAAACCCAGTTCGTGACATCCGAATGCAATAAAATCCATCGGCTCAGTATTACCAAAGCTTGTATTGGTTTAAATCCCGATACCGATTGAAGGTACTTCTTCTAAAAGTTGACGAATGGTTTTCTTGCGATACATGTGTACACAACTCTTAGGACTTTATTTAGTTTGAGATGCGACCTTAATATATATCCTAGGCGTGACTCTATATCTATAGGAGAAAAGTGTTGCTTAGAAGCGGACGTTGGAATTGATAAACCGATATATGAAAACGGTAAAATATTTTTTAGGTATGAGGTAGGTGGCAAATGAGCAAGCGGCAGCAATCTGATATTAAGTGACCGCTACCCATAGGCATCTGCAACAAGCTGTAGCTGTAAGCATGTAAATGAGTTACAGGTATAATAAACAGACGAAAGGATGAACACGAAAGTGAATATTTCCTTTTGTTATCCATACCCTCGCCCGGCGGATTCTTCTTCTTAATTAGTGGGAATGGGAAAAAGGGGAAGAGGACTGGATTTGGGTTTTCGGCACCTCGCTCATGAGACAAAACGCAGAATCCTACTTCACGCCTGTCTTCTGTAAGGTAGTGGTATCACAAGGTGTACCGGCCCATTCGTGCAACAGATGTTGTTGTTGCGGGCTCTACCACTGTTTATTATATTTGTATATTATACAGATAGATTGTAAAATTAATTATATTTTATACAAGTATCCAGACTTTAAGCCGATTCATCTTACTATTCTCATAACAGTTGATTTAGAGATTTAGCTTAAAAAACCAAAAACCCAACTGACAGTTTTATCTTATAATCTTATTACATCTCACACTTCATAATTGATCAAGCCGTTAAGGCTGCAAGAGGTAACAATGGAACGGAGTTACGTACATACGCACGAAAAATATTAAAATATTAACGCAATAATTTCACTCACACTCGCAAATTACTCTTTATTATTTACAGATCGGAGTATTTACGATACAAATGGCGCCGCCTCTGCTGATCGATCTATGTTCTGTCGGTGCCACTCGAGCGAAGCAAAACAATTGCTGTAGAGGTTAAAAAAATACATTTATAGTTAACCCCTACTTATATAATAAACGTGAAAGTTTTTGTGGATTGATAAATTATTATATTGAGTTACTCTCAAAGAGAAACTGACTGTATATTGTTTTTTTTTTATGTGAGAAGGTGACAAACGAGCAAGCGGATCACCTGATGTAAAGTGAGCGCTACCCATAGACATCCGTAACAAGCAAATGTGTTGTAGACGCGGAAAATGGACATTTCCTTTTCCCCGTAAACCCCCTATCCGTCCAATCCTTTTCCCTTTCCCATCTTATGAGGAACGGTTGGGAAGACGAAGAGGACTGAAATTAGGCCTCCGGCACCTCACTCATCAGACGAAACGCAGAGTACTTCTACTTCACGCCTGTTTTCTGTGAGGTCGTAACTTTCGTTGATGTAACTACATTAATATAGGTTATAAATTCTAACTAATATTATAAGTGGGGATGTGGGTTTGTTTGTTCATTTGTTTCTTTGTAACGCATAATTCTTTTACGTATAAACCGATCATCATGAAATTTTGCACACACATTGTCGGGGGTACAGAAAACAACATGTAGTACTTACTTTTTAACTTAAAAATAAAACCGTTCCCAAGATACATAAAACCTTCATTAACAATATCGGTTGCCATGGTAATGGGCAACTTTTTGGGCAAACGATGCTTTTAATCAAACTACTAGCGGAATCATCTTACGAATAGTTTCAGAGTGGAAGATGAGAAATGAAGCGTGCGAAGCCATGGGCAATAGCCAGTAATTAAATAAATATCACGCCATTCATTTAGTTAGAGGGATACCAGAGATTAATGATTTCGCATAGTCCTGGCAAACCTGGGTTGCTTTCTCCACTCCCATGAGCTTTGTTTTGTGCTTTAATTTGTCACCGATTTCGTAGACATGAGGAGACACGTCAAGGAAGTCTCCAACCTGCCACTCTCTTTAGCAAATTGCTTTGTTTCATCAATTATCACTTTCGTGATTCATCCTTGCAGCATGTCCGAACCACCGAAGTATGTATGCCTCCTACCTTTTTCACTTTCATCAGATAAAAATCTATAAAATAAAGCAAATTTTTGCTCGACGTATAGAATAGCAAAGGATATCACAAATGTATTCGAAAGCTTCGTCCATTGAAGTGTGTAAAACCACGTCACAAAGGAATACGTCGCGTGTACACATCGCTGGAGTCATGACGTCAGCAAACGAATGTGTATGACAAATAACTCGTTCGAAAATATCACACTATTAAGAGACATAGAATGTATACCATCCTTTACTTAGTTTAAACTTGTAAGATAAAGAAAGGAACTATATAAGGGTGAACCGGATGGGATTTTTTTATTTTGTTATGATAAGCTGTGCTTTATGCAAAAACTACTAAACCCGTCAGTCAGTCAGTCAACTGACTATAATAATCGCTATCCTTCGCTACAAACTACAAGTAGTACAAGAAAGGTAAGCACCCTCCCATTCTTTGCTAATCGTATAAATAGCAAAAAAAATATTTTACATTATATTTTCTCAACCCTTGTGATAAGACACCCAATGCTCCCGTATTTACATGGATTTTCTTTTATTCCAATCTTTGATCAATCATGTTGATTGGGCTGCTGGCATACCGTAGTTTTAAGTGTTGCCTGATAGCCTGCCACTAGTTCGAAATTGTTATTTTTGATAACTTAAGTTAATTTTTTGTTTAAATGCCGTGGTGACATGTATTCAAATATATAATAAAACACAGAGGGATATTTGAGTTAGTATCTTCTAAAAAACTATATACTAAGTATACCAAGCTTACGATCGGTACGTTCTTTTCTTAGATTTAAGTGGATCTATCGATGTAGATACCACGGTAAGTAGATCATTTGATACCGCAATTTTGAGAAGAGTTGTTAGGCGAATACCGTACGTCTGTGGAATTACACCATCGAGTTGAATTATGAATGATAAAAAGTTCACTGAAACTGTTCCGAATTCCAATAAGCATGTTAATGAAGCGTGTTGCTGACATATATTGTTCGTGACGCACGTGAACCTATTTTCCTTACCAAGTGTCGTCTAACAACTATAGAAGTTTTCACTTCAAGAATCGACCAATAACGACATTGGACTTGATTATTTATTTATTTAGTCTAAATAAAATTTGTTCAGTGTTTCCCACATGTAATAAAAAGATTTGACGGCTCGATGTCGAAAAAGGATATGGTAATATCGAGGCAAAGGGCGCGCGAACAAGGGACTATGTGGCGAGAGCGGCTGACAAAACAGATAGGCTTTGTAAACAGAAGCTCGCAAGGTCGTAAGTTGAAATTGAGATAACACGGCTCGTGTTTATCTTTAGCTTATGTTAGAAAACATGTCTCTTTTTACTTGAATAATAATGTTGCTTTCCAAATAATCCAATAATAAAATTACGACGACTCAGAAGACGGGCCTGAAGTAGAAGTACACCTGATAAGTATGGAGCCATAGGCCTAATAGTACAACATAGGGTGTTACCCACCATTTTAAATAAGGTGGAATGAGGATTTAACGGGAGAGTAGGTCCTTTATCCATTAAAATAGGCAAGAGGTCTGCAGCTCGTTGCCTAATAGCAGATGCCTACAGGTGGCAGTCATTTTATATCATGTGATTATTTCTGTTAAAAATTATATCTATGTAAAATAAATCGAACGAACGCCAACCACCGGGTTACATCTTCGACACGTAATAAACTCCCAAAGCTTATGTTAATATTTGCCTGTAATATTGCATAGCCTCTGGCTGATATTGTTACTTATTCAGTGAACATAATTACGCGAATTACTGCCCGTCTATACAATATGTTTACTAGTATTATAAACTCCGTATTTATTAATATCATAAATGCAAATGTGAGATTGTTTGTTTGTAATGCCTTCACGACTTAATGACGCAACCGATCACCATGAAATGTTAAAAAATACTTGTAAAGACTTTGTGCTATTGAATGGAAAACTTTTAACAGGATTCGAGTTACCCACAATTTGTATTGCAACCAATACTAGGTTGAAACTAAACTTTGTACAGTTTCCGTTGCAAGCGAGCTTCACGTAGACGTAGTATTCCGACATTGTTGTAAACTATTACAATTGTAGAACAATTAGAGGACACCCTGTAAGTCTCGGTAGGTCTATGTGTTCAAGAATCTATCATTCAACTATCGGGATAGGTAGAGGTATGCCTGCAAATTTGACGAAATCGTCGATCCATCTTCAGGGAGGCTTACCTCCATCGATCTGTACGAGGACGACATTCCAGGACCTCGGCCCCACGAGTCATCAGTTCTGCGAGAAATGGGATTTCTCTTGATGAGGGTGGCAGATCTTTGTGGCGAGCAATAGATCAGCGATGGATTTTATGCTGTTCTTATTTAACTTTTTAAATCTTAATGTCTTAGCGACTCAATCTACTTCGGCAAAGGATTACAATTTACAAAAAAATTTGTCAAAAATATAATACTTTTGACCTTACATTATCTATCTTTTTTTTATAAAACTGTAATTAATTCTTCTTAAAGTGCCATACTACGGTTTTCCTTTGGTTGCTACGAATGAGTTTTGCTAATAGATATTTTAATTTAGTCGCGCAGTGCAGGGAGTAATGAAGCATGCATATCTTTACCGTCCACTTCTGCGTTGCCAGGAGTGCTCTTGTACAATAATAGACGAGCAACTACCAGGTACTGCCTGGGGAATTATTTACTGTGAAATTTGGTGCAAATTTAGAACGATCTCAATTTAAATTTGACTCGGATATTTAGTTACTTCGTAAATGTATTTTATTTTTTGACATCCTTTATTTTTGGATCAACTATAAAACAAAAAGCTTGGACCCGCAGCTTCGCTTGCAGTTTTCTGTCCCTTTGGTACAGTTTTTTTTTAGTTTATTCAAAATGGCGATAAGCAAAATCTCGATGACCAACTGACTCTACTGAAATGTACAAAGGGAACGCTTTGTCCTTTTCTGTACCCTAATAATGTGCGTAAATTTTTTTGAAGATCGCCCGAGTCATTAAGACGTTAAAGCATTACAAACAAACTTATATTCGTGTTAAGTATGTTAGTATATATACTCATATTTAAATATTGCATAACAGAACATAAAGAAATAAAACTTGTAACGCATTACAGTTTCTTTCGTTAATACTTTTTGTTATATTTTCAGTATGTAGTTAGTGAGTAGAGTTATGCCGTTGAGATGCAATCCTTACGAGGTAAGTTAATGAAAGAGGCGCCATATAAGGAGTACCCATAACCGACTAGCTTGTATGCGTAGATGTATGGATATAGGAGAAGCGAGTGAGGTATGCGCCAAACGGAAATCCATAACCTCTGCCTATCCCTCTGAGTTACGGGCGTGAGCGTATGTTTATTTATTTTATATTTATTTCAGTATGTAGTCTTTCTAGACTTGTAATCATGAAATAGTATTTTAAATTTTTTACTCAATTTTCCCATAGTAATTGCTCAGTAATTTTTGATAATGAATGGAAACAGGCCGCGGAATCCTGTCGTAAAACGTAGTAACTCGTAATTCTTGCTGAAGCAAAATGCTATAATTCAACTTTGTTTTCATTTGATTAAATTTAAGTAGGTCACGAGTCGAGTAATACTTCACACGGAAGTACTTTAAGGAAAATGAAAGGCGTTCTTTTACAGTGTACGGATGAAGGGAATTTACGCCTTTATTCGCCATTTATATACTTATCTAGATTATTATCTGTTTGTTCGCCTTCCAAATTGTGTATTCGTGTTGCATTTAGCTTTGAAGAGCTTAATTTAGCCGTGAGTTTTCACATGGTAATCATGAATGCAAAGTATTAGAAAGATTTTTAAGAAGATGCATGGAGACTTGTGAGATAGATATATTTTAAATTTGTATTGGAGTGAAGAGAGCCGAAAATTCTACTCATGTTACAAATAAAATGAAACAAAACTTCCATTTGGGTATTTTGGGATTTTGATATTTTTATCAATTGATACATTTGTAACTGAATTGTGTATTTCACATTAAATAATTTACAAAAAGATACTCTTTAAATCAATGAATTTCGGTCAAATGTCGGGATCACTACGGGTAATGGAAGAGGTTTGTTATTCAAAGGATTTATCAGAGAGCACTAAACGCGTTCCATTAACTTTGAACGCATTGTGCACGAGCTACGTGACAGCTCTCTTGCCGCAACTTGAGTTTTAAACGTGTTAAGTCCGTTGGGATTACAATAAACCGCATTAAAATAATCTAAATAAATTATTACTTTACAAAATGTCAGGTTGTGAAGATCCAGAGTCGTAGATGATTAACTATACTATTCTGTGTTAAGATTGTTTTGTTTTAATCAATCCTCTTTTTTTCTCTCCTAAAATTATCACCAATACATTACCTTACCTTATCATATATATTATATATTGAAATATATGTCATTTTATGGTTTAACTGTGTCTGTACTGAGCAAAATTCAAGATCTAGACTGCTCGATAATGTCTACCCCGTTGTCCGAAAACGTGACGTTACGCTACGCAAAAATATCAAGCAGTCGATTCACAGCAAGATGGAAGTTTTGTAAGCAAATCTTCTTACGTTAAAATTCGTGAACCCCGAAATATTTTCGTAAAACAAATTTATCTCACAGTACCTTATAACATTAGCTATCGATATTGTACAATTTCATTTCACGTCATGTCTTGATGTCCAACATTTCCGAATCCTCTCAATATGTCGTCATTACTTTCCTCATTAAATGTTTGTCCCAAGCTAATCTATGTAAGAATCTTTCAAAACGTTTCCTTTATCTGGTTGTTTCGATACTAAATTGCTACGGTATCATTCAAACTGTAAAAAAAAGCGGGCACTGTTTTAGTTGCCCCATAAACCGCCGGATCGGAACGGCAGCTGTCGCGTGGCGCTTTTTGCTGATAATTATCCTCCGCCGCGCCGTTCTGAGTGAACGCAGGCATAATAAGTGGACGAAATCGAGCTAACCAGCCGCACTCGTTTTTATTTTCAACGTATATTAACTTGTCATTAAGAAACGTCTATACTAAGAGCTAAATCTTTGTGTCCGAAGTTAATTTTGAGGGTTCCGTACCAAAAGGGTAAAACAGGACCCTATCACTAAGACTTCGCTGTCCGTCTCTCCGTCTGTCACCAGGCTGTATATTATGAAACTTGATGGTTAAACTGTTGAAATTTTCACCGACGATGTATTTATTTTGCCGCTATAATTATATTATTAATTACGTATAGTTGATAATGACAACAGAAAGACGCTTGAAATATTCACAGAATATTTAGTTATATTATTCGCTTTAAAAATAAATAATTCAATTAAAACAAAACACATCTCTGGGGGGCTGCCATACAACAGACATGAATTTTGTTTTTATAAATAATGGTACGGAACCCTTCGTCCGCAAGTCCAACTCGAACTTGAGCTGTTTTTATGTAAGAGGGTGGTACACGTTAAACAAGCAAACGGTTCGAAACTTGAACTGAGAAGGGGATGGATAAGATTTTTTTTTCATAATAATTTTATTAGTATTAGTAGATTGTAAATAACTTTATTAGTATTAGTAGATTGTAAAAAAAATTATTAGTATTAGTAGATTGTAAATAATTTCCGAATATTAATTATTTTAATCGATCCCAAAAAATGTATGCTTGCTAAGACATGGTTCACGGCAATGGGAAAATGGTATCGCGATAAAATGGGCTTTCGTATCGATATAAACGCACTTGTAAAGCGTTTCAAACAGCCGAGGAAGCGGAGACAGGGGTGTGGAGCAGTTCGCATACGGCGGCATGTTCGTATCGCGTTATCTGCGCGTTTTTATCAATACCACCGCGATAATTTAAATATCTTTTTCTGAAGCTCGATAATGTTTTTCAACAGTATCTGGACCAAGCATAAAACTACCTGCAACAAACCTAATGCATCGTTTGTAATATTTTTCAAAATTATTATAATGAAAGGTTGATATTTACAACTTTTAAGCATTTCATAATTATTTAATTTTAAAACAAAAAGCTTTTATTCTACCGCTGCATGCTGCCTAGTGGTTTTTGCGCTCGCCCAAGTTGAATGAATACAAGCTAAATAAAAGAGATGAATTACGTTTGCGGGGAGCCGACCCAATTACTTTTTTTCCTTTCAACTTTGTTAACGAGCAAATGGTATATAGTGTTGAAAACTAAATATGTTCTCATAACTATGTTATTATGAATTTTCCTAAATGTCTATAGGCGTATATATAATTACATTTAGATAATAATCCGATTATCGTAGCCAGGAGGGGTAGGCAGAGATCACGGATTTCCATTTAGCGTTATCGTGGCACACCTCCCTCGCTTCATCTACATCTACGCATACATACTCATCGGTTACGGTTACTCCTTAGATCTCCTTCCTTTAGTATGTCACTAATGTGATCTATATAAATTCTACTGGGACACCCCTACCAACACTGCCACTCATTTTTGCGACGTAAATTTGTCTTGTTGTCTCATCATTCATCCTCTCAACATGCCCGAACCGCCGCAGAATACCTTTCTTAATCACAACGTCCACTTTAAAGTCACAAGTTTCCCTAATGACGCTATTTTTAATCCTATAACCTAACCTAACCTAACATGCTTCTAAAGTATCACAATTCACATCCTTCTCAAATTCAATTAAGGCTTCCCCTTATGACCCACTCTTGATTCCTTCAGCGTTATTTCTAATTGTATCATTCAATCACACTAGCTCTGCTTCCATACATTAATAATACGAAAATCATAATCAAAACTGACAATCTGGATGTCAAAGGTTTACCAAACTGTCATGTACAGACGCTGTCAATGTGGCAAGCTCGTTTGGTTTTACTGAAAATAAAATACCCAACCGTTGCGTATAAATTGAATAAATCTGAGTGTTAGCGGGTAATCGAGCGCTTTGTGCTCATGACGGGAACGTGCCGAGACTGAATGAGACTATATAATTATTCAACAAACTGTTTTCCTTAACAAAAGAAATGGCACAATTTCGTTCATTCATTTGATTTGTTCGAAACAGATCGCAATGACTATTTAAGCTTTCTATAATTTACCGTTTGCTTTTTTGATGACGTAATACAAAACAAAGTGCTTGCCAACTAAATAGGAAATAATAATAATGTTATTTTATGTCATCTAAATGTTTACTTGAGCAGTGGTGGCTCAGCGGTTTAGGCCCCGACTTACGTACTATAGGTCGCGGGTTCGAACCCAGGCAGGTTCTTTACTTTGTGTAATTTATTTCATCATCACTGCTCCAAAAACGGTGAAGGAAAACATCGTGAGGAAACCGGCATGTCTTAGAACCACCAAATTCGAAGACATGTGACATCCACCACCCCGCACTGAGCCAGCGTGGTGGATTACGGCTCATTCCCTCTCTCGGAGAGGAGGCCTGTGTCCCTGCAGTGGGAAACATTCTAGAAAAGGCCGATTTATTATTATTATTATTAAATGTTTACTTGATTTTTATACATAAACTAGTGACCCGCCCCGGCTTCGCCCGGGTAGCACTAATTATGTTGGTCCAATCGCTACCAAACACAGGAATGTGCCAACCTGGACAATCCCTGTAAATTCAAAAAATCCTATGTTACTTCTAATACCTTCAAGAATCGGTTGGGTAGTTTTCGCGTGAAAGCGTAACAAAAAACTTACATTTACATTTATAATATTAGTAGGGATTTTTTAATGTGCATAACCACTTAATAATATTTACGAGTATTTTAGTTTAGTACATTATTATTTGCATAAGTGCGGTATGAGGGTAAGTAGATTTTATAATTTGATATTAGGCCACCCGCATACATTCATTACGAGTTCCATAAAGTGTGATTCAAGTGTTTCCTAATTCCGGTTAGTTAACGTTATGAGTTGTTACGACCCGACTCCGCTTGCCTCTAGCTGCGATAGAGCATTTGCCAATTATCTGTTGTATCAATATACTTATTAACGAGAGTTTATTTAGTAACTACGGTAGTAAGTACTTAAGTTATGAATTGTATTGCGTTTAAATATTTTATGGAAATTCGCAACGCTCTTGTTACTCTCTCTTCATTCATCCTTTCAACATATGAAGAAATAACAGCATACCTTTCTCAATTTTAGTCACAATTTCCTACTTAAAGCCACACTTTTGGTTCCATTCTTAATGACTCGTATGTCGAATTGACTTCATACCTTCCAATTAGTCATTATTTATATTCAGCATAATTTGAGAACTATGTACCCGTGATGCAAATACAATCTGATCAACTATATACATAACATTTTGTAAAAGTGAGTGGCAGTGTTGGTAGGGGACATTCTTGATGAAATTATATCGACCAGATGAGTAGCATACTAAAGAAAGGCGAGGCGATATAAGGAGTATGAACTAAGAAAATGTATGCGTGCACTTATGGGTGTAGCAGAAGCGGGAGAGGTGGACCAGAATTGCGCCAAATGGAAATCCATAATCAAACTTAACTTAGGGATAAGAAAAATATTTGAAAGGACTACATTTTTAATAACAATACTTTTTTGACGCAATTTACGCAACAATATCGAACGAATAACACTTTATGTTCTATTTTGCACATCCCCTAACAATACCGTTGTTATTAATTTAATTGAACTCGACCAAAACAATTATACCGCTTCATAACAATGGCACAAATTGAGCCAATTTGTATGTTAGATTATAGAGGAGTGGGGTCCGGAATATTACAATTGGTTAGGTGAACGCTAAATTTCTATTCAACAATAGACCACAACTAGAATTAATCAAAATTTCTATTTAAACAGTTTCTGCAAATAATTCCTTTATCAAACACGCAGAATAGTGACATTAAATTGAATTCCACTCCAACTGTAATCTATAGCAGAGTATACAATATTTATATATGTATGTATATAGAGTTCAGTTGTGTTAGTCTGAGAATGCGCACGTGTGCGAAGTAAACGAGTCGATATTCATTCTAACACACGGGACACTACATCGTTCCACAACTGTACGATCGGACAACTATCTTGTGGAATGATCTCCCTCCAGCGGTATGGCACCACGGATCACTGTATATCAGGTAATCCGTTGCTCATTAACTTCCATACCCTGTATTAAATAATCACGCATGGAACAATACCTACCGGTCACTTTCGTCATCGCACAACACGACAGAGCTCCAAATTCCATCCACATCACCAAGATGATTGGTATTCCAGTACCGCGCGGTACTCGCGTAACTTTCTGTAAGTACTATAGGTGTCCATGTAAGATTGTGATCAGTCGTCACTGTTTTACGTTTTCGTTTTCCAGGTTAAAATAAAAATAATAAAATTATAAAATTTAATATTTTAATTAATATTTATTGTACACAACAGACATTAAATGTAACCAACATATAGTTATTCTATATCCATAAATATATACAAGTTTTCTGAACAGTGTCTACTGCAGACATCTCTGTCATTACTGTTATCAATTCTTAAGATTTTTCTCGTCTACTCATTTCAGTCTCTGTACAGTTTGTGGCTTCTATCTTCGTTTCCTTTGGTTTGGGCGACATTACTGAAAGCATAATTTCACCACTAGAACTACGACCAAACACAAGAAGACAGTGGCAGCAGGTACCAGGTGCAAAATGGGCCAGATCGTGGAACTACCTGGATCTTACAGAATCGGCGTGAAGCAGAAATATGCCTTATTGATCACTCAACATTCGGAGAGCACGGTACTTGTTTATCTCTTTACTATATGGCTACAGACTCAATATATGACACAGGGACGGACTTGTTAATTAAAATATACAATTCAATATGAGTATAACCTCTGCGCAATGTCCTAAGACTTGCGTCCAATGACGCCGTAACGGTGTTTAAAAAATTACGTCGTGATTGATCTAACGAGAGTAATGGTAGGGGAGCCAAAGTTGGATTTTCTGTACATCCTTGAACGCGTCAGATTTACGTATCGCGGATACCTAGGGCCCTGTCAAGTACCCAACATCACATCATCGGACATACTCGAGCGCGACACAAACTTGTTAAGCAAAACATTTACTTGGCGCGGTCATAGATAACGTGCTCGTTCGCTGTACCAGTGCACACGCGGGCAGGCGTAACGGCTGAGGGGGGAGGGGTCGCATACCACGCGAGTCTTATGTTATTGTGCACGCGTTATATATTACATACCTTTCAACCTTGGTAATGTATTCGTTGCTCCGAACTTGTTGAAGTATGCGCTAGTATTTTCTGAATGTACTCGAACTGAGGGTGATTCAGAATTGTTGATAGTTTGGCTGGAGAGCCGACTGCTTTCACTATGATAGCCAATTCCATGTTCCAGTTCGTGGAAATGAGTTCCCTGTGGATGGTATTGTGGAATTGGATTCCTATATAGATCGCTAAGTACAGGAGGCGGCGGTGAAATATACTCCTCTGGAGGCCTTAGTTGTTCTAATGGTAACTGAAATAAAGTATTCAGTTAGCTATAATATTTTTTCTATTATTTTTTACGGACGAAGATGACGCTTTTACAATTATATATATATATATATATATATATATATATATATATATATATATATATATATATATATATATATATATATATATATTCAAGTCAATACAGTACATAATATCTAACCAACAGAATATTTTTATTAAATTTTGTCTCTGTAATACTTTGATTATTACACATCGGTTATAAGAACCCCTTATTTACGTAAACGAACTGTGAACGTTATCAAATTGAAAAAAACAAATAAAAATATTTTATTGTTTTAAACAAAGAAGTGCATATTTAATATCATCATCAGCCTATATCAGTCCACTGCTGGACATAGGCCTTCCCCAATGCCTTCCACAGTATGCGGTCCTCCGCGCACCGCATCCAGCGACTTCTTGCCGTCCTTATGAGGTCTGTCTATCTATCTGGAAGAAGGGCGTCCCACACTTCTGGTCCCCATCCATGGCCTCGCTCGACAGATATGACCAGCCTATTGCCACTTCAGCCTTTTGACTTTAAGAACATTAAGTAATTACTAATTTTTTAACAATAATTTAATATCAGTATGTAAAAATTTAAAATAACATCGAAGTAATGATGGCAAGCTGTGGATAATTATAAATTTATAACGACGAATTTAAATATAGATTACAATGCATTAACCACTTATTGGAGGTACCTATGGTCCATAAATGAAAGTAAATACTTACCAAATGACTGCTATCCAAGGGTAACGCATTTTTATACCTCAACCAATCTTCATAAACATTGTGATACTGGTGTCTATAAGCATTTGTTCCAATGTTTGGCATTGGAGCCAAACTCGGTTGAAAATTCGGTACCCTATACTTAAGCGGGTGTTCGAACTGACACGAAGGATTCATCGTATGCTGGGCGCTGAAGCGAGTCGGAACTTCGAATTCTTCCAAGTTGGTGGTCGATATCAAAGGTCTGACAGAACTGTAGTCCGTGCCTGATGACTTGTTCGAACAGCTATCGCTTAGTTTTGTATTCAAAGGTATTATGTCGGGATTTTTGTCTGTAAATTGAAAATTACATTAAAAGGCCATAAGTAAATAGTAAAAGTTAATTTTAAAAACCCAACTGACTCTATTATTACATCATATGATGATGAATCTATTGACACATCACTCTTCAAAATCAGTCAAACCGTTTTGGCTACAGATCGCAATAGACCGGACATATACGAAAAACATTGATGTGTTTTCTGACTCAGTGTTATAAATATGCTTGAATTGTAATCTTCTTTGTTGTGTTCTTACCCAAACTATCTGCACTCTCAGTCTTCTTTTCGCTTGTCAGTAAAACATCTGAACTTTCTTCTCGAGGTCTTTTACATTTCTTAGCTGAATCTAAAACAATTAAAAGTAGTTATTTCAAGGACGTAATTTTATTACTGGTTAGCAATGGCAGAGAAATTATGTTAAAATTAGTTGTAGGGTGCGATGCAAATCGGGGAAAGATACAGGGAAAAAGAGGTCCAGGATTAAGAATAACACTTGGCTGAATAATCTACACCATTGTGCAGCCGTGTCGAAAGTGTAAGTTGCCATAGTAGTTACGCCAAACTTTGTTACGATATTGTACCCAAAGAAGAAGTATGCTATCGTTAAGAAGTTACTGGTCGTAATCAAATGATAAGATTAGAGTAGCCTTTCAAGGGAAAATATAGCTTTAAATAGGTTGTTGTTAATAAAAATGGGACAGTAAAGCTTGTTGCAGTCATATAAGTGTATTATAAATTATACTGATTTAAACTGCGTAACTGTAAGTAAATCGCAAATTTTATGAACAATCCTTGAATCGCACTAACAAGGTGCACTCGACTCACCTTCTCTGTTATTACAGTATTTGCAATAACAGACTGCCGCGGAGATCGTTGCCATTACAGTAATTATTGCCACCGCTGCCAAAACTGTTATTAGCAGAGTCGTCAATTCCACCTTGACAGGCACTTGAGCTATAAATAAAAGCAACCTGTCGTCACTCTTACATTACTATATCCAATTTGATCAGTTTTATATGCAAAGCTTTTGTAATAAACAGGACAAATTTTATTGTTTCGTGGTTAACATACCATATATAATTATTATTTTTACCGAACCAACAACTATAGGAATAGAAAGCTCCTTGTTATCAGGTTTCATTAAACGAGTACCAACCCGGTCCAAGCTCCCTCGGAAATATAGACACTCGAAGAATTTAATAATAATAATCAACAAATAACCCTTGTATCTTAATATTACAATTTGAAATCGAATACAAGAAAAATAAATGAAAAAAAGTTCGTCAAAACTCTTCCAAATTCAAAGAACTTCCGATCGCCTCGCCCGATCGCACTTTTCGTAACGCTGTCATTGCGCAATCACCAGCTTAGTTCCCAACGTCAGTGCCTAAAGAAGTTTTCACTTCAAAAAATACAGCCTCGGTTACTCATTTATTTAATCCTTTTTATAATCAGTTGTTCAGTTCAGTGTTTTGAGTTTATCCCAAGCAAACAAAAACGTTTCTCTTATGTTAGCATAGATATTGCTACCCCCTTGTTAACGTGAGCCCTTAAGCCTTAGTACCAAAAATCTATACTTTAGGGGACAAACTCGAAAACATTTGGTCGCAGAACAAAACCCAATCAACTATTGGCGATCCAACGGCTAGCACAAACTTTATATTTACTCTTAGTAGTTTACAGGAATGTTGATAAAACGTAATTTGCTAATATTTTGAACCAAAATAAAACCACCAACCTGTTCTCCGTTCGGGGTATTGTAGTAGGCTACAAGTTAAGGCAAACGGCTCGCTAGACCCTTTGGCGTTGTACGAACGTATCGCTAGGGACAACCCGCCACTGGAAACAAGGCCGGGGACTTCGAAATTCGACTCCTCGCTGCTTATATTACGCAAGAGCACGCCTGTTGCTTTGTCGAACACCTAAATGTTAATGCGATTGAGAATTTGGTAAACCATGCTATCGATATCGCAAATTAAAACTCGCTCGTTACCCTATGCAAAGCAGGTTTAGGTTTTCTTTTCACTTTTGTTGTTTTGTCACACTTCTCTTTCCTTTTATTCACATACATCCAAGAAAAGTACCACTTTTCTGTAGTATATATCTAATCTGGTCTTATTCTCGGTATAATCCCCGCGAGTTGATAATGTGCCTAGCGTCGATTTTGATGACGTAATTTCGTGACATTGAACAGTCAGTACCGTTAGCAACGCTATTTTGTTTGTTAATAATAATACTTCAGTTGTACTCTTGAAATTATTATTTAAATATGATAAACCAGTTAATGTCGCAATTGATCACAGATATTGAACATTTGAGAATGACATTAAAATAATCTTAACCCAAACATCGGTGATGACATGGTGATACCCAAAATATTAGCCGACTTACCAAGCCGGTATTAATGTTTCATCACAGGATGCGAATTAACATCGGATGATAAACAAAACAATTTAACAAACAGAATATTATCAAAAGAAAACAGTTTATTAATTATTAACATTTGGTTTTGTTTTTAAATAATATTTATGCATTTATTATAGACCTATGTTAGTGATAATAATAATTATTTTCTTGTAGTTAAATTCCCTACATTGTAAAATTATTTCGTAAAATATCATTTTAGTTACGTGTGACGTGGATGTCAATTTGACAAGGTCCCAGCACATTATCAACTCGCGGGGGTTATATCGATAAATCTCGTATTTCCTTCAAAGTGTTTTATTTATTTGTTTATTGACATGCTAACATGGTTCACACATTGAATAATACATACAATTTCACAAATTTTCATACTTATAAAGAAAAGAAGAATTGTAATGATAAGGTTTAAGAATTTTTTTCATA
This sequence comes from Papilio elwesi, assembly GCA_029849275.1. Classification (NCBI taxonomy): domain Eukaryota; kingdom Metazoa; phylum Arthropoda; class Insecta; order Lepidoptera; family Papilionidae; genus Papilio; species Papilio elwesi. The sequence goes on from CM056713.1 coordinate 4,767,695, forward strand.
ACCTGTCATTAAATACATCGATAACCGTCTGATTAATATTTGAGCACACTGCAAAGCAAATTACTAGCGAAACTTACCTCCAAAACAAAAGTTTGTCGCAAGCCACCGTCATGACCCGGGGCGCAGGTTATTCTGAGAGAATCGTAAGTAACATTTCTCACATCGCACTGCCTCACTGAACTCGGTCTCTCTACAAACAATCAATACAATTTAGAACGGAAGACATTTGTTATGTCGAAAACACTTTCGTGTCGAAAGAAATCTGAAATAAGAAATGTTTTGAGATACGTCATATCCGAACGGATGTAATCGATCCAGTTTGTCGATGGATGTAGGTCAAAAGTTATTTTACGAAGAAATTCTTAATATTGCAATCGATCAAACATGAAAGTATTTGCAGACATCTCGAACGCAATCCGTAATCATGCAATGCAATGTATACCAGTAAATACAAAAAAGAATAATACTATGTAATTTGTACAACGTGGTAAATAGGACAACATAAATTGGTGTACAGAATAAAGCGACCTGTTTATAAACATGCTGTTCCATTTAAAGCTTAATTATTCCCTGGAGTGGTCTATCATTTTTCATTGTATGATATCCCTGGAAAGCCAGTATTGGCAATTATACTGAGACGTATAATCTTAAATTAAATAAAGCATTTCAAGTAGATGAAGCAGCACCTTTATGTTTTTTAAGGTATAAAACATATAAAAACGGAATTATAGACATGCCACCTGTTTTCCAATTCGTTATCCATTACATGTATAGTTCATTGTTTTTTAATAAATTATTACCTGCAGGTAGAATGTGGTAAACGCAGGGCAGCGTCTGCGATCCGACCGCATTGGATGCTAGACACTGCAACCAGCCGTAGTCCGACGATGAATTTATGGTATAGTAATATATACCTATTGTAAAACAAGCAAAATTTAATTACAAGAACCAATAATCCTAACTGAACTGAGCCCTGTGACACTCTGGGGTGAATACGTATCAAATGATACCTCACACTTCAATATTGCTCGAGCCGGGAACGGAACGGACGTGTACATACAAACATACATAAATACACACACTCGCGAAAAACAGGATACAGGGGGGTGTCTTGTTGGCGTATGTCTGGCGAAAATTTTATTTCATATATTGTACGAGATACTTTTGTTTAGTTGTTGACTTGAAAGAGGGGAATTTAAGAAGGTACGCTATGATAGTTGCCAGAAAGGAAAGAAAAAATTACCAAAAAAATATATTAGTATCTATACGGGACGTCTTAGGCGAATATTTGCCAGATTGAGGTGACGTACTTTAGACTTGACTGATACCGGCTTGATGGTTGCCAACCTTTCTAGTGATGCAGATAAGCACAAGTAATAATTGAAAGTCAAATTTATTCGTCAATCGAATAAAGGAAAGAAATCCCTGTGAAGTTCTCTGAACCATTGGCTTTTTATGTGATTACATGTATTGGGGTCGCTGCAGTAAGTTATATAACAGTTCCGGACTGAGCGCAGCGCAACTGCTGCGTGTCATAGTTTTTATCAAGGAATTGTAAAGCAAAACATAAAACGACCAAAATACATGCGACTGTCAATTAAAAACTAAACCTTACAAGTTGTACATAAACAAATCGAGAAAAGGGGAGATAATATATCCCCAAATATTCACAAAGACATAGTAGTCTTCAGACTTTAGAAGATTTCCGCGGTTAGTATTCTCTGAGATTCTATGTAATACCTTATTTTTTAATTTTTATGTGATCATCTTCTTGATTTTGGAATCAGATCATTTCTTTTTAATATTACGTGAAGACAAATGAACAAACTGCTTTGACATTATGATGATGATGTCATGTAGGAAAGAAGGAAAAGACAAAGATTAAGATAAGACGATGGGATGAGATGATGAAATGCCTGGCGCCTCACCCATCAGATGTCGATTTCACAATGGTATTGCAATAAAATTCAAGAAGTCAAAACACTCGTAACTAAAATCGCCGTTTCAAACTTTATTCATCCACTGCTGGACGCAGGCCTCCGCAAATATCGGCACCCTGCCGCTCTCATGCAGTGAGCTATCGCAACATTGACCAGATCATCGATTCATCTTGTGGGAGGCCTACCTACGCTGCGTCCATTGCCACTTAAGTAGAGAAGAGAAGATCTCGTAGAGACTCCGAGCATTGTTCCCTTCATTACCCGTTGAGTGACATTGAGCCGTCTGATGGTGCCGACAATATTACTTCGTAGAAACTCTAACTTACAGTAAAATCGAAACTATAATTTAGAAGGCAGTTAAAGTCAAAAGCATATACAATCATTTACTCACCTACTTTATTCTGTACGTGAGACGACGGCGTTTTCAATTCGCGTCTGCTGTGCGTTGTACTGTTGAACCACCACTGATATGTAACTGGAACCTATTATCAAAATAATGCACACTTTTGAAACTAAAATTATTTTACGTTTCTTTCAATATTTCATTCTTTGAATTTTGTAGAACCCACAATCATACCCCGTCTTCAGTTTTATCCATTTGTCTTTATGCCAAGTCAAATCGATCTGTCTTTACACCCTGCTCGATGTTTCTTCCTTACCCCGTACCCACACTTGATCTGTATTATTATATCATTAATCCCACAATTCATCTTTTCCGTCCATGTGCCCTTACTGTTGTCACATTTCCTTCATCATATATTAAATCAATGCTTATCCAAACCCGTAATTTATTCATCACATGATTTATAAACACGTTCTTCGAATTTATCAAGCATAATACAAATAATCAGTAACTTTTTATCCAAATGGAATACGTAATATCAAGACTTCACGCCGATGGTCTGTGAATACCACCTTTATTATTCTAAATGGAACCATCTATGCAATAAATGCTGTTGTCCGCTTTACTTTATAAATTAATTCTGAAGAATAATTTTCGGTTATTGACATACTAGCTACCTGCCCCGGATTCGCTCGAGTAGATAGACAAATAACATAAATAATAATAAACATACAGCCTTGGTTACTACTCGTTGGTAAAAGAACTTGCAATTAAAATTTTGAAGTGTAGTTTTTTTTAATTAATCCCAAACAAACAAACAATCAAATAATTTCGAAGTTTCTGTAAAGGTCATGAGTAGAAATATAAGCTATATAAATACTTTACATTCTATCGTATAGAGTTCTGTCTAGTACACTTCTTAAGGATCGCATCTTATTATAAATTTATAAACAAAAATGCAATACTTAGTTCATTATAATAAAGTACAGGGTCAAATAATTAAACAAGGTGTCCAATCAATAATGATTTCTCTTACCTTAGGATTAGAGTCGACATCGCACTTTATCTCGAGCGCCTCCCCCCGCGCCGCTCTGATATTGATCGTCTGCTCCGATTTGCAAGTCGGCGCGTCTGGTGAAAATATTCTTATCAATACCAACTGTCTCTAGACACTGACACCTCGAAAAATCAGATTGATTGGTGGCTAACAGTTAATCCCATTTAAATTAATTTTAATACCTAGGCTTAGATCATGTGTTGTAAGACTTACGTACCTGTAGTTACGATGCAATAACAAGAAGATTTGCAGGTATGATTCAGGCATTTTATGTGCGAGAACGAGACACGTAAAAAAGGCAAAGAAAATATGGGAATTACATGCTGGAATAAATATTGAAAAGGGCGCTGATGATTAGCGATTCATTACATTTATACCTGATGTTGGTGACGCGGTTGAAAGATGGTACGCACTAGATTCGCAGCAGCCTATTCACTATTCTCTTGAAGGTACACATTTCAAAGCTTCGCATTTAAAAAAAGAAATGGGTTTACAGTATTTAATAACATGAAATGAAAAATAAATGCTTATTTAATTGGAAGGTGGCGTGTTGGGCTTTAGCCGATGTGACAATTAGGAATCGTTTAGTTGTGAATTCCATGTCTTATTTAAAATTTAATGTTGTTTAAAGTATATAATAATATATACTGTATATACTAATAATTGCGAAGATTGAAGAAGCGAGGTAGAAGCTCAACGTGGAGGAGACAGACGATTTGAGTAACAAGAGGTTTAAATAATTTTTAAAGAAGTTAAATAAAATAAAGAAGTATTGTAAGGTTTTAAAATTAATCAATTCGTTTGTCCTGCACCATCTCAAGCACAAGTTGAATTTGGAATGGCTAAATAGAATCTTATGATATAAAATAATTTATACAGTCTTTTAATATTTTATTTCACCGAAAAATCATAAGTAACAATCGACTTAAACTAAAGCTTTAAAACTGAATCTACAAATTTTGCCACAGACTTACATTTGACGTCCAACAATAACGGTGTGCTCATTCCATCGCCGAGGGCGTTGGTGGCCGAGCATACGTAAGCCCCAGCCGCCTGCCTCGACACGTGCTGCAGGACCAGGCTCTGGTTAGCCAACAGCACCCCGGGGCCAGCTCTCACTGTTAAACCCTAGAAACAATCGTCCATTACTTTACGAAATAATTGGATGTATACAACACTTACAGTCTATTCCATACCTACAAGCAACAACATAAACAGACTTTCATCTTAGTTTTTGTTTATAGACGGTGGCAAACGAGCATGCGGTTCACCCAATATCAAGTGATCGCTATCCATAGGCATCTGCAACAACCTTATGAGTTGCAGGCGTTGCCTACCTGAAGGAGGGGATTTACAGAAAAGGGTTTATAAACAAACGTCCACTGGCCTCCACCACATCAACATCCTATGAACTTCCGTAACCTTGACCTTACTATCGTCCATTTTATTGAAGGCCTATCTACTTAGTATTTACAACGTAGCTCTCTTTCAGAATCTATTGATCTATTTCATCTATTCCATCTACCATAAGGTCGATAAGCATTGTCCGCTTGAGTTCGGGAAAATGGAATTTAAAGTTTCTACTGAGCCTTCGATGTTTACAAGGACCTATGTTTTTGTATGTAAATTGTACAAACTTTATACTCATATTTCTTTACAACTCCTGTTTTCATAGATCACTACCTAATCAATCACTGATAAAAATGTACGGACATCTTCAATTTATGTATCTTTGTGTTCGATTCGTAATAAATGAAAAACATACTCACGTTGTGGGTGAAATGCACGTTACTGTACCAAGGGTTCGCGCGAACTCTGCAGTCCAAATATATATCCGATCCTTCGGTCACTCTATTCGCATCTATGTTTGCTCCAAAGTTCAGGGTAACAACCGGTAAATCTGTAACCAAAGATAAACTGTAACACCGATACATTGGACAAACTCATTTCGTCGTTAGGCGATTAGGTTAAAAGAAATTGAAACATCTAAAGAAAGATTTTTTCAGATACACTTTTAGACGGGGAATTTGTTAATGTAATAAGAATCGATAACGCTTAAGCACATTACGTTACAAGAGTGAGACAAAAGGTTATACAGCTATCACGAATACCAGTGTACGAATAATTAAAATAATATAACGATGACGATCATGGATTTCCATTTGACGCGATCCTGGCACACCTCTCTCGCTTCTTCTACATTCATACATCTCCGCATACAAGCTCGTCGGTTATGGGTACTCCTTACGTCGTCCTTCTTTAGTATGTTACTAATCTGATCGATATCAGTTTCAAATCTATTCCTTATATCTTTTAAACACACGATTTTAGTCCTTCGAAACGAATGTATGTCCAAAACCCGAATACAAACTATAAGGTACTCAAATACATGTCACATATGGGATAGTAAATAAATACCCTTCATGAAGGGTTTTCTAAAATCAGAATGTATGCCAGCGGTTTAAATTACCGATTCCAAGTCCCTGCGGAGCGACTAACCTTAATATCAATGAAATTGGCAATTCAGGTTATCTTGACTAAGAACTGTAAATCTAATAACGATCATTATGCAAGCTGAGCTTTGGAAAATGTAAAAGCTCTTGCACGAATTAGTGTTCAAACATTTCATTCTATTTTACAAAATTATTAAATTAATTACTAAATTAAACTCTGTGAAGTCCAATATTTGGAAAGGCAGAATAAACTTTAACAATTAGATGAAAACAGTCACAAATTTACACAAATACTAGCTGTTTCCCGCGGAATCACACGCATTTTACTCGATGAAATTTTTTATTTATCGTTAGTTACTTATTAATCGCTTCCGCGTATAACTTCAAATTATAGATAACATGTACATACATACATACATATATTTTCTGTACATTCGTGTTATGTCGTTAAAGAGGTTTTTGGAGGTTGGGATTCTTTTTTTTTAATTTCCTATTCTTTTTATTTTTTTATTTAAAACGTCATTAAAATGTTGATGAAAAAAATGTCATTAATAATTTTATAAGAATAACGTGCGAAGATTAGACTTTTGGAAAAAAGACTATAATTTCTCGAATAAACATGAGACGTGAAATACTCGGAATATTAATGCTATGCAGCTACTTGGTAGTGTATAAAATAGATCATGTACAGATTATATAAAATATTGAAAAAGAAACATAAGCACAAGTTCGCTTACAACACTAACAGGAATAAGCTTACCGACCTTCATTCATCCTTGTTTTATCAATAAGCTACGAGTAATTGAAGCTTCGAAGAGATCAAAATATATCCGGCTCGCTGAGCAGACAAAGTTAATTATTATTAGACAGATCCTATACAATTTACGTAATGCCTTTTGTCTTTCGAATAAACAACCCCAGTGAGAGTCTCTCGTATTAGATTATCAGGATAATTTTTCTAGAAAATGGAATGATAAACGTATAAAAGCTTTGTGTGAATTAATTGTGAACTCGTCGCAGAACACCAAAAGAAATCTAGAAATCTTTTTTAAAAGTCGTCTTGCAGCCCGTTGCAATGCTTGTGAAACTTTCACCAGTGATATTGGATCCTGAATTCCTAAATGTAACCGGGGCGATCCTGTTCTAAAAGGCAACAATTGAAGAAAGTTTTTCTTAAATTACATAACAAAAACACACTTTTATTTATCTATAATCCCTAGAAAAAAAGATTTAAAAATACTTATATTTTAAGCAATCCAAAAAATACGGTATGCTCCAGTGAACACTCGAGTATTTCAAAGCTCCAGCAAAGTAAATTAAAGTTATTTCATTGTTTAACTAGATGGCACCATGCTCAATTCTAAAATTAAAATTTTAAAATATTACATAGTTTTTTTTTATAAGAGAAGGGGCAAACAAGAGTCGGGAGCACCGAGGTCATCAACGACGCCTATGGACACCAGCAACACAAGCCTACAAACCAAATTCGTCAGACATCTTGCAGTCGATATAATGTTATATGGTATAATACGTTGACGATTTCGTAGATATACAAACATGCAGGCCAAGCTAATAAAAGTCAACTTACGCTGTATTTCCAACTTCCAGCCGTCCTCGCGTGTCGTGTGCGAGACAGCGGGCCGTGTCGCTCTGCAGGACAGTACTCTGCCCGCGTCTTCTATCGCCGGTACGAAGGTCAGTACACTGACAGTTATATTGCCGTCCATCGAAGTCTATTGAAAACGAAAAGAGTATACTGACTGCTAACCTAACGCTAAACACGTAGAAATATCAAGAAGTCGTTGTATATTTTTATGGGTCACTTTGCCGGCATAATCAGAACGAGACGCGCGCCGATCATTGGTCGCTTCACGTCGCATACTTGTTGTCCTAGGTAAATGCCAAGCGCTGTAATGCGATGCGATGCGACGCGATAATGTCCAGTATCGTTATGATTATGTTGCCGCCATAGTCAGTCGCGCGTTATGAATTGGTCGCGCCATGTCCACCTGGGACAACCTTTAATGGTCGATAAGGAACCCGAAGTAAAAGAATATCGTTATTAAATAAAAAGACAAGCATACTTCTTAACGACCGTATGGCAACTGTATGCTACGCGTAAGAGAAAGAAAATGAAAAATTGAGAATGGTATGCTTTGGTACTTTGGGCATGTTGAACAGATGAATAAAAAAATCAACAAAATGCTGCGAATTTCATTTGTAGTTTTGGTAGGATTCGGCCTGGGCGCACTTAATACCAATTACTGACCTTACTGGTGCTACTCTAATACTATATACTAAAATAGGTTAATTCGTTTTTAATTACAGTTAATTGGAGTAGCAAAAATATTTCAAGTTGAAATACAGAACAAACGTTACCACTAGAAATCACTTTAGACCATTCCAAATTAGTTAACGGCAATCTCTTGTACGTCGCTCCGAATACCCAGATTTTGGTCGACCGCCAAGTAAAGTTACAATAACTAAAAGGTATTGGAACCATTGGTGTACGTTACTTATTTATGTTTAATAATACATAAAAACCTTGGCAGTCATATTTCATTTATCTTTTTAACACGCCTGAACCACCGAAGCATACCTTTTTCCATTTTAGTCCCAATATCTTTTTTTAAGTCCCAAAATTCTTAAAAATTAATATTTTTAATCCTATAATGCAGTGCTGCTATCATAGTTTTTTTTTAATAAGTAATTAATACTCACATTATCCCTAACTGTGTTTAACTTGGTCCCTCCCTTCCACCAAGTTATAACGGGTTTGGGTCTTGCTCCCACCACTTGGCAGGACAACTCTGAGCTCTGACCGGCGACCAAAGGTCGCTTTCCCCCTTGTATTCGCACCGAAAGTGGAGGCACTGTTGATATCAAAGAGCTTTTGATTTAATCAAGGAATCGTTTTAGTTCAAAATAAACAAAAATCCCAAAAAGCTGCAAAAATACTGCCACCCTCATATTGTGGCGCACTCCCTCTATCTTAACCGTCAGGTCGTCAGTCCTACTTATGGGACATCTACCCACGCTGCGTCGTTCTGTATTTGACCATTCTTCAAAGTAATGGCCCCATCGGCAAGATAATACATACAAGAAACCTGTTTGTAACGGTTCATAATATCGCACCAATACTTACAGTTCATGTCGATGGATAGTCTGTGTGATAAGGGCGGTATTGATGGATCTGTCACTGCCTATAACAATAACAATAATTAGTTTTATATATTGTTATATTATAACAAACCGAATACAGAAAATTCGACCAGAACAATTATACAACAGAATTGACTGCTGCGACTGGGACCTCTTCCTCTTCCTATCCTTCTCTTATCAGGAAAGGATGGTAAAGACAAGAGGATTTCAATACTGAGGGATAGATGGGAAAAGGAAACAACCCGTTCAACCCCTTCAATGTCAATTAAAGTTAGGCAACGCATCTGCAACCAATTAGATTGTTGCTGGTGCCTATGGGTAGCGGTCAATTAATAAGAGGTGACCCGCTTGCTCGTTTGCCACCGTCATCCATTAAAAAGTCACGACTTAACAGAATACGTGAGTGAATTAAGCGTGAAGAGACACAGGCTTTCCTCTCCTTCCATTATAAGAATATAATTTTTAATTACTTGACATGTAATTTCGCTGCCGAAGTCTGGTCTGTGTAAGCTAAAGGAGACTGAAGCTCTCGATTCCGAATTGGCCAACAGAGCGTGCGATTTCCACCACGAGACCCTTGCGATTGGACGACCTGTTCAAAGAAATATGCAACTTTATCACTCGGTCACCCTAGTGGCTAATGCAAATGACCCATTTCTTATGGAATAACTGTATAATTCCCGTTAATTATACCTAAGAAAAGCACTCCTTGTATGAACATTCCTCACTCTCAATATTGGTGACAACCGTATGAAAATGAGTTTGTCATAATGAAATAAAAAATGACAAAAATATTGTGTCAATATAAAAATATTTTTTTAAAGCAAAAACATTTTTTCGCATTAAAATGTTTTATTGGACTGCAAGCTCAATCAACGTGGAAAGCTTTCAATCTACAAAGTTAGTATTTCTATTCGACATTCCATTTAATTTAAAAAATGTTTTTTTCTCTCCAATGCAGATGAAAAGTTTTGTTTTTATTCTCCTGCGACCTTTGCCACACACACGGCAATGACAGGAGGTTCGTTGGCCCACGGACAGAAGTTTTGACACATTATTTTTTATTGAATTGTTTTCCAAAGTAATCTTGTTTTTTTATTATATCGTATAAAATGATATATCCACTGGTTTAAATCAAAATGATTGGAGCCATGAAAGGCTTTCTTTTCATCGTTTTAATAGATAATTATTATAATTATATATTAAAACGATATTATATCCCAAGCGTGATTTAGTGATTTTACAAAACGAGAAAGAAAGTTTAAAATTGGTTGGACAGTATAATTGCAAAATGTTTGCGTACACATCAAATGTCTTATGCTTATGTTTGGTGAATAGTGACATCAGAAACCATTTCCAGATAGTAAATTTATCTAGATTGAAAGACATACAACAGTTTGGTCACAAAATTTGTTCTGGCGCCGTGGATTCCCCGGACCTACATATATACATATACCCGGCTGAAGTATTATTTATGCGCCTCCACTGAACCTTATACCTAAAGAGATACTTTATACGTAAGCTTTACGTACTAACTACGGTAAAAACACTTTCGTATTGCGGGCAGGTATTAGCTTAAATAAGTATCACGGACATTAACTTGAAAATAAAATATATATGCATCATATGTAGTCGTTGTAAACACGAAACGTGATTTTTAACATGGTAGAATTAGAAGCGATAAATTCCATAAAAGGAAAACAAGAAATGCTTTAAACGGCTTCACAGTTATTTATCGAGTTGCGTGTATGTAGCCTTATAAAATGTTTGAAACATGAAATATGAAGTACGTGTAAGCGTACACGGGGAACGTAAGAACTGTGAAAAATGCTTATGTATGTGAGAACGAGGCGTGGGAAAGGATACAAGTGGCGTTATCGATTGTATAACAGCGACGATGTCATTACTCGTATTAGTTTTAGAAGTTGGAATCGACGGGGACCGCGCTTGTGCGATCACGTAACTTACGATATTTTACGGGTCACCAATTTACTTTTCGTATACTTTGACCTGCGATACATAACCAAGTAATTCGAGTAAATATTGTAACAATAATATTTTTATTATTACAAGCTTTTATATAGTTTGACCTGTCCGGTGTTTCTCATCAAATCTTGCAAATTAAATTTCATTCATCTCGCGGTTACCGAATGGGCTGAAATTTTACATACATTTGTAAATCGCGTGACAACGCAATATTATGATGATACGGTGATCTGATGATTCAGCCAGCCTTCAAACGTACGTTAAGTCACGCGCAGTGGAAGCTGTCGATATAACTTTGTTTAGTATTATTACTTGTCACCGCTACCACGCTTGGAGCCTACAGCAATGACTATGTCTTAGTCAAATAGTTTAATAATCCGGCAGAAATAAGTGTGCGTAGTGCGCGTGTATTGTGGTGAAGGTCACCGTAGAGCAATATCTTCATAATCGATCCTACATCTTACTGCACACTACACGGTGAAAAATTCCTTGTTATTTACAAGCAATCGTTCATTGAAAAACCCAATAAAACCGACTGACTGGGAAGACCAGCGAAAGACATTACCCGTATGTCAGTCGGGAAATAAAATAATGTAAAAATCTTTGATACAGAACTCATTTAGTCATACCTCCAACAGCTATGCACGTCAAATTCACCTCGGCCCCTTCATCGTAAGGCCCCAGGACGTTCCCGTGCACCTCGTCGTTGCTCTCGTTCAGCACAATCAGTCGGTCAGGAGGTACTGCCAAGAAAATGATAGATTAAACATACAGATGGATAATGCTTATGGTAAAATGAGGGAACAAGTTTAATTTTGCGTTACTTTAGCTGATGCGTATGCCGTGGTTGCGGCAGACCGCGAATATCCGCTTTAGTGCGCTATGTCTAACCGCGATCCACACAGTGCTAATATTAACAGCGGAGCTCAACGCTACAAGCAACCCATGTCTGACGGCAGCCGTATCCGTCACCGCCATAGTGCGAATCACCTCCTAGCCACTTAAGGCTTCATTCTTCAGTCTATGGATGGCTGCGTCACTTAATAACAAGTGAACCACTTGCTAGTTTGCTAGGTTCTTACATAAACAAACTACGATTATGAAACTCAAGCATCTTGAATATTTAATATCTATATAAAATGATATAAAGTATATTCAAAGAGTATTAAGTACGGTCCAGATAACATCTCAGTGCGTTAAGCTTTCTTTTTATATCATATAACGAGCCTTACATGTAAAACCGCCGCGTCTTCCGCCGCTCGGGATGATAATCGATTTCGACGTCGATGTTTATCGATACACGATATTTATCAAACGCATTACATCGATACTTTTCGTAGATAGAGTCGATTAAGGAAGTAAATACTATAAATTTAAAAAATATTCGAACACAAGTGAAAATAAAATTATAACGATTGCATGAACTTCTTTCTTCGTCAATATCTTAATTAACATAAAAACTAATAATCTTTTCACTGATATTATTTGAACACTACTGTATATTTAAAAAAAGGTGATGTTACGTTTACAGAATGACAACGTAGAGCGACGCTCGAACGTCCAGGTAATATTGGTTTGTTTTCCAATTACGTACGGTTTCCGTATAACTCTTTGACTCGTATTTTTTCAAGAGCAGGGGCAAACGATCGGTGGGATCACCGAGGTGATAAATAATGCCTATGGATATCCACAACACCAAAGGAACTGCAGATGCGTTGCCGGCCTTTGAGAAAAAGATAGACTCGCTTCTTGAAGGACCCTAAGTCGTACTGTTTTGGAAATATCGCCGTGGACATTCGCTTTTCATGTGCGGTGGTGATCACTTAACTTTTAGAGTCCCGTAGCTCGTTTGACCTCTTCTCCTATAAAAGAAAAAGTAATAATAATCCATAAAGAGTACCTACTAAGCACAGTGAGGTTCAGCCTCGTGTTCTTTGTGGGTGACTTGATGAAGTCCACCCGGCATCTGTACTGGCCGCTGTCTTCAGGCCTGTGTAGAAAATAACAGTTATAAAAAAATGAGAAAATGTCGACATCAACATTTTGATTTACGACGTTTCGAGTACACATGAGTACCGTGAGTGTGAATAAACCCTATACAATCCGTTAAATTTATTTAAATTTAATGATGCGATATATTTCAACAGTATTCCTGTAAACATAAGAAATCGTGGCAATATTTTATTTTAATTCCTGTTCGTTCTTTATCCGCAAACGTAATTTTCTTTGCGCAGAGTTAAACTCATCCCAAGTTCATCATTCATTCATCCCAATCTAAAGTTGAATAACACGCGCATTCAAAGTCGACACATTTTAACGTATTAATTGATATGTAATTAAACTATGCTACATAAGGTAGGTACACTAATTGATTCCATTGAAACAGATTGCATATAGAGATTGCCCGTAGAGCTCAGATAATCTGATTAAATGTTACTGCGATTTGAATAAGATATAAGTGTAACACATCTATAACTACATGTCTCCAGTTTATAATCGGACTAAGGATATTGTAAACTGCTGATAGAAAATTGTAAAACAAACAATTTGACGTTGTTTTCACAGCAAACCTCCTTTACTTTGACAAGCATCGTTTTAAGATATTATTTTTATAAAACTATCATGCCCAACAAAACAAATATAATTTATGTTGACCTAAACTATTAAGTGATTTCGTTCAAAATTTATTTATTTCACTTAAAATCACCTCAACAGTTCATAAAATGTCGAGAAATGACATGTTGTATTGTCGACGATTCTAGAAGCTTCTAGCTAGAAGGATTATAAACTGACCAATTTCACAACCTGGCGGTGCAATAGATGTATGTAATGTACATATGTATATAATTGTTCGAAATCCAATCTGGCACAATACTCCTATCTCGTCTACCTCTACCTCTCACGTTCATACATACTCTTCGTTTAAAGATAACCTTAATATTGTCCTTCATGTCCCCAATGTGACTGACATAAGTTCGTCTAGGATGTACCCTACCAACACTGCTTGTTGAGGAAATATGAATTGGCTATACGACATTATCAGAGTACTAAATTTCTTATCCGAAATAACCAGATAATTTAAAACAAAAAAAACTCTGAGCTAAGCTAAAGCGCCAAAGTTCTAAATTAATTAATTACTTAATTAATTTAGTAATTGATTAATTAATTAGATAATCGATACACGTTCCCGCTATTTGTGCAGTTATTGTAACCGTGTTCTAATGACTTACCGCAGTTTATTTAGAAACAGCACAGCAGGTGTCGTGTTAGTTCTGAAGGTGGCTCGGTTGCCGAGCGTCGCGGGGTCCGACCACTGGGACGTGATGCCTTCTCGTGCGTCCAATCTGTACGGGGCCAAAATAACGAACGTTACGAATAATAAACACGTCATAGTTGAAAAAATAGATTTATTACGTTCGACATAATACGTCAAATTTTAAATGGTTAATTTATAATATCGCTAGTGAGATCATAAACTATGTTTACATTTCAACAGTGATTGATATATGCATTGTATGCGATATCGTTACTTTAATCTCGAACGTGTAATCATCGTTTATGTCAAAAAGGCGTTCAGCTACCTGCGTCATTGCGTACAACAAAGGGCCTTCATAGTGTTGATGACGAGAAAGGATATGTACAAGAGGCTCGCAAACAAGGGGCGAAGGGAAGGGCCTGACATAACGGATAGATTTTATAATAAGGGTTTGAAAGGTTTATAAGTGGAAACTGTGCTAACAATGTATATATACCATGGGAATCAATAGAGCCTGCCTACTAAAGATTTAAAATGTTTTTAAGCATATTTAAATCTAAGGATAGATAATAATAACTTAAAATATGTCTGCATAACATAAAAAAACAATTCTTAAAAAAAGTTCAACAAACAATATGAATTCATCTTATATAAAGCAAGTTAGAGTTTTTAAATTGAATACTCAACTATTGACCTTTATGTATCTTTTAATATACATTGTACGTTTCGCTTATATATTCAAGTTAACAACATGGATAGCCAAGAAGAGCCGGTATAAATAAATAATACTTACGAGTAGATAGGGGTCTCGTGGCCCTGCTTATACCAGATGACGAGCCCCACGCGGTCGGCAGTTAGCGCCGGGGTGACGTCACACGGCAGCTCCACCCGCCCGCCTGTTGGCCCTTGCACCGACTCCACTTCCACTGGAACAAGTATGCTAATTAGATATGTATGCGTATACTACTTATTTGTACTGAAAAGTAAAGTATTAGATACTAGTAAAATCGGTTCGTCTTGTGAATCGTCGCAGACCCCTATCCCTTCTTTTTTACTAACCCCCCAAACCCCATTGTAAGCTGACAACGCATCCGCAACTGTCCAGAGTGGACAGTTTGCGGATATTGATACCCACTTGCTTGTTCGTCTTCCTCTAATGTATACAAGGAAAAATTATTTTTAAAAAAAAACAATAAATCGGACCGATTGTATAACAATCTAATGGACACCTCACTGTTCAAAATCTGTCCAGCCATTTAGACTACAGGTCACAATGGAACACATACATACATACCTACATCCCACGGACCATCAATGTTCGCAGTTTAAACAATCATATGTGATTCTCTACACTTCAGAAAAAATTCCTCGGTCGTGAATCCAACCCACAAAACTATTTAATGTATTTTCCATGTAATTCAAACAGACCAGCTTGATTCACGTCATGCGAAATGATTTTAATATAACACGACTTCACTTGAAAAGGTCGTACCTCACGTAACGAAGTTTTGGTTCGGCAAGTCTCAAGTACTGTACTGGCCCTTCACATATACATGTAGCATGTACATTTTCGTTGTCATTTTATTAAAACGAGAAAG
This sequence comes from Papilio elwesi, assembly GCA_029849275.1. Lineage (NCBI taxonomy): Eukaryota > Metazoa > Arthropoda > Insecta > Lepidoptera > Papilionidae > Papilio > Papilio elwesi. The sequence continues at coordinate 4,783,490 of CM056713.1, forward strand.
ATATGCGTCTTAAAAGCAATCCCTCCATCCATTACCTTAATAGGGTCAGTAGAATCAAGTTAATACTTGAAGTAATTTATTTACGGTTTTTATGTTGGCAGGGAACGCTTTAGTAAAGAAAGATGAGTTACTAGTAACAGTGCACATAAGAACGTAGATGTAAATAAACTAGCTGTTACCGTCGGCTTCCCACACATTCACGTTTCTTATTTTCCACGCTGGATTTTTTGTCATACCGCGTATAATGTGCCAAAATTAGTAATTGTAAAAATATGACATATTACCATGGCAACCGATATAGTAAAAGAAAGTTTATGTATTTTCATATTTCAGAGATAAACAAAACGTACACGTGTGTTCAAAATGTCATAATGATCAGTTTGAGTCGTTAAGCAGTTAAAGCGTAACAAACAAGCTCACATTCCCATTTATAATATTAATTAGGATGTAAAAGGAGTTAAAGAGGTCTGTCTCCTTTGAATCATAAACGCGATTACGATTTAAATGTGGAGGGGGAGTTATTCCCTTAACTAGATATGCATCTGTATGCACAGACCATATCAGAATATTATTATTTTAAAAATAAACAAAAAGGAGGAAGGAAGGCAAAAAATACCAAAACTCTCGTATCCGTATTCAGATCTCAATGGCCCAAATGTTTGAAAATAAATGTATTAATTCAATCTGAGGTTTTAAAGTGAAGTAAAATAACATTTATTCCGTCCGTCATACATGCCAGTGTAACTAATACGAGCGTCTTACTTCAAAATCAAATCATTATTAATGTAACAAAAATAAGTAATAATAAATGGTTTGAATACACCTTTTAGAAACGTCGGCTACAATGGACTCACAAAAGTCATCTAATCCTATTGTGAGCAAGCAATTTTAATGTATTTTCGGCAAATACAAAGGCATTCGCAGAGGCCGTCCTAACCTTACCCCGAGCGAATGATCGATTCGCTCCGGTGTGGATAATATGCGAACACGATGGGACAACGCACCTGTTAATGGTACAGAATATAAGAATCTCTTTTGTATATTGTTTCCATTTCTCGACATTCGATTTTATAATTTCTCAAAAGTGTTTTGAAAAAAATTACCATAAAAATGAATGCTTCATAGACAAAACTTCTGTAGCCGCGTCGGACGATATTTGTTTATGGTAAATCTGATAAGATGTTCTTGAAACCTCTGTAACTAGATAATGTATTCTATCAAGTAATGGTTTCGGATGTTACTTGAAACCCGGATATTGATATCTTAGGTCTCAAGTTAATTAACTCGTACGTAACGAGCGCTTCCAAAGTACAGAAGATTAAACACTTATTATTGACACTACACCGCTGGTCTAGTGTATTACGTACTTATCTTAACTTAACGAATATTTACACGCTGACCACCATCCAAAACAGGCGAACTTATTTAATGTAAGACTTTCACTACTAGTCATCCAAGAGTGTTCTAATGAGTGTAGGCAAAGTTGTTTAAAATAGCTGTACTAGGTTAAAATAAATAAAAAAATAGATTTGATACTCATAATTTATATTAATACATAGAAAAATATTCAATATTATTATGTATAAGAACAAAAAGATTTCCTGTAGTGTTAGGAAGCACTATGACGATACAACACCCTTTAAAAGGATTCGTGAATCAATATTTATTCTGGTCCTACAAGCCGGATACTTAAGAATTATTTTCTGTTGCGGTGACTCAAGCCCAGACTAAATCGGTACACTTCTCTAGTTCTTCCTTCCTATCGATATTGACTTCCTCGCATGATCTCAATGTGTACAATGTCACCAACACCGTCGGAGTCGATAATGTTGTACTAAATTTTTATGAGACGTCCTTAGTGAGGTGACACACTTTAAGGTGTATTTTCACTGAAACGAGCACGAAAAGTTTTGAGCGTTAAATATCAATTAGCATATCGATGATGTCGTCGATTCGTTTTTAAGGGGACAAATACAAACATACGATCTATCATAGACTACGATCGTAGTGCGCCGAGCCCACATAAGTCGGAAAAGGGCAGGGAAAATATAGGTAGGTTAAATATGTTATTTTCAAAATACAATAAGGTAGCAATTACTATATTATCAATAAAGACACCAATAAGGTTATATCTGTATATAAGGTCTGTTTTTAGAGGTAAAAGGTATATCCTTTTCTGTGGCCCTGGTAATGTGAGTGCGAAGTTTCAAGACTTGACATACGAGTATACCTTTATCGTATAAAATAACTCTTTAAAATTTTTAATCTTCATTTTAATATGCACCTGTAAGAAAATGTATCCCACGGGAACCTTACATTTTTCCGGGATACAAAGTAGCTCATGTGCTATTCCGTCATGTGCGGCAATTTTCTGTATAACATATACCCTCTGTCCCTTTCTGTACACTTGCCGGTCTATTTTTCTGTTCGATTTAGTAAAAACTAAAATTTAAAATTGTACGTATCGGTCGATTACAATTTTACGGCAGTCCCTGTGTAATCATGTAACAATGTAAATAAGATTATCACTCGTTGCCATGCTTAAAGTAGGCGATGATACGAGTATTTCTAGTTACTTGTAGATACAAGTTTTATAATCGATAAGTAATATAAAATGCTAAGTAACTAATCGGCGAAATGGGATCAGTTTATTGGAATTAACGTTACGTGTATTTTATGTAAGAAGGTGGCAAGCAAGCAAGCGGTTCACCGACCCAGTTGTTGTTGTTGCGGGCTCCACCACTCTTAAAACTGTACATCTTAGGCCGTTTACACATTATGCCGCCGCGGTGTCGGTGTATTAGCCACTACTGTATTTGTAGGACACATGACGCCGCAACAGGGAGTTTACGTACCGCAGACTGCCGCTGCGGCATATTTAGCAAACGGCCTTATAGTCTGTGTGAAAAAACTCCACGGACAAATATGTGCATGGCCACTTTTTATAGTACAAATAAAGAAGCGAACGGGCAAAAAGCTCATGCCACTAATACAATCAAGTCACAATGGCTGAACCAACTCTAGAAGACAGACAAGTCTAGAGGCATTTTACCCATCGTGTTTACAGTAGTGCACCCATACGAAACGAACATCATAGCTTCGTAACTAAATATGGAACAGAGGCATACGGAAAAAAGTACTGAATTATTAATATTATAACCACACATTATAAAACAAAGTTTGTCTGCTGATAAACTCAAAAAGTGTCTTATACGGATTACTATATTTAAAATATGTTAGTAGAGGTAATGCCGTTGAGATGCGATCTTTAAGATGTATGTTAGAAGTGACTTTGAATCATCGGATAGCGCTATAAGAGAAAAGTGAGGGTTAAAAAGGATGTCATCGGATTTGAGAAAGGTACCCGCTAGGCCAATTTGAACATTTCCTGAAAATTGCATCGAAATCGGTCATACAGACTTCGCCTTTAACATATATAGATTTGTTTGTTATCGAATTATGTCATATTAAGCTGGTCGGTACTCAGGGTGGAGTAATAAGTAATCGTTTTCGAGTAAGTTTGTATGAGTACGTATTGACCTGGATCAAATAAAAGCGTAATCAAAGCAAGCGCTAAGAGGTCTAATGCATCTTCAAACAGAGTTCTTAAACAGTACGTGTGAAATGTAACGGCATCCAGCGCTGCTGCCAAACAAACAGACGGTGCGCTTTTATTGTGTGCTCATAATAATGCTGCGAGTATGTTACGTAACTCTCACTATTCTGGTAGCGAACATAAAACATTTTATACACCTAATCGTACTTATGATAGACATAATAAAAAGTAAAATGTGCTTTAGTAACTCGCTTATTAAAATAAAAGTGGTACCCGTAAAATTTTGCTATAGAAAATTCTTTACAAAATAATTGTTACGTCACTGGCAGCACTACCATTTTTAAATTCCATAATAATAATATAATAATATCCTAGGACATATTCACACACGGCCATTTGATCCCAAACTAAGCAGAGCTTGTACTATGGCAACCAGATCTCTGATATACTACATATACTACTTTTCTTTTGTAAATACATACTTAAAGAGATAATTACACCCAGACTCAGGACAAACAGACATGCTCATTGCACACAAATGTTTGTCCTGGATGGGAATCGAACCCACGACCTGCGGCGTGAAAAGCAAGTATCTTACAAACCACGCCAACCGACCCGTCTGATTCGTCAATATTTATTATTTGATTAAGCTTTTAAACGGCTTGACCGAAATACATGAAAATTGGTAGGGAGCGAGTAAGATGTGCTATATATATAATAAATTTATATATAGTAAGAACATATGACTGCAAATAGAATATCTGTCTGTCTGTTTCTCTGTATGTGCCGTTATAACTGAACAACGGCTGTTGAATAAAACTAATTTTGCTGATTTCATCGCGCTTAATTTAAGTTTTTGTTCGATGAAAAATGATCACATAGTATGGAATAAGTTACACAGACAAGAGAAATGGGCACAAGTAACATTTTTATCATACAATCTGTCGCCTCGGTCGTCGCACTAAATCAATATTTGTGTGAACACAAGTTGCTTATCGCGTAATGGATGTTGGACGGGACTCCCGTATCTCTCCTGTTACGTCATCGATCTTCACAATGGATAGAGGAAAGTTGCGTAAACGTCTTTGTATTTACATTAAACGTATATTTTGTCGATCATCAGATAATAGCTAATGTTATTTTATATTTTATAGCAAGGGGAAATAATATTAGGGTAGACTTTTACATATAGGAGGCTGGTTTTTGAGGGGCCGCCTCCCGTGCAGCCCCCCAGCAGGATGGATTGGAATGGGTATTCCCTCTTCCTCTCAACACCACTCACATTGAAAAGAAACGCACTGTTTCTGAGAGAATTTAAAAAGAGATTTCGTAAACATACCGTCCTTATTTCGATCGCCTTAGATTCAATTAAAAAAGGGCGATATCGTAACCGACGAGCATGTATGCGTATATATATATATATATATATACATATAACCTACCCCTCTGGGTTACTAGCGTGAGCGCATATTTATTTTATAGATTCGCTTTTGAACTACGTTCACCCAAGGTGAACACACTAACGCTAATGCGATCGTGATGTCGGCTTTGCATGGATAAAACAGTAAAAAAGTTGAAGAAAAACGCAACTTTCAATTCCCGATCCCAAATCATAAAACACACCCAACATTTGAACGCGAAACAATGGTAATGAAAAGTAGGTAATTGTTTTTTAAAATATAAGATCCAACGCTTCACCACAAGCCGATGAAGCGATGTGATCGAAGCCCATATTACAATCTGACGGTAAAACTAACGCTAGCAACTTGCTCCAATCCTTTTGGTGTACGGACAATGAAGGAAGATTTACTTATAGTAAATAGTTTTTAGACAAATGAATAATTAAACAGATATACAATAAGCATACGAAGTTGAGAATTTACTTATTTGCCAAAATGGCTGGCATTAAAGGAATTGAACGTAATCTTAATTCAGTTCTTAATATAATCCAAATACTTACGTGATTCTTCAATGAGCACCTCCTGCTGGCTCTCTACTCGATAATGTAGGAGTGCACAGAACAACACTAGTTGCGTACGAGACACAATCATGGTCGATACCGGCACATCACTACGGTTCACGCGGCAGCAAAATGTCTATATTATTTTCACTCATTATTCACTTCGGTTAGTTAAGTTAAATCACTTTTGTTATTAGCTAACTACATCCTTAACCAGTTTCCGCATCACCTTCTGTTTTCTGAAACAAACAAGATATAATTAAAAGGCTTCCCCCATTTTCAAGACATTTATAAATAAAGTTGGAGACGCTGGACTTCTCGAATAATTTTAGAATTTGTTGCAGTTGGGTTTGTATTAATTATTTGCATAATTGGCAGTCATTTTCGAGTAAGTGAAAATGTAAAACTACGAAATTAAAAAAAAATTGTACTACTTATAATATCAAATAAGACATAACAACACATTAAAATTAAAATTTGATACTTTTAGCGTAAAAAATGCAAACCAGTACGATAATCAATTCTCTGTTACTTTGAAATTGTCATACGTTGGAAATTAGATGGCGCTTATAAATCAATAACAATTTTGTCAATTCTATTGGCCTAATAAAAAATTGTAGACTTTTATAAATATTTTAACATTAAACTTTTACCACTAATTATGTTGATCCGATCGCTACCAAACACAGGAATGTGCCAATCTGGACAATCCCTGTAAATTTCATCGAAATCGGCCCAACCGTTTCGGAGTCTATAAGTCTACTACTTACTTATGTTTTTTTATGAATTATTTTTGAAGTGTTGAGTTCAAGTTCCAAAACATTCAGCATGCATAACATTTTAATATATTAAAAGGAGCACAAAAACTTCGGGAACATTTTATGAATTTTACGTGCACGGATTTGTGTGATATTCGGCATATTTCGTTTCGGACACAAAGACACTAATGGAAGTGAAAAAAACATACTTAGTTAACTGTTTATTCAAAAAAAAATAAAGAAACCTTAATGAATTATGTTTGTATATAGACCACAAAGCGATCACTAGTGGAAAAAATGTGTAAAACAGAAAATCGATAAGTCACAAAATATTACAAGCACATCACTAAGCTTGGCAAACGTTGGAAATTAGTCGTGCAGCAATACGATTGTAGACATGTGGGATATGACAGGGTAAGTAATGTCTAATTACACGGAAAGACGATAGACTTTGCTTTATAAATGTACATTCGCACTGGAGTCAAACTAAGATAAAAAGGGGGCAGATTTGTTTTGTGGAAGCAACACCAACGATACTTCTCAGTCATTCTCCTAAACATGTGTTAAATGTAATCTGAAATATGTTTAAGTTATTCATAGTAAAACATTCGGTAAATGTTTACCTTATAAAAAATTAATTAAATGCCGAGACGTATGCCTCCCGCAGTGATCGCCACAAAGATCGGTCCCCTGGTGCCTCTCCCCCCTCTACCAGTTGATTCCAGAAACTATGCCCAAATCGTCGACCGTGGCAACCATTCCAGGATATCACGACCCCATCGACCGTCCACCGCTACTCTGCGAGCTATACGTCTGGCCCACTTAAGGCTTGCATTTCCACTAAATACTACATTACTAAAATCCGGTTCGTGATGGGGATTATACTTGTATCTTTTGTACAGTCATCAAGAACTATTGAGAATAGATTATAATTTATTTAAATAATCCTCTCAAAATAGTTCCGAGATAATGCCTTCTGTATTAATTAAATGTAGTTTTATTTTAATGCTTATACATAATCACAGGAACAAAGAAAATATTTTGATCTTACATATTATTTTTTCTAGAGTGTAATTAATAATCGACATAAAGTGTAAATATAGCACATTAAAATCTGTTTAAATATGGCCACCCCTTCAGATGCGACCGTGAGAGCTTTCCTGTGGACACAGTACACTTCAAGTTCGTGACAAACCGCACACTCACTCATACGTCCTCGTCTTCCCGTATACGCCAAAGCCTTAGCAATACGCCAAGAAGATCCGGCCGCGCTGAGAAATAAGCGAGCGTAGTAACCGACGACCGTTTTACTTTGTGGCTTCTCTCGTTATCCCATATATGCGATCTTTGGCACAATCCAGGGTTTGAGTTTAAAGGTATTATTTCAAAAAAGTGAATAGTGAGATGTTAACGTGCTTACCATCTTTCGACCACATCACCACTTAACATGTGGGCTTGTGGTCAATCTATTATACTTTTTTATTACTAAAAGAGTGTTTCATCACTAGTGACAATGACCCAATCTTAATGGTTTTATTTATGACAAGAAATTACCCTCATCAGGTTGTTTTTACGACAAATCTAACGTAACCTGCTGTTGTACGTCAACATAAACTTGACGTCTAAAATCGCGAACGGCGAGTTACGCAACGGTTCAAGCTAATGTGGTTATTACGATTTAACAGTGTTCGCTTCAGATTTAGCTCGGTGACCCGCTCGTGATTTATCAATGTACATATAATCTAAGTCCTGATCAAATAACAGATTAGAGTATACATTTATAATGCCGTATCGTATACTTTCAAAAGGTCACAGCTTATCGCGTTTTTACTTAGTAGAAACTTAAACCTGGTAACTTATTTATTAACCTACATTAATAAGCTTGTATGTATTTATGTATGTATCGACGTATGTCATAGAAACTTTCATCGTAATTTTTACAGACTTCAAGGTGTCCCATTAATTTTAACATTTATACCCCTATAATTTAATAATGTTCTCCTCATGTAATCACAAGTATCATGAATATAAACATACAGACGAATTGATAACCTCCTCCTTTTTGAAGTCAGTTAAAAAGCAATCTTAAAATTAAGAATTACGCCATCTAGTTAAAAACTGAAAAAAAAATATACCACGACCTCACACAGGAAAGGCGTGAAGTAGAAATATTTCTGCGTTACATCTGATGAGTGAGGAGGTCTAATTCCAGTCCTATCTTCCTTTCTATCACTTTCTATTAACGAAAGGATTAGAGGAGGGTTAGGATGTTAGGAGGGCGCCCATTAAAAGTAGGCAAAATCGTTTAGCTTGTTGTAGATGCCCATGGGTAGCGGTCACTTAATATCGGGTAAAGGTAAAGAAATATTTTTCAATCGTTCTCCTTTTCAAAGCGGCATGTTACTCTATCCATTTACCCTCAATAAATGGAACCACTTACCCGAGTCACAACGTCAAATTGGACGTCAAATTGTACCCCTATCATCGAAATAATGAAAGAAATACAGGACGCTCAATTCCCGTTAAAGGTGTTAACCTTGTCACAAATGAGACACCTTTGTCAAGGTTATGACGTCATAAATTTCCGTCCGACTGTCGCGCGCACATCCGGCTAATAGCTTAAAGCTTTCAGACGGGTGGTCCGCGCAAATACAAGTCGGGCTTTATTCGCAAATGCCTCGCGGTATTTATGTAAAATATTATAACATAATTAACCACTACCTCGCCAGCAGTGCACGGAAATAATATCCATATTTTAAAAATGCAGCCTTGAAGTCATGTTGTTTATGCATATTTTTATAGCAGAAGGTGGCAAACGAGCAAGCGGTTAAGTGACCGCTACCCAAAGACATCCGCAACAAGCTAATCGCAAATGGTTTTATCTACCTTTAATGGGCAGAGGACGAGATTTAATTTCAATATGAAGAGAGAATAACAAAACAAATTTATGTTGTAAAAGTGAGTGGCAGTGTTGGTAGGGGACGCCCTAGGAAAACTTATATCGATCAGATTAATGACTTACTAAAAAAGGGCGATATAAGGAGCACCCATAACCGACGAGCATGCATGCGTAGATGTATGAATGTGGAAGAAGCGAGAGAGGTGTGCCAGGATCGCGCCAAATGGAAATCCATGATCTCTGCCTACCCCTCTGGGTTACGGGCGTGAGCGCATATTTATTTATTTATTTTATGTATAGATAGCCGTGTTAATATAAGAATTCAATATTTTAATGATTAAAATGCATATTGTATTTAATTTAATTGTATAGTAAAGTAAACATTTTCTTTATGTCTTATTACACGGAAGACCAGTTAAAAGAGAATGAAGAAATGTTAAAAAAATATTAATGCTACACGTGCTACATGTAATTATTCCAAGCGAACGAAGTCGCGGCAATAAGCTAGTATAGAATAAAACGTGCGCTTCATCATACACGTCAATCAGCTGAACACCTGTCACGTTAGTCCAAATACGTTGTGAGAAGTGGACTCAAACGACAAAGTCATTTTTATCTCAGAGAAATCGTGACAGCGTATTTTAATTTGTTTTACGATGAAATGTCATTGGACCTTTCATCTGCATTCATTAAAAGGTGATTATATAGTTATGGTAGGACTAGCTGTGCCCCCCCCTCGGGTTCAACCTTCGCGCCATTTAATTAACATAAAATCAGATTACTTTTAGAGAATTTAAATAATCGGAATGGATGATATTTTTAGCCATATTTTCCCAAATATTCCATTGAACCGCCGCGTCGCATCCGCGCCATCTTCTCTCGCTCAACGATCTCTTTCTTCTCGCGGGCTTAGAAGGATAATTCTTCATCATCATCATCTCCTTGCCCTTTTCCCACTCATGTGGGGTCGGCATAGCATGATTGTAGTCCATACTGTATAGGTTTGGCTATAGTTTTTACGGCCGGCCGCCTGCATGACGCCAACCCTCCTTGGGAATGATAAAAATTCGAATAATCCTAATATATCTAATTCCAATTAATGTTCGTGTAATAGTTTCATTATATAGTAATTTACAAACATAGACAAATATAGTACATGTTAACTTTATAACTAATTTATTTAAACAAATAAGAAAAATAGTTACGTTCCGTGCTTGTGAGAGAGACGACACGAGAGACTGTGTGGACGGCTAGGTAAGGATTCAGGATTACTTTAGTTTAAAAAGGACGTTTTAACGTATTTATAGATATAGTTTATTATCTAAAAATATTTAAGGCGATCAAAACACACATTTTGTCGACTGATGAGTTTAACTTAAACAAGTTGTATATTAATGAACCGATAGAAGGAAGGACTTGTACTTCTTAACTGCATTATTTTTAGATACTAAATAGCCTATCGCCTTCCTAAATAATAGGGCAGGTAACTAAATTTACAAAGAATTCTTTTTTAAATGCCTCACATCACATCTCACTAGGACTCAATATAAATCGATGGCAGACAATAACAACTTCATTAGACTTTTTGATATGAATACGTAACCAAGTATAAATGCAAGCAATTTAAACAATTTCAATAATTTTACTACCTTATTATTACTATGTTAAGGTATAGTTTTCAATAGCAAATTTGTACTAAATCAAGATAAAGTAGGAATTGATACAAGCGGCGGACGTCATGATAAGAATAAATTGGGGCGATACTCTAAAAAGCCAAGTTAAGCCTACAACAGGAAACTGGTTATTAAACGAGTTAACAGTCAAGATTTCCGGCTCAAAGCAATTAAGACTGGATTTTAAAAATATAAATTGATAAAACCAGCCTAACCTATACGTCTCAATCGAAAATAATTAGTTCGGTATATTAGGAACTGAGATTTATTATAATTGGAAGTCGTTGTTGATATTAATTGTCATTTTGGGTATACTGGGAATTCGAATTAAGTTTAAATTTATACCATGATCCACCAATACCTCTTGAGTCAATTAAAGCATAATAAGATGATAACGCCAAAACTTAGTGGAATGGTGGCCGTGGAGGACGATTCCTTTGACAAGATAGAAGCTATTTGATAGGAACTGGAACTTAGCATTATTACTATTTCTCCTGAAGATTGCGGTTACAATATAAAAACAAGGTTATAAAAAAGTTTACTGGCATTTATTAATAAGGGCGATATAAGGAGTACCCGTAACCGACGAGCTTGTATGCGTATATATAGCTTGCTCGTTTGCCACCAACTCACATAAAAAAAAAGTATGTATGGATATAGAAGAAGCGAGAGAGATGTGCCAGGTTCGCGCAAAATCTAAATCCATAATCTCTGCAGACTCCTCAGGGTTACGGGCGTAAGCGCATTTTTTATTTATTTAATAAATTCGTCACTCGTCGTTTCATAATAGAAAAAAGCTTGTGTAAGCTTTTAAAAATGTATACGGAAAATTTATTGGCAGTAAATTTTAAAGGCTTTATTTTTTATTATTATCCCTTTTCACGGCTCCTATAACAATGAGTGTTTATAAAAACTCTTAAAAAGGTTATCAAGACTTCGGGTATTGAAATTCGACGAGTTGAAAATATGCCCGTTCGTTTACGTTGCGAAGATTCAAATTTTAATGGAAATGTTACGAAAGAACAACTTTATGAAATTGAGAAATTCCCTCGGTATTGAATTTATTTTAAGCTTCGTAATGCTTCTTAAAACTAACAAATTATCGACAATTTTACGTATCATGTCAAACAACAAACCTATATTTTCTTTGACAAACATCAGGACAGGATACAATATTTATATATACTAGGTAACCATCATGTTGAACCTGATAGAGTAAATTATCTGTTCAAAACGCCTTCAGCCGCAGCTCACCGTCCACCGCGCACAATCCAGTCGCAACAGCAACGTGCCGGCGACTACGTTACGTGTAAACATGGTTGTACAGATACAGTCGATACAATAACGTGCCGGCGTTTACTTTACCTTGCCTTGACTCCAGCATACAACATAATAAGTACATTTCAACATTATCGGTTCACAATTTAATAACTTGACATCAACCGCTTATAAACTGTTCTAAAATTATACGTCAAATTGTCAATTGTTTAGTTAGATTCGTTTAGTTCACAATTTGCCATCAGTTTCTAATATGGCTAGTGAGGTTCTAAACTGACGAAGCTTACAATCTGACAGTGACACATGAAATAATTGTTTTATCGTTTTCTCAAGGGATGTCTGATACCACAACATGTTACAAATTTTACCCTAATTACCGTCCCCTCGAGTCTTGTTCAACAGTTGTTATCAAAATGTAATGTTTTGCTACCGCCAATTGCCCTAATGCCCTGTCGTTGTTAAACATAACTGAAACAAACCATTTTCTATCAGTTATCATATTTTTACATGCTTTTATTAGCTTGGTCTACATGTTTGTACGTTTGTTTGTTGCATCGGAATCTTTCGTTATAATTTTCACTAATATACGTTCGATTGACTCGAAAATTTACACTGGTATCAAGAGCCAATGACAATACATTTTATCGAAATTTTGTTTCAGTTCAGGATTATGAGGAGAAAACTAATTTTATTTCAAGATTGAAAATAACGCCATCTAGGTGCACATTTAAATAACAATCATTACTTCATGTAATGGAACTTAGCGTGTTTCTTAGTTTTTAAAACTATTTTAACTTTCAATCTAAGGCTAAGTCACAAAAAAATACATTCGTACCGAGATCTCTAATACTGCTAGACGGCAGCGAATGTGGGTGGTTAATTAGTGTAAGTACTGGGTCATCGAAGCGTACAATTAATCAATCAATTATAAGGTTAAATAAAGAAAATAATAAAAAAAAACATGGAAAAAGTTCGACAAAAATACAATATATTACTAGACTAGCTGCGAACTCCCACTCGACTGGTTTTCTGTTTGATGGTTGCGAACATATTATCGAGAAATACACTTTCAACCCCCGTATCGTTTATACCCCTACAATCATGCAACCACCATGATACATGGGGAAGTTGAGGCTACGACTACCCACAGACACAATCAGTCTGTGGTGGGTAGTTTTGTATAAAAGGTGAAATATACACATGCATTTTAATCATATTTAATAGATTGATGAACACCATAATTCATATTCAATTGGAATACGGTAAGGGATTAAAAAAACTTGTTGTAATAACGTCTTTGAAGCAATACGATGCGGCAAAGAAACTTAAATTACGTCTGTAAAAAAGCTATATAGTATTTAACTATCTATTTATACAAAACAAAGTTGCAAGCGCCTGTTTCAAAAGGTTTCTTAACAAGGTAACAATCTTAACGGCGGTGACTGGGAAACATTGCTCGACTTTGCCACCCGCGATGAACGCCAACTACGGGCTATCTCACAGCCGGGGGTGGGTGTTAGTGGGGGGAAAGGGGGGGATATCTCACGACTCGAACCACAAAAGCTCTGTTGGGATTGGGATCTATAAATTACGTCTATTATTGGGCTCAAGATTAATGTTTCCAACTTAACCATGCGCCAGAATGTGTTAGATTGAGATAGCATTGTGTCCGAGGTTAAGGAATTCACCTCTTAAAATTGTTTTATGTTATTAAAAAGTGGGTAGACTGTGACAGTTCCGTGGATTGTCTTCGGACTTGGTGACTAACGGTCTTGGTTTTGAATCAGAAGTGGGAACGACGCCTTGTCAGCATCTGCCAGTTTTTTTTTCAGAGAGATAGCATAGTTTATGTGGATGTTTTCGGCAGTGTGAACACGGTTTTAATAAACTCTAACATCAGAAGAATTTCAAATCGATTAGATTTTCTATAACCTAATGAAAACCACACAAGTGTTCAAATTTCATTCCTTGATTCTGCGACCAATATCCCAGCTTCGGAGTCGACAACGATGGTATAAATACACTGTTAAAAGAGTAAAGCTTTTTCCGTGTACGCCGAAAGTAATGACTGTCAATCACGTTTAGTTGGGACTCCGCCCTGCGTGCTCCGTCCTTACTTGGTATGTGTAAGGCAATAAACACATACGTTAAACGCGTTCAAATATAGCACACGAGTGTATTATTCGTGTGCTTTACCTACCCTCTTTCCTACAAAAACATAAATAACTCTTGTCGATTCTTCTAAATCTTTCGGATATCTATGATTAACGGTTGTGTCTTTATATCAGGCAACTTTGCCTCACAATAAAAAACTATCTGTCTCTATGACTGGTCGTACAAAATACCTACAATTTTATGACTGGAATTCCTTAAGTTAACCTTTTTTATTTACAACCAATTTACCACCAACGATCCACCGTGCATACATTAACAAGCGGAAATATTGTCGTCAATAAAAAAGGGGTTTACTCAACTTTGTCATTCATTTTATGTTCCATATTACGCCGGCATAGTTTGGTCAGAGCAATAAACAAAGTTTTATACGCCGAAGCAGTTAAGAAAACGAAATGGGCCCGGCTGAATGGTGAACACTTGCTGAAACTTTGTCAATATGAAGCATTTAATGTTTGTACATACGCGTAGAACTAATCTCTAGTCTTTTTGATGTAAAGTTTTTTATGAAAGGAGAATAGACTGCAACTCACTTGCTCTTTGCAGAAGATATATCAATGAATTGTCGCTCGGATGTTTGTAAATAAGATTATTCGAATTCGACATAAATTCGGAGAAAAGTAAACGATATTACGATTGTAAAGACCTTAACTCGGAGCTAAGCTCAGTGCACAGTTAGTATGTAGTACAAGAGACGACATAATATCGATCTTCGCCCATCTACCAGATATTTTCATGAAATTTTATTGATTTATAAATACGTCTTATATAGCTTTCTTATCGAAAAGTGAGGAAGGCTATATTAAATTAAGGTTTTTACAATAAAAAAATTCATAACCTTTGCTCGTTTGGTAACCAAACAAATTAAGTTTCAACTGATTGTTAACATGAAGAGTATGCCTAAGGAGGGTTGCCTACTTATATCTGTTTATGATTACCCGACAAACAGGTAGGAAATACGCATTCCGTTAAAAAATTATATCGAAAGAAATATAATTTAATTAAGAAAATAATCGTATATGTTTGCCTGCAAAAATAATCGTATATGTTTGCCTGCAAAAATAATCGTATATGTTTGCCTGCAAAAATAATCGTATATGTTTGCCTGCAAAAATAATCGTCTATGTTTGCCTGCAAAAATAATCGTATATGTTTGCCTGCAAAAATAATCGTATATGTTTGCCTGCAAAAATAATCGTATATGTTTGCCTGCAAAAATAATCGTATATGTTTGCCTGCAAAAATAGTCGTCTATGTTTGCCTGCAAAAATAATCGTATATGTTTGCCTGCAAAAATAATCGTATATGTTTGCCTGCATAAATAATCGTATATGTTTGCCTGCAAAAATAATCGTATATGTTTGCCTGCAAAAATAATCGTATATGTTTGCCTGCAAAAATAATCGTATATGTTTGCCTGCAAAAATAATCGTATATGTTTGCCTGCAAAAATAATCGTATATGTTTGCCTGCAAAAATAATCGTATATGTTTGCCTGCAAAAATAATCGTATATGTTTGCCTGCATAAATAATCGTATATGTTTGCCTGCAAAAATAATCGTATATGTTTGCCTGCAAAAATAATCGTATATGTTTGCCTGCAAAAATAATCGTATATGTTTGCCTGCAAAAATAATCGTATATGTTTGCCTGCAAAAATAATCGTATATGTTTGCCTGCAAAAATAATCGTATATGTTTGCCTGCAAAAATAATCGTCTATGTTTGCCTGCAAAAATAATCGTATATGTTTGCCTGCAAAAATAATCGTATATGTTTGCCTGCAAAAATAATCGTATATGTTTGCCTGCAAAAATAATCGTATATGTTTGCCTGCAAAAATAATCGTATATGTTTGCCTGCAAAAAACCGTTCATGGAATATTACTGATATGATACGTGTAATTTGTAAAGATGTCAAAGGTAGCAAGTATATTCCAAGCGCCAATAGTCTAACGGTTAAGGGTATGGATTACGGAAAATGCACAACATGGTCGTGGGTTCGAAACTTCGACTGTTGTCGTGAAACATTTCCAACCATGTTTAAACTTTGTTGGGAATGTTTAAAAGCAATATTAGTAAATTATTTGGGTAAATCAATCTACTGATGTTTTTAGTAACGAGGAGGGTAAGCGTCAGGCAGCTAGCGTAAAAAAGCTATAGCCAAAATATAGGTCTACGGTGGTACTGTGCCGATCCCATATGAGAAAGCGGGAAAATTATAATTTATGTGTAAGCCATTATCGCCGAAATAGTGAACCATCTATTAATTATAGAGCGGAACGACGTTTGCCGGGCAGCTAGTACGCAACAATGTCGACAGACAGACGGATTACAATAATCAAAGCAAACTTAACAGACTCCAAGATCAAGTTGCAATAAAAATACAATAACAATAAAAATAATGTTGAGATGCAATAAACATAAATATCGATAGCAATCGAATAGTTGTAGAGTTAAAGGAAACTAATCAACAAACTGGCGCGGCAGCTGGGGCCCTCGCCGAGCCGCGGCCCGCAGCAGCCAGGAAATTAAACTGGAAATCATTCCGGAATTAATCATATTTACCCATTGAATGTACCATCCATCCAATATTGATTTCTTAATGGTATTGTTTGTTTGAATGCAGCAGAGCTACGCAATAAGAGCTGATGGTTTATTTAAAAAAAATGAGACCTTACTGTAGGGTTATCATTATACACTTCGGGGAATAATAAGACCCTAATCACACCTGGCACGTCAAAATGAGTCTAGCCGTTAAGCCTACAGGCCTCTTTCTGATTTAGTTGCGAAGAAAAGTAGAATTCCATGCGAATGCGAGTGTCATGTCTGAAACCAATCTGGTGTTGAATTCTGCTAATTTATTGGTGTCATAATATCCATCACTGAATATTGAATATGACAAAATTAATTGGTAAAATGTCAAATCAATCATTGTTAAACTATACAGAGAGATTTGAATATATTTTAGCTGAGGCGGTAAATCAAACCATTCGTGTAGGAATCTAAAACAAAATAAAAATGGTGAATTATTGCAGCTTTCAGCCATTTATATTGTGGCCTGGTACTAAACAGAAAACACAACCAATTTTCTGTCTAAATGGAGTAATAAGACACAATCTAGGTTTTTTATTTTTTACATTAACTAATGCTTCTTTAAACTTGGTTCATAATAATTTCGATAAAAATCGTTATAGATTTCTATTTCAGTCCACCCCAGTTAAATAGAAAGACATATTAATGCTTACAAAAAGTAATACAACGTATTTTATAAGTAATAACAGCACTCGTACACACTGTTTGTAGTGCTAATATATTTTTCTTTTTTGTATTAAATGCGGGAGCTATTTACGGCCAAGTTAAGTGTAATAAAGGACTTTTTGTACGCTACCTTGTAACGAAAGCTCGCCGGCCGACCGACGTGTTATAGGCGTGGCTGCCCGGGGCGGGGACTTAACGCGTAACTTCCAAAAGCTCATAAGAAGGTTGCCGTAGCCTGAAGCAACGCCCGCGTACAAAGTTTTAATTCGCTTAAGATAAAGCTATAAAAAAATAAGTTGTAGTGAACGGTGGAGACTTTACCTTGTATAAAAAACTAGAACTATACGGCCTTCGGTTTTCATCTGAGCATGTTTACAATTTAATAAAGAAGGAATTGTAATATTTACAATCAAAAATCAACACGATTTTCTATTGTAGAAGGTACCAGCTTTAATTTTTTCAATGAAAAAACGGAGGCAAACGAGCTAGCAAGGTTTAACTGTCACCAGATATTAAGTGACCGCAGCCCAAAGGCGTCTGCACCAAGCTAACGCATTGCGTTGCGAAACAGATGCGTTACCTACCTTTAATGGCCATAGGAAGAAACAAACAGAAAAAAGGTTATTCTATTTTACTGTCCATCCTCCTTCGTCAAATCTTCTTCTCCTTACTACTCTTTCGTAACACGAAAATATTTTTTTTAAAAGAGAAGGAAAAAACAAAGATCACAATTTGGTCTCTGGCTACTCGCTCTTCGGACGAAACGCAGAAATACTTCTACTTCACACCTGTTTCTTGTTAGGTCGTGGTATTTCACCGGTAGAGTAACATATTCGTGCTCCAGATGTCATTCCCAAATATAGCTAATGGTGATTAAAAATATTAACTAAATACTAATCACTCCGGGGAAGAATACTAAAACGATTTGATAAGACATGTTGCTACAACCAAGTTTACCAATTACATTGACGTTCTCACATAATTGGCTGTGAAGAGAACGATGTCATAAAAATGTATAAACGCTTGTATTATAAACTTTATATAAATAGTAGCGCCGTCGTAAACAAAGTAATTTATGTGCGAAGATGAAATTCGAGATGATAGCCAATTTATATAAGTGCCCATCAATAAAATACACCGCGGTATACAATGACGCGGTGAAATTCAATTTATTTTAAAAGATTTAATAAGCTTCGAAGAATTAATAGAAAAGGGGTTCTCGACCTTTTTTTTGTTTAAATAAGCCTCAATAATTGCAAAGATTGTTATGTAAAATAAAATAAATGCCGATAAATATTATATTTCTTAAAATTACATGAAGTAACTGGCTATTATCAAGATTGAACGCGTAAATAAACTGATTAAGAGAAATTTTGTTAGGTTACAAAAGACGGACCAATGATCGGGTCAACGTTGTGGGACTCCACTAAATTCGTGCGGCAGCGGATCGATTTTTGGGCCTCCTGTGTCCAAGAGTGGTTTGTAAGAGACCAAATGAACCTTGAGAACGAAAATAAACCATTTATCGTTTAAATCATTAGCTTATTGCAGATGCAATTAAAGCCCGGCAACGCATCTGCAGTTCCCTCGGTGTTGCGGGTGTCCATGCGTGTCGTTGATCAACTCGGTGTTCCCGCCGCTCGTTTGCCCCCTTCTGTCATAAAAAATAGATGCCTATTGCTAGCGGTCACTTAATATAAGGTTGAAGGTGGAACGCTTTAAAACACTACATACTTATATCAAAGGGTAAAGCGACTTTATAAAGATCTCAAGTCAAGCGATAAATTCCTTTGAAGTTTAATATAGCATTCACGCTCTCCCAAATTGTGTCATTTTATTAATCCATGAGATGATGAAAAGATAAGATTGATGGGCCTTACGTAACATGTTACACGAGCCCCGACACCACGCTCCTCCATGGAGCTTTTTATAAAAGTAAATTGATTAAAAATCACTTTTACAATTATGACACAAACATGTAATAAATCATTCGGTCAATTTATTGGTAATGAAAATTTAATGACCGCAGTACCTTCCTAGAGTACAGTGCGGTACACATTCTCTCAGAAAGAAACTCGTTTGCCCGTATTTATTTCCCGGTACTACTTATATGGTTGTCTTAATAAAAATGATAATAAATGTAAATAATAATCAGTCTTTTAGTACGTTTTCCAACTGCAGGGATACTGGCCTCCTCTCTGACAGTAGACATTAAGAAATGTAGCTTTATGACAAAAAATATTAAGGTCCGATTGATCTAGGAAATCAATAAAATAAATTGACAACAAGCTTAGATAAAATTAATTTTAGTTTTTTAATTATTATTATTAAATAATATTTTATTGTTACGTTTATAGGTTGTAAATTACGGACAAAAGTGAATGTTTCGGTAGCTCACTATTTGCTGGCAGTTTACAAAATGCCTAGACCAATTATAAACTAACGATGTTCACAACCGATCGCTGCGAACAAAACCTCTTAAATATAAATAACTTAATTACTTGACCATCGGTTTCACTTTTATTTAATTAAAAATCCAATAAAAGTCATTGTTATCTAACATTTAAAAACACAACGATAAATGGTTTCTCAGGCAGCGTAAAAATAATAAGCCCGACATTGTATCAGAAATAAATTCTAAGTCGAAATTACTTTCTGATGGAAATTCGTACAATTTCTCTTCAGATAAAACGTATTTCAAGTTGTACTGGCAGTTGGTGCAGACTCATTGAATATTAAACAAGCGATCTTAATGAGGACAAATGCCCCCTAGACGTCATTGTTCACTTTCTACAATTCGCTTCAAATACAAATGGGAAGAAAATACAATAATTATTTATTACGCAACATGTACATACTTAGTCATTTAAACCACCAGTTCAAAGATGGCGCTTTACGTCGCGGTTTGAAGATGTTTTGTAAAATAAGTGTTTGTTGTGTGTAATCCAATAATACGTATCAATGGAGCTGTGGTTTAGCCGCCTTAGGCTCTTTCGGAATAATATATGCACTATGAGCCAGTAAGCCTAGTCACTTCAAGTTGGGTCAAGCTAAGTTACTTAAAAGCTCGAACTCCTCGTTATACGGTAAAATTAGTTGTCGTGTAATTGATTATATACTTTCACAGTAACAACCACTTGACACATGTTACCTATAATTCAAAGTTATTATTATATGCAGAATCAAATTACAAAATATTGCTGCGAGGAAAAAAAGAAACAAAGGTCTGGTAAGCCGCGTGCGAACTTAGTTACTGCAACGAGGTTTAAGCTAAGCGCCCTCTGTGCTCGGCCACCTCAATAGAGATCGTGGTCGTATTGAGCTCAATCAGCGAGATAAAAACAATCCTATATTAAAGTTGAACCCTCACTGGGTTCAACTTTAATACCAAAGAAGGATGGAGTTTCATGTATAGTTGGACGCGCGATTTTTCTTTCACTTCAAGACTATTAAGTTAAGATGCTATTTCGAAAACAAATGGTTTTATAAAACTTACGGTTTTCCATTCACATACATATTATACATACATAAACAGCCCATTACTGTCCCACTGCTGGGCATGAGCGCCATATCAGAAATGAGAAGGGTTTATTCTTTAGTGAATTATCAATGAAATTCAATCACTATCCTACTGTGGGTTGGTGCTGTGCTGTCCACACACAATCGAGAACTTTATTTACTCCTGGACGGCCAGCGTTCAACTGAGTTATCACTGATTTCCTTGATTGGTTGATTATAAACGAAAAAGTTAACGAAATGAATAGTGCCAGTCATGATTATGAGTCAACAGGTTACACCATAGACTATATAACGCGTTCCATTTGACAAAAAAATCATCGAATTTAAAGAATTAATTACATAAAAAATTGTCTGAGAAAATTCATAAAACAAAAATGTGGTCATTTGAACTTTGCGTGCTGCAAGTTTTCAAATAGATTGAATTACGTTTTTCAACTATGATGACGCATTTTTTTTCATATATACTTTGTCCATATACTTAGCTAAGTCCGATGTCGCCATTGTTCTCTCATCATGATCGCTAGTAGTTTCAGAGTATATCCCGGGGAAACATCATAACACGACATTTTTAATGATAGGACTAGCAAATTAGTCGACGCGTAACAAAACATTTATAGTTTTTAAATACACGCGAAGTGAAGACGAAAGAAGTTAAACCGAGAAGGGAAATGTTAATCATATAAGATATAATTTATTATTTCATCAAAACATTTAACTGTATTTATTCTTCTTGCCATTAAATCAAAGTGACAATTGTAATTTACAAAGCATTTTTAACTTCATAAACGAACACCAACAAACGAAATGTATAAACAAAAACCTCCTGTTAATTAAAAATTAAATCCAACATACCTGTTACATATCGTTCAATTTTTCACAACCCTTGGGGTTGAACATTTTACGCAAATCCAAAGTTTTACCCTTCAAACAACACAAAAATAAACACACTCAAAAAATATAACGTATTTAAATTGTTCGTTAAACGCAGAATCGAGAGTAAAAGCTCTACGCGAAAGCTGCACAACCATCCGCATAGACGGCCAGAATCAAACTGAATATGCGGGGGGCGCCGTAAAAGCTCAAAGTTCCATAAAATGGTACATATTTCTTATTGCTCGTATGCGCGTTATGTCGCAACAGGACTGCCCGTTAGCTTAATAAAAGCCTACTCACACAAAATCTCCAATCCCACGATCCCATAGATAGATGTCTAAATCAAATATCATTAATGGATGCCGATTTGAGCTCTCATTGTATTCCGAGCTTTTGGTTAGCTTTTGGTCTGGCACGAGGGAATACTCAGTTAAATTAATAAATATTTATCAATAATACAAATTAGATTACTTTTATCAACGGATTTAATGTTAAGCATTTTATCTCATATAAAAGCTCCGACTGTGAAAGCTTTAAGCAACTTAATACTTTTCTGAGGGTCTTAAAGCTCTCACATAAAGCTAGGATCAAATTTTGGATTTGTAACTTATACCTAACAACTAAAAAGGAATATCGAATACATTCTATTTAGCCTGACCAACATATGAAAAAGCGTTAAAGACACGCCCGTACGCGTAAAGTGAGACTAGTAAATATGTTGTACAAATACATTTAGGATATAGATATAGGAAGTTATATCAACACGTGTAAAGGATAAGTAAGTGTAGAAATAAACTTTTTTTATACGAGACATCTATAAGCGCGCTTTAGCAGTAAATTGGAGCAGTATTCCGTGACGGCAAATGGCATGACGCTCTCTCATGCCGTGATGAGCCCTCTACGTCTTACCATTACTCAATGGTTTTTTCGCCTATACTTATTTCTATTTATTAACAGGTATATTCTATGATTACTACTTATTATAAATAAAATAATAGTCAAAATACATTGGCTTTAATTACGAAATTGTTTTATTATTGTACTCCATATCCTCATACGAAGTAAAATAATAAAGCAGTCCCGTGACGCCCAAATTCATTTTTTTAAATTTAAAAGTGATTGCATCAGCATTGGCATCTATTAGATGAAGGCCTAATTAACCGGGAAAATGCCAAGACCTCACAAAATAGAGTAATGTTATAGTGAAGAAGGGATTCATAATTGTGCGTTTCGTCAGATATGTATTTTTTCATCGATCTTAACTTGGTATAAGTAACGCCATCTACCGACCAATAGAGATTTTATCGAAAAATACTTCATTAAGAAAGCAACAAAAGATAGTTATGGTTTCACGTAAAGTTAATTATAATAAGTACAGATGTTAACGCGAAGGTGTAATATTATGATAAAGAAAGTATAAGATCATGTTTACATTATTATTCAAAAATAAATTCGGATACCAAGAGGCTTATTTATGTTTATTTAAAACAATAAAATGAAAGCAAAATATATTCTATCTGCGATAATCTCCTTAGAAATTCCGAAAGTAACTTGCCAAATACTAACTCAACGAATATCTGAAACCCTTCTAGCCGTGGACTTGTGAAATGTAGCCAAGTATGTTTTGAGAATTATAATGAAGCTTTCCGACTTTTTGGGTTTTAGGAGAGAGTTTTTATTTTCAGTTGCTTAATTCAATAACTTTTAGAGCTTCAAACATTTTTACATACTGGTACTTCTTGAGCTGCCTCCTGGTCTTACCACTGTTATTTTTAGATAAATTTAAATCAAGCAATTAAAAAACTCGTGCATTGATTAAACGAACAAAATCGACGACAAAACATTTTTATCAAAGTAATTGGTCTTTACAAGCCCGGCTGTTAAAAGGTTTTCACAAACTAAAAACAAAACAAGTCGGCCCGCTCCGGGGTTTGACCGGATTAAGTTGGAGTTGTTAATGCCGGGAACATTGGAGCCTTGCCAACTCTTCTGGTTCCGACCCGACTATGTCTCAATTAATGCTTGCAAAGTTCAAATTCGAATTGACTTAATTGGACGTCTTTCGATAGCGAACAATGACTTTGGTTAATTTGCAATAATCGAGGTCTCGTGTTGCTTCATTTAGCGCCCGTGGCTTCGTTAGGTTAGAATTATTTTAATAAGCCCTATACCACTTTTTAATTCTAAAAATAAGGCAGAAATCTCTCGATTCTTCTACATCCATGCATACAAGCTCGTATCGCCCTTCTTCAGTATGTTACTAATCTGACCGCTATAAGTTCTCCTTGGACGTACCCTACCAACGCTACCACTCAATTTTGCTACGTAAATTTGCCTCATTACTTTTTATTCATTCATCCTTTCAACATGCCCGAACCACAAAAGTATATCTTTTTTATTCACAACATCCACTTTTAAGCCACACGCTTCAATTTTTACTTATCCATTCCTACTACTTATATAATATATACAGGAATGAATATGGGAGTAAGAGATATTCCAATTCCTCTTTATTTTCAGATAAACGAGGCAGTGGTCATGCATGCTTCGATTTGAGTAAGAAGCGTTGCAAAACTAAACAAATTTAGAACGTTCTCGATTACTCTAGACACTTCTAGAATAATTTTCCGGATCGATATATTTATAAGCCTTGAGAAAAATCTGGAAAGCCCTAAAATATAAGCGGGTATTTACAGCTAGAAATGACACGTCATTGTCAATGATTCGTTCAATTCAGAATTTGCCGTCAGTTTTTAATTTGGCTTAGTCAAATTATGTTCCAACTACGTATACAGTCTGACGGATATATAAGTACAGCCTTCAATATGATCTAACTATGCTATAGATATTACACATAGAACTAAGCCTGTCTGAAAATTTCCATTTGAGCACTTCTTGAAGGAGACTTAAGGGCGATCTATGATCATAAATCCTCTAGATGTGTCAGTAAATGCACTGATTTTTATTAACCCTAATATAAATTTAAATTAAATAACACTTTTACCATAAAAATACTTGGGCTCAAACAACTTAAAATGTTGTAAGAGTTGTCACAAAGATAGAATAAATTTTCTTAAATGTGTTTTGTTCTTTATTGTGAAATTATTTGATTATATAAGCAATATTTTGCTTGCAAATCGTGTGTACAGTACACATAAACACTTCAAGAGCTCAGTTTTACTAATGTCGTTAATACATCTAATATAGTGTTTATAAGTTCGTAATGTTTTCCCTTACGATCCTCAATGGTCTTCATTAAATTTCTTCTAGCTTGTCTACAAGTAATAGTTTATTTAAATAGCGAATAATTCAAATACACATATGTTTGTACATACATACGTACATATTCTTTTTAGATAAGTCCGGCAAAAACACCTCTTTTTAATATTTATGAGTGTAATATAATATTTCCATATTTATACTTTGCTCCTTCCAGGTCCACTACACCAATGTGTATGATGATCTCACGATTTTCGCACATATTTCTTATCTGTGCAAAAATGGCTTACACTGGCGAAGTACACCGTCCCCCCTATCCTTACCCCCCTCCTAATAACTCTACTCTTAATTTTCTATATTATGGCGACGGCCTAGAAGCTATATAATTTACTAACTGTTTATTATTATTTTTTCTCTCTGAATTGCTTACAATAAAATAGCAGTATGCCCGCAACATGGCGCGTTTACCACCTGATGTGGCGATATGATCGACAGAGGGAGCGCACATTAGGGTCTTCTTTTGACGGACGTTTTAATTGGAAGGAAAAACTAACGCCAATAACTTGATCTAATCCTATCAAATGTATGATTCGAATACTGTTTCCAGATTAAATGTATTTATTACTACTTAACTAAAATGGCTAGGCAGTCATGGACTATTTTTAGAACTGTTTAGACAATTATGTCATACCTCACCGGCGCTGATATATCTCAAATACCAGATATTTCAAGAGCTTGTATAAAAACCAAAAATCTGATTTGACTATACCATTGTCATCATTCAACACATCATATTAGCTAATCGAATGACACGTCACTTTTCCAAGTCAGTCACGTCAGTCAGTCACCCGCCCCGGCTTCGCCCGGTACCACTAATCATGTTCATTCGATCGCTACCAAACACGAGAAGACAACAAGGATGTGCCAATCTGGACAATCCCTGTAAATTTCATCAATAATGTTCCAGCCGTTTTGGAGTCTATAGGTCTATAGGGAACACACATACTTCGCTTTTTATATACATTTTTTTTCATAAAAGTATCCTATGTTAATTCTTATACCTCCAATAATATGTGTACAAAGTTTCATGATGATCGGTTGAGTAGTTTTTGCGTGAAAGCGTAACAAACAAACTTACATTCACAATTAATATTATTAATAGGGATTACCAAAAAAACCAACATTAATGTTTACTTAATGCCACTTTTGTAAGATATAACAATTTAATATCAAAATGTTTACGCCGACGTTAATTCCATAAAACTTAATCCATCCCTCCAGTTAAAGTAGAATTTTTATTAAAATAACAACATCTTGTTTACAGTTTCAACACCCGTGAGCGAATACAAAAATCGTTCATCAAGAATATTTTAAAGGTACGTAACAAAACTTAATAATGTCGCACCAGCCTTTTTTATAGAACAAGGTGCCAAAGAAGCATATGGTAAAATATTAGGTGACAGCTTCCCGTAGACATATGGAATAAGCAAATAAGTTGCAAATACGCTTGCAATAACTTTAATGGACAGAGGCGGAAACAGAAAAATAATTCCTCATCTTATTTATCCGTTCCCCCGTCAAATCCTTCCTTATTAGAAATGGATGGGAAGGGGAAAGGGTAGAGGAGCAGAATCAGGACTCCGTCACTACAATCATCAGACGAACTGCAGAAATACTTCTACTTGACGCTTGTAGTCTGTGAGGTCGTGGTATTTCACTGGTAGTGCCGGCACATTCAAGCTACACAGAGTTGTTGTGGACTTACCTTACTCCGTCTATTAGTGAAAACCTTACAACAATCCGGTTTGTAGATTTCAAGAAGTTAAAACAAATTTAGTTACAAGACAAAACAGAACAACAAAGTAAACTTTCAACATTATTCTTAACAAAGTACCAAACAAAGAATCTTACGTGTTGTATGTACAATAAGAATACGCATACAAAGTGCGGCGCGCGGCTCACTCGAGTAGTGTATGTACAGCACAGTAGTAGTGTGATTCGTACGGCCGGTAATGACGCCGTGAAACGTAAAGGTTTATTGTCAGTGGCCCTAACTACGGACATACAGGGTTTGTCCAATGTCGACGACACGATGCGAACGACACATTTTAGGCCACATATCGACACGCAAACCTAATGTCAATACAAGTATTTATTAGTACGTGAAGTAAAAACTTCGAGAACATCTTTAAGAATTGCTTAAGTTCGGCAATGACCAACATCGACCACATCATGGCCCTCATGATCATCGACCATATTAGAGAGGCCTACCTATACTGCTTCTTTTCTTACATGAGTAAAATACTTGAATAATGTAAAAACACTATAAAGATTATGTGGCAAATGTCACAGTTAGGGAACGTCCAAAACAACTTGTACCGACACAATATGCGAATGTAAAAGAAACTGGATATGTGTACGAATAGGTGGGTTAAGGGAGTGAGTGCGCATTACCCGACTAACCCACATGCGTCTCTCGCCTCAACGGCTTCGCTTTTAAAAACTAAGGTGTCATTAGAATGTATTCTTCCTCGGAGTGTTATAGCTAATATGACGTCACCATAAACATCTATGTACAAGTATACCATTATAACTGTCAATCATCCAGTCGTATGTTTTAGTTTTTTAATTAACAATTACTTGTTTTGTATTTGTATAGCGGTCGATAGGTAATTGGACAACGACACTAGTAAGCACGGAGCAGCAAACACTTATAAACACTCAAAACACGTCGGAGTGTCTGAACCTTCCTGTAGTCGCGCGTATCGCGTATTTCTTTACGGCACGAGAGCGGCCACAAGCACGACACTACATAAGCGAACAAACGCGTCGCCTTTCATACTACTGAAAAAAATGCGGTCCAAGTCAAAAGCGAGACAAATCCAATGTTACATACATAAATAAGTTTTCGGTGAAGTCTTTTAAAATGATCCGTGGTAGTAATATTTCCAACTTAACGAAAGACTTGGTAATACACATTTTTAATTTTATGTATAACTGTAAGTGGTTTTTTAATTGTATTTCTTGAGTATTACTTTTGTACAAGAGCACATTATCTTCCGTCTTCCTGGAATTAAGTAACGAGAAGTACAATAAATAAAAGCCCTCGCTCGCCCGACAAGCTTACAATAACAATTTATTTTTCTGTTAAGAGATGGAGCTAGATGTTTATATTTACAAGACACACACAGGCACACACACATAGTAAGTAAAGTATTTCGCCAAACTAATATTCAGTTTGTTTGGTACTTAAAAGTACAGATGAAGCGAGTACTCTAATAGTTCAACTTTATCAGAATCCAAAAACACTGTTACGCATTAAATAAAAACGAATTCATTTGTTTGTTTCAAAAATTCTGTATTGTTAAAGGTGCTTGAATAACTTTTCAATCGCTTATAACTTGCACCGCATCCGTTTTCACATAAACTGAAAGTTGTGTACACGAACTATTCAGCGGCGGGATAGCAGACAGGGGGACTAATGCTCTCCTACACATATACCCGCAACTACATTTTATATCAACATTTATGATTTTAAAGTACTTCTAAGAACTTTAAGATAGTTTTGACGTACACAACCCTCTCGCAGGAATATTTTATAATATCCGTTAGTACGGACATAGTCCAGGTGAATATTGGATTTTAATGATAAGACACTTCGGTCATATTACTAGCTGTGCCCCGCGGCTTTAGTCGCCCGTGATACATCGCTCGCTCGCGGTATCACATCCTTCTCGCTTAGCGTTTTTTCTTTCTCATCGGCTACTAAGCGTCGAAGCGCGATGTTAAATGGCCTTTGCCTTCCTTATTAATAACGATACTCTGTTCTGTTTTATTATTTTACTTCTAATTTTTTATTTGTTTTTATATTATCAGAAATTCGAATATTCGCAGTTTCACATTTGCCGGTAGTCCCGTGACGGCCATCTTTGTATTGTCTAAATAAAAATTCATTCATTTCTTACATTCATTCATTTTTAATACTAATAATACTCCCCCTCAGGAGGGTGTACTTCTGAGCAGAATTAAAAAAAAATACCTTCCTCACGAAAGGAAACTACCTGTATTGATGGAAATCGATTGAAAATCCGTTCAGTAGTTTTGAGGTTGTAATGGTACGGGATCTGAAGAGGGGATTTCTGTGCATCCTCGAGCGCGTCTGATTAACATATCGGTAACTTGGACCCTGTTAAGTACCATACACCACAAATCAGTCTTCAGTGTAGTGATGCGCGCTTACGGTAGCAAATCAAATTTGTAAAATATATCGATAATCAGAAATACTCCAACGCGTCAGATTCAGATTCAGGGTCGTTTACATGCTAATAAGTGGGCATGTCAATAGTCTGACGATTTGAGTGCGATACAAAGGAGTGGGGGATTACAATCTTGTTAAATAAAAACGTCATTTAGAAATCCTTTAGCACAGTCATTATTTTTATTTTATTTTAAAGGAAACAGTTTAAGGATAACGTGATAAGATAATCTGAAGATTTCCACAACTCGAAGTAACACCGCTAAAAGTGAAAAGTCATGTAACCTTTTATCTTTTCACCATCTAACATTTGAACAGAGGTAGAGCCCGGAACAACATCTGTTACTGTTACATCTTACAGAAAAAAGGCGTGAAGTAGGAGTATTTTATACTTTTGCGTTTCGTCTAATGAGTCAGATGTTGGAGGCCCAGCGTCAGTTCCCTTCCCCTTCCCAATGTTTCCTACAAAGGATAGGATGGGAAGGGGTAGAGGATTGAACGGGCGAGGGGTTGAATAGTGGACGGA
This sequence comes from Papilio elwesi, assembly GCA_029849275.1. Taxonomy (NCBI): domain Eukaryota; kingdom Metazoa; phylum Arthropoda; class Insecta; order Lepidoptera; family Papilionidae; genus Papilio; species Papilio elwesi. Next base: position 4,813,438 of record CM056713.1, read on the forward strand.
AATATACTTTGTTCTGTCTATCCCCTCCTCTGGCCATTAAAGGTAGTCAACACATCTGCAACTCATTTGATTGTTGCGGGTGCCTATGGGTAGTGGTCACTTAACATCCGGTGAACCGCTTGCTCGCTTGCCACCTTCTTCCATAAAAAGATAAAAACTAATCTTAAAAATCTAATAGCGTGACATGCATGCATTCGCATGACGCTTGAGTAGGTACAAGTTTAGCATCCTCGGTTCCTCTGCTATAACATTTGATGGTACAGACAGACGCTAGGACTTTGTTTTATAATATGTAATGATCGTAAAAAGTTTTGCGTTTCCGCCTAACAATGCATTATTATCACAAAATACTGAACATAGAGCAATAACCTGAAAGACGGCATTGTCTATGTCATTGAAACCGCATCAAAGCTTAATCTATGGCTGTTTACTTTTCATCTAAAACGCATTGCACATTTGAAAGATGGCGGCGGTTCAAATTGAAGACGCTGCGTGTTAATCTAAAACAATTGTTCCACGCAGATGTTCCAAGAACAACGACTTAAACAAACTACGTAGACAAACGAAACGTTCACAAGGCGACGCCGTCCTGTTTACACATTTCGCGCCAGTTGACTTGGATTAGGTCTTTAAAGGCAATGTAAACATTTGAACAAGACGATAGTGCGACGCGTATTTATTTAACTCTAGTTTATTGTTAGTCTGTAGCATGTAAAAGTCAACGTACTGACAGATGTCTCATTTAATGATATCATATAAGTTAGGCTCGCATTATAATGTTTTATAACCGTTTTACTTCCTTAAGCTTCATTTACAGTTACATGTAGCCGGAAAAGTAACAAAGTAATCATTTTAAAGCCTTTTTTTATACTAAAGTTGATAGGTGCGTTTGAAATTCACGGAGCAGGAACTTGAAATATAAATATTTTGCACTTGATCGAATTTTTGTTTACTGTTTACAATAACACCATTTCAGTATAAAGAAAATTCGCCACTTACAAGATGAACGAAGATAATCCATTATAACGTTAACACTTAATATACGAAAACAACACAAATGACATTTTAGACTAGAGCATGTTATTCAGTCGTTTATCACTCCTTTGAAATTAGGGTCACGTGACCAGATTGTCAATGCATAGTGATTTTCGAACGAGCGATTGCGTAAAGCACCTTTTCTTATTATTATTGTTTAAAAATGTTAAATGCATGAAAGGACGATGGCAAAATTTGTATATGAGCTGGACCTGACTTTCGTTTTTCATGTCCCAAAACGACGAATTACATTCGACGACGACGACGACTAGGGCTGGGCGCTGTGTGAAAACGTTGAAATTTTAAGTGAGTAATGCCTGCGTAATCCTTCTAGGAAACCTATGAGAGTATTTATTTAAATTGTAAAATGCGTACGAACGTTAAACGCATTGCGAGCGTGATAGCTGGAAATAAATCAAAGACCACGACGATCAAGAGGTAATAAAAAATCGTTACAATGTTTATGGTAACCAGTGGAACAGATACAAAAACTTCGTGGAATCATCAAACTGGATTGTTATTCGTCACGTCGAAAGAAAAGCAGACTTTTCGTGAATAAATAAATAATCCGGGTACGGATTTACTTGGAACTAGTGATCCGCCCCGGCTTCGCCCGGTTAGCCGTTTCGGAATCTATAGGCAACATCGCCTTTTAAATACGTAAATATGCACCTGTAAAACACCAAAAAATAGTACATTTGTCCGGGATAAAAAGTATTATTCCACACTAAAATCTATCTCTGTGCCAAATTTTATCCAGATCCGTTCAGCCGATTTTGCATGAAAAAATAACAAACATTAATACTTTTTATAAAAACAGTGCGAGGTGGGTCGCGACCGCGATTTAATCCCACTCGCCCTGAAGAACCGGAGCTCTGCGACGGACAGCTGCAAAATTCCGGAAAAAAGGCGAACGTGAGTAAAGCCGTTTTTATAAATAGTTTATTAACACATTTACAAACATTCATACATACAAACTTTCACATTTATTATATTAATATAAGTATAGATAAGTAGAGTGCCATGTATGTTTTAACTTATTGAGGAGCCGTCGACCGTGACGTGTTAATAAATCGTGACACATGGGGCACATATTTTAACGATTGATATTTTATACGTCCGAATTATGGCCGTAGACGTGAAATATATATTTAATGACTATGTCAAATGAAATCCGCAAGCTCTGCCGACTCTTTTGTGTCGGGGGCATGAATGTTTTTTTATTTATCTCTCCTGTTACTCCTGGTTGTAACTCCTGTCTTCCAGTGTTCTTTGGGCATTTCAAAAACTCCGTGTGTCAAATTTCATTTCCTAGGGCCAGAAGTTTCGACTGCGCTTTCAGGTCGGTTGGTCATTTTTTTACATACAAAGATATGTTGCACGAATGTGCCGACTCGACAACTGAAATACAACACTTCACAGACGACACGCGCTTTATGCATTTTATGCTACTGCGTTTCGTCTATAAGGAAAGGATGAGAAAGCATTTTGCAATCCCTTCTTTAGGAACGACAAGAAAGGTACAAAAATCATTAATATCAATTAACATTGTAGCTTTCTCGTTGCTCCTCACAGACGTATTTAGGTTTTACCACTCGCTACCTATCAACGCAAGTAACTGTGAGGTATTTGAGTATTAAAGTATTATAAGTTACTTCCCCAGGGATACATTTTACTAAGTTGTCTTTTACGACTCTCCCGGGGTCGTGTTGGGGTAGTAATCCATTTCTTACACAATTCCCAAGTCTTCTGAAATAACTTACGTTTATTAAATATTTATAACCAAAAACGACAAGCCAATAATATTTCTTTATTACTTTGTATGATAGAAAAAATCATGGCTCATTTATTTTTGTAATCATAAGATAACAGGATCGAAAATATACCTATTTACGTTACAGGGATCTACACAAAAAGGTGACAAATTATCAATAGGTTCCTGGTAGTAAGTGTCCGCTACCCATACCCAAAGGCATCTGCAAAAAGATGAGTTGCAGATGCGTTGCTTACCTTATTTGGACGGAGGAAGTGATAGACAGAAAACCGTCCAAGTGCGACAGTCATTTAACAATTCAACTTGATTATTGCAATTTTAAATGAAAAATTATTAATCAATGCGTCGCAACATACGTAAGTCGATTTAAAATATCTGTAACAATAGCGGCATCTCTTGGTCACACTTAGATTTATTAAACAGAACCACGTACTTTATTTAATCGATTTTATTATAGAATACACAGACAGATGTCGCTCTTTGGCAAAAATATAAAACAAATTGTTAATTCGATTATATGCAAATAAAAATAGTAGTCCATGCTATATAGATTCTGGCTACTGTTTTTACGTCCGGCCGCCTACCTTTTTTTTACGACAGGGAGAAATGCATTGCGCATACCACCGCACCGTGGGGACAGTGCAGTGGTTATGTGGGACTCTCCTCCTCCTAGGGGGGGGGAGGCATACCCACTAAAAAAAACCCTGTCGGTGGTCTTCTCTGCTTTTGTTGCAGATGCCACGGGCGCACTAAAGTGTTTCACCGCGACATCCGCAAGCTGGCCCCGGCTTCTATTGCCGGGGCCTCCGCGCAAAGGAGGGGGGGGGAACCAACCACTGAGTCCCCCCCTAGGCGCGTGGGCTGTTAGAGCCGGCAGGGAATCCCCATTCCCCGCCAGCTAGCACCACTACGGGGGAGGGAGGGCGGCAATGTAATGCCGCCTTCTCCTCCCCAGTCGCCTGCGCCGGAGCGGGGGCGCCGAGGGATCTCCCTCGCGCTCCCGCTCCCTCTCCTCTTTCTGCGAGATTACTATCTCGCAGAAGGAGGCCACGGCTTCCCAAGCCTTCACGCTTCCCAGCATCGCATGTACAACGCCGGGAAGCGAGAGGTCGCCGCCAATTGCCGCCACCAGGGTGCGGCGCTCGTCAGTCCACGCAGGGCACACCTCTAGGGTGTGCCCTGCCGTGTCCTCCGCGTCGCCGCACCCGTGGCACGACGCTGTCTCCTCTCTTCCGATGCGACACAGGTACTTCCCGAAGCATCCGTGTCCAGAAAGCACCTGCGTCACTCGGAAGGTGAGGGACCCGTGGGTCCTCCCGCACCATTTTCGGAGCTCTGGGCGTATGGCCTCTATGGTGCGGATGCCGTATTCGGCGTCCTGCGGCGATGTGCGGCCTGCGGAGGAGGGCCCTGTTAGGCGCGTCCAGGGCCTCAGCCCATATTGGCACGCCATACAGGGCCATGCTCCGGATGACCGTGCTGTACAATCTTCTGCACGGTACACCCATCCGGCCGCCTACCTAAGTTAAACCCCCTCGGGAATAATAAGCTAAAACCTAACCTAATCTAACAAAACATTTTACATAAGAATAAATACGTGATTTCTAAAACCGTCTATGTACGTGTAAATACTGCGTCACCAAATATAGCTATTACCATTACCAGGGAGAGCCGTGCGTCTCCGAAATACGTGAGTGTGCTATGAATACCTCAATGCACAGTGTGTCTAGCTGAAGCTTACAAAATCTCCGACACTGACCTTTGTTGAACTTTATGTAAACTGTCAATCATCATCATTTTAAAGATCATAATATAATTAATAACATATGTAACTAAAAGTTCAACTTATTCAACTGAACAGATATTTTATAGAATTTTTGTCGAACAAATGTTTGACATGGTTCTTTAAATTGATATAACTTTTTTATTTATAACCCGATTTAGATAAAACAAATGTTTAAACCGCACCCAAATCGGTTAAGCCGTTTCTGAGATTAACGCGCACAAATGCAAAGACATACAGACAGACAAAGATTCTAATAATCATTGTTTTGGGTTTTTTGCATATATGAAGGCCTCAATAATATTTTTCACAAATATGTTCCATGTACGGACAGGGATCAGTTATATTTTAATTGTAAGTATAGATAATGATTATGGCATTAATATGATGGTCATAATACGAAACTTTCATAAACTCGCAGATTACACTCGACTTCCAGGCAAAACAACCCTTACATCGGGCTGTTTGACATTTAAAGTCCGGAAGACAAGCGACCCGTGACTAAAAGGGGTGGCCCTTTTGTGATCCTTTTAATTCCGGCCCCCTGTCTACAACGGAACCTTATTAACTTCAAATTGCGACGACAAATTAACAATACAGCCCCGAAACATTGCCACGGATAATTTCGCTAGAATTATTCTGTCAACCCTTTTTATGTATACATTGTTTAATTGCTTTATTAAACTTCGGTTTTATACAATTTATTTTGATTGAAAAGTTTACTTTGTTATTTGTGTTTATATGAACCCTGAAAGTTGCTAAACGCTTAAAAAAAACAAATAAAAAGAAGTCGAAATGTTAACGATTTATTTATAACAATTATATAAGTGCACAAAAACATAACACTTATGTAAGACTCATTCACGATACCTTTGCAACATGGGTGTTAGTTTTGTTAAATCATTTTACATACTTGTACACTGTACAAATATATTATATATAAATATAGTAGAATAGCGTCCTATTTTGCTCCAATACATTCTTAAGTTAATACTGAATTTTAAATTGCAATATATATATATTGAATATTTATTCACTTATACTTTAGCAAAACCTTTTATTAAAATGAAATACCAAGGACACATTATAAAGATTAACGGTGTGGAGTTACTGAGTTAAATCAAAACAAAACAATTATGCTGGCTAAATAATTGAATTCAAACAACTCTCAAGTATCAAGATCATTTCTTAACATTGATGACACAGACTATCCGATTTGCAATACCTACAGCTTCAAAACCCACAACCACACCATACTAAACTGTTTTCTATCACATCTATGTAGACTGTAGCCTATCTTTGAGTCGAAGCAACCTTTTGTACATGGCAATTTTGTTTGCTGGGAAACTGCACTTTGGTTCATCCTCCTGCAAACAATCAATGTATACATTTTAGCTATTAAGAGACATCATGCTTATATTTTTGAGATTCAGTTACAACTGAGCCTTTCCATGACCCTTCGCCATCCACTTACTTGCCCTGCTTATTTTTGTAGGACGGCAATGAATACAATACTACAATCATTGTACAAAATGCCAGATATCCTACTATTATCAATGCGAAGTTTGTAAGTATGGATGTATGGTTATATGAATGTAAGGATGTTTGTTAGTATTTCATGCAAAATCTACTGAATGGATTTTATTGAAACTTTACAATATTATAGCTTGTACATCAGAATATCATGTAGGCTATAAATTTATAGATATCTTAATATGACACTAAGTCGAGTAAGGAACTTCCGGGAAAAACTTCCGGCATATACAAGCTATTCTGGTGAGCGCTGTAAAAACCCTTGGAGTTACACATATTTAATGAAAAAAATTTACCTTACATAGACAAAAAATCCGCATATATCTTATTTTTATAATAATAATCTGTTTATTATCAGACCATGAGTCCATACATATACATTAAAAAAAATGAACAAGGATATAAGATGATTAGGAATTTAACATGTGATAAAATCGTTTGGACAGATGTCATGCTATGCAGCGAACTATTTTATGTGTAAGCCATTATTGCCAAAATTGTTAACCATCTATTAATTATAGGGTGGAACAAAGTTTGCCAAATAGTGTTAAAATAATCTCAGAAATATAGAAATGTAGTGTTGTTGTATGTCCATGTTGGTCATAGTATTATAGCATACTACAACCAATGGCTTAAACATAACTTACATGAGGAAAGAAGTTGTACTCCACAAGTATGACCTCGAAGAATGTAGATGCTATTATTAGAGGTCCATTTTTCCTTTCACAAACATCTAATTGCACAGCAAATTTGCCTTCTGGAAATATTGCTAATGTCTCAAATATAGGTCTTGACATTCGACCTGTCTTTTGACTAGATAGCCTATACAATAACAATTCTCCAGCTCTTGTTGCTATAAGGACTATATCCGCATAGAAGAATAAAGCGGTTATTGGTGGGAATTCTAAATATAAATGATGATACATATCCGTATCCAGCTTGAATATATGACGAGAATAACAGACAAAGTTTCGATCGTTTATAGCATATATATTCCTCAAATGCTTCACCCAGTCAATGGGACAATTTATTAGCTTTTCCAACACCTGATTATCTTTGGTAATATTTAAAATTCTACCACATGTTGTAAATAAATGTAATATCTTATCACAGTATTGAATCTCCTTAATACTATAATTGCAATGCATTATTAAATTTGATGCTATGTTTGCTGATGTCAAGTCACATTTATACACATCTCTATTATTATAAAAATATAATTCTTCTCCAGACAGCACAAAATTGTCTGCCTTAAAGAATTCTTCTGTGCTATTGCAGGAATCAACGCATTTTTGGACATATAACCCCGATTTTGTAAGTACAACTGTGACATTATCGCTGTTGGCAATTTTACTGCATGTTACATCTGGAATTGCAACTGGTATATACTTCAGGGTGCTTATATCATAGAAGACTACACCCCTTGCATCTTTCAAAGGTAATACACCGTAATCAACATCAAGGACATGTGTTTTGTCGTGGAGAGAAAACTTATAGAACTCCCGTACTTTTTTATCATATTTTGTGATGTTCAACCATAATTTAAGGTTCTTATAAACATGATACCACCGGGAATCGTTTCGAGCCTTACGTTTAGCTATTTGTGATGAATATTTAAATTCGTTTAGACACATTTCTTGCCAAATGTGATCATTTCCATCTATCGAATCTCTCCATTTTTTACATACCCTTCGGCACTTTCCAACTGATATACCGTCGATTTTTAATAAGATTTCAATAAATATTTCTAACGGTAAGCAATTAATTTGTATCTTCTGCTCCATTTAAAAATCGGTTAATTTTACGGAACCTACAGCATCTGTAAAAACATTTCTTTTTTTATTTTCGATACACAAACGCGCTATAAATACCAATAAGTATGGAAATTACAAGTATATTACTATTATTTTTGTAACTGAACTAATATTATTATTTTATATAATGTTATCCTTCGGAAACTCGCAACGTAATGTAAACAAATAAAAGGTCTTGTGATTTTGACCACAGACAAATGAAATGCACATTTTGACATTTGTATTTGAAACTAACACCAAAGATAAATTAGCGATGAAAAGTATAGATGATACCAGGATAGGAAAATATGATTTATATATATACTTGATATCTTCCTGATGAATGTTCGGCGATTTGTGATAGCTGTTATTTAGGTTATTGGTGCTCATGTAAATTTTGCAAAATATTTGTGTTATTATGTTTTTTTTTCTTAAGGAATGAATCCGAACGGATGTTTAAACCTTAATCTACCCGCAGGTCAATTTGAAACTGCTGACAACAATTTGGCTTGCGTAGTGGGCCCTTTGGTGCGCGCACACAAGTCAGCGCAGTTCGCAACGAAGACGACGCAGCAGACGCGGTTATTCATTAGAATGTACGCACATTTATTTTACCCTACAGGAAATGTGCTTTAAGTTCGGTGGATAAGGGTGAATTTGCTACTTTTATTTTTAGATGAACGTTTGATCTTCGACGCTGCGTTAGCATGACTTAAATTCGTGGGTATTGCATGACAACATCACATATATTCATGTCTCATGTGTAGTTACTTAGGTCTACAAATATCTTATTTTCACTATCATAGAACGGAGTTCTTCAGCGCAAGTTAATTTGCTTGCTACACTAGATTAGTTTGACCGGCGGCTAGACGAAATAAGTGTAAGCGTTACAGTAAATCTGACATCTGGCTGTCCCAAAGACAGCTCGTTTATTTTATAAATATAAATATTATCTATTATAATTGTGTAATATAAATTTTACATTTGGAAAGATGAGTCGTGAACGTGAGTTATCAGAAATTAAATATAATAGAGATAAATTAAAGTAAGTACAGCGTGTTTAAACAGTAAAGTACAAGAATACAGCGAAAGGAACTCCTTCCTAACCCATAGACACCCATAATTTAGCACGTGTTGCGCTAAATTATGGGTGTCTTTCGCTTATTTGTCTTACTATTATTTTATATAAAAAAAAAACAAAAAACCAACGAATACATTTCATTTAATCCACAATTGATTTGATTTAAATATAGAATGATAACAAGATTTACAAATACGTTTTTTTTTTATTTCGGTAACAGTTTTACACACTTTAAGTACATTTCTAGTCCATAATTTATAAAAAAAATGTAAAAAGGTATTATCAATTAAAATATAAAACAATTAATAATACATATACAATAATTACTAAATTATATCAAGGGGAATGATTTAAAATGAATAATAACAAACATTCGCTTAATAAAACTTTTGTATCACGTACACATCATAGTAGTCGTCAGCAAACGACTTGATAAAACCTCAGTTATATTATTTTAATGCAGTCGTAACAATTTCAATATTTAAAAATGAAGTCAAACGACCAGAGGACTTCTTTTTTGATTGCTCTTCGTTTGACATCTGTCATTTTCGATTTACATTGACAAGGTTCCATCTATTTTTAGAATTAAATTCGAACTGTCAGACATCAAATTGATATGTGGTGTAAATGAAATTTCGTACTAGAGAAGAGAACATGAAATTTTGTATTTAGAATCGATTTTTATTTATAAATTTACCTATATGGTTGTTTTGCCCATAAAAAAGTTAAGAAAAAAAATGTTAACAATTAATGTAAAAAGATGGCGTCGTCTTTCGTTTGCATTATCTATCGCTGGAGAGTTGTAAATGGTTAACTTACTGATATCTCATATTTTTGTTAGATGGCGCTATATACATAAAAAACACAATCTAATATATAAAAGACAACGCAGAGCAAAGCCCTCCAGCTGTAAACAATAATTGATCGATTGCTGCCACATACAAAACTTCTTGCACCTCATTCAGTGAGTTCAAGTAGTGTTTTCACCAATGATATCATTATACAAAAAGTAGGAGATATGCAATAGCGTTCCAAAAGTGAAGAATCGAAACAGTCCGATCGGTAAGCTTTGGCATGTGTTCACATATACGATTAGTGACAAACAGCTGTCCTCTTTTTTCTTATCATTTTAATTACGCTATCCTTTTCACACCATTGACATGTGTGAATGTTGCTGTCACTGTCTGGAACACTTTCGACCGGGGATTTTGTATGAGTATAACATATCTATAGTATAACGATTACACGTAATCAGTACCTTAATTATTAGAACGTATAAGTAGCAAACTATAGTACGAGATAATTTGTCTTTTTAAAATTGCCTTAAAATGTATTACTATATATTATACAATTTTGTGATTCATTGTAAAAATCCAGCGCCCCTTGTCATCTGACGTGCATATTACATACCTGGCGTGATGTAACTGAAGCCACGTAGTCACCATTGTGTCACCAAGTGACTTCGTGAAATCTCACGAACGTTACGAAGTCAAAAGTGCCAATGTTTCGAATTTGAAAGCGACAGTTCGGAGTAGAAAATCGAATGTCATTTTTGAACGTTAAATCTGACTGGAACACGTTATCTGGATGTTTGTAAATCAACGCCGTACGAAGTTTGTAACTTGTTTAATTTTATGACGTTTCAATTTTTCCAGGTATTTAGTATTTAAGTACAGTTATACATATACGTTTATTGAATACGATATACTAATAATATAAAAAGCAATTGGACTTGTGTATAACATATAATAAGTATAATTTTGTTATTTTAAATATATAAGGAATAGAAATAGGAACTAAATACATTTTAATTAATATAACAACATCTTATATTTCGTTGTTTTGAAATCAAAATTTCTAACCTAGGGAATTCATTTTCTTTGTACACAAGTGTCAAAATTTAAGTAACAATAAGACATTTAAAAATGAATTCGGTCATATAAAAATTGACAACATTAAAAATAAATTGAGACAAATGAAAATTGCAAACATTCCAAATTTAATGAGTCACATATTGCCAACATTGAAATGTGCACCCAGTCCCTTAAATGTTGCTAACATTAAAATATGAACTGAGCTAAATAAAAATTATCACAATTCAAATTGAGCCAAGATTAAAAGCAAATCAAGTCAAATAAATGATGCGTACATTAAAATGTAACTGAATCAAATAGAATGTGAAAAATGTAAGTAATTCAAACAATGGGATTAAATGCTCTGTGCGACTGCGGATACAAATGACTCATTTGTATTTAAATATATTTAGACCTAAGTTATTTATTTCCTTCGAATATTTCCTAAAATGTATTGATTATTAATAAATAAGAAAACGTGATTTGATTTGATATAAATATGCACAACTGTGTAATAAGTGAAAAATATGTGTTTAGAGATTTAGATTTAGAGCTTAATTTAAGTGATCTTGTCTTTAATTGTCAGTATCATATTACTGATTATTTTGAACGGCTGACAACTCTCTTGCAGCAGATAAAGCGAGTAGCATTTGTCAGTAGTATTTATACATATCCAAGGTCAGAAACAGGTTGTCAACCTATACATACACCAATAACTAACAAGACTAGAAAACAAACAAACGTGTTTTAAAAAACAACAAAATCATAGACAAATAATTATTATTACAAAACATATCAAACCTATTTGTATACAATTTAAAAAAAACCCTTAAGCCTCAAGTCTTAAAGATAAAAATTGAATAAAAGATTTAAAAAAGAATGAATTATAAATATAGTACAATAGGATAGATATTGACCCTTAACATTTTTATAGTTATTCTATAGCATAATGACGTATAGTTTGTTCCACATGAAGATTTATGTAAACAAACAAACGTCACTTACCATACCGTCGAAAATGTGTGTGTAATATGGTTAGCTAATGTTATAAGGTAATGTGAGACAAGGTTAATTTTTAAAAATGTTTTTGTAATTCAAATTTTAGCGTGACCTTTGTTTACAAAAATTCAATTTGATGTGGAACAAACCATAGTTCAAATGTACAAAACATTTGTATGTCATTCTAAATTCCCTAAATGAGATCTCAAACAGTAACGGAAGCTATAGAAATAATAAAGTCAAAATTAATTACCATTACCCATTTCACACAATTGGAAAATTCTTGTTTTTATTTCTACAGACCGAAGAACCATTTTAGCTTATCATCTATTTTTGAGAATATTCGATACGACTAGCATTGCGAAACTGCCCATTATATACAAAGTGGCGGGAATTGAAGCCAGAAGCTTGTACCTCTCCTCTGTAAAAAAAGAGAGAACTTTTTTTAGTATTTTACCTTTGAAATAAATTGATTAAACAGTTTATATTATTATTGCACACGCGATTCAAGCACAATGGAGACCTCTTGTGAAATCTGTCATATCAAATCATGTTTTCGATGTAATGGTTAACATACCTAAGTTACAGTTACAATAGCCTAAGTGTCCTGTTACTTCGCTTACGTCCCGTTCCAGAAATTAATTAATCATAAAATAACTGAGTCCGTATAGTATTGCAAGACAAAATTATTTTACAAAAGTGTGTGGCAATATTAGCAGAGGACATCTTAGGAGAAATTATGTCGATTAGATTACTGACATACTAAGCAAGCATTACACTTTCATCGAATATGTTATTTTGTGTTGTTAGATAAAATGAAGTGGAATTGTGTAATATGGATAGCTAATGTTATAAGGGAATATGAGAAATTGCTTTTCGAAATTATTATGGAATTAACAAATTTTAACGTAAAATCCTTTGTTTACAAAAATTCCATCTTAAATCCATGATCTCTGCCTACCCATCTAGGTTACGGGTGTGAGTGTGAACAATCGAAATAATAAGGTAGTACAATTTGGTTATTCCAGAAAGAAAAAAATGTAGAACTTACATTAATATTTTCCGGAGATGGATTTTTGTCTCTTAAGCCGTGTTCACACTGCCGAAAACAAACTCTTTCTCCCTGAAAAAACTGAGGTGATATGTTTCATATGAATGTTTTCAGCAGTGTGAACTCGCGGTTAGACATACAGAAGCTTGGTCTTAAGGTATGTGTAATTCTTATAATGAAGTGTAAGAATTTGATAAGAACTATAAATCGGTTTTGAAAAATTATTTTTGCATTTGACAGCCTAATGACTACGGAAGGTTTTGGGCTTCCTTGTTAAATATATCTAAGTGACGACGCCCTCACGAGATCGTAAGGGATTTTTCAAACCTGATTGGTAGTTCAAACGGAAGTCGTCGGTTTTATTATATTAGTATAGATTTCGTAGTTTTAGTTATTTGATTTCCTTATTATTCATGTGAATTATTTTGTTAATTTAATAATGTCAAAATAGCGGTAACAGCTTTATTTTTAGTTAACTAAAATGAAAAAGAAACTGGTGCAAGTATGGTTACTATTGTAATAATAAAAATTAAAAACATTTTGTACTAAACGTAATACTTTTATTTGGGAGTTAAAGTATTTCTTAACGAATTAACAAAATAAAAACTACGTTCAAACAAAAACAACTTCGAGTTATATAAAACAATCAAAAACCACTTGACATTAAGGCTTATCTTGCCAGGATAGAAAATTTATTACATAGTATTTTATTTCATAAACAAGACGGATTCAAACAAATTATAATAAATAAAGCAATTTTAAGTACATGTTCAATACTAGTTTTAAAATTAAATAAAAGGATTCGTGATACACATTTAAAAAAAAATTCTACGAAAATCTTTGTATAAATTTTAGATGGAATGCCTCGTAATCAATTAGGTCTTACCGCGCATCAGTACAACTCAAATCTTACTTATTTCGGTAATTTTCCTCGATTTGAACATGACAGAATAAAACAGCCATTTGCTAACCTACAGTCTACAATATACATAAATCCCGTTTAGAAACCAAAGGTCGAAGAAATCCGCCGCAATAACAAACAAAACATTACTTAAACATTATTTTAAAATAACAATAGACCAATTTTACTTTTATGTCTCAAAAATTCACTTAATAATAATATAATATATTTTTATTTTTCAGTAAAGATCGATTTTATCTGCGGTTTTTTTGCGAGCTGCAAAAACTTGACATACTGGAGTCAACTATAGTTCATTTTAACTAAGTTCCTCAAGCAATTTGCCTTGAATTTATATCTCAAGGCAAAATATCCAAAAACACGTTATCGGGACAACTTGACTAAATTATGTTAATTTAATGTTTACGTTAAGTTAGTATGCGCTAGTTTGTTACAAATATGCGTAAAAACTTCAGGTACATCGTCCAATTTCATCCCCTCACTAAAACCAACCCCGTTTCCAAAAACCGTCGGCAAAACAATAGCGTTCGGTTCGACCACAATCGGATTGTCATCACTGTCAAAAATAATCTCTGGATCGTTCTGTATGATTTCCTCTATGGTTTCCCAATTTGTCAGTTTTCTCTTAGTGTGGCAACACTGACACATGCCATAGTCGCACTCTTTTTTACTCATAAAATAATCAGCGTCGTCTAAAATGGTGGCGCCATCGTTTACGACTGGTACAAAAACGGAAAACTTACGAGCAGAAAATTTAATTAACTCTTCTATTGAATCATCGACACCTTCATCTATGATGGGGTTACCGAATCTATCATAGTGTATGCTCTGACCATCGACAAGAGAAGCTTTGCGGCTCTGAGCTGGGGAGAGGGGAACATCGAAGCTCTGATTGACTGTTACCATACTAGATTTCCTTTTAGCCTGACCTGTCATTGCGATGGACTTTTTGGTTGTCGCCCAGCCGAGCGAGCGTTGCACAGCCATCTTCCATTTCGTGTATCTCGCGTCGCGGTCTGAAACAACATTTAATATGTCAACACTTCATAATCATGATAACGTGGCTACGTTGACTAGAATAAAATACATAAAAAATGAGACAATAGTCGTTCACAATTACACTCAACTTTTTTTATACATACTTCTGTATGTATATATCTGATTTCTAGTATTACTTATAACAAAAGTGTCCCGTTGGGTTCTAGAGTACAAATGGTGTGTTATTTATCGATTCGTTTGTTTATACTGACCGTCATCAGTGGTGGTAGGCAGGAAGGGGTCCGCGGGCGTGGCGTGGTGGCGCCACTGTTCGGCGGCCCATACGCCGCGCGCGTGCCCGGCCGCCACCGCCGCACCCAGCGCGGACATATCCCACGAGTGCGCGCGCACTGGACAATAACAATAACGTAGATTAATACATGAAATATCTCTCACTACGCCATTCTAAAGAGCATATTATAAAGAATCAGTGCAAAAATGGTAGAGCACGCAGCCAAATCTGTGGCACGAATGAGCCGGCTGCACTGGTGAGATACCAAAACCTCATAGAAGACAGACGTCAAGTACATGTATTCTGTGTTTCATCTGATGAGTTAGGGGCCGGAAGCCTTGTTTTAGTCCTCTTCTCCTTCCTGTGCTTTCAGTCAATGATTCGTTCAGTTCACAATTCACAATGGGTCGATGCCGTATACTAACGGACAGGAATGCCGATGAGGTCGGCCTGGAGCTGCATGAGCAGGTTGTTGGCGGACATCTTGCCGTCCACGTGCAGCTTGGCAAGCGGCATGCCGCAGTCCTTGTTCATCGCTTCCAGAATATCCCTGGAATACATCAACATACGCTTTCATGATTTATCTTTGAATAGTATAAAACAAAGTGAATGCCGTTAGATCTTACAGCCTACGCAACGGGTTTTAATGCGGTTTTCATCAATAGCCAGAGTGATTCAAGAGGAAGGTTAGTATGTATAAATAATATTATAGTAAAGAAAAGCAGAGAATTTTTAAGCTTTGTCATAAAATACAATTTTTGTGCGCGCTAACATTACGAACGCTGGCCAAACTTTACGAGATAGATTAAAATAATGACCGAGTACGTACTACGGTATAGTATATCTTAAAAAGATCTGGAAAACAATCCGCGATGGCATACCTCTATCTAGCTATCTTTCATGATTAAATTCAGATGGTATTGTTACGTTGAACACCAAATACAAGTTGTGTTGTCCAGCACAACATGTGCTTTCTTGACACCCCGTCAGAAAATAAGCAGACAAATTCTAACAAAGTAAACACTCATCAAATCTTTCATTGCCACCTTTTACATGACAACTTCCCGTTCCCGAGCAGATTGTCGCACGTGATCAATTATTACTGTGCTGCTCAGCCAATTAACAAGCGTAGACAACAGAGCCAACCATTACTTAGCGATGTTGACAAGCTAAAGAAAACAAACGTCGTGGGCTGTTCAGAGATTTTGTATGACGTTACTCTTCAATGTTTTACTAGTTCAGTGATGTACGAGTATATACCTTTCGTGTGCGTGTGTGACTTAACTCCTCCGAAACGACTGAAACGATTTTTCCGGGTCCCGGGCTTTTCAGATGCAGAGTGATACAAAGGGTTGTTTTTTAGCGGTAACCGCGCAAACTTGTGTCTTTTTGGGGTTGAATTGGACAAGAATTTGTCGATCACAGTCCGCGGCAGTTCATGCAAGTGATCTGCCGGGTTCACTAGTATGTAGCCATATTTTTTAAACATTCAGACATATTTCCAAGCTTTTTAAACAAATATTCACCAACTCACCTTGTCTGGAAGCAAACGGCTTCCAACGCCGCTCTGATGATGTGGTTCTTAGTCGTAAACGCGGTCAGCCCACAAATTACCCTGGAATTCCATTCCAATCATTTCATAACTTCACATTAAGCAATCAATACTAAGAGTTTATCCAATCTCTTAACTGGAGGCATAATAATCGGACATAAGTCTAAGACGGCGAGCACGTCTACAAAATAGTCTGGACATATGTATAACAATATTTAACTGTGGTAGAGCCCACAACATCTGTTGCACTGGAAGGCCGGCTCGACCGGTGGAATACCACGACCTCACAGAAGACAAGCGTCAACTTCCCATCCCTTTTTTTACATTGTTTTTTTTTTTTGAAAAGTCTAATTCCCTATTTTCTGATAAGGAATGGATAGGAAAAGAAAATAACCCTAATCCATAAAGGAACTATCGCCCGCGTGGAAGTGATTTTGGGCAGTATTTAAAAAAAAATAGGATAATAATTTGGCAAATAAAATTCATATATACATTAAAATGAGCTTTCCTCGCGCGCGTAACATACATCGCATTTACAACATTATGTTATATATGTATGTATATATTCCATACTGTTTGTTCGCGTTCTTCCATAAATGGTCTGTTACCCTCTAGCGTCTTTCCTCCAGTAGGGCGCGTACAGTCCACTAAACGCGGGCACGAAGTACACGTCGCCGGTGGAGAACACCTGGCCCGCGATCTGCTCCGTCTCGCGCGCCACGTCCTGCATCAGCTTCAGGTTGTCGCGCAGGAACTTCATGGCGCCGCCCGCTACAGCTATAGAGCCTGCGAATACACACAATACGTTTTCTTTTCTTTTGCGGCGATTCACCCGACATTAAGTGACTATACTATACTTCCTAGATATCTGCAACAAGCTGATGAGTTGCAGATACGTTGTCTATCTTTACTAGAGTGGACTAGATAGAGGGGAAAAACAGGAAAAAAGAGATATTTCCATTTCCTGTCCATGTCTCCCTGTCAAATCCTCTTCCCATTTAAATTTTAGAAAAAGAATAGGAATGGGAAGAGAATTACGATTAGGCCTGTGATATTTCCTCATCAGACGAAAAGCAGAATACTTCTACTTGACGCCTGTCTTCTGTGAGGTCGTGGTATTTCACCGGTCGAGCCGATTCAGTCATGCAACAGATGTTGCGGGCTCTTCCACTGTTAAAATTATGGTAATACTCTACAATGTTCAAGAATTTTTCTTCTTTTCAACTAACTGTCGTCCACTGATATGTGTAGGCCTCCCCAAATGATCGCCTCATAGACCGGTCTCGTGCCGACATAATCCAATTGGCTCCCGCAACTTTGACCAGATCATCGGTCCATCACGTGGGAGGTGTACCTGGCTACGTCGACCTGTAAATGACCGCCACACCTATGTTTACCTTCCAAAGCATAAACAGTGGGTGCATTGGGACCCAGTTTATAGGCAACAGTTGTGATAAGGCCGTGCGTGGAGTGGATGCGTCTCGGGCCCGTGTTGTATAGAAGGAAACATCCGCTCCTGTATGTGTTCTTCGCTTGACCAGCTTGAAGACAGTTCTGACCAACGAGAGCTGCTTGCTGGTTACCTAAAATCTGTGAAAACACTTTACTAAATAAAAAAAACATTCATAAAGACATCTTATCACAAAGTAGACTTAAGACAAAGTATCGAGACAGTCATAGGGACTGTCGACATAAGTGTCAACTCAAAATAGGTGGGGAGGCGCGATAATAGTTCAAAAATAAATAAATAATCAACAAAAATGAACCCTTGTATCTCAATGATAAAATTCTAAATTGAATACAATACAAGAACCGACCAAGTGCGAGTCGAACTCGCGCACGAAGGGTTCCGTACCATACAAAAAAAAAACATGTTTGTTGGATGGGCCCCCTTAAATATGTATTTTATTGGTTTTTTTTACATCATTACATCATCTGTGAAAATCTGTCTATCACGGTGCATGAGATACACCTGGTGACAGACGGACGGATAGCGGTATCTTAGTAATAGGATCCCGTTTTACCCTTTAGGTACGGAACCCGGAAAATAAATGAAATAAAGTCTGTCGAAACTATTCCAACTTCAAATAAGCATGTTGCTGTGTCTCTGACGCATGTTGAGCATGTTTACGCGAACCTAGAAAATGTTCCCCTAACAAATATTGTCTAAAGCGTCTAAAGAAGTTTGCAATTCAAAAAAAACATGGCCAGGGTTCCTCGTGATCACTTTATACTGGTGAAAGTAATTCTGACATCGGTTTAGTCGTTTTGGTAGACTTTTATATCTCGACTGCTGGTTTTTAGGGGGCAGGATGGGATCCCGCTAACACTCAACACCACTCCCATTGAAAAGAAACGTACAGATCGAAATTTAAAAAGAAAAGAAATTTCGTGAAATAATCGCAACTTTGAATTCTCGCTCCCGAAACTGTAAAACGCACCCGTAGTTTTTCAGTTCGGAATAAACAAATCGTCAAATATTAATAACTTTAGTGTAGATAATACAATTACCCCGGATATACTAATGCCATCCAATATGGAGCCGTCTTTGACAACACCGTACAACTCTGAGCTGCTACGTATTTGAGGCAGAGACTCCCTATGTATCCCAAATAACCTGAAATTATAAAATAAATATTTTATCCATTATGAGGAACAGAAAGAGGTCTTCCCGATGAAGCAAGCTTTCATCGCCGAACATAAGAGAAATATGTTGAAACAACAGATAAAAAATCCCATTTTATGGCAACATTTTAATTAGCTTGTACAAAATAAATACGCACTTTTTTATCATAAAGTTAACTGTTTCTTTTCTAAATATGATAAAACAAAAATAATCATATTGAAAGTTAGGCGACAGTCCGGTTAATGTTCGTACAGTCACTTGGTCGCCCAATTGAAAAAAAAACTGGCCACATTGGTGACATACATGTGATGTGTGTATTTTACCTTAGTGACTGGAGGGTAATGTATTCTTTCCGGTATATACGTATTGTGTCCTGGAGTCTCATAGGAGTGCAACACTCAGTCGGGTACGGGTTCAAATAGGGGTATGTTTTTTAAAGTAACTATTATGTATTACACATAAATTTTACGAGGGCCATAATCCCAACCTTAAGTAAGCGTGTATTTACTTTGAAATATGTATGTTTCATTATATAAAGTTAATTCAAGTAACTTGAACCTTACCTACACATCATAGGGTCCCAATTCAAAGTGTCCAGGTCCATCAGAAGAGTCCTAGAGGCGTTAGTTGCGTCCGTTATGTGCAGGCCGCCTTGAGGACCTCCAGTCAAGTTCTGGAAACAAAAAGAAGAAAGTAATTTATTTACTCACATCAATAATACTAAAAACATACAATATAAGCTATATGAAATCCACAAAGGTCATGTATGTATGGGAAGCAATCGCTTGATATCAGATGAACCGCTAGCTCGTTTGTCCTTTCAATCAAATAAATAAATTTGTAAAACTTACCCAAACAATCCATGAATCGACAGTTCCAAATAGCAATCTCTTATCCCGACTAGCTCGCCTGACCTCCTTTATATTGTCCTTCATCCACCGCATCTTCAGAGCGCTGAAGTACGGACTTATGGGGAGACCACTGATACTCTTCAAATAATTCTTATTTCTATCAGGTAACTTAGCCAGTATCGCGTCCACTGTACTGTCTGTCCGTATGTCGTTCCACGCTGGAAGGAACACCATGCTTATTACAAACAGACACCATGCTTACACAAACTTTTTGAAGTTAAAACTTCTTTAGCAGCGTTAGACTATATTTGGTAGGGAACGTATTACATCTCTATTTCATTTTAAGATTGAGATAAACGCCATCTAGTTAAAAATTGAAAAACCATGCTAACCGACGGTTTTGGTTTAATTTATTATTATTACCTGTATCCAAAGCCAATGTTCAAACAGGCGATTTTACTTCAGGAAACATAAACCAACGTGTTACCTTTCTTTTAAGTTGCCAATAATTACACAGAGTGTTGAATGAAAGAAGTTTTTTGTCAAACACCTGGGTTCGGGCGAGGTTAGTGACAATTATTACAATACCATTTGACGGATTGATGGATTGAGACTCTCAAGGTCTGCTTCTTTTTATAAAGATCTTTGCATTCTTTATATTTCTGCAGAGCGTCACACCTTTGTCATTTGGTTAAGCCCAATCATTGTAGAAAGAAAATGAAGCACGATAAATTACCTATTGCAGGATGTAGCGGCACTCCTGTATATTTGTCCCACGCTACCGTTGTCTCCCTCTGATTAGTTATGCCTAACGTCACGATATCTTCTTTAGAGTATCCTGGAAACAAAATAAATAAAAATATTTCCAAAGGACACATAATATCACTATTTATGGCAGTTTTATTTATGTTGAATGAAAAAACGTACAACAGATGTGAAGAGAAGTTGGAATCTTCCAATACAGCAAAGCAGACCAATGTGCAATTACCTCTACAGTCCGGTATCGGAAGAAGGTGGCAAAAGAGCAAGCGGAAGAACGCGCTACACCCATACCTCTCTTTATTGAGTGTAATCTGTACTAATATAATGGTCACGTTTTATTTAAAACGTGATCATTTCAGAAACTCTCAATCAGATTTAAAAAAATATTTTTACATTTGACAGCCCTATTATTAAAGAAGGTCGTAACCTTCTTTAATAATAGGGCCGTCGAATGCTATCCCATAGAATATAATTTAATATTAACATCACGAGCCGAGCAGAGAAAAATAAAGCTAAGCAAGAAGTATGAACACGGGCAAGCGATGTCTACCGAGGGAAATCGCGAGTTTGCGCTGTCTGTTCATTATACATCTTTTAAACTACGCAACGGATTTGAATGCAGACATCAATAGACAGTGTTTATCCAAATAAATTTGTTTGTAAGCTAGAATAATAAATGTAGATTATTATTGCCTTTTACACTAGAACATTCTGGCAGATGTTTAGAAGATACCAAAAGTTTAAAAACTACGCGCAAGCGAAACATTTAATAGCCGCCAAGCGACAGACCACTCGCGGGCACAGCTTTTCAATAAAGTTGTCGACCCGGATATAACCCATCCAGCAATTAATAAAGCATATAAGGTAAATAATCCTAAGGCGGAACGAAGCTTGTGTCAACTAGTGTAAAATTACATCAACATTATTTTTAAATCCAGCGGCTTCGCCCGTATTCGTTCTTCATTTCCACTCTTAAATTTTTGTAACATGTATCAGTTGTCACTAACATGAAACATTACATACGTAATAATAATATAAACCGACAAACCTAACTCAGTCAACTGGCCTATGGCGTTCTCCGAGCATGTGTTGATGTGGCGAATGATCTCCATGGGGTCCTGTTCGTACCACCCTTCCTGCGGCTGTACCTCTGCCTTGTCTAACTGATAGGCGACTAGTTCCTCCGAGCGTTCCGCCTCGTATATCTGGAAGAAAAGATTGTCAACGTGTTAAAAAATACAACAAAATTCATTACCCACTAATAATTATCGATCGAGTCGAGGTTTGTCCGAATCGGAATGTTAAACGTTCATCATGCATGTTCCCAAGCTAAGGTCTGCTTTCGGGGGTGAACCAGGTTACTCGTTAACGCTATGGGCGACCACCGTGGAAAGGCATTACCCTACGAATCTGGTAATTTATACAAAGTAACGCCTCAAGCCGACAGTGCGAAGGTTATTTTGATTTAAGTAAGAGTCTCCGGCGTTTTGCAACCACAAGGAACAAGGCAGCAATGTGTATATATCTAGTGCATACCTTTCACCTTCATCAATTCATTCTTATCATAAAAAAGTAGAACCTATCTAGGCGAGATCTAAATCTATAGCCTCACAAAAATGTAGATTAAATAGTGAGTAGAATTGATTTTTAATAAATTATCTGTCACACTGGCCAGTAAACATCCAAAACAAACAAAAAAAAGTGGCTGTGAACATAGGAAGTGTAGTATAAAACAATGACAAAAAAACATTATTGTAAGATGGCCGTGCGAGTTGCGAGTTGCGAAAAAAACCTACAGCACGTTACAAATTACTTTTACAAACAAAAACAAGGACAAACCGAAAAAACAATGACGCTGTATAACGAAACCAGAAAATATTTGTACTTTCGTTTGCGTCTAAGAAACTAATTAGCTAAATAGCCAGCAAACTGCGTTGTTGTAATTAATTACAATATTACAAACAGGTACCTAATTGTTACTTTAAATTTCAAGAAACCAAAATACCCGTCTGACTATCTGACATTTTAATGATGTATGGGTTTTATGCTGACTATGACTGCACTATGACACACATTTAGAAACCGAATCTAATGACATCTCACTCATAAACTAAACTAAATTTTTAACAAAAACAAACCCGACTTCAAAAAAACTATATTCAATAACAAATAATGCACTAAAAAGTATATAAAATAATTATACGCAAGTAAACAACATAAGAATCAATTTGTAGGGTATGTGAGTGAAAGAGAAGGAAGCATTGTGTCGTCTCAAGCGCACGCGCGGTCGTAGAACGCCAGACGGCGGTGAGCGGCGGTAGCGAGTGGACCTGTGCGTCTGTGAGCCGACAATATTTAAAAGAAGGAACACCACAAGTGGCGACGAGGATAAGCAGGATTACTGTAAGTTTTTATTATTACATCATAAATAAGGGGAGAGAAGATATATCAATGTGCCGTATTTTGTGAATAGTAAGGCTAAAATTAATTAAATTCACAGTAAAAAATTATGATGAGGTCACTTGAAGTAAACATTCTACATTGTCTTACACTTACCTATCTACCTACGATGCAAGACGACCGAGTGATATTTATAGGACTGATGCTGTAGGCTATCTATCAAGTGGAACATCTGTTTATATCTGTTATTACAATAGGCACTAATTTGGGGAATCGATATACATGATTTACAAAAAAAAAGGTTATACGCTGAGGTAAAAAGACCAAGACTAGACATTGGTCGATTGTTTATTATTGTACTAAGTAATGATGTTTGTACAGAGAACATGAGTCTTCTCATGTAAGGACTTCGTAATGTAATCAATGTTACCAGATGATGCCTGGTAGTCCGGAAACAGGTGACGCCTGTAAGGATTTCGTAATGCAATTGATGTGATGTTACCAGATGACGCCTGGTAGTCTGGAAACAGGTGACGCCTTTAAGGACTTCGTAATGTAATTGATGTGATATTACAAGATGATGCCTAGTAGCCCGGAAACAAGTGAGGCCTGTAAGGGCTCCGTAAGGTTGGCTCGTACAGGTCATGCCTGTAAGTAGGCATGCCAAAGTGTGACGTACAGAATTTTATACTGGTGTATATAATATAAATTCTCGCACACAGGTAACGCTGTTTACTGAAGTTCGCATATAACTCATCATTACATTGTCAGTTTAAATTTGGATTATGGTGTTTAAACTATGATATATGAAATAAATATGTGTCAGGTCGTTAAAGGGATGGTGCCCCTTTGGCGAACTAAATTAAACATTCTTTATTTGTTTCATTTCCCACAGATTAACTATGTCAAATCTTTTGGAGCTCTGTTGGAATCTGTTGGAGCTAGATGGGAGCGATGGAAAAGGAGCTTATATATTTACCTGGAAGCTGCCGATGTTAACGTTAGTTCTAAAACGCGCGCAAGCTTGTTACATTGGGGAGGACAAGAACTCCAAGAAGTATTATTTAATATACCGGGTGGTCACGTTATTTCGACGGAAGGAGATGATCATGACATAGATGTATTTGAAGTAGCAATAAAGAAATTAGACGAATATTTTGCACCTAAGCAAAATAAACTGTATGAGAGACACATATTCAGACAGTTGAAACAAGAAGGAAACGAGAAGTTTGAAAAATATCTAGTTCGACTAAGACAGCAAGCCTTGAAATGCCAATTTACAGATGTGGATGATAGTTTTTTTGATCAGATAATTGAAACGTGTTCATCGGAAGAACTCAGGAAGAAATTACTTCGCGCAGGTGAAAAAAATAGTTTAACTGAAGTAATGACTGAAGCAAATACAAAGATCAAACTGTCAATAAAATCGATACACAAAGGAAGGAAAAGACATTTATAAATAATAACAAAAAGGTGTGTTACCGATGCGGTAGCTGGAACCACCTAGCTTATGATAAGTGTCCAGCTAAAGGAAAAGTATGTAACAAATGCAAGGTGGGGCATTTTCAAGCGCAGTGCAGGGGAACAGGTTTTAAACGCAAAAAGAACAAAGAAGTCGAACCAAAGAGTTGAAAATATGAAGCAAGCGAATGCGATAGAAGATAAAATTGATTATGTTTTTAATGTCCTCCATAATGATACACTCGCATGTTTTGTAGGTGGAACTCAAATAAAAATGTTGATTGATTCAGGATGTCAACACAATCTAATAACAGACCAGACATGGCTAGAACTTAAGGAAAAGAAGAAAAACATCCACAAAAAAACATTGGTTTGCTTATGGAAGTGAAATTCCTTTGAGGTTATTGACGTCTTTCAATGCAGATATACGTGTGGGCTCAAGAACACAAAACGCCATTTTTTATGTAATAGAAAAAGAGGACTCGTAATTTACTAGGTAAAATGACGGCAATAGCATTAGGTGTACTAGAACTCGGATTAGATATAAATCAAGTCGAGACGACACCCTTCCCTAAACTCAGGAACATTCAAATACAAATACCAATTAATACTGAGGTAAAACCGGTTGCACAACCTTATAGACGAATACCTATTTCACTGGAAGAAAAAATTAATTTAAAAATAGACGAACTATTACAAAAAGATATAATAGAGAAAGTAGAGGACCGTCTGAATGGATATCGCCGGTAGTGCCGATTTTGAAAGGAGACGGGGATGTTCGTCTCTGTATTGATATGGTGAGGCGTGCAAATGTGGCCATTAGGAGAGAAAATCACCCGCTACCAACGATGGAACAACTACTACCAAAAATACAAAATGCAAAGATCTTTAGTAAATTAGATATTAAGGACGCCTTTCATCAATTGGAGCTTGTACCCGACTCAAGACATATTACAACATTCATATCTGGCAAAGGATTATATCGTTTTAAGAGATTAATGTTCGGAATTGCACCGGAAATGTTTCAGAAAACACTCGAAAGGGTGTTAATTGAATGCGAAGGGGTAGTCAATTTTATTGATGATATTTTGGTATATGGAAAGGATAAGCAAGAGCATTTAAAAGGTTATATAAAGTAATAGAAACTATAAGGACAAACGAAATCATGTTAAGAGAAGATAAATGTATCTACGGAACAACCAAAGTTTAATTTCTAGGACATGAGTTATCATATCAAGGAATTCGACCATTGGACAAATACGTATCGGCTATAAAAGATTTTAGAACCACGATAAATATTTCGGAACTACAAAGCTTTTTAGGGCTTATTAACTATATTGGGAAATGGATTCCTAATATGGCCACCCTTACAGAACCACTGAAGCAATTGCTTCGTCGAAAATCAGCCAGAAATGCTGATATTAAAGATTCTTGGGGAAATGTCAACAAAAGGCTTTTTGTGCTCTAAAAGCTGCATTGTGTGACATACCAAATTTGGGGTACTACAACGTGGACGATAAAATGATGGTATTTGCAGATGCAAGCCCTGTCGGCCTCGGAGCAATCTTAGTACAAACAAATGTAAGTGGTCCACGCATTATTGGATTTGGAAACAAAACTCTCAGTGATTGTGAACGTCGGTATTGTCAAACGGAAAAGGAGGCTCTGGCACTGGTGTGGGCCGTGGAGCACTTCCACATGTTTCTGTACGGCAAAGAATTCAACTTAATTACTGACCATAAACCTCTTGAGGTTATATTCTGTCCTAAGTCCAAACCCTGTGCACGGATTGAGCGTTGGATACTGAGACTCCAATCCTATAAATATAATGTCATTTATCGTCCTGGAAAAAATAACATAGCCGATCCTTTGTCTAGATTATGTATCTTTAACCACGATAAGGCTCAATACAGAGACTATGTCCAGGATATTGTTGACCATGCTAGACCAATAGCCGTTTCACTAAAAGATATTGAAGAACATTCAAAGACTGATGTTGGAATACAAAAAGTGAGACAGGGTGAGGACAAAGTGGGATTATGCAGTAAAGGGTTATAAACTATTTGAGAATGAGCTTTGTATCTTTGGTGACATATTGTTAAGAGGGACCAAAATAGTTATTCCGACCCAATTAAGACGACTTGTGTTAGATGCTGCTCACGAGGGTCATCCTGGAATCGTAGCGATGAAGTTGAGACTTAGAGCGAAGGTTTGGTGGCCTAACTATGATAGGGATGCGGAAAATTTAGTACGTTCCTGTAAAGGATGCACATTGGTATCGGTACGGAATCCACCACACCCACTTAAAAGGAGAGAATTACCTAGCCAATCCTGGATTGATATCGCCATAGATCTTCTAGGTCCGTTACCGAGTGGTGATTATCTTTTGGTTGTAGTTGATTACTATTCTAGGTACAAGGAGATCAAAGCATGTCGAGATATAAGCAGTAAGGAAATGATTCGCTTACTTAAAGAGATTTTCAGTCGTTTAGGACATCCAGTCTCCATAACAACCGATAATGGCAAACAATTAATTAGTGCAGAGTTCAAGACTTATTGCCATGAAAATGACATCAAACTATTTAATTCAATACCTTACTGGTCGCAACAGAATGGAGAGGTGGAGCGACAGAACAGGGATATCATTAAACGTCTCAAAATATGCTAAGTAGAGAGAAAAAGCTGGAAAGAAGCTTTGACGGAGTATTTGACAATGTACAATAGTACTCCGCATAGTGTGACTGGGAAAACACCGGCAGAACTATTATTATTTTATACTATATATTATATTATTATTATATACTATAACTATATTCCAAAGGAAATTTAGGGACAAGATTCCGATGATAGATATTGCAGAACAAAGTTTTCAAGACATCGATGTAAGGGACAAGGACAAAAAGGAAAAGAGTATGCGGATAAGAGAGGACGAGCACGCGACATAGATATCCAGGTGGGAGAAAAAGTGTACGTAAAGAAGGCAAATAACACGAATAAACTTAGTCTAAATTTTGATACAGCCACACATACGGTTAAGTCTAAAAACAGAGAAGATGTGGAAGTGCAGAACGACGAAACAGGACAGCAGTTAAGACGCAACATATTGCATTTAAAAAAAGTGGAGGGAGAATGGAAACCTGTTAACAAAGAAGTCGATGGCCAGAATTTAGAAAAACAGAATTTTAAAAAATATATATATATATATATGTAATTGTAGTTGATTTTCAATGTTATAACATAATAACATTAATAAAATGTAGAGATGTGGAAATGTTTCATTAAACAAAAATAATAAAATAAGGGAGGGATGTAGTGAAAGAGAAGGAAGCATTGTGTCGTCTCAAGCGCACGCGCGGTCGTAGAACGCCAGACGGCGGTGAGCGGCGGTAGCGAGTGGACGTGTGCGTCTGTGAGCCGACAATAATTAAAAGAAGGAACACCACACAATTCTTAATCATATTTATTTTTGCAGTGGGTGTCGGTGTAGGTCTGTTACTAAGGGCACCTTTCTCAATTTTGCTCAAAACATCCTCTTTTTAATTAAAATTAAAAGATGTTATTTAAGTGTACAAGGGAACCACGTAGCGTAGATTATAAATGTCGCGGTATGAATTTGAACATCATCAGTTTGTAATCCTACTAGGGATAATGTAACAAAAACTGCGAACTAAACACTTTTTTGTAAATTCACAATGTAACGTATTATTTCGCAATCTAAATGTAAACATACGATGTTCACAATTTTACGGTTACTTAAAGCGCCACTAGCCTAATGAGTGAGAGCGCTTTTTTGAGACTGGTCACTGTTCGCCTAGAAGAGGCATCTATAATACAGCTACACCGGGCTCGCGTGGCCTAGCTTGAGCCTCTTTAACAGTAACTCAGCGGCTCCAGCTATCAAGCCTCGGCTCGGGCCGTTACGTACGTTTAAAAACAGCGCAAAAAACAGAATACAAGCGCTCTAAGGGCAACTGAAAAACATCAGGGGTTTTGTCCATAAAAACGTCAAAAAAATTATGTAAATAGTTAATGTGCGCCATCTTTTGATAGGTACATGCATTATCTATTGTTGAGCGTTGTCAAGGACTAACTTATTGATATCTCACATTTTTGTTAGATGGCGCTATATTGAAAAGTACGATCTTAATACTATAAGACAACGAGAGAAGCTCGGTCCACAGCTAGTAAATGATTTAAACAGGATTGTATAAGCGTACCTACCACAAACCTGACGGTCTTCGTGCCATCATCAATGACGCCGACCAGCGACTTCTTTACACCGTCTCGGACCGGCATCTCGGCTTCTGGAAAGAAGTAAAGAAACACAAAAAAATACATTTACAATATAATTATAATAATGGCAAAAAATTGTAAAGGGCCTTTTCGATTCTGTAATTTATTTTAAAATTTCTTATTAGACAGAATACATCTTTTACGAAAAAAAGATTGTAATAGAGATATTGCAAAATTGTGAAACAAAAAGGTGAAAATGGTTTTCATACGTGAATCTGAAGAGAACAATATTTCTGAGCTGAATAAAGATACATAGTTTTATTTTGCCTCTAATTGTTCACTGGTTTCGGAAACATACTTGTTTACCCGGGTAAATTCTTCACTGGATTGTCATAGTCAGTGGGATTTATCGGTGTTTGAAGTGAATACTTCTTTAGCCGCGTTAGACGATATTTATTAGGGGAAAATCTTGTTGGTTCGGGTGAACAAGATCAAACAAGTAGCAACACGCGTCAGCAACATGCTTATTTAAATTTGGAACATTTCAAATTCATTTGAATCATTTACAATACAAAGAGTTGAGATCGACTAAACTCGAATAATCCGATTACTTCGCTAGTTCAAAAATTGTATTAAATTGAAGTTGTCAAGTAAACTTTGACCTCAAGATATAACTTGCATTTATTATTTTATTCGTTACACAAATACATTTTAATCGACACGTCTTAATTAATGAGTGTGTATAAGAGATAATTATAATCTGTTATTTCTATACCTATCCTACTTCCTACTAATATTAATATTAAATGCGAAAGTTTGGATGTATGGATGTTTGGTTTTCTTGTCTGTCGCAAAAACCGGTGAACGGATCCGGATGATATTTGGCACAGCGACAGATTACATATTAGCTTGAGGTCGGTAAAGCCGCCTATCGCCGTCTTATCACAGCGAAGCGTCTCAGTCGAGATAACAAAAGATTTCACTTTAATCCAACAGATTCACCGACAGTCAGTTATTTTCCGATATCTGTTTCATAGTCTCGTGACATTAGACTGACGCAAAAGGAGGGTAATGTTTTCTGCGCGTATGTACCTGGACCGCGACTGGACCCGGACTGCGAAAACATGCACAACAATGGTCGTGGGTTCGAATACGCTAAGTTTAAGCTTGGTTGGAAATGATGGTGAAAAAAAAAACAATACTAGTCGAATTAAGTTAATTTGATTTATAAATGGACAATTTATTTATCATATAATATAGGTCCCGATCAAATAACACATGAGGGTATAAATTTATCTTGCCGTATCTTCTACCTCATGGCGCTACCTTCTCGGTGTAACCGGTACGTGTAATCGCTGCTGCAGGATAATCTAGAACTGTTTTGATCGCATTTGCCTCTGACACAAAAGATTAAAACACTATCTGATGTAGAAATGCCAATCATCTCGACCCTTCATGCCCCGTATGTCGATCTCAAGTCATTATAGCTTACTAATCAATATAGTGTTGCCGGTTTCTTTAACAGTGATAGATCCATTCAGTGACGGCATACATAGTATGAAACAGTCGCTTCCGCCGTCTGTTCCATTAGACATTTAAAACTACACAACGGACCTTAATGCGGACTTTGATGCGGACAATGATTCAAGAGGAAGGTTAATATAATAATAAATACAATAAGAGACAACAAGAATATCATAGATTTGTCAATGATATGACGAGATACATCAAAATAATGTACTATAGAACCTTAAAAAGATTTACAAAATAGTCCGCCAGAGCATACGCCTATCTTTAAGCTGTAGATAGCTTCCTACACCCATTAAAAATGATTACGTACAATGCGGGAATTTGGAAGCTATTTAGACGGATTCAGTATGAAGTATTCATCAATCAACTTAAATTCGTTAGTTACATTAAGTCTATCATGTACATCATGATAATCCCATACGCCATATAATTTAAATGAATATCTCGGGAGTTATCGCAAAATAAAAACTAAGGCGCGCGAAAATAAATAAAGCGGTACAAAGTTTGCCGGCTCAGCTAGCTTGATATTATAAATGGACGACACGTCCGGGGAAGTACTGCGGACACAATAGAATATCACAGGAAAATCAGTGTCAAATTTTTCGCGTTTCACATTTCAAGCCAGACCGACTTAGGTCCGACCGACAAACAAGACAGACTTGGGTTTGACTTAGGATCAACATGTAGATAGGGCGTACTACCAAACTACTTAGCTATCGGTATATATTATTCATGCAAATATGTACAACACAATGAGAGAAACGAGTACATTAAAAAAATGTTAAATAATTCAAATGAATGTCTAATTTTAATTTACCTTCGAAAAACAAATGACAAGTCTAAGCATTAAATCGTACATTAAGAAACGTAATTTATAGCACATAATTAACACTGAATGTCTGAATGTCACTGAGTTTAATCTGATAATAAAACCGCAGATTAAAAAATAATTAACTCATCAATCCTCTGCAACATTTATACTAGTACTATCAATATTATAAAATAATAAACAAACATACCGTCATCCATTTTGTAAAAATGGAAACTGGCAAAAATATTAAAACACCATTCAAATAGCAGCCATTAAAGAAAATAAAACTTGTTGACAGACGTCAACAAAACGCGCGTCACCGTGCACTGAACAAACTGTACTGCGGAGGCGCGGCAAGTCACACCCGTTCGGCCTTCTTATCAGAGCGCGCCAAACTGTGACGTAGAAACACGTAGTGCAGTAGAGTGACATTAATGTAACACTTATTGTTTTGAATTAATTTAATTTTACATCTCATAATGGAACAGTCAAACAAGGAATAATTAATTAATAAAAACCGACTTTATGATCATGACTGGAGTCATATTAGCTATGACAGTCCGGGAAGAATAGGAATCAAATGACATCTCATTCTTCAAAATCGGCCAAGCCGTTTAGACTCCAAGAAGTCGCAATGGAACGGACATATATACGAGGGATGCAATAATATACCTTTTTGATGATACGATATCGATTCCGATAAAAATCGGCGAATCGATACACTTATTGATTTAAAATAAAGGTAAAATAAATTAAACCCAAGCTAAATGGGATAGCAAGCTAATGAGACACTGAATAAAGCGCGGGATTTCCTCGAA
Source organism: Papilio elwesi (assembly GCA_029849275.1). Lineage (NCBI taxonomy): Eukaryota > Metazoa > Arthropoda > Insecta > Lepidoptera > Papilionidae > Papilio > Papilio elwesi. Next base: position 4,845,573 of record CM056713.1, read on the forward strand.
CATAGCTTCGCTCCGCCCTATACATAATCTTATATATAAGCTATAATATTGTAGCTTCATTAAAATCCATTTAGTAGTTTTTGTGTGAAAGAATAACAAACACAAGTAGGATTTAAGGCCCGAAATTTATCTTTAGTATCGTTGTACTGTCTTTTAAGTATTAAAACAAATCTCTTCAAGGCGACTATTGGTAGGAGAGTCCGAAATAAATTTTGTGTGCGGTTACCGTAACCTTACGTCAAATTTTACGATATGCAATGCCGCTTCTGCATAATCTTTATTAGCAATTTGTATCCGTTTGTCGGTTTAATAACACGTAATGACTTGTTTATCAGAGGGACAAAAATTAGACGCGATATCTCTTAATAACATTTATAAGCCTACTCAATGATAAATAAAAAAATGTTTAATAAAAATTCCAAGATAATACAAATACATATTCGAATTCGCGATATGTAAATACCTTTTTTAATCTATAGTTTGCTAAATACTGACCATAGACTAAGATCAATGAAGAAAATGACACAGCACAAAAGAAATGTCATCGTATTTGGCACAATTTATTACGAAAAAAAAGTTTTTGTGATGTACAAAAGGCGCGAAAATAAACGTCACAATTTAAAAAGTTGTAAAAATAGAATACCATCTATGCACTGTTGACGCTTCAAAACGCATTTCATATTCTTATCCTCCATTGACACAATTCACAGATCTTCATTCAACAATCACTATTACGACACTAAAATGCTCTAAGTACTACGACTTATCTGAGTGCTAGGTCTTGTCGCATAGATAATACCAGTTGGCCAATAGCGAGGTTGAAGTATCCCGAAGTCTTTTAAAAATAGACGGCGTTCGTTACATACTAGTTTCAAATGTCATCTACAATGAATAAGTAGCAGTGTACTATTTTTGTATTATTTGTAATGAACGCTGTCATCCAGCTAGGTCCAGCTACGTTTATCCTAGTCAAAAAGCATGTGGGTTGCATACTGTTATTATTTTTCTCGCAAAATTTATTCAGAAATTCATAGGAACAAAATTTTATCTGGCATTGCGACGATAGCGATGTATCAATATATCCCGGTGGGATAAACACATAAGAGGTCATTATAATTAATAATAATAAAGACGAAAAGTCCAAATAAAGAATTCGACCTTGACCTCGCCGGATATTCGGCGTCAAAGGAAGGTTTTACCAAGGAAGACTAAGAATTTAAAATATTAACTATCCCTCCGTTAATTCTGATGTTTTTGGAGGGAGGCGCCCCCTATAACGCGATCGACCATGATGTAGCTCGTAAACTCATGTTTATTAAAAGGAAGCTAATATTTGATTGATTAATACGTGCACACCTCGGCTCCTCTCCAGTTCCCGCTAATGGACATGCAGCCTTATAATTCTTCTTCTATGGATATTGTGTCAGACCGAAGAAGAGAAAGAGAAGACATAAATTACTTTTGATTTCATCGATAAATATAGAACAATGTATAAGACAAACAAAATGTGCAATAAACCTCAAGGTCGTTACAAAAACGCACAACTTGCATCGATCGCTTCTCCTACAGTGACGTAAGAAAGAAAGTGTCTGAATCTTGGAAAAAATTTAGATTCCGTGACAATCTACGTGCAGTCTACGACATCGTCCGCGTGGAGTCAAATAAAAGGTATTAATCATAAATAAACACCACCATGATCCCCACCATCACCAACCCTACCAAAAATCGCGGCTAAAGAAGTGTTCTGAGAATGAACGGATTGTCACCACTGTTGGGTGTTCATATCACGTTGGGGTCACAAATAACAATAATGATCTCCGATAGTATTTTTAGCGGTACCGATCGTCCAATAGGCGGAATTCAGCAGTATTCATATTTTTTTTGTAAAAAAGAAAGTAAGCAGTGAATGTTTTATTTAATTTAATTTAATTTACTTGCGACACACATATTATAAAACTGGCTATCCGAGCTTTGCTGTGTGTTGATATTATTATTGCAAGACCGTGTTTTTTTTTCGGAAGATATAAAATATTCCAATAACAACAGAAAATTTTTAAGTCTCTTTCCTTAACAACATTCACCGAAGTCAAACAACGTTTTATTATTTTTGTTTTGTATAATAAATAAATACACACTCATGCCCTGAACCCAGAGGGGAAGAAGAGATCATGGATTTCCATTTGGCACGATTCTGGCACACCTCTCTCGCTTCTACATTCATACATCTACGCATACATGCTTGTCGATAATGGGTTGCTTAACAAATATGTAACAATGTAATTAATCAAATAGCATATCTCGCGTACTTTGCACCGACTGACCTTACGATAGCTGTGTGCCGGTTGCACAATATGAGAAATAATAGTTTTTTGTTACTGGCAGTCATTAGCGGATCCAGAATTCTTCATCAGAATTCATCCGTGACTAACTTTAAAGTGAATTTGATAATTATCAATTTAATCAAATTTTGAAGAGTATAACACTACATTGGTCTGTTATAACTATATCAAATGCTGTGTGGTTTTTAGTTTTTACCTTTCTAACACCTAGTCTCAGGAGGGTCAATATCTCCCAAAGTGATGTCATGCCTCCACAAATCACAATACAGTATCCGCCACTGTTGACACTAATACATGAATGTGTTAAATAACTCCATAGTATGACCTATTGTAAACATCTTACTAACACCCCATGTTCCTCTGGGATAAATAGAGATTTCCATTTGTAACAATTCTAGCACATCTTTTCTGCGTCTTCATTCATACATCCATGCACACAAGGACATCAGTTACATCCTTTCAATATAAACATAAAAAAAGTCTTTATCAATTTTTCCCTTGCAACACTGTTTCTATTCCTATCATGCAATTTTTAAAAAGCGAATACAATTTGCAATAAAAAACCATCCCCATTACAAAGTTTTCAATCAACAAAAGAAAGACAACAGAAGAACAAAGCTACTAAACCGAAGTAGAAAACAGATAATATTGTTGTTTACAGACCATTGCCAATCCTCTTCCCCTCCCTTCCCTCAATTTCTGTTTCTATCTTCTCTGACCACATGAAGGTAGACACCAAATATGCAAATCATTTGCTTATTGTGTATGCTTATGCATATTGTTTAATAGATGAACCACTCGCTCATCTGCCACATTCTTACATGAAAAGAGTTTTTTTTTATAGAAGAAGATGGCAAACAAGGTAGCAACCTAATATTAAGTGACCGCTACACATAGGTATCTGCAAAAAGGGAATGAGTTGCAGATGGAAGGATGACAAAGGAAAGGATGAACAGAAAAAAAGATATTCCCTTTCCCATCCCCTCCTGTCAAATCCTATTCCCCTTTTCATCTTTTCATTATTAGAAAAGGTTGGGAGGGGGAAGTTGACCAGAATTTGGACTCCAACAGACAATCAGCTTGTTTATAGAAAAAACAGAAATACAGGTTAAGCCGGCCCATTCATTTTGCTGTGGGCTCTTCGACTGTTAAAAACTAAAGTTTTTATTTTATCATAGTAGCATAGATAAAGTTCTTTTTTGATTCATAGGAAATAAGATAATTTATAGTCAAGATGCACAAAATTTTATTGTGAGAATTACTTCATTGTTATATTAAATATTAGTTTACCAATTACCACAGTAATTTATTAAAAACTAAATAAAATGCCGAAAACAAACAGTAGCTGTGACTTGTGTGACTCTTAAAGATTAATAATAATGCTTTTAATTTCTGATACAATTGCATTTCATCATTTCGTCTCCATTGAGATTTAAATTTCCAAATATACTTTTTTTACTTTGATAACTACTTGAATACATAATGAAAAGCCATGTTTAACATTTCATTACGGTTGTTGTGTATTCCAACAATCTCACATGATATTGATATCTCAGTATTCATTCGTGACTCGAAAAAAATCAGTATAATGGGAAACAGAGTCTACGATTCGCAGTTAAATAATTGTCCTATTCCATTGTCATTAAATATTCTTTAATATTTTGATTATTTAGAAATTAAACATGAAATTAAACGCTTAACCGATCTGCTTTATCATAACATTTTAATCTAATTTTTAAGATAAGCTGTGATAGAGACTTAAATGCAAAATTAATAAATTATGAAATCCTTAATTCAGGTGATTTTTAAACAGATCAGAAGTGTTAAAAAAAAGTTTAATTTATAAAATTGATGTTTTTTCAGCAAATATAATAATTCGAAAAGGTTGTTGCGAAATTTCAAACGAACTTACCTGTATTAATCTCTCGTTGTAATAAAAAATATTTGCACACGTTAAAGCCACATCGCATTGATTATTTGTTTTTACGTAATTTATATAATTATTTTAATGTAAAATATTCCGACAACCGACAGTTGACCGACTAAGGCTACGTTCCACTAAGCGTTCACGAGCACGACACTCACGATAACTTACGCGAACGACCACGATTTTTAACGTTCCACTTGTTTATGAGTGTTACAATTTTAAACTTAAGTGGAATGGATTATATTATGGCCAATTGAGTTTTGATGTAATACATCAGTTATAAAAAATAAAGAAAGAGTTTAAAGAAGTTAAGTTGCAGTTTATAAGTAAGTGTGAACAATAAACTTTAATAAATATTTGTTAACCCAATTTATGATAAAAAAATATAATTGTATATTTATTTTTAGTAGATACAGATAGAAGGATATTTGGTATTTTTCGCGCCGCAATAATGCTGCATAAAGTACTGTTTGTTACTGTTTTAAAAATCGCGTGAAATTTGTCAACGCTCACAAAGATCCGCATATTGAGATGGGTCGTTGTGAGCTTGGAGCGAAAATGATGATGTCTCAGTGACGTCACCGCTACCACAACGATCATAGCAGTCAAATGGAACGGCTGAAGGAGCAATTTAGATGTTGTGAACGCTCAGTGGAACGCAGCCTTAGACAAGCAAACCATAAAAGTCAACAGACAGATAAAATTGTCAAGCTGTGCCGTCAGGTTAATATCACAATGTACCATATACTCTGTGGTCAAAGAATACTGGAATGAATCAGCTTATACTGTATCGAAAACACTACAGCAATTTTACTTTTTATTTATTTTAAACTATACAATATTATACCAATAATAGGTCAAGCGTTGATGCCTGCCGTAGTATCAACTGTGTGACAGCACCGGCGCCTTTCCTTAACAATTTATTGACCTATTTTTATTAAGCTCTGTGTTAATAAATTGGGCCTTCTATGGGACTGTACATGTATAATTAAAATCCCAACTACCAACTTAACATTTTATTTGGTGCCGAAATATTATCCGGAAAGTTATACGGAAGCTATCCGGAGAAACAATATTGATTTTACTGTTTTAACTGAAAAAACTTTGGTTATCAAGTAGGAAACATCTGTGGTCTTCCTTCGTACACAATCTCCGGACACCTGTGTTACAGTGCCTACAATGGAGCAAATGGAAATAAAACGCAGCAATAATATTACTATTTATTACAAAAGTAATGATATATTTATTTTACATGTAGATTATGTTTAATCTAAATAAAAACTCGGTTCGTTTTTACTCGCAATGTTCATTTCACAATGCAAGATCCTGGTTTTGTACAAATGTGTTTTCATTGGTCACCTTTGAACAGAGGCGGATCAGGATTGTTATTTGGGCAATTGACTTAACTTGGAGGTAGGGTGTACCAAGGTAAAAAGAGAGACAACCCTTTATATAGTTTAAATCTGAACATGGTTGTATAACGACTGGCTTAATATTGTTTACATTACATACATAACATTGATTATTTCTTAAAAAAATGTTGTGGACGAATTTTGATGATTTGGGGGGGTGAGTTCGAGCCCGGCCTAGATCCGCCAATGACTCATAATACAAATACTCTAAGAAATACACTTACGCTAACTTAAAATATATTACACTGTAAATTTAGGTTTTGTTACAACCCTTAGGTTAAACGCGTGCACAATAACAACACAGTTCATCAGTAACAAGCGTGACGTCATCAGATTTAGATCTTGTTATTACGCACGAGTATTCTACATCATTTCAACTTTAGCGACGATATTATATCCACAAAAGTCCGGAAAGTCATTATGTTAGACATAAACAAATTTTATTCACGGTTTTTGTAACTATTTTAATTATTATCGCGCAAATAAAATAAAACTTGGACTATAGAGCCGGGGTCGGCAACAGGATCTCGGAGAGTTTAATTGAAATAATCGTTGCAACAAATATTTTCTAAGCCGAATCATAATGCTACTGACATAACTTCTCCCCGGTCAACAATTTTTTGTTACTATTGTATTGTACTTAACTCTTACATTTATGTTCTAACAGTAAAAGTATACTCAAAGTCCGATACGCCATGAGATACATTTTATTGATAAGACCTCAGTTACAAGGAACTGCGGACAAAACAGGGCGACTGACATACCCAGGTTGTTTGAGGTGATAAAAATGAGAACTTATTTACAAGGTGGACAACATATTTTGTTTATAGATGCACGAAAACCATAAATCTTCATTTGCATAGATTTATATACCTCCAGATAGCATTCCATACAAATTTTAAGTTCCATAAAAAACACTTAAAAATTAAACTCGACTTTCTACTTTAGATTTTCATGCACTTTGATTCTTCGGCGCTAGCTTTATGTGATTTCACAGCACAAACCGTTTTTTCAATTACAAACACGAAAAAGTTTAACTTTTACCGCGTGAAGTCACGTAGACTGCGGTATTTTACGCAGTGGCCAACTGGCTTCAGTCACCACGTCGATCCGGTATCTGGAGGTACGTAACATCTTTGTTCAATTCACAATAGTCAATTTTATTTACATAACTTGTTTACCATTAAATAATAAAACTACAGAGCAACCTTGATATAAGAAAGCTGAAGGGAATTATAAAATATTAGTTATATCTAATGATTTGTCACAATGAAGTAGATTGGTTTACGATTAGTTAACACGTCTTACAAAAACTTTAAAGTATCTGAACCTGTCGACACATTCATTGTTGATGCAATTAATAATATATATTAATTGGTAGAATAGGTAAAGGTTATAACTTGACAAAATTCGTCGTAAATAGATTTTTGACAAATTTACTCGTAATATAAAGGCATATTTTCCATTAAGTTCGAGGTGATCTCGAAGAATCTGTTAAATAGAGTAAATTGTATTCAGACTCGTTACACTTATATCAAGGTTACGCTGTACTGCTTACTACAACATATTTTACCAACACATTCAGAACTTGGACACAAGTAAACACAAATGTCTTAGTTGCTAAGGCGAACCAACTTGATGAGATCTGTAAACAAAATTTAAATTTAAAATTAAAAAATATAAGAGGAAAGTTTTTATTCTTTTCCCAAAGATAGCGTTTGTCTTAATTTCATGAGGAATGTATTCAACAATTGCTAATAATTAGTGTGAGCGGGATGGAACTTAGAAAGGCTTGGTATAGTAGTAAATTCGCGCATGTACATTTTTCAGCTGCCGCTCATAACAAATCACAATAATTTAAATTAATTGGATATTTCATTTACTCAACACTAGAGGGCACTCTCAAGATAGACCGATGATCTGGTCAAGATCCTAGGAACCTACTGTAGGAGAATAGAATAGGAAATAAAATACCTTTATAGCCATTTTGACGGCCTACGTTAACAGTAGTCGCCTATTGGTTGATTATAATATTAAGTAATATTAACAAGTAAATTATAAATATGCGTTCACGCCCGTAACCGTGAGGGACAGGCAAACTCACTAATCTCGGCGTTTCTTGTGTGTGTCGTGGCGGTCGTGGTGGTCGTGGTGGTCACGCTTGCGGCCCGACTTGTCGGCGCGCTTCGCCTCGCTCAGGAACCGGTCCAGACCGAACGGGTCGAAGTCTGCATCGGATTGAGACCGACCGCCCTGCTGGAGTCAACACACTATTAGTTTTTGATTTTTGTAGGTTATCTTCTGTTTTTGACAGAAACAATATATGTGTATAATATAGACAGCTCCTTTTTTTAATTATTGAACTCAAAAAAATTGCATACGTTAGACGATATTTGGTAAAGAAAAATATAGGTTCGCGTGAACAACATGCCAAGTCATCATGCTTCTTTAAATATGGAATATTTTCGACGAACTTTTTTTAATTTATTTTTCTCAATATTGAATTCTGTTGTTAAGATGCAAGGGTTTATTTTACTATTTCCGCGCCTTCCCACCCGGATTTATTTTCATTTTGGTGGGCAGTCCTTATGACCGCTTATGTTTTTTATGATTTTTAAACGTTACATTACATCTGTACAAGCAGTTTCAAAATTTATGTCTTAATTGAAAAAATTACAATGAACATTTTTTTCTCCCTTTTTACGACACTAGATTGCGTTTTATAAAATGTGGAATGTTTAGTGATAGATCCAGCAAAAAGATCTGTGGCATGAATGGGTTAGTTCAACCAGTGAAATACCACGACCTCATAGAATAGAGGCGTGAAGTTCAAGTATACTTCTGCGTTTGGTCTGATGAGTGAGGAGGAGGTCCAATTTCAGTCCTCATCCCTTTCCCACCCTAATATCTAATGGATGTGAACGAGAAGAGGACTGGACAGGAAGGGGATAGAAAGAAAAATGATTCCTTTTTCCTGTCTATCACCTCTTCTGTCCATAGCAGACAACGCATTTGCTTGTTACCGATGTCTATGGATAACGGTCACTCAACTTCAGGTGACCTGCTTGTTCGTTTACCACCGTACTATAAAGAAAAATATGCCATAGACAAAGCGAATATTACACGTTGGAATGAAACCCGTAAAATAATCGTTTTTTAAACGACGTTTAGAGTTCTTTATAGCACCCATGGTCACTTTGGGGTAGACTAGGTCAGTTTTAGGTATGAATGTGGAGGGCTGTCTTCATGTTGGTAAAGGAAGACATGAGCAAGAAAGGAGCGACTGAGATGAAGATTGATAAAAAGGCGTGGAAGAATGGAACGTCTACCGACCCCACTTAAAGTGGGAAACCGGCTAAGTGAGTGATAATGGCTTTAATGCTAAGTTTGTCATACTAACAGTTTCCTCTCTGGCGGAAGGATTGTCCTTCTCAAACTGCACGGGGCCGGCGCGCGTATTGCTACTGCTGGTACCCGCGAACTCCTTGTCCGCTACGAACCTACAACGTTACATACTTTTATAAAGAGAAAATTAATTATTTGTCCGTTCCAAAATAAACTCTAAAACGACTGAATCAATTCAAAAAATTCTTTCATCATCCAAAACTAGGCTATTTCTTCTTTATATCCTCGAGCGAAGCTGGGAGGTTTTTAACTGTGTTCACATCTCACTTAAAACTACCATGTTTTTGCAGCATATTGTTAACTGTTTACTACTTATAAAAGACAAATAGATTACGGACGTCCACTAAATGTAGCGCTCCTGGTCTGCAGAAGTCTATTGTCATTGCTGATGATATGAAAATGAACCAACCTCCTGGTGTTAGCAATCGCATCGATATCGCCGCCATAGTTATCCTTGTCGGCGTTCCGAGTGGGCCGGTAGATGTGCGCGCCCACAGTGTCCTGGTTGCGCCACGGCTTGTCGTATACCGTGTACGCTTCATCGTCGCCATAGCCTGTAACACAGATATTTGTCTACAACCACAATAACTGATATATCAACACAGCTCAAACTACTAGTCCTATAGACTTGTATTACTAGAGTTAGGTACTTTAGGTGTAAATTAGGGGATGAAAGTTCGTATGGAGAAGATAGAAGGATATAGAATATTTAATATTATTTAAAATATAATTTCGTCATGGCTCTTCAATTCTATTGCTAAGGCGCTATAAGATCTTGTAAGCAAACAATTATCCAACATTTAAGTAATTTGCAAAGTATATTATAGTCATATTTCAGTCATTCTATCAGATATTTTTATAGGATTTGAACTCACCGCTGTCCATTCCCTTGCTGTTGTTAAACAGCCTCTGGTCGAACATGCCCTCGCCACCCTGGTTGGACTTAGCCGGCAAGCCGAGTGCAATCTGCTCCGATATATCCCTTTCTCTATCCTTCACCAATTTTGATCTGAAAATTATATTTGACTATACACACATCTCTTTCTATGTTCTCTTACGTGTACCGAAAATATAAAACGGCTGGACAGTTTTTTATGAAATGGTATGTTTGTGTCCTGAAATGATTTAGACAATTGGACACGCCTGGCCACAATCCAACCTGAAGTTAGGTGGCAATGTCGAGTGATGTTAAGCATTAAGTTCAACAACAATGTATTCTATTAAATTTAATAAATCTCTTATATGAAGTTTTGAAGTATAATTCAGCGCATTCTTGATTTATTACTGACCTCTTATCTGGTGCAGCTCTAGCGAGGTTCCTGTCCCGCTGCCTGTCCTTGTGCCTCTCAGCACGTAGCCTGTCGCGCTCCGCTTTATCCGCGTCCGAAAGACCCTCCTCCGGCTCTGGAACCTCCGCTTCCTCTTCCGTTGGCCTGATACCTGACGATATCAAGTATAGTTGTTAAATAATTTAACTAACAAACTACGCCATCTGTTGCACTGCAGGGCAAGCTCGACCAGTCAAATACCACAACCTCACAGAAGGAAATGAGTGAGGTGCCTAAGGTCTCACTCTAGTCGCTTTTTCTATCCTTTTATGAATGAAGGGAAATGGGAATGAGGAAGATGATTTAACAGGGAGGAGATGGATAGGAAAAGGAAATACATTATATATTGCACAACAAATGCGAACTTAACGCCTACAGGCATTATACCATACATAACCAAAAAGTAAAGAAGTGCACTATATGTACAGGATATCACAGGACAGTAAAGAGCAAAAGCATTTAGATGGGCATCCATGTCATAAAGTTCATGTTAGGAAGTAGGAACTCGGGGAATGTAACAACTACAAAGCTTAAATATGGAAATTGAAGATACCTTCCTAACACTAACAGGAAGCTGTTAGTTTGACAGTTTATTAGTGACAATACTACCTACTCCTCTAGGTTGCGGGCGTTAAACTAATTTATTGGTGAAAGTATTCAATTTAACAAAATTTACCTGCTCTATGATCCCTAGCCCTTTGCGCTAGCATTCTCAAATGCTCTTCTTTCTTTTCCTTCTCTCTTTGCGCTAATCTTCTTTCCAGTTGAGCTCTAGCTTCCACTGCCTCTCTTGCTTTCCGATCAGCTATGTACAATGCTTCGGCCAGCTTAGAAAAGTTCTCATTGATGTGAACTTGCTGTAGACCTCTGCCATCTGCAGCTAAGCGCTTGTCCAATGGTATTGTGTAACCTAAATGAAAATAAACCTTTTATAAGACTGTGAAATAAAAATTGTATGTTTTAAGCAATTATAAGAAAATTTCTAGTATTATTTATTTAGCGTTATAAGGGAAAAGTGTGGCTTAAAAGTGGACGTTGTGACTAGAATTGAGAAAGGTATGCTTCGGTGGTTCGGGCATGTTGAAAGGATGAATGAAGAGAGAATAACAAAACAAATTTATGTTGCAAAAGTGAGTGGCAGTGTTGGTAGGGGACGCCCTAGGACAACTTATATTGATCAGATTAGTGACTTACTAAAAAAGGGCGATATAAGGAGCACCCATAACCGACAAGCATGAATGCGTAGATGTATGAATGTGGAAGAAGCGAGAGAGGTGTGCCAGGATCGCGCCAAATGGAAATCCATGATCTCTGCCTACCCCTCTGGGTTACGGGCGTGACCGCATATTTTATTTATGGCATCAAATAAAAAAAGTTCCGCGTGAATGACATTTTAAATTTATCATGTTCAGTGAGGTGGATAGGTGAGACTGTTTTATATGTTTATATCACCTTTAGCATTCTTCCAATGCGACACACAAGGCGGTACTTTCCAGTCTCGTTGCTGCTTCACAGAAACTCTGCGAGGCGGGGAATGCAGCACGGGTGCAGGGGGCGAAGGCGCCGCGCGCGGTATCTTCTTGTTAATCTGGAAGCGCGGGGGCTCCATCGGGTCTGATTGTGCTTCTACCATCCTGATTAAATAAATACTATGTGAATTGTTTTTTGCAATTATTGTTTTCCGAGGGATGTATGTCGGATCCATTGTGATCTCCTAAAAATCATCACCAATTTTAAAGAATGAGCTGTTATTTGAATCATATCTCACCCTAGAATGTCAATGGGATAGTCAGTGAGGTTTATTGGTGTTTTAAAATTATTATTGCTTGTTATTTTGTCTCGAATCACACTATGTATTTTTGAAATGGTATGCATAACAGTTAATTCAGTACTTTTAAGTTTATGGAATTTAGGGGCATTGCATGTTCTTTATTTTAATGGATAAGCCTACACCCTCACATTATACCTGTTTACTAAGTAATTAGCTTTAGAAACAAGTCTGAACAAGTTTTAAAATAAATGAGAACTTTTTACAGTTCTTTGTATGAGCTAGTATATGGCATATGCAGCCAGTATGTATACTGCTATAATCCTCTACATACATTTTTAAATTTAAGGCTGGATGTAGTGCACAGACAATTGCATACTGTAGAAGGCATTGAGGGAGGACCTGTGTCCAGCAGTGGACGGATACAGACTGATGATGATGATGATGAAGGTTGTAGATACTGACATTTCCTTTGTCACTAACATATACATCAGAATATCACAAACCTAATGACTCTCTGTTTGGCGCCCGAGTTGAATGTGCCTCCTTGTTGAGCCGGAGTGTATCTAATGTATTGAGCCGGTGCCTGCAATGTCCATAAACTATTAACACAACATCAATATTGTCCTTTTATAGATAATAAATTGAAGATTTTTTTTGTCTATAAAAATGGGGATTCAAAAAGTCAACTATAATGAGATTAAACAACTATTTGGCAGAAGTAATATAGAGCTTAGGTATGGTAAACTATACAGAGAACAACCAGAAAGCCACAGCAGCACTTTATGCCTGAGCATACCAACACTTGTGTGAAGAAAAAGTTTACATCTGTGTATGGTATGTAAACTAATCCAGTCTTGACCAAATCATCTCCATATTGTGGTAGACCTACCTGTGCTATGTTATGTCCACCATTGCCAAATCTATACCCAAGCCATTTTGTCAAATTCATTGTGTACCTTTTTCATAGCAATGAATGCAATGACTTGGTTTTTACAAATGTTAATTGGCCACAATCATAACTTAACATCAGGTAAACTACATTCTCTTTTGACACCTTCCATAAAGGAGAACCAACACACAAATGTTATTTAAAACACAAAACTCACAGCTTTTGGAGCTGCTTTGACCGGCATGGCAGCAGATATTTTTGCATTTGTTAATTTCTCTAGAGCTAGCTTTGTCTTTTCTGTGATGTCCTGTATATCATCTTCTGCAGGTTTCTGAAGGGTGGGATCATCTTCTGCTAAGACTTCAGACGGCAGAAGATCTGTCAGTTTGGAATATATGACCTGTAAATAAGTCGAAAGCATTTAATAAAAAAAATACACAATCAGTTTAAGTTCCTTCAAGAAGGGCACACTTCTTCCTTAAAGGCTGGCAACACATCCGTAGTTCCTATGTTGTAGTGGATACTCATGGGCAGTTAGACAACCGCCTGCTTGTTTGCCCTTTGTTGTAAAAAAAAACTTAGCTCTGAATCAGAGAACTGCTTGCTCTGTTGAAATTATATTACTTCTAAATACTACATTTATTAATAGTTCATGATTTCAAATTTACCTTGAATGATTTTGCTTTGCTATACATTGGTGAACATTACTGTGACATATATAAAGGCTATTAGTTGGGTTCTGAATAGATTCTATTACATATAATATACAAAATCATATTTTATGGCACTGAATACATACTTTATCAGCACTATGCCCTTGTCGTGCAATAGCCGAGTACTTGACCCGTCCGGCCTCATCCAGTTGCACCGCTAATGCATTAGATGTGCTCTCCTTGCCACGGGCTCCCATACCAAGTGGGTACTGTGCCACATGGATCTCGGGAAATGCTCCTCCATCTAAAATATAGAGTACTTACAATTATTTTTGTTACATTACTAAAGTACCACAAGTGGTGTTCTGAATAATTGTTTGGATTAATTCCTGAGCTGAGCTGAGTTTCATTGGCACTCAACACCACCTCAATGGTTGGTATTCAACTTATGCCCTTAGCCTTAAGCTGAACCCTTCTGATCCTGACAGCTTGCCCTGTCACTACATTGATCAGACGGTAATTTTATGGATAATTATCTGCTAATGATAAAGATTAAATCAAACTACTTGTTTTAGTAACATAATTCAAGAAAATAAATAACTGTTCTAGGTTAGACTTATACACTAAAAATTGTTTACCTCCAAAATCTACCTCTGCTCTGGGCACCCATCCTTTCCTTTGGCCATACGGCGGTACACTTGTCTGCGATACAACCAGGGCACTGCCTACACGCTGGCCCTTCCGTTCGTCATCTCGGTCCCATACTTGCTGCACGGGAGCTGGTAATAGGCTGAAAAATGTGCCATTTGTTTATTCACTTTAAGCAAAATTGAAAAAAGAACTTGATGTGAATAAACACAAAATAGTTTATATCGGTTGACGGTTATATGCGCAAAAATAAAAATGTTTGTAACTTTACAAACATAAAGTTGAAGTTAAGGTTTTATATAACGACGTACATTAAATTACATTACTTAAAAATAAATAAAATAAATTCCAAACAACGTTTCTCCTTTACAACTAAAAATCTAGTAATTCAAAAGTTAATTTTGTTTCCAATTCTATAAATGAAAATACTCAACACACCTTGACAAAGACGCCATTTTAATGAATATCTACAGATTTTTGACATAAGGAAGACAGCTTCTTAAGCTTATTGTTGCCAAGTTGCAAAGAATTTATGAAATAAAATTATAGTGTATACAAAAATATATTCTATGATAGCACTGTAGAGATTGCTACTTAAGATTCCCTTATAAGATAACCCCATGTGCCATATTGCCATATGGGAGGCAGGAGAACGAGCAGACGATTCTAAGCTTGTACATCATTTAGCGTCACGTGGTGTACGTGACGCTAAATGGATATTGGATCTTGATGATTATATGGTAAAAAGGGTAAAAGCTCCACAAAAGGGTCTACGGATTTTATTTTAAAATATTCTTGCTTCGGCTTGTTGAAATCGTCAGTTATTTTATCACATTATCCTTGAAATATTTCCTTTAAAATAATTGACCACTCTCGAGGCTATCCAGTTGACGGTGTTGTATAACAATTTTGTGATCCTTTTTGCATGGCGCTCAAACCGGTCGATTATTGAAATGCACATTTATTAGCATTTATAAACGACCCCTCCTATCTTTATCTGACGCGTCCGAGTATGTCCGATGACTGTTTTTTTTTTAATTTGATGGTTTACCCTAAGCGCGCGGCTCTACATAGATGACTGATTTGTGGTGTAGGGTACTTGACAGGTACCAAGGTACCCCTCATACCTCAATATATCTGACACGCTCGAGGATTTACAGGCTACCGCTTCGGCTCGTCTACCACTAGCTTTGATGTGTTTTATGCCCTTATTAAATTTATTATAAAGAAAATTAGTGGGTACAACATAATAGAACTATATACTTCAAGGGTATCAAGTGGTATCAAGGACTAAATTACTCTGAAGAGTTTTGGACTTTCGCAAACTCAGCACATCTGCGATTTATCAATAAAATCAAAAATTCAATACTCTTCAAATAAATTAAGTAGAAATTCCCAAGCATCATTTCAAAAAAGTATTTTTTATTTATTTCATTCACAGACTTGCTTCCGCTTAATATCAAGTTTATTAATTCCGCTGTGTTTACCCCTATTGGATTGTTATTTGATTTAAAATACACACGAGTTTATGAATGCTTTTTTACCAACAACTGCCAACTACAAAACTAACACTAAAGGTTGGTTTTTTCAGTTTCAAACGTCAAATGTAGTAGCAAAAAAATATAAATATAGTTTATTTTTTCACAATGTAATTGTATCATATCGATAAGTTATTAAATAATGTGTAATATGAAGCGATAGAAAATCTTGCTGATATCATTAATCTCGTTTCAATGAGAGGTGGAACAACTGTCAGATTCGTATATAAATGAAGTAGGCTGCGAACGTCTCTCTTTTATAACCTCAAAAATGCGCGAGAAGTATCATTCAGAGATGGCGATGCGAGCTTATTTATAATTTTAATAAGTGTTTAAGTGAACGGATTACCATCATGCCGTCGAAGAAGAGAAAATATAATGCAAGGTTTCCCGCGGTAAGTTTAAATTTCTTTCTACGCGCTTAGATATTTAAAATATGTGTTATTGTTTTCGTTCGTAATCCCCTCGGATTTGAGAAATCATGACATTGTTTGGTTTTAGGGACGAATTAAGAAGATTATGCAAACGGATGAAGAAGTGGGGAAGGTTGCACAGGCCGTACCGATCATAATCTATATCCTTTTCAATTTTTTATTTTAATAATAATGGAATTTTAAAAGACGCGTAATTCACATAGGTGCGATTGTTGTGGTGTTTTTTTATTGTTTTTCTTTCTCACCAAATACTAAGAGTTATTAAATGTACGTTACATAACGTTTTAATATTTTCGACTGGTTTTTTTTCAATAGCTATATAGAAAACATCACTGTTGATAGCAATCACATATATTTTCATCTCTAAAAATAGCCCTGCATTTTGAGCAGAGTATACTGTTGATCTACTGCCCGACACATACATGTATACACTATAAAGTTAGAATACATGCAAACATTTACGCCTATAAAAATATTAATTGACAGCACAAATTCACGGGAATTCAATAAAGGGGTGCAATGTATGTTGTCCAATTGTCATCATCTATCTTTTATATATATAAAAATTGCATCCTTATTTTTAACTTTTTAGCCAAAACTATACATCACAGAATAATTATGTTTGTAGGTGGCCTCAATGTCCCCATGTGCCACTATGGTGGTTGTATTTAAGGTGGGTGTGTAAAAGATGCAGAGATGCTATGTTGCTTATGATTGTATAATTAGATAAAAAAATAAAATAGCAGTGAAGCTGGTGTTAGCGTCCAATATAAACATAAAGTATTATTCCTGCAGTGTACTTGCCGTCTTTAAATTTCATGTAGCAATGTTTTACTTATCAATCATCCAACAACAATGCTTCATATTTAAATAGTAAAATTTGTTTAAATGCGAAGATGCGAGATTGTGTAATGATTGATGGTGTTCTAACACCATCAGTTGTGATCTCAAACATCAATTAATATGACCACACTTTAAGCAGACTGTATTTTTTGTAGTAAAAATTTCTATATGTCGGTTAAGTGAGCTTTATGTAAGTCCCTGGCTGATTGTAAGATTATCATCATTCACATCAACATAGGAGATACAAGCCAAAATAAATTAGAAACTCAAATCTTACACACTTTATTCTTTTTTACAGTTACCTATTCTTTTGAAGTACTCACCGTAAACATAGATTCATCTAAAGCTATAGCTGACAATGGTCTTGGGCCACAAACTGTCACATACCATTCTAAATTAACTATCCTATCATCTAGCATCACCGTAGCAAAATGTTCCATCTTGCAGCAAAATGAGACCACCATTGGTTTCTGTGTGCTTTGTGCCACAATTTGTTGGATTCGGCTCATCTTCAATGCACATACTGTGAACTGTCACTTCGTTCCAGGTTATAGTTATATAGGCTTGTTTCTTTACACGCACACACACATATATATATATACATATATATATATATATATATATATATATATATATATTCCCACATAATTGGAAACATCAAAATAAGCTAGCAAAATATGTTATTTACTCTTAAACATACATATGTAAATTACAACATATAATTGTAAGCGGGTTTGTCGGATGGTTTAGTAGCTCTTAGTCCATAAGTTATCTTTTTGTACAACTTCTGACATTCTAATATGTTCTATTCTCTGCAAGCTCGTAAATTACATTCTAAAATATATTCCCGGTTCTTTCCCTTTGCTTCCGAGTTCGGTCTTGGCTTCCGACACAAAAGAGCAACAACGCCGCCGTTCTCGCACCGTCTCCTCTCAGTCGAAGGCTCGGAGCCGGCGTAGGTCAAGTTCAACAGCGTCCTTTCGCGATACGAAGGCCATGGAGGCTGCCAATCAGGATTCTGAACTACACTTTCTTGATGCTACGATCGTCTCCCATTTTCAACAGGTGGCCTACTCAGCGGAATCTGAACTTGAACGTGAACTTTGGCTTCGCCCATGATACTTGGCACGCCTAACTCTCAGTGATATCAGATTCTCCAACTTGCGTATACTCTCTCCAGCTTACATGCGTATTATAATTAGCACAAAACTGGTTCAGGGCGGATTGTATTGTAAAAAGATTTTATAGCAAAGTTGTTTTTGTATTATGGCAGATGCATTTTGACTCTCAAAGTTCAGAACTGATTTTAATGATAATTTCACAATCGAATCGTTCGAAAAGCAACATATTTTTATCTCATAGTATATGAGATTTACTCGGGCAGGAAATAAAAAAAGGGTTTTTATCAACGCTTCCTTTGTTTTAAGTGCTGTTGATTCCGTAATAATTTTTTTTATAGCAAATGTTTTTTTTGTCAATATTAGCTCGAACAAAAGTTCCTTTGCGAGGTTGTAGTCATGCGGTGGAATGCGCAAACTAAATTTTGTCTTGCTATCCTTCTAGTAATTTTCCAATGCATTGTTGCAACCACCTTTCACGGCACGTAACAAGAGTTTAAACTTTAAAACAGAAATGTGTATCCCCTTGACCTTAATCTTGTTTTAGTTACATTATTAAAAATAAAACGTTAATAAAATAAGTAAAAATTTAATGAATGTAAACTGAAAGTATTGAATAGGTCCGACAGTTCCAGAGATTCAGTTCAATAAGACAAATTTCCCGCTTTATGGTATTAATTTTTAATATTTGTTTAGTTACATTTTAAATTAAATGAAAACATCGACTTACCTCGATCGATATCATTCATGAGCTTTTCGCTGACACATTTAAAGTTGAAGCGGGAGATTTGGGCATAGTTATTGCGGTACTGCGTTCGTTGTTTTCACAGAACGTAGGGCACATTTGGAATTTATTAAAGATCGTATAATATCTTGAAAAATAATTTAGAAATTACTAGAAATATTCGTTTAGTTCAGCACAACAATTATACTATAGACTAGTGACCTGCACCGACTTCGCCCGGGTCGCACAAATTATGTTGATCCAATTGTCCAATTGACAATCGGAACATTGTCTTAAATTTCATCGAAATCGGTCCAGTCGTTTCGGAGTCTATAGGGAACATACATACACACGTGGCCTTTTACATATTAGTATATACATACATGTTATGTGCATTCAAATTTGCAAAGACAGTGACAGCGGTGTAAAAAGTGTAAAAAGGATAGCGTAGTTAAAATTGTATGAAAAAAGAGGACAGCTAGTGTTTATCATTTAAGCTAGTTTTTAAAAGCTTCTGGTAAAACTTGAAATGCTTAAACTACTGTTTTTGCTTAGGTTTGTCTCCAGTATAGTTTTGTTAAACAGCCATTGATTCCTTAATTCGGCTCTGTTGACCTCAACACCCCGCACGCTGGAGCTGTTCGTGGAGTCGCTGCTGAGTAAGGCTATGCAGGTGACAATGGCGCGCAACGCGAAGACTCTCAGCCCCTCGCACGTCAAGCAGTGCATCTTGGGCGAGTCCAGATTCGACTTTCTCAGAGATCTGGTGAGTAGACCCTCAGCCCCTTGCTCGTCAAGCAGTGCATCCTGGGCGAGTCCAGATTCGACTTTCTCAGAGATCTTGTGAGTAGACCCTCAGCTCCTTGCTCGTCAAGCAGTGCACCCTGGGCGAGTCCAGATTCGACTTTCTCAGAGATCTGGTGAGTAGACCCTCAGATCAAGCAGTGCATTCGTTGCAAATGCATTGGCAGCCTCTACGTTGTACTGCGGAGGTAATCGATATTTAGTAGGGATGCATCAGATACCAAACCAAACCCAAAGTATCGCCGAATAATCGGCATTGGAGATATTTTTATTGCAATGCCGATACCTGCTGATATCGCGAACAATACTTTTTCAATGCTAAATAAAATATAGAATCACACTTTAATTATTTTGTGTTTGTATGCATATCGCTTATACGTCGTTGGCTGAGTCCGCCAGCAACATAAGAGGGTTGCTGGGGTTCTTCAGATAACTGGGATGGTTGGATTGATCCAAGTCCCCAGCCACACGCAATATACGCGCCGCGAATAGTCGCGGAGTCGCGGCAAAGGAGCCCCCAACTATTAACTAAGGATTATTAAGTTACAAATTATTAACATCTAGTTTTAATTATAATTCCAGGTGAAGAATATACCAGATGTATCGGCAGCCGAAGAGAAGGAGATGATGAGCGCCGAAAGTTCACCCAATTCTTCCAGGTATTTGTTTTTACATAGAAGAAGGAAACGTGGACGCGGTTTACCGTGACCGCTACCCATAGGCATCTGCAAAAAGTTAAACCTTAAAATTCAGAAACAGAGGAAACAGATAAAAGGGCGTTTCTTATTAACCCTTTCCCGTCACATCCTCTTTCTGATCCCATCATTTAATTAGAAAAAGATAGATCTCCGGTACGTCATCATACTATCTTAAAACTACTTCATATCTGTCTACTGTGAAGTCGTGGTATTTCACCAGCCGAACCGGTTTCCATCTTGCAACAATTGTTGTTGCAAGCTCTACCATTGTCCTAGATAAACTTATTTATTTGTCTAATAAGATGAAAGCAATAAAACGACAGCGATGAGTTTGGATATTTACGATACATGTTCAGCACAGATAGTAGGCTCGAAGGCAATACGTCAGAATGAGTCCGAGAATTAAAATCAATACGAGGTGTAATGTGAACCAGTATGTACGTATGTAGTATGTTTAGGGAGGCACGTTTGGAATGGACAAGGATGCTATTAGGATCAATGGCGTTTAGATGCGGTAATCGTTTGAGAAGCATCGTTATTCGTGACTCCGAATGACAGAATTGGAAATAGCGATGTAAGGAATTATCTGGCCGTTTAATTTTTAATAGTTAAAACCGCTTTAGTTATATCAGAATTTAGATATATAAGTTACTTCTTCTTCAAAGATTTTCAGATGCCGCCCCCGCTCCCCCGCGTAGAGTAGCTCGGGTGGACTCAAACAGTTCAAGCAGCTCCGATATTAGAGTCCAACAAGTAACACAACCAAAAGATAACTTGAAAAGAACGCACTCAACAGAAACCGAGCTGATACGAACCCGGAACGAAACTGTAACATCCGCAATAGTGTCGAACGCAGCTATAGACTTATCTAAAAAACCAAACGAAGCCAAACAAGTCCGAATAGCAAACTTTTATCAGGAAACATTAGTAGACGAAATCCATCCAAGCGTCATCACACTCAATCCAACGTACTCCAGTCCGCAGCCATCGACCTCCAGTTACACGAACTTAACCACGGTTGAAGCGAACAAAGTCGAAGTTAGTGTGCCAAAGCCGGAACATAAGCCAATGTTCTACGTAGATGTAAGACAAAACAATACTACTCCAGCTCCACGCACACCCGTCACTCCAATACTAAATATAGATTTTACAAAGAATCTGGCAAAACCAGAGATCAAAGTTCTGGATACAGCGGTAGCTAATATCGTCGGTGTGCCAAAGAACGACAAAAATTCTAAACTACAGAGGCGAAATTCTAAAGTCAAGGTAGATACCAAGAAGATTGACCCCAAACCTGTCATTCAAACTCCGCCAGTTGATATCGATCATTTAAATTCCGGTAACTTACAAATCGACGAAGACTATGATACCTGAATAAATAAGTTTGTTTTTCTTTTTAATTTGTTGTGCTATGTTTTAGCGGGTAGTCGTGAAATATGTTATCCAAATACTTTCTACGTAATGCCGCAGTAAAAGTAAAATGATTGCATCAAACGAAATAATGCAAAGACGAAAATCTCCCAGAACTCAAATAGATATAAATATATAATATAAACACTGAAAAAAATTGATTGACAAGATAATGTAGACCTAGTGATGTACATGTTGACGACCTAGTGACGTACATGGTGACGACCTAGTGATGTACATGGTGACGACCTAGTGATGTACATGGTGACGACCTAGTGATGTACATGGTGACGACCTAGTGATGTACATGGTGACGACCTAGTGATGTACATGGCGACGACCTAGTGATGTACATGGCGACCCTACAAATTAGGACTATAGGACATTTCATTTTTTACGAAGAACTTACTCTCATTTTGTGACGGAAACTGGAAAAGTTTTCATAGAGGTCGTCCTCAAGACTTTAATACAATGGTAGCATAAAAACTAATTTCTAAGTTTGTATTTTGATCAGTATGTACGTATTTATCTATCAATTTAATAGAATCTTACGACGTAATTTTTAATCGACCTCTAATAACTTTACCCTTGTTTTTTTTCATTTAAATATTGAGATGAACGCCCCCGAATAGTTTCCTTGGCTAGATTTTCGATTTTTTTTATGAAATATATATTTTATTATGTTTATTATTGAGATTATTCAATTAATTATAAAAACAATATTTTAATTTACGATGTTTACTATATTTCATGTCACTTTATTTAGGACTAGCAACTCGCCCCAGCTTCGTTTGATTAGGATTTATATATATATATATATATATATATATATATGTAGCACATAACAAGAAATTTAACTTTTTCATATCCTGACCCTTTAATTACTGGGCCCAACGTACGTCACATAGGTCTAATTTTTAATTATTTGATCATGAGTTTTTTGTATAGAAGTACCTTATTAATTTGGATAACACGTGTCATGGCAAAGTTAAGTTGTTTACCATTATAGGTATGTTAATGATGTTTTTTTTATGACGAGGTTAAATTGATTGACCGATGAATGATATTAACGGATTCGTATGAGCGAATGAATGAATGAACCCTTTACTTTTACTTCAACTATTTTGTATTGAAATTCAAAATGAGATTTTATATATATGAAATGGCCAGTAGTCGCGCATTTATTATATTTCCGGAGCGATATAAATTCAAGAAGAGAAGAATTTGACAACGTGTGTAGTGTATGCAACACTTGTGTCGAGGACTTATTGAAAGAGCACCAAAATTGCTTTTAGGTTCAGAGTTCATAACACTATTGATAAATAAAAATACTAGCATGCATGTTATTTTTGAAACTGTGTCCTTAAAAAAATTTAAAACAAGGATAACACTCTCCTGACGGCTAATAATGCCCGCATGCGTGTAGTTATAAGCGTAAACATTAACCATAGACGTATATCTTTTTGGTATATTTATGTACTATCTATAAATATGTGAATTATGGAAAAACGCTATTTTTATGACGAAGAACCTAGCGCTTATCCACAATTCCACTTGAT
The DNA here is from genome assembly GCA_029849275.1 of Papilio elwesi. Taxonomy (NCBI): domain Eukaryota; kingdom Metazoa; phylum Arthropoda; class Insecta; order Lepidoptera; family Papilionidae; genus Papilio; species Papilio elwesi. Next base: position 4,869,073 of record CM056713.1, read on the forward strand.
ATTAAGTGGTGATGTGGTACGCATTAGTGTAGTAACAGCCTATTCGCTTTTTTCTTGAAGGTAACCTTACGACGTCATAAAAATAGCATGTGTTTAAACGATTGACGACACAATCTTCGCATCACAATCTTTACATCACAATCTTCGCATCACAATCTAAAAGTTAAAAATATTCGAGCTGGTCAATAAATAATATTAAATTTTGAGTATGACTCGTTTTAAGGTTTGATGTGGCCATTTTTTTTATTGAATTGTGGCTAAAAACATAGTTTAATTAATTTTTAATATGGATTTATTCAACACATTAGAATTTTAGTTTTTAATTTATTTTTTTATATATTGCAACAGATTCAAAAACCCTATTGTATGTTATTACACATACAATGTCCAATTTTAGTGAGAAATAAAACAGTCGAGTAACGTCAAACAAAATTACCTTCAATAAACGGCTCACGACGTTTGTTTTCTATAAATTAAAAAATAAATAGTAAGTTTGTTCTCTATGACGATCGCGAAGTAATGATTGACGTCAACGCACTTCGCTAATTGGCTAAGGAGCACATAGTAATAACGGCATTATTGGTACGTGAATTGGTCACGTGCGACAATTTTCAAAGAAACCTCTGCTAGACGTCCACACCTATCAGCCGTCATGAATGAACTAAAATTGCACGCGGTACAGTTTATAAGCCCCACCCATCACGGTACAGTTTATGCTATAGCGTTTTGGAGCGATAAGAATGCTTTCATGTTTTATTTGCCTTCACTGGTCACATTTACATTACATTACCCGAAGAATTTTTTTTTTGCTTATGTTAAATATTGTAAGGCCCGAGATTTCCCTCAAGAAAATTAACTATATGATAAAAACCTTACCTTCCCCCCTGTAACCAAGCGTGGCATTTTAAGGACCACCCTGAACAGGTCAGGTAGGGTACACGTATAAGTGCGTTCCCTTAGACGGTAAAGTAAGGGGTCCCACACGTAGTTGCCGCATAGACCTTTATGTGGTCTCTATCATATGGCCATGTGGTCATATTACATGATCTATAAAAATGTATTTAGCCTACTAATATATGTGTACTTGCATTATGTATGTAAATAATTCTTAACCTATGTATTTGGTATGTACGATATGGTAAGCTTGGTGTGAAGGAGTCTTAAAGACAAAATGCCTTTGATGTTACAAATAATTCACTCGAATTTTTATATCGTGAGCTCTGACTGACTCTGACAGCTTTGGAATATTCCATCCTCGAAACTTTTTCTTATTTATAACACAATTAGTATGGTAACCGCTAGGAATTTGTGACTGAAGTTAGTCCCATAATAAAGTTGACAATACAGAGTGAGGGAAACGGACGCATATACGAAACCTAGAGGTGTGACAGAGAAAGAAAGTGTCTCCACGAACCTCACACAATATACGATGACTCGGCTTGCATCATAATTCTATTTAACATAATCAAAAATTGTAGATAATGTCAATCGTATTGTTCTTTTTGAGCGATTGAGAGGGCACTGATTCTCGCGTGTATTGTATCTTCGTCCCATTGTGACCTCTTGTAGCCTATGGCTTGACCGATATATGTATATATATATGTATATTGATTAAGATCTGCATTTTATAATTGCTAAAATAAAATACAAATGAAGTTACAGTATGAAATATTGTAGAGTTGTCAGTGCGCTTACACACTTAATATACTAACTGAAATCTAATACTTTGTCAATTACGTTATCATAATCCAAAGAATAAATATTTAATTTATCGTTTAGGTAAAACAATATTTATTTTTATAACAGCTCTGTTTTATATATCTTTTGTTCATACTTGTATATATATACAGTTGTATAGTAATAGTATATATGTACTGTTATAAGTCGTAACTTTAGGCTTCGTTGTCTTCTTTTAAGAAATTACATCACATAAAAAAAATTAACGTATGCAATGCAAGAGTCGATTAAATGTAAGGAACTTTAGCTGATGTGGAGAAAAGTTATGAATGGAAAAAATGTAACCGTAATTCGCCTTATTTTTAAGTAAAAAAACATTTTTTTAACACTAAGAGTATGTCGACGTTATCGAAGCCACCAAATGTTCAATTCAAACACAAAATTCTTCTCAAACCAGTGTCGGTAGTCTGATTTTCTAGTCGCTAAGAATCATGAAGTTTAACAACTAGATGGCGTTTAAATTAAAAAGGTTTATTGTGGTTTTTAAAACGTATGCTGTATGCGTGAATCCTTTTGAGTTCTCTGAACATGCGGCGGTATGACAATGTGCACGCTATGCTGTTGTGGAACAGGAACAACTAACTTCAGGGGACTCATAGCGATTTGTCATTTTTTCGAACTATTTTTTTTAATCTGTTCTCTTCTGCAACTAATTCAATGTATTGTGTGTAAGACTGTGCGTGGAATGTTCTCGAAAGCAATAACTTTTAGAAGGTATGTGTGTATGTAAAAATAAGAATTGTGTACAACGCTATGTCTCTATGTATGTTGTAAATTATAATAGAAATACAAAAATTGGTGATACGTAGATGTGCGTTTTATTGAAGAGTTTTCTCATAATAATAATGAAGCCTTTATTACTGAAGATTCATCGAAACTGATCCATTTACAAAAAACTAGTTAAGGCAACAAGGAAGGGTTTATTTTTACTGACTTACTTTGGACTATTGTCGCGCCTTCCCATTTGTATTGAATTTTCACTTCTCTCGGCAGTCCTTATGGTTCGCTGCCTGTTTCCTAGGTGCTTTCCGCAATAGATCAGGAGATACGTATAATTTCAATACTAGTTGAGTGTCTAAGACTTGCGATTAATAAAACATTGTTACATTAATCGACGCCAGAAATATTGATGTAGTATTTTTATAAAGAAATGGTGAAAAAAATACCACCTCTTTTTAGAAAAGGCACTTCACATGGAAATTGATGCATGTGTTTGTAATAAAAGGCTACTTAAGATCAGAAGACTCGCACCTGCGAGTTGGTAGCCGTTGGCACCTGACTACGGCTACCAATTAACAGGGTAATTAATGAGCACCTTATTGTATAAAGAAGGTGATGAAAATCGGAGAAGGAAATAATGGGGTCGGAGAAGGAAATATGTGCGCATATAGCGCGTGCGCAGCCTCTTGTTGTGTCACCGATCGATTGTGAACTTCCGTCAATTTATAATCGGACTTGGCATACTTACTTACATAACTGTGACCAAAATGTGAACGGAACTAATTGCAAACATTGACAATTTGGCGTATCATTTCTCGACAATTCGTATTCTGTTAAATTTTTATTGCATAAAGTTTATTCACAATTTGCTGACAGTTTATAGCATTTCAATCGTGAACTATTAGTCATGCAATGCACCGCGCACCAAGTAGAGTTGTACTGTCTATATGAACATCAGGCGTGTGTTGATATACGAAACCACTTTTATTACCTCAAATTAAAAAGTAATAAACGAATTTAAAAGTCCGTCGTGGCCAGTTAACGATCAGTTTTCACACTCTGTACCAATTTGGTGCCTTTAAGAGCCAATATATTTAAAACTTCAGTTGCTTTATGGTTCATTAAAAATTTGCAAAGGGAAAAAATAAAATCAGATATTGTCGTCATGTACAAAAATATATTGTTTTATTGTTGTTATATTAAATTATTGTTACTAAATGTTAACAAATACTTAGAATAAACCAAAGCCTAGTGGGACATTACATTTTGAACAATGTTACTTAATTGAATATGCAAATATAAATAAGCTCTCAATGCTTGTGTTGTATAACTATTCGTTTTTCACCTTAAAATCTTAAATCTAAAACGGAGTGGGACCAAAATATAGTAGTAACTATAGTTTGTTCCAGTACAAGATGTAAACAAACAAACGTCACTTACCATGCACGGCGGCCATTACAAATTTCATTGGAAATATTTTTATTTTGTGGAAATTGTAATATGCAAAGTGAAAATGTATGGGTAATGTTATTAGGTAATTTGATAAATAGTCGTTTTGCAAAAATATTTTGGTTTTACGAACTTTATCGTTAAAGCTGAGGTGTGCCCTTTATTTACAAACTTTACATCATGATTCTGAAAACAGTATACATAATATCTTCACATAAATATTGCGCTTCCGCGCAGAATTACATTGCTTATTAAATAAAACGAAATTTGCATATTCAATTATTGTATTTATAATGATTGCAGGTAAAGGAGCATTAAGTATGTTTTAAAATACTGTTTGATACAATTAACATATTCAATGGAACTGGCAAGTTTCGTCAAAACATAACAATTAAGTACACATACTTTATTGAATAATAAACGGTTGTCGACAGCGTTTACAATAGTAGCGGTCACTGTCTGTCACACTCTAATTTGAATATTGTATTGCAATGTTTGTTATCTGTACATACATACATCATGACCGGGTAAATTTAAATTAATTTGTTGTTTTGCCTTTCAAGCTATATTAAATGCTGGATGGGTCGATTCGTTACTTTCGCAAACATTGAAATAAATCATTTTTCGTTTTATTGTATAATGCCAGCACAATGACACATGCCATGTTAATTTTAATCTGCATTTATTTCTCTTAATTTCTTATTTATTAACTTTTTCTTTTCTTTTAGTGATAATATTAACAACTCTAGCAAGGAGCCTGCCGACAAACCGGACATTATTAGTTTATCAAATTAACGCAGATTCTGAGATTCAGCCCCAATAAAAACTAATATAAACACCTTAAACGCTAGCATATGAAACAATATGGACATAGGCACCTACAATAACAGTCTGTTGCGTTCTAACTTAAAGCTACCTTTATGTTAATTGCTAATTAAAGATCCCGTAATAAAAATAACATAAACCTTGGTAAATTTAATAAGGTACATGGGTGTAATAAAAAAGATATTAAAGAGTATTAAACTTTCATTATGGTCCTTCGAGTCGGATGTTATATATTTTTTATTTATTGCCTTGTCAATTTGATAGTTCGTTTAATTTTTATTTAAACGGAGGGAGAGTAGGGTACCTTTTTAAATTTAACAAGAACATTACGTTGATATAATCAAAACGAATTATGTTCATATAAATTAAGATATCGTATTAATACTGATTACAGTTACTAATTAATATAATTATGGTAATTAATTGATGGCGATATATTTACACTGTGGCATTGATTATAATTTAGTTTAAGAAAATGTATTAAAACCCGCATTTTTTTCAACAAAAAAATTAATTAAAATATACAACCAACACAATAACTATAATAAATTAACCCTAAAACTGTCTTAAAAAGTCTATTTCTGACATTTAGTTATTTATATAATACACATAATATTATGCAAAGAAAATTAATTAGTGAGCTGTAAAATATGGATAACAATTTCTTGGCGAAAACTACATAAATATGACGTCGAGCAGCTTTAGCTTTTTTAGCTTTTCTTTTAGCTTACTATTTGTAATAAGGCACTTCTGGTTTTTGTTTCACTGACAGCGAATACTCGTTACACAATTTAGACAATATAAAAAAAAATTGTTTTAAAAACGACATCTTGTCTGTTTTACGAGAAGCTAAAAGGGAATAGGAACGACTTTTTTTTCGGGAAACACTGCATCAGATGATTTAATAGATTAGTATTTTTTTGTTTGGTCATGAAATGTATGACACAAAGTACAACCCTGCCCGGGTTAGAATCCGCGACTTACAGTACGTAAGTCGGGATACCACTGGGCCAAGCACTGCTATATAAAAGTTATACTTGTATTCTTTTAATAAACACCTTTATATTTCTATTCATATCAAAAATTGTCAACTCCTTTTTATATTATCAAGACTTTATATGTGTATTTTTTTTAATTTAAGGCTACCAGTAAAACGATTGTTTTTCGGGAAGACTTCCATGAGATATTAATTTAAAATATTAATTACACACAATATGATCTACAAATGTTTACAATTAAATCAATATAAATTAGTTATATAATAAAGTTTAACAACTAGAAATATAACACGCCCAATTATTTTGGAATGTAAATGACTTGCCAGTCTTCAATTCAATATCAACGATGTAGCAACAATCTTATTTCTCTTTTTAATTGTTAAACAGCGTTTCCATAATCTAATATTTATTACATTATTTATTTTCCCTGTATGGTATTTAAGCGAGGTTACAAAAAAAGGCGGGAATAGAGGTATTTTTATGTTCACACACAAAAAGACACACAAATTAATTATTTATGTGTTAAAAATTCAAAGATGATATTTGATTCATTACTAAATTAGTTAGAAAGTTTATTTCATATTTAACTAGCTGTACTGAGTTTCCAATGAAAAGTGAGCTAATAGAAATAAAATTTTCAAACATTTACGATTTCACTTCATTTAAAATAAGGGATTATTATGAAGGTGATCACAAGTTGCCATATTATTTTTATAAACAGTAATAAAAAAAAACAATAAAATGAATTTCGTACAGTCTGTTGTATGGTAACTTCACCGTATTCAACTAACTGTATTCGGTATTTTTTTATAGCAGAAGGTGGCAAACGAGCACTCGGTTCACCTGGTATCAAGTGATCGTTACCCATAGACATTGCAACAAGAGTTGCAGATGCGTTGCCTACCTTTAATGGACAGAGGAAGGGATGAACAGAAAATAGTTCCATCCCTTTTCTATTCACCCCCTCCACCGTCAAGTCCTCTTCCCCTTCCCATCCTTTCCTTGTTATCAAAGGGTGGGAAGGGGAAGAGGACCAGATTTAGGCCTCCGGGTATATATGAAAAGGCTTACCTAAACAGCATTGTTAAAATCATAACAAAAATAAAGGACATTTTAAAATGTTGTTTAAAAAATCCTTAATTTTCTTACAAAAAGAATCATGCGGTTAAAGCAACTAGCAGAACTCGGTTTAAGCCCCCCTGCAAAATTGGTCAGAAATAACACCACTTAATCCGTAACAAAATTATCATGTGTATGAGAACAAAGGCAGGATGTACCACGGTTAGGAATTTGCGAGGTATTACGTGCTATAATCGCGTAAACTTTTAGTATTAAAACATCCAAAATCGTTAAGAACACCAGTGAGTGAACGTAAGCATATGCCACTTAAGTCGGGTTCAATCGCCTCGAGCCTTAATTACAGGGTAGTCTGAATCAAAATCAAAAACGCACGCACGTTAATCGCATGAATCATTTATTTATTAATTCAATCAATAATGAAAACGCTATTTAACCCAAAAATAAATTGTTTTAGGATGTTAGATCACTTTTGTATTATATCAGATGTGAATCGTCAAATTTGGACGTAATATAAATCAAGTTCAGCCATTTGCAAATCAAATTCGGACATTTAACTATTAAATTGATATGGAAACATCCCATGTTATCTGATAATTATTTTTAGATTTTTTAGATTTATATTGGAGGTATACCAGGATCCAAATGGAATCAGTTCAGCTAAATTCATTACCTTCATACAGACTCTCACATACTTCCAACAATCTCAAAACAGGGCTGATGTTGTAGGGGAATAGAGATTTCGACACCAACCTACTTATCTGCAGTCGCAATCGTATCAACACTCGCATGGTGTCGTCCAGTCCCCTACTTCCACCAGAGTCGGCCAACTGGCAAGTTTCTAGAAACTTTGGCCAATTTCTTCTTACGTACTTCAGAAACCTGAGTAAATACAACAAGAAACAAGTCTCATTACTAACTAAGTAATCTAAAAGTACATCGCTGTCATGCGAAACAATCTTCAAAAACTCTATAAATGATGATATTGGGTTCAACATCGGTATTAAATCTGGATACATCGAATTTCTATATACAATACCGACAGTAATGTCTAAAGTGCAAACCATTGACTCAATGAGATAGTCATCTTGCTCACTAAACAGATGTATCAACATCTTTGTGAATGGAGTCTCTGGATGGAACTCAAAACTGTTCCGTATGAACACATCTAACTTCTTCAATACATCTCTTATAGACCTCTCCACAATCTGCATGTCCTGAATTGCATTATAGTCCGATGAATCAATGGAACTGTCCGAGGAATCACATCGCATCTCTTTAACGGTGACAGCTACAGATTTTAAAACCAATAAAGACATCCTTTGTAACGTAGTCTTGTCCACATCACTCCTCACATTTGAAGAATCTTCATTATCATCTAACCCGTAGCTCTGATCTACCAACTGAATAGCAGATGAGATTGGATTTACTTCAGGACCTAGTGAATAGTCACGTATAATAGTGCATTCCTGACCTAAAAAACCAAAGCCACTCCTACTGCTTTGTATCCTCAAATCTGTCAGCAGTCTAAAGTCTTTCACATATCTCACAATGGAATGTGCTAAGCAACATATCTCTTCTGGTAGGATATCTTGTAGCGCTAGCGTGGACCCATAACACAGAACCTCATTAAATAGACTTAACAAATGTGAATATATTAAGCTTGGCAGCATTCTATTCCTTAAGAGGTCCACAAAGCTCTGCAAGTCTGCATAGAATGGCTTTGTATCAATAATAGAAAGATTAGCCTTAACACTTATTATGTTCTCCCACAGGGAGAAAAATGTTAGAATACAGTTTTCAGCATTAGCTAAATTCAGGTACCTTAGTAGCAATAGTTTCATATTTTTTACTAAAACTGGCCAATGATGTTCTAATGTTTTTATCGTTAAACACTTTATGTGAGAAGTGTCAAATGATTCAGAGTCTGTTAATATAACTGTAATACAGCCGTTTTCGTTAATCCTTTCTATCCGTGCCGGAGGAGGTTCCGGTGTTACTGGCCGTTCAGCTATTTGTTGGCTATTAGAAAATTTTAATACTGGTTCATGTAGCTTGAAAGTGACAGTTTTTTCAGTTGACTTTTCTTCTGACGATGTTGACGGTGTACCATGAGTTTGTAAATTGGAGAATTCATTATGCAGATTTTCACTTCTTGACCCAGATGGTGCCTGTGAGCTACCACTACTTCCATTGAAACTGGATGCACTATGAAATGAGTGATCATCTTGGGCATTACTGTTTCCTGATGAATGAATATAATTGCTGTCCTCTAGTGGATGCTGTTCAACATCCTTCCACTCTACTATCCTCTTAATAATGTCTAAACTGAAATTAATCTTCTGTACTGTTATCCTATTGATTCTATCAAACAAATATATGTTTTCCGCTATTTGTTGCAGCCAGTTCTCATCAACGGTATCTTTAGAAACTATTAAAAAGCTAGCTAATACTCTACTAGCAACAAATGTAATGAACTTGCTTTTGTGGTCTGATAATTCAACAACTTCTGTGATCCAATCATGCCGATTTCTTACAAATATATCACATGCATACATTACTCTTGAACAAATTGTACCTGTACTATTTTGTTTCAAATATATGTCAAACATCAGCTGCATTGTAGATAGATAGGTCAAAGAGCATGTGAGTGGCCATGAAATTATATTAAGTTGCCTGTCAAAAAGTTGTAACACTACATTTTCCTCATAACCACATAAACATTGTCCAACAAGCGCATTCTGTAATTTTCTTAATTCAGCAAGCAGTTTATCATCCTCAGATGTCCAGTGAGGGGCAGGATTTGATCCAGAGGGTATTATATTTATAGTAGAATCACTAGACAGTTTAAGGATGGTTGAGCAATCTACTGCATCTTCACTAACCGTACCACTATCGGGAGACTCCCCATTCCTCAATGTAAACTCTTCTGATGTTACCGGCTTTGTCTCAGATTCGAAGATATCACTAAGAATATCTTCCGCCGATCTATCGCTGCCATCATCTATATCTGGCGCGTCGATTCGCTGCTTTTTTTTCACGGGTTGGTCTGAGGCCATTCCTTCATCTGACTTTGGTGTTAGATGCCCTCGGAGAACCATTAACGCGCGTTGCAATACACTGAACTATAACTGTCGTTATATTTAAGTAGTTGAACACATATCAACAGGGTCGCTGTCGTTATTCTGAAAACAAAAAGGCGAGTAAGTGTATGACCTTTTCTTGGCTACTCAGTTACGCGCACGACAAAGCCAATTTAATTTTTACTAGAACGGACGATAACGAGACAATATAAAGTTGAAAAACATCAAATTAATGACCAATGCTAAATAATTTAACAATGTGATTATATAATTTACGTTTACGCTAAAAGTTACAATTAACTTTCCAAAATATTTTGATGGCACACATACCATTGACAGGCAACCTAGGTTGTTTGAATACTTATTTGCATTAATGGTATCCATATATGACGTCTAATTATTCACTGCAATCCGTTAATGAACACCAATACACAGATTTAAGTGATATTTCTTAAGAAAACGTATAAAATGTTCAATCACAAAGTTATGCACTGAACATCCACTGAACAGACTCCATTACGTACAATGACGCTTATTCGATTGAAGTTCTTTTTATTAAGGAATTTGGTAAACATTTAACAAACTTGAAGAGATATTAATATTCCATATATTACTAAATATTTTAAAATCATTGAAAATAATATTTTTAAGCGTATAAATTAATTCAGTTATCGTTTTACTTAAAATAAGATTTATAAATGTATGGTATTTAACTTTTACATCCGGTATGGACGTTGCCAGTTTGACGGCTTCTGAATTTAGCATTTGAGACGAAAAGTTTCAACTAAGATTTCTGTGTGATGAACAGTAGCTAATTTTGATACCGTACTTGAAAAGTAAAAAGACATATCAAAAAAATTTGATACTTCAATCTCTTTATGCGCATGAATAAATTACATAAACTTTTGCTTACCAAATAACATTGTAATTCGTAATACTACAATACACTATAGTAAGTTGTTTAATCAAACAATAAAAATGTTAGCAACATATATTTAATATTTATTTCCTTGCTTTTTTAAAATGGTGAACATCATCATTACTTTATAAAGTTTCGTTAAATTTGTTTTATGTTTTGTTTACCAAAAATTCACCAAGAACTATGTCGATAGAGTGTTTATTCCGTCTCCTGGCAACACTCAGAATCCCCCAAGAAAAATGTCTGCTTTGCAAGTATCAGAAATTTAGTTATATATGTAGTTTTAAAATAATTGCAGTAGTAAGTTTCGATTTACATTGCTAGAGCAATCAGGTGAATATCATTAATAATAAGTTCATGTGTGCGGTAAAGATAGCTTTGATGAGTCATACAAGTGTTTTTGCATAACAATCAATAGAATAAATTTAGGTTAAGATATTTGGTTTTATATTCCGATCGGGCCAAAAATATCTAAACATTGGCACTTATAAGCTTTTCTTATTTAATTTATTCCAAGAAGATAACACTATTTTAATATACATTCACAAAATGTAAATGAATCGATATGTCATTGGTTTTAATTTTCTTTTTTTGGTAATAATTGTGATGCTTGTGATGCAAAACTGATAATTACGAAAGAGAACTACATAAACTGACACCTGCAACCTTGTAGCAGATAGAAAGCAATTAGTGTCTATTATGCATTAGGCAATAGTAAAAATTGTATTTATTTCCTGTAAAGATTGCAGTACTCAATGGGCGTTAATTAACAATTTGCAACCTCAGTATCTAATCGAAGATCTTAAATATACAGATGAGGTTGTACTATTTAATGGTGTATTAAATTCAATTTAGCAATTGCTTTGGTTGTTTCTAATTCCGTTACTACCTACGCACCTTTGTTACGATACCAAATTGTACTGGTTTGTTGTGTATTTTTTTTTTATTTTGCAGCCTTTTCGAAAATGGAATACACAATTGGTGCAGATAATAAAGAAGTCCACGATCAAGTATCGACTTTTTGATGTGAACCACATAGACTGTAGTGTAATGAAGTGTAGTGTATCTCATTAAAAGTTAAGTGAGTGATAGAGACAGCCTGATAGCCTTCAGGATGTCTGACGAGGAAGACTCTTCACCGGATAGGGCTTTAGTGCCCACTAACAATGTACCAGGTAAGATTTCTCAAAATTAATAATGAACAGCTGACACATACCAAGTAGACTCCTACAGACAGGAGTGGTGCTACTAATGAGTCTGCTGTGTGTGTGTCAGGCAATTCATCAAAATGATATTGAATTTAAACTAATTTTATAGATTTTGCCACATTGAAACATAAAAAAATATTCATGTAAATATATAAATAATAGAATTAGTTAAAATTCCCACAAACTGGATATAAATAAGTGGATTCAAGTGTTGTATGTTTACATATTTCCTGAAAATTAAGATAAAATATAAAAAAAACATATCTGCTTACTACAATGGGTGCAAACAAATTTTTATATTTTGTGTAGTTACAAAGCAAGTAGATGCTACCTATTTGGGCAGAGGTTTTGATTTAGCCGCCTTTTATGGTTATTAAATATGCACATTCTCTTGTACCCAATAGGGTAGGCAGAGATTACAGACTTCAATTGGGACAAACCTGATGCACATCTTGCTTCTACATCCATATACTACTACATCTAAACAAACATGCTCGTTGTTTATAGGTGCTTGTTTCAGTTTCCTTTTTTAAGTATGCCCAAGCAAGCAATAATATTGTATTATAGCTTTGAATCTTTCCTTCTTGGAATATTTAAGTTTAAATGACTATATAAGGAAATGTTGTGACAAACAGTTTTAATAGTCCTCTTTTTCCTTGTAGAATATCCAGTTGTATATAATGCAATAAACATAATTAGTGAACTGTCAATAGGCAGTATCTTGCAACAAACTTGATGATGAACAAAGGGGATGAATTTAGAAAAAATTCTGCCTTGCTTGCCTATATTTCAACAGATCTGTGCAAAATATCAAATCAGTTAGTGATTTTCTTACTATTTTATTTAGTCTATTCATATCATATATATACTGTAGAAAAATTTACTACAGAAACTTCAACTGTATTATGTATTATTCCTGTGCATGTTTTTCTAAAATATTGTTTTTTTTAATTAACTTAATCACTATGTAATACATTACATTACATAAATTTATATTATTAGTAGACTTTTATTATGTGCCATTGATAACCTCATGCAATGTCAATTTTATAAGGTGAAATGGCAGGCAAATGCAAAATGACAGATAAGTGATGCCACACAGAAAATGTACGTAAACTGTGGGCTGCCATAGGCATTATTATTATTAACAATGCTTACATTTGACCGCATACAATGGAGAGCGACTCAAAATCGTCAACGACCGAGCTCTTACCGATCGGCTTAATACTCTGGCCTTGCGGAGGGACGTCAGCTCCCTCTGCATTTTTATCACATAGTATATGCGGACAGGGAGTGCTCCAAAGAACTCTTTGGAACGATTCCTGCCGCCGAACTTCGTCATTGGATGACATGACAGACTGCGAGGTACCATTCACACCACCTGGATGGCTGGCATTCCTCAACACAGGTCCTCACAGCCGCGTTGCGGAATGGTCTGTCCTCGGCGGTATTTCCATACCAGTACGACTAAGGGTCCTAAGAAGCATGCCTATCTTTTTCTTAAAGGCCGGCAACGCATTTGCAGTTCCTCTGGTGTTGCGGGTGTCCATGTTGTTGATCACCTCGGTGTTCCCGCCGCTCGTTTGCCCCCCTTCTCTTATAAAAAATAAATAAACAACACATTGTAAAAAGCCGTGTGTTGGGGCATGTTTCCGCCCCAAAACCTTATTTAAATAATTTACATACTAAATAATTTTTATTTAAATTTAATTTTAATGTTTAAATTTTAAGCGAATATGTTAAGTCAAAGCTGATCAAAATAATTTAAAGCTTCGAATTTGTCAGCGCCTTAGTGAAAACAATTCATTTTCACGCTACATTGACCATTTAGAAAGGGGCTCAATCATTAGATCCAATTTCTACAAGGTGGAATAGTGTCGAATTACTGACTTCAGTTCACGCCAGGTCAGATGGAACGAAACGTATTCCGAAACGGGCAGGCGATGACAACTTATTACAGTGAAAATTAACTTTTAAGCTAATAAAAGCCTATATAAGATTATGGGACCGATGGCCTAACATAACGTCGCGGGTTCGGATCCGTCATTCGTTCATTGTTATGAAATACTATCACATGAAGTAATTTATCTACATAACTAGTGATCCTCCGACTTCGCCCGGATAGCCGTTTCGGAATCCGTAGGGAACATCGCCTTTTATATACTTAGACGAAAAAAAATATATTACACGGAAACCGTATCCTATATGCAATTCCAGACTGTAATCTATCTATGTGCCAAATTTCGTCCAGATCCGTTTAGCCGTTTTTGCGTGAAATAATAACAAACATCCATACTTCCAAACTTTCGCATTTATAATATTAGTAGGATTTTCTCGTATTGTAATACAAAAAAAACTTGTGCGCTCGGCTTAATCAAACAACTTGAAATTATATTTAGGAAACGTCAAAAAGTAGTTATTGGTGCCATGGTAACACCATGAAGTTGGTTTCGCTTTTAGGTGTCGCGCATCGTATATATTCACTCATAACTTTTCTCAAATGCGCCAAAAGAAGCAAAACTTCAAAAAAGTTACTTCGGTCTGGCATATAAGTACACTTAAGAGCAAAATAACGGACGTGTAATAATAATAATAAATAATCTGTTAGTGCTCTAAGAATCGATAATGTGCAGGGAAACTGAACAAAAACTCGTTATCTCTAGATATCTTCGAAAGTATTTGCGTGCTCTGAAACCTTCCGAGATGTTGAAAGGGAAAACTATGCCTAATTTGCCTTTGTTATATATAGTTAGGTTAAGGTTTAAAAATATAAATGTCACGTTAATCTCGTATAGAAAGTTCCTTCCTTAAAGACCAGCAGCCTAACGAGCCAAGAGTCGCAACAGGTCCCATCTGCAGCTCTTCTATTACGGCCCTTAGTTCGTTTGCCTCATATACTTTTGAAATGTCCAGAAATTTAATTAATCTATAGTTTTATAGATTTTCATACGGAACCACTTATCTCTACTAATATTATAAATGTCAACGTAAGTTTGTTACGCTTTCACGCAAAAACTACTCAACCGATGATCATGAAAGTTTGTACACATATTCTTGGAGGTACTAGACATAACATAGGTTACTTTTAATTAAAAAAAAATAGTATATGAAAAGCCAAGTATTTATGTTCTCTATAGACCTATAGACTCCGAAACGGTTGGACCGATTTTGATGAAATTTACAGGGATTGTCCAGATTGGCACAGCGGGTGTTCTTGTGTTTGGTAGCGATCGGATCAACATAATTAGTACCCCGGGCGAAACCGGGGCGGATCACAAGTGATATTATAAATAATCAAGCCCGTGACCTCTAGCTTAACAGTACATAGTACAGGTTTGTTAGGTAACGTTTACGGGTACTCGTTTTTTCTTCATTCAAACATTGGCGCATACATTTCGTTTCGGGATTATAATAGGTTACACTTCAGTATGTCATCTATCTGGCGGATTTAAGTTCGTTTAGGGCGTACACTGCCAATCACTTGTGTATACAGCTTTGTTTATTTTTTTACACTTTTCATGTTTCCTGTGCTACTTAAGGTTGTATACCTTTTTATAATTTAATATTATCAGACGACGGATGACTGAGATTTCAACTTGCAACACCAACCTCACTTGTCTATGACAGTCTCTATATAGACGACCTCCTTATACCAGTTTTTAGTACCATTAAAAATTTCCTTGTACCATTTAAAGTAATTAGATGCCGTGAGAATAAGATCATGCAAAGACGCACCTTTAAATGGCTTGCTTTGTACTGAGTCATGACCTGAGAGAAATAATAGTCTAGTAAATCTTTTAAAGGCATTTAAAAAGAAATACTAAACAATGGACCAGTATCGGGGTCAATAGATAGCAGGCTAAAGATAGATAGAAAAGCAAGAGCTTTGGTCGCAATTCGATAATCTTTAACAGTGGTAGAGCCCGCTAAAACAATATCTGTGGCACGGATGCGCCGGCTTGACCGGTGGAATACCACGACCTCGAACGCAGGCCTGAATTAGAAATATTCTAGAAGTTTCGTCTGAATGTTACCTACGAACATACTAGATGTACTTATATCGAAGTTGACGTTACAAAGACAGGCGATATTAAATGCACTTTAAACATCGAGCATATAGAAAGGCAATTAGCAGCCTGTGCGCAAATTACTAGCCTCACCATGGCCACTGGGCACTGATTCACGCGCGTGTCGGCGCGCATCGGTAATGCGTCCATTATACTCCAGCGATGGCGGTGGGATATCCTTTTTGATTTGGACGTATTGTTATGGCGCCGTTTCCTGTTGATTGTTTTATTTTATTATTTGTATTATGGATTGTGTGAAATTAGTTGCCGTGTTCGTTGGTCATCATTTTGACGTTGTCTTTGTATAATCTTTTAGTGGTGGTCGCAGTGAGAGGCCAAGTCTCACGCCACCTCTCCTATTCTCCAGATTTGGCCCCATGCGATTTCTTTTTGTTTCCACATCTGAAAAAATAGCTCGGCCCAGAGTGCTATTGATTTTCAGAAATCTTTTTTTATGGCTTGAATATCGCAATGGAACAAATAATGTGTAGAGTTAAAAGGCGACTGTGTAGAAAAATAAATGCATTTATACAAAAATATCTATCATATATGAATCAATATCTTTTACGGCCGACCGCATGACCAATCCGCTATATAAAGTGGATTACAATCGCAACAAGATGACTCCGTAATCCATCGCATACCTCCACTCATTAGGAACGTGAGCTGCTGTATTATTAGCTTTTAATTGAATCATACTGTTTAATGAATGTCACTTAATAAATATAAACAATAATTAATTTACAATACTTATGTATTAATGCAATCGCTAATCGCTACGTCCGTAGCTAACGAAGGTATATAGCGCTTAGGGAGTTGATGGCACAGCCTGGCACACCTCTCCTAAAGAAAGTCTTATAGGTGCATGAACAACATGCCTTGTTTATGTTGCTCTTATTCAATGTTGAATTTAATTGTTTAGATGCTAGTGTTGTTTTGTGAAGTGACAACTTCTTTAGCCGCGTTAAATTAGCATGTAGGTACAAATATTTAACAATAGTTGTCGGTTCGAGTTTCGATCTCTCGCGATCCGCCTGTTGCCGGCGGCATTGGCCATCGGCTATGTTATGAAAAGTTGTCGTGGAATATAAACTGATCGTCACGTCGCAGTGGCTAGAGAAGTCGTTGGCTTGACCCTCCCCCCCCCCCCCCTCCACCACTAGGTCAATGGGTCGCTGGATACCCGAGTGTTAACTTTAGCTCGCATACATTTTAAAGTGGACCGCTTTTTATTTCTGTAATGGCCTTGCTTTTCCCCTATGACGTAGGCGTGCGGGTAAAGTCGGGATAGTAGTTTGATATACGAATAGACGCAAATAAGTTCTTGGTGGGAGGTAGCAGCGCTTGGCGATTTATATGAACTTCTTACTATTTTGTTTGTATTAAAACAAAAATGTATGTAATATTTAATGATAAAGCTATTAAAAGTTCTTTGGTTCATATGAACGTGTGCGTTACGGAATCTTTTATTGACATTGAACTAATTTAACGGATTTTATACTACTTGAGACGTCAGGAACATAAACATGGAAAAAACGGGACAAAATCAGTTGACTTCAATGTTTAATATTCGTGTAAATATAAGAAGTCATTATGGGAACCTTTTCTCTTAATTTTTACCGATTTCAAGACGACTATTCAATTTTAAAATATGCAGTTTAAGGATGGTATGGTAACACATGTTACATCATAAACATAAGATGGTAGCTACAGATGTTACCCTATAATGATTAAATCATAAATAGCGTTGTAAAGGAAGTTGGGTTCGAAAGATGACGAACGGTTTCTCGTAGTTCCGCCGTTTTGAAGAAGGAATTTTCATGACAAATTTATGTTACCAACATAAGTGTCAGTGTTGTTCGGTTCCGTCTTGTATAAATGAGTCTAAGAAAAAAAACATAGGCGCTACTGACGGAAGTGAAAACTCTAAACAGCTAGTAGGAAGGCGACACTAGTTCAAAATATAAATATCGTTGAAACTGTTTCAAATTAAATAAGCGTGTTGTTGAAGCGTACTGCTGACGCATGTTGCATGTCGGTCACGAGAACCTATAAAATTTTCCCCTAGCATATATGGTCGTGACGCAGCTAATGAAGTTTTCACTTTAAAAAATATATTGACAGTAATACGTAGATGTATGACTGTAGAAGCGAGAGAGAACGAGGTGTGCCAGGATCGCGTCTAATGAACATTTGTAATCTCGGCCTACTTCTAGGTTACAAGTATTTATTGATTTATATAAAATAAATATATCCTTATCCAGTGCTGGGCATCAAGCGTCTCAAACAGATCGAGACTATGTTCATCTCTCGGCGGCTGCAGGGGCCGCGCAGCAATGGGTTCAGCGCCGAGACGCTGCTCGACATGCTGCTCCTGCTGTACGACGAGTGCTGCAACAGCAGTCTGCGCAGAGAGAAGGCTGTCGCAGACTTTATACAGTGCGGTGAGTGGACGGTGACCATGTGCCACACGAACTATACGGTGAGGCTACAGCCACGAAACATGTGACCGTCGCACGACGCCATATTGACCCAGCAATTGCTTAGGTACAGATAAGAAAAAGAAGCCATCGCATGAAATGTTTCTTTTTTTCTAACACTAATATAGTTTGTTTAGGATTTGTGAAGCAACTCCTGAGTGCATTCTCATTAGAAGTAAATACGGTCACGTATAAATGTTATTCTAACGCTAAAAATCTGGCTCGAAGGATCAATTTCCTTATAAGATTTAATGTTAATATTTTGCTGTATGTCTTCCAGTTAAACCCGTGGCTACGGCACTCAAGCGACTAAGGCTGTCAAGAGATGACTTTGAACTGGTGAAGGTGATAGGCAGGGGCGCGTTTGGCGAGGTCTGCGTGGTGCGCGCCTCTTTTTTGCAGGTAACGTATGACTTTTCTATTGACCAATTTTTTTTACGGTGGTAGAGCCCGCAAGAGTAACATCTGTTGCATGGCTGGGCTGGTGAATATTGCGACCTCACAGGAGACAGGCGCGAAGTAGAAGTATTCTGCGTTTCGTCTGATGAGTGACGTGCCGGAGGCCTAATTGTAGTCCTCTTCCCCCTCCTACCCTTTTCTAATAAGGAAAGGATGGGAAGAGGAAGAGGATTTGACGGATGAGGAGGGGATGGACAGGGAATGGAATTATCCTTTTTTCTGTTTGTCCCCCCCTTCGTCCATGAAGGTAGGCAACGCATCTGCAACTCATTAGCTTGTTGCGGATGCCTATGGGTAGCGGTACTTATTTCCAGGGGCCGCTTGCTCGTTTGCCACTTTGTAATATAAAAAAAAAAAGTATTTCTGTATTCCGATGGAGGAGGGGATGGATAGGAAAACGGAATACGTTTTTTCTGTGTATCTCCTCTGCATTAATGGTAGCTAAAGCATCTGTTACTCATTAGCTTTTTGCAGATGCCCATGGGTCTGTCGCTTAATATAATTTGAAAAGTTATTTATTATATATTATATATATATATATATATATATATATATATTATACATACGCACATTGCCTATTAATGTACATATATTCACACCAAACTTTTCTTATCTCTGTTTACCTCAATAGGGATAAAAGACGTTTTAATTACTATATTCAAATTTAAATGGAGATATAAATGTGTTGTACTTATTATATTTTTGTATTACCTCACAGGGCACGGATGGCGGCGGCAATATGGGGGCCGCGTCAGGCGGGACCGTCTCCTCCACGACCGGCGAAAGAGTGTATGCTATGAAGATACTAAACAAATGGGAAATGTTGAAGGTGAGTGTTTAGACTACACTAGCGACCCGCCTCTACTTCGCACAGGTAGTTTTTTCATACAAAAATTCATCTACCTAGAGTCATTATCTTTTCTAGATAGATTTAGACCTTTAGAGGATGTATTTCCAAAAATAGTTTTGGTGCTTGTCTTCGTAATAACAAGTTCTAGGCCTAGTAGCTTGGGCTGTGCGTTGATATAACAGTCAGTCAGTTTAATCTTTTATATAGATTGACATGGGTCAATGAGTTCTGATCAATTAATTCTACACTTTGTTTCACTTGAATGAAGTACGATGCGAATTTAGGTTACAAAAAAGGGAACCGAACCTCGTCATATTCGATTCTAAATTTTGTGCAGATGTGTGTAATAGAATTTCCTTAGTGCTGCTATTGGGTAGGTATTTTTGGCTGAGGACCTTTTTATGAGTACTAAATGTTAATGAATAGTAAATGATGTTGGTTACTTCTCGCGCAGAGGGCTGAAACAGCGTGCTTCCAAGAAGAGAGAGACGTTCTAGTCTTTGGGGATAGGAGATGGATTACAAACTTACACTATGCCTTCCAAGATGAACACAATTTGGTGAGAAATGGTTTTATATGTATGTATTTCAAGGTGCAGTGTCCCAAAACGATACGCGCACGCAGAGCTTTATTCAGTACAAATGCACTTTTTTATAGTAGATGGGGGCAAACGAGCACGCGGTTCACCTGATATCAAGTGATCGCTACCCATAGACATTGCAACAAGAGTTGCAGATGCGTTGCCTACCTTTAATGGACAGAGGAAGGGATGAACAGAAAATGGTTATATCGCTTTCCTATTCACCCCGTCCACCGTCAAGTCCTCTTCCCATTCCCATCTTTTCCTTATTATCAAAGGGTGGGAACGGAAGAGGACTGAAATTAAGCCTCCGGCACTTCACTCATCAGACGAAACGCAGAGTACTTCTACTTCACGCCTGTTTTCTGTGAGGTCGTGGTATTCCACCGGTCGAGCCGGCCAATTCGTGCAACAGATGTTGTTGTTGCGGGCTCTACCACTGTAAAATGCACTAAATAAATACGCCAGGTATAAAGTTCTATTCTTTGCTTCACATATTTGTCAACCGTAACTAAAGAGGATGTCTTCTGATATATAGAATGTGCTAGAAGATAATAGTTTTGAATGTGTTTCATAAAAGTTTTTAAATTTTGTTAGTACTTGGTGATGGACTACTACTGCGGCGGGGACCTGCTCACGCTGCTGTCCAAGTTCGAGGACCGTCTGCCGGAGGACATGGCGCGGTTCTACATCGCGGAGATGGTCCTCGCAATATACAGTGTACACGAGCTGAGATACGTGCACAGGTAAATATATCATATACTGCGAGGGGTGGGGAGGGGTATGACAAATGTCTGTCCTTACAGAATTCCTTGCGAGCTCGAGTGGAACAAGTGGACGAATGTGCTAGGACTGTGCCAAATGTTTTTGAAGTGAAACTTCTTTTGGGACGATGTCCCTCGTTTGTTCTTTCCTACTTCAATCAAAAAAATAATCGCTGACTATTTATTTATTTTTCTCTCTTTAAGTTTACCCCCTACATATTAGTAGTCATCTCATTCTGTTATAACTGAACCAGAGCACAAAGTTTCACTTCTACCGCCTGTGAGCTCGATTTCGAATCCATCTCTTTTTATATTTCTATTTTAAATAAGTAATTCAAACCTTCATAAATTCTCAATAATGGAAAAACAAATCTCAGTGTATAGCAACAATGTCCCTTTATAACAAGTTCAATGTTTAATATTTCCAGGGACATCAAGCCTGACAATGTGCTACTGGACGCAAGCGGACATATCAGACTTGCTGATTTCGGCTCCTGTCTGAGACTTGGGGACGACGGAAAGGTAACCATTTCCTATGTAGTTAAATTTTCTATGAAAACCGTTATTTGTCAACTGATATTTTGTTTGATGCTGCTATATGATGGTTATATGTAAAAATAGTATTTTAAAAAATGCTTATAATAATATAATTCTGTTGAATTTGACATGTTACGTCTAATTGTGACTTATTTACCAATCAAATTGAATAAATGAAAAAGTTCGTTGGAATTGTTCTAAATTCAAATAAGCTTGTTGACGCGCGTTGCATAGAGTTTCTTCTACCAAATATTGAGTAACGCGGCTAGAGAAGTTTTCACTACAACAAACAAAAAACGAAACGATGGAGTGTTGTAAAAGCCGTAAAATTCGCCAATTTAATTAAAACCTGTAAATAATTATTCCAGGTCCAAAGTAACGTGGCTGTGGGAACTCCAGACTACATATCACCAGAGATATTAAGGGTAAGTTAAATTAGTATTGTCAGTGTTGGTATTTTATTTAAATGTAAATCGTAAAATTGTCCCTTGAAATGTACCATTTTGGTATTTAATTTGATTTTTTTTCCTATATTATAAAACCGAAATAGATTAGCCCTATAAATTTTAAATATTTTTTTACAGGCAATGGAAGACGGTCAAGGGCGCTATGGGCCGGAGTGTGACTGGTGGTCGTTAGGTACATTTTATTTTTTGCAGTAGTTTACTGTCTATTAAGTGGTCCGGCCCTATCGAACAAGTCGAGCCCGGATGTCTTTTATATAATATAAGAGGGCACAAAAGCAACGGGTCATCTAATGTAAGTTAATAACATCCACGAAACTTACCGCTACTAACTGGAGAACGGAACTGGAAGAAAAAACTGCTTGAAACCGAGGTTTATTTTCGGAGACTCGTAGGACCGTAGGACTCGGAGACTCGTAGGACCGTAGGACTCGGAGACTGTAAGGGTCCTAAAACCTTAGTAGATAAAAATATTGCACACGTAACATTTATTAAGGGTTCCGTACCCAAAGAGTAAAACCGGGAGCCTATTACTAAGACTCCACCATGTATAGTCATGAACCGTGATTGTTATGACAGTTCGAATTTTCACAGATTATGTATGTTGCCGCTATAACAACAAATGCTAAAAAAACAATAAAATAAATATTTTTTTTCTTTTTAGGTGTTAATATTTTTTTTTACTAATTTATGTTACTGTTAATTTCGTAAATAAATAAATTAAATAAAATAGTACGGAACCCCTAATGCGCGAGTCCGGCTCCGACACTTGGCCGGTTTTCTTGTGTTATTATTAAATGTGTTTTGTTTGCTAACAGTATGTTATTTTGTAGTAAATTATTTAGTAAATAAAGGAAATCTTTCAATTTTTTTACTTAATTAAATCAGGCTTTTAGTTTTAATTGTATTTTAATGATGTATATAAAACGTTTCAGGTGTCTGCATGTACGAGATGTTGTTTGGCGAGACTCCGTTCTACGCGGAGTCGTTAGTGGAGACGTACGGCAAGATCATGAACCACGCGCACTGCTTCCACTGCCCGCCGCCCGACGACCTCGCGGCACAGGTGTGCAGTGCACTATAAGGAGTACACGTGACCAAGCGGCGCAGTGCTAATTACTGAGCGCCAGCGCGTGCTACGACCCGCGTACAATCTATATCATTTATTTCACAGCAAGATGGAATTTTTGTAAACAAAGGTTTTTACGTAAATTCCAAAATATTTTTGAATAGCAACTTGTTCGCTCAATACCTCATGACATTAGCTACCCATATTATACAATTTCACTTCACTTTATTTCACGATTTCGAAAAAACTACGACATTACCGAAGAAAGTATAAAAAGTGTAATGGCCGCCATGTATGGTAAATGACTGCCTGTTTGTTTATGAAAATTCTATCTTGCTATATAAAACGAGATATACATGCATTGACCTGCAGTCGTTCCGTCTGGACAGACGCGTAGATCAAAGAAAAATGTTCGCCGCGAACCACGCTGTCATGTGAATGCGTCCAGCGATGACGTGCGGTCATGTGCACTTATCCTTACAAACTGTAATTAGCAAATATTATAGTGCGTTATATATAATATTTTTTTACATACATATTTTTGGTCGGCAGGTTTCTGAAGAGGCCAAAGATCTCATTCGGCGGTTAATCTGTTCGTCAGAGAACAGGCTGGGGAAGAACGGGTTGCAGGACTTTAAGGTAGAGTATAGTCTATAAAACCACACTTAGGTGAAAAAAGCTGGCCAGGTTCGATTTTACGGTGAATCTAATTTCTCAATTAAAGATGTTATATTTAAGTCAGATGTAAAACGGAATATTGACATATGACACACTATCAAGGTTACCGTTTAATTGTAAATTATAAATCGAGGTGTTCTTATGTACAAAAGATCAACTGAATTTATGCGATTTCTCCTGGCCGTACTTGTCCATTTGTGTAGTTTGTTCCAAATTGGGATGGGAATTTTGTAAATAAACAAACGCAGTAAAACAGTTTTTTATATTTTCATGGGAAATGTTTTAATTTTGTGGAAATCGTGAGATTAAGTGAAGGGAAATTGTATATGGATTACTAATATAATGTAAAACGTGTCGCGGATGCAGTTTACTGAGGTGATTCCCTTAGCAGTAATAATAGATTGTTGGTTTCAGAGCCACCCGTGGTTCGCCGGCCTGGATTGGGACAACCTGCGCGAGATGCAGGCGCCCTTCGTGCCCGACGTGTCCAGTCCAACCGACACGTCTAACTTCGATGTCGACGACACAGACATACGGTAATGAATATATAGATATAACTAAATCTTTTGTCTTCACGTACAAATTGAATATTGACATTTATAAATGTCTAGAATTAATCGATTCTTGATCATGATTAGACACCGATAGAGCTGTATCGTTTAACTAGTTAATACTTTATACGGTTTAATCAATGTTTCATGTATATTGGTTAACATATTTGGAGCTTCTTGTTGCATGTTAACTGGTATCGGTGTCGCAGGCTGTCGGAAGCGGTGCCGCCTCCGCCGCCGTCCGCCGCCTTCTCCGGCCGTCATCTGCCGTTTGTTGGCTTCACTTTTACCGCGGGGTCGCGGTTGTCAGACCTCGGCGCACCCACGCCGCTCAGTCCAGCTAAGAATGCACCCTGTCAGGTAGTGTTTCTTTATTTTGTTTTATATACATAAAAGATGAAACTGACCGACTTATATATCAAATCAAAGCCCATATCATAAAAGAATGTTTAGCTATATGTACTGTGGGACTGAGCTAAGATACCATCAATGGCCACAATGATTACCTTCTGTACTGTGCTACCCAAATGAGATAATTCCCCCATTACATAGATTTGAACTATTATGTTTTAATTTATAAATATATTTTAGTGTAATTCTCTTCTTTCTAAGGCTCCATCGAACGCAGGCGACCGCGCGGCGCTCAAGGCGTTGGAAAGAGAGAATGCTTTACTGGCACAGACCATCGCCGAGCTGCGCACGGGCGGCGCAGGGCTAGACGCCACCAGCGGTGAGTTCATATTATTTCAACGTTTTTGTTTAAACTAGACTCTTATAGCACGGGAGCTGACGATGCTAAACCTGTATATACTCGAGCGTCATGGAAAAAAAGTTGTATGATTCTTTAATTCGATTATTTTTTTTACAAATGTAATGAGAGTGCGGCTCTACATGAACGACTGATTAATAGTGTAGTGTGCTTAACAGGGTCCAAGGTACCCCCGATATGTAAATCTGACTAGCTGTAGATTGTACAGAAATCCACGCTTCGGCTACCCTACCACTACTGATGTAATAAATCGCCAACTTAGATAGTCCTCCCTTCCTAGTGGACTTCTACAACCTAATTGACAAGATTGTTGTTGTCTATAAATGAATACTCGCTCACGCCAGTAACCCAGAGGGGAAGACAGGGATCATGGATTCGAATTTGGCGTAATCCTGACACACTTCTCTCGCTTCTTCTACATATACATGTTTCTTATGTCGTCCGTCCTTAGTATGAATAATCTGATCAATATTTGTCTCTCTTTATTGTTCCTTTCAATATATCTTTCTCACTCAGTCAAAACATCCACTTTTAATAAGCCGCATTTTTCCCTTGTAAAGCTATTCCCTGAATTGCTATATTCCAAAGTCACGCCTAACTTACTTCTAAACGATTGGATCTCTGTGTTTGTTTATCTCATAAAATTTAAACTAAATAACAATGTTAAACTAGCAGTAAGTTTTAATTGGTTTGATATCAATCAAATATTACATAATGAATATTTCAGAAGAGTTGATCCAGCTTAAAGAAGAAATGGCAACACTGTCGAAAAGAAACTGCGATCTCGAAGCACAGTTGAGGTGTTACGAACAACTCGGCGCCGATGTTACCACAACGGTATGTTTTATCCGTAGATTCATTTGCTCTTCCACAAAAAACTATTACAAGTATGAATTTATACATCTATCTATATTTAACAAAAAAGACTAATCTTATACAAATATTATACTAGCAGAATATATATTGTATGTTTGTAAACACCAATATTTAAAATGATTAACTTTATTTTTCAGGATTCATCCAGCTCACCTCAAGATATTCCTACGCGGCTCCGAGAATTGGAACTGCTCGTGGTATCGCTGAATTCGGAGAAGGAGGAATTGCAAAAGGATAAGACTGATGCTCTGGAGAAGTTGAGGCTGCAGGTAAAAGTTACCTAAATTAATAGTCATATGAAATGAAACTAGTCTTGGGACGATGTGGACGGATTATTCCCATATTAAATGGAAAAATGTTTAAAGGTTTTAATTTATCTATCTCTCTCTCTAGTTTCCGTTCCTTCTTTCCTTCTACGATAAAAAAATCGATCTATCGCTGTCTTCCTCTATTTTCCACCTCCATGTGTAATTATCTCATTCTGTTACATATTAACTGGAATACAAAATTTCGCATATGAACTCTGAGTTTCAACTCTCTCTCTTTTGTACTCTATTTCTTTAGGATAAATCTGTCTTCTCTCCCGATGGAGAGTTGCAGACGTCGGTAAGCATACCTAAGAATGTCTTCAATTAATTTGCCATCTCTCCATAAGAGTTATACGGTTGTAAGAAGGCAG
This sequence comes from Papilio elwesi, assembly GCA_029849275.1. Classification (NCBI taxonomy): domain Eukaryota; kingdom Metazoa; phylum Arthropoda; class Insecta; order Lepidoptera; family Papilionidae; genus Papilio; species Papilio elwesi. The sequence goes on from CM056713.1 coordinate 4,895,912, forward strand.
AAATCTGATTTGTTGTGTATTTCCCATGGCCAGCTTAGTAAAAAAATATTATAACTATAGAATTACTGTCAAGCTATATTTTGTATGTTATTAGGATAAGGAGCTGAAGGACGCGCTGTCACAATGCAAGCTTGCGATGACGGAGTACAATGAAGTCTCTGAGCGACTGTCAGAGTTGAGGCAACAGAAACAAAAGCTGTCACGACAGGTTAGTCACCTACCCAGTAGGTTAGGGCGTATAGGTCTTGTTACATATTATATATAGCCTGTTCAGAGTAAAGGAGTCAATTTTGTAAACAAACAAACATACTATAAATGGTGGCCATTACACTTTTTATATTTTCATGGGTAATGTTGTAGTTTTGTGGAAATTGTGAGATGAAGTGATTGAAATGAAGAATTTACGAATTTTAGCGTAAAAGGTGATGTAGAGGATAATTTATGATATGTGAATTTTCTTAGCATTCCCCTTTTGTTTTTACGCATTGTTTGTTTTTATCTTCACATTCTTGTTACAACTTTGTATGTGTCCTGCTTGTGGAGTAAACGGTCCCCAGCGATATGGCCAAATAACTATTCTAGTCATTTGAAGCGCGCACACCGTGTGTGTGGCAAAGGATTGGAACAAAGTGCCAGCGCCAGTGTTTCCTTCCAACTATGACGTGGGATACCTTCAAGAGAAAAGTGAATAGCCTGTTGATCTAAACTAAACCCTCTTTCGACCACAGAAATCACGTAACCTCCGATGGGATAGTTGTTATGTGCTAGTTTATTAAATTTTTATATAGTATAAACAAAGTTGCGTGTCCGTGTCCGTGAAATGAAATCAAGCACGGGTCTCATATCGATGTCGAGATTGTTTATTTGATGCAGCCACCCCCGCGCTGCGCCCTGCCCCGTGCTGTTTATATTTAAGTCTTAATACTTAAGCCTTTTCCCGACAGTTTATTCTTGACCATCTTGATTTGATCCATGAATGAATGGAATTGATTGAACTCATGCACCATCCTTCCATCATCATGGATCATTGGATTGGGTAATGGATCAATCGGATGCGTTGCTATGATACTATGTGATGTTTTAGGTTCGAGACAAAGAGGAGGAGCTCGAAGTGGCGATGCAGAAGATAGACGCGTTGCGGCAGGACATCCGGCGCAGCGACAAGGGCCGGCGCGAGCTCGAGGCGCGCCTCGACACCGCCGTCGCTGAGGCCACCAAAGTAACATCCCTTATTTTATTTTATAATCCTAACAACCATTTTTGGGATTGCCATTTTATTTTAAGTAAAGAAAAAAGAAAAATACTACATTTATCAGTTTTAATCGTGTATCGTCGTATATGTATCATGTATAATCGTATTTTTTTACCAATACACAATTATCAACATGCCCACATCTCGCAAGATTTCTGTGATGTGACGTGACATGGGTGCTCTTGCGCATTGGGTTGGGTTGGGCAGTAGATGTACTTTAATGTAGAATTATGTATTAACATTTTTACACTCTAAATTTGGTTTACAGGAAAGAAAGTTGAGGGAGGAAACGCTGAGGTCCCAGCGCACCGAGGGCGTGGCGGCGGCAACCGGACCGGCGGCAGACGTGGCGCGACTGCAAGCCGACGTGGAGGCTTTAGAGGTATTATATTTTATATATAAACAGTCTGGATTTTATGGCTTTAACTTATCGGTTCTTGGTTCTGTACCTTGTTTCACAGCAAGATGGAATTTTTATAAACAAAGGTTTTTACGTAGATTTCGTAAACTTGAAAATATTTTCGAATAAACACACTTTTTTCACATTACCATATGTCATTAGCTATCGATATTATACATTGTCACTTCACTTTATCTTCCAACTCCTACATAATTCCAAACATCTGATGAAAGTATAAAAACTGCAACGGTCGCCATGTATTGTAAATTACGTTTGTTTACAAAAATTCTATCGTGTTATGAAAGAAGGCATATTCTTCGTTCGTTGTTAAGATATCTTTGCCATTTTATATTGCTTCACATCATAATTCCCCTAGAACTCGTAAAATTCAATAAGTTTAATCCGGCTGGACATCGAACTGAGATCTTGCAAAGTTTATTGACTCTCCAACTCCTCGAAACTGTATTTAACCTTGAATGTGAGTATATAAGATGTCATCATAGACACAACTTTTTCGTTATGGTTGCTACTGGAGTAAAGACCAATTGTACCTTGTTATCGATTATTTATCGTCTAAAGAGCGCAAAGGTTCGTGTTGAAAGCCATGTCAAGTCAAAGTGAAAACCATTGTGATTGCCAAAAGTAGCCCTGTTTGCTGAATCGAATGCCAACAATGATAATAATGCTTTTAAATAAGCCGAATATAATTGACCACACTTAAAACTTACCTCGATTTTAGTTTATATTTTATTATGAATTGAATATTTTTTTGTTTTTATTACTTTGTAACAATTTTTTGTGTATTTAATAAATGTTTGTTTGTTTATCAGTTACAGTACAAAGAGTCATTGGCGCAACAACAAGCGCGATACAACGCGGAGCTCGTGGCGCTGCGAGAACAGCTGCAGGAGGGCGACGCCGTAAGAAACGTTCTCAATAGAGAGGTAACATCAAGTTACACTGGATACAAGCTTTTCATAAGTTTATGATTAAATAGTAGCGACAATGTTATGTACTGAGTACTTGTTTATTAATCAACCATTTGTCATTAACATTAAGTAACAAAGGTCAAACTAGGTCGTTGTGCGCATCCGACGGACTCGTCCTTTTTGTAGTCAGTTAAAAAGTAAAGTTAAGGATGTTATGGCACAATGGTATTTTATGTTAGTATGTTGATTGCTACAGCTACAAACATCCAAGGAGAAGCTGGAGAGCCGCAGGCTGGAGCAGTTGTCGGACAGCGAGGACAAGCAGATGCTCATCAACGATAACCGCAAACTGGCCAAAGATCTGGATGCTGTGAGTGACTTGCAATATATTATTCTCAACATCCCGTTTGTCTTTTTGAACATAGCTCTTAGGTTGCCTGTCACTTGGAACGGGGCAGTGCTGTGCTAATATTAATCAATCACATCTAAGCTCCGCTCAAATAAAAGCTTGCTCTCAAGGCAGAGCTGCACAGTTCACAACTCCTTTCGCGTTATACTTCCGCTCCTCTCCGTTTTTCTGCTCGGCGTCAATGTGTTGACACAGTCCGCAACTTCAGTCCGCAATACTTCCTTCACAGCGCTGTGTCTTTGCTCCGCGTTAACGGAAAATCATCCATATTTGGTAGACTGAAGTAGCAATAGGAGTTTGTGAACAAAGGTCGCGCTACTTCCAGATGTAACGATGACCTCTAAAATATGAGGGAAATGTTTGAACACGAGCGGAGCGAAACATGTTACAAAAGGCGCTTGGTCCTATACCCTGCAGTGTAGTGATACAATCTGATGAATGTAGAAGACGAAGTGATATTGTCAAGGATATTATTTACTTCTTTTTAACAGATGGCTGAGAATGGTCGGAGATGGCAGACGGAAAGGAGACAATTAGAGATGGAGTTAGAGGAATTACGAGCGAAGAGGGATACAATGCAGCATTGGGAGACGCAGGTAAGATTATAAAATTATTCATTTAAAAGATCCATTTGAAAGACAAAGTTAATTTAGTTTAATTGTTTCGATCCATCAAGTTTGTATTTTAATATTTGACATAAAATCGGCCTGTTCGCGGAATAGGTGTTGTTGCGGGCTCTACCACTATTGAAAAGTGTAACTAATTAATTACAGATCGCGGACATAATCCGATGGGTGGCCGATGAGAAGGAGGCTCGCGGCTACCTTCAGGCTCTCGCCACCAAGATGACCGAGGAATTAGATTACCTGAAACACGGTTAGTCTGTCTTTAATATATTTGTGTAGAATTCATTCAATACGTTATTACTCACGCATGTGCAATTAAGATTTTAAAATGATTAAATAGAAAAATCTTACCGTTTTTAACACGCTTTTATTAGCTTGTTCTGTATGTGGGTTATTTATTATGGGTATGTACTCGTACACGTCTAAGTCTTGGCCTTCTTTTCCATGGTTAAAAAATATATAATACCTGTATTGAGAAGGTTGTCGTCGCGACTGTCCGAGGCGGCGCACAGTGTCGGACTCGTTTGTTACTTTTTAAAACCATTAGTCCTGTTATTTCGTCTACAAGACGATCGATCTGAATTGAATCTTTATTTTAGCGAGTTCAGGTCGACCCGGCATCGTGCCGCCTTCATCGCCGCCGGCGGTAGGCGGGCCGGGCGCGGGCGGCGGCTGGCGCAACCGGCGCTCACAGAAGCTGGACAAGATGGAGATCCTCACGCTGCAGTCGTCGCTGCACTCGGAGATTCAGGCAAAGCAGGCGGTGGGCGAAGAGCTCAGCAGGACCAGGGCTGAGCTGCTGGCTAGTCAGAGGTGGGCCTCATCATCGGATAACTTTTCCACTGCTGGACGTTGAACCTTGCCACACTCATAGACTCCTGCAAGCTTCACCAACACGTCAATATACCCTGTAGGGGCATACGTCTCCCATGTGACTACCACTCTATTTACAACTTTATGATCCTACGGGCTTTATAGTAACTGTACAATCATTAACTTAAACTAAATAATATGCTACGTTTCATAACATAAAGTATCTATTGTTATTTGAATTTTAATTAATTACTGCATTTTCATCAGTTCTTAAGTGTGCAATATTTATTAATCTGACGATTGAAGAGTGTACAGTGCTATACACAGTAGGACTGTACACTGTTATATGATAAGTTACTCCGGCGATTGCGGGTCGAGTCCTGTTGCGTAGGGAAGGGAAAGGCTAGTAGATAGGAGATGGGGATAGGGCTAACATCATCGCTCATGGCTATCTCGGACGAAACCCAGGAGGATAAATCGTTTTGGACAGAACAACGGTGTTCTGTGAGGCCGTGACACTTTCCTTCGTGTCGGTCTATATATGCAACACCTTCTTGATAATGATTTTGTGATATTACCAGGGAGCTCCTGGAGACACGTCAACGTCTGGACACGTTAGCGCACGACATGAAGCGCAAGGAGCAGCACATCCGCGACATTCAGGCCAAACTCGACACACCCGCGCAGCCCGGCAACTCATGTGAGTATACCTACCGCTATATAGCACACATACAGCATACATGTAGCATACGTGCATACAAGTTGTCTTGCAGCATATGAGTGAACTTGGTTGATTTATTTGTCTGTTGGTGATTGGTGAAAAGGGGAAGTTGATCATACTATACGGTCTAAGGCTTCCATTACACTACCCGATAGTCAGGACCTGTTCTGCCAGGAGGGCGTGGCCCCTTTGCTAACGTATCGCTCATTAAACTACTCTGCATCCTTCGAGCTCTGACTCGGAAGTTTTAAAAGTGATAGAGCCCGTAACAACAATATCTTGCATATATGGGCTGGGTCGACCGCAAAGACAGACGTGAAACGGAATTATTCTGCGTTTCGTCTGATCAGTGAGGTGTCTAATTTCAGTCCTCTTCCACTTTCCATCCTCTTTTTATAAGGTAAGGATAGGAAGGTGAAGAAGATTGGACGGGGAGGGGATGAATAGGTAAATAAAATATCCCTTCACCCGCCTCCTCTGTCCACTGAAGGTAGGCAACGCATTTGCAATTCATTTGCTTGTTCCGGAGTTGCTTATGGGTTGCGGTCTCTTAACATCAGATAACGTATTTGCTCGTTTGCCATCTAATTCATAAACAAATACAAAACATATCGACGCTTTTTTTCGATATAATATATTAAATGTCCAGGGTCTCTTCTTCACTTTGTGTTATTACACCGCACTGATTCAGGGAAAGGGACCCTTACTATCGGGTAGTGTAATGACACCATTAGTCAAAAGGCATGTCATGATCTGTAAGTCTTAGGCATGGTACTGGCACATAAAAGGTACAATTGCAAATGAACGATGAGATACAAAAACATTAATTGAAGCTATAACCAAGTATTTGGCTTAGTATGACTTTTAACATCGTATGCTCAACGGATTGAACTTTTTTGAGGTGTCATTAGATTCGTATTTGAATCTTATATTTAACAGTGGTAGAGCCCGCAACTACATCTGATGCACTGGAGGGCCGGCAGGTGTAGAATATAAAATAAAGAGAGTGTAATAAAGAACGGGAACTTATCTAGTTTACGGGAAAGGGAATGGATCTTTTCCTAAAAAAGACATATCAATTTTTTCCTCTTTTCCCTTCCTGTGGTCCATTAAAGGTAGGCAACGCATCAGCAACTCATTCGCTTGTTGCAGATGCCTATGGGTAGCTGTCACTTAATATGAGATGACTTGTTTGCTCCTTAGCTACCTTGTTCAATGAATAAAAAGTCTTGTCTGGAGTGGGCAGCTAATGCGATGATGTGGAAGCTGTATTTTTTTCCGCGAATGTGAATCAAAATTAAATTAAATAACAAAACATATTTTAACTATTTTTTTTGTTTCGTTGTATTTTCTAGGTTACTATAATTTTGTAATGACAACACGTATATGTTATGGCGTCGCATTGTTATTGTTAAATTTTTATATTTAGTTCTGTATAAAATCATAAAACTAATTAGTTACGTGTGAAATGTGATGTCGTGCTTTGAGGTATGGTTTTTAAACGATTTCAAAGCACAATCCGTCAGTTTGTAAATTACAATTGCGGAGATTTTGTATGCGTGTGGCGGAAATCGAATGATTGAGCTGTGTTTTACGAAGTTGCCAATTGGCGACTTAAGGTGGCTTCACTTTTGGGCCCCGGATAGTCCATCTGGAGGTATGTTACATCTCTTAGTGTTATTATTCTATACACATGCTTTATAACGAAGTAAGGTCTTCAAGGAGTAAAGCCATTGCTTGTATGGACTGAGTCAATCTAGCATATGTAGATGTATGAGTGTGTAAGAGGCGAGGACTGTGTTTAAGAAAAAAAAACCTTAAACGCGCATGGTTGTCATTCAGTTTTGTTTATTATTTGTTTGACATCAAACAAGTTCACTCGCATGTCTGATTTTTGTACATGAATAGCTTCAAGGCGACAATTTTGCTTCTACAGATAGTAGTGTGTTTTAAGTATGTAAAGATTTATTTATATAGTTATCTAATATTTCGGCACATACTGTATACAGAAGTATTATTATGTTTATTTAGTGCACCTTTTCTTTTTGTTTTCGTTACATGTTCCGCACAATCCCACCCCAATCAATACACGCAAATAAAAAACAATCGTCAAATGCACGTATCTGTGACGTCACAAAACTGCTCGACCCCGACGTCAAATGGAATTTTGGGCTCCCCCCACAAAGGGCAACGTCGACCGCGTCGAAAAAAACGGAAATAATTGTCGGGGTTTTATTTATCTATAATCTGTTTACAAATGGTGGCATTATGGACTTTATGGTCAATTAATCTTTGTCAATTTATATTATTTTTGTATCTGTGAAAATGCAATTGGAACTGTGATTTCGAAAACACCGCGCGCCATTTTAAAAATGGAACATTTGGTTTTATGTTTCGTAATTTTTGTTTTTAATTTTAACGCCAACTGCATTTATGAGGATGTAATTGTATTAATATGGCATTTATTTTACGTCGCGTGGATTGTCTGTAGTATTTATTTTTGTTGTTTTTTTTTCTTTATTGCTTCTATGTTGCGCTTTGTCTATGACAGTTCGACTTTGGTTTAGGCCGTATATACCGTTGTTTTTAGGTGTTACCTCTTGTGTATGGGGTATTGCAGTTTTATTATATCATCAGATGTATGGTTCTTGATTTTAAATGAAATTAATTTTCATTCGAACCCGTTGACGAACCCGTTAATCTTAAAACTAATAACGTTTTAGATCCGTTATTAAAAAAACTTCAATCTAGTCTTGAAATCGAAATCTAGTCTGTTACGAATATTGCCAAAGATTTTATTCTATAACAATTTTTTTTATTTATAATACGCCTTCCAATCGAACTAGTCATATTTTTTTAATCCTTAAAAAATTAAATGACAACACTTTTATGACTTTTAAGTTGCAACGATAGCAATAACGCGTACTTACTTCAATATTGTAAGATTTTTTAGATAAAAAATTGCCAATTTTTGCACAATATGGAAGTAATAATGTTTTTTTTCTTATTTAGATCAGTCAAACAGAATCTCGGTGATTTTTTTTCGTTTCTGTGAATATTTATTAATTAGTTGATTAAGACAATCTTTTGTAACGTTTCGACACTATATAAGCTCTTAATCTATATGTGTTATACATATAAAAATGTACGTGTGCGTCCCTATGTTTCACTTTTTAGCCCAAAACTACACATCAAAGAGCAATTGTGATAGTGGGTGCTTGTAGCCTCATTGTCCCATGTGTCACTGTGGTGGTTGCTTGTAATAATGCGGGAGTTGAAAATGTACTTTAAAATATCCCAGCGAAGCGGGTGCTTGTAGCTAGTTTTATAATGAAGCCGAAAAGTTTATTTGTTTGAAAGCACTAGTCTCAGCTACCAATCGAATTTGAATTATGTTTGCATTTGACAGTTTAATTGTTGACAAAGATTAAAGACAGAGTCAACCGAAGCTTCGACCTCACACAACACTACAGGAGAGAGGTGTTGTCGACGTAGAGATTTCAACGCATACTAGACTCATTTGGAATAAACATTCGTATGGAATCTTACAAAGGCTCCTTGATATACTTCGAAAAATTTTGCCCATCTTGGGGTAGATCTCCAAATTTCGGTCAAGGGGAGCCTGTGGTCTAAACCTATGCGCCCCTGACCCTAAATTCCACATTCACTGTAGGGGAGCTACTCATCACCGTTTACTGATGACCACGACGACGACCTCTTCCATGATAATTACTCGTTACTCGTTTCCTTCGTTGAATCCTTTGTATGTACCCATCTCTCTGTCCACAAGTTCTATCACCCCTTTTTTTTTTTCGTGGGGAAATGCCTACGCATACCACCCTTGGGACAAGGGTGGTTATGTCGGACTTGCACCGACTAAAACCCCACGATTGCCCTCTTGACACCTTTTGTCAGGAACACGGGAACACTTTCGCACACTACCGTGTCCTGACGGCGTTGACTCGCTGCGAGTTCTGAAGCATATTCTCAATTCCCTCTTTGGATTAATACGAGCAGGATTAGTACATGCTAAATACTGGGCGGCTAATATCAGAATCGCCGGCCAGGCCTCACTTATGGGGGTTGGAGGAGAGCAAATACTCTCCTTCGGCGCCCAGGTCTCCGGCTACGAATCGAGACATTGGAGTTTCTCTCCCTGTCTCTTTCCGCAGTCTCCTTCCGCGACATCACCTCTTCGCATAAGGTAACACCGGCGCTCCACGACCTCTCGCTAGCGACAATAGCCCTGACAAAGGCTGGGAGCGAGAGGTCATCTCCAACCACTGCGACGAGGTCCCGGCGTAGTCCGGCCCATCCTGCACACTCTGCAAGCGTGTGTTGCGCCGTGTCTTCGTCGCAACTGCAATGGTGACACATTGTTGTCGGCTCTCTTCTGGCTATACGGCACAGGTACTTACCGAAACAACCATGCCCCGAAAGCACCTGCACCAGCCGGAAGGTCAATGGCCCATGCCGCCTGTTCAACCAATCACCTAAGACTGGTCGGATAGCCTCGACAGTCTTGCTGCCTGCCCTGGGTATGGCTAACCTCTCCTTCCACTTATCGAGCAGCAACTGTCGAGCGTGGATCTTTATTATTTCCCACTCCTTGGGAGGGACATTTCCTCCGCCAAGTCAGATATCCTGACGCCATTGGTATATGGTATCTATTCTATCACCCCTGCCTTTACTCTCTCCAACTGTTCGTTATTTATGACCGAAAGGCAAAACACTTTTGTCGGTTAATGATAGTAATTAAACAATCATAATTGTGCCTTGAAAATGTTTACTTAAATTTGAATGATATCTTGACTAAGGCTGGTAGTGTCGAAAAGAAATCCATTTACTTTCTCGTGTACTTTTTGTGTTTACAATTGACTTCGCATTTATTTAAAGGTTTTGTTTTTCTGTGTACTTTTCAATATCCACGCGCACTGCATGTGAATAAGTTAGATATATTTATGGGAACCATATGTTTACTGTATTGTTCTTGTACATACTATGGATATTAAAGTTGTAATGCCTTGTTACGTGTAGTTTGTTTTATTCATCCGTATTCAATATTGTCTTTTTAAAAAAAATGTAGTTATAGTCGTCATAATATTATTGGCCGATTGCGATTGCTATAGAAAACTGAAAAACCGTCCATTGACGAAGAAATCTTTATAATAAACAAGATACAAAGTTGTAAATCGGTTTCTCGATGACAATGAATGTAGCGTCACATGGCCTATTATATCGTGACGGTTATACCTGTTCCGCATATAAAATTAGCAGGATGGGTATAGTGGTGACTAAAGGGGACGATTTGTATCTTAGACCATTGGGCTATTGGCGGTGAATGTAAAATGAACTAAATGTATGGGACATTAATGTCGAAAGTTGTTGCAAGCAGCGAGGCAAGGATCGGCCAAGTCATCGACGTATTGGAGCGGCAAAGAAGAGAACGGTTCGTTGTTTTATTAAGTTTAAATTTAAGAGTTTGTTCATAATGTCCAATTAGAAGTAGACTTTATTGTTTGTGAATGTTTATCCTTTTGTGTTTATCACAGTGTCTGTTGTTACATCGTTGATCTTTGTAGTCCATAGCCATAGACGAAGTAGTGTTTCATGCTGCGATTCAGAATTTAAGATTTTTGTTGCCATCACAAAAATATGCAGAAATTTGATGGATTTCTGTTTGTTGGAATAATTTTAAAATATTCATACTACGTCGTTCTTTCAATATCATTGACACACTATCTTTTTTTTTAATTATATTGGTTTATTTAACAACAGAGATTGTATAAATAGAAAGCTCTAATGGATTTCTTGCCTCTGTGTGGAGTTTATGATAATTTATCAAGTTATCGAATCGTTCATTTGTAAGTAACGATCAAGTGTAAAGAACAAAAATTAAGTTTGTTTTTATAAACGTAACGCATTATCGCTGTTTTGTGGGTCTTAAATTGTATTCTATATTAACACTAGCAAACCGCCCCGGCAGAGCTCGGGAAGACAAATAAACTATAGTTTAGACTACTCGTTGATAGAAGGACTTTCTATTGGTGAAAGAATTATTAGTAGTAGTTCAGTAGTTTTTTAGTTTCTCCGAGACAAACGAACACTTAAATCTTTTCCCTTTATGATATGAGTGTAGAGATATATACGTCTTAAATACTTGTCCGTAAAAAAGAAAATATTGATTATACCAAATTACGTACAAAGTACATTTAACAACTTTTTATTATTTCTTGTTTTTGTTCCACCTCGTGATAAATTAGGGACCATGAGCATCTAACTTAGAATTTTATATCAGGTTTTATAAAAGTTTAAAACGATTTCTTTGTTGTTACTGTAAATAATTACCTCTCAAAGGAAATGTGGTATGTATGTAAATGACTCTGTATCGTCTACTTTCAGTTATGTTTTATCAAGATTCTTTTTTTTCGATCATGCTACAGTTTTCAAATATTGCCAATAGACGGTTTACAATGAACCTTTTACTCCCAATTTACGAGTTTCTAACATCCTGTATATGCGATGCTATATTACCCTAGCTGGGGTAGACAAAGTTGAAAGCAAATTATGTTTACGCCATAAATTAAGAAGAATTTACAGAAAAATCTGTTTTTAATGTATAGTTTTGTTTCTCTTATTTTGCTGTCTGATATAATTGAAATAGAACTAGCAAAAAAGATAGGGCTGTGCCAAAAAGAAATTAATTTGTAAAGTACGTTTTATTTTATTTTGTACTATAATAAAATCCATACAAACTTTTAATATATGTACTCTACGATCGTTTAGATAATTTTAATGTTTCTGTACTTAATATCTTACAAATGACCAAACAGACTCGTAAAACAGTGATATGTGCGTTAATCTTTTATCAATGAATCCTTTATTTACCGATGTTTCCATGTAAATCGCTTCGCTTCTGCTTAAGCTTTTTGTGGTGGCATGGATGTGACATAATTATGACACTATACAAAATGATGTATAATTTTTTATCAAAGGAGTTTTCTCTACAAGTCACCATTTTATAGTTTTCTTGGATCACGTCAATGTTGTTTCTTAATCTATTGAACCCATTTTAATTCACCAATAGAATGCTCCCCTATCGGCGAGCTATCTTTATTTTTCTGTATAGCTATTACAATCGCACACAAAACTGTATTTTTTTCATCCCATCCGCGTAATGTCCATTCCATAATCACCACATAACGTGCTAAGCGACATGGTTTTTTTCTTTAACACTTGTTTGTATACGCATAGGTATTTTGACTAATATATTTTCTCGATTGTATAGTTTACTCCTCCAGTTTTTGTGAACCCGTACCTTAGTTACCCGGCCACTGTTCACCATTCACACTTTATTTTGTATTATTTAAACGATGACTGTCATTATTTGTGATTTATAATAAAAGAACGATTAAACCGTATGTCAAATAGTAAGTTTGTTTATGTCTGACTACACCGCCACGGTTTATTTACAACCTAAGGTTCATTATACGATCTTTTGGAATAAAAAGTAGTAAACCTATTGTATTAATAAACAAGGGTCGGTAGCCATATGTTATCAATAAGTTTCTTTAAGACGTTACACGGATATCCGTAATAGTCTACCTCTTAATTATGTGCGTGTTTGTTTTACATTCCATCGTGTCTTGAACAAGTCAATAGCTGACTTACACAAGCTATTTTTTATAACTATAATACATTTTTTTTAAATTTTCTGTTAGTATGAAGGGGCTTAAAATAATGAAGTCATTGTCCTATTGTACCATTAGAATTGATAACTTCCCAAAACAAATGTTTACCTTCAGTTTTGCGACAGCCTCTATCACCTAATTTGTAATCAAATACTTCGACCGATGCGACAAACATCATGACTCATTAAAACATTTCAATGATAAGTATTAACGGTAATAATAAATGTCACTTTTGTATGTGCTTGTACGTGAGCTGAACGTTTCTAAACGTATGTCGCCTACTGTCTAAATATTTTTATTTCCGTCGTACAACACGGGTATTGTGCGAATGGTGGATGGTTGGACCGGCTTAGTGTTTAGCGTTTCTTGTAAATGTTCAATGCATGTCTAGTTGAAGAATGTTGTTCACTAAAAATGTTCCATTAAAACGGGTGTAAAGGTGCCGCAGACTCGGTTAAAATAATTTTTGTATCACTTTTGCACTCATCTGTACTTATTGCCGCCATAGTTAATTATTTTTTTTTTATACTTTTTGTGAACGTGGTTTCGGTTGGGGATTGGTTTATGTTTTTTTTTCTTGTTCACCCCTTTTTTTTTAAATGTTTTTTTTTATATATGGGTGTTGAAGTGAAATATTGTGTTTCAGTTCTGGACCGGCCGCCGTCTCAGATGAGTTATTTAGATCAGTTCTTAAAGGACGCCCCAACGGAGAGGCATTACGACAATGTTGCCTCTATGAACAACGAACAGAAGGTAAATAATATTATTGTTCTTGTTCTCCCATCCATTTTTCCCCATTTAAATAACATTAGGTTACTCACAGTAAAGCCTTAGTTCATAGATTATAATGTTTTGGCAGGTTACTACAGGAAATATTAGTAGATTATCGCAATGTACTAATAATTAAAACAATCCAACTAAACTTAAACTTATGCTGGGATATAGTTAACGACAATAGTTGTATGTGTTCCGCAGTCCGTACCCTTAACGATAAGGACTGTTGGCGGTGTTAATGTTAAGTAGTTAATGTGTGCTTTCTTGTTAATTATAATAATTTATATTTAGTTTACTTCTGATTTCTTGTAATTTGTTTCATATATTTTGATTATGTAAGTTTACATAACGCTTTATTAATTAAAATAATTTCATTATATTTCAAAAACATGATTTGATATTAATTAAAACTATTGGAATAACTGCTTTTTAACACTAGTAAATAAATAACAGTAACAACCAATAGTTAATTTTAAAAAAACAACGATAAGTCCGACTCCTACCTCTAAAAGGCATGTCATCATGATTTGGTGTTGATGAGGAAAGAGAGGGAGTTGAGTTTCCGTTATGGACGAGCAAGTTTGTGTTGATTTATGGATGTATGCATTGTCTCACAGCCAGATGTGATTTTGTAAACAAAGGTTGGAATTCGTAAATTACAAAATGTTTTCCTCATATACACCTTATGACATTTAATTTAAATTCACTTGCTCTCACGATTTCCACAACATTACATTTCTGATGAAAGTATAAAAAGTGTAATGGCCGCCATGAATGGTAAATGAAGTTTGTTTGTTTACAACAATCATATATTGCTTTGAAACACGATATAGCAGAACCGTGTGACTTGTTTGTCCGTAATCTCTGTCTACCCCTCAAGGATATAACGTAAATTGCTTTTGTTTCTTTTATGTACTTGTGAACTTTTGCTAATATTTTTGTTTTTTTTTGTTTGCGTCTGTGTTTTTATCTTATGTTTTCATCGCTTGCGCACAGATGTCGCCGCAATACCGTTACAGAAATGCTCAGCATTGTTGCAATGTTAAGGTATTTCCCCAATTTTATTTCGTTTTATTTTTTCTTTTTCATTCATTTAATTTCTTTGTATCTCCTCTCCGAAGCTTTTGCTACTAAGCTTTCGAATTAACTTTTTCTGTTAGGTGTTGGTTATTATACGTTCAATGTAATATTATTTTTTTAGAATTCACAATTTTAATGCTTTTTAATTATCAAATTATACTTTAAAGTTTATTTTTAATTAATAATATAAGACAGAGTCATACTGATTATGAAATCAGTATCACACTTTCGCTGCATAAGATTCATTGTTAGGGCCAGCGCGCAGTAGAGACTTTTAAGACGATAGTTTCATCGTTTCGGCTTAAATTATTTTCGTTCTGGCTATAATAGCACAAATGATACCCATGTTAGAAACTTTTCGCTGTCAGCTCCTGGCCGAGACCTGCGATTGTTTACTTACAGTGTGTGTGTGACTGTGTCGACGGATAGTTTAATGGCAAATGGCAATATGGTAGCGACCAAACCTCTCGGTCAACAAAGTCTATAGTGTGCGCTGCCCCTTATTCGACGGCTGGGTCTTTTATTAATTTATTTTAGATTGTTAAGCGCTTGATAACAATCCCACCTGATGTTGAAAGGTATCTCATGCACAGCATGTCTAAGCAATGAACGAAAACTGCCGTAACTAGAATGAATGAAGAATTAAATATGCTTTTATAACTATATTACAGTTGATGTACGGCTCGCAGCAGTCGACCGCACTCAGTGGGTCGGCAGAGTCGCCGGACGAGATGGAGCAGAGAGCCGCCTCGCCCGCGTCGAGTAAGAGCTCACCTAGTGAAATGTCCACGGTGAGTGTGATGTTTTATTTATAAAAGGTGACTATTTAAAAAATATATAAGTTCTTATAATCAGTTTCCATTCCAGGATCCGTCGGTAGGCCCGGGCGGCAAGCAAAAGATCCACCAGTTCCTCGTGCGCACGTTCAGCAGCCCCACCAAGTGCAACCACTGCACGTCGCTCATGGTGAGATTCTTCTCGTACTGAGAAATGGGAGAAATAACTTAAAGCAAATTGGGATGCACACACACCAAGTAGCAGCTTGGATTGTAATAGTTAGAAAATGAATGTATATGGTTGTATTTTTAAGCAAGCTCCTCCACCAACAGATTGGTCTAACTCGCCAAGGCGTGGTGTGCGAGACTTGCGGGTTGGCCGTGCACACGCGATGCTGCTCCCGCGTCGCCGCGCGGTGCCCGCTGCCGCCCGAGCGCAGCCGCCGTCCGCTCGGCATCGACCCGGCACGCGGCCAGGGCACCGCCTACGAAGGATACGTCAAGGTGAGCGTAGTATGCGACTCGACGGACCGAAATACTTTTAGACTATTTCTGTAGAAGGTCACCCGATGCTTTTTGAGTTTACAGTGCACTCGTCTGACGAAACGTAAAACAATAAATATTTCTGTTACACTTGTCAAATTCTAATGCTTACTTAGTTTTTTTTAAAGGCAAGTAATTTTAATAAACAATATGCAAATGCATTTGAGTTGACCAAGAATATAGTCCCAATATACCTGAATGTCTGATCCGACACAATAAATGATCATTATCAATTAGGTGTTGTTTTTACGTCATAAAATAAAATAAAAAAGACATACTCTAACTTTCTCCTGGAGAGCATCCTTCCTGCTCTTAGCGACTATGCGAAAGGATTGAAACCGTTGATTGGAAATTATATGTTGTGCTTGATAATATAATAATGTTTTGTTATTTTTTATTTAAAGACTATAATTGGAATATTTCATCTTGGCAGGTTCCCAAGCCGGGCGGCGTGAAGAAAGGTTGGATGCGACAGTTTGTTGTCGTTTGCGACTTCAAACTGTTCCTCTACGACATTTCACAGGACAGGTGGGGAAGTAATAAAGATCACAATCAATTTGTTATAGAAGACGGTTGCAAACAAGCAAACGGTTTACTTGATATTAAGTGACCGCTACCCATAGACATCTGCAACAAGCTAATGAGATGCAGATGCGCACTGGACAAAGAAGGATAAATAAAACAAAGGATAACCTTTTTCTAACCTTCCCTCCCTTCTATCCATTCCGTATTACAACACACGGACAGGCAGGGGGAAACTGGGATTAGGCCTCCCACACCTCACTCATCAGATGAAACGTGGAAATAATTCTACTTCACGTCTGTTTTCTGTGAGGAATGATGGTGTAAAATTAAGACAACGTAACATCTTATTCAGATTAAATTAACATGTCCACATATCTTGTTAGTTTTAATATAGTTCGGTGAATTACGTGGTTACTGCGTCTCTCTACCCAGGTATTTAAAAGACTAGATGAATAATTTAAAAACATGGGACCAATCGGGAAGCACTAGCTCTCGAACAAGCAAAGAATTATCAAGATCGGTTCACCAGGAACGGAGTTATGACGTAACATACATACAATAAAAAAATACAGTCGAATTGATAACCTCTTCCTTTTTGAAGTCGGTTAAAAATAAAAGGAAATAATGCCCTTAAGGTTTCTGCCCACTACACCTGAACTTAGAACATTACGGATTCGATTTGGCACGGTCATTACCCACCTTGCTCTTTCCCCTGTTCTTCGTAGCACCTCTACTGATGCTCGTCTAGGGCGACATCTTTAAACAATACTCCTTTTGTAGTTGTATGAGTTTGTCAGTAATTTTATATTTATTTCATTACAGGAACGCTCTCCCGTCAGTCTGCGTCAGTCAGGTGCTGGATATGCGGGACCCAGAATTCAGCGTGACGTCGGTCAAAGAGTCCGACGTTATACATGCCAGCAAGCGAGATATACCATGTATATTTAGGGTATGTTGCATATTTGATGGTCAAGGAGTCTGACGTGATATACGCCAAGCGGGACATACCATGTCCGACAACCGATCCAGTGTTTAATTGAACAGTTAACAAAATTATATTTTACTAACGAGTAGAAAGCACTATCATGTAACGCTATAGTTTCAATGGATCTTTCCAGTTAATGCAGCATTTTAGTGACATAAAAATTTACCGAATTAACTTGGTATGCATTACAGATATCAACGTCACAACTAGAAGGCGGCAAACGTTACCACACTCTCATGCTAGCTGAGTCAGAATCAGAAAAAACCAAATGGGTGGTGGCCCTCAGTGAGCTGCACAGGATACTCAAGCGAAACAACTTGCCAGACAAGTGTGTAAGTACTCAAAGACATCTTGACGAGTATTGTTAGGTGTCGAGTTATTTGGATAGCATACGTTAGGTGTTGATGTAACCCTCAAAGATTGGTCCCTTGCTGGTTACTACCAGCGTAGATAGACCAACGAGTCTAATAGAGGTTTCATGAGTCCACTATATGAAAGCGATGTACATACAATACTCCGAGTTTTAAGTATTGGGAAAGGTGTTTTGCACTGTTATCATACACATCTTAATCTTTACTTAATCGCAGGTGTACTCTGCGTGCGTGGTGGGCGACGCGAGTGGTGCGCTGGTTCGGGGCGCGGCGTGCGCGTGCGTGTTGGAGCGCGGGCGCGTGTGCGTAGGGGGCGAGCCCGGCTTGGCGCTGCTCGATCTCGAGCGCGCCGAGCTCGTGCCGCGCAGGGCGCACGCGCCCGTCTCAAGGATGAGATACGTGCCGCACGAGCAGCTGTTAGGTAACAACCATGTACCGCTTCAGGCAAGATGGAGCGGGTCAACTGATGTCCCTCTCATCTTCTATTTTCCCCTTCCCGTCGTTTCCTTATTAGAAGAGGATGGAAGGGGAAGAGGACTGGATTTAGACCTCTGGGCATCTCACTCATCAAACGAAATACTACTACTTCACGTCCGTTTCCTGTGAGGTCGTGGTATTTCACCAGCCGAGCCGGCCCATTGCGACAGACATATTGTAGTGGCGGGTTATACCACTGTTAAAAATTCTTCTTTCGTCCTTCCATACCGGCAAAACGTGAAAGTGGTTAAGTTATAATTGTTTTACTGAATAAATATGCGCTCACGCCCTAACCCAGAGGGGTTCTGCCTACCCCTATCATGGATTTCCATTTGACGCGATCCTAGCAAAAATCTCGCTTCTATTACATTCATATATCTACGGATATATGCTGTCGGTTATAAGGAGTACCTTATACCGCTCTTTTTAGTAAGCAACTAATCTGATCGATGTAAGTTATCCTAGGAGGTCCCCTAGCAACACCGCTACTCACTTTTGTAACATATATTTGTTTTTTAT
This sequence comes from Papilio elwesi, assembly GCA_029849275.1. Taxonomy (NCBI): domain Eukaryota; kingdom Metazoa; phylum Arthropoda; class Insecta; order Lepidoptera; family Papilionidae; genus Papilio; species Papilio elwesi. The sequence goes on from CM056713.1 coordinate 4,914,803, forward strand.
AGTTATTTTATATAAATATAGCGACTTAATGGTATTGTCGGAACATACAGCAGTCCTCTATGAATGCTCTGTTGCTTTGCTGTAACAAAAAATATACTTCTCTACTCTAGTGACTTGTTATATCTTTTGAACATTTGGTATTTAAATTGTTCCTTCAGTGGTGATCGCGGGTCGCGGGCGCCATGTGAGATTGGTGCCGATACGCGCGCTCGAGTGCCCGGAGGTTGAGAGCGTGAAGCTCGCCGAGGCGAAGGGCGCCGTAGACCTCGCCGTGGGAGAACTGAACGCGTCCTCTTACGGCTTCGCAGTCGTCTGTAAACGACAGGTGAGATATTGTATTTAATATTAATCCATGCAATTATTTTGATACATGGCGGCCATTGCACTTGTTACATTTTCATCGGAAATGTTATAGTTTTGTGAGAACCGTGAATCGAAAATGTATAATACGGTTAGCTTGTTATAATGTTATGTGAGGAAAAATATTGTCCGCTCCGTCCACACCTATCAGCTGTCTTCATGAAGTAAAATCGCGCGATACAATTTAGAAGCCCCGCTCACCGCGGTACAGTTACAGTACGCTATTTAGCATTTGAGCGATAACAATGTTCTTAACGTGAGCGGTATCTCCATACGGGCACAAATTGGTAAAAAAAATGTACTTAATAATTAAAGGAATCTTCGACCGATGATTTAAGTATCGATGTACATAGAATTAAATTCGTCGTTTTTCAGAACTCGTGGATAGTATACGTGTACGAGATAACACGTACTGCGGCGCGGCGGCGGCGCGTGGCCGAGCTGCGCGCGCCGGGCGCCGTGCTGTCGGTGCAGCTGTGCCGCGGCCGCCTCGTGCTCGGATACCGGGGCGGGTTCGCCGCGCACTCTCTGCCAGAGCCGAGACGGGCGCAAGACCAGCCCGCTGTTTGTGAGTATACGCACGCATTATCGTAAATGTATACGCCCGCACGCATTGTTTATCCGTATATATAAAAGAACTGACTGACACATATATCATATCATAACATATACCGCACAGCTCAAGCTACTGGGTTAACTCGAGGCTTTTTGTACAGATATTTCTGTTAGTACATAGACGAGCACTTAGAAAGGATTTTTCTTAGTTTATCCCCTAAAGGTAGGGGGATGAAAGTTTGTAAGGAAAAATAATTTTAATCCAATTTTAACTTGCACTGGATAAACGTCGGATAGATTAAATTGAACAGCGGGTGAAATTGCAGAACTCACTTTGTATTCAGGAAATCTTGTAAACAAAGAAACCTTTTTTCATTTACCATAAACGGCAGCCATAACACTTTTGATACTGTCATAGGAAATGTTGTAATTTTGTGGAAATCGTGTGATAAAGTGAAATAGAATTGTATAAAATGCATAGCTACTGTTATGAAGTAATATGAGGAAACGTTTTACTAGAATATTTAGGAATTTTAGCTTAAAAGGTAATTTACACATGTACATTTTTTTTACAAAGTTTCATTTAATTTTGAACAATATTTCTACATATTCTGTAAAGTGATACTATCACATCTGCTGGTGCCATGCCATTGATATAATGTTCCACCAAGTAAGAGCTATATTAATCAGTTGTATGATGTATCAGCCCTGGTCCACCCCGAGAACCAAGTGAACGTGTTCCTGTCGCACTCCGGCGCGCGGCCCCTGTGCGCGGTGCAGGCGGCCGGCGGCGACTGGCTGCTGGTGTTCAGCGCGCTCGCACTCTACGTCGACCGAGCGGGCATGCGCGCGCGCGACGCAGAGATCATGTACACCGCGCAGCCGATCTACCACGGTGAGACTGCTCCCGACTGTACACGACTGTGCACAACTGTACCTGGCTACAATAATTACTTGTATTTATTGTTACAGCTATAAACGACACGCACTTACTGATATTCACGTCATCGCATATCGACATCTACGAAATCGAATCTGGCGAGTGGGTGCAGACTTTAAACCTACGTAAGTTTTAGTGTCAATTACTAATAACTTGCCTTAATAAGACCTTACTGTCGTAAGTGATTTATGGATATGACAGCACAAAAGTACGGCTTGGATCGTTTAAGTTATCGAATTGCTGAATGTATGTACCTTTCATTGCTTCGCCTGGCCTGATTACTCCAGAGCTGGGCTTTTACTTAATAAGTATTTAATTAAACGAAACCCGAGAGGGCTGCTCCACGACTTGTTCAATGGTTTGTCTATGGTTGATAAGTATACATTTGTGTTTACCAGCGAACTCCCGTCCTTTGGACGAGTGCGGATACATCGTGTGCGTGGGCGGCGCGGGCAACAACGCGTTCCCCTTCTCCTCGGACTCGGCACCCTTCATCGTATACCTACGACCCCTGTTTACGCGTAAGTTTTTTATGGACGAATGGGAGGTGGATCGAAGTTTGAATGCCTTACCTTTGGACAGAAGAAGGGATGAACAGAAGAAAGGATATGGATAGAATGAAATATCCGTCTGTCTCGTAAAATCCCTTACCCCTTCCAATCCTTTTTTTATTAGAAAATAATGGAAAAAGGAAGAGGGCTAGAGTTAGGCCTCCGTCATCTCACTCATGACATGATTTCTAATTCACGAAATTTATGTTCATCGAATACAGGCTTTACCTATTTGTTTTTAGCGGAAGGTCCCCTGAACCTGGATACGACGTCGTGGGGCAGTGACAAGCGGAGGTTCTCTGTGCGGGAGCAGTCACACCAAGCAATCGAGGCGCATAACAGATTGTATGTTTATTTATATATATTTTTTTGCATTACCACCCATTTGCCATGACCAAGTTCCCAGCCTTTACCTCGCAAAAGATTTTTTTTCAAGTTTACAACTAGTATCATGAATTTGAGTTGTATATGGTTTTTAACTTACCATTTTCAGATCGGAGCGTCGTTCCCGGCTGATCTCTGCGCCGACCAACTTCGCACACGTGTCGCACATGGGCCCCGGCGACGGCATCCGCTCGCAGCGTCTACTCGACCTGCCCACCACGCTCGAGACGGCGGACGACCATCACCAGCAGGCGAGTATCACCAACACCATACCATATAACAGACGTCATATCAGTAAACTTTCGCTGTCACCTATAACAGTAACCTATTACCGTAGCCTATCACCGGCACCTATCGAGTTACATCTACGCATGGAGATGGGGAAGGACATATGGTATCTCTTTTAATCTCGTATCGCGGGCTGTGTGATAAGATTTCATCCCTTGTATTAATCATTACCTCTTCTAAACGCAACATATAAAAAAAGTAAGGTGTAGTAACAGATTCGCCGAGGGAAATAAAAGGTCTGATGTTAAAAGATGATTAGTGAGGGACAATGATGTCTTCACATCAATAAATGTATTTTATGTATGCAGATGTATGGCAGTCGGGAGAGCAGCAAGCGGACGTCCCCGCTCACCATATCGCACGGCACCGGCTCATACAACGGTCGGTCTTTGTACACTACTTTGACATTATGTATCTGTATGTACATTATGTAATATAAAACCGAATGCGATATATATTTGAGAAATATGTGATAACCAGTATTCACAAAATATCACGGTATTAAACAATTTGACTAACATTGACGGGCCACAATATTTATTAAATGGCATTCGTCTTAATGAGAAGGGCGGAGGAAAGAAAAAAAATAGGTACATTATAGCTAGAACGTACGTAATATAACAGTACACTTATATGGGCGACCTCGGGGCACAAACATCTACTGGCCAAACAATCGTGCTCTCGGAACGATGCTTATTCGTTACCCGCGCCCCCTCAAGAACCAGGGAGACCTAAAAAAGTTATTGTGCTTATCGAACTAAGGGGGTGTAATTAGTGAACATACGGAGCTAGTTGGTGTCGTTGTTAACCGACCTTACTCGAGTCCAGTGTCACATGAACTGATTCAGAAAGGATGTCACTGTATTTTAGCAGCTGTCGCACCCGACATCTCACGCGTCCCCTCCGTTGAGCTTTTCATGATTCCGTGTATAACAACTTATAAATGCACGTGTCAAAACATGTAACATCACCACGCCAACCGATATTGTAAATGGTTATCATTATTATTACAAAGTATGTACATCATGTTATTTTCTGTAGCCCTGACACATTGTGCACTAAATGTTATGAGTTAAATCGTAACACATACTTACATTCGGATTTATAATATAATGTAGTAGTATCGCGTAAGCGTTGTTAGGATGTATAACTATTTGTATTATTTATAAATGTGTACAGGATCGTGGCGGCGGCGTGACACCACCGACGGCGCCGGCGATACGATGACGCGCGCCATGGACAGGTAAGCGCTTGTATTATACCAGCGACCCGGCCCCAGCTCGCGCGGGTACCCAATAAAACACGCGTCACGTGTGACGACAGCCAAGGTGACTGAAGATGGTGAAGTGTTGTATGTCAATAAACTATCGCATCTTTTTAGTTGGCTCAGTGTGATCAAACTACTTCAGGACCGCATGAGTAGTTTCGGAGTTTATCCCGGACAAACATCGTAACACAATATTTGTATATGTGTCTGAGACTACTAGACTAGATACACGAATTACTTTTAAAAGACTATGAAGTTACACTTTCACAAGTGATCTGTAAGTGTACAACGAGCCGTAGGACAGGTCCTAGTAGTAGACGAGTCGTACCCTAGCAGAGAGGTATTACGATTTGCCAACCAACCCCTAAGAACTACTACTGCGAACAAAAGGTTACAGGTCGCAGAGTTACCTAAGTCACCCAAAAACTATTAGCGAGTCAATACAGCTATGTCAATATACAGCCAGCGCTGTTGTCGGATTCTATTTGCTCTTTATTGAGTCGAATCCGTAGATCTACTGACTAGTACCTAGTGCGCTTTTATTGGATGATGCCATTGACATCCTGACTGCAGCAGTGACAATGGTATGCCATACATACCCGCAGAAAACATTATCCAGTCAGTTGGACGAAAAAATATTGCAGCACTATAGCAATCTGTTTATTCTTGTTAGAGCAAAGTTGTAGTTAGTGTAAATGTATGCTGTGGTTTACAGGTCTATTGGCGGCGGGTCGCAGGGCAGCGGCTCTCTGCTGGAGCGCTCCATCACTCCTCTCAGCCTCGGCAGCATGAGCTCGTTGCACGACGTACTCAAGGTACATGCATAGTCATACATACTGGCCTACACTCTCCTACATACTCCTACTCGACTACATACTGAACTACACTCGCCTACACACTCTACTGCACAATCGGCTACGCCCCGGTCCGGTCCCTTAATTGTGAAAGGACCCTTGGCCACACCACATAGTTGGCAATCATACCCAATAAGTTATCATCGGTTGAGTTCAGTTACTATTTTATTTATTGGTAATGTGGTGCTGTGGTGTAGTAATGTGTCACAGTGTAGAGCACGTGGCTTGGTGTCGCGTGGCGCAGCGATGTGGGGGCTGTTGGCTTTACTAGAGATGTCATAACTATCTAACACTAGAAGTAATATGACCTTGAGATTCACTAAATAATTTTATATGGAATGTTTAATGGAATTTTAATATTTTAGTTTGTTATATATTAGAGAAACTGTAATTGAGTAATGTGACCGTCAGGTGGGCACGGACCTCGGCGAGGGCCTGCACTCTGAGGACAGCAGTTGCGGCGCCTCGCCGCCGCACCCCTTGGACCCTTGATGGTGAGATTATATTATTATTACATGTTAGTAAGTAGCAGTATTTATTTGTGGTTAAAACTAACCCTGGGTGCGTAGTAATGTACACGCGCAATAAGTTATACTTGTTTAGCGTAACTAAAGCAAACTAACTAACGTTTTTATGCCGAAAGACATAAAATGATAACGGTTTTATTTAATAGCTTGGAATTATAGGTTAATGTCAAGGGTTATTGGTTGCCATGGTAACACTATGAAGTTGTTGTCGCTCATGGTAAAAAATAACTCTAATCATTTTTCCAAAACGCGTGAAAAGAAGTATAACTTCAAAAATGCGCTCTCGTCCGTAACCTAGGCTAGGTAGGCAGAGAGATAAGGACATGTCCGGTAATTTCGGAGGGATGAATGAGAGAAGATTGGAAAAAATGCTGCGAAAATGAGGTGATTGATGTAGGGGTTCTTATGCCGTCATCCATCCCATCATAGGCGATCGCATACCAAATTGGTGAAGAAATACATACTGAAGAAAGAAAGTATTAGTACCCGTAACAGGCTTGTATGTATAGGTATGGGTGTAGAAAAAGCGAGAGAGTTGTGCCAGTAACGCAACAAATAGATCTCTGCCTACCCCCCCCCCCGGGTCAGGGGCATATATATTAAATATTTTATTGAACATAGTACGGATAAATGTGATATTTTATATTTTTCCTTTACAGAAACCAATTGGACGCCTACTGGAGGATAGATATGTCGCGGTTCTACGCTTGTTTCTGTTGAAAACATGGTAGTTACAACATAGACAAGTGACTATGGTCATCTAATGATTGCAGAATATAGAGTTGACATTATCTATGGTATAGTTACAAAGTATAACAAAGTTTTGTATCTTTGTATGTGATATCTATCTCCAGTAGAGCGCGTTAAAAGCTCCGTGGTCCAAAACACAAGGGACAATACTATGTTCTAGAACATAGCCTATCGGTCGGTATATTTAAGAATTTGAGGCTAAAATTAAATTTTATATTTAAATCATCATAACAATATTTATTTGCTTTTAAAATTATGCAGTTTGCTGGATACAGTTTGTAATCTTTGGTGTGAATTTTTTATTTCGTTGTAAAATGACAATTCGGCATGTGAACCATTGCACGGCTGTCAAAGTGATAGATATATATCTTTGGAATTATCTGCTTCTCTTTACTATAACCTGCACGTATTTGTTGATGAAACCCGCATTAAAATCCGTTACGTAGTTCGAAAAATCTAAGTGAACAGACAGCGGAAGCGGTTTTGTTTTATACTTAGTGAAGATGTCCATTGCCTCATCACGCTGAGCTTTGCAATGGTTCAATATGAGTGAAATAATATTACAAAATAACATTATTTGTAAGAAGTATTACTAAAAACATCCTGTACCATCGATTTATACCACATTCCTTCGAATCATGTCTCGAAGGACCTTCCTATAGGATTTTTTCTCCCTGCCGTTTACCCACGTTATGGGAGTCGGCGCAATACGTCTGTAGTTCACGCTGCAAAAAGCCGCCTTTCTGACGGCAACCCTCCTCGGGCATAACTTTTTTATAGGGTTATATAAAAAATTATACTGCCCCGTGGCATTGAGGAATAAGGGCTTTCCAGACGAAGTTTTTTGTGCGCGCGGACGACGCGCGTTGAATGCAATAAGCGGTCCTAACTCCTAGCGGTCGATGCTTTATATCGCCACAAACGCGCGTGGTCCGCTCGTTCAAAAAACGTCGTGTAAATGCCCTAAGTCCCACTGACTAACTCCAAGCTAAAGTTGTACTTCATAGAAAGTAGACATGCTGTAATGTTTTTTTTGTAACGAATATAATGTATGTAATGTTTCGCATAATAATATATTGGGTTCCTAATGAGATGATTTTATAATAAAACTAATTTGCAATATATATATATATATATATATATATATATATATATATATATATATATATATATATATGGCAATGATGAGTGAAGAAACGGCGTGCTTTGCGTACGGTATACTAGAACCTTCCATTTTTATGATAATAATGTAATGGATAATGGTAGTGGAGTTGTGCAAACATTGCGTTTGATGACTTAGGTCAATTAGTAATCCAAATAAAATAAACGGTGTAGCTCGTGCACGCACGCATGCCAATCGGTTCCGTTGCTTTGTTTGTTTTCAAAATAAAGCATGTGCATGCGTCTGTCGCGAGCGAGATCCGAGCGAGTTATGAACAATATCTATATATTTAATATATAAGTCGATTATATACTAGGTTTAAGAATTGTGTATAGAATTGCTTTAATTGCGATACTTAATGTGTACTACTGAAATACTCTATCGACGCCATATTGCTTTAACGTCAAAACTTAATTGGCAATAGATGGCGTTGTTTTATATTAAGGATACAATGTAAGCATAACTTAGTATTTATAGCAGTAATAGATTAGCTTGAGGTCTGACTTACGAAGTTTGGGGTTTGCATCGTATAATGTATTTTTAAAAAATGTTGAAATTCCTTGTCACGTGTCGGGCGCAACAATGTTTATTAAATCTATCAACCTATCCGGTTAAAAATACGACGAGAGAGCTTTATTTATCTCTAAAAAGAGAATAATGTAAGAAGTCAATTTAAACTGCCTATTTTTCTCTTCCCATCGTTCTGCTATACTATCACATTTAATTTGAATGGCCGAATTTATGCGTAGAAACAATACGGCGAAAAACATCCGCAATCTCTGACCGCCTCTGATTTACATTGTCTTATTGCTTTTAACTATATTATTTGCTTAAGAATTTGTTACTTTTTAAATGTATGAAAATAAACAATAATTGCCACAATATAACAGGCTCGCTTAAAACTATTTTTTTTAATAAATTTATAGTTCAAAGTATTATCCAAAGATTTTGACAATCTGCTATATATTCCGATTAATTAGATAAGAGACAATTATTTGGGAATGTTGTAAAATAACGGGCCTTTTATATTGTGTGGATCATTAACATGCGGCCCACCTGTTGTCAAATAAACTTGAATTAATGTTAAGAGAAGCTGGTCTCCAAATAATATAAAAGATTTTTCGTAATGCGAAAATCCATCCATAATTTAATGAATATAGTGTAAGTAATGTCTCCAAGTTGATGTACAGGGTGGAAATTTGAGATGAATTCATTTAAAATGACTTCTTTGTTAAAATTATTGTAAAGATAACTCATTTTATATCAGATTATGTATTTAATTTATGATTGGTTCTTTGAGCACGATGGAATATAAATTGACGAAAGAATAAGCCGTTTTTTTATGTTATAAAAAGTAAGTGTAACATTAATACTTGACTCGTTAAGACAAAAACATTCATCGAAACTATTTGCCTCAACAAGGCAAATATACTGACCATTATTTGCCTCACGAAGGCAAACGGTAGCTGTAGCTTGAATATTTGCGATTGCTTCTCACTAGAATTTAAAATACGTTCAAATTTCCACCATGTAAATAGATCTTCCGTGTATATTTGCACCAAACATGTTCGTTTTCTGATGAAATATGTTTTAAGATATGAAATGCAAAAAAACGTGGCTTATATGTATGTATGTTTTAAGAGATTATGTAAAAATACAGTTGACTATCTAATGATATATAATCCGGCGCCCCCTCGTGGCAGCATACATAATTAAATGTCTGTGAATTCGTGAACCGGTTGTGATTTATTAACGGAAGAACAGTTTGTTTAAATTCTATGATTCAACACGCAGCGACCGAGACCACGAGCCGCAGCTAGTTCATAAAACCTGTGCTGTTTTAGCTTGCTTAATTTCACGTGGTACGTTTTGTAGGGCATTTAGAATGTTATTACGTTGATGTGTAATTAGTTCAATTACAAGGTCACCTTTGGAAAAGTCCCCGACCAGAGCGCCGGCGCCGCCTTGTTGACTGTCTGATTACTGCAGGTCAACTGTAATATTATTTACATTTAATTTCTAATCGCAATGTAATGAAATCTCGTCTATTTTGTGATTGTGTATGATTTGTTAGTTTAAGGAACAATTATAATAGGTTTTATTTTAACGATCTAGTCTTTTTTGTTTGATTTTTTAAATTGTGACCGCTTTTGTTCGGATTCTGTCTTAGGATTTTTACATAAAGCGAGTTTTTTAAGCTAAGTTAGGTGTCGGCCATTTTGTGTCCGTTTGCGCCACAATGCACGTTGCCTTCTAGTGTTTGTTTTGGCGCCAATTTATTTTTTTAAATGTTTGATTTTTTTATTTAGGAATCCAAAGAGCGACAATGAATGTAGCCTCTTTGAACAGTTTTGTGTTTGATTTTATGAATATATTTGTGAATGTAATTACTTACAATGATATTTATTAAACAAGTCCGATCCCCGATTGTTTTGTATTATTAGCGCGTTTAGACCAAAAGGTTTTTGAGGATCATCCCAATTTTTATTGTATTGTTGTTGTCTTCTGATAAATGAGGAATTTGTACCCCTTTTTTAGTCGTAGTATTTTGGCTATAATGAAATTGAAACCCTGCGTTGTGTACACGAATAAAATATATTAATATTATATCTCCTTTATATCATAATCTTATTTAAAACCCTTTCCAATTATCTTCTTGAAACTGCTATACAGTTGTGTAATCTAATTTGTATTAAAATTTAAATTATTTACTTATATATATTTAGCGACGATATGAAATTATCTCGATACTTATTTTATGTAAATACGTGAATAGACATTTGAATGACGACTTTTTGTTTTTCTTCACATCGGAATCCTAAGAGCCATCCAGATCCGACGAATGATTACGATTGGCACCTGATGCGACAGCTACCCATGATACACTATGCAGGTGGTGAACACAGAGCGACTCCCAAAGAAAACTGAGTGGGCGTGAGAGAAATTGAAGCACTTATACTATAAGGCTTCCACTTTATATAACGCCATCTTTTGTATTGACATCAATCTACTGGTTCAATATGTATTTCGTTAGATGGCTCTATATGTACATCCACCTACCGTCTTAAAAACACGACACTGAGAAAAAATAGTCGTCCGAAGCTTTGGAAACGCGACGGGAAGGAGTTTGTGCAGGAAGTTACAGAAATAAGAACAAAATTATAAATACAATTATTAATTTAGCGCAGAACTAAGTCAATAATACAATATGTAGCGGCAACGCTTATACATCGTGTCTTTGTTAATTACACATAATAAAAGCCTTTATTAATACAACTTTATTAAACATACAATTAATTGTAAGATGTCATTTTTATAAATTGTTCGTAGTGAAGCCGAAAGAAAAAAAACGATTGCATGTAACCCAAATCGTTTTTTTTTCATTTGCCATTATTGTTTGTTAATATACATGACATGAACTTAATATTTAAATGCATACATCTAATATCAATAAAAATGCATAATTATATCATATTAATCTCTGTAAGTACGTAGCATTTAGTTCAACATCTTTCCACGTTTAGTTTCTCTTCAAACTGAAAATATTAACAGACATAAGGACATGTAATTTTTATTATATCCATAAATACTCTCCCGACGGTGTGTCAGGGGGTAAACAAAACTAAGTAAACTAAAATTTTAGTGCACAATAAGACAAACACAAGTGATGAAAGTACGAATCTAATCGTTTTATATTTAGGAATGAGATAGACATCGATTTTTAAAACAATGTACTACCCGTGATCTATAACATAAGACCCAAGCCGTTCAGACACGGTTTGTTTAAAATAATATAAAAATGCAATAGATTTGAGCTCAGAGCGCCTGGCAAACACCAGAGGGCGCTATGTTTCAAAGTGCGAAATAATTAGTAATGTTTATTAAACCTCTAGAACTGCGATTCCCAGCTAGAACATTTAAAACAAATACCAAGAAAAATGAACGAAATTCATTGCATTTAAGTGTTATTTAGAAAATATTCCAAGTTGAGGTTTACATTTTACAAATTAAATTGCAATGTGGTGGGTTCTGTCGAGTGTTTGTCTATGTTTAGGAACCGATCCAATATTCCGAAGATAGAACATTCCTCTAATACATTACGACAGGACAACTTTGTGCAGAGATTGTATACTCCCCAAGAGATAGCAGAGTTCTACTTTCACCCACAACAATATTGACGGAACAGGCAAGTTATAATGTAATCATTTCCACCGCAAATAAAATAAACCGATTAATATTTTACATTACAATTACATTACCTTTTCCACCTTCCTACTCCCAACATACTCCGAATTAATATGAATTAAAAAAATGCTTCCCATCGAAACATTTCATACTCAAAGCACAATGAAGCAATTTAATTTTAAGCTGGTATCTTACGAGCACTGCCTACACCGTTTGTGTGCTGCGGCGTGAAGGACCGTCCATGACAGTGACATGATCAGTATAGAATTTCCTTCCCACTTTTAGTTACACAATTCAACTCTCCCCCTTCAAACCCCTAAATTAAGAAAAAAATCGTGACTTACTAAAATGCTTAGTTTTATAAAATTAAATATCCCGTCATATCCCAGGCCCCGGTGAACGACAAACACGATGATGCTATGGGACGTGAACATATCAAGTATTCGTATTAGTAATTCGGCATAAGAAATTTCCACCCTCGTCTGTTATCTGATCAGCACCTTCATTGCATATTGATGTATGTACTTGTTTGCCGGGACAACACTGTTAACTCGTAGAAGACAGATTTACGTTGAATCAACTCGTCGTTGGCGATTCTAGAGGTCAAGTTGCACGTTTATAAAGGATAACAGACGAGGGTGCAGATTTGTTATGTGGTATCTTAGACCAAATGTATTTGTTCCTGTCCGACTATACATTAAGCCGTTGTTGAATCGAGTTATTATAAGTTATTATTCGATGTAGTCTCATCTAATGAAGACTAGGATATCAATGTATTAAAGTATTTAACATTGATGGTTTGACACAATTACGTTGGATGTTTGTTCGTTTGTCTGTGTGTGACGTAATCCCGAGGTCCGTGCATTGTGTAGGGGGGAGGGAGGGGGATAGTGTCAGGTGTGGGTAGGTCTAATCCGCTTTGCGCGGGCGTCGCTTGCGCACCTCGCTGGGTTTATCGTCACCGGAGCCCTCGGCCTTCGCTGCAGTCTCCTCCTCCGTCTGGCAATGTATACACAAATAAATAATAGTTTTTCCTTGCTTTAAAATATCAACGGAGTCCTATTTTTTTGCAAACTCGTCCAGTGCTGCCAACTTAACGGATTAGATTGTAGTTTATATAAAGTGGTGGAACATTTTTTACGGCGTAGATTTATGTAAAAAGTATTTAAAGATTTGTTTGTAGCCGGAGTGGCACTGGGGCGCCAAGACAACATCAACACTGGTGGCTTATGTTCAAACGAAACGTCATATTGACAGACTGAGCATGAGGTCGGAAAGGGGAACTTGTTGGCAACACTGCCATCGACATCCGTTACCGTCACAACGTATCAACAATGAACTTGTGCAGGTTCACTCGGCTGGAGGCGATACTCACGTCGCTGGGAGAGTACTTCTCGGCGTCGCTCTGCGACTGCTCCGCCTCGTCCACTATGTCATCGTTGATCAGTTCCTACAGACACACACAATATTAGATTATTGGTCACACATAAAAGACATTTAATAGTAGACAACATCTGTTGCGCTGCAGGACCGATTCGATCGGTGAAACACCATGACCTCACAGGAGGCATGCGTCAAGTAGAAGTATTTTTATAACATCAGGCGACCGCTCGCTCGTTCGCCGCCTTGTGCCATAAAAAATAACACATTACACATATCTCTGTGCTCACACTCTAAGTCTTTCTTTAATTAGATATTCAAATAGACCGACAATAATATAGAGTACACATGGCAGTATTTTTCGATTGTTTGGTAACTTCTACTTAACGCCTGTCTTCTGCAAGGTAACGTATCGTACAATATATATTTAATTGTTGTCCACAGTGAAGTCTTTCATTGTATGCAGTTTGTTATATGATAAAGGCGAGATAATTTCTAGCTCATCAACACTATTGGTACCTGTTCATCATCAGACTTGTTGGCATCCATCTGCTTGCGCTGGTCGGCCTCCGCGAGCGACACCGACACCTTCTCCGGTCTTCGCGGCGGATACAGCAGGTCAATTATACACACCAACAACTGAAAATAATATATCGGCATCGGCAATATTTATTTTTATGGTCGATACAACGAAAAAAAATTAAAAGAGACACTTTTATTCCGTGTGTTGTCTCTGGTCTGCGTGTATCCGAACCGAATTCAAATGAGCGTCACAAGCTTATTTGAATTCGGTCGGTTCGGGCAGATTCGACGAACTCATTTCATTTATTTTTTAACAACTGTCACGCCTTCCTGTTTTTTTTCTATTTATGTAACATGACATTCAACAATATAATAATAACAGACAATCGACGCTTCTTCTGAAGCTATGAGCGGAGTTGGGACCTACTCGTCGACACGATATGCACAAAAAATGTTATGTTATACAGTGGCATATAACTATATAATGAACTCACCAGTCCGAGCAGTGCTCCGATGAATATAGTGCCCACGGCGAAGATGAGGTACGAGCCCCACGTCGGCAGCCCGTACGTCTCCATCAGCATGGTGTGGACACTCTACAGCATACATTTATATAACTAAAGTTAAAGTCAATTTGAATTAGCTAATCAATGTCTTTAAAATTTCTGAGTGTAATTAAGAAAATTAGAACGCGTATCATCTCATCTTGCAATCGTTTTTTTATATAAATAAGGGTGAAGTTAAATATAAATATCTACTACTAAGATTTAACTGATTATATTGCAGTTCCTCATTATAGCACGCTACTGACTAAAAAGGGGGTAATTGATCAGCCACCAGTGGACATCCCTCATCCAGTGGGCTCCCGCAACTTTGACCAGTTCGGAGGATACCTTGGTGCAATGACATACCCTCAGTGCCTGGCTGAGCTTGAAGAAGTGGGCGACGAGGCTCATCTGCAGCGAGTCGGGCGAGGTCCAAGAGGAGAGCGGCTCTGCGGAGCGCCAGCGCGCCTGCTCCACGTAGGATAGCATCGCGTCGGCGTCGCGCGGCCCCTTGTACTGACGGAATTCGCCATCTTTCACGCTACGCGAAAACAAACTTCTTTGAAACGAAACAAAACACTTTTCTTCTACCCGCATGTCTTCTGCTCACGTGGCAGAACTCTTAACTGCATTTTTTAATGGCTTTATTAATGGCCATTTGTGAGGCATAGGCTGTCTTGATTATGTAGTTTTGTTTGTTTGTTACCAGTGTGTTATATTTAGTTTCGTTATTTAGTTTAATTGTGTATATTTAGATTATGCGGTGTACAATATAATTTACCCAAGAGGCCCAATTTCATTCTTCTTACCCCTCCCACCCTTTTCTGAAAAATAATGGACGAGAAGGGAATGGATAAGTAACGGAAATATTTTTTGTTCTTTATCCCCCCCTCTGACCATTAAAGGTAGGAGGCATCTGTATCTGCAACTCATTAGCGTGTTCCAGATATCACTTATATCGGGTGAAAAATCGGGTGTGCTCGTTTGCCACCTTCTTCTATAAAAAAGGCTCTTAGTTTAAGATTAAAACAATATCAATCCGCTTACTGGAATATAGTAGGCAGGGCCGTCACAACGAATCTCCCGCTAAGTCCTGGTGACTTGGTGACATCGACCCCCGCCGTCTTCATGGCGAGTTTTTTCCGGGCCGCGAGGTTGGTCAGCTCCGCCCAAGCGGGCTGCAGCGCGTTGCATGCCGGACACCAGGGGGCGTAACTGGAAATTAAACAGTTTTATATACAGATGTACAAGGAAAGCTTCAGATGTGCTTAAGTTTTAAAAAGAAACTCTTTATGATGAAAGAAATGATCTGGAAGGGGATGTCGTATATAGTTCAGATTGATAATTTAATAAAGTCGTTAACTGTTGTTACCCAATAAACATGGAAATGGAAGTCGTTAATCTCTGCCTACCCCTCTGGGTTACCTCTAATCTGTTACCTGGAGTGTTGGAGCAACAATTTTGATATTTGCAAATTGAATAGAAGCTGTTAATTAAAAACAAAACAAACAAGTCGTAACAAAACTCAATTTAATAAAATCGAAAGTAACGTGTTTAGAACTTAATAAAAGCTATATTTTATTAGCGAACAAAAGTCAAGTTTTATTAATAGATAATAGTAATAAGTGTAGACTATATTTCGTCGTTTGCAATGAATGCAAAAAAAACGAACGCGTTAAATTAATAAGATTTGTCATTTAGACAGAATGAATAAGCGATGCCGCCCCCGACTATGTATACGAAGTGACCGCCAAATATTAATGAATTACTCACGTAATAATTTAAATATTTTTATGGTAGTAGATGGTAAACGAGCAAGCGGTTCATCCGACGTCAAGTGAGCTACCCATAGGCATCAAGCAAGCGGTTCATCCGACATCAAGTGAGCTACCCATAGGCATCAAGCAAGCGGTTCATCCGACATCAAGTGCGCTACCCATAGGCATAAAGCAAGCGGTTCATCCGACATCAAGTGCGCTACCCATAGGCATAAAGCAAGCGGGTCATCCGACATCAAGTGAGCTACCCATAGGCATAAAGCAAGCGGTTCATCCGACATCAAGTGAGCTACCCATAGGCATCAAGCAAGCTAATGCGTTGCAGAGGTACAGATAAACAGAAACTAGAATATTTCCCTTTTCTATAATCCATCCCCTCCCCCGTCGAATTCTCTTTCTGTCCCTTCGCTATTAGTAAAGGATAAGGGGAAAAAAGACTAGGATTAACCCTCTAGCACCTCACTCATGAGACGAGAGGCATTCGTGCAACAGATGTTGTTGTTGCGGGCTCTGCCACTGTTATGACTAGCTCTATCTATGTGTGACGCATCACCCGAACGACGCAGCGTACTGTGACGCATCGCCCGAACGACGCAGCGTACTGTGGCGGATCGCATTAAAAGCGTTAGATTCTACGGGCGTTTCATTTTGCCATTCCTTTTCATTTTTTCCTGTGACAAGTTCCTTGATTTCATTATTTTAGTGAATACGGCGAAACACCACACACAAATTATTATGCCACTAACTATATATATAAAAACGAATCTGTATTTCCCTTGGTCACGACATCTAATGTTAATGGCTGGACAGGTTTGTCAATTTTTTTGATTATTTTTATTAAGGTTCTATATTAAAAAAAAAGAAAACTTAACGACCATAATATTAACTTTTCTAATGTAGGTATACTTAGAACTTTTGGCATAATTGGCAGTCATTAGACAGTTGGTGTGACTACTTTAAGTAGAGGGATGAACCAATGCATGGAGAATGTATGGAGAAACTACCAATGCAAAGACGGGGGTCGCTAGTAAATAAACATTTTTGTATAGTTTCATAAGGAGTTGGGGGACCATTATGACAGAATGCATTAAAACAAAGACACCGATGGACCCAAACACAATCTATTAAAACTCATCAAGAAAACAAAATAAAGTTTATCCATTTCTATAGCATAACAATAATAATACCCTTGCTCCACAAGTAATAGTTAATTTAAAAAATAAAATACCCGCCTCACTGCATAATCATTCATCACATCACCTGAATTTAGTCATAGGTTATCAAACATCACCTCACTGCTCATCACTCAAGTCATTTAGAACACAGATCACAAAGAATTACATTGGGTAAGTTGTGTAATAAATACAATGCATCTGCAACTCTGATTGTTGCGGGACACTTATGAAGAGGAGTGATCACTAAATACCAGATGAATCTCCATGCAAATTGCATATTTGCCTTGATATAAAAATGTTAAAAGCACCAACATTTGTCCTTGATACGTTTCTGAAGGGTTTAATGTTAATGTTTATAAGTCAGACATGAAGCAAAGAATGTTGCAATAAATGCCCCACAGTGTAGAACAACATGATAAGTATTGTGTTTACTTAAATATGTTTTAATAAACAATGATTGATACTAAATAAATAGAAGTATAAGAAGTATATAATGTGATTTAATCTGACTGGGGTGTTTCAACATCTGAAAGCGAGGACCAATACCAACCATTTCGGTACTTAGTTTCACAGCAAGATATAATGAAGGGATCTGGTTGAAATTTGGCACAGAGATAGATGACAGTCTGGAATATAAGCTACTTTTTATCCCTGAAAAATTTAAGGTTCTCATCGGATATATTTTTTGTCTACATATCATCATCATCATCTTGCCCTTTTCCCACACATGTGGGGTCGGCACAGTATGATTGTAGTCCATACTGTATAAGTTTTGGCTACAGATTTTACGGCCGGCTGCCTGCCTGACGCCAACCCTGCTTTGGAATGTTAGAATTTTTTTGTCTACATATGTAGAACACAATGTTCCTTATGGATTCTGAAACAGCTACCCGGGCGGATCACTAATATCCTTATACATTATAGCCTATAGTTATTCTGATGTATTAGCTATATCATAGTAAAGTTTAATTAAAATTAATTTAGTCATTTTAGCATGTATGGTACATTTTACAGTGATAGAGCCCACAAGCACTCCATGCATGCAAGGGCCGGCTTCACAAGTGAAATAGCACAAACTTACAGGAAACAAGCATGATGTAGAAGTATTCTACATTACATTTGATGAGCCAGCGAACTAAATTCCTCTTCCCCTTCCCACTCCTTCCTCATAAGGATAGACTGGGGAAATTTTTATACTACTAAAACCTACCAAGGTTAAAGCTCTCAAATCACAATCTTGGCCACTGATAAATTCAGAAATACCTACATAAAAAGTCAATGATAGTGCAAATAAAGGAATTGTTTCATTCAATGAAATAAATCAGTTTAATGCAGCAGCTAATTGTCTTATCATATTGGTTCATTTGGTCTGGTTTTTTAACCATGTTGAGATAACTTGTGTTTGTCTAGAGATGATAATGACTTGACAATACCATTAGCAACCAATTAGCCACCACCACAAACCAATGGACAAAGAAGATTTGATTTGTTTATTCTTAAAAAAACTATTTAATTAATAAAGTGTAAACATATCATTTAAATTTATCATTTAATGACAACTGTATTATATATTTATATTGTATATTTACCATGTTTAAAAAAATAGGAGACAAAATGACTGGAAACTAAGCTATGAATGTATGAAGATGATGAATAGCCATAAGTTTTTGGTTAACTGTGCTGGTAATGAAAAAGTATTACTACACCAAGTGATTATATATAATTCTGATACAGGAAACTGCAATTTATCCTAATAAATTTTACATGCGCAATTTACTATTACACAGCATTTTTCATGAATTTTAAAGCAGTTCCGTATTTTTTTTAATTACGGCTACAATAGATGAATGCGTCACGATTTCAAAACGGTTCATTCTAGACCCCAGCGTCCTTGTAATGGTTGTTGAACCCAAAGCTCAATACAACCCACGGCGATCTCAAATTATGATAGAATATTTAATAGCTTAAATATCTACATTATAAATACATTTACAGTCTTAAAATTTCTTATCGTGTTCGAAAAAAAGCAAAACATTAAATTGATTGACACGTTAATACGCCAAATTTACCGGTGTGTTCTTTAAAATGATAAAACTCACAATTCCACCATCCATTCTCCTTGAAGGATTTCCCTCCAGTTATCTTCATCTAATTCACGAGTAGCACTCACATAACTTGAAAAACAGCATATTGTTATACAGAAATAAAGGAAAAAATTTAACACTTGCGATGACCTGTTAACGCGCGCCATGTCTGATTTTGATGTAATGTTGCCATTGTTAGCTGTCGCATTCAAAAATATTTACTAACTGATTGCCATTTATATGTTTTTGAAAAGACATGGTGCAAAAGCTTAAAATATATTTCATAAGTATATTATTCTATGAATCGTGATATTATTTTGTTTTAAAAGTGTCTATTAGAATTAATCAACAATGACATTGGAAATACAAGAAAATGTTTTTACAACTTACTCATAGATGGCAGTATGCCTGGTTCTACGGGAGTAGAAATTAGCGCGGGATTAATATCACAAAAGGCTATTAATCCCGCGAGCGCAGAGATCGGCTCATGACGAACCTGACGAGAAGGGATGCGCCTGACCAATAACACTCATTATCTATTTTTGGAACGTTGTCAAGGGCTTACTTATATCTGACATCTTTATTAGATGGATAGATCACTATATTAAAAAAATACGATCTTAAATATAAAAGACAAGGCAGAGTGAAGCCCGGTTCACAGCTACTACATAATTGTGTTTGTAATACTATTATGTATTGTCAAATTAATTTTAATTACATATCATAGGGATTAGACGCTAAAGGTATTGTTACTTCTTCCGTGGTTGATGAGATCCACCTTTGCAAGGCATCGCAAGGCCTACTTGAGACAGATATTTTAAGCGAACGGAACGGAACTTAACAACGGTTGTAGGTATTATAAATAAATACATATTTATAAAGCTTCTTGTATGGTTCGTAACAGTTACAATGTTAATTTGTCCTTTTAGAATCTCCAGGCGTGGTGATATTTAATAATCGTGAAACTGGGGTAACTGGCAAGGAAGAAGAACTCTAAGCGACTTTTCCCCAAGTAATTAGGTACCTACAAGTTGTTTTTATCTTTTAGCTTCATTCAATAAGATTGTTTATCTTCTACAAGGAAGCCGCTTAAGATTGTGCTACGTATTACATACGGTACAGTATTGTTTATGCATACACAGCAATACAGACAGCTTGCAATGCCCGTGTGACATCTTTCTAAAGTCGAGGCACTTCCTCAGTTGAGCTGGCCCTTGCCTATTCACGGAGCAACGGGCGCTACTGGCTGTACAACTGTTTTAATTAGTTGTCAGCAACAATATGATTTCAAGGTTTTAATTTTATTCTACGCTATAGCTGGATGCTTAAATTTAATTTTGAATTGTCTTACCAACGGGTCGGTAAAGTTTCACCTGTCGTAATGTCATTTTTCACCTGCTGTTTCAAGGCTCAGTCGCAGTGTTACCACAGACTTCGTTATTCGATAGAATGGTTATTGAAGTGATACTTCTTAGACGGAGCGATTCTATCCAATTACAAGAATATTTAAAGGCATGTTTCGTTACACGTTGGAGAACAGTCATACGGAGGCCATAATTTTTTGACCCTAAATTCGACCCTAAGCCTAACTACACCATTATATGAAGTCAACATAACATCACACGAGCCATCACCTAATTCAAGATGAGTACTCAGGTACTGTCAGCAGCGAAGCCTTTTTGTTAATTAAGTTAAAGCTTATAATAGACAAAAAGGCGACACGCGACGCGGCTACGGCCTCGGTCGATAGTAGACGAAGCCCGATCCGGGGAAGCCCCGCAGCTGCGGCTCGCTAGCTGTACCGCGCCAGTGTTTTTGAATTAAACATCATCGTTAAAGTTTAAAAACGAGAATCTAGATTTATAAATGTACGCATGGATTTCCATTAGGTGTGATCCTGACCTCTCTCGGTTCGTCTACATCCATGCATCATACGTGCTTGTCGGTTACAGGTACCTTATATATGTCACTAATCTGATCGATATAATTTTTCCTGGGATGAATCCTGCCTGTACTGTTACTCACTTTCGTAAGATTAATTTGTTTAACTACTCTCTCTTCATTGATGATCCTTTCAACATTTCCGAACTATCATAGCATACCTTTCTCAATTCACGATTTCCACTTTTAAGCTACGCTTTTCCCTTCTGACGCTTTATTTAATGCTATCTTTCAGAGTCACCACTAACAGTGGTAGAGCACGCAACAACAACATCTATTGCACGAATGGGCCGGCCCAATGAAATACCACGACCTCACAGAAGACATGCGTGAAGTAGAAGTGCTCAGCGTTTCATCTGCTGAGTGAGGTGCCGGAGGAATTTCAGTCCTCTACCCTTCCCCGGGATGGGAACGGGAAGAGAATACTTATGGGTGGCGGTCACGTCATATCAGTGGACCTGCTTGCTCCGTTTGCCATCTTCTTCCGTAAAAAAAGACGGATTATCGCCTAGTAAGACGAGTTTGGGTATCGTTTAACTTCACTATATACAACTTTATTCGTGTATTATGCCAGGACACTGAGTTGCCGTGGTTCTAAACTCGTGTTACCAATATCTTATTGTCCCAAGAACCATAGCATGATTCAGCAAAACCGACGCACGTTTTAAATAAATAAATAGATATCGATCAGATTCCTGTGACAGTTGTCAAATATCAAAATATTTTACGCGCGCTTTTTGTGTGCTGTGATACGTCATGCTTGTTGTCTATGACTAGGGTTGGCAATCATTGAATTTGTGTTGATTACGAAAATGTGTATTATTTTTAGTATTTGTATAAGTTTGAAGGTTTTTATTCTTTCTAGTATTTCTAGTAGTAGTAGAAAAAAGTGGCATGATTACTATCTACTACTACTATAGATAAATATGATAATTAAAACACGTTATTACTTACTAAAGGAATAAGGTGTAACCATTATGTATATATCTATACATGTATAAAGTACAGTTCAAGCCGACCCTCTGACTTACCCGGAGAAATTGTAGTTTGCTTCATCAGAAAAATAATAGTTCTTAGAAAATCAAGGAAACTTACTACTATTTGTTTTTTTGCGTTGAATGACACTTGAGTATAATTAAATTAATTGGCAAATAATTGATTAACATAATAACAATATATAACAATAAATAATAAAACATAATTGAATAACAATCTCCACTAATTAAATATAAATTATTAAAGCATATAAATTAAAAATAATGCTGAACGTGTCCCTAATCCTTGCCCTACATTCAATTCAAAATTCGACCGCGCCGCCGTGTCTATGGTGCATCGTTTTTTTTTTAATTTTTCAAGCATCGGACACCGACTGGAAGCCTGCGTTTGTTTATTTTCGTAAGAATAATGGCATTGTTTGTGGACAAGATGGCCTGTATCTAGATCAATGACGTGGAATTTGGAAGCGTTTGTTCGTTCGTCGGTTTTTTTGCGTGACTACGAGTTTTACCGCGCACTTTTACGGTTGCTTTGTTTGTCCCCGGAGGATTACAGATATTACGATAACACGTTCTCCTATTGTCCACGTGAAAATAGATATAATAATAAAAATTATAAGAACAAGTATGACTACTATACTACTTCGCTACGTCAGTATTCACACAGACAGCAAAATAAACTGTAACAGAGTACTTTACTACATTTACTTCTTAGTCTATATTCTTATTACAATAATGCTGCTACCTATTCAATTTAAAGTTGGCCTTTTGAGGCTAAATAAACTTGGCGAAATTACATTTGTGTAACAGTACAAAAGGTGATATTCTGGAGACTTTTTTATGGAAGAAGGTGGTAAACACGCAAGCGGTTGTTGATGATGTTAAGTGACCTCGACCCATCCGCAACAACAACGGACAGAAGAAGGAATCGACAGAAAGCGGTATTTCCTCCTCCTATCCACCCCCCCTACCATCCTATCCTTATTAGATAAGGACTGCAATCGGGCCTTCGTTACCTCACTCATCATACGAATCGCATAATACTTTTACTTCACGGCTGTCTTCTGTGAGGATGGCATTTCACCGGTAGACCCGGACCATTCGTGCAACAGCTTTTGCTTCTGTAGTCCCTAACACTATTAAAAAGTAAGAAGAAAAGAAAGACTGTACTGTATTGAAAAGTGTATGTTCACTTAGTAACCCCGACTATTGGTTGTTTAATTATTTTATTTGGTACTTTAACAAATGTTGACAAGGATATAAGTATTGGCAGAAAGTAATATAAATGTATTACCTACCTATAGTTTGATCCACGTCAATACACGTCATACATGGCGGCCATTACACTTTTTATACTTTCATCGGAAATGTTGTAGTTTTGTGGAAATCGTGAGATAAAGTGAAGTGAAATTGGATGATATCGATAGCTAAGGTTACGTGAGAAAAGGTTGATCGTTGAAAATACTTCTGAATTCACTAAATTTAAACAATAAAGGTAAGATGTAACCTTTGTGTACAAAAATCTGTCTTCATGTGAAAAAACTATATGTATTTTGTTTTATAATTTTAAATATTACTCGCAGGCTTCTATTTATTTGTGTGGCCATAAATAGCCAGCAAAGATAGTTCACATGGGACAATCTCTTGACTTTTGTCAAGAAAGAAAAACAAATCTCTGAACCAGTTTGTACGTAGAATAATTAATAATGAAATTCAGTCTACATTTAATCGGGAAAAAATGATTCATATTTAGGGTCCCTAAGCTTTTCGCAAAAATGGGGACAGTATCAAAAAAACCCAGATATTTTTAAGTATTAAATACTGAAATAACAAAGCAAACTAACAGTAATGTTAAAACATATTCAATAAACACAACACAGAACTCATCTTCGCTACTTTCCCAAAAGTTAATGACAAAATTTTGGGTTACATTTAATCGGTTCCCTCGTTATCTATTTTACTCTTTCTGTCTCTCTCTCTATCTTTTTCTCTCTCTGTCTTTTTAATGTTCTAAATTAATTAAGTCTGTCCGGAGTTATGCAAAAATGCATATGCATTCTAGTTAGAGATTAAGGCATCGCGACTCTGAAGCGGCGACATAGTTTCAAATCGAACTGTCACATCTCAACAGAAATACGACACACCTTGTCAAATATATATTTTTTATTCAGCCAGCGATGGCACAGACCCGAGGTTTTCGGCCACAGTTGTCAAATTAGAAGCCGTGTGTTCGATATTTAACACTTTGACACTGGCAGCTAATCCCCAACAATTATTTTTCCTTTTTTTCTCGTCGTCGAAGCTCAAGTGTCATGGCCGCCGTGAAATAATCCTTTTAAACGTGGGCTCTGAGTAAATAGCCTGCATCATATTCGGTCGATGTGCTGTTAAAAAGTTGTAATAGGAGACTTCGATATTTCTGGGCTAATTATAACCCTGGTTTTACGTGCTTCAAAAAACTTCACCCTTTGGGATTAACCTTAAAAAGCTCAGGTACAATGGTTTTGCAACCACATAACATTTTGTTAATAGGAAGAATGACTACTCTAAAAAGTACCAGCTTTTAGAAGAAGCTGCTTAAAAATAAGAACGGGCGTCGTTTGATCTACTGTCGCACAGGTGATCTAGTGAAGAGACTACACATGCGCGTCTTATGTTCGAAGGTTCTCCTCAAGTAGGTCATTGTAAATATTTTACGTCAAATCATAGATCGCCGATAAAGCAAGTGAGATAGTGCGGTAAGGGTTAAAGTTCTTGAGATCAAAGATCAAGTGGTAGTTTAATTTTTATGATGTAAATAAAATAAATCAAAGCAATTGAACAAAGGGTGAGTCAAGGAATGTTTCCAGTACAATATTCATGTTTGTCTTTTGCTTTTGTACAAAATAAAAAATTACAATGTCAATTATTTGTATTCTCATGAATATACGTCAAGTTAAGGTAATATCATTCAGTCGTAAACTTTCATGTCGTCTACGTTTTTATATCTCACTTGTTATTGTCCTTATGATAATAAATTAATCTCAGGTTAGATTTTTGTGTAAATTTGATATGCATACGCTGAATCATAGGCAATTCGATTCCTAAGTGAGGTTTGAAAGTTTGGGTATATACATTTTTTTCTTATTACGGTTTTAGTACCTACATCACTATTAATATCATTTCACACGACGTCGCGACAGGTGGCAGCACTTGTCCCCGTTTCACGGCACTAGTGACAGTTGAATCGATCGAATCGCGCCTTTTGTCAAATTGAATTTCCTTAGAAATCGAATGTAGAAATATTTTTGTGGACGCTACGCGTGGTCCCGTGATAATTGTGTACACCACAAATATAGGTGTTTACATGGATTCATCCCTTACGTTCCAGCTTAGTGTAATAAGGTGGTCACTTATTTATCATTCTTCGTTTGAACGATCCCAACTAATATTATGATGCGAACGTTTTTTTGTTTGTTTGTTACGCTTTAATTAACTTCTTAAAGACTGGACCGATCATCATGAAATTTTGCACATACATTGTCCGTTACGGAGAATGGCATTATATACTGTGCCTGTCTATCCCGAAAATGAAATTTGCATAGAAAGTAAAACAAACACTTCTCTGTCCCGGTTAATCCTGAATGTATGGTCGCCGTAGTCATACAGCATTTTTTCTGGAATTTGGTCCTGGATTCAGTGTGGGCACATTTAAAATGCGTTTGTCGTGTAATCCTCGGGGGGATTCAGATTATATAATTTTTTACTATCAATTATTAATATAAAAAAATCTTGATTGCGTCCCCGCGTGGGATATGCCGAGATCACTGGGTAGGTTATTTTCATGCTTTATTGCTTTCTGTGTGTCATTGTTGATGGTAGTTTATTCTATTATGCGCGTTAAAAATCTTATTTTTTTATCAAATATTCAAGTCTCTTATTGTACACAAAGGCAACTTTACACATTGCAAAATATGGAATGTGATTTCCCATGTATTGAACCCAAAACCCCCTGGCCACACCACATAGCTAAAATTGAGAAGATTTACTACTACTTATGAAGTTATCGACACATTACCACTATAACACATATCATATCATCATCTCTCTGTCCTTCCCCCCCCTATTTGGGGTAGGCACAGAATGTACTTCTCTTTCCCACTATCAGCCGTTGTATCTGAATTCGCACCCTTCTTACACATTTCATTCACCACCACCATCCACACATTATTAGGTTTTCCTGTACCCTTGTAACCCATCCACATTCATTTGCATTAGTTTCTTCGTTATATATGTCCTTCATCCCCGCACATGTCCAAACCACGATAACTCCTTGCTCCTAAATTCCTCTGTCACTAGCAAAACTTTCAGACCTCTCACTGTATACTCATTTTTAATTATTTCCTTCCTCGTCACACCACACATCCATGTTAACATTCGCGTCTCAGCCACATGCAATCTCTTTTCATCCGAATCTTTGGGGGCTCAACACTTCGCTCCATACAATACAATAGCTCTTGAGACAGACTAGGTACAGATCTACTATATAAACATAAGAGAATTTAAATTACGGTCATTCAATAGATTGTGTCAAAAAGAATACGGCACAGTACTGTAAACAAAACATCTGCTCTGTCACTATTAGTGTGTCCGAATTAAATAGTCTAAATAATATAAGGCAGCGATATATTTCCAACGATCTCGAAAAAACCTAACTTACCACAACAACTTAACTTAAGCAACTAACCTGTTCCAATTGTTTAATCTATTTGCTTATGATCCACGTATAGTACTTAGTAATTCATGGTCAGATGCGGAGGCGACCAGTACAACTACTGAATCTAAATGACTGGTCATTGTTAGAACCTATAGAGTTGTGAAGCAACGATTCCTAAAGTGGGTTCCGTGCAATACTCGCAAGGATTCAGTTGCCATTTTTCATTGTATGTTCTATTGTATATCTATACATCTATTAAAAATTTAAGTTAGGTTAGTATTAGTATTCCCGAGGAGGGTAGCGTGAGGCAGGCGGCCTGACTTAAAACATCCAAACATAAATTTGTGATTCTTAAATTGTTCCGCCCGATAGCTTACAAATAAATAAAATGTTTTCTACTGAGGTCACTAGTTTTTACAAATTGTAAATTTATCGGTTAATTTGATAATTCAAAACGATGTGTCAAAATTTCGCTACCGTGGTCATCAATAAGTTGTTAGAAGAGAAAAAAACGTGGGAATTTGTCTATGGCTCGGAGCTATCCCTTGTCCGATTGATGCATAGAATTCAGTTCCGTTTCTTGTGAATGGATGCTTTGTTGTTTATTTCTTTTAGTCGCATTTCTGTGTGCACAGGTGTATTTGTGATGTAACAACGCTCCATCCGTCTGTTTATTTGTATAGTCGGCACTGAAGTCCGATAGTTAAAGTTACAAGAGTAAGCCGTGAGTGATAATGACAGATCAACTTTTTAATTTTGTAAGAGGGCAAAGGTGAAAGAAATTTCATAATGCTTTCTTGTGTCATTGATAAATTAAGCTTATAAAATTTTTTTAATAAATGTATAGATTGATGAAAAGTAGTCACGGCTTTTACAAGTCTCGAGCATAAAATTAGTACATATCTACATCTAAATATGGCATAGCCCGAATCTAGAACGATGGTCCATGTTCTTCAACTATAGACTTTGTCAGTTAATTAAATTTAAAGTCAATCAAACAAGTATATATAAATAGAATACTAATTCTAGAACTTACAAAAACTACTAATATTCAGAAGACGACCTCGAAGTAAGAAAGGTATAGGATTTTTACTACAATGCTATTGTGTTGTTTTTTTGTTAAGGCACATTACAATTTCCTCCCTGAAATAGTTCAAATCCTAGTCAACGTATCAAGTCTATGTTAAATAAAAATTCCTAAAATGCAGCTATAATTTTATTTTATTCTTGTAAGTTTATTGATTCTATTTAAGGAATTATTAAAGGGATCTTGCTAGAGTTGTTGATCAGGCATTCGATTCAACTCTTGTGATATAAAAAATTAAACAAATGAACTTGGAATATTTATATTGAGAATCGATAACGTGTAAGGGATAAATTTACCTTATTAGGTGGTATTGTAGCCTCCGAGCGTCGTGTAATGCCGAACAGTATCAAAGGCTGTCACATTTTTCATATTTTTATAAGTCCAAAAAGTAATTTCTCCGTCTCATTATTACTGACTACCTCGCTTGAAGTTGCCTCTAAATATACGAAGCGTTGGCGGCAAATGACCATAGCTACGTCCGCCATCTTTTAATGTTCGATTATAGGGATAAAGATGGTTGTTTTATGCTAGCATAAAATTTATCTACAAATTTTTATAATCGTATTATTGATTACAGATTTTCGGAATAGCTTTTAAATTAAGAATTAAATACTCATCAATGAAATATAATTAAGATTTTCAAAACTGTTTGTTTATGGTTAATCTTTTGTTTGTTAGTAGACTTGTCAAACTTTTAGTAGAATTAGTTTGTTTGTATTAGGCTTTATAAGTAACTAGATACCCGTCTCGTGGTGTTTCATATTTTTGGTACTCTCTACGAGATCTGTACAGAAAGAACTAGAATGGTGCATTATTAAAGGTAAACGATAAAAAAGGTTGAAATTATGTGGAAGCAGTTATATTAATATATTAAACGAGAAATACAGGGCAATGTTATCAAAGGACACTTTTTAATTACCGATGACAATACAATAATTACATAAGTTTTTTTTTTTTTAGTCTCGATTAAGATAAAGGTCATCGTATAAATTGGGACGTTCCATCTCCGATCGGCAGACGCGGTGAGCCTAACCATAAACAACTTATTTTTTTCCCGCCGCCCGCTCGATCCCGTCCCGCCTTTGTGTTTGTATCCTGCTCTTTTCAGTCGGACCTTTTTAAGGAAGAAATTTATTATGTATGCTTTCCGCCATGACCAGTAGCAGCTTTTAATTGTGAATTATGGGGTTATAACATTTTTTTACTCTACGTAGTCGTTTCCTGGCCATTCGGAAGGTCACCTTTGTGTTTTTTAAGCTTCGAAATATTTATTTCTTTCATTATCTGTAGATTTTTTACGTGATTGGATTAGACACAGATTGTATTTAATACTAATCGACTGGAACCGTATTTTAATGCGTGCGAATACAATACAAAGGATGCCCTTCCGAAATATAACGTAGTGTATGGATTTATTACCAATTTTTTCTTAATAAAACTTAAGCCAAATGCCCTTAAAATGTCTCATATATAGTTTTTAGTAAGGTGTGAATAAGATTGCATAACGTCATCTTTTTTTAATTGGAATTGCTAACACGGATGTTAGTACAATTTGTTTCTTGTTCTCTTAATTGATGTAAGGGGCATTGCACACCGTTTTTTGTGCGCGCAGACGACGTGCGTCTTGGGTCAGCGCGTTTCTGCGCGTTTGTGTCGATACAAAGTCTAAACCTGTCGATGGTCTTGCGTCTGCTAGGCGTTCAAATAGCGCGTCATCAGCGCGCACAAAAACATCGCGTACAAAGGCACTAACGCGCGTTAAACAAAGACGCAAGGATCGTGTACAAAGGTCAACACGTTGACGGTGTTGCGTTCGGTGGGCTTCCTAATCGCGTTAACCGCGCGTCGACAGCGCGCACAATAGTCGTGTATAGAGGCCCTTAAATTTAAATAAATACAAAACCCATATTTACAACAACTAAGGAGGTGTGTGCACGAAGTTTATCGGATGGATGACGAGCATGCAATTAATTTGACAGATATTATATAAAATCTTAAAGTACTCTAGAGAGTTTGATTGTAGGCAAACGGGCGGTTGCCTGGTGTTAAGTGGTCACCATGACAACTACAACACCAGAACTGTTGCGTTGATTTATTTTACTTATATAAACATATATAGCTCATATTGTACTGAGGTATGTATAGGAAAAATAGATTGTTAAATTATTAATTTTTATCTAAAGCGGACTAATACTTGTTGAATTGAATTGAATGTTTTATTAATATTTGGTAAATATAAATAATTATCTTAGGACGCAAAATAAAATCAAGCGCTGGTCTCACACCGATGTGGGGACTGTTCGCTTGATGCGACCACCCTTGCACCGCGCACTTTGCTGGCGCCTACTGTACAAGGTCAGTGTAATTTCAATAAAAGGATAGACCAGCAATTAGTACAGCTAATAAGGTAACATAAATTCTAAGCCGGGACGTAGTTTGCGAGGCAGCTAGTTGTACGTTACAGTATTATTATTCCGTTATGCTTACTGGCCGTAACTTTCTTGTAGGCATTTATTATAACAATTGTAAACTTCCTTAACAACAAAAATATATATAAAGTAGTAGGGACCCGCCCACGTTTCGCCCGGGTACCACTAATTATGTTGCTCCGATCGCTACCAAACACAGGAATGTGCCAATCTAGACAATCCCTATAAATTTCATCGAAATCGGTCCAGCCGTTTCGGAGTCTATAGGTCTATAGGGGACAAATATTCTTCGCTTTTTTTATACTATATTTTTGTAATATAAAAATAACTAAAATTA
The DNA here is from genome assembly GCA_029849275.1 of Papilio elwesi. NCBI lineage: Eukaryota > Metazoa > Arthropoda > Insecta > Lepidoptera > Papilionidae > Papilio > Papilio elwesi. The sequence goes on from CM056713.1 coordinate 4,945,595, forward strand.
TATATAATATATACAAGCGCACTATCACCAGCCGCATAAAAGAACATATTCGAGCTGGTAAAAACAACGATCCTCCGAAGTCGGCCACAGCTGAACACCTCCTTGACTCCTCCACCAATCACTGGATCGAACTTTATAGTCCCCGGGTACTTTCGACCGAACGCCATTACATACCAAGATTGGTAAAAGAAGCGATTGAAATCACTAAATGCAAAAATTTCAATAGCGAAGACGGGTTTAAACTGTCGAGTGCCTGGAATCCAGTCATACAGTAATATAATAAAATGGAACAGCAGCCGACTTCGAGTACGTGCACAAGTGTGGACACAGTGAGTGGGTTTGTCGACAAGAAAAAATAAAATCGAGTGCGGACTTAGCGTGCAGTGAGAAGTCGAGCAATAGTAGTGGTCGCAGAATTATAAAGAAGGTAGATCGATACGGCTACCTATCACATTTTTTCGCACTACCGCATAACTACAGTCAGCCCGTGAAGATGGCGCATGCAACTGTGCCGAAATATCGGGAGCTCAAAAAGTCTAATCGTGGTAAGAATCCCGTCTCTTGCCAACCTTATACATAAATAAAATTTTGTAAGTATCCTATGTTATTTCTAATACCTCTAAGAATATGTGTACAAAGTTTCGTGATCAGAACAAACAAACTTACATTCTCATTTATAATATTAGTAGGAATAAATAAAAAGCGTTGATAGTTCGAAAGACGCTAAATCGAAAGTCAATTAAAACTAATTTTAATTTTGAATAAAAAGTAAAACCATATAAGAAACTCCTTTTTTCACACTCAATAGGCTCCAAGTGGGCTCTTGTAATAAAATATTGTTGTCGCTCACATTTCCGGTTCGCCAGAAATGTATGAGTACGGTACTGAAACGTAAAGTTGCGTAGCTGACTTTAGACAGCAAGAGTCTATAAGCACTTGTCAAAGGAAGGAGACTCAGTTTTGTACTCCTGTCAACGGTCGTGACAACACCTCTTGAGGCCCGAGCCTTGACTGATTGTTATAAGTAGTATATAGTGTGTACAGTATATTGTGTAATAGAAATATCATCAGAAGTGCGATTCGAAGCCTGCAGACGGACCGGACATGGCGATTACGACTTGTAAAGAAAATGGTAGCGTTCTAATTGCATTACAAATCAGTAAGGTTAAAAAAAATCAGTCGCAAGTCATGAAAGGAGAAATTGTGAGTACGAGAACTTGTACATGTAGGTTTTTGATCCAGCAGAAAATTGAATCGTGGTGAGTTTGATTCAATTACTATTTTCTGTTCTGACTTCTATTAGTGAGATTGTGTCATACATAATTTGTGTTTAAATGTGAACGTAATGTTGCCTTAAAAGGATACCGCCATCTGGTGCCACGGTAAAAATAAGACCGCGGCTAAATTTAGTATTTCTAAGGTGTACGATGTTAAGCTGCTAAGATTTACAGATACCCTTAATTTAACTTAACTTGAGAGTACAGTTCGGTCTTGAAATGGTAATCATTTTTGTGATATACAGTTTTACCGTTATCGATCCTGACGTGGTTTAGTTTTCAGTACTGTTGTTTCAATTGAGAATCTGTATTCGAACAATTTTATAAACGTTTTCTAGCTGATTAGCGTACAACATTTATGAACCTGACACAGACAATGTGGGCATGTCGATTAATGTTGGAGAGGCGAATGCTCGTTTGACTGGTAAAATAATTAAATGCGCTTCACAAATTTCGTAATACGGCTAAAAACTCTTAATCTACTCATTCCCGCCAATATTAAAATATTTATATTGAAATAAAACTATTGAAGAAAATTTACTCGTTATTTTATATATTTTACACGAGGATATATTCTGTTTGTGGATTATATTTCGGAAGTACCCTGTACCATGTACCTCCAGTGGAACAACAACTATTGGTATTTCTAGATACCGACATCAATTTAATGCTCGTTAACAACTTGTAAAAAAGATTTATTCCACATTTGGCCCCCTGTTGGTTATCAAACCTTTGTTACATTTTTAACAATCCTTTCACAGTCAGCTGAAGCGAGAGTATAAGACGTCCAAATTAAAAACTATTTTGTAAATCCCACCTGGCTGTATTGACAAAGGATTGTTGCAAAAAGTTTTACAGCTCAAAAATATAACAAACCTTTTCGAGCGAAAAATTATCCGACGTATTGAGCCCGACGTCTCCGCCATTATTTGTACAATTTAGTGCATAACAAACTTTAGTACATGACAATATTACACAAGAAATATAAGCACAGGACTTATTAAGTAGATTATAATACTAAAGATTTAGAAATGAAGATATTGACATGACAACCAGCGAAGGAGTCAAAAGGTGTACCTCTCAAATCGGAAGTATATTCTTAAAATATATAATAAATGCATTGACACCCGTTCCGCAGAAGGGAAGGCAGAGATTACGGGTTTCCATTTGGCTCTATTTTGGTCCACCTCTCACGCTTCTACGTCCTTACATACACGCAACACTAGTTACAGGTACTCCTCATATTACCTTTCTTTAGTATAATCTTGTTGTCACTCACATTTCCGCTTCGCCCGAAATGTATGAGTACGGTACTGAAACGTGTAGTTTCGTAGCTGAGTTTGGACAGCAAGAGTCTTTATAAGCACTTGTCAAAGGAAGAAGACTGAGCTCGTACTCCTGTCAACGGTCGTGACAACATCTCTTAAGGCCCGAGCCTTGACTGATTATTATATGTAGTCGTATATAGTGTGTACAGTATATTGTATAGTGGAAATATTAGGCTAAGACCAGTGAGAGGTATCACTTTTTCATGGTAATAATGAAAATACATAATGGATTGGATTGAATCTTAACCCAACATCTGGAACAATTTCGATATTACTTTTGTGTTCATTGTCGAAAGACTGTATTTTTGTATGCTTGGATCAGTCTATGCCGCTCCCTTTGACACTATGACATACATTGTGTGTAAACTCACAAGCTACAAGCTTTATTTCGACTTTTAACCTTAGAATTAACATCGCATAATATTTCAGGAATAAAATTGAATGACTGAGAAGGTTCCTTGAGTCTTTCTCAACTATACAAGATTCGACAGGAATCAAGTCTAGGATTGCCGCCATTTTGCGAGGAAGGCTTAGCCTAGGCTTTGCATGGCGCGTGCTTTGAAAGACGGGTCCGCTCGAAACCACGCTGCTCAGGACACACATAAGGGTGCGCGCTCATTAAAGGTGAGCTGAGATTTATAAAGCGAAACTCACGAGCTTCATTGTAAATTCAAACCGAGCGTTGCGACTAACCTACGAACAGAAAAAAACTAGAAAAAGAAAAAAATACCTCGAATAAGGTAATTAAAATAATAATTAGATAATGTAGCCGTAGGCCTCAGACCTCACTTATCAGACGAAACGCAGAAACAGTTTCTTCGCCTTTATTCAGTAAGATTTCAGCGGTCGAGTCTGTCCATTCGTGCAACAGTTGTTGCGGGCTCTTACACAACTTACGTTGCTTGTTACCTCAATGCTATTTAAATTAAAATTAACAATACTTGTTTGTTTTAATGATATCTTTGGTATCAATACATATAATTATACTAAATTTATTTTTTTAATATTTTCCCTCTTACCGTTTATCTGTCAAAAATACGGCGGGCTGATTTAGCCATAGACAATTGAATGCGCGAGCGGCGGCGCGCACGCGGCGACACGCGGCGGTAAAGTGGCGCGCAAATTGAGTGCTCCAATTACGGTGTCGTGTTGTATGTGGTTATACAGGCAGATATTTTAAAGAGCGATAGATAAATAAATTTGATCTTTTAAGATGCAAAATTATAAGTGTAAATTACATCCGTATAGATACAATACGCGTGGTAATTACGTATATAGGTATTGATAAATTATTTTATTTTATTTAATTCATTGAACATCAGTTGCCCCATACCGAGATTTACTCCTCGTGCTTCCTCCGTAGCCAACGAAATGATATTTATTAGGAACGAGAAATGTAACGGTAATTTAAAATCGAAGAAAAGAAGAACATTCTGTATACAGAGGGAACTCTTCCCTTATTTGCAGCGAGCACGCGCTTTATAATGGCGTCTTCAATCGAACGAATCAAGAGGATTGGCGGCTAATCGTTTACTTTGGCGCCAAAACATTGGAAGCTCCCGCTCTTGACCTTGTCACGTATCGATATTAAAGTAATCGAGTTATAATCGTGTGATGGAATGAGATTGAATCAATATCGACCACTGATTTCTTTCATCTTGTGTGAAAAATACATAGAATGAATTATAATAAAACATTTATAATTTATTAACGTTATATAAATTAATTTAATGTAATCGTAATATTCCCAGACATTTACATACATAATTAATTATTTTATAATTAATATATAAGTTTTTTTGGTACGTAAAGGAATAATACTGTTTACTTAATTAAGCATGTTTGACATGTTTTTCGCTAAAGCATCTGAAGCGGGTGAAGTTTTCATTTCAAAATGATTTTACGTTTATAACACTTAACGAGACTCGATTTTTTACCGCACATACTAAACGATATTATTAAAAAAATTAAACGTAGGGTTGGTTCAATTTAACTTCTTGTTACGGATGTGTTAGATATACATATTTAAAACTCGCATGCAAAATTCCCAAATTTAATAACGCGCGGAGAAAGAATTTGTTTCTTGCTTACACCAAAAATTTCTTGCACAGATAAAAGGGACGGCAAATTGAAAAGTCGAGTTCTAAAATCGAATAGCATTTATTCGCTCAATATCTCCGCTCCTACATCAAAGAATTTACCGATTTAATTCGATAAATCGTTTGAAAATTACCGGAACGAGCAGAATTGGCACCTCCCTTGACTTTACACAAAAGTGTCATTTGGCGATTTGTGTTTTTGTTGTTTTAGGCTTTTTTTGTTTGAATGTAAATATGTACACGGAAAGAGTTATTTGGCAAGTCATGGTCATGTCTTGTTTTTGAGTTTTCGTTTATTCAATTTGTCAAATGTCAAATTGTTTGTTTCTTACGCTTTAACTTAACGTCAACCGATCATTATGAAATTTTGCACACACAAGTTTGAAAATGAGTTTTATTCCCACAATAACTAATTACCGAGGTACGTGATTTTTTTATTTACAATATCGGTTGCTATGGTTTCATGTTTTGACAATAACAACTTTTTGACTCATGTTACCTGTTATACACGAAGCATGATACAAATATTTCCAGCATGGGAACTGAGAAATTTGTTCCTTCGCTTCGGTCGAAGCCGCGGGGTATAGATAGTGCAAATAAAATTGTAATATATTTTATTTATTGAATTATAATGAATTTAAAAAAACATATGCGACCACAGGTTTGCCAGTACCATTTTCATTTATTGGAAAATAATAAGAGAGGAAGGTTCTTATATTGTGTGTTCTAATTTTTTCAGAAATTAAGTATTTAGACAAGGGACGATTGCTAATGACGTCCCAGTTGTAGAGTTTGTCGCGTTCCGACATTCAAAGTAATTAAGAGGAGACGCCAAAGAATGCTTTATCCATGGACGATGGCCATGGCTCAAACGTCAATTTGAAAAGCCGTCCACCAATGGTTACGTTTTTTCATCGAATAGGTTTCGTGTAGATTTCATCGAATGGAATAAGAAATTGAATTTTGTATTATCAAAAGGAGAGGCCGGGCGCGCTCGGTAAAGCGTGTTCAATTCGATTTGCAGCCATTTTAGCAACCGCGGCCGAGACGCAGAAATATTGCGTTACCCACGCCTCAATTTACAATTCCTTCTTTTGATCTATAGCGGTTGAGGTACTTGCCTTTGTTAAGTTCATTACCAAGATCATAGACTTCTTTTATGTATATATTTATAAAAGCCGTTGTGTGTATGTTCCTATAGACTGCCAAACAGCTGGACCGATACCGATTAAATTTTGAGGAAATTTTCAGATTGGCCTCACGGGTGTTCCTGTGAAGTTTGGTAGCGATCTCACCATATCAATAAATATAACCGGGCGAAGTGGGAGCGGGTAACTGTTATATAGAATAAACGATGAAACTGACTGACTGAAACTGGAGACTTTAAATTTTGCTGAGATATCTATTATAACGTAGGCGAGCACGAAATTAAATTCAGCCCCTAAAGGTGTAAAGTAGTTCCCAATATCGATTTTACGTTGTCGGACCAGCGGGTAGGTGATCGACTCCGTAGTTTTTTGCCCTCGATCTTTAAACCCATTAAAAATCAGACTGTCCAGATTGTTCGGTACATTCGTATAGACATAATATAATTCTTCGTACACGTGGTCTGTACTTCAAATGTTTCTCATTGGTATATATCTGGATTGATATTTACTCAAAAGAATAGTCCTTAATAGAAGTAAATAAAGGTTTTATTACGTCATGAGTATACACAACATAGTACAATACACTTGTTACCCACGAAGCAATTTGGGGAGCGAATCGAAATAAAAAAACCTAAATCGCTCTCACAAAGCAGCGAGGCAGAAGAAACACTTCCTTGTGCCAAATGTCCGTTGTATTTGCGCTGTATCGGGGGCCGGAGGGCCCTCGACGGCCCTTACATGTTAAAGAATCCATAAATAATAGAGTTGACGTGCTCGGATTGTGTTACGAACGCGCCCCTTGTAATGAACGCATCTTACGGCTCTAATGCCGCCATTGTTTGCCGGGATTTAATATTCATTATACTAATTCATCAGACGGTTATGAAACGATTGATGCGGTGGGCGGAATCTTATCTGACGTCGAATTAGATGTAATTAATTTCTTATTAAATATATTTTCATAAACAATTACGCAGCTCATAATAATCTAAAGGAGCATTTACATAAATCTCGAAATGCACGAAAAACGAGTTGTTAAGAGCCAGCGGCGATATGGCCCATGCCCATAGCCCATAATTAAGACGAAAAGTATCCCTGAGTATGAAGTTTCATATCACGGTAGCTTTGAAAGGTATTATTTGATAATTTGCAAAGGAGTATAAAATTGTCCCTCAACACTGCTAAAATACTTCGATTTCAGTGTTCCGAAGCCTACGTTTTCAGTTTTTATAAAATGACGACATACGTAGGCATATGACCAAGACGTAGAAAGTAGTCCACACTTTTTGTGTTAGATCGTAGACATGGACAACAGTATTTATTTCCGTGAACACGAAACACAAAATATAATGGAATTAATATTATTTTCTTAAAAAGAAAGTTATTAAAAAAAAGCGACCAAGTGCGAGTCGGACTCGCGCACGAAGGGTTTCGTACCGTAACAGCTTTAATTTATGAATAATTCTTTCAGGCCACCATTTGGGTACAGTTTGGACCTAGTTCGATTATAAACTGACGAAGTTGACAATCGGTCGCTGACGGATATATTACGGACGGACGGACTTATATTCGTGTATAAGTTTTAAGATACAGTTGTAACTGTAGAGCGCGCATGTGTAGTAATGTAAAAGATATAAGTGTTCAATGTTAACTGTGCCAACTAAAAATCCGGGATTCATATCCATCTAATTGTCATTTTTGTAAAACAATTTTACAAAAATTGCCGTACCCAAGTCAAGTTCTTAGCGGTCAAAAGAATGGTGCAATCATAAATCAGTAGGGCGCTTCAATAACCACACAACATTTGTTTGAATTAGTTTGGAGAGGCGGCGAAGTGGCCACACGCGGTCTAGTTTATTAAATATCCCGCCACGATGCGCAGTTTGCACTTTTGCGCGGGCTTTGTGCAACGCCATATTAATTTTACCCGCCAGAAGGACAAGTTTCGTCGGCATTTTTATTAAAAAAAAGAAAGTGTCTATGGTTGAAAAAAAAACAAATAAGAAATATTTTATCACAGTACACGTTTAAAACAGAAGCTGACTAATTAAGTACTCGTAGTCTGTTCAAGCAGACTACTTTTAATAAAAGTAGTTAGTTTTTTCCGACTGACAGGGCAGTTATAAGCGGTTGGTCCGTTGTATTGTGACCTCCTGTAGCCAGAACGGATTGACCGATTTTGAAGAGTGAGGTGTCATTAGATCCGTATTCTTACCTGGATTGTGATAGAGGTACTCATTGTTTTTTTAAATTTACTTGCTTGTAGATATATAAATTCAAAATTCGATGAGCGCCGCTTAATGACGATGTAGGATTCGACTGGTGGTTCTCATTTTACTTTCTTTACAAAGACCCTACCTAAATCTAAGTATGACGTGTTAAGAATTATGTGAGTAAATGTCTGCCTCTTAAGCGCCAATAGCCTAATGGTTAAGGATAAGGACTGCGAAACATGAGGTCGTGGGTTCAAATCCGCCATTGTCTATTGTCATAGTTCACGACAATTGGTACAACGTGGTACAAGGCGTTGTTCTACCACAAGATTAAGCATGCTTTTGGAAAGTTAAAAGAATTAGTAAATTATTTGTATACTCTAATCATATCTTATTTAAAAAAATTAACGAGTGCCGTATCCGATGAAATTCTTAGCGACGTGAAAAATTTTCAATTGAAAAGTTGTGCAGGAAGTTTGGAAATCTTGCGCGGTATTTAATCTGTTTGGTAATTTTGTCACTGAGGCGCCTTTCGGTTGTAGATGCAGGTTTTAATCATAGGAAAAACAACTTCCTAACGTTAGACGACGAAATACTTTTTGTATTCTTTCACCAGAGCACCAGAGAGCATTCTCAAGTTACTTTATTTAAAATTGTAATATATATGTACCTAGTAAATTTTCAAATGTAAATAATACCCCTGGACTTAATGTTTAATGTTTTAAACAGTTTAATGTTTTCCCGCAATCGATGGTCTTGAACACAATTAATTAAGCGTCTAATTGGCAGGGGAGTCGTGTACAAACTAAGAAAGGCATATCCCCGTGTGATGGATCACGAGGCCTTCGCCCCACAAATCATAACTGCATTCTTAAATGTATACAGAGTCATATATTTAAAAAATTTACATAGGATTTTGAAAATATTTCTAAGCTTTTTAATAAAGCTCTAATGATGCCAGGTAAAGGAAATCCGATTGTAAAACTATTTTTTGGTTATGTTATGTTTTATTGCAATCAACGCCACGTACATCTAGTACAGGTTATAATGGCGCCAACCATAAAGTATTTATTTTTCTTTTTAATTTCTAAGCAACGGCAACAGTTATTCGGCCACAACAGTACGTAGTATTTTAATTGACTATACAATAGAACCTCTGTCGGTATATATGTGACTCGGCCGGAGGCTGTGCACGTGATATATATTATATAAACATAGTATATGTAGAGGGAGATATCGAGTGAGAGTGGTAGGACGCGCTTGTAATGTATATTGCCGATAACTATTCTGCAATCTTTTGCAAGTATTATATATTTAAGCAGTTATATAAAATGTTCTGATATGATTTTTTGCATCATTTTTTGATATTACAAAGCAGGGTATTAGCCATATCAGGGATAGGCAAGCAAGGCGAAGTCCTGATAAAATAAAATGACAATGGAATTCATCAGATAACGATATAACCAAGGAATATTATTACACGTGGTGGTTTCAACCATTTTAATAACTCCTCTATATTATTGACCTGCGAAAACCTGTATATTATTGCGTTACCTTACGTGCGATGACTATGGTAAGACTAATATTTTCGTAAATGTTTTGCTTTTCATTACGTACATATATAAATATATATAAAATTGTAAGCATTAGAAGAATAATAATTCTAATAATTTATTTTATTGCAGAATACTTCCTATGCGCAGCAGCCGTCGGGGTGGAGGGCGCGGCGTGCGGGCCGAAGATAAGCGGCTTAACTGAGCGCCCGAGCGAGATAGAGTTATTCTGCACGGCTGCGGGAGAAAGCGAGCCAGCGATACATCTCTATACACAGCTGCCAACATTGCTGCGTACGTGCGGGCGTAGCTTGGCACGTAAAAATGAACTATGACACTTTTCTTGTATTCCATTTTCAACTTAATATATCAGGCATAAGGTCGTGAATATAGTGTGCGTTTGTTGTGTGTTATGTCACCAGTGTTGCAATGTATAAAATAAAAATACATTTTCCAGGGAATATCTACGATGCTACAAGTAAAGTTTGCGCTGAGCGTTGTAGCTATGCTTGTGTATAGAGCACAATTTACCGTCGCATCTAAACAGCTAATTTCGAGAGAACTCTAACCGAGTTTTCTGGTGTCTCTTTTTTTCTACTTTTTTAATAATGGCGACCGTTTTGCGATGTCACTTTAATATTTGTGGAAATGAAATGTCACCGCTGGGCATTTTTCTTCTTTACAATATTAATAAGACTTGTTATTTTTTTATGAAAACTGAACAATGAAATGAATAGATTGTTCGAATTCAATGGAATGATTTAAGAAATACTTTAAAAAAAAACACTCAAACCCATAAAAGACAGAGATCATGGATTTTTGTTTGTAGCCCGGCTGTATAGGTTACAGCTAACGGTCGCAGGTCCTAGATATCACAGATGTCAATTTGATCGACATTCTTTTACCCAAAGAATCGAAGATTTGAGAAGATAAGAACAAATACGGACAAAGAGTCTTTCAGTCTTTCCAAGAGGAAAATACACGCACACTGAGGGAGAATGAGTGAGTGACCGCCATTTACTTTTGCCACATAAAATATGTCGTTATATACAGTGTACACTTTATATAACGATACTTGTATTTTTCGCGTTATAGAGATTTGACGTTAATTGGAGTGAAAACAGAATTGATATTATTTTACTATTTTTATATTTATTTACCATAGCGCAAATTTTACAAACGTAACAACTAACTTATTGTGTAAAGTATGTTATCTTCTTATGGCGTTTTTTGCTGGTCCAGGAGTTTAGTATTTATTTATATAGTTTTATGTATTTTCTGTAGTTCGGTTGAAGGACGTGCTAGATATTAAAGCAACACAAAAGAACGTACACAGCTTCAGTTCCTACTAATTTTGGCAATTTAAAAAGTACTGCTTAATAATGTCGTTTTGTTGTATTAAGAGTGAGCGTGATGCTATGAAGATTGTATCGTTTTATTAACGCCGTAAACCAAACAAAGTGCAAAAACAGTGCTTACACTGTATATAATATGCTGAAAGCAATAAGTGTTGAAAGATAATGCGGCCATCGTTGATGACATGATGGCATGCCTTCAAAAGTTGCAAGAATGAATCTTGTAGAAATCTATATATTTATAGTATCTGAACCTTAATTTCGATAAACAAGGGATAAAATATTTGTACATTGTTTAAGATTTTACGGTAACTTGGTGTGATTTGGATGGTGATGGACATACTTCGAGACCATTCGTAGTCATCAGCCGATATTCGTGTCTCCATTGATCGTCCCAAGGAACTGTGCTCTGCCGCCCTCGTCCAGGCGGCTCCCGCAACATTGACCAGATCATCGATCGGTACCTTGTGGGTGCCTAGCAACGCTACGTCGACCTGTACTTGGCCGCCATTCTAGGTAAGTGCGTGTGCGTCAGGCGCCATTGTTTCCGTTCGATTACGACATAGTCTATGTATAATCTATGGTTGACTATTATGATGAATTTATGGTCTAGTCTATGGTCTAGTCAATCACAATTATTAATATGAAAATTTGTGCACTTGTAAAGGACTAATTATATTACAATAAATTGAAACAGTTTCCGTAAGCACAAAGTTAACGACATCTTTTGAATAGAATCATAAGAACTAAAAAAATACTTATTAACGCCATCTAGTTTATTATTTAGCCGAGAAATTAAAATTAAATTAATATCTTATACATTATTATTATATGCATATTAATTTAAATAGACAAAAGAACAAACAAAAAGATTAGTAGGAACAATAAACATGAAGGCGGGAAATAGGTGAGTGCGACGCCGCTAGAGGTCGACGGCTGAAGCCGTACGCCAGGCGAGCCGAGCGCGGTGACCAAGTAGTCGACAGAATGTGGGATGTTTTATATTAATAATTACGAAAGATTTTTAATAATTAGCCTTACTTCCTAACAGAAATAACAACGCAGACATTACAAATTAATCACCTGATGTGACCCACGTGATCTCATTTTGTATGTTCTCTTACGCGTCGGTGAAGTGTGCGCATCAATAGTCGCAGTTGGTCTACATCTCTAAGACTTGCTAAAATTTTACTTTAATATTACAAAAAACTATTTCACCGTTTCCTAAAGAGTAAGAACTTTATAGAACTAAATGTTTAATTTTTTAAATGGGTAAACATTTAGATTGAGTTTATTCAGTGATAAATGTAATTTTATTTCCTAAATTAACGAGAAATCGACTGAAGTAAATGTATTTCTTGTATTTATCGAGATTCTAATAAATGGAAGCATCGTCAGGACTGTCCGAGAATACCCGGATAGTTGGCGACAGCGCGCGCCCCCGGCGACGCGGCGTCCGCGCGACACCCGATACTGAAACTGTCTCGCAGGGTATGTTCGTATGTCTGTAATATTTTTGATAAAAGGACGACTCTGTAATGCGACCTAGCTGTTTCTGTTAATTTAAATAGCCCGGTTTACTTTATTCCGCCCTATAAAAACCTAAAACATATATATATGCTGCCGCGGGCTTTTTTGTAGGACTATTTAAGGTAAGCATTTCCATTGTACATAACATACGTGTAACTATAACGGTTTTTGCAGCGCACATCAGAATAGCTTGCATATAGCGGAAATATTTCCTTCTTACTTGACACTTATTCTTATATTTTGGACAACACACTGTTGCCTACCTTTACTGAACAAAGAAGGTTATAGACTTTCCCCATCTTAGGAATTTTCCCATCCCCATCCTTGAATGGGAAAGGGAAGAGGACTAAAATTAGACCTCCGGCACCTCACTCGTCAGACTAAACGCAGAATAATCCTACTTCATGCCTGTCTTCTGTGAGGTCGTGGCATTTTACAGGACGAGCCGAGACGAGTTCAATTCAATTCAAAACATATATTATCAAGATCAATGCGAATTCAGTTTGAAATCGAAATAAATTTGAAAGGTGACTTTTTTAAGTGAAACATTTTTGGTATTCTGCATCTGGGAACTGGGATCGCAAGTTGGGTAAAATCCGATTCGCACCGTGGCAACAAAAAGTGTAATAATTATTTTTTGTATCAAACATTTTCTGTGTTTACTAAACTGTTAATTTAAGTGTCTCTTTACTTCTCTTTCTCTCTTTCCTACTTAAATGAATAAAAAAATCCTCTTTAATAATCAATAAGCCGTCGATTATTTAATGTTTTTATATTTGGTATTAAATGAAACAAATTAGGTTTGTATTTTGTATGCATATATTCGGATTCAATAATTCAATAGCTATTAATTAATACAATTTAACTTAAAAAAAATACACTGACGTTTTGTCGAACGCACATCGTACAGCGGTTGTACTTAATATTAACTAACTTAGCTATGTCCAAGCTTAATATTACTATAAATTACAAATTTCATTACATTTCAATAGTACTACCATTTTATAAAATTAAATAATTAATTAAATTAATAATCTCTTTGAAATAAAACAGATAAAAAGAAAAAGTTTCATTCCATACTCCATATTTCTTCAATTTTTAATCTATTTCAAAACCCATTCTATTTTAGAAAATTTTGACGACCAGAGTAAAAAGATTGATCCGTTCTCATTGGCCATATTCCCGTAAATGTTTATATCATAATTTATTTATACAAATGTACAATTCGACGATAACATTAGGAATTGTTGCATCACAGTGTCCTCACCGCGTTATTGTTAAAAAATATTAGAACCTTACAACTAGACAATGTAAGTCACATATACAGGGATGTAGCCACACACATTTACAAAATTTGTTTTATTTAAAACTAAAGAATAGTTACTTAAAACACGTATTTACAATTATATAATCTCTATTTTAACGCGTTGCCAGCGAACGTCGTGACCGAGGATCGATTCTCACTAACTGGCCGTACGGCCGCAATACTTTTGCCTTGAATGCGGTATTAAAAAAGAAAACGTCAAACGTTTTTAATCCATTTTTCTCTTTTTTTCATTATGTATTTATTAGTTATAGGTATTTCATAGAAATAATCTAATCAATATTTTTCTTGATTTTATTTTTTTATTGATGTATAAATATTAAAATGAAATTAATTAGGTCCAAAATTTTACCCGCCAATTTTGACTATTTTTGGAATAACTATTAAGTTTATATTTAACTTTTTAAAACAAAATATAAAATTTGTCTCAAACATTTATAGATATAAACCATTAGTGAAAATGACCCTCAATTCATCTTAGATTTAATTTAAATATAATTTAAGTGATATGACTCGGGGGAATTTACAAAATTTTAGGAAGCGATAAAAATTAAAAAATATCTTTACATCTACATCATGAAATATGGCGAAGTAAAACTGTTTCGTTTCAAGAATAGGCCACTAAAGTAGTTTTTTTTAGAAAAATTCGTTGATTTTCGTTTGCGAAAAGGAAACAATAGGTCTTTTTAGGTGATTATAAATTGAAAACTCGGACGAATCGTGAAATCAATCTGTTTTAGATATAGTTTTGTAAATGAAGTTTGTATTGAAATGAATATAGCTTTACAAATATTTTCAAGTACCGAAGTTAGATTGCACGTTTCGTCTGAAAATTTAATTTACAATATCGAAAGACCAAATCTTTTCTCAACATTAGTTGAATTACTCGTGAATGTATTGGCTCCATGAATAAAATAATAATTTGATATGTATTTACATCGAAATTGAAAACGTTTTTCAAACAAATTTAACATTTCATCGCTAAAGCTAGCGCGTAAGTAAGATGAACTGTCAAAACCATTTGAAAATCGAATATAATTTCGAGGAATAACTATGACATTTATAAACATAGACAGTATTGTTTTTTAAAACGTAGACGCAAATAACTTCACAGTAATTCAGCCAACGTTAAAAATCATCGCACACCCAAGGTTTTTTTTTGTTTAAACAATATATTTACAAAATCTAAATAAGAAAGACTAGAAACACTACACCATGTTTATTCCGTACTTTTCGGGGGCGAAATAAGCGTTGCCAGAGTTGGAAAAGTTCGTGATTTGGGATGCTTGGAGCATGCTTAAATGGGGGGAGTTCTGGGCTTGGTTCTCTGGGGATTCCGGACCTGAGGACAGTATGTTGTGGGAGGGCCAGGCGGCGGGAGGGGAGGGGTTCCCGAAGGAAACCTGGTTGTAGAGTTGGTTCCCGTTCGCTGTGAGGTTGTGACCGTGGTGGCTGCCATGTGATTGGTTTACTGATGAACCGTTGAAGTACTCCATCTGTTGGAATAACGAAATATATTTATTTTTTGATTAATAACGCTTCTAGTAACCTAGACGGTATACGGTAGGCATTTGCAACCAGTTCTTTAGTTGCTGATGCGTTGCCTACATTTAATCGACAGAGCAGGGATACACAAAAAGGATATTTTATTTTCCATCCCCGTCAAATGAATTCGTGCAATAGATGTTGTGCGGACTCTACCACTGTTAGAAGTGTCTAAATCCAATTGACTTTAAGTTTGACTAATTGTAGACAGAGAATTGAAAAAATGAAAGACATCTCACCTGGCTAGGATAGTACGGTGAATTATAAGCGCTCTGGCCGTACCCCTGATGATGATGAGACGTGGAGTAACTCCGTATGTAGTCCGAACTTCCGGGCCAATGGAAGCTGTTGTAATCCGGATGATACACGTTGCCTGGTCCATTGATACTCTGAGGCGTGATAGGTGGCGAAGGGGTCGTCATGATCGAGGAGTTGGAACCCAGGGGAGTCAGGTTCCCCGTCAAGCGGGAGCTGTACTGATCCTTCACCAAGTTACTGCCAAACGACTTTTCGGAGTAATCGATTTTGCTGCTATAGTCCAATCTTTTTGGGCTACTGTACAACTCCTGTTTTGGGGTTACTCCGTACCCATGGACGTTTGATATGTTCTCTGACGGAGAAGACTCTTTGCCGCTCAGTCTTAAGGCTTCTGCGTTGTACTGGTGTGTAATTGAAAGATTATTCTTCGTGAGTGGTGAAGAGTCGTAATTCGCTGATTCCTTCTTACAGATGACGTTGATTGGGGGACTGACTGAAGTGGTCGGCGTGATCGGAAGATTTGGGGAAGATGTAATGCTTGAAGAGTTGGTAGTAGTGCTTGAGGAATTGGTGAGGGTTTTGGATGAGGGCGTTTTGGAAGTGCTGTTCGAGGAACCCTTGAGGTTGCTGCTGGACGAGAGCGAAGACTTGGAACTGGAGGAGGTTTTGCTGGACATCTGCGTGTTGGATTGCTGCTGGAGTTGCTGACGGCATTTCGCTCTTCGGTTCTTAAACCATACCTGTCGGAGAAAGACCTATATTAATTATTTTCATTATTTACAACTCAAAAAGGTACAAATTTACGACAAAAATATTGTTGGCGTGCCGACTCTGCTACTAGTGTGAAGCCGGGAGGGGGGGGGGACCCTAGAGTAAGATAGTTTCAACATACACGCCACAGCACGACAGATGGCGGCATACAAATTATAGACGATTACAAGCTGCAAGGCTCATTCCGACAAATATGGTCCCAATGTTTGCTGTAGGCTTACGAGTGTGATTTATTTGTAGGTGTTTGAATCGAATTTAAGAAGAAATGTTGTTGTACTACACAAATACCTAAGTTTTGCCAAAATTTATTTTCAAACTAAAATTACTGAGATTTTATAAAAACTCATGGCGAAATCAAGAGCCCTCGTTTTAAATTCACACAATTTTATTTTATAACGTAATCTTTTACGCAACGTCAACTGTCATTCGCGCCACATCATGCACCATAGACTAAAAAGTTAAGAAGAACAAAAAAGTGAAACGCATTCGGCATTCATTGTTTCGTACGGCTAATTCGCTGGATGCGGCATCTGTTACGCGCATTCATACTTGCTCTTTTTCATAAAACATATTAAGTAATTTATTCATGAGACACAAAGGACGGGGGCGAGCACGGCAGGGGGCGTAATCCGGCGCGGGAGCACTACAGCACGGAGTCGCAATGCAAGTCAGAGGGTAGCTTATATGTTTCAATATGCATACCGCGTGTTTGATTTCTAGCGCCGGTATCGACGTCCATTTAGAAATAGGGATGTAATAGAGATAATTACGACTACAACAAAACAAGACTAGATCTTTTGATGAGGTGTCCTTGAAGATCCAAGCTGTCCGCTCGTTGACCGGCTTCGCACGGTAAGTTCCTGCTTATTATATTGCTATTATAAAGATCAGCTGCTAGGCCGGTGGTTTCGGAGACTATAAGGAACATACACACATACATACTGTACAAACACACACACACACACACACACACACACACATCCCTGAGACATACAAAATCACAGGAGGTGTGCCACAAGGATCAGTTCTAGGACAGCTACTGTGGAACATTATGTACGACGGATTGCTGAACCTTACACTGCCGGATGGGGCTGAACTGACTGCTTTTACAGACGACGCAATGGTCACAATAGTCGCCAAGCATACCGAAGAGATACGTAGAATATTCGAAGAAACGTACCGTCGCATTCAAACATGAATGACATTGACCGGGTTAAAGTTAGCTGAACACAAGACGGAGGCATTGCTGGTCACAAGTCGAAAGAAAGCAGAGAAGATCGAACTGGCCGTGGGGACCAGCTACATCACAACCCAAACACAAATAACCTTGGGGTCATTTTAGATTGCAGGTTAAGCTACAACTTACAGGAATGCAGCCGTGAAGACTTCGAGAGTGACGGCGGCACTTGCAAGACTCATGCCAAATGTCGGCGGTCCACGACAAAGGAAGGAACCTACTAATGACGGTAAGTACTTCTGTCCTACTCTACGGCGTACCTCTATGGGTAGACGCCCTAAACGTCAAGAGGAATAGAAGAAAACTGGAATCAGTGTATCGGGTAAACGCACTCCGAATCGCCAGCGCTTTTCGCACGGTATCATTGGACGCAGCCGTGCGTAATCGCCGGTGTTATGCCCGTACATATACTAGCGGAAGAAAGAAGAGTCTTGTTTCAAGAAAGAAACAAACCGAAATCTACACGGAAGAAATCAAAAGATACCAGACGACTAAGTGTCATTAAATGGCAATAAGAGTGGGACCAGTCATCTAAGGGACGTTGGACGTACCGACTGATCGGGCGGGTAGACAGGTGGATAGACCGTAAGCATGGGGAGGTCAACTTCTACATGATAATACGTTCAGTAGTTTTTTAATCGCATTCGGACTGACTACCAGCGAAGTATTTTTTTTTATCATAGAATGTGGCAAGCTAGCAATATGCATCTGCAACAACCTAACGAGTTGCAGATGCGTTGCCTACCTTTTACCGACCGAGGGAGAAGCAGAAAATTACACCGCCCTTTTTAGTAAGCCACTAATCTGGTCGATATAAGTTATCCAAGGAGGTCCCCTAGCAACACCGCTACTCACTTTTGTTTCGTTAATCTCTCTTCATCCTTTCAACATGCCCGAACCACCGAAGCATACCTTTCTCAATTCTAGTCACAACATCCACTTTAAGCCACACTTTTTCCGTATAAAATAACGATATTATTTCGTCGATATTATTATAATGCTTATAATAAGGACTTGATAAGCTTCCTACAATAACGAAACATTTGTTTGACAATAATATTAGCGCTACGAAATACTCGAAATTAAGTACTTTTTCGTGCCTTTTTATACACTTTCGCTACCTAGTATCTTTCAAAGCTACCGTAATCCAAACTTCACGCTAAAGAAAAGTTTTTATCTGTCTAAGAGACACAGAAAACTTTCAGGTAGAGAGATGTCAAATCGTCGCCGGCTCTTGGACTACATCAACCATGTACTATATATGTATATGTAATACCGTAGCCAAGTATTGAATGTGAAAATTTTATATAGTTCATAGCAATACCGGCAAAACACAAACTTGTAGAACGCTCAACATGTAATAACTTTGACGGGTCATATAATTCCTAAATGATCTGAACAACGCATACGTGAAAAAAGCCTAAGGTCGTTTTGACTATTTGCAGATAAAACCTGTTTTTATAATCTGTGTAAATTTGTTCCTCATTGCCCAAGAAACACATTAAGCACGGAATACAGATAATAAAATAAATTATCAACACGCTAGCGCCTCTAACGCTATCTGTGGCAAAGATCTGCATTATTCAATTACTGGCAACTCTTGAAAAGTTTATCAGATCTATCTTTCTCTTTGCCGACATAAAAACTTACGAAGGGTACGGCTAAAGATTACCGCCATAGATAAGTGCGAAATAAAACCATAGTCACAGGGTACATTTAGCATACTAATTAACGGCTTATACGTGCTATAAAGCAATGTTAAATGTTATAATTATTCGCAAAATGAATTATTTGAAATTATGAAGACACGGGCGCTTTTGTTTCTAAATGTATTTCGCGGCATCGCGGCCGTTGATCATTTTAACGCGTAATAATGCAATAAGAGTGAAAAGTGAAAACACGGAGCGGAACGGAAACAGTGCAAATGTTTTTCGCAGAGCGAAAGCGGAATTGAACATTGAAGTTAATTGAAATATTAAAGTAAACATGGCGGCCAATGTACTGCGATGTCGCTGAAAACAGGGACGCTATTTCGTGTTGTTATTTTTTACTTTTGAAGTGACAACTTCTGTAGCCGCTTAAGATAATATTTGGTCGTTTCGACGATTTCTTTTTCATTTATTTTTCTGGATATTAATTATGAATTTAATTTTTAAGATGAACCAAACTATTGTCTATGAACTATTGTCGCGCCTGTTTTGAGTTTTCAACAGTTCAACAGTTCCAAATTCAAATAACCATGTTGCTGACATGAACCTATAAGATTTTCCCCTATCACATATACTGGGGCCTAAAGACGTTTTCAATTCAAAAAACCAACTGAATTGTTAAAATTAATAATAAAGTCAGTTACATCAAAGATCAATTATGCAAATCATTCATGTGCACTAAAAGACCTTAAAAGTATTATTTAATGCTATCACATTGAATTGCTGAAACGTGTTTCAAAAGGGATTTCTTTTTCTGTATTGGATAATGCGTCTGTCAAACAATGGAGCGGATTAGATGATTCGATTTTCGAATTTCAAATTTGGAACGAGTAATTCGATTGCGCGCTAATGCAGCCCGTGTATAAAATGGGAGTTCCGATGATTTGATGTTTAGTCGCTTGACGAACTTCAAAGAGCAAGGGTCTTAGTGGTTGTCGATTGTTTTAAATTTATTTACATCACGAATTATAAAACAGTTGACGCTAGGTAAAAAAGTCTAAGCATTCAATGGATTTGTTACATTACTTACACTGTTGAATATTGCGAGTAGGTAAGAATAAATAAATGAAAACAATATATCTTCATCTGCTTGCCCTTTTCCCACTCTCATGTGGTCGGCACAGTATGATTGAAGTTCATACTGCGTAGGTTTTGGCTATAGTTTTTACGGTCGGCCGCCTACCTGACGGGAATAATCGGTTGTATTTAAGTCTTCGCTGGTTCGTCGTTACTACACTACTTAATTCCGCCAGTATCTCTTATATGTTTCTCATCACTACCCATAAATATCAACAATAACAAAGTGTTACACATTCTTTGCAATTTTGTCTTTCGAAAAGAAGGGCAGTTTTAGGACATAGATATCCAAGCCATGATTAATCATTTATTTTGAAGCAATCATTCAATCGTTATTTTTTACTTGTCAGTTCAATATTGTTGTTAGTTTTTGTTAAATAATTTACTTTGTTCTTAACTGCTAACTTCTAGACGAAACTGGCAAACGACTACAAAACCAAGTAACGAGTTGATATAGTTACGATCTGATTAGCTTACCTGCACTCTGGACTCTGGTAGGTTTATCTTAAGCGCCACCTCTTCCCGCATGAAGATGTCGGGATACCGCGTCTTTCCGAACAACGCCTCCAACACGTCCAGCTGTGCCCGCGTGAACGTCGTCCGCTCCCGGCGCTGCTTACGCGGATTTACACCTGGAACAAGGAGAAGAATCAATTAGTTTTCACGATCTATTTGGTCTGTGGTAGGTGCTAATAGGGCAGAGACTATTTGTGATTCACGTACGACTAAAACTTGCTAGAAAGAGGTAAAATCTATGGACAATATCTTATTGTGGCGCGCCACTTTAAAAACTCCCTTAGCCGCGTTAGACGATATTTGGTATGGATGCGACTGCACCATGCTTATTTGAATTTGGAACAGTCTTGGCGAACTTTTTTTATTTTTTTTTCTAGTATTACATTTATTTGATTGTTAAGATACAAGGTTTTATTTTTGTTGATTATTTTTAAACTATTGTCGCCCCTCCCTTCCTGTTTTCAGTTTTCACATCTGTCGAAGAGTTAGTTAGAAGTGTTAGAATTAGAGTTTTAGAATTATTCTATATAAGTGGAAATTTGTAAGTGACTTTTTTGTTATTTACTCTGTTAACTATTGTATTCTATATTGTAGTCGATAATTTCCCTAAAATATAAAAATAAATGAAATTATAACGCACTCATACCCACTTCAGAACAGCCTGTTCTAGTCACATTTTCCTACGGTATTTGCATATACTTGATTTCGCTATAAGCTGATCTAGATAAGGCATCAGAATATGCGTGGGAAAAATATATACTATATATATAGTAATGCAAACGATACGTTAAGAACATTAAAAGCTAAATCTGTTAGTATCATCGGTTTGTGAAATATTAACGTGTTAACGTGTGACGTTAAACAAAACAACATATGAACTTGCAAATAAAAAATTTCAAATCCGATTAAACAAACAATATACTTAATTCGATAAGTTCTTGTCGGTCTTGGAGTGAGTAAAAATTACGTCGAAAGATCCCGGTTCTATTGATACATAAGCTACTAAAAGTTTGATAAAAAAATTGTGTAATAAAATCAAATGTCATTAAAACAGTTTGGTGGTATCTGTGGGTAAGACTTAAATTCATGCAGCAAGATGTTTTATGCCAAGATAGTGATTTCATGTTTCATTCAACGAGCAATTTAGTAAGTAATAAATAAAAGTTTCTCATTAGTGTAAATGAATTAGACGCGCCGTCGGTAACGTGTGAATGCGGAAATTAAAATGTTAATGTCGATTCGACCGGTCGCCATAGACAAGCGCGTTTTGTTTTTATGTGCACACGGGCAAAGGCTCTTCGATGTCAGCTGCCGCTTGGGAGTAAGGTAATTTGATTAAAATATAGCTAATATATTAAATTGTAACTATCTTCAAAGATAGAGGTGTGAAGTGAAATGGAATATATGAAGAATGTTTATGCCAGTCTATCGATTTTTCAAATATTTTAGTCTTTATCAGTGATGTACTTAATTGAAAAATAAAGTTAATTTTAACCGACTTAACTGTTTCTTAAAGTATCAGAAAGTAAAAAATTAAGCAGCTCACCTAATTTAAGTGGTCTATATAGAGGCCATCATTAGGCGAGTTCTAACACAACAAAGGTATAAGTACCCTTATTTTCTAAACTAATTCTGTTTCGGTTAAGGTGATCCGTATTCGGATAATTTAACGCATCTGCTTACCACCTATCAGCATAACACAGCCGCCGGCCGGCCATCAAACGCATGAATTTATTGCGTTTGTAATTTGTACTAATAACATTATGGTAATGTCCGCTAGCCGCTCCCGTGCTACGGACCTTTGATTTTTACTGTTTATACCGCCAGTGATTTTCAAACTGTCGATGGAATTATGAAGTAATCGGTGATAAAATATTTATTTAATAGACAAGCATGTACGCGTACATCTATAAATTATAATATCCTGGGGCATTCCACGCGGCCATCTGATCCCAAACTAAACAGAGCTTGTACTATGGAAACCGGGTAACTGATATATACTACTTTTCTTTCGTAAATACAAAAATATAGAATTAGACGCACTCAGGACAAACAGACATGTATGCGTAGATGTGTGCATGTGGAAGAAGCGAGAGAGGTGTGCCAGGACCACGACAAATGGAAATACTTATGTTATTTATTATTATTATCTTCCTACCCCTCTGGGTTACGAGCGTGAGCGTATATTTATTTAAAGTGAACGGCGTTTTGGACAGTTTGGTAACCACTGTATTCATCTACATAGAACAGAAATATGATTGATAAGAAAAAAAACTAATTTGTAATTCTCGTTCTAGCAGCTTCTTGTGTTATGCTTTCGTGTATTGAATATTTAACAAAAGAAGGTGCTATTCTGTGATACTAAAATATTTTGTATATGTTGATATGAATAGCGCGTGTAGTTTAAGGCTTTCCAATGGTGAAAGAATTGTAATAATCGTTTCAGCAATTAATTGTTTAACCATTGCAAACAAAGAAATCTTTTCCCTTCTTATTGTTAGTATTGAGAAAGGCAATTCTACGAACCTTCTACAAGAATTTGAGGCCCATCAATCGTACAAACATATAACAAACAAATAAGAAAGCGGGTCATGTTAACAACTTACTCAGATGTAATCCCCAAACAAATTACATACAACCATACCATTATTCATATAAAAACAAACAATATGCGTTGAAGACTGTCTTCATAAAAGAAAATTTAAAGATAAATAGCTCTACATGTTTAAACTGGATAGGTCAAGACGTCAAGCAACCAAAGCGCGCGCTTTTGTCTGTCAAACGGGCATAGACAAATCATTGTAGATTTCTGGAGTACGATGTAACTGGCATGTAAAAAATATGATAGCTAAATGTTATAAATGTCTGTCTTTATTTCTTTATAATATGCTCTTTTAGTACGTATAAGTACCTGTCATTTTACGAAGGAAATATTGACATAATAAAAACATTATCTCCCATCATATCAACATCAATGAGAGGTACATTATTTAATCATAGTATTCTAATATTTTGGCGGTTATTAAAACAAGTTTATTATACTGCTTTATATAAGTAACGAAACAAAAGCTTATTTACTATCTGATGTCAATTTATTTTTAAAAAACGGTTTTGTAGTTAGTTCGGACAATAAAAAAAACCTATTATATTATACTGAGTTTTGAACTGTTGTATATATATTATACAACAGTTCAAAACTCAGCTGGGGCGCAAATTGTTATTAGACTTTTCCACCGCGCGTTCGTTCACGGATTAAAAAATAAAATAATACATCGGTTCATTCGAAACTAGTCGCGGCCCGTCCCTATTCAGATGGCTATTCCAAACAAACATTTCATACGAAAACTGTCACATTACCCATGCTATAGAAAAGTGGAAATAAATAGACGTTCATCCGTCTCTTTCGACTTGCCTAGACGGACGCGTGCGAGGCAGGGACGGATATGTTTCGATTGTTATAGTTGACAATGGGGGCTCGAACGCTAATCCCAATGACATGGCGGCCTTTTTTTAGAGTTAGCGATATTATCTTCACGGTTGATTTCTGATAGGGC
The DNA here is from genome assembly GCA_029849275.1 of Papilio elwesi. Lineage (NCBI taxonomy): Eukaryota > Metazoa > Arthropoda > Insecta > Lepidoptera > Papilionidae > Papilio > Papilio elwesi. The sequence continues at coordinate 4,970,089 of CM056713.1, forward strand.
TACTGCGCAGGGGTGCTGCGGATCTAGAAATTGCCTATTCTCTTTAATAAACTTTACGAAGAATCAGTAAAACAAGACTGCAAGTAAGGAACATGGATTATTTGAAGTTTTCTAAAATACTTTGAAAGTAAACTAAGAAAAATGCAGCAAAAATTTACTAAACAACTTTAATATTTAAACGACCAGAGCTAACGCTTTATTACTGTGCGAGTAATAAGACTAAGATAATACTCACTTTAAAGAAAGTCCTTTTGAGAATATTAATCTATCATGCTACCACGTCTTTTCCATTTAAATGTTTTTCCCAAAAATAATGAAAGCTGTATCCAGAGAAATCTGGCAGCCCTATTGCGTATAAAGCTTGTTTATGTTCGCTTGTCTATGACTGCTAATGGTAGATTCGTGTTCAGATCTCGTTACGGCGTATCGATAAATTTTGAAAGGTGCGGTCGAGACTCACCATTATAATCTTTTGGCTTGGAAAGGATATTGGTTCTCAGTTCCTATTAGACTGCGTAACAATACATACTGGTATTTTGGATACATATCTAAAGGGATGTTTTTAAATTAGAAAAAAAGATATATGTGGTTAAATAACAACACCTTTCACCGAAGGTAGTTATTTACTTGTAGCTACAACGGAAATCATCATTGTATATTTGTTAATTGATCTCATAATATCACCAACATCATATGGAAGAAAAAAAATTAAAATAGTAAAAGCATAAAATGTATATTGAACAATAAATTAAGTTAGCCGAGGCCTACGTCAACGAGTAGACGACTATCAAGGTATATATAGTTATTTAAAAACAAGTTAAGAGAAGAAATAAGAGCGTTATAATATATCACCGATACGTAACGTATTTACAACCGTCGAAGTTACAAAAAAGCATTAAACATTTACAGTTTTAATAAGTTACCAGTAACTACCATAAAAAATAAAATTACACGTCTTCCTGTTGGCAGCGCGTTGTATAATTGTGCCAACTTTTTTGTAGTTTCATTAAGTAGCAACAAAAAGTTTTGGAAAAACATTTGCTAATATAACAACCAAAGTTATTTTCCGGCGCACGTGATCCCAACAAACCGCCTCCCAACAGAAGTAAGACTTATTATTTTCCCGTTTTTCACGCCCTTTGACCCCGGTGCGTCCCTAGAGCATCTCCTTTAATGACGTGTAAAGTATTTTAGGGGAAAAGATACAGCTGCGAATGAACAACAGAGAAAAATAAACCATAGTGTAAAAGGAATAAAGTCTTTACAATGGCGGGTAAGTTATACGAAATGGCAGGAACTTGTACTGTCAAATTGACAGCATCGAAGGGATTGTTTTGGGCGCGTTCATAGCTTTTAGTGTAGTTGTTTTAAAAGAAAATGTAATGTAAATTATAATGTTTTAAAAGAAAATGTAATGTAAATTATAATTTGCATTTAAGTGATTCATGATAATTATAAATACGCTTGTAACGTCTAGGTAACAACAATCTAGGGTAAGACTGCTGACGTCACAAGGGCGGTATGTATTTTCAAAATATATTTTTTTAATTTCTCCCCACACTTTACATTAAATAAGGCAGTTATATATAACGTAATGGCATAGTAAGCAATTCGGTTATATACGGTAATTTGGTATTCCAAATGGTAAGGGTTCAGGACTATAAATCATGTTAACACATAAATTGTATTCCCACCGCCCTAGGGGTTGAATACGACAAGTTGTGACAGATTACTGTTAGTTGAAACTCTACTAGTGCACTAGCTATTGGATTTTCATTCTTATATCTATTACGATAGAGTTCAAGTTTGATCTTATCACTAAAAGCGTATGCAACGAGTTATTTTATTAGCGTAATGTTGGCAACCCTGCGCCAAGGGTGGGCTAACAGAATTGTAAGTAAATTGAAATTTATCTAATAAATTATTGGCTATTTGTTGCAGTGTGAACAAGGGGTGGTCAATATTGTGGAAATTTGTTACAATAGTGTGAATTGGCCTTTGTAAGGAATGAGGGATGGTAACCGTTTAGTTGTAGTTGTATATTATATGTATGTATCAAGAAAAAATTTTTTATTAACATTTGTTTGACTTATATCGAAGCACCAGATGGCGTTAGTAAATACTTTTAGAACACGGCGTTGACATATGTATAAAGAATGACATTACTCAGTCGACGGCAAACAACAGACTTTTTTGTGGACTTCAAGTTCAATGTGTCAGGCGTTTTGACAAGAAAATACTGGTCATGCCTGTATACAAAACTTATGATTTTCCCGTCGTTTCAATGTTTAAGTTTCATTGGAAGTTTCAGGTAAAGTTAGTTACCTTGTTCGAACCGAAGTATTTGTCAAAATAATTATTACACTTATTGTTACATTGTAGTTGTCACCTTGATGTTGTTTCACTATAAAAATTCTACAGACAGATTTGTTATTGCATAGGTAGCTAATTCCCTTTAAACTAAATTCATGATACTTTTCCAAGTATATAATAAGTCGCTGAAAGAAAAATCTATTATGAACAAATCAATCGGTAACAGTGGGCGTTTTTATATCTCTTATCCTAGCAACACTTAATCATCCGCTAATGGGCCTTCGGGCAGTCCGGGGCATCAAACCGGGGTTCCCCCTAAATTGCGTTTATCTTCCCCGGCCACACAGCCCGCAAGTTTACGCTACTTCAGTGATAAGTTAATCCTCATCGAGACGACGGTATACGACTATCCCTTTCGCACACGAGGGTTTCTCAACATTTGAGAGTTAAGAATAGATGACTTAGAATATTCCTAGATTTATAAGTTGATGTATCGTACAAGATGAGGTTGAAGGGACTAAAGTAGTAAGCCATTATGATCGTATACATAAAAAATTAAATATCGTTTATCCGATTTCGAGTAGAGAGAGAGTTTTAAGAGCTATCATCGGCGCCACTCACTTTTCCTTCCTACAATAAGTATGTATTACAATTTTCTTCATTACACAGTCGTCATAGACATTAAATGCTTAGAATAACGTCTCAAAGCATAAATTACATAAAATATTTATTACAGCATGTATCTATTTATTAATGTAAAAACACAACATCTGGCCGATGAGTAGGTGTAACAAATTGACATTGTCTATGCCCGGGCGCGATTATAGAGTCATTTATCAGTCGCGCTTGGACCGGCACGTGGCACGCACGCGCCGCCTCTATCTGTTTGCGCAGCAATTCACGCTGCAAATTAAGTTTTATGATGGCTTTGCAAAGTGTAAGATTAGACTGAATATTAAAAGTTATATGAGCACTTAGGTCTATAATTTTTTGTACGATAGAGTTGTTTTTAAAGTGTTAAGTTAATTGTTATTTATCCGTTTTAATATTTGCTATTATAACCAGTTCACATGACAACAAAAGAATTATATTGTAATACGTTTTCATGCATTTATAACTCAAACAGGATTGAACCAATTTTTTTGTCTACAGTATATATATTATTATATATAAAAATTGTAGTATGTTGTTCACCTAGTCATAAAAACTTTTAGAGTATTCCCTAACAAGGCTTTTATTAAATACTTTAAAACAAGTATACTATAGTTTACAGTAGGAATATAAACGCTTTAATAACACTGATACAATCGAGGGTAGATCAAATAATTGTTTTTCATTTACCACTAAGCAATAGTATCATCTAAAGTCTCACCACTATAGTACCACTCAGACACGCGCTGATATTTTGTGAACTTCAAAAACATTAGCCGCACGTGTCCACGCGTGTGACTCCCACGGCAGTCAAGATTCAAGTGTTTATTTTGAATAAAGTCTAGTTAATGGGTCGAACTACCCTTGCTGCGAAAGTATAATAATTGTAATTTAACATTACATTTATTACATATTTCACCACCACTGCACGGAATTTCATACGGTTTTCACTCGTCTTTAAGTAATTAATTAAAATATTCAAGTATATTTATTTTTTATGATTTAGCTTGAATCGGTCGAAATATGCAGATAATTGTTAAAGTAGATTTAATAGCCCGGGACAACATTACGACAGAAAAAAATGTTGGCATGTGTGCTCTGCTCGCCTGTCATCGTCAGCATCGGCCTGTAACAAACCACTGCCTGTGACAACAACAGACAACAACAGAGTGCAGCGGCACAGCGGAAGGGGCCGCTAATTTAGCAAAAAAAATATTTCTAAACGCAAATCATCGCCGCAGTTATTGCTAGTTCTTATTTTAGTATGTGATTTCGACGTGGATATTTCTATATAAGCTTAATTTACCGCGAAATGTAATGTTACTGGTAAAAAAAACTGCAACAAATTTCACTGACTTTATTGGGGATTCTTTTCGCCCCGGGGTGCACTCACAAAAAGATAACAAACAGTAAAACAGCTTCGCAAACATAAGTGTTTACTCAACAATTAACGGGCAAAGTGTAACTTCCGAGCGGTGTTGGGGGTGAAAAATACCCACAGGGGAATCTCTAGATTTCCTCATATTTGGATTATATTTTTAACTAGTTATAAAGTGTGCAGAATACTATGTGACAATAACCATCTCCTCATCATGGTTTTTAATAGTTGTTAAGCCGTTTAGTTAATAATTTAAGGACCTTCTTCTAATGATATGCGATCAGGGAGGAAGTTCGGATGACGGACGGCGTTCGAACGACGTTACCTGAACCTATGTTCATTATGCTTCAAAGCTTTGGGATAAAGTGGCGACATCTGTGTTTCCATCTTCAGAAAAAGTATGTCATTGTACATATATAGCTATAATTGCCCCTATAATGAAATGGAACAAATTGATTTCGTTATATTTGGCCGGTGAAACGATCTCGTCTAAATCAAATTCCAGCTAACCCCACGCGTGCCGCGGGCGTGTACAGGCCCATTGCATAAGTAAACATGGCTGGGGTGTGAATTTTCGCACACCAATTTATTAGGGAGGGACTCAAGATGTCTGCGCTGGGAAAACAGTGTTTAAAATAACACCTGCGGCTGAATACAGACGCGACACGCCTTTATAAAAAAATCTTCGCTTCGTGATATAAAAAAATCAAAAAGGCGTGATTTTTTTATATCACGAAGCGAAGATTTTTTTATAGTACTCGGTGGCAAACGAGAAAGCGATTCACCCGATGTCAAGTGATCGCTACCCATAGATATCAGAAACTGACTAATGAGTTGCAGATGCGTTGCCCACCTTTAATGAACAGAGGAGGGGACAAACAGAAAATGGTTATTTCCAATTCCTATACATCCCCTCCACCGTCAAGTTCTCTTCCCCTTTCCATCCTTTCCTTATAAGAAAAGGGTGGGAAGGAGGAGAGGACTAGAATTAATTAGTTATTAATTAGAATAATACCCGTATGTATATTAATAATCGAAACTGCAGTAATAGTCATATATAAGAGCGGTAAGGGATCGATCTTCGTGGCGATCAATGGGAGACGCCTACAGCTAGCAGTGCACGAATATCGGCTGAATTTAAAGAAAAATTTGAAACCTCTTTTCCCCTTTTCCTCTCTACACGGTGTTGCAATCAACAAACAATTTTCCCCCAATGAATGCGAGATTTGTACGCGGAGCCGCAGAACGTGCGAAAATCGACACTTGCTTCCCAGTAGAGTGGGGTACTGTCGGATTGGGCTCGCTTGATTGACTCGTGTTTTGTTAACTGTATTTGCATAATTGAATGCTTTTCTTTCTCTCGGTTTAAAACACAAACGTACGGTGCAGCTGTAGGCCGGGCTGTCACCACGTACAGAATAAAATCATCGTAAGCGTAGTAACGTTACTTAACACGGATAAGTGATACTTAGAATTATATTTTATCATTTTCAAGATAAATCCAGTACTCTTAAGGTTATCGTAAAAAAAGACTCGTAAAAATACTTTGTAACAGATATTATTGTTGCGGACTCTACCATTGTTAAACTGAAAACTCCAAATCTAGAAGAGACATTATGCGTGTTTTATCAGTGACTGGAAAGGATTCTATTTGCAAGATTTTTAATAGCTTAATTAGTTTTGTGTGAGCACTGCTACTCAGTTCTAGCAGGCATTCACAAGTATTACACATGTTATTGTTTACTAATAAAGCGATAAAAATATGCCAACAATTTTATTCGCAAGAAACAGCTCTGTGACGTTTTAAAATGTTTTTTTTTCTTGTTTTTGTAGCAAGATCGTGACAATCGCAGCCAAAGTCGAGGGATAAGTGGAGGGTGGGCATCGGGGTGTTAATGTGTAAGTTTGTAAGCGAAATCAAAATTGATTCGCCTTCTTTAGCAAATATTCACAAGATGTAATGTTATTTAGTATGTTTTGTTTAAATAGAAACGAGTAAGTCACTTATAAATTCACTAATATTCTCAAGTGATACAGTATAACGATGGTTATTGTAATTTCACTAATCGTTAGGGAAAACCAATGTTAACAATCGCTTCCAGTGTTGCCAGCTAATCATCTAAATTTTATTAATTAACAGCATTTTAATCGGTTTTAACACCAATGGATAGACCAGCTGATGCAGCTATAATCCCGAAATAGATCGAAAAAAAGCTAATTAACACGTTGTTTTCCCTTATTTAATGCGGATTAGCGGATTGGAAGCTATTTTCTATATTAGCGGGCATTTTAATCGTTATAGAGAACACCGTTGCTAGAACTAGCGCGATATCGTTACACCGATGAGCTGAGTGGTAGGGATTTATCTTAAACAAGCTGAGCCCGCGGTTTCACCTGTCGTGAAATTTAAAAGCCTAGCCTTAGCCAAAACTTATATAATATAATTGATCACATAGATCGGAGGTTAACTTACATAATTTGAAAAAAAAATCCTGGGCTTGATAGGGATCAAGATTGGCTGGATGGAGAGGCCTTCAGGGTAGCTTTTACCGAGGTATAACTGGCTTAAAATTTAATTAGTCATTAGTATCGAGTAGAATAGTTGTGATGACTAGATGCGGCGCACACTCAATTACAGTCTGACTATTCAGTCAAAAACATTCGTTTTATTAATTTAAAAATGTGCATTTACGAGGGGCAATAGATTTCTCATAATTTTGTCCGAATAACTTTTTTACAATCATCCGGATTCGAGATTAAGTTCCTTCCGGTTAAAAATTAACTTACACAGTTCACTTAAGCAATGCTTTTTGCGTTTTAACCTCTTATCATTTTGACGGTTGGTAATTTGTATATTATGTAATTCACGTTCTTACATATGGACAAAAAATAACTAACATATGTACCTAATATCCGGGGTATAATATAGCGGGACAAGCGGGGCAGACATACCTGCAACTAACTTAAACATTTCGCAGAAAAGAAGATAAATGAAAACTAGGAGAGAAAAGTGACTTTGTGGACCCTAGGCTAGTACTTGAACTCCCTAATTACCTAAAAAAACACACTTGTACAATTTTTCTTTAATCTATACCCAGTCTAGAATATAATCAGACAATGATAAAAACGTTTGTTTATCGTTGTTTTTTATACTAGAAGATGGCAAACGAGCACGCGGTTCACCCGATATCAAGTAATCGCTGCCCATAAGCATCCGCAACAAGAGTTGCAGACGCGTTGCCTACCTTTTATGGACAGAGGAAGGGATAAATAGAAAATGGTTATATACCTTTCCTATTCACCCCTTCCACCGTTTATTATCAAAGGATGGAAGGGGAAGAGGACTAGAATTAGGGCCCCGGCACATCACTCGTCAAGCGAAACGCAGAATAATCTAATTCACGCCTGTCTTCTGTGAGGTCGTAGTATTTCACCGGTCGAGCCGGCCAATTAGTGCAACAGATGTTGTTGTTGCGGGCTCTACCACTGTTACACACGTAACTCGAGTAACTCTTGGGGCCGTCGCCCTTAAACCCGTCTCTGACGGAAGGCGCGTGGAAATTGCAATCCATTGCAACATTTATATGGTGAATAGGTAAGTTTTGTTTTTTTAATTTCTGTCGACTTATTTCTGGTATAGTTTAAATTATTAATTTATTTTCGTTTACAGATGCGTAAATATAATAATTTATCTTTCTTACGTATCGTAAAGTTTCTTAGCATCTCAGATAAAGATAGTAATGTTTTTAAAGACAGTGCTTTGCTTTAAAGCATTTAAGAGTAGCAAAATATAATTCCCAATAGAATGACACATCTGATAACGGCTGACGACGACAAGACCACTGCATTAAAGCTCGTAAGAAAAAATAACAAAACAAACATGGCGGAGCAAGATGGCGGCACGTCAAAGCGCGCCGACGGTAGCGGCGCGCTGTGTTGGAATTCATAAATGATAAATTTAATATAATTTATGAAGGCTTCGGATCAAGTTAGAGATGATACAACGGGACAATATATTAAATGATCCTGTGACAAAGATTTACATATTGAAGTGTACTTGGAATGCACGGTGTTTAAACTAGTGGAAAGTTTTCTGACTACTTAAAACACAAATGCGATATAATTCTTGAAATAACTGAAGAAAGTATTCGTTTAATTTAAGAAATTCAAAATAACTTTTTCTCACATTAACTAGACATATTACAACATTTCACTTCACTTTATCTAAAGATATCCACAAAATTACAACATTTCCGATGAAATTATAAAAAGTGTAATGGCCGCCATTAAACGAAACGTATGTTTGTTTGAAAATCATATCTTGCTATGAAACAAGGTATAGGACAATAGAGCGAAGAGTACTTATCTATAAAAAGCTATGTTTACGTAAATTAAAGTTTTTTTAACTGTGAGCTAAGTGGCATAATGCACGGTGTTAATACTAAATTATTACCAAAAGGTAATGGTGACTACCTCAGTTCCAAATATATTGAAGTCGGTCCAAAGTCAAATTTATCTCTAAACCAAAATTCACCCAACATTGCTTCAGTGACTTTTGTACGAAAACGTTTAACGAACGCAACAGTTTTGCATTTATAATATTATGTATTATGGTAATGTAATTAATTGAACATGATTAAGATTTAAGACAGCTGCTTTTGTTCACGTAAAATTGATATTTAACCAAAAATGACACTAATTTAAAACCATTTAACCTTACATATAACTAAAAAAGGCTACATTTTACATTTAAAAATCCATTTAAATTCGACAATGATAAGAAAACAAACATAAAACATAATTTAAGTGCGTGAAGAGAAGTAAATTAAACACATCGATATGTCCTTGAAGTGACGAGGAGTGTTATTGATGAAACAAAGAGCGTTGCCACACCAACATTGCGTTGGCGTTGCGACGACAGAGCGGTTTAGCTACGTAGTTTAACTATACATTATCAGGACGACTGCCACACGGTGCGCTAAAATGACGTGCGTTGACGGAATCATGCGCAACGCACACTGGCCCGCAAAGACGGAGCCGAGAGGGGTGGTACATGGTGCGCCGCCGCAGCTCAGTATTTTTATAGTATCAAATTTCAACTCTAATGTATTTATCGGTGCAATTTCAATTTTTTTTTAAATTTAGCAGATTGTTAATAATTTACTAATACATATATCTTCAATTTCAATCAAGCTTGTGCTAGAACAGTTCACGGTAATAGTCGAATGGCGGATTCGAATCCTGATTCTTTGGACGTGCCCTCAATCATAACGGTGTGTTAACGCTTCAAAAATTTTAATTTTATAATTTCAACTTTATTTATTCGTAACTAATTTTAATTTACAAAGAAAGTCAACATGGCGGTAAATACAGCTCCCGCCAAATCTCGATGTTCAGCCGGGTAAAATATGATAGTTAATTCGTGCCGGACACAGAGAGGGAACCGATTTCACGCTGACGGTACCTCGCCTTACTTTTTGATAAATCTGATTCATTACTTAAACATATCTTATAAAGAGTTATTTAAGTTATTTAGACATTTTACTAGTTGTAATACGAAAAGTTTGAAGCTCGGACCAAGAGCTCATTATCGAATTAAAAACTTACACTGACCATAAAGTACAAAAGAGTTTTTATAGGTTAAAGAGGCAAACGCGTAGTAATATGGTGGTCGACGTAGCAGAGACGGACTACACAGGTAGTTGAAATGTTACGATTAGAGGAAAATCATTCTTAGTGTTTTGTAATGCAATTATCATCACTTGGACTTGGACCCCCCCACCCTTCCATGAGCACCAGACGCCAGAATCGCAGAGCAATAGCGGTACCTGCACAGATGCGTTGCCGGCCTTGGTAGGAGTACGCCCTCTTGAAGGACCATAAGTCGTATCGGTTTGAAAGTACCGCTGGGGACATATAATTTCAACACTTGGTTTTAGACTAGCCAGTAAGTTACGCGTAATTGGAATTTGAATAAATGAATTACTTAGTTTAATAAATGTAGCACGTAAAAATATTAGTAAGCAAAAAAGGCAATAATCTTTGAGGCGATCAGAGGGCCCTACGTTCAGCCGTGCTCGACTGTCGGCTGAAAGGAAGGAAGGAAGTTGTCAGGTCATAATTACATTGTTACAATTTGACTGAGATACGCTAAGAACATACATTTGTTGATATCAACAAATCAAAATAATCACATGTTTTTTTTGACACTGGCAGAAAGTTCACAACCGATGACAAACTGTACGAAAAACAAAACTAATTAAAACAGTTTTTTCTACCACACAAAAGTTGTCGTTGTTTTATTCCACGCAACTTTTTCACTAGTTTTCACAGGTTTCCAAAATCAATAAAATAACCACAGCACGTTTTAATTGAGTACCGCGACATTGGCGTACTGCGAAACAGTTTGAGTAAGTTGGGCAATCGAAATTTCGCTACATTTTACTAATCAAAGTTTCTTTGCGAAGTAACGACTTGTTGAGAAACAACATTTCATTCGCATTTCATCAGCATTCGATTTTTCTTGTTGGACATTTCTCTCGTGAATTGAGTTCCTAATGCAATTCAGACAAAGAACACGTGGTATAATGTCTGACTACACTTTACGGAGCTCAAGTTGAGGTGGGCAGGGCACTTAGCCAGACGGTCTAATGACAGGTGGAGCAGCCAGCACGGGAAGCAAAATGAATAGTTGGCATTAATCGGGGTATTCGATTGGTGCAAAACCGATAACCTTACTAACGAATACACATGCGAATATGAGTTAGTTTGTATGTTTGCTTAACTTCTTAACGACTTAACTGACCATCATGAAATTTTGCACACATTATCAGGGGAAACGACATAAAATGACATGGGGTTAGACGGGAATAAAAATTCCGAAAATAGAACTGTTTCCGACATTCATAAAACATTCACTTAGAATATCTTTTGTCATGGTAATGTGTTATGTTTTGACAATAACAACTTTTTGCGCGTACAACAACAAAGTTATTATACGCGGAATTATCTTACAAAAATTTCCAATGCGCGGGAAGCTGCGAGCCACAGCTAGTACTATAAACATAATAGATTTGTTTATTAATGTGGAGGTAATATTTGCTAATTAGTGTGTAGGTAATATTTGTTTATTAGTGTGTAGGTAATATTTGTTTATTAGTGTGTAGGTAATATTTGTTTATAAATGTGGAGGTAATATTTGGCACTACTGAAGCAATTGTCATCATTCGTTCACAATGACAACAATTAGAATTAGGAACATCGTCGTCAACCAGAAGTAAAATTACAGAAATAAAATAAATAATGATGCGCTCATGCCCGTAACCCAGGGGGGTATGCAGTATAGATTTCTATTAGGTGCGATCCTGGCACACACCTCTCTCGCGCGACGTAAGTCGGGGCCTAAACCACTTCTCATTTCTTTTAATTATTAATCCTAAAACGAACCGATAGAGAGATGGAACTCGCATCGTTAGGGCAATCGCCTTACACCTGTAGGGCTTCTACTTCCGCCCTGTTGACACATTGACCCACATATTGATTCTGTAACCCAACACGTTGATATCAGGTGTGTTTATCGAGTGCTCAATTTCAGTGCAAAAAGATTTTGAATTCGACGATCTGTGCTTTAGAACGACATGAATGAAAAAAGAGTAGAGCATAAATTTATGTTGCAATAGTGAGTTGGTAGGGGACGCCCCATCTATATGAGAGGAGAACTTAAATCGAATTGAATAGTGGCTTATTAAAAAAGGGCGATATAAGGAGCAGCCTTATGCGAGCATGTATGCGTAGATGTATGAATGTAGGAGAAGCGAGAGAGGTGTGCCAGGATCGCGCCAAATGGATATCCGTGATCTCTTATCCCTCTGAATATAGATAAGGCTGGTGGCATAGTAAAGAAAGGTTAGTGCGGAGATATTGTAGTAATCGGCGAGCGTATACATAGATTTTAAGAGGTACAAAACGCGAGAGAGGTGTGCTAGTGTTGTGCTTAATTCAAGTGGCAGTCTCGCGTTTGTTTCTGTAATTATTGTTCGTACAATTTTTAAACATCACATTTTTGCATAAACAAGAAATGAGGCTTATACTTCAAAAATAAGTAATTACTTTTTATTCTCCTTTGAAGACTATTTTAATGTGCCAATTACTTAGAAAACAATCAGAAAATTGAAATTCAGTTGTCTTTATTCTCAATTCTAACTTTCTAATTCTGATTGCGACAAAAATTAGAATGGAAGATCACAAAAAAAAACAATCAATTAATTTCGCCCCGAAAAAGATTAAAAAAGCTACTGGCCATATAAAAATCTAAGGGACTCCACTAAAAAGGAAATATACAATGAAAAAATAAATTTCAAAAAAAGAACGCCCAGCTGCCAGCGTTACGCCGCATAGCGTCTATTGTGCGAAGGAGACCGTGCTATACGGACTACATCGAGAATGAAAGCGGGCGGTATACGGATTAAAGGGAACTCGGCAGAGGATTAATTTTATTCCCGCATTAAATGTGTATTGGGCTTTAAATCTAATAGGTCGCGAGTTGTTAATTTTGTTTACTGATTTACAAAAGTTTTATTAATACTAGCGATTTTACAAGAATGTTGGTTTTCTGAAGACCGGTAGCTGGGAGGGTTTATAAGAAATAAATCAGTGGAATACAGAGTAAAATTGAGACAAATTGTGTGACTTGGTACTTTGGGCATATTAAAACGATATCTCAGTAAGACGCCTGGATTTAAAAAAAATTAAATGTAAGACATAAAAGATATACAAAGTTAGATTTTAAAAATAAAAAGGAAACACCATGCTTCACCATTTTAGTGAGTCAAAGTAATAAAGCGAAAAATGTCTTTTTATTTTTAAAGGCTACCTGAAAGACGTTAACAAATAAAAGGTATTGCAAACTTTTTTTCCTCAACCCCTTTAAGGATTAAAGTGGGTCCGGGCGTTTTGCGTTATCCTGCTATGTTTTAAATTATGATTTACTTCGTTTTCATCACGACCGACCCGGTGCGCCGATTCATGAATTAACATACTCCTTCTCTTTTTCTCTACGTGTTTTTCTATTTTATTGTCATGTCTTTAAAACATATATATTCCCTACATAACTTATAACACAAACAATTTATAGATACATGGAACAATTTTTATTGTTGTTTCCGGTATTAAGAGTTGTTAAACTTTGTCTTATGCCACCATGTGACAATCTGGTCGTCATAAGCTCGTCTATGACGTCCACTTTTCACCACCACAAACTTTCATCCCCTATTTCAACCCTTTTTTCGCGTTAAAAAGTAAGTAGGGATTTCGGTTTCATTATGACCTCTACTAGCCTAAACTGCTTGATCGATTTTGAAGAGTGAGGTGACATTATATTCTTCCTAGGAAAAATAATAGAGTCGAATTTTGAAATGACCCATTGCTTGTTAATCCGTATCATTCCAAAACACGTCAAGTATACGTACCCACTTCTCAATCACGTTGTAATATAAAATACTATACACACGTTGGTTTAATTATTTTGAAATGACGCGATCGAAGCCACGGGACTTTGTTAGTATGTACATAAAGAAATCATTATAAATATTCAACCCGCAGTCTATTTGCGGGGAAGATTTCATAGGACGGCTTCCGAACGCAATTCTAAGAAATGTATAGCGGGGGAGGCCTAATCCGAAGTCTCTTCACGGTAACTCCCCTTTGAGGGCCAGGGATTTGTGTACGACAAGCCCCAATGTTTCCCTTTTTAACTGGTCGCCTTACTTTTTAGTTGGGCTAAGGGTTTGAAGAAAGGACAGGACAGGAAGTTTGTAATAGTCAAAAGTATTTTTATATAATGTTCAAAGTCATTTATAATACAATTTACGTTTCCAAACGCAGCTCACTTAAGTAATTTGATATAGTGCTGGATTGGATCTGTATTTAGCATACGATATTTATAATTTTAGTAAGAAAGGGGTGGGTTTCCACTGGCGTATGATCGTATCGCGATACAAGTTTTTTCGCTAGCGTGTTCATGTTTTCCCGCGACAGAGATCACATTTATAACCCCGACGCTGTTGAAGTGTATTTGTACATTTTCAATGGCTCCAATTTTACAAACGAAGCTTAATCCAGTCTCCACCTGTTGGGCGTCTATTCGTTCAGTTCAGATCACAACGGCTCCGTATGATCAAAACAATTAGTAAGCAGTATTGTGGTCATACTAGAGTCGTTCATTTGTATTACAATATTCAAGCCTTACACTACTGTTGTGGATAGAAATTAAATGTCATCAAGATATGTATTTCTAAAAAAATACTTTCACAACTTGTCGCCTGTGTGCGTCTGTGACTCACTTGTTATTGTTCAGTACTGATGGTAGCTTGGTCTTTATTGTGGTGGTGTAAAATATTGTAATAACTTCTCACATATAAAACTAATGCATTAGGGATTATCCGCCGTTCTAGTCTTCCCCTCTCTCCCCGTTTATTAGATCATTAAGGAGCCAATTTATAGTTTATGCGTTTAACATAAAATTTCACGAACATAAGAAATATTTATTGAAATAAAGGCCCATGATTGTGCAACAGAACCAATGTTACAACATCAAAATTCCAACCAGACACTAATTAAAGCAACTAACAAGCGACTTCCGTTGCCCCGCATTTCGGGGGAAGCGGGCAACTGGCAACACCCGGCCGCAGGGGAGGGGATAAGCGGCTTAAAAGGGGGACTCGCGGGCTGTTTTGATTATTTCGAAGGATGTCTTCTTGCGCCGTAAATTATGCAACGCTCCCGTTATTCTACTCTCTGTTGTGATGGCTCCTTGGGACAGGGTCGTTAATATATAATTCAGATAATTTGGTGGAAACGTTACGTTTTGGAGCGTTTCAGTTTTATGTACTTGAGAGTATGTTGAATAATAAATGGCATTGAAATTTTATACTGACAAAACATGTGCGTACATAATCGTGGAACGGTAAAAACTTGCCGATCGTATATGTACTACACTCATTCGTTTCTGGGGCTTTTGAGCTAACATAGCTTACTAAAGCATGATTTAAGCAACATTACATTTATGTCTGAATTTTTTGTGCCTCAGTCATCACAGCACATTTTTGTCACTACATCCTTTAACATGTCTTAGATAGATACCATGTGATAAATTCCAACTATCCTGCCGAAACTGGTATAAAGAAGACTGAATGAACTGTGGGTTATAATAACATGTTTATTAATAAATTAATTAAAAGCTAGGTCTGAATGTTAGCCGTTTAGGGTATAAACATAAACAATTTTAATGGCAGACGCATTTTTGACCAAATGATTACCTAAATAGTAAATGGTTTCTGCATATGGCAACACTAGAAGGAAACGGAAATGGTAACGCGAAACGCTGACTCGAATCTCAAGTTGTGTCTTCCGAGAGGTCGTTTTAATAGGAGTTTTAATGAGAATTCATAATATCCCCGTCGACTGCAAATAATTTCGTGGGGAGCTCGGTCAACGGAACCAAAAAGAATTTCGTTTTTCAATTTCCTTAAAAGTGGCGGGAACATTTTTTTTTCTCTTTTAATCTCTAACATTTTCTTAAGATATCAGATAAAAAATTATATTTTTGAGGCCGTTTGTTTTATTATCTTAAAAATATTATTTTTTGTTTTCTTTTTATAATTCTGAAACTAGTATTTGATGACTGACGACAAAGGTCATGTAGATTATTCACTCTTTTCTTGAAAGTAGCTAAAAATGCTTTGCCGTGCGCACAATAAAGGAAATATAACATTGCTTCGTTCAAACACAAGGTATTAAGGTTTTTTTTGCTCCTTCATGTCGTCGTAATAAACCTAACATTGTTCAGTAAAATATCCTTAGGGAGTGAAGTATAAAGCTGTAAAACTGTTCAAGATACAGAATTAAAATAGGACTTACCTTGAGGAAAACCAACTGCTTCCAACCCGTGATGCGTCAGCCCGAATGGACCCAAACCACCTAATGGCCCCGGACCCATGCCCATGTGGTGGGCACTAGAGTGGTGGGCGTATGGGTTTTGGGCTAGTGGGGAAGGCTGCTTCAGGTAGTGGAAGTAGTGGTGCAATGGCGTCGCCGAATGGTGCGCTTGCGGTGCCGCCGGCCCTGTGGCCGTGGGGCCCGACGCCGACGCCGAATTCGTCAACAACGCCATTTTGCTTTTGTCTTTGTTCTCCGAAAGGTAAATGTAGTCACCGCGTCAGCCTCTTGCGCGTGTGTATTGACATGGTTGTTGGCTGTTGTTTCTCTTTTTTAGTCTGTTGCGACGCGCGGCAGCCGTGGTGACATATTTGTGGTATTATCTGAAACAAAATAATTTTTTCGTTAATCCTCAAAAGAATGAGTTGTCTCTGTAACGAGTACTACCTGCTCAATTTTAGGTAGCACACTTTGTTGTCTATTGTGCAGGTTATATTCTGCATCGGAACTAGTAAATGTAACACCTCTGTCATTCAGATCTAGCTATCTTTGATAAACTACTCATGTTTCGTCTGCACATTCATATCTTCATACTTCCTCTGATCATGATGATGTCTCGAAACGTTTCGATTTCCAAATTTCTATTTAAATTTTGATTTTTGTTTGATTCCTTAAATTTAAAAATGGTTGTACTCAAATAGCACGAAGCCAGATCGAAAAAAAAACTGTAACACCTCAAGTGTTCATTTATTTATGCAAAACTGAGTTTTCTACGAATATTCCTTATTAAACTTACAACAACGACGCACTACAGACATAAATATAATATACACGTGTATTTCAATTGTTAAGACCGCAGAGATATGCAAATCAAAATGTTAATTTCCCTATTGTTGAAGAATAAATATGATGTTTTAATAATATAAATAATGACCCATTGGTGTGTAAGATACTTGCTTTTCATGGACAGACATTTGTGTGCCTGAACATGTCTGTTTGTCCTGAGTCTGGGTGTAATTATCTATTTAAGTATATATGTACAAAAGAAAAGTAGTAAATGTTATGTGATATGTACAGTTATTTGGTTTGCTTAGTACAAGCTCTGCTTAGTTTGGGATCAGATGGTCGTGTGTGAATGTCCCAGATATCATTATTATTATTTGGTGTATATAAAGATAACAATATAGTCAACAAATTAAATTAATTCAATTTATTATTATGTAAAATATACTTTTAATACTCATTTATCTTACCCGAACAGATTAAAGAAAGCAGTTTTATTAACATTTTTTCCCATATTTAAATTTAACAGATAATAAATAAGTACATACAAATCATATTAAATTGAAATTTAAAAAGTTCCGCCTCGTCAAGCAATAATATCTTTAACTCGATCGATTAGGTACACGTCATTTACAATTATAACAACCGTCAATTATATTTATTTATTTTTTGCGTAATTCACCTTTTTTACCAACAATTGGCGTGTTATTGGGAGATTTTCTGTACTATTGCAACACAATGCGAGTCAAAAGCGCGGGAACGCCTCGTGAGTTATTTGAATGGGCGCGAATTCGTCACGATTCCGCACGCTCGGATATGGAATTATTGTAAGTGATTTAGGGTTCTCTAGAGATACGAAATATTTAGTAATTTAATTAGTTTTAGATAGCGGCTATGTTATCACGACTTCTGGTCTGCGTGACACGTCGCAAGCGGTCAATGAAACACACTCGAATGGATCTTTCTAGAATACAGTTGCACAGATTTATTTTATACTATTTGTCAATTCTGATGGGCCTATGATTATTGGAGTAGTGTGGGAGAGTGATGTGATGTAATGTTCCTTAAGTGAGTTGATGATTAATTAAATTTACCTGATACAGTTGATGAACAATTAAAAGTTCGAAGTTGCTTGTCGCTTGTGAAAGAGTACTATTATGGCGTTATGCGATAATTTTATACTAGTGACCCGCCCCGGCTTCGCCTGGGTACCACTAATTATGTTGATCCGATCGCTACCAACTACAGGAATGTGTCCCTGTAAATTTCTGTAGGAAACATACATACTTCGCTTTTTATATATATTTTTTTCAAATAAAGTATCCTATGTTACTTCTAATACCTACAAGAATATGTGTACAAAGTTTCATGATGATCGGTTGAGTAGTTTTCGCGTGAAAGCGTAACAAACAAACTTACATTCACATTTATAATATTAGTAGGGAAGTAGGGATATTCCTAGGAAGTCTTTTGTAATATGACTAGTAGTTACATAAACGTGGTACTAAAGTTAATTTCAATATTTACACAGAAACCGCCGAGAGCGAGGGGAATGGATGAACATGGAAAGCAGAGAAACGCAAATAGTGGAAAGCTTCCTGATTACGATGAAAGCTCTCAAAAAAAGTTGATGAAAGCTCTCAAAAACAGATTTTTCGAAAATACTTCCTAACAGATGATACTCATTTCCATAATTTTTTTATAGTACTTGCTGGCAAACGAGCAAGCGGTTCACCCAATGTCAAGAGATCGCTACCCATTGACATCTGCAACTAACTAATGAGTTGCAGATGCGTGGCCCACCTTTAACGGAGATGGACAAACAGAAAACGGTTATTTCCAATTCCTATACATCCCCTCCACCGTCAAATTCTCAGAAGAAAGGGAAGAAGGGGGAAAGGGTGGGAAGGGGGAAAAATTATTATTTCATATAATCTACAGAACCCCGTCTCAACACGTGTCCTACGTACCTTAGATTTTTTCTTCTTTTTGTGTTCGTAAAGGTACATGTAGGTACATGTTTACAGACATTTTGTCACGTTTATTTTTTTTGCGGACTGTTACCTGAGATTCCTTTTGGCAAATTGACGGGACTATGAACACGCTTTGTGCGTGAAATGGGTATATTAGACCGTGCGATGGAGGCATGATACGTAACTCGGTGAATATCTTTTTAATTTATTATCCACGGATTTTTTTTTGTAACTGAGCTACAATATAAAATCTTTTGGTAATAATGTTGGAGTTAAAATGTATGACGTAGTGTGTCATTAAAACTTTATTTTATTATATCATTTGATTAAAAAAGTTTTCCTAGGTGATCACCGCAAAAAGATGGAGTTTTGGTGGCGTTTCATTGTTACATGTTTTCGGTTTAGTCCCTCAGCCTGCAAACAAACGTATAAAGTGTAACGTAAAAAGTTCATTCAACTGCCTTCTAGAAACTATTTAATCCGTTCACAACTTCCTCGTGATGTGCTTTAACAACTTCCGCAGGCTAATGATGGAACGACTTCTAAGTTCGTCTACTATAGTGGCGTCCGGAATGAGAATTGTTCCCGTGTTTATGCAATCGTCTTTTGCTAAAATTAACCAACGCCATGAGATTACCTATTCAAATTGTATTCGCTAGCTAGTTATTACAATTAGATTGATTAATCACTACAGAAAAAAATGTTTTTATAGCAAAAATAATGTCAAAAACATTAAAAGTGACAACCCTATTGCTTAGAGCGTATTTACGTCAAATGGGCTTAGTTTCCATACTGTGACCAGTGTCCTAATGAAACTCAATCTCCGGTGTCCCATTCAAATAACTTTATATTTGTTTTCAGCGAAAGTTACAACTAAATAATGATACTAACATTTTTTTTCTTGCCATATTGTCACTTTCATGCGTCACCAAACTAATAGATATGGATTCTAAGAAACTTTCGTATTCATCGGGCCACCTTGATTCCGTCAACAGATTATCCCTAAACCGCACAGATAACATCATCTTGACTAACTTAAATATAGACTGTATTACAATCCTGTAAAGTCTAATTTCTATTGCAAATATGAAGCTAGAAAGATTCTAACTATATAAATAAATATCAACTGTAACTCCTAAACCATAAGGTCTAATTTTTATCCTACGTGTTTTTTGCAAGGATTTTCGCTTGAGCGAAGTTTATGCGGCAACGTCTTGGAAGGTGTTCAATTGTATAAGTAAAGGCATGGCCACACTTGGGGGATTTTTCTTTGAAAGAGTTTGTGTAAGAGCGGTACATATCGAGATATGTTTCAAGTTAAGACTTCCCGAGCCGCGTTACATGACACTTGCTACGCAAATATCTTATAGTTTCACGGTAGAACATATACTTACTTGAATTTGTAGCACTTTTTAATATATTTTACGTGTCTTCAATTTTTAACTTTATCTTTAAGGACACAAGGGTTTATCTTTTGAGGTAGTTATTTAATTATGGATTACTGTCGCGCCTGTTGCGACTTTTCACTTCTGCCAACAGTCCTTATGTCTTCCTATGTTCTTTTTAATTTTCTATCACTGTATGTAGGGACACTATGTTACATTTATTTAGGTAATAGACACCTATTATGTCTTAATAAAGAAAACAATTTAAGGAAGCCGAGAATAAAAGCTAGTGTAATAATTATCAAGTAATATTTTATTTGTCAACATATTCAGATTATTTGTGTCGCATCCGCGTTCCCCTCGCTACGTACGTACACGCGGTGTCAATAACGCGAGAAATCTATTTGTCTGGGTCGCGCAATAAACACCCATAAATAATATCCGAACGCAAACAGCGGCCATATTGTGCGGAAAACAAACATATCGCGCCCTTTCCTTGTAATTCGTGTTTGCGCAGTTGGCAGCACTGAAGGCCGTAACAAAACGGTATTCACTATACAAATGATACATCGATTTATTTGTATCGATTATTTATTAATAGAATAAAGAAGGAACGAGCGGACGGTTCATCTGAACAAATCTTCAGATAAACAATTTGAAAGCTCTTCTGTTCTTGTCGGTGGAGCAAACTCCGATCCTCCCCACGTTGCGCCTTCCTCTTGATTTCCTGATACGATACAACGTCTGTTTTCTGTTTTATTTCTCGCATAAATGATTTCTTCCGTCTTATTGTATTCTATTCTATTACCTCTCTTCTGATTTTGCAAAAAATAAAAGAGACAACCAACCCGCAAGGTTGGCTTTTCACAGGCAAAAGTATGAGGTGCGTAAGAAAACAGAAGAGTAGAGTAGAAGTAGAGAGAAGCATTAACCGCATTAAATTTTATAAAACAAAGGAACGCTACCGATTTAAGGCTAAATCTTTTATCAACGCATGATTTTACGCCAGTGGAAACCCACGGTTACATAAAGGTTCGCAAAACATTTACAATTGATCGGGTTGTTGATGGAAAATAAACACTCATCGGTTGAATCTTCACAATTGCCTGAAATTTTCATACATACAGTATTCCTGAAGCCATTAGTTGATATCAATTTTTTTCTATTAAAAAATGTATTGATGCAATTTTTTGATGGGGAGTCGCGGACAACCCTTATGTAAAATATATATGTAAGCCATTATTTACTACTATATATGTACGCGCAATATATTATGGGCCATATTACGACAAAAGAATTAATTTCGGGCGTGATAATTGCCAGCTAGGGGTGTGCTATTGTGACAAATTTCCCGCATCGGGGGACACCATTAAAGTTTCTATGGCGGTTGCTTTTTTTTCAACAGAAATTTCCGAGTATCCATTTGTGGATGGAACCGCAAGGGCTGTCGGCACCTTTTGTCAACCCGCCTTTGTGATTACGTGATGACGGATGGACGAAAATTGACCAAAACTATTTAGACATAGCAAGAATGGATATTTCTATACTTTAGGGCGTCCAGATAAAATTAAAAGTAAATTTGTGCTCTCCATAAACCGTAGATAAGATTTTAATAATGGGTATAGGCGTTTCATCAAAAATCTGATCCATGAATAACGAGCGTAAGCTAACCTAAACCAAACCCAACGTTCATGCATCATAACGTGTTTCGGTCCACCAGTAGGTTATGTCTAAGTCTGTGTTCTATGCGACTGCGTACACCTTGTTTCACAGCAAGATGAGATTTTAGTAAACAAAGGTTTTATAAATTCGTATTTAAAAATTCGTACATTCCAAAAAGTCTCGAAACAAAAATTCACTTCATTTTACCTCACGATTTCCACAAAATGACAACATTTTCGATGGAAGTATAAAAAGTGGCGTGCAATGATATATCACGTTTGTTTGTTTACAAAAATTATATCTTGCTATGAAACAAGGTATATATGTATAAGAACCTCTACATATCTAGAATCTCGGGATGTATAGTTTTTACTATTTACGTACCATTTATGTACTGTCTATCTATCTTGAATAGTACAATTATCTTTATATCAAAAAAACCCAACAGTAAGTTTGTATTTTCTTATTTATCCCAAAGCAATATATTAACTTTAAATAAACAGTAGCCATGTCTTGTTTGTTTTCGTAACTCGAACGCACAAAAAAACTTGATATCGGACACGCATGTCTCGAACGCAGCCCCAAAATTGTGACGCATTGTTACCGATGACAGTTCGCTAAACATTCCTACTCTATGCTCTGCGCATTTCAATGAACGCTTTTGAAATTGGAACGTCTCTATTTCGAAATTTGAAAATTGAACGGTTCGTTTTCGTTTGTTATAAAATGTTTAATCGTAAATGATGTTTATTTTATGCCAGTGTGAAGTTATTAAAGGAAACTTTTTTTAAGTCAAATAGCTTTGAATCGTACAGTGTATTTTTTTAAATATAAAATTATTGAGTTTAAGCTTACCAAGATTTCGATGATTTGGGAAAATTCAGAGTTCCTTAATTACATGTTTATAGTCTCCCAAAATCTAGCGAGTATAAATACCATAATATTCATAGGTATAGTCGCATTTAAAGTTATGTGTGGTATTTTACGTGAATTTAATTTGGCAATACTTTTACATTGACGTTTTTAATACATATTTTTTCCAGATATAACTAATAATATGACAAGTGGAAATAATGGCTTAGAGTATTAAGATCTATATTTGACGTTGCAAAAGTGATAGCGGTAGTAGCGTCAATAGAAAGCACAATAAAGATTAAGCGAGCGCCCTAAATACATGGGATATTCCCAATAGGGCAAGGGAAAACAATTAGAGGTCCAGGGGCCCAGCGGCAGTCGGAGATAGGAAGCTAAAAGCAAATCAGTTCGACTCCCTGTGGGAGTAACCGGATACCCTCATTACTTGTGTAACTACGGGGTAAACGATCTAGAGGTGCAAGTGGTGAGATATTAGCGGGGAATTATTTTCCAGGAATTCGTAACCTTTATTTGTTTAATCAAGGCAAAATTGCTGGTACAAAAATGTTTTTTACATCTGTACTTTTTCTTTGAAAAAAAATCCCAAAGTACAAAAGCATTTTATATGTAAGAAGACAAGCAGTGCGGGCTCAGGAGATGCTTAACATTATATTATATGAAAGGCACAAGACCTCGGGGAAGATCCCGATGAGGTGGACGGATCAAGCGAATGGTGCGGTGGGTGCTTCAGTGCATGACCGTGCCCGATTAACGGCCAGCAGGTAGAGGTGCTGGAGGTAGTGCGGCGAGTCACTGTCAGCTACCCAATGCGCGTGTTTCTGTACGTCTATTTATCCTTCTCTTACCAACATAAAGGGTGACAGTATATTTTTAATTCATTGGAAAGGCAGGCGTATCGAATTACGCTGATTGACTAGTTTTATACGCGTGTCAAAGCAAACTATTTCTATAAATTTGAATGTAAGTTTGTTTGTTACGGTTTCACGCGGAAACTACTCAACCGATCATCATGAAACTTTGTACACATATTCCTGGAGATATAAGAAGTAACATAGAATACTTTTTATGAAAAAAATAGTATATAAAAAGCGAAGTATGTATGCGGGTGGTCCTGTGTTTGCTAGCGGTCGAATCAACATAATCAGTGGTACCCGGGCGAAGCCGGGGCGGGTCACTAGTAACTTATAAATAATTAACAATGAAATGAAACACGCGTATTGTTCAAAATTGGACCACGAGCCGCGGCATCCCCTGAGACCGGAGGCGGGCTAATGGTGCGCGTGTTGGCAAATACATACCTAGTCACAGTTGCGGTCGCCGGGCCGTGAGATTAACATGATCGTTGAACATATATATTTTTAATACAATGCGCTTGATCTACAATATTATAAAGACGAAAGTTTGTATGTTTGTAACGAAATAAGTCAAAAACAACTGGGCCAATCACCGAGCGATACCGGGCCGGGTATCGTACGTATCAAACCGGGGAAATACTATTTGCCATTACCACTACCTCAAAAGACATCGACTTTTCGGAGACTGATTTGTCACCGTTTGCCTGAAGCAGGCATATGGCTACACACCAGATTTGAGATGGCGTGCAGAAGTCGCCGAGCCTAAACTTGACTTGGGAATGAATATCGGGGTGAAGTGCAAGAACATTGTGTGAACCATATGCTCTGTACCATTTACACCTTTACATTTTCCGCTTCCCTTCTCTTTCACCCAAACATTCGCACACGTAACGTCTGATGTTTTGCCAATGACGGTCAATGGTTGTAATTTAATGTATGTCATAAAATTGTACTTAAAAGGTTATTATTTCTTTATATTATCCATTGCTATAAAATACTTTGCTATAAAACTGCGCCAACATAAATTGAATCTTTAAGAAAGCTGGCAGAGTGCAGTGAAAATGTTTTTCGCATCGCAAAACACATCCGCGAAATGTTTTTGCAGCTTTGCGTGCAAATTCACTGAGCCATTTAAGTGGATTAAAAAAGTGTAGAAATGCCTCCATTAACTCGGCTAGTTTTTGCATTTCTTTGTGTTATTATAACTTTCTGCTGACAGATAAATTGAAGTTATACGTACAAACCCGCCCCGGCTTCGCACGACATTTTTTAATGTTATAATGATACTGCCTTTTATGTGTGTTTCAAAATTCCTTGTGCTGTATATATCAACCGACTTACAATTTTTTTGTATGAATTATTATATGCCTTTCTAATGAATCACTCCTTATGTTTTTCGCCTTCAAACAGAGGCTGCAGGAACTGTAAGTGCAGTGATAATTAAAGAAATATATTTTACAGCAAGACGGTAACTATTTCAATCGATAATGTGGTGATCATAGATAAGAAATACAAATAATAATAATAATAATATCCTAGGACATATTCCCACCCGGCCATCTGATCCCAAACTAAGCAGAGCTAGTGCTATGGCAACCAGATAACTGATATACTACATATACTACTTTTTTTTGTAAATACATACTTAAATAGATAATTACACCCAGACTCAGGACAAACAGACATGTTCATACACACAAATGTCTGTCCTGGGTGGGAATCGAACCCACGACCTGCGGCGTGAAAAGCAAGTGTCTTACAAACCACGCCAACCGGTCCAAATCTAGATTGATTGCAAGACCCTGTTAGACATAAAATGAGTGTTTATTGAAGAATGAAGCGTTGTTGCACAAATCGGCCGAATCAGCCAATCTCGTACACCTACTGGAATGAAGTTATGTAAATGTTTATACGCTTTTAAAAAAGGTATGGAACCTCAAATGTGGTTCGCAATCATTATAGTACACGCCATCACGAAATATCAATTGGTTTTATAGCCAATAATACAGATATATTTCTATCCGATTACATCCGCAATGCGTAATGGATTAAAATAATTATAACATCTAGACTAGATTAAAGCTATCAAGGGCCGTGTATTAATGTTTTCCAACAATACCCGCCACGTGGCGACTCAAGAGGGAGCCATAGTAAATGTGAAATGAATTAATAACTCCCCGACCATAGAGAAGCCGTATATTTTGTTCCGATTGCAATCTTTTAGCTTCGCGTGTGTTTACGACAAAGGCACTCTCACGCACAGCCATTGTTCGGTGTTGCAATTTAAGAAAATGCAATAAATGAAATACGAACGATGTATACTCTGCGTTATTACAATTCTGACAAGTGGAACGATCTGATCGTTCAAGATGATATATTTTTTTAAATACATTATTTAAAACCATCATACATCAAACCGTTAGCCTCACGTTAAATGATCACCATTGCTCAAGGAGATCCCAGGGGAGCTGCAGATGCGAGAAGGAAGGAGTACGGTCTTTCCTTGAAGGACCGTAAGTCGTTTCTGCTTGGAAATACTGCTGGGAACATACTATCTTACAAGGTAGGTCCGCAATAACCGTACAGTTGTGAAAAGCAAAGTATCAAGATGGTGGGTTCAGAATTTGGCGCTTTTTGAGGCCAAATGATACTTTAATTTTTCTTTTAAAGCTTGTGTATTGTCAAATATCTATCTACATGATTCTTATAATATCGAAAGTGGCAAACTATCTAGCGGATCACCCGATGTTAAATGACCGCTACCCATAGATATCCGCTAAAAGCAGATGAGTTGCAGATGTGTTGCCTACCTGGCCAGAGGAAGGGATAGACAGGACAAAGTATATTATTTCCGTCCCCTATTCATCCCCTCCCCCGTCCAAACCACTTCCCCTTCCCATCCTATCCTTTGTAGGAAACGATGGGAAGGGGAAGAGGGCTGACACTGGGCCTCCAGCATCTGGCTCATTAGACGAAACGCAGAAGCATAAAATACTTCTACTTCACGCCTGTCTTCTGTAAGGTCGTGGTATTTCACCGGTTGCTGTTGCGGACTCTACCACTGTTAAAAGTTATTTCTCCTTTAATAAGTAGGTAGATATCTACTATGCATTTATTATTCGTTTATTACAGGTAGATAAATAGTATGTTTAAATTTCAATGTCTATAATGCCTACCCATGTCCAAATTATGCACCTGCCTATTATGTCTGCACAGACTGAGAGGTTTCGCAACGTTGAAATTGTTCAGGCCCAAGCTGGTTTCCTCATGAGGCAATTTTTTATAAGTGCGTTTTAAAACGTAAAGGTTACCCTTTCAGTTACAATTTAAATCTCAAATGTATTGTACGTATGTACTTTTTAAGAGCAAGTCATTAGATCGTGTAAATAGGCATCGAGAATGTCTGTCCACCCCATTTACATTGTGGGCGTGAGTGCATAATTCAATTTTCCATCAAGTCAAAAAAATAATGCAATATAATGCTTATAATGTCGCATTGGAGACGCATAAAAACTATAAATTCACATTAGGCCCCTATTCTGCTACCGAGGGACAAGAAACAAAAGAATAAAAAAAACCATCGAGAAAATGCACCCACGCAAGGCAACACCCGGGCGCTGGCAACACCATAAATTCATCCGCAATTACATATAACCCGGACAGATTAAAAATACTTCACATTCAAAAGGCGACACTCGTAAGCGACGACCAACGGAATTCCGTCGCGTAAACAAGCCGCTATAAAATCGATAGCTGGACGTGCGAGTGTAACAGAATCCCTACTAATGTAGTGAGTGCGAGAGGGATGGACTGCATAGAGGCGTGGCGACACTCCCGCCTAGCAAACAAGAATTCAATTTGTGAACATCGAGTATGAGTGGGACTTTAGAAAAGGATAGTCATATATTTCTTCTCGCGGTTTAAGTTATTAGGTCTAGTTTAAGACCTAGGCGATAGTAAATAATGCATGATATGGTCGCTCGAGAAATGTTTTCGGCTTTTGCTCGAGTAGCGGGTAGTTGGATAAAATTGAACGAGTTTTGACATTACCGTTTTATTTATGATCACCATAATATTCTGCCTTTTTTATACCAGTAGTTACCAGTGTATAAGGTAAGGTATACCATGGGAGATGAAACGTCCTACGTATGACTCGGTCTTTATATAGATAGTTAAAATTGACATAATAAAAGGAGAAAAACGTGGCTTTAAACGGAAACCTTAAATTGAAAAAGAAAAGATGCGATGTAAAAGAAATAATAAAATTAAAATGGAGCTTAGGAGTGTTGTTGTTATGTCACACATAGAAACGCAGTAAGAGTATCAGGTGAATAACTGACGGCTAACTATGTGAAGGTACATAGAGGGACAGGGAGAGACGAGCTAGTGGCAAGGAAATACCAATCATGTGAAAAGGTTCATGTTTTTATACATACATACTTATAGAACTTAATTTAAAAAAATATATAACCAATATATATTTTCCATACGATAATGTTTCACCCACAAATGCAACTGCCATTGTAACCTCAAAATATCATAGCTGCTAAAAAAAGTAAAAAAAACTCTGACATTAACAATAATTTGAAATTAACAAAAGCGCGCCAAAAGCGTCGCGTTCCAAATTCAAATGTCACCAGTACGTGACTCGATAAATACAAGTTGCGTAGGATTCGTCACACGAACGTGAGCTGTTAAATAACGTTTGACGATTGTTCGCAAAGGAAAACTTAAACCTAATTGTTGATCGGAATAATAAATTACATTGATGAAACAATTGCAAAACTTTTTATCTGTCAAATGTATTGGAGTTATATAGAGCGCAGTATTGCTGGTGGAACGGGGTAATTACACCGAATTTATTGATAGTATTGCGTGTGTTTTTCGCTTAAAATTCGGACTTTTCCAAATCGTATTTCAGTATTCGCAAATCAAATTCAGGCGTATCGTTTAAATGATTAAAATATTTTTGACGAGCTGTGCCCCGCGGTTTCACCCGCCGTACAATTCAATTCAATCGATGAAGTCCCAGCTTAAGCTGAACCCTATTTAATGATTAATCATACAGGTCTGATGGTAACCTACATTGAATCACAAATATTTTTCCTTACAAACTTTCATCCCCTTTTTACTGAATTTAACAAAAATGTCTGTGCAAATTTTCAAGTATAATGGCTCAGCGGTTTGTTCCGTGCGTTAATATAGCGGTCACTCAGTCAGTTTCTGCTTTCATTTGATTACTTCTGATGAGAAAAAAGAGGCAGTCGGTCATAGGGACGGCCGACAAAAGTGAAAACTCAAAACAGGCGGGAAGGGTACGAATCGATCGACAAAACTAAACTTGTATCTTAAAAATAATTTTTAAAATGGCAAGAAAATACAAGAAAAACAAATGAAAAAAGTTGGTCGAAACTGTTCGAAATTCCAATAAAACTTATTTTCCCACCTAAAGCGGTTAAACACGTTTTCACTTCAATAAATATAATTCCGCTTTTTAATAAGAGTACTGAACAGAGGTAACTAACAATTTACTGCGGACGACGTCGGGCAAAGCTAGTAGATAATACAAAAACTATGAACGTGGCAGATGTTCACAGATATCTGTTCCACTGGCTAATAACAATAAACAGCAAAAACATTATACGCCCCAACCCCAGCGCACAATGACGCCCCCGACGCCCCTCGCTCCCGCAAACACTCCCGCCACTCTACCGGGCCCGTTTGGGATAATAACAGTAATTATATCAGTACGGCAGTCGATACACACACAAATACGCAACTCTTTCTCAATAGTAAGTCTGCAGTTTGGATTCGAAAATGAAATAATTCACAAAATCTAAATTGAATGAACCATTTAGAACTGTGTGTGAACATGGCAGTACTGGCCAGCAACAACAACATCCGTTGCTCTGATGGGCCCGCTCGATGACCCTATCTACCCTTTGATCTCCTCTGTCTATTAAAGGTAGGTATCTCATTAGCTTGCAGATGCTTGTCCTTAGCGGTGGCGTAATGTCAAATGAACCGATTGCTTGTTTGTTTCTAGAAAAATCTACAAGGGATAATTGTAAAATATTTAAGTAAAAGTATTATGTATTTTTTTGATTTGAAGGAATTAAACAGTCTCAGCTTATTACGGTGTTTATGTAAATTTTAATTTAAGACGCTAAAATAAATTAAAAACTAAAAGATTAAACTAAAATTGCACGCAATTAGTTTTTACAAGTCATAAATAGCTTATCTAGAATTATACACTTGTAAGTTGGCTTTTCTTGTTAAAATCTGAGTTAAACCTAATTCATTACATCTTGATAATGTTACTTACTTAGCTTTCAAGTTAACTTAAGTCTTTAACATTAAATATCTTGTCTCTAATATTTAAGTCATTCATTGCAAACTTAAATATAATATACCAGCTAGACTCCTGGCAAAACAATCGCAACAGTCGTAGCTTACACGAAACCTTAGTGATTTATGTATGTCATACCTCATGAATAAATCCTTCTTTATGTGAAAACGGAACGAACTGTTCTGTATGCAATGATCTGTTATAAGTTGAAGATGGCATATCAAGTGACCGACCCACAGGCTTCTGCAACAAGCTAATGAGTTGCAGATACGTTACCTACCTTTAATGGACAGAGTAAGGGATGAACAGATAAAGCAATATTTCATTTTCTAATCTCCCGCGTCAAAACCTCTTCTTCCCCTCCAGTTTTTTCCATATTAGAAAAGTATAGGAAAAAAACTAGAATTCTCCGGCAATTCACTCATCAAGCTAACCTGTCTTCTATGAGGTCGTGGTATTTCACCGGTCACATTCTATCAGCAGATGTTGTTGCAGACCCTACTACTGTCAAATTAAAGCAAATTAATTATGATGAACGAGGAATAGTGAATAGGTTAGTTTTTTCTATTTGACTACTGTTCACCCTGATAAACGAATCAAACCGTTAAGTTTATTTTTCAAACTTGAAACTTACATTCAATTGAGCATAAACAAGCCTGTATTGTGCAGCTGTGGCACGGTAGCCGCAACAAACAGTGATGACTCAGCGATTCTGAAGTTACGTCCAATTAGACGGTACACCGCCAAACACAATGGACTGAGGCCGTGTGGACACGTAGAAGTGACGGAACTATTGAAGCTACAAAATCCAAATTGTTATTGTTTTTTTTAGAGAATCATGTAAATGTATGTATGTATTTTAACCAATGATATTTCATAACATAGATATGTTATTCCCGAGGAGGGTTGGCTGTAAAAACTGTACCCAAAACCTATACAGTATGGTCTACAATCATACTGTGCCGAGCCTACATGAGTAGGAAAAGGGCACGGAGATGATGAGATGTTATACTTACACAAAATCACCTGTCAAAGTATTCCAAAGACAGTGACAGCGACATTCACACCTGTCAAGCATAGCGTGCTAAAAATAATACGAAAAAACAGGACCGGTAGTGATTGTTACTTAAGCGTAAATGTAAACAACACGTAAGCTATAGAAAAAGCGTCCTAAATAGGATGCTACTTGCTGTATTATTTCGCTGTATTTAACCCTACCAAGAAATAAATAAATAATCAACAAAAATAATACCTTGAATCTTAATAAAAATCAAAATTGAATAGAACAAAAATAAATAAAAAATAATTGTCGAAACTGTTCTAAATTCAAATAAGCGTGTTGCTGACTCATGTTATTCACGCGAACCTGTAAGATTTTCCCCTAGCAAATATCGTCTAACGCAGCTTGAGATGTTTCCACTTCAATAACCCAGGACCTGCATTTTATCGAATGGTATTGCAATCACTAAGCCAACAGGTAGGAAATTGCACTTTCTAATGAAACAACAATACCTTGATATAGCGCCAATCATAAAATAATTTACTTTATTTAAAGACAATACGATTTTTTTCCGACTGGCAACCCATGAACTTTTTTGACAGCGGTAATATATTTTGGAATGGACACACAAAAGTGTAATTAGGAATCTACCCACCTCAGATTCATGTTGGCTGCGGGTCATTAGAAGTTTCTGGCGCCATCACTAAATTGTAATGAAGTGCCTACCGCTAGTGATGGCGCCATGCGGGTGGGATATTTCTTTTATTTTAACGCTATATTGGCTATAAGATACTAATTTAAAATTCTATAACATTTAATTTGATTTTGTACTTTTTATTTCTTTTATTTAATTAAATGGTGTTTCTTATTTTATTATCTTTTGTTTCTAATATTACGTAACCGATAGCATGTATGCGTAGATGTATGGATCTAGAAGACACGAGAGATGTGCCAGGATCGCGGCAAACGAAAACCTGTAATATCTGCCTACTCCTCTGTGTTACGGGCGTGAGAGCTATATTTATTCATTTAAGTATAATTTTATTTTTAATACCGCTTCCGTGGCGTAGTGGAGGACTTTAATAATACAAGTCTTCCTTGTGTTCTGAGTGAGCGACATTTTTGCAGTATAAATCTCGGTACATCTAAATGTGTGATTATTTCCTTTTGAAAGAAATGAGATGAGGAAAAAGATTGTTTATTTTCGGATTTGATTGGTATCGGGTCTACGCTCACACTCTGTTTTATTCGTGACAAACGCAGTGTTGTAGTGAAGTACTAAATTCAATGTATCTTTCAAAAATATATTTATGTAAGTGTGTGCATCTCTAATACTTTAACGAGAGATTAACGATTGTTTGATCGATTTAAAATCAAAAGATCATTCGATACTGAAGTTAGTTTCGTCGATACATTAATGTCGCTTATTATTTATCACTCGATTCTAACGACTCGATTCATTATCGATTTAATCTATTATCGAAAATATTAAATCGAATTTTATATATTTAAAAGGATTCCTAAATCAAGGACTTGTAGAAGATTGAGATCTGAGATCTTTGTTAAAGTAACATTACCAAAACCGAAAAAAATATTGTATACCATGTTTTATTGCAAGATATGATTGTTGTAAGCAAACAAACGACATTTACCATACATGGCGGCCATTACACTTTTTACACTTTCATTGGAAATGTAATTTTGTGGAAATCTTGAGATAAAGTGAAGTGAAATTGTGTAATATGTATAGCTAATGTTATAAGGTAATATGAGAAAGATGTTTTTCGAAACTTAACAAAAATAACATGTTGGAAATCCGACAGAGATTGTTTAAAAATAATCTAAGTTCAGACAAAATTTTATTATAATCTGACAATAGATTTGTATTACGCGTGTTATTTGGAACTAAGTCGTGGATAAGAAGTGGCACTTATCAATAATTACCCAAAACCGTTGCTGATAACACACGGCTCGGTGTTCGGCAACGGTCGACGATGTTATCATTGACAACGTGTCGACGATATGCTTTATTGATCACTAGCAGTAATCTTATTACAAAAAAAAACAATTAATAAATAATTTCGAGTAAACTAGCATTGCCCGCGGCTTCAATTCTTCTTCGCGCGTTATAGAAACTTCGAATTGTAGGTGACATGTGTCAAATAGTTGTCAATCCCAAAACATACATTACCATGTCAACCGAAGTAAATTAAAGATTTTTGCGTTTGCCTATCCCTCGGGAACGGTTAATTGGAATTAATATATGCACGTATTCATTGTTAGATGGGTTGCACGCGGAT
This sequence comes from Papilio elwesi, assembly GCA_029849275.1. Classification (NCBI taxonomy): domain Eukaryota; kingdom Metazoa; phylum Arthropoda; class Insecta; order Lepidoptera; family Papilionidae; genus Papilio; species Papilio elwesi. The sequence goes on from CM056713.1 coordinate 5,003,547, forward strand.
AGATTCATTGATGCACCTTTAGATGTACAATATTTTTAGTACTGAGTTCTTTATCAGACGTTATATGTTTTGTTTGTGAGCTGAGAGCTAGGCTATCTTAAAGACAGCGCATTTCATCATCGAATCATTTAGTATAATCGTGTATTATAAATTTAGTAATTTTAAATTTAGTAAGTACAGGGTATTGAAGCAGTAAAGTACAGAGGTACAGCGAAAGGATCCCGTCCTAAGCGGCTGACCATAAGTCTGATGTATAATAATATACTGGTTGTAGTAAGAGATAACGACGACAATGTATAGGAAAACGCATTCTCTTGAAATTTAGTTGTTTGCGATTTTATTTTATATTTTTATTACTTATTCTGCTATTTATGCATGCACAGATGTAGGAATGTGGAAGAAGCGAGAGAGGTGTGCCAGGATCGCGCCAAATGGAAATCCGTGATCTCTACCTACCCCTCTGGGTTACGGGCGAAGGCGCATATTTATTCTACTATTTGGGTCGGGGACAAATCTAACAACAAAGATAAATAGAACACAAGCAGTGCTAACTAAGGACTGCTAACAGCTGTGAAAACTTTAAACAGCTCGAAAGTCGAGACAATAGTTCCAAAGTAAATAAATATTTAACAATAAAATACAAGAATAATATATTTAAAAAATGTCCTGTAACGCCGCTCGGGAAGTTTTAACTTAAAACATATCTACGTACCGACCGCTCTTACATAAGCTCTTAAATAAAAGAAGCAACGGTGCGAAAATACTTCTGCGTAAGAAGAACCGCCCCAAGTGTGGTCGTGCCTTTACTTGTACAATGGAACACCTTCCAAGACGTTGCCGCATAAACTTCGCTCAAGCGAAAATCCTTGCAAAAAAACATTCACGTACGATATAAATTAGACCTGTAAGATTTTCTCCAACCACCTACCTAACGTAGCTAAAGAAGTCTTCACTCCGAAAATCTGTGATATCGTTATAAGTGGTGTGACTAACACGCCTTTGTTTTATATAACGGATAGGGGTATTCCTTTTATTTGATAAGTAGCCAGCAGTAGCAGCCGCTGCAGGCGTGGGTGTCGAGCACATGTCACGATAAAACCGCTAGGTAGATACTTCGGCCTACCCTTCTTTCGCTCTATTCCGTACACAACAGATGTCTGTGGCGGCTCCACGATTGCCGTTTCGGCCTGAGGCGCTTACGGCAGATTTTAACAAAGTAAAAACTAAAAAAGGACACAACTTTTGATATACTTTAAGGCATAAGGTAGCGTATAACGCTGACATAAGCTAAGAATAACAACTTCATTGAATTCATGATACGAAATCCCCAACTTATCTACTGAAAGCTCCAAACGTCCAACTTTTCTTATTTTTGCGGATGTTTATAACACCGTGTTTACACTGCCGAAAACATTTACATAAAACATATTTTTATCTCTTTCTTCCTCTCTGTAAAAAACTGAGACGGCGATTTGTTTATGTGAATGTTTTGAGCAGTGTGAACTCGCGCTGAATGCCTAGCACACGTTCCATCAAGTGAACCGCTTGTTCGTCGATCATAATAATGCAATCAAAATCTTTATAGTACACACTGTTACCTAAGCAATGTTAATTAGGGTGAGCACACAAGGGTGCGCAGTCACGTTAATTAGGCTGGTATACACACGGGACAAACGCTCAACTAACGACGCAAGATAACGCCAATTAAAAAGCTGGATTTTTTTTTGATCTCTGCCCGATATTGGCGATTATGTTTAAGGGTGATTCACCCTCGTACAGAGGGTATATGTAAATATTTCTAATTAAAAAATTCTCATTCTATTCGTTAATAGTCCACTAAGTTAATACAATGAACACTAGTGGAACTCGTTTACTGCAGTGCTTGTTCAGCCCACAATGTTATCGTGACTAGAATTGAAAATGATTCGGTGGCTCGAGCATGTTGAAAGGATGGACAAGACACCTCACGGCACCTCACGGCACCTCACGACAGCGAAATGGACAAGTATAAAATTAATATATATAAAAAGTATAAACAGACATTCCTCACGATGTTGTCTTTTACCCTTCTCAGATATACATAGATAGGTATCGATTAACAGTATTAATTTGACGAAGAATTAACACTCACTCTCTTATTTTTTACCTTATTTTTTATAAATCGTAATTTGTATAATTACATCACTATATGACTTATCAAGATATCGAGTACGCTAGCCGGACGCACATCATTAAGCAACCCTCTTGCGGAGTTAATTGCCCATTTGCTGCCTCATCTTTGAATCTAAACGCCAGATTAGAGGATAGATTCGGGGGTCGATTTCATTTGACTTATTAAAATATAGAAAAAAATACATTGAATAAGAAAATTAAATAAATGTTTTGAGTTTATTTATTGAATAATATTGATAATATTTCTGTGATTGTTTTTAGAGAATCGTGTTGATCATTTATTAGTCCTTAAAACGTGATTGTATCAGAATGACTCTAGGCATGAAGTCCGCCATTTGTGTTCAGAATTACAGATTTAAATAATAACATAAATATACATATACGTTCTACTGCAAAATTATATAAATATAACATTCCGCGATCTTGATGTATTAGATACATGGAGTTTTTTGCACACACATGTTTTATTTTATAACAAACTGTATTTTTACTAACGCGAAAGCTTTCGTGGTTTTTCCTGATATCTCTCGCAGGTTGTAGCTTAATATTTCCACTACACAATACTGTCCGCACTATATACGACTACTCATAACAATCAGTCAAGGCTCGGGCCTCAAGAGATGTTGTCACGACCGTTGACAGGAGTACAAACTGAGTCGTCTTCCTTCGACAAGTGCTTATAAAGACTCTTGCTGTCTAAAGTCAAATACGCAACTACACGTTTCATAACCGTACTCATTACATTTGCGGCAAACAGGAAATGTGAGCGACATTCCGCAAAAAATACTCGTGAGTAAGGACCGTGACAATTATTGTTGTTAGATAAAAGTGTGACAAACACTCAAATGGGTGCGACGGTTGAAAAAAGTCCACAACACTTTTTAGGTGTGGTTTGTAATGCTGGGATAAAAAGGGACGAGATCATGGGAGAATTCAGATTATATTTGGACTGAACATGCCAACAGCAGGCAAGCCGACGTATTGGAATGAGTTTTCGTACCGACGTCAATGAGCAAGCCGAAACCTATGAATGTTGAATGAAGCTTTAGCGCGTTCAAACCAACACTCTCTTCAGTTTATTATATTATATTGATATATTAATCATATCCTCCTATCCTACTAAAATTATAAATGCGAAAGTTGGAACTTTGTACTTATGGATGTTTGTTACTCTTTCACGGGCGAAGCCTGGGTGGATCACTAGTATATATATTTATATATCACAATCACTTTTTAATCAATTAGTGATATCCTCAGTAACGTTTGGTGATAACGGTCACTTTAAAAATAAGTTGGTTATCATTTTAAATGATAGATCGTGTATTAAAGTCGACAGAAGTCGTATGTTACACCTATCTTTTATTAATTTATTATCAAATCGTATCAACTACTGGCTGGATACGATGCCCTCCTTATTTTAATTAACGATAAAAAACTCATTGTTTTTGTCATCTCTCCAGTCATTTATATTTTACTTTGTCTCTGAATGTAACAACCAACAACGGTCACCACAGAGGTCAGTCCCCCGCCGGCCTTCTCTCTACATAAAACTGTCCAAGGTCACCTTTCTTGCTTCTCTTCTGCATCCGTACATCTACGCACACATGGTCATCGTTTCCGGGTACTGCTTCAACCGCCTTTCGTCGGAACGTTGGTCTTAACTCACCAACCTGGTCGACATGAGTTCGTTTAGAAAAGAGATCGGCAAGCAGTTTTAAGTGGAGTCTGGAAATCGAATTTATATCGCAGTCCAGAAAAGATCAAAGTTAGATTGTACGGGACGTTCAAGTTCAAACGTATGAAAATATGGCTAATAACAATCTATTCTGCTCGATAATATGATGTAAAAAAACTATAATTTGGCCCTAAAGATAAATAACAATATATCATTCAAACACCAGACTGGGGCTGCAAAATCATAAATTACAACCCCAAGTCGGAGGCGTGTCGTCCGGGGCCACGCCTCCGAAACTTAGGGGTGTTTTGTGCCCTCAAAACTTAACAGGAGAGGCGGTTTGCGCGGTCGGGGGCCTGAAGTGCCTTGATTCGCGTACAATGAGACATTTATAACGTTATAGTTTTATACTACGAATACAACTGTTTTTATATAATACTAGTGACCCGCCCTGGCCTCGCCCGGGTACCACTAATTATGTTGATGCGATAGCTACCAAACACAGGAACACCCGCCGACCAATCTGGACAACACCTGTAAATTTCATCGAAATCGGTCCAGCCGTTTCGGAGTCTATAGGGAACATACATACTTCGCTTTTTATATATTATTTTTTTTATAAAAAGTATCCTATGTTATTGCTAGTACCTCCAAGAATATGTGTACAAAGTTTCATGATGATTGGTTGAGTAGTTTTCGCGTGAAAGCGTAACAAACAAACTCACATTTATAATATTAGTAGGAATAATGTATTCTATAGAAGTAATCAAACAAGCTTAATCGATGTTAAGTGACTACCCCTAACAGCGCACCTACGTCATCAATCAAAAGTTTTACGATATAAACATACTGACAGATATGAAATTTTACATATATAATGATTGAAATTTTCACGAAGAATGTGACTGGCCACTACAGCGCACAACAAAGCAAGAAAACTGTATCAGTTTAATTGTGTGTAATTAAAATAATCAATGAAGAAAATTAAACGAAGTACAGAAAGTTAATACTGCCGATAATTTACTTTTACCATAGACTAGCAACCCGCAGCAGATTCGCTTGTCTAAATAAAAATATATATAGTTCAGATTACTCGCTGACAAACACTTTATACGAAAAAAAAATGTAAATTGCTGGAAAATAAAGATATATACATTAGAAAAGTTAATGTAGGCGTTAAGTTTTCTTGAATTATCTAATTTTCCACGCAACCTTCTTAATTTCTTCTCATGCTCTGCAAAATAATAAGCGAAATCGGTTCAGCATCACGCGTGACACCGTGACCGGGGTAAATAGTCATTTATTTTAATTCAGGATAAATAAATATCATTGTACTATTTAATACACTACGGAGTGATAGATACGGTATACCTATAATCCAATTGTTTTTTTAATAGGCAAAAATATGGATATCAGTTCATTGACTCTGAGGTTAGAAGTTGTTGCTCGAATACGATAAACAAACATAATATCTAAAACGCCAATTTCATAGAGGTCACATTGATTTGAAAAACATCGATACGAAATGAACAACACTAAACAAGTTTATAATTCGTGTGTGACTTGATTAATTTAATCCGATGTCGTTATGTTTATTAATTTAATCAAAGACATGCATAATTACAGGGAAATAAATTGTAACGACTTTGAAAAATAATAATATCCCGGGACATTCACACGGCCATCTGATCCCAGCTGGTGATCTGAGCTTGTGCCATGGAAACCAGATAACTCATATACTAACTTACTTTTGTAAATACATACTTAAATAGATAATTACACCCAGACTCAGAATAAACAGACATGTTTATGCACACAATGTCTGTCCTGGATGAGAATCGAACGACGACCAACGACCACACGACACGACCACGACGACGTGAAAAGCAAGTATCTTAATTACCACGCCAACCGGCCAGTCAAGAAAAATAAATAAGCTTTCACGCCTGTAACCCAGTGGAGTAAACAGAGATTACGGATTTCCATTGGGCACAGTGCTGGCACACCTCTCTCGCTTCTTCTATATCTTCCGCAAACGAATCTTATTTTTGCCAAGCAAAGTAATTAGCAATAGACCGCACACATCGTAGTAGCGATGGCCGACGGGGTCGAAAGGGAGTGGCGGCCAGGTACAGATGAACGCAGCGTAGTTACATCTCCCACAAGACGATGACGATCTGGTGAGCGCGAGTCCACTGTACTTTGTGATAATCAATGGGGGAGGCCTCCTCCCAGAAGAGGATATCTATGAATCTCTTTGGGTCTTGACGAATGTTTTTATTTTAAGTTAATATTTTGATAACTTTACATTACGTACATATTTATTATTTTACGTAATGTAGCCGTTTAGATTGAATTAGTCTTTTTTGTGTATTATCAATATGTTATCTAAATTTTCGACGAAATCGTTGAATTAATCTTGTCGATATCGGAATGCAGTTGATAAAAAACATATTTACAGTATAAATAAAAATATAAAATTGTTTCGTGCTACTTGTCTTTATAAATAATTTCGTGTGATAGACAGGCAGACCTTTTTGTTACCCGATTGACATTGTGACCTCCTGTCTCTTCCCCGGCCTCTCATACCTCGAAAGTTAGTTGGTATCTTGTTTAATTAATTATAAGGCACTTGTTTCATATCCAGAAATCCAATGATATAAAACAATACATGGCAAAGATAATAATGTGTATTCTATTTACAAGGTAAAACTATAATTTAAGTTTTCATGTATTAACACTTGGTCAGCAACAGACGGACCGGGAGAGATTACAAACTCGAGCCGCCAAAGATTGTTGAATATACCTACTCGGAATGCCCGCGACTCCGTCCGCGCGGAATCGTGACTGTGGGCAGCATTGTTAATTTTTAAGTGCAATTATTTTGCGAATAAAATTCATACGTACGTTTAAATAAAACTTAGCTTAGCAAGTTTCTTACTTGCGTTTATTTCAGTTTTGAATTTCGTAATTACTCCGTAAATGTCACTGTCTTCCTTAATTCTTCTCTGTATTTCTAATATTTTGTCTCTTGTCGCAAATAAAACACTCACATAAACCTTACACACTTCCATACAAACATTCACCTCTATTTCTATTTTGTTTTTTTTTACAGTAAAAGTACATATTTAACCGAAAAACAGTAAGACATTAATGCACAATAGCAAGGAACTATAAAATAAAATTAAAAAATATGCGCTCAAGCATGTAACCCAGAGGGGTAGGCAGAGGTTATGGAATTCCATGTGGCGCGATCCTGGCACACCTCTCTCGCTTATACAATCCATACATTAAGCATACATGCTCGTCGGTTACGGGAACTCCTTATTTAAACTAGCAACAGTCGTATTGTCAGAAGGGTGATTTAATTTATTTATTGGTGATTACATTAAAATGACTAAGAGACATTTTCAAAAATGACATTTATATGCCACGCAGATGCCGTATCCGTATCCAACAGATGGGTTGAAAAGAAGACAAAGTAAATTCGATATAATCTTATCACAAGTTTTATACGCGATCATTTGTTTGTTGTACTTATTGATACAACATATTTAAAACAATAATATTATCCTGGGACATTATTGACACACGGCCATCTGATCCCAAACTAAGCAGAGCTTGTGCTATGGCTCCAGATAACTGATATACTGCTTGTCTTTTGTAAATACATACTTAAATAGATAATTACACCCAGACTCAGGATAAACAGACATGTTCAGGCACACAAATGTCTGTACTGGGTGGGAATCGAACCCGAATCGAAAAACAAGTATCTTAAAAACCACGGCAACCGGCCAACCGAATTTTAAAAAAATAACTTGTATTTTTTTTTAATTAGAAATTATATCTGTCATAGATTTTAATATCTCCGTACATAGCTTTCTATACAAATTCAACATACAAAAGTGAAGCTCGAACTTTGCCATCCATCCATCATTTACAATTATTATTAACTAGTGACCTGCCCCGTCTTCGCCCGGCTACCACTAATTATGTTGATCCGATACCCAACACAGGAATGTGCCAATCTGGACAGTCCCTGTAAATTTCATCGAAATCGGCCCAACCGTTTCGGAGTCTGAAAGTGTATAGGCAACACACATACTTCGCTTTTTATATACTATTTTTTTTTCATAAAAAGTATCCTATGTTACTTCTAATACCTCCAAGAACATGTGTACAAAGTGTCATGATGATCGGTTGAGTAGTGTAGTGTAGTTTCGCGTGAAAGCGTAACAAACAAACTTACATTCACATTTATAATATTAGTATGGATTTTTGTTTTATAAGAACTGTACAATGCAGGCCAGTAATTTGTCATGTAGGAGTTAGTAATTAGGCCTACCGTAGAAAGTTTTGTTGTATTAGCTACATACTTGTTTTAAATTCATATTACAGATTAGATGTGCCCTGATTGAAAAGTATATCACAGGTTCATTTAATATACACTTAATTTAAAACGTGCATTAAAAGAAAACTAATAATCACAAAGCTAACGACTATCTCTATTTAATTAAATTTCAAAGATTATTTAAATTAAACTTTCTTTTACTTTAAACTAAAAGAAAAGCCGAAGACCGGTTTAACTTAGAATTGCTTTATAAATGCTGTATTTACATATCATAACCTATTTGTACCTAAGCCTTTGTTTATTTTAACAAAATTGATAATGTGGGTAATACAATAATAAGCATTTTTAAATAATTCACTGTCTAGAAAACAAAGGAGATGTACACATTTCTCTACGAAGGTTGGAAAATGGAATGAGTGTAATTTCATAATCTAAGAATAGGAATCTTTGAACAGGTTTTAAACATGTATTTTTTAAAATTATTATTTTATGACTTACCTTTTGTAAAAATGACAAAATCCAAACTTATAGGCTCGTCCACCGAACACCGCGAATGGAAAAAAACTTTAAAAATTCCACTATTATAAACCAAACGACAGTACTGATCGATCACTTGACACGAAAACGATTATTCCGTTTCTTATATCTTATCTGTGAACTTTATTCTAAAAAAACACAATAAAATTTCCTAATTACGTCCTTGCTGATTGACAAATCACAATCGAACGAAACAAGTCTTGGTATTTAATTAATTCGTTGTTATTTAGGCCGTATTATTTAAATAATAATTAAACTAGAGAGCACATTGTCCGGTTAGGAATTTAACAATTCAAAACAGTTACAGTTCGTTCCGTTTTTCGATCCGTCGGCCATAGACACAAGCACACGCGTGGCTTGGACGAGACTGCCGCGCGTCTGTGCCCCTCGCGTCGCCTCCCCACCCCTTCGCGCTCAAACAATTTTTCAGGTAAAAAAATATGGGGAAAAAAAACAGATAATGCTTAACTAATTCCCGTTTATTATTTGATTTTCTATTAGCTTTATAAGGAAATTATTATAGTCTGTGGGTGGAACAAAGGCGTGCTAAAGTAGGTGGTCCGGTTTAGTTCGGATCATTTGGTGTTGCTCTTTGTTTTAGGGGCGTTAAGGGCAGAGACAGAGGCACGTGCCGGCGCCACACGGCTTTAAAAAAATAATTCTTTTTTGTTTTAATTAATATTTACTTGAATGAAACGGTTATTTTCTTTTAGTAATTAAATTAGTTCTTGTTATTTACAATATAGAAATTATAATTAGCTATATTATTCATTTAATATGCACACTGTGATAGACAGAGGAGGCGATCGAATCGGCTCACCAATTTTTCAGTGCCGGTATTCTAAAACCCGATATAAATCAACTTTTTTATAGCTAGTCTCACATCGACTGAGCCTATAATGGTATCTCTATATACATATTGTTTTATAATATACTAGTGTAGTGATTCACTCAGGCTTCGTCCGGTAGCCGTTTCGGAATCTATACGAAACATACATCCATACGTCACGCCACCTTTTATGTACATATATAGGTTGTAAAAAATAAACATAAATGTAAACGACGGGAAACGTATGTTTTTCCAGGATAAAAAGTGGTCTATGTTCTATTCCAGATTATAATCTATCTCTGTGACAAATTTCATCCGGATCCATTTAGCCGTTTTTGCGTGAAAGAGTAACAAGCATTCATACATCCATATATACAAAGATTTTTCGGTATGCTTATAAACCGAATTTGTGAAATTTGACGTCACAGTGACCTTGGTGACAGGTTTAAATATCAATTTACGAAGAAAGAATTCGAACAAATCTCTCATAACTACAGACTTACAAACGGACAAGTTCCAAATTCAAAGAATGGCATTTGGTTTTTTTTGTATTCATTTGTTACAACAATGAGAATAGTTGGAAGTTGATTATAGAACGTGGTGGGTAAAAACGGTAACCGTGGAAAAAGTGGCACTCTTTATAATATGGTAATGATAGTTTTGTTGTGCGGGATTACTTAGCTTTTGTCTATAAAATAATATTCTCATACAATGACACTGAAGTCATTTAACACTAAAGCGTTAAAACGAGTAAGTTTTTTTTGTGAATCTAAATTACTACCTACAACTGGCCAGGGATAAATGTCAAATTATATAGGTTATACGTTTTTAGATTTTTTACCTACTTGTAGGTTTCAACTTGGAAGGCAGTGGACGGATATAGACTGATCTAGATTGTAAATATTCTCTTGGAACAGTCCTGTCAGACCTTCCGATGATTGTTCTAACCCTTGTTTCATTGCAAGATATTCTTTTTGTAAGCAAACTTCATGTACCATACAAAGCGACCATTATACTTTAATCGGAAATGTTGTGGAATTTGTGAGATAAAATGAAGCGAATTACATAATAATAAGCCTTTATTGCCATGATAATTTTTCTTACAAAAAAGTTTTAAGCTTTATTGAATTTTAAAATGTTATGTCTTGGATACAAAATTATATATTTCAGAAACAGAGTTTCTTTTAGCAATTGTTTCTCAGTGAAAACATGGCTTAAATCTTCCTCTATGCAGGTGCATTTGACGCCGTAACTAACTTATTCTACGGAGGTGAATAAAAACATTAAGTTATTAGATTTTAGTTAAATAAAATGCCGTTGTATTATTGGTATAACTGGACGCCAAGAAGAAATTATTTTTTCAAATTATAAAATTGACTAACTTAATCTTATCCACATCGTGACAACGGTCACCTATTCTGAAGAGTTTCGTTATACCGAGTTCAGTCTTCGCGCCAAATTAATTTAAACAGCTAATTAATAATTTAAGAAAACAAAAAAGTGATGACGTGTTTTTGAAAACTGTACTAATTTTTCGTGCGTTAATTCGTAACAATCATATTTTTAAATGACAAGAATTATTAATTATTGATCATGCGATTTTAGTAAATGATTTATAATTTCCATTCCGTATAAACGATTTCCTAGAGAAAATCAATAAGAAATATCGGATTTCAACACACGTTACAATTTACATTTAATTTACTATTTTTATAGCTTCTTATTTTTGCCTTAATAAATTTATCAATTTTATTTTGACAGCTTGATTCGTTCACACAAAATGTGACCATAGTAAAAAATTAAATGGCGATGTCAATCAACTTGTTGCGTCTTATTTACGATCGACTTTTTTTTTAAATATCTCGTGTTAAGGTCTGCGTACACTTGAATTTATTTCCGTATTTTTATTATAAATTATTTGTATATATTCTTTTCATCATTTTTTTTATAGAAGAAGGTGGCTAACGAGCAAGCTGCATCTTAATCAAGCTAACGAGCTACGTTGCGTTGTCTACCTTTTATTGACAGATAAACAGAAAATGGTTATTTCCTTTCCCTATTTATCCCGTCACATGTCAAGTCCTCCTCTTCCCAATGTTTCCTTACTATGGGAAGGGGAGAGGACTAGAATTTGACCTCCAGCCCCACTCATTAGGTGAAAATCTGAATACTTCCAGTTCACGCCTGTCTTCTGTGAGGTCATAGTATTTCACCGGTCGTGCCGGTCCATTCGTTAAACAGATATTGTTGTTGCCAGTAATACCACTGTTAGATAGTTTTATCTTTTTTTTTTATAAGAGAAGGGTGCAAACGAGCGGCGGGAACACCCAGGTGACCAACGACGCCCATGGACACCCGCAACACCAGAGGAACTGCAGATGCGTTGCCGGCCTTTTAGAAAAAGATAGGCTCGCTTCTTGAAGGACCCCAAGTCGTACTGGTTTGGAAATACCGCCGAGGACAGACCATTCCACAACGCGGCTGTGCGTGGCAGGAAATGTCGAGAGAACCGCACTGTTGAGGAATGCAGCCATTCAGATGGTGTGGATGGTACCTGGCGGTCTGTCGTGTCGTACGATGACGAAACTCGGCGGCAGGAATCGTTCCAAGCAGTTCTTCGGAACACTCCCCGTGGTACATACGGTAAAAAATGCAGAGGGAGCTGACGTCCCTCCGCAAGGCCAGAGTATCAAGCCGATCGGTAAGAGCTCGGTCGTTGACGATTCGAGTCGCTCTTCGTTGTATGCGGTCAAATGGAAGAAGCTGGTATTGGGGTGCTCCCGCCCAGAGATGCGAGCAGTATTCCATGTGGGGCTGAACTTGCGCCTTGTATAGCTGAAGGCGGTGGCCCAGCTGGAAATACTGCTTCGCTCTACTAATCTACTAAGTTTTATCTCTCATCTCTTTCTCCGTCTTTTGTTACCAGCTGATTGTGTACTTTGTCAGTTTATGATAGGCTTTACATATAAATGCCAGCTAATTGTGAAATGAACGAATCATTGACTGATGGACGCAGCTTTATAAATTTGAAATAAAATTAATTTAATATTGTCTTAATTAATCACTTTAGAAAATTACACCATGGACATTATCATATCCGCCATCTTGGTTTCAAATGACGTTGCGTCGAGAAATCAAAAAGGAATAAAAAAGTATGAGCGGCACTCCATTCGTGTGAATTTCCCCGTGTATAATGATGTACCATTTTTAAAATGGCCGTTGTGATGCATTTTAAGTTGTTAATCAACAATTTCTTTCATCTTTTTATTATTATTGGCAATAAAATTAAATGACCCGTTTGTATTTTATTTCGTAAAATTAAAAAATGAACGAATTTTATCGTATTTTATTATTTGATATTTAAATACAAACAATTATCCGTACATCGTAAAACTCTCTTTGCTATATACTGGCGGCAGTAAACAATACTACTACCCCACCTCATCTCATCTCAAGGGAGTCGTAAGAGGCGACTAAGGGAGAGAAAATCGTACCATTATAGGGGTTCCGGACGGCTGTCTAGGTAAAATGCCAAGCAGCAATGATTTTGTACCAGTGTAGCAAATTTAGGAGCAGTGGTGGCTCAGTGGTTTAGGCCCCAACTTACGTACTGTAGATTGCAGGTTCGATCCCAAGGCGCTTTACTTTATGTGATTTATTTCATCACCACTGCGCCAAAAAAAGGTGAAGGAAAACATCGTGATGAAACCGGCATGTCTTACAAGACACTAAATTCGAAGACATGTAACATCCGCCAACCCACGCTGAGCCAGCGTGGTGCATTACGGCCCCTTCCCTCTCTCGGATAAGAGGCCTGTGTGTGAGATGGCAGTGGGGAATATTAGAAAAAGGGCCGACTTCTTTCTTTCTTTCATATCACATATCCCTACTAATATTATAAATGTGAATGTCAGTTTGTTTGTTACGCTTTCACGTGAAAACTACTCAACCGATCATCGTGAAACTTTGTACACATATTCTTGGAGGTATTAGAACTAACTTAGGATACTTAATATGAAAAAAATAGCTTATAAAAAACGAAGTATGTATGTTCCCTATAGACAGACTCCGAAACGGCTGGACCGATTTCGATGAAATTTACCGGGATTGTCCAGATTGGCACATCCCTGTGGATGGTAGCGATCGGATCAAGAGAATTAGTGGTATCCGGGTGAAGCCGGGGCGGGTCACTAGTATATTTTATAAAGTATCGTTGTATTTAAAATAATATATATAAGCACCGTAAGGATATCCAAAAAGCCATTTTGATCTCAAGCAGAACAGCCTTTGAAATGCACAAAGAGAAAAAAATGTTTTTCTCTGCCATATTATACGTTTTCCTTAATGAAGACAAAACTGCTGTTCGCAGGTGTCTACTGTCCACCCCATTTCCATTGAAACGCGTGATCATGCCTGGTAGACCTTAATACGGCCACGGCCGTCGGCTCGCGACACAACCGACATATATTTTACAATCCACATTCTTTTTTTTTTCTTTTTCAATATGGCGGCAAGTATGGATTTATTATATTTTTGTCGGTTCGCTTTGTGTGTAGACGCGCAGGATGCGCTGGACCTGTTCCTTCATGCTTTATCAAGGATCTAGAAAATAAAGTTTATACATGTTGTAAAATAAAATCCCTCGCCTCGTATATCTGCCCTAACGATAGAAACATTCAAAACTATGGTTTGTTCGACATCAAGATTTTTGTAAACAAGCAAACATCACTTACCATACACGGCAGCATGTTTTATGTTTTCCTGTACAATTTTATGGAAATCGAATGATAAAGTGAAACGAATTTGTGACAAAATGTTTTTGTTACCTTTGTTTACAAACATTATGTCCTGATGCGGAATAAACTTTAATGAATAGATTTCATACGACTTACACTAAGAGAGGGAGTGACCTATGGGGGGGGGGGGGTTAGGTTTCTTCATTACGGTTTATGTTAATAGGCTGAAATATTACAATGATTATTGAAGTACGTAGGTAATGGCGTACATATATATGCTATCCATAGCCGCGGCAGATCGCTAATCTACAAATAATTTCCAGAACAACAATGCTAAAGGTTAGTTACTTATTCTCTTCCGCTCAACACTATATATCGGTACATAATAGTTTAAGATAACTAGTCACGTGGTGAACTCATCAGAATCGATGGGAATAGATTAAAGCATAAGATAATAAAAAAAACACAGACAATGTTTAACAAGACTTAACGTAAAAGAATTTAACAATATACCACCTCCATTATAATTTTTTCAGCTTCATGTTCAAACGGTGTGGTCCTATTGATTTCAGCATTATTACGTTAGATTTATTTGTCACGTAATAATACTACCGTAGTATTACAAGATGTATAAAAATCCTGTCACGGCTTAAGCGTTTTGTGTTGATGATATTGGTATGTGTGAATGTGAACTTCTATACTCTCTTTGCATAGCGTTTTAAGTGACAAAATGTAACAGGGATTGATGCTACCATAAACCATAAACATAAAATAAATGGTTTAAAGTTTATTAAAAAAACTTCTTGTCTATGAGCCGTCAGAATACAACAAAACCTTACATCATAATCGTTTAAGTTTAAACTATGAAATAGTTTTAATAAAAAAAAAATCGACCCATTTCTAAGTTCACAGACCTTTTTGACTAATGGGCGCTGAGACACAATTATAAATTCCAATATTATTACTGACCATAGAATCCGGTACGGTTCGAACTTGTGGGCAATCGTAAAAAAGTCAACGCGAGGCATCACTAGTGGTAATAATTATTAGAATGTTATTAATTACACAGCATACATTGCTTGTTTGGTATAAACGTATAAACTAACTGTGCGTATGAAGGGCGCATTGCTCAAAAATTATTACTTTATGATCAAACGGATTTTTAACTATAGATGTTTAATAATGGAATCCCATCGTCCGGAAACGTATAAAAAGCGCGGCGAAACTTTCAAACTTGGAACTGAATGGAGCGTCATTTTTTACGTCCGTTCGGGTTGTCGCAGTGAAAAATGATATAATTTATATCGGTGCTGCGCTGGTAGCAGGCGGCTACCCGTTTTGTGTTCGCGTGATAAAATATAAATAAAAAATAAATTTTTATAATATTTTTTCTCCTACTAATTTAAAATGTTACCTTATCAACGCGGCGCGCTACGACAAAAGGTGTAAGGTTTGTCTGACGTATAATTTTATCGATATCGATAAATTTGATTTTATTAAAAAGTGCATTCTATAATTCTAAACGAAAAATGATAATAAAAACATACCATGATTTTATTGATACCCAGGATAACCAGGATATAAACTTAGTACGATAATATAGATTACACATACAACGCATTATATGTACCTTGTATATCATTTATATCCTAAATCAATATTTTTTTTACTGAAGTAATAAAGCTTATCATTTAATACTGATACTCGCAAAATATGAATGAAGTTGTAAAAATAATAAAATTTATGTTTTATTTTCGTTAATGTTTTATATATCCGATATCCATTATATTTTTACTAGTGCAGTTTTAACAAAATTGATTCGAGTAAACCGATAAAGCGTAAAGTATTAACATCACTAATACACGCACACATCGAAACGTGTGGCGTAAAGACGAACACAGGCAAGTAAGATCGAACAACGAAACGCGCGCTCGTGTGAGAATGAAATATTTAAATTTGGAAGCTGATTCCGTTTATGGCTACTTAATTTGGGTGATTCGATTTGAATATTTTAAAAAAAGGAACGCCGGGAAAAAACGTAAACGGGCAAAGACATTCCACCGGTACGGTGCATGTGGACGCAGCGACTAAATGATCTTTGCCTAGATTCGACTTGGTTTAAAAAAGTGTATTGTTTATGTAGTGTATATGATTTTCTAAATGTTCGATTTAGATAATATTTTCTTTATATTTAATGCATAATATTAAGTTAATGTGTCTTTATTATAGAAGCTCAGAAGTTTTACGTAGTCAAAAGTCAAATTGACATCTATAATTTCTGTTTTCTTCGTTGCAATATGAGCGTGTGTGTTTATCCTAAATGTTTATTGCCATTTTTATTTATTTCATTACTATAAATATACGCTCATGCCCGTAACCCAGAGGGGTAGGCAGAGATCATGGATTTCCAGTTGGCGCGATCCTGGCACACCTCTCTCGCTTCTTCTACATGCATACATCTAGGGATACACGCTCGTCGGTCTTGGGTACTCCTTATATCGCCCTTACTTATTTATTTCATGGTAATTAAATAAATTCAACTAAAACAATTATCTTAGTTAAAATATCTGAAAACATCGCTAAGAGGAGCCAAAGTAAAACCAAACAGGGCGATAACTTTTTTGCAACCGTTATCGCTTCTGTCCGGTTGATGCTAGGCGAGTTACGTTACAAAATTAAGGACCAAACGCGATGAATTTTTAATGTATATCTATCTACAAATAATTAATTAAGTTTGAAGAGCTCAGATCGATAACCAAGATTGATTAAAAGTAAACATAATTTTCCTGTTAAACATCAAATCTTTAATATACAAAAATTAATGTACATATGTCGGTTTGTAATTTACGCGCTGCCGTATCAACCGGTTATGCGATTTCAATAGAACTTTGTCCACATATTACTTCTATTTGCGCGACGTCACAGTTAGACATAGGTACTTAGTCCAATTCATAGCATTTATTTTGAACACAGGTTAACTAAAATAAAATATGTAAAACAAAGTCGTGTTGGTAACACCTTTTATAACTCAACAACGTATGCAAAGGTTTTCTTAATAATGTCAATCTCAAAAATCAAAGATTATAGCCCCAAATAGCTAAGGCCGCGTCCAGATCTGGCGAATGCGCCGCAAATGTCCAGTCCGCGAGCTGTTCGCGAACTGCGAAGATGCGCACTTCAAAAGCTTTGCACGAGTTGCGGTTGTAGTCTCAAGTTGCTTCAATGAAGGGTATCGACCCGACTGATCCTATCTAGCAATCGAATATCCATTCATACAATAAAAATGTAACTGATCGCTGTCTGTACATGGAAGATATTTGAGAAAAACTATTATTGTGGGCCTTCGTACATGCAAAAAAAACCAAAACAATGATTAATAGAATTTTTGGTGCGTTTGTCTGTGAGCTTATGTGCGTTAATCTCAGAAACGGATTAAACAATTTGGGTTCAGTTTTCACTAATGTATTGTGGTAAGTATCTCAATCGACTTATGAATAAAAAAGTTATATCAGTTTAAAGAACCATGTCCAACATTTGTTCGATAAAATGCTATGAAATAGCTGTTTAGTTAAATAGGTTGAACTTTTAGTTAAATTTGTTAGTTTAGTTATATTATGTTCTTTAAAATGATGATGAGTTTAAAGAAATATAATAAAGCTTAAAAGAGGGCGGAGATTTTGCAAGCTTCAGCTAGATACACTGAGCATTGAGATATTCATAGCACACGCACTACTTTCAGAGACGCACAGCGCTTTCTGGTAATGGTAACAGCTATATTTGGTAACGCATTTACAAGTATTTAAATAGACGATTTTAGAAACTACGTGTGCAATAAAATCATTAAAACTATTGTGAGACTTTATTAATAAGCTATTTATTAAAAAAATATGTTTGTATTCTTATGTGATATGTATTGTTAGGTTAGGTAAGTAGCTTAATATTCCCGAGGAGGGTTGGCGGTAGGCAGGCGGCCGTCAAAAATGCAGCCAGAATCTATACAGTATGAACAATCATATATGATTAAACTGTGCTACGGTCATACTGTGTCGTCCCCACATCCGCGGGAACTGGGCAGGGAAGGTAATATCGAACGAAGTTTGCCGGCCCAGCCGGACTACTACTTTTCCTTTTATAATTGTGTTTTTAAGATCGTCGTATCGTATCAGGCGTCACAACATTTTCTTTTCTCTGGTACTCTGCCTAAGACCTTAACATTTGCACCGTTATCCGTCCAACTAATTCTTTCACTTCGCCTCTCCCCTTTCCTTATCCCTCTAAGTCAATGCTGTACAATGTTTAGCTGGCAAGCTGCTTAGTGCTGTAGTGTGTAACGTGTCCACTGTGACGAACCTTTTTTTCCCCGACTGTAGTCTGACCCGTCGTGTGAGATTTGTTACTTATATTTTATGTAAAAACTAGAGACCCGCCCCGGCTTCGCCCGGGTACCATTATGTTGATCCGATCGCTACCGAACACAGGAATGTGCCAACCAGGACAATCCCTGTAAATTTCATCGAAATCGATCCAGCCTTTTCAGAGTCTATAGGTCAATAGGGAACATACATACTTTGCTTTTTATATACTATTTTTTTTCATTAAAAGTATGTTACTTCTAATACCTCCAAGAATATGTGCACAGTTTTCGCGTGAAAGCGTAACAAACTTACATTCACATTTACAATATAAGTAGGGAAGTAGGGGTTGTTGTAACACAGAGTAATTATGTTATATATATATTATCAAGTTTTATGTAAGGTCTAAACATTTCGGAATATTATAATTTCCCTCTGAGAGTTTCTTTATTCATGGATAACAGTTGTGTATAATTTATTTTACAAATGGCGCATACTTACAAAGAACACAGGAAACAAGCTTTCTCTCTGAAAAAACTGAGACGACAATATGTTTTGTGTGAATGTTTTCGGCAGTGGAAAGACACTGTTAGTATGGACCAGTGTTTTTCAATGCGCGGGAAGCCTCATTACAGGGATCGCTAATATTCTGTAGCGGGCGGCAGGAGGTTGGGAAAGCTACTGCAGTAAATTTTTTATAAAAGTTTTATAATATCTATTGTAGTAAAATGTTAACTCAAGGATCATTTGTATCAAATATACAAAAAATAAAGAAAATATGAGAACTCTTAATGCGAAGGTTGCGCTTGTTTTTCTATTCTTGTCTATTGGCGACGCATTCCATGTAAAAATGTGTGTTACTTAATTATGTGTTTATCTGAAACCGTAATCATAAAAATGAATAAATATGTTGGGTTGAATATTTGTTACGAAATAAAATACATGAAAATAAAGCAACGGGTAAGGGGTCGCGAAATATTTCGTCGTACTAAAAGGGCCGTGTCGTGTAAAAGGTTGCAAAGCACTGGTATAGACAAATTCTCTTCGATCTTATTTTATCTGTAGCTGTAGTGAAAACAGTAATCATTAAAACATTTCGATTTATTATATCTGATAACAAAAAACAGATTTACGAAGCTTATTAGGTCTCATATGTGACAGGAAGTGAACCTATCGTCTTATACGTAACGTACGTACGTCTATTACGTAAATTTTGTGTCGGTGGGGAATGAAACCCGTAGAATAATAGCTGCATTCACTAAGCTTCTTTATGACATACATATTTAAAAATTTAGGAAAGGTTAGCTACCAAGTAATTTGTCTATGGTTAAGTTAGCCTATTAGATTGTAATATCTGTATACAAAGTCAATGCTTTAGTAGGTAACTAAGAAATTAAAATATATATTTTATTAATATCTTAATTTACTATTGATGATAAAAGAAATGTTGTAAGTGGCTACGGCGGTAACAGCTCTTAAGAATCTAACAAAAATACAATAAGCGAGCGAATTAACTTTCCCCGCCAGCCAATGTCCGTTCACATCAACGGACGCTGAGCGAATGAGCAAAAAAGCCCGCGAGACTGATCTGACAGCGGACGCTGGGTGGGGCGTCCTTTTCCCGCCTCTCAAATCGAGTCACCTCATTGGTTCATTTAAAAATCGATTCCGCTTCATAAATATGCAACCGCTTTCTTTTTCCGCAGTTCGAAATGCGCTATGTGGTCTTTGAAGAGCTGTCGAAATTCGACCGTATATTTATCTCATGAGATTTGAAAATAGAATGGTTCCATTTGACAGATATGTTCGAACGTTCGGAAACGCAGTCAATTGTTTTAACGACATGTCTTTCTGGCCTCTTTTGCTTTATTTAAAAGAGTATGGAGCCAAGAGATGTTTTTTTTTCTCGTAGCCGCGTTCAGGACGCATACCACCAGTTTATATATATCGGTATGTATTGAAATAAACAATGGACGCGGACGTGGGTGAAATTGAAACGGTAATAAACAATGGTGTATTTATGATTTATGGTGAGAGGTGTAACTGAGGGAGACATTTCGGGAGACTGTAATGTCGATGGTTCAGATTTTTATGGAGCCGCCGCGGCGTATAGAAAATATTTTTACTACGATTAAAATATGTTCAAAGACATAACGTAAATCTTAATATTTAGTTAGTACTTAAAAAAAATTAAATTCCACGCTTAATATGGAAATAAAGGAACAAAAATAGTAGATAGGTTTATTTTTTATGGAAGAAGATAGCAAGCGGCCTGACGTAAGTGACCGCTACCCATGGACATGCACAACAAGCAAATGATTTGCAGATGCGTCGCCTACCTTTAATGGACAGAGGAGGATTTCCTTCCTCCCCTTCCCATCCAATCTTTAATAGGGAAGGATGGAAAGGGGAAGATGATTAAAAAGAAGCAGCTTGCACCTCACTCATCAGACGAAACGCAGAATCCTACTTGTCGACTGTCTTCTGCGAGGTCGTGGTGTGTCACCGGTGTACCGGCCCTGCAGTGCAACAGGTGTTGTTGTTGCGGGCTTTATATTACTGCCACTGTTAAATCTACTGTTAGTTAACTTTACAATTATACTTAGATACAATACCTAATACTTATTGGATTATGAACAAAAACCTTTTTTATAGGGCAATTCCCCTTTCTATCCCTTTCTACTTGGTTTTATTCATCCCCCCCCCCCTCGTTCCGTACAACACTCTTTTGTTAGTTGCGAATGCTGGCGGAAGATGGTCGCCACAAGGTGAACCGCTTAAGAAAAATTGGAAAGATAGTTTTGCGCTATTAACAGTTCCAGGATAGGATAGGTTCGCTAGACCCTCTTGAGAGTAGACTTTAGAAAGGTAAAAATTTAATTAAATCAGAACAAGGTAATGCCGGATAAAAAAATTGTTAGAAAAATAATCAAGTTCAACACTTCTTACTGAAGAAATTTGATGATTGAGCCTTAAGGCTTGAGGCTTGAGCATCCGTCGGCTCCCTGCAAGAGCCAATGGATAGCTCTATACGTCTCTTGTCTCTATCTTCCTTCGTATTTATAAGGTCTACTAAAGACATATCCATACTAACTTGACGGTGGTGGGGTGAATAGGAAAGGGATATAACCATTTTCTGTTCATCCCTTCCTCTGTCCATTAAAGGTAGGCAACGCATCTGCAACTCTTGTTGCAGATGTCTATGGGTAGCGATCACTTGATATCAGGTGAACCGCGTGCTCGTTTGCCACCATCTACTATAAAAAAAAGAAATAGTAGCCTACAGACTCCATTGTTTTCAAAAATTGACATAAAACAACAGAAACTGGATTCCTCGTTCAGTCCTTGTTATTTTAACCTTTCGTGTATTTTTATACACATCTTACATTCACCTCGGTCAACTTTCACCCACGGGGAAGCCGCGTACGAAGTACGATACGCATCGAGACATTACTGTCCCACCTGTGAAGTCTACTGTAGTGGGGGTGGGAGATTTACAACCTGTGAGACCATGAATTTCCATTTGGCACGATCCTGGCACACCTCTCTCGCTTCTTCTACATTCATACATCCACGCATACATACTCGTCGGTTATGGGTGCTCTTTATATCGCCTTTTTTTTAGCAAATCACTAATCTGATCGATATAATTTCTCCTAGGGCGTCCCCTAATAATATGGTCCTACTAATATGAAAAAACCCGCGACAGGTTATATATCTATCTTTTATGAGTAAGCCGCTATCGCCAAAATAGTTACCATCTACTCGTATTAATTATATAGCGGAACGAAGTTTGTCTGGCCAGCTAGTCCTACTTATATTATAAATGCGAAAGTTTGTACGACTTAACGTATCTGGATGAAATTTGGCACAGAGATAGATTACAGTCTGGAATAGATCCGATCGCTACTAAACAAAGGAATGTCTTGGCTTATATCAGCAAAGATACATTCACACGATCTTGTTACTACTAATACCTCCAAGAACATGTGTACAAAGTTTCATGATGATCGGTTGAGTCTTCGCGTGAAAGCGTAACAAACAAACTTACATTCACATTTATAATATTAGTAGGGATAGGGATATAGAATAATGGGAAATCAATAAAAGAAACGTATCCAAATAACAAAACTGTCAATGATCCGTTCGGTTCACAATTAGCCTAGTCCGATTATACACTGACGGAGTTCACAAGCGATCGGTGACAAGTACAGACGTAACCCTCGATCACCTATTATCTATACATATAATAAAAATGTAACCGATCGCTGTCTGTACATAGAGGATATTCGAGAATAACTATTATTGCCTTTGGCCTTTATAAATGCAATAAAACCCAAAACAATTATTTTTGTTTATTATATAATATGATCTTTAAAATGATGATGATTGACAGCTTACATAAAGTTCAACACAGGACAGTGTCGGAGATTTTGCAAGCTTCAGTTAGATACACTGTGCATTGAGATATTCATAGCACGCACACTTCTTTCGGAGACGCAAGACGCTCCCTGGTAATTATAGTATTTACACGTATGTAGACGATTTTAGGAATGATGTTTGTATTATTTTTAATAGGTTTTGTTAGGTTAGGTTAGTAGCTTATTATTCCCGAGGAAGGTTCGTGTTAGGCAGACGGCTGGCCGTAAAAACTGTAGCCAGACCCTACATAGTATGGACTATGGTCACAGTTTAAACAAGCGTATGTGATTGTTAAGCTTTGCTGCGGTCATGTGGATGATGAGGTTAGGGGGGTATTTAAGTAGGTAATAAGTATATTCATTTCGTTCAAGTAAAATTGCAGGGCGGGTGAAACCGCGGGGCACAACTATAACAAATACAATAATACTTACTTAATACTAAATACAACTTACTTATTTGCTTGGTGCCGCAGCTTACGAGGTCGTAAACAGCCGTCTTTTTGTTATTGTTAATTGCCTTGAGCACGTGCGTTATTACTTTACCATTTTTTTACTTTAAAATTGAATAGCAACAACAGCGGGTGAAATGTAGCTCTATACAGATAAACAAAATTAAATCGTTTGCTATATCAAAAAATAATTTTGATACGGATGTTTTATGTTTAATTTTGTTCGGTAAAAACAACTAATGTAAAACGTACGATTATAAAGTTTTATTCTGCGAAGTGATTAAAATGTTTTATTTGATTCTACGCGGACGAAGTCGCGGGCAACAGCTAGTAGCGAAATATACTAAGACTGGGACGCAAAGAACGGTGAGTGGTTCTTGAATCTTCGTTTAATAGCAAGTAGTTTTATGCCAGATAATTCGGAGGACAATATACACAGTTTCGAAAATTCCATCTCCATTAAGGTTATTCCATTACTGGAAAACTGTCCACCTCGTTAAGGACAAGCAGCGTTAAGAAGTAAGCACCAATTAGTACCGGGGAAGCCGGACGATGGAGCTCGGTCTTCCCGGAGCGTTATCTAAGCCTTAATACTCAAGGAATGTCGAAGGAATGTGCTTGTACGGCTTCGCGCGTCAAAGTCAATGCTTTCTACAAATACTTCTGAAATACATGCTATACTTAATATTGAACTGTGGCTCGCAACATCAACATGTGCTACACAACAGAGGACAGGAGTCAAGTATAAGTATTCTGCGTTTCGTCTGATGAGTGAGGCGCTGGATGCCACATTCTAGTACTTTACCCTTCCTATTTTACAGTAGAAGATGTTCATGTATGTATAATATGTAGATTTAGATACGTTGCCTATTTTTATGGGCAGGTGATAGATGGACAAAAAATGCTTATTTCCCTTTAGTATTCCATCCCCTTTATCGCCGAGCCCTTGCCGTCCTCCTTCCTATTCCATCCTCTCTATCACCAAGCCCTTGCCGTCCTCCTTCCTATTCCATCCTCTCTTTCGTCAAGCCCTTGACGTCCTATCCCCTCCTCTCTCCATTAAAGGTAAGCAACGCATCTGTATAAGTCATTAGCTTGTTGCGGATGTCCCGGGGTAGAGGTCACTATTGTCTGTAACGCTTGTTCGTTTGCCATTTTCTTAATTATTTATCACCCAAACCGTCGATTTTTAACAACAAAAATAATGGTAACAGGGCAATGAGCCAGACGACAACGAAGGCGATGCGTGTGTAATTAGGGGGCTGTCGACAAACAATTGGCAGCGTGATGCCAATATGAACAGTATCGCGTTTCACCCCACTGTTGCGGTCCGCACACGAATCTTGTTGAAGGGTATCGAGAGATTTTTTGGTAGAAATTAGATATTTTACGTTTTATGTACTGATTTCATTTTTATAGCTTTGAAAAGTAACGGAACTTATACGTTTCTTGGCTAAGTTTCTTTACAAATATCCTTCCTTATCCGTCCGTTCCGATTGTCAAGTCCAGTAACCCTTCCATCTATCATACATTGAGATCAATAGTATTGGTTTCATCTTGTCCAGCTAAAATAAACGTGGTTCGCATTCAAAGCTAGCTTAACATTTTCTTGCGGCGGGATAAACAACGGCGAGGAAGGCGAACAGCGACAATTGTTATCTCTCAGACGTGGCTCATAAGCTCATTTTTGATCAGTCACCTTTATTTGCACAGTCGAGGTTCATTAATTTTACAACTAACTAAAGAAAAATACGCGCGTAAGGCTGATCCTATTTAACAGAACACACATCACATAACGCACTTGCCCATTTACATGGTGCTTTGTGAAGAAATCCATCAGACATTGACATTTTTCTTTAACAACTCTGACAATGAAGTCATTTCTATCTATTGGAGTGATCTCGAGCCTCTGACATACATCTGTAACAGACGAATGAAAGAACATGTCTGTGCGGCTATATTGTTTAACTTACGACATGGCATTTTACATTCGGACGCGGTTTCTCATGTAAAGTGACGGTTAAACTTGTTGATCTTCCACGTTGTTCCCATCGCTGCCGGCAGTAATCGCACCTCAAACATATATGTATTGTTCAGATTGGATTTGCTTTCGATACAAACGTGCGTACTTCTAGAAACTATGGATGGCTCTAGTGGTGGACCGATTGCAGTAATTACGTAACGCTGAAGTTCAATTACGATACAGAAAAACAACTGTAATTCTACAAACCTTTTGATGTTCGCGAAACATAATTTAATTCGCTTAAACTAAATAATTTACAAACATTCACTATCATTCCTCACGAAAAAAGGATTTTAAATGTAAACAATTAATTACACTTCGTGTGAAATAATTAATTATACGAGTATTCATTTTTTTAGCATAAAAAATAAATAATTTTAATAATAAATTCAAAAATTGACTTTAAGTTTATTCATTTGTTATCACATTTTTTTATTAATTGTTTTTTTTTTAATTTATTTCTTGCCTTTGTAAATATTAAATAACCAATAATAAATATTTAACATATTAGCTTTTACCTGTTACATTTGTGTCACGCTGCTGCGCGCGCATCTTAAAATTTCACTCTTCATTTTTTCATAACGCGCCTAAAGAAGTATACCTTCAAAAAAGAATTATCCAAATATGTTCAGCGGTTTGTGAAAATAAGCGTGACTAACGAACGGCAATTTTGATTTATGTATATAGATTACATAGATACACTTCAATTTTATTTACCTGTATAGATTAAAAATAATGACTATATTTATTCAAGATTCTAAATACTAAATCTATACGGATTACATGTACCGTAATATATTTTTAATTATTTCATGCGAATCCCGCCCCTGTTGTCGAAGCGTGAAATGAACTAGAAGTGGGCACCTCTCCGAACGCAATCTTACCACATGTCCACTATGAGTTTCCGAACGCATCGGCTGATTCATTACGGGCAGCCCTGCGGCGAAAATTGACGTATACATTCCCGCGCAAAGTGTTTGTTACAACAGATTATAAAGAGTTTGTTACATAATGACTTAGTTATGAATTTTTTAAAGCTATGAATATGTAGTCAAAGTTAGGTTAAAAGACTAGTAGGCAAGTAGTAGGAAATTCGTAATATATTAGCGTTGATATAAAATAGAAAGTATAATGTCCGCTCGAAATATTGACAATAAAGCTTAAGGTCGAGGCTGTGTGATAAATGACCCACGTTCCTTTCGGCTACCGTGCCACGGAACTTGCGAGTCAGGGTTGTCAACGCGCAATAAAAATATCGATGTTTTGTTACGAAAGAAACACGTTCACTGTTCGAATTTCACGAAAGTTATACTAATTATTTAAATATCATCGTTACGAATTTTCATGACCAGAATATTAAAAATGAAATCTTGGCACTGGGACACAAATATCAAATTTGTTTCCTCGGTGTATAAAGCCCAGCAAAACGTAACTACATATATCTCAAATTTTGCCAGGTTTATATAGTCACTGAATTATAAACCAATGTCTGTGAAGCTAGCTAAAGGCCAACTACAAAATAATTCAATTTTTAAATCATGTATTAATTTAAAAAAAAAACTGCAAGCATAACTCGCAGGGCGCATCCCTAGGTGCTGTTAATCAAAAAGATTTATTGTCCGACGGTTACTATAAAACGGCCATAAAATATCGCGTCCAATTTGTACAAATTGTATTTGGAAAAAAAGAGCAAGAAAAAGCAGCCGCGGATTTACCGTGATACAGATAAATAAAAAAAATGGGTTTGTTTCTATTTTTTTTACTCTGTGCCGTGCTCTGCCCGGATTCTCTTTAGGAAATATGTTAAAATTAATAGTCGATTAGATATTTATGGAATTAATCACATACAAAATTGTTTCACAGCAAGATGTGATTTTTTTAAACAAAGGTTTTTTCCTTTCCCACCCTTTCGTACTAAGAAAAGGGTGGGAAGGCCACCGGCACGTCACTCATCAGACGAAACGAATACTTCTACTTCACGACTGTCTTCTGTGAGGTCGTGGTATTTCACCGGTCGAGCCGAGCCTGCAGTGCGACAGATGTTGCGGGCTCTCCATCATAATTAACAAAGCTTTATGTAAAGTGTCGGTCAGATTGTTTAGGGAATAAGTCTCATATAAATTATGTATCTGTACTGATAAATAAAATTGAAGTGTCTGTATGTAATATCAAAACAACATCCATACTCAATACACATGATGCATATACGGTACTTTTAACGAAAATACAATTTTTAAAATTTTTGTCTGTCTGTCTGTCTGTTTATTCCGGGTAATCTCCGAAACGAATGAACCGATTCGCATGGGACTTTTACTGGAAGGTAGCTAATATTGTCGAGATTTAAATAGGCTAATTTAATTTAAGCAGAATAATTAGGGTTCCGCGCGAAAAGTGAAAAACCCTCGAAATTTTGAAAAAACCAACGCGGCGCCGTATCTTACTACGTACTTTCATCCTGCGAACTGAAAAATATGTTTTACTTTAATTCTACGCGGACGAAGTCGCGGAAAACAGCTAGTAATATAATAATTCAAAGAAAGAAACAAAAACGTCACATGTTTATTGACTTTTATTCAAATCACTTAACAATTCTTCTTATGTTCGAACTTCTGGACCGTCTGCAGGAAACTGCTGCAAAATATAAGGAAGCAAACATTGTTACAATTCTTATAGCAACACTAGTTAGCCCGGCAA
The DNA here is from genome assembly GCA_029849275.1 of Papilio elwesi. Lineage (NCBI taxonomy): Eukaryota > Metazoa > Arthropoda > Insecta > Lepidoptera > Papilionidae > Papilio > Papilio elwesi. The sequence continues at coordinate 5,031,789 of CM056713.1, forward strand.
ACTTTGTTCCGCTTTATAATTAATAGATGGGTCACTATTTTGGCGATAATGGCTTACACATAAAAGATAGATAAGTGCAGTCGCGGGCTTTTCGTAGCACTTTTTAGGGTAAACATTTCAATTAACCTTTACATACGTGTAACTCTAACGGTGGCAGCGCACACCAGAATAACTCGCGCATGGCGGAATTACAACAAACAAATATCTATACATCCGTACGGACAAACTTTCTCATTTATAATATTAGTAGGATGTAGACGGATTCATTGTAGGTAAAGTTTTGGATGAAAGTAGAATAAAAGAAGATAGAAGTCCAACTTCTGTCCCTGGATCCCTTGTATAAATATATAATAGTAAATCGGCCTTTTTAGTATGTTTCCCCCTACAGTGACACAGGCCTCCTCTCCGAGAGAGGGAATAGGCTGTAATCCACCACGCTGGCTCGGTGCCGATTGGTGGATGTTACATGTCTTTGAATTTAGTGTTTCTAAGACATGCCAGGTTCCTCACGATGTTTTCCTTCACCGTTCTTGGAGCAGCGGTGACGAAATAAGCCCCACAAAGTAAGTCGCCTGTCAGGGTTGAAAACGACGATGTAAAGTTTTTCCCATTATTTTTTTCAACTGATCGTATCATCATAATCTCTTGAATGTTTAAATAACTGTTTAAAAAATATGTTCCCGAATTAAAATAAACACTTTGCCGACGCGGTTGAGCGCGTTGTTCACGCGAATCCATAAGATTTTCTCCTACCAAGTAACGTGTTACCTGACGACGTGCGGCAAGTCGGGCGCCTGGCAGATATTGTTGTGGCCGAGCCCCTGGCCGCGCTCAAAGCCGTGCAGCACGACCGGCGCCTGCGACCCCGCCTCCTGTCTGCCCAACACCGCGCTGTTGTACAGCTGCAAGTACATACAATCAGCTTAAGGCTAGCCAAAAACTATAAGGTATAAGTACTATAAGACCAAAGAGTATACATATAACTGAATCGGTCACTAGTACCGTAGTCCCTACATAGGCGACAAAATGCTGATAGTTTCCGAGCACGGGGGCACTGTATGAGTAATCAAGTGGCTTATAGCCTTTGTATAGTACCCATTGGCGGTATTCTATCTTACCAGCGATGATAGTACGAACGTTTCGTTCGCCTGGAGGCGACAACGCGGAAACAATAACCAATAGTTTTTAAATGTGTTTATACAGAAACAATGTTGTTCAAAGTTGTAAAGACTCAGACTTAATAATTTTCTCTAACCGGCAGAGGTCGTAAAACTTAAGAACGGAAAATAAATCAATTGCTTTTTAATTTATTACTATACCGTTTATTTGCATAACTCATACATACCTTAACGGCTAACTCGTAGGGGACGATCTTGTCGCTTCTGGAGTGCAGAATGAGGATCGGGACTTCCGGAGCAAGCATCAGGTACTGGTCCGTTGTGAAAGCATACTCTGAAGACACGGCAAATGGCTTGAGGAAGGTTGCCTTGTAGTATGGCAACCAGGACACCAGCTGCAGGAAGGCAAATCATTGTTATAAACGACCAATTTCACCTTATAAGCGGGACATACAGTGGCATAAATTTATTGACTCGTCATCAAACTGCACCATGACAATCTGAATTATTATGAAGGCAAGTAGTTGAAATTATAGTAATTTTCCAAGCTGTGTTATGAGTAGGATTGATTTTATTTGCTGGTCTAAAGCAAAAGAAGTTAGGGAGGGAATGTACACAGTAACTGCAGCGACCCGCTTCAGCCCGCACGGGTAACAGTAGTAGTAAAACGCGCGCCACACGTGACGGCAGCTACAACTCACACCGCCATCTGTAACAGTAGTAGTAGTACATCACGCGTCACGAGTGACGACAGCTACTTTATCTACTCTACAGAATCAGTGAGTATACGGAACGTTTTCTGACCCTCTATGGTTGGTATTTGCTGACCTTTGAGAAGGGATGGCTTTCTATCTCTTCTATCAGGTTGTTGAAGGGAGCCTCCAGGACCAGCGCGCTGGGTTGGGGCATGGTGCCGTGCCCCATGTTGCCGCAGAGCTGGGACAAGTGGGCCACAAGATGGGCGGCCACTGCGGTACCTAAATCGAATTTAATTTATACCAGTGATTAGCATGCGGCTTCGTGCGCATTCGTTTCGCATTTTCCAAAAATGAAATTTAAGTAGATTCCGCGTATAATAACTTTGAATTATACAGGTAACATTTGTAAAACTATAATTACCATGGCAACCAATAAGTTATATATCAAGATAAGTATGTACATGAAGGTTGTATGATTTAATATATTTTTCTTTTCCTCGGAAACAACTTATTTTCAGGATAAAAAGTAGTCTGTATTATTTTTGTACCCTTGACTTGCATGCAAAATTTTATTTTGATCGCTTGAATCGTAAAAGAGTTAAAGTTTAACAAACAAACATTTTGCTTGGAAATTGTGAAGTCTAGAAAGTACGATATTGTGGTTCTTATGTAATGGTGAACGTAATAAGAACTATTCATATAATTTGATATAATTAGATACAGCGTATACGGCCCGAGACCCCATCACGCTTTTAGATGGCGTTGTAACCGAGTCAGTCTTCTTCAACAGACAGAACGGTTGTGCTACCAACATCTTTCACGTTTTTTTACCCTTTCTTACATTGCCGGTATTATACCTTATTCATTCGTCTCCTGTGAGATTTGTTTGTAATCATTCATACTATTACAACCTAATACTAATCCCGCCTGTACCTACAAGCTAGACATACCCAAAGAATGTCCCCAAATGACCACCATTGGTCTGTGAGTCCGATTGATTGACCTCAATATCCAGGAGTATACGTGAAGCGTGTCCTCCACCACGCCGCGCTCTGTCGGCTGCACGTACGTTGAATCACCGTAGCCTAAATAAATAGCAATTAATAGATGGCGCTGTCCTTAAAAATAATCGTAAAACACGACTTTGATGTACGTATGACATATCCTAAGGCGGACCGTGAGTTTCTGTAGCCCTGAGTTAATATTACTTGGGGGTCCCCAGTACCAGTACCTCGATAATTAGATTTTTTGTGCTTAGTAGTTCATGTGTGAAAGCTACTTTCGCATTTTATGAAATTACTTCGCGTTATTCCGGTTTGAAGGAGTTTTGTCAATCTCTTATTGGTTACCGAACTCACCTCTGTAGTCGAAGGTCACCACGTGGTAGTTCAGTTCCTGGAATACTTTGTACAAGTTCAACCTGTGCGGAGAGGCTCGATGGTTGCAGTTACCTGAAAACATTGACGTTATCCATCGATGTTTCTACATACGAGTTCGTTTATTATTTCATACGGAGTAAGCAATATATGTTGAACTCAAAATCTAATACGTCGGCTGCGATTCCTGAATACTGAGAGGCCTTACGTTATATTCATGGAAACGGAACATTCACAAAATACAATATTAATTAGTTAAATAATTTATTGAAGAATAAATTAGTTAAATAATTAATTGATTAATGTTACATGTAATTATAATTTCATATTTTTATGACGTTTTCATAAGCTAAATATAATTGACGCCGGAGCAGTGGTGGCGACTTACGTACTGTAGGTCGCGGGTTCGAACCCAGGCAGGCGCTTTAATTTGTGTAATTTATTTCATCACCACTGCCCCAAAAACGGTGAAGGAAAACATCATGAGGAAATCGGCATGTCTTAGAACCACCAAATTCGAAGACCTTTTTTTTTATATATTACCAAGTGGCAAACGAGCAAGCGGCCCCTGGAAATAAGTACCGCTACCCATAGGCATCCGCAACAAGCTAATGAGTTGCAGATGCGTTGCCCCCCCTTCATAGACGAAGGAGGAGACAAACAGAAAAAAGGATATTTCCATTCCCTGTCCATCCCCTCCTCATCCGTCAAATCCTCTTCCTCTTCCCATCCTTTCCTTATTAGAAAAGGGTAGGAGGGGGAAGAGGACTACAATTAGGCCTCCGGCACGTCACTCATCAGACGAAACGCAGAATACTTCTACTTCACGCCTGTCTTCTGTGACGTCGTGGTATTTCACCGGTCGAGCCGGCCCATTCGTGCAAAAGATGTTGTTATTGCGGGCTCTACCACTGTTACACCACCTGTGACATCCGCCAGCCCCCACCGGGCCAGCGTGGTGGATTACGGCCCATTCCCTCGCTCGGAGAGGAGGCCTGTGTCCCTGCAGTGGGGAACATTCTAGAAAAGGCCGATTTATTATTTTTATTGATACCGTGACAGTAGAGTACGACGGTGTTCCTGGTCCGGCGGAGCTCATTCAGAAGCCTCGCGTTCGAGTCCAGGTGTTTGCGGACTACGAATACCTCCTTGAAGAGAGAGCACGGTACAATGTGCCATACACCTTAAAAATATTACACATCTACTTTTAGGATTGTGGGCCACGAGCACCGGCTCGTCTGATTGTAAATGAAAACCGACGCCCATGAACATCCACAACACTAGTGGAACTGGAAATGCGTTGCCTTTGAGGAAGGAAACGCTCTTTTTTATAAGAGAAGGTGGTAAACGAGCAAGCGGTTCCACACAATACGTCGTAACGTACGAAAGTGGATTTAAATAGCGCCATCTTTTGATCACACTATTTAAACATTTATCAACTGAACAGTCTAGTTTATTTAATCGATTTTATTATAGGATACGCTGACAGATGTCGCTCTTTGGCAACAATATAAGAAATTCTTTCGTTTATATGCTAAAATTCAAAAAAGGTGATTTCAATACAATAAAAGTTACTGCAGCTTGATTTTACGAGTTTTAATTCTATAATTAAATCTTATAAGTAGATGAGCCAATGTAGAAGCAAAAGACCAAAAAGACCTAATTTGGAATAATGTTTAATTTTGAAATCCTCTCAAAGGTGTCGACGAAGCAAAGTATTTAAATGCAAAATATTGCCATCGAGTAGGTGTAAGAGACATGTCCAAGGAAACCATCAAAAAAAATCCTAATTCGGTAAGATTTACGTAAATACGTTAGTAACTAGATGTCATAAAATAAAAATGAAATATAGACGCCACAATTCTTGTGTGATTAAATAAATATTTATGAGACCCTGTCTGGTGACAAACGGACAGAGGAGGCCTTGTAATAGGGTTCCTTACCCTTTGGGTACCGAACCCTGAAAACGTTGTTGGTCCTCGTCCTTGAAGAATCTGCGATGACAATATGTTTTGTTTTTGAATGTTTTCGGTACAGTGAATTAACGATTAGAATTCTGTTGCACTTTATTAGTACTGAAACGTAAAATTTACCTAGACATATTTGGCAATTGTCAATTTTCGATTGAAACTCCACTGTAAAATTCCTCGCACCGATAATATTACAGCTCGATGGGTTGTTGTAGTCCAGATTTCTTGGATAGTTTACTGGAATAAAGCGACAAACACAGAAGGAGTCACGCAAGTAAAACAAGAAACGCTTGTTAAAAAATTATAGCAAATTCTGCCTCCTAATGTCTATAAATAAAATCCCATTTTTCTGAATAAACTGGTTTAACTAAATAAATTTTCTAGGTTTTACTTTTGAGTATCAACGATACGAAAACCCAGGACAGGTTAAATCCCTAGGGACGCGAAGTCGACTTGTACGTAGCATTCCAGCCTCCAACCTTGGTTCTAATTACATGATTTCTGAAGAGATCTCGCAACGAGACTCCGAGCATGGCTCCTTCCATTGCCTTTTTGAGTGACCTTGAGCCATCTTATCGTAAGTAATAGACTTTCGTCTTGTGACGGCAGCTGACGTGTCAGCACCAAGATATGATGAGAGACGGGATACTTACCACGATTAGCCTTTTTGTAGCCATTAAAGATAAGATATATGTGATAAAGGTGGTTCTTAGTAAAAATAACATCCCGAGGGAATATGCTAAGTTTGTTTGGTTACTAGTACTTCCTATACAATGATCAGTAATAGCAACAGATCATACTCGTACAAGCGAATTGATAAGTTTTAAGTTATGTGTCACAGACAGTTTTTAAATACACATAATTGTTATAAATACTCACTGCAGTTAGTAAAAACCATTTTCCTCTGCACACACTTGCTGTACCTGAACACGAGCGGGAGCACCGCCACTTGGATGAGAAGGACACTCGCGGTGAGCGACGCTCCGGCCATCAGTATGCCTCTAAACAAGACTAACAGTCAGGGAGCTTGCAACAGCTGGCTGACCGATGTGGCATCCCATCACCTACCTGCTTTACTTTTATTTATCCATTCTTCACTTTCCTACAGAAAGGCTGGAGGATCTGGGTACATCATTTTGTGAACCCTTGCCTTAAAAACTCAGAAGCAAACATTTTATAATTGTTGCCTACCTTTGGACAGAGGAGGGGATTGACAGGAAAAAGAATATTTCCTTTTCTTATACATTTTCATTCCATTAATTGATGCTCCGTGCTATCCTCTTTCCCTTCCCAACCTATCCTTATTAGGAAAGGGGACGAGGACTGAAATTGGCCCTCCGGAAACCCATTCGTCAGACGAATCACAGAAGCATACATCTACTTGACGCCTGTGTTCTGTGAGGTCGTGGTATCACCAGCCGAGTCGACCCTGCAGTGCAACAGAGGTTGCTGGCTCTACCACTGTTGAACCTGTTCCCTACTCATTTTATTTCCTAGCAGATTTTATGACATGATAGCGACGGGGCACTAAAAATCGAATGTGCTTGTCGTTTCTATTTCTTTCCATAAAATATATTGGGAAGAACTCACCCTAAAACCATAATTTAACTGTTTACGAGAAATTTTTTTTATTTTCTTGTATATAGGTTTTTTTCATTTTATTTTATATATAAAACATTTTTATAAATAATTAATTATTAAACATTGTAAAATGTCATGTTTTATTTGTCAAAATGGCAGCATACATATCTATAAAAATCATAGACAATTAAAAAATAAAAAAGGTATAGAATAAGGTTGAATATAAATCTGAATCCATAGAATTAATATAATACCTCCCATGTCCTCCGGACACGCCATGACTTGAGACTTTACAGATTTAATTTATAACTTTTTCTACTTTATATATTGTTGTTTTCTACTTTGTAGGTTCTTCTAAAGAATTTACCTAATTGCGCAGTAAATTAAAAAAAAACCAGAAACTTAACGATTATTTTAACTTGGCACGAGATGAACGTGAACAGGGAACAGTTTTTATTTCTGCATAAATAGAAATGTAATTTGTTACCGCTAATCTCAGAAACGGCTTAACCAATTTGGGTTCAGTTTTCACTAATGTATTGTGGTAAGCTTCACTTAACATTTAATGTTTGTTTGTTAATCTGTGCTGGGGATGATCTTCAGTAATTTAAACTGGACCAAAAATGGCCTCAATGTAAATGGCGGAAATCTCAACCGTTATCTTTATTGTTAAAATCTTGCTCTTATTTATTTATTAATGGATTTTCTTGTTACCCCGCTATTTATCTATTTGTACCTCTCCTGCCCTACAGGCTTATAGCGATAAGGCCGCCCTTCCCCACATTTAGGTTATAAGTATAGTTTTGTTAATTTGTATTTAGTTTAATGTGAGCAATAAAGTGTCTATCTATCTATCTACGTTTAGCGGATGATTTGGTTTTATTCGCAGAGGACGCAGGAACTCTGGGACTGATGTTGCAGCAATTATCCCACGAAAGCTTGAAGGCGGGCCTGACAACGGATGCCAGACATGGGCGTTAACAGCAATACAAGAATGTAAATTGAAAGTGTGCCAAAATGTAATAGAAAGGAGTATTTTAGGTATAAAAAGAAGGGATACAGTGAAATTACAACAAATTAAAAGGAAAACAAAATTAAAAAATGCTCACACAGCGTACAGGCAGCTTAAATAGCGTTGGACAGGATATGCTTAGAGAAATGGAGTAAGCTAGTAACGGAATGGTATCCAAGAGATAGTAAAAGAAATAGAGGCAGACAAACCAAAAGATGGGAAGATGACCTCAAGAATGTAGCTGGTCCGATATGGACCCGGTTAGCAAAAGACAGGAATGCATGGAAATCTTTAGAGGAGGGCTTTGTCGACAGACAAGCTGTACATTAACATCGGTTGCCGCTTATTCAAATTCAAGTTGAATTTATAAATAAATTAAGTTTTAGTAAGTAGGCATGTATAATAGTAAGAAAGAAACAGCAACAAGGGCTATTTTATTTATTTTTTTTATCTCAATCGGTTTATAAACAAAAAAGTTATATCAGTTTAAAGAACCATGTCAAACTTTTGTTCGATAAAATGCTATAAAATAGCTGTTCAGTTGAATAAGTTGAACTTTTAGTTATATATGTTATTAGTTACATTACGATCTTTAAAATGATGATGTCTGGAAGTTTACATAAAGTTCAAAACAGGACAGTGTCGGAGGTTTTGCAAGCTTCAGTTAGACACACTGCGCATTGAGGTATTCATAGCACACTCACGTCGTTCGGAGACGCACGGCGCTCCCTGGTAATTATAGTATTTACACGTATGTAGACGATTTTAGGAATGATGTTTGTATTATTTTTAATAGGTTTTGTTAGTAGCTTATTATGTAGTCTATGTCCCCACATGAGCGGGGAAAGGGCAGGGTGATGATGAGGTTAGGGTGGTATTTAAGTAGGTAATATAATTACGTTAAAGTAAATTGCAGGGCGGGTGCAACCGCAGGGCACAGCTAGTACATAATATAGTTCTGTTATAATGTAAAACATAGGCAGCGGTTGTGAGCCGCGTTATTTGTAACTGTCATAGGCTGTATATTGTTTTATATTTATGTATTTACCCGAGCGAGTCGCTAATAATCCCTACTAATATTATAAATGTGAATGTAAGTTTCTTTGTTACGCTTTCACGCGAAAACTACTCAACCGATCATCAAGAAACTTTGTACACATATTCTTGGGTATTATTAAGTATTAGAAGTAACATAGGATACTTTTTATGAATAAAAAAATAGTATATAAAAAGCTAAGTATGTATGTTCCCTATAGACCTAAAGACTCCGAAACGGTCGGACCGATTTCGATGACATTTACTAGGAATGTCCAGATTGGCATATTCCTGTGTTTGGTAGCGATCGGATCAACATAATTAGTGGTACCCAGGCGAAGCCGGGGCGGGCCACTAGTAATAAAATAAAAGTATAATTTTATAAAACGTTTTATGAAACTTAAAAAAGTACAATAAATAAATAAATAGCGTGTCATAAAAACAAAGTTTCCCTGTAGAGGCGAGTTATGTTAAACGCTTATTACTGTGAGCGCAAACGCCACCCCATCTACGATTATCGGTGGGTCTTCACGAAATTCCTGTAAACAGAAATAGTTTATATAAAATTAAAAACAGATACAGGACTACTACAGAATATATTAAATAAACTGAAAAACACGCTTTTAGAGATAAAATAAATAATTCTTAGCATAAGAAATAAAATGACTACTGAAAAAAATTTATGGCACTATTCTAAAGGCGCTGGGTGCTTTGTGTAACTCTGCGTTTCGTAATAATACATCCAGGTCCGGGTGCCCGTCCGGACTGTACGAATCATTTGTATTTCTTTCCTTTATTCCTTTCTTTTTAAACGCAGAGTTTGTTTAAAAATAAATAGGAGAAGGAAATATAATTTCTTCTGTTTTCCGTCCGCCAAGGGCAGGCAAAATGCATCTGCAACTAATTAGTTTGTCGCAGATGATCACGCGACCGCTACACATGCGACCGCTACACGTGCGACCGCTACACATGCGACCGCTACACATGCGACCGCTACACATGCGACCCTCTGAATATCCTTTATTGCAATTAATTAAGATTAGACTTTAAAAATTTCGATTACAAACATTTGCAACAAGAAAAAAGAACAATTTAAACAAGTATAAACTGATCGGATGTACTATATGAGGGGCATGTAGATAAATGGATGAGTTAGAAGCGAGAGAGGTGTGCCAATAGGAATTCGCAATCAACAAAAATTACATTACATTACAAAAAATTGACATATAGACATATAGACTCCGAAATGGCTAAACCGATTTCGATTACATTTCCATGGATTGTCCACATTCCTGTGTTTGGTAGCGATCGGATCAACATAATTAGTGGTACCCGGGCGGAGCCGGGGCGGTCACTAGTATATTATAATTTCTTACCGCAGAACTTCGGGCAGGTCGGGCGCGGTGCAGATCCACTTGTGACCCAGGTTCAGTTTGCTATCGTACGTGTGCAATATCACTGACGCGTCGCCTTCCGACCGCGATTCCAGTACAGACTTGTACAACTGGCGCAAAATCACATCGAAAATGTTATTTAAAATACAACCAAAAAAACAGCCACGGTCGTCATGACAACGTCTACTGGATTTTTAAGATAAGACGCTAACAAATTTTTAATCGTATTTAGTAGTCGGCGTCAGCTAAGCAAATACCAATGTACCAATAGTCCGGGACCTTTCGGGAACTAGATGGGTGTTATTGTCCATTTAGCTGGTTTTGTATGTGTATTGTCTTCGCAACAACTAAACGGAAGACCAAACCCCAGAATCTTTAAATTCCTTTTAATTTTTCTGGTCATTTCGTTTGAGTGTTTCTTTAAAAAAAAATAGCTAACTGCCGTGCAAGTTCACGGAGCAAATGAATTGGTACTGCTGAGCAGTACTACTCTTCGTAACAGGTTAGGTTCCCATGACCCGGCCACCAGGCGTCGCGTCGGAACATCGCTGGGATCTTAGTGGGTATACCGGTCAGTACCGGGGAATCCCACATACCCTGACCCGGAACTTCGGTTCCGGGAGGGATGCATAAAGCATTTCCCAGCGTTAAAAAAAAAGGCATAAGTTGGGTTAGGTTGAGTTTGTCCCCCCAACATGCGCAGGAGGAATATTGTGAGGTTTTAGTCGGTCCGAGTGCGACATAATATGCTCTTGCCCCCTTAGAGCAGATATGCGTAGGCATTTTGCTAAAGTTAAAAAAGGCTGTGTTACGTCAGTCATGATAGCTTAGATCAGTTTGTTATTGCGTTTAGATGATTGTACCTTTCTACCGACAACGTATGGCACGATGACGTCATCTTTCGCGTGCAGCACGAGCACGGGCAGCGAGCGCGCGCGCGCTAGGTGCACGTCGGAAACGAACGCATGTTCGCAACTGCACGCTCGGAATGGCTTCACGAATGTATTCTCAAAGTATGGCAGCCAGATCACTAGCTGGAATGAATAGAAATATTAAATGAATTACAAATACTAAAAAAACGGTAAAAAAATATATATATAAACTAGTGACCCGCCCCGCCTTCGCTCGGGGTAATCATGTTGATGCAATCGCTACGAAAATTCACAGGATCGCCCTCTAGAGCAATCTGACAATCTCCAGAATATTACAACGAAATCGGTCCACCCGTTTCGGAGTATATATGGAACATACAAACAGATTGCAGCGCCATTTGCTAGGTTTATATGTGAATCTAAACCATCCTCGAATCCACTTGAACACATATACAGAACATATATATATATATATATATATATATATATATATATATATATATATTATTGTAATTACTGCTTACCTTTGCAAGAGGATGATGAGCCACTTCGTCAGCGATATTATTGAACGGCGATTCTAGAATGAGTCCCTTCGGCTGCGGCAGGGGGCGAGGACGTTCTAGAACCTCAGAGGACAGCTCCTCCAGGTTGCCGAGAAGATGTGATGAAATTCCCGTCCCTAGAGTAAAGAGAACATTAGGAGAAATGGCATAAGATCAGGCACTTACGTTTTGTTCTGTTTATACAGATAAATAAAATTTAAGTGTTTGTTTGTATATCAAAATAAACTTTCCACGCTCAATACACGTACCTAATAATAAAAATACATGTTTTATAGCCTTGATTACGTGATTAGTTGCACGGCGAGTTGCCAGTTGCAATGGGTTGGTGTAGTGGTAACATTAGTCCATTCACTCGGACTACCAGGTATGCATCCTGGGAAGTGTGTATAGAGTATCTTGCGTAGTGTTTGTGGTCCGTCAAGCCGTTGATTGCCGAGGACAAGGAGTTCCTCACATTACTTTATAACATATTATATAATTTCACTTCACTTTGTCTCACAATTTCCATGAAATTACAACATTTACGATAAAACTAGGCCCAAGTATAGTATTTCATACATTCCTTATTCTGATTTAAAATATATAAACTGTTGTGTGCCATTTATTTTTTACCTTGTGGTTAATACCAAAGCATGGTGGTCAATTGTCACTTAGGGGTTAAATGACAATCCGTGAGTAAGTGGAGTGGTAAGTGGAGCTTCATACCTAAAGAATGTCCCCATACGAATACAGGAGGCTTCTCATCACCTTTATCTAAGGTTGTATTCAACCAGTCGTATACGACAAGTGAATCTTCAACCACGCCGCCTTCGCTTGGAGTTATGTTGGTGGAATCTCCGTAACCTGAATTGAAGATAAATCACTAGTTACCAACATCTTCGCTGAACTAGTATTTATTGTGTGTAAGTGGTCACTGACGGCCATGAACACCAGGGGAGAATAAAGCAGATCGTTCCCTTGCCGCTTTCATCTAATGCGCGAACTACACCCGATCATCGATCCACCTTGAGGAAGGCCCGCCGAAGCTGCGTCAACCTGAACGTGGTCGCCGTTCTACAACCTTTCGCCAAATCGGTTATTTCTGCGAGCAATGAGTTAGCCCATTGCCATTTAAGTTTTGCAATTCTTCGGGCAATGGTCGGTTTCTGATTACATCTGATGCGACCGCGACCTCTATTGCTCTTTGAACCTGAGGAGCAATAGATAGGGCAATGCTGACGAGTGACCTTGAGCCGTCTCATCGAGCGAGCGCCCGGCTCTAAGTTAGTACCGAATTAGTTTTGAAATACAGCTGGAGAATACGAGATTGATATACTTTCCAAGGTATAGACAGCAGAATATCTTAGGGAACATACCTACACTAAGGGATCCGTTCAAAGAGGGAAGAGGTTTTCAAAATACCAGGATGGGTAGGGTAACGGGGGCTTAGTTTTTCGTCACGTAGTCAATAGTCCTCCTGGGCGCATCGCTTACCACTTTACACTCACGCCACATTAATATAAAGGCTTATTGAATATGATAAGGGAGAGCAAATACTGGTGGCGGTCAGGAACCGGGAATGGGTACGTTGCCTGTATTGACTAATATAAGTACATTTGTTATTTAATTAGATGTGAAGGCTTGTTAGAACGATAAGCGATTGTTCGGTGCAGTTTGTGACGCGCGGTACAACTCGCCTCTGTAGTCGAAGGCTATAGTGTGAAAGTCCATCTGCTGGAAGAACTTGTACAGCTGGATCCTGTGCCACGCCGCGCGGGAGTTGGAGTTACCTGCGAGTAAAACTGTTATTACTGTATATTCCACTAGCTGACAGCTAGGCCAGTAACTAAGCAACAGTTACTGTCGACGCGAGTTTCAGGTGAGGGCGTAAGCCTATATAGGATATGTGTGTATGTTCCCGTAGACTTTGAATCGGCTGGACGAATTTCGATGAAATTTACAGGGAATGTTCAGAATGGCACAGCGGGCGTTCCTGTGAAGTGTGTGAAGTTTGGTAGCGATCGGATCAGCATTTTGTGGTACCTCCGGGCGAAGCCAGGGTGGGTCTCTAGTGTAAAGTTTATTTGTAAAATTGAAAATTGTTATCTTAAGGCATCCTCGTATATTCGTATTTCCTTGGCTGACGATGACTCCAAAATTAAATACGATGAAGAATTGATACTTATGTATAACTAGCTGTTGCCCGAACAAATGGTTAAGGCGAGATTTCGATTTTTGGGTCATCGACGGAGGACTTACAATTTATGCTGAATGCAATGTAGATAAGACGAAAGTTATGGTGTTTGAAAGAGAACAAAGTAGGACAGTCATTGATTAAATGTTAACGGCAAAGAGGTTGAACAGGTGGAAGAATTTGTGTATTTGGGATGTAGTATGTTTAGTAGAGATGGTAGACACGTTAAAGATGTTGAACGACGAGTGAGTGCGGGAAATAAAATGAATGGGGCTATAGGTACAATAGTGAGGAGTCAGAATGTGTCTATGAAGGCTCGTCTGGCAAAACACAATGCTGTACTAGTCCCCACTTTAACGTATGGAAGTGAAAGCTGGGTTTGGCAGGAAAAGCATGCTAGTAGAGTTAATGCCGTTGAGATGCGATCCTAAAGAAGGATGTTAGGCGTGACAATGAATGATAGGATTAAAAATAGCGTTATAAGAGAAAAGTGTAGCTTAAAAGTGGATGTTGTGACTAGAATTGAGTAAGGTATGCTTGTTCGGGCTTGTTGAAAGGATGAATTAAGAGAGAGTAACGAAACAAATTTATGTTGCAAAAGTGAGTGGCAGCGTTGGCAGGGGACGTCCTAGGAGACCTTATATCGACCAGATTAGTGACATACTAAAGAAGGGCGATATAAGGAGTACCCGTAACCGACGAGTATATATTCGTAGATGTATGGATGTAGAAGAAGCGAGAGAGGTATGCTAGGATCGCACCAAATGGAAATCCATTATCTCTACCTACCCCTCTGGGTTACAGGCGTGATGCATATTTTATTTTTAACCATTGAAAATAAACGCGATTAGTTCACCTTAAGCTCGATTTCCGCGTTTAACGGAGCTCCAAATTGCATTACACCAACTTAAACTAAACGCAGTTATGCTCTAACTGAATTTAAATTCTGAACGGCCGATTTTTGTCGTTTAGCTATGTAAATATGTAACATATAAAAATACACCTCTCTCGCTTCGTCTAATCGATACATGCTCTTCAAATGCACTCTTTACACCGACTTTTTTTTAGTATATTACAACAGTTGTCAGTTTTGGAATACTTACCATGGCAGTACAATATGACAGGAGTCGTAGAGTTGGCTAGTTCTTCATCCATGGTGGCGCTGAGTTGTTCCTTGTCACAATTGCCTACGAAGCTGCCCTTCATCCGTTCATACGTGCTCTTTGGCAATATATGCCAAATGCCTGAAACATATAGGATACAACCAATGACTGCACACTAAGAAAACAATGCCTTCTATAATATCTATACTGATAAATAAAAATGAATTGTCTGTATGCAATATCAACATAACATTTCCATACTCAATACACATGATGTATATACGGTACTTATACAGAATATACAATTTTTAAAATTTTTGTCTGTCTGTTTATTCCGGGTAATCTCCGAAACGACTGAACCGATTCGCATGGGACTTTTACTGGAAGATAGCTAATATTGTCGAGATTCAAATAGGCAAATTTAATCCAAGCAAAATATTTAGGGTTCCGCGCATAAAGTGAAAAACCCTCGAAATTGTGAAAAAACCTACGCGGCGCCGTGTCGAAAGCGCCGCCCGCTACCTGCAATGTCACAAAGATTGCCTTAAGTAGTAAAATAACATAACCACCATAACATAGCCACGTTAAACGATATTAAGTAGGGCTAAATTCCACGCGGACGAAGTTGCGGGAAACAGCTAGTCTATAAATACATATAATAACAATTAGTGGTAGAAGCCCGCAACAACAACATCTGTTGCACGAATGGGCTAGCTAGACCGGTGGACCCTTTCCTCATAAGGATTGGATGGGAACGAGAAGAGTGTGGGATGAGGAGGGGGTTAACGGGGAAAAGGAAATATCCTTTTTCCGGTGTATCCTCTCTTCTGCCCATTAAAGGTAGGCAACGCATCTGCAACACATTTGCTTGGTACGGATGTCTATGGGTAGCGGTCACTTAATCAGGTGATCCGCTTGCTCGTTTGCCACTTTCTTCCATAAAAATAAAAAAACAAATGTCGCTGTCTGTACCTGGAAGATATTTGAGAAAAACTATCATTGGGGGTCTTTATATACGCAATAAAACCCAAAACAATGATTATTGAAATTTTTGTCTGTTTGTCTCACCCCACACCATAACATTTGGATCTCCAAAACGATCCGATTCACGTATGCAAGGTTCTGAGAAACGTCCATCTTCTATTCACACGCGCACTCGACTTCACTTTACTTTCGTCCGTAAAGAGTACATTTCTCCAGTTGTCCATTGTCCACTTCGCATGCTCGCGAGCAAACCTCAAACGTGCTGCACGATGCGCTCTTGTCAATTTTAGACGAAAACCACGAGATCTGGAACGTTGTCCGTCTTCATGGAGCCGGTTTCGAATGGTTTGATCACCAATTCGTGTGCCAGTCGAATTTGTAAGACGCGGGTGGGAATCGTACACTCTCGACGTGCAGTCAATCTGATATACCGGTCTTCCTGGACAGTTGTAACTCGCGCTCTTCCTGATCCAGTTCTCCTCGCGACACTACCTGTCTCTAGAAAGCGTTCCCACGCGTCGTCGCGACACACCAAGACGTCTTGCCACTGATCTCTGAGATTCTCCCTCCTGAAGCATAAACACTGCTCTTGTCGCTGTTTCCACATCCATATGATGCCGAGAACCAGACATAATGATCGCGAGTAACACCGAAATCAAGTCAAAATGAAAAAAGTAGACTTGCGACTGTACCATTCAGAATGTGACTGAGGGTACAAGGGACTGAGAATTTGAGCAATAAACGTTTACTTACTTTTTTGTCTGCCTACCATTGAATTCCTGATATCGATAACGTCCAATAAACATGTCAACAACACTTCGAAATGTTTAACTTCACTATTGACTACCCAACAATTTTTTTAGACGCAATTCGAGATCAATTAGAGTGGGCCCTTTTTTGTTTTGAGCACTTTATATATATTTACTGCCGCTATAACTTTGCCTAATGCTACTTAAATTTAACAAAGAATACTCACCTATTCTGACTGTGCATCCGTCGATCTTGGAATGATACTCTATGCTTAAGTTCCTGGTTCCCTCTATACCACTTGCGGGCGGATCTTCGTAGTCTATATTTAAAGGCCATTGAACTGGAAAGAAAGAAAAATAATCTTGTAGCATCAATAGTCTTATTTTAAAACCGACTTGATAAAAATTCTATTCAATAACAAATAACGCACTACAAAGCATAAAATATTTTTACGCAAACAAACATAAGAATCAATTCTTAATCATATTTAATTTTGCAGTCAGCGTCAGCCAAGGAAATACCAATATACGAGGATGCCTTAAGAAAACTTATACTAGTGACCCACCCCGTACCACTAATTATGTTTTTTTATAGTACGAGCAAGTGGTTCACCCGATGTCAAGTGGACCACCTTAAAAACTATAGGACTTACATTAAAATGGTGTATGAAATAATTGTTGCTCTTTAATTAAGCTAAATAAAAGTCCGCATATATCTGTCTTCTATGGTCTCATAAAAAACACTTTTTTCTTAGGAAACATAAATTTTACCGCATCGGCAACTTACTACGCTATTACTCGTGTTCAGTATGAATCCTTCTCCATTTAAATGCCTCCATCATTAAGAGAATTTAATGTATATATGTATAATTTATGTCGAACTACATCATTCTGACCAATAGTTTAGAAGATTTCAAGCCGCGCAGTAGACGGCCGGGCTTAGCGATGTGTTTATTATCTTTCCTTCATTGAAAGTTGGTTGTCATCATGTATTCCCATATTAATTTGATCAAGATCTAACCAGTTGTTTTCGAGGTATCTATACATATAATATAACTGTAACTGATGGCTGTCTGCACATGGAAGATATTTGAAAAAAAAAACTATTATTGGGAGCCTTCATATACGCAATAAAACCCAAAGCAATGATTATGAGAATTTTTGTCTGTTTGTCTGTATGTCTGTGCGTTTGTTACCGCTAATTTAAGAAACGGCTTAACAGATTTTGATGCGGTTTTCACTTATGTATTGTAGGAAGCTTTACTTAACATTTACTGTTTGTTTCAAAGTGAAAATGGTCCCATCTCATAGTAAAGAAAATTATTTTATTTGTTGTATTAGTTTATCCGTCAAGACTAGATGGCGTTACGAGTAGATGTGTACAAATTAAGAAACGAAATGTGGCAACATACAATTAGAAAACCAAAAGATAATAGAAGTAACTAAATAAACTAGAAATGAGAATTACTTTTAATATCTAATAACACAAAACAACACATTAAAGTCAAAATTTGATATTTTGATTAATACGTCCAAAACCCTTGCGGAAAAAATGCGAACCAGTACGGTAATCAATTCTCCGTTCCTTTGAAATTGTCAAATTTTGGAAATTAGATGGCGCTTATAAATCAATAACATTTTTTTCAATACTATTGGCCCAATAAAAAAGCGTAGACATTTATAAATATTTTAACATTTAAGTTTTGAAAGAAAATCTATACGTAAATAAAAATGTAACCGATCGCTGTCTGTACGTGGAACATATTCGAGAATAACTATTATTGGGGGCCTTTATAAATGCAATAAAACAAAACAATTATTTTTTTATTATATATTACTATCTTCAAAATGATGATGATTGAAAGATTACATAAAGTTCAACACAGGTCAGTGTCGGAGGTTTTGCAAGCTTCAGTTAGACACACTGTGCATTGAGATATTCATAGCACACACACGTCGTTCGGAGTCGCAAGACGCTACCTGGTAACGCAGTATTTACACGTATGTAGACGATTTTAGGAATGATGTTTGTATTATTTTTTAGAATGTTTTGTTAGTAGCTTATTATTCCCGAGGAGGATTGGCGTTGGGCAGGCGGCCGTAAAAATTGTAGTCAGACCCTATATAGTAAGGACTTTGGTCACAGTTGAAACAATCATATGTGATTGTTAAACTTTGCTACGGTCATGTGGATGTCCCCACAGCGGGAAAACAGATGAGGTTAGGGTAGTATTTAAGTGGGTAATATCGTTTCGTTTAAGTAAAATAGGTAGTAGGTAGGTTCTAAAGTCCGTAAAAACTACAGTTTTTACGTACCTACTGTCGTTTAACATGAGTAAAGAGGTTTTACGCTTCAAAAAGTAAAATGTTTATGTTGTTTTACTACTTAAGGCAAACTTTGTGACATTGCAGGTAGCGGGCAGCGCTTTCGATACGGCGCCGCGTAGGCTTTTGCGAATTTTCGAGGGTTTTTCACTTTTCGCGCGGAACCCTAATTATCATGCTTACATTAAATTAGCCTATATAAGAGCAACAGGGCTGGGATCTCAGTTAAACAACGGATGAGATTGGTAAATAACGTCTATTACACTTAAACAATCAACAATTATAGGTAAAACGGTAGTAGATACAGTACAGTACACAAGATTTAAACAAAACAACATGACCAAGCGGAAGAAGACAGCGTACCTTCGTCGGAGCTATAGTGTCGCTACTACTTAATGGAGTGACACTGAAGATGGAGTGAAGCCAGTGAAGTTTGCCAAACCAGAAATTCATTCCGCTCTCCAATGAATAATTTTTGAATGAAGCTGACAAAGTGTGGCGCTGATTGTAATTGTACAATCAGCTCCACACTTTGTCATTTTTGGAATAATGGTCAATATAACATGACTGCATAATATAACTCACCAAAATTAGCAAAAATAAGGCTCCTTCGGAATGTCTTCGAGTATTTGAATATTAAAGGTACGACGGCCACGTGGAACACGAATATACCAGCCGTGATGGATGCACCAAGGAATAGACCCCTGCAACAAAAAAACTTAATCTTTTTGAAAACCGCACCCAAATCGGTTAAGCAGTTTCTGAGATTACCGCACACAAACACACAGACAAAAATTTCTAATAATTGTTTTGGCTTTTATTGCGTTTATAAGGGCCCCCAATAATAGTTTTCTCAAATATTTACCATGTACAGACAGCGATCAGTTACATTTTTAATATATGTATATATTTTCTTTCAAAACTTTAATGTTAAAATATTTAAGAGTCTTTACACTTATTTATTAGGCTAAATAGTATTGAGAAGATTGTTATGTTATATAAGCGCCATCTAGTTTCAACTTTTGATAACTTCTAAGTAACGGAGAATTGATTATCGTACTTGTTCGCATTTTTTCCGCTAGGATTTACGTCTAAAAAGACATATTAATGAAAAATATCAAATTCTGATTTTAATGTGTTATTTGATACTAAAAGTAATACTAAATTTAGTTACTTTTATTATCTTTTGGTTTTTTAATTGTATATTGCGGCAATTCGTTTCTTAATTTGTACACAGCTACTCGTAACGTAATGGACCAATGATCTGGTCAAAGTTGCGGGAGCCCACTGGATGAGGGTGGCAGAGGACCGATCTTTGTGGCGATCAATGGGGGAGGCCTACGTTCAGCAGTGGACAGATATCGGGTGTAACGACGACGAACGACTCGTAACGCCATCTAGTCTTGAAGGATAAACTAATGTTTTTACTAAGGGTTGGGACCCATGGCATAAAATGTCAATCATGATCATTTTAAAGATCGTAATATAACTAACAACATATTTAACTAAAAGTTAAACCTATTCAACTGACCACCTATTCTATGGCATTTGTATCGAACAAATATTTGACATGGTTCTTTAAATTGATATAACTTTTTTATTTAAAAGGCGATTGAGAAAAAACAAACAATAAATATTAAGTGAAGTTTACCACAATACATTAGTGAAACCTCACCCAAATCGGTTAAGCCTTTTCTGAGATTAGCGGTAACCAACGCAACAGACATACAGGCAAAAATTTTAACAATCATTCTTTTAGGTTTTGTTGCGTTAATAAAGGCCCTACAATAGTTTTTCTCAAGTATCCTCCATGTACAGACAGTGCTCAGTATATTTTATTACTACAAATAAGATTATTACGAATAACTCAAAAACTACATATTGGATCGGATTGATTAAGAACACACGACAAGCACTAGCTGTGGAACAAATAAACAATCATCGGGCATGGATTTTCCATGTTACTTGCATTTCATATAAAGCCATTCTCACAACGTGCATGTGCTGTGGATGGGCCGAAAGGAACAGTAAGGTTAAAGTAAACATATAGGAAGACAGGTGAACAAACAATTTATTTTGAAATAGCCTGGTCTGCTTTACTACTTTACTTATGGAACAGTGAGCTTCAGTTATGGCGATGTAACTAAGTGTTACATTGTACCTCTTAAATAAAGGTTTATTTGTGATTTTGTATGTGGTAAAGTGTCACTTTTTAGCGAACCATTTGTAACCATTTCCTAGAAATTCCCTGGCAAAAAAGTCAACAAACAAACAGTTCCTACTTTGAAAGTAATTTTTTTTTATGAATAGAAGATTCCTAGGTGTAGTATTTTAATTTAAAAATCACTAAGATTCTGTTTTCTTTCTACCTATTGATATAACATCTTCTGACTATTGGTTTGTTCTAAGGCATGTCACATAAGGTAATGTTGAATAAAATTGTGCTGTAAGATGAAAGTTTGTGTCATCAAAATGCTTTGAGTTTTGAAATGCAATGTTTGTTGTACTATAAACTGAACAGAAATGATGCTTAATTAGGTATTTGATTATTTATTATTGATAAAAAAATAAGACTTAAAAACCAGTTTATTTACATTTATTACAAAGCATTATGCACATTGTATCATTTGTAAATACACTAATGGATAAGAACTACAGAGTAATACATCAGAACCTTAATGAGCCAGAGATTAAATCCACAATATTAAAAAGTAGTAGGTTATTAAAAGAAAAACCATGTGAGATTATCATCATCATATCATCACTAAAATTCTACAGGTAGTTACAATTAAACATACATATGTTTATGTGTGTATAAATATCAGTTAAAACCTTACTGTCTCTGCTCTCACACTTAGACCCCTTTGTATGTTAATTTCTTTGCACTCCAATGTCAGCACAACAGTAATCAGATGGCTCTTATTTTTTCACATATTAAGTTATTTAAAATGAAAGGTAGCAATATTGATATTTTAGTTGTATTGTACACAATTTTAACTCCCAAAAGCTAGTTGGTAAACTATTTTGGGCAGTTTAAAATATGTCCACTTAAAACAAATAAATGGCACCTTTTCCCTGTTAGAAGAGATATTGTTGGGTAATACATTTATTTATATGTCAGTAATAATTCTTAGGTATTTATTTTATAAACAAGCATATGTGTAGGAATTACCTGTAATTATTAAACTATCTGTAATATTGATTAATATAGTTCACATGTGTACTTGAGTAACTGTAGGTCTTTTGTTAACAATTTATTACATATATTATTTCAGTTAAGAGTGGAAGGTGACAAGCAAATAGCAGGTATAATAGACCGTTACCTTAGTTGGACAACTGGTGTAACATTTTTGGACTGACCTATCTTATAATTTTTATATAATTCATGGAACATATTTCAAATAAGCTTAATAAATAATTATAACAGGTCGATGTCACTACGAGAAATCCGTTTTCTCGCCATAAACAATACACAAAGATAAATAAGAATTTAAAACTTACAAAATGCTGTATAGAGGCACACAGGTCAAAATCCATTGTGTTTTAGTCATTTTAAGAAGTATCACTTTACCGTAACATGCGAAGGAATATTAATACACCAGGAAGGATAGTTTGATCGAAAACTTGAAGAAATAGAAAAACTAACAAGCATAACCATGGAAATTAAGAGTTAAAAATTCTTTATAATTTACAGTTACATGGCCAAATTAAAATGTAAGTAATAGAGTAACGTGTAGTTCGTATTAAACAAAGTTTAAGACTAACATGTATAATGTTATTTTATCCGATATCACGATGTAAGGGAGAGTGTCAGTTTCTGTTTTTTACGTTAAAGAAGAACTTTGTCCCTTATATCATTATTAATAATTCCAATAAGCAATGTAACAAGAGTAAGAAATTACATTGTCAATGTCAATGACTTTTAGGACATTGACCTAGCGATGGTCGACTCGAGTAACTAACTCGAGTTAACCCGAGTTGGGCTTAATTTGAACTAAGTCGAGTTGAATCCTTTCCGACTGTAGTTCGAAGCAAACCTGCATAATAATGTTAGTCTGCTGTTATTTTGAAAAGACAAATAGTGAAGATTTTTAAAATTCCAGCCAAAAATGTACATAAATAAACGATTCGACTTGAAGCATTAATTTCAATGTTCAAAAATAAGCAAGTAAAGATAAGAATCAGTTCTTAATCATATCTATTTTTGCAGTTGGTGTCAGCCAAATACCAATATACGAGGATGCCTTAAGAAAACGATTTTACAAATTAATTTTAAGCTCGTATTATATAAGTGACCCGCCCGGCTTCTCCCGGGTTCCACTAATTATGTTGATCCGATCGCTACCGAACACAGGAATGTGCCAATCTGGACAACACCTGTAAATTTCATCGAAATTGGTCCAGCCGTTTCGGAGTCTATAGGTCTACAGGGAACATACATACTTCGCTTTTTATATACAGCTGACCCAGCGAACTCTGTTCCGCCTTAAAGGCAATAAATAAGCCCATTTTAGAATTTATTAAGTAAATTTTTTTATTATACAAAAAATGCAGTGCATTAATCATTTATTATTGTTTCTGCATTTCAGTGCATAGGTTGCTCTTCACTTAAGTACCTTGTGATACACGACATTTGTTGTTTTCTTATCAGGCGCAAAAGCCAACAACGCAGATGGTCTTCCGACCCGTGAACTTGCCACATATAATTGACCATGGGAAAAACATGGATGTTCTAGATTCAAACCACAAACTTTAAAGGATTAACCTTGTGATTTGTTGATAGTCATGGCAAATGCAAGACGGATCGGAAATTGAAGTCTTTTAAATATAAACGGCAAATCGTTTTTTTTAATATGAAACGGGGGCAAACGAGCGGCACGAACACCCAGGTGACCAACGACGCCCTTGGACACCCGCAACACCAGAGGAACTGCAGATGCGTTGCGGGCCTTTAAGAAAAAGATAGGCTTCTTGAAGTTATACTCACGTTCCCGTTCCAATTCTCGATTAAATGCGACAATCATTTCACGATTGGGCGCTTGCATTCCTAACCTGATTAATAAACTCCCACACATGAGGTAACACATATCTTCGACCAAGAGTAAAGCACGATTATGTATCTCCTCATACATCTCAACATCGTGCTTTCTGGAAGTGACACGAATTTGATGTAAAATATCTTCTGACATATTATCCTTGTATTTGTGCCACAGGTTACATGGGTTTGATGGAAAGCATGTCGAAATTATGATAGCGAATAATGTGCGTATCTGACTTAAAGATGCAGAGATAATAGCTTCAGCGATTCTCGTATCCCAATGGGTATCGTTTTTTAATAAGTTCAGTTCTTCACATGCAGCACGATATGCTGGGAATATTACACCATTAATAGTCCGTAGTGTCTCGAATGACGTTGGCCCACGCCCACCAGCAACAACCGCAAATAGAAACAGTCATCATTCTTTGGATGAACTGTATACATACGACCAAAAGTTCGTGCAAACGGATCGCTTTGGCAGATCGCAAAGAAACTGGTCAATGTAGTTGCTGGAGGTGTTACTCGTTGACCATTCTCCAGATGCACCGCCAAATGCACAACAGTAGGATGACGTTCGTGAAGAGGGAATGCGAATATACGCCAAGCGCTTCATTACAGTTTACATAACGACCAACTTGATAGCGTGAAATTTCATCGTTGGTATTTGAGCATGGCAAACCAAAATTTGTAAGAAATTATGATGTGCATCTTCGAGTGGTAGTAATGATCCAATTCGATGATGAATCTGTCCTTGTATCTTAAATGTCGGATTAAATCCTCGCTCTTCGATAATATCTGCCCCAAATGACGTCATTTGGAAACAACCATTATATTTTTGAGTGTTTGCAAGAAAGTGGCGTGATTCTGGTGTTTCGCCACAAAGCAATAAATACAATGGCTCAGGTGGCGGAGTCAACAATGCCAATTTCACTTTACCACTAAGGCAGCATAATACTTAAACTTTAACTTAACATTTAGTGTTTGTTTTATCTCAATCGGCTTATAAACAAAAAAGTTATATCAGTTTAAAGAAACATGTCAAACTTTTGTTTTATAAAATGCTATAAAATAGCTGTTCAGTTGAGTAGGTTTAACTTTAAGTTATATATGTTACTAGCTGTTTCCTGCGATTTCGTCCGCGTGGAGCTGAGTTCGAGAAAACAATGTCGAGGGTTTTCCACTTTTTGCGCGGAACCCTAAATATTTTGCTTAAATTAAATTAGCCTATTAGAATCCCGACAATATTAGCTATCTTCCAGTAAAAGTACCATCCGAATCAGTTCAGTCGTTTCGGAGATTACCCGGAATAAACAAACAGACAGACAGACAGACAAATGTATTTTTGTAGTAGTTGTAGTACCGTATATTTATCATGTTCATTAAGTATGGAAACGTTATTTTGATATTACATACAGACACTTCAATTTTATTTATCAGTACAGATTAAGTCCCACGTTGCCTGTTAAAATTATTCCACAACTTTCAAAATGAACGTCAACTGACAAGTCACACAATGAATCGATTTTTTTGTACTTTATGTTATTTCCGATGTAAATACAAACACCCATCCTATTTTTAGATTTTCTAACGCGGGCAACAGGTATTCTAACTAAACTTGTTGGAATTAAAATGGTCATAGCCAAAAATTAGAAGCGCTTAATGTTCAATATCCATTTATTATTTAAATTACATGTTTACTTATTAATTAACAATTTATTTTTAATATATCCTTTGCCTTGTTTGCCTTTTAGTCACATTATCCAATATTCGAAGGTTTTAATTATTGTTTGCCTTCCTAGCAGTCCTGTAAACCAAAGAATCCTTTATTAATTTCCCTTACATATTTTAATTTATTTTATTTTCAAATCATTTACTAGCTTTTTAAAGATTGATAAAATAGTATTTTTTTGTGCCGCAGTTTTAATGCGTATGCGTGCATATTTACCTAAATTTAGGAGAAAATCGTCGATTTCTGTTTGCATTGGTTTCAATCGTCAGTAGTCCGGGCAGAATTGCCTACAAATAAATTAAATTATATAATTATTTAAAAAAAAACGATAAGAAAATATTAAAAAAAGATCCCAGGTGACTGGGCACACGAAATTCGTGACAACGTTTCCTAAAACAGAGAGCACACTCGTGCGTTTTATATCTCTCTCTCATGCTGCGCTCTCGCTTACACACTATGAACGATGCGGCTCCCGCCGCATCGTGCGCGATCGGCAACTTTCGGCAGCTCTCGGCTTCAGCGTAACGGGACATTTTGCGCCAATCCCATCCAGTGTTCATCAATTTTTAAGACGTTGTCACATCAAAACAATAAAATGTATTTATTACGCTTACCTCAACAGCGGGAACCACTACTTCTTTTGGCGGTCCGTACTCCTTAAAGCCAGGAGGTCCATACTCCAAGAAGCCTTCAGGAGCTTGCTCGGGAGAACTGAAAAATCCAATTTTTTTAATCGACGTCACCGGTATGTTTAATAGCAGTGTGCTGCTCTCTCTCTCTCTCTCACGCACACACGCACACACACACAATATCTCTATATAAAAATCAAATGCTATATGATATGATAATGTTAAAAGAGATGGTCTGTGGTCAACCTTGGTTGAGTTTGGATTGAACAGTGATCTAATACAAGCGTTAAAGTCTTTTTATAAATATTCTACTGCTTGTGTTAAGGTTAACGGGGCCTACTCAGACTGGTTTAGCATCGATAAAGGTGTAAGACAGGGCTGTGTAGCAACCACGTGGCTGTTCAATCTGTTTATGGATGATTGTTGGAAAGCTTCTAAAGATTAAGATTGTGGATTAAGAATGGAAGTTAGTTGTAAAATGTTTTTTGTGCGCCGATGACCAGGTCGTATTTGTTACTTATTTCATAACATTTATATTATGTTCTGTATATATGTGTGGATGTCAAAAATAAAATAAGCGAGTTGTCGCTTGCCATTAAACGGCGTCGTTACATTTTATTTTTTTCTTAGTCCTGATCAGGATGGTCTTACCCGAATGTTTCTTGAGTAACTTTAGTGCGTCCGTTTTGAACAGTTTCAACCTGAAATGAACAAAAAATAACTTGAGTTTACTTAGAAAGCAAAAACCCTAAAGTTTTATATGAACAACTCTTATTATTTATTACCTGTTGCTGTTCAATAGCATTATCAATGCTATTCAACAGCTCCGGAATATTTTGAACATCTTGTACAACAGCCTGTTCTTCACTTTCAAAGTGCTGCACTTGTGTTTCTATGTTCTGAATTTCAGCTTCTACTCTTTTAACCTCAGTTGCGACTTTCTGTACTTCTTCGCCCAGTCCAGACTGAACTTCTTCTAATTGGACTATCTCTTGGGATGTGGATACGATATTGCTGTTGGCATTTACATTTTCCAGCTGTGCTACTTCTGTTATTACCTCTTGTTCATTCTTTAGTACTTGTTGGTATTTAGGAGTTATTGCTTCATCCTGTTGAATTATTTCTTCAGAAGTTTCAACAACTACGCTTGCTGCTTCTGGAAGTTGCGTGGTTGCTTCAACGCCAGGTTGGATATCATATACTTCATCTAATTTGATTTCATTAAGAGGAGTTCCTACTTGGATCATTAATGATTCTGTCACTGGAACAATTTCTTGCGTGATCGATTGTTGACTCAGATTAACTAGAATTTAAAAAAAAAATTGTTGAACATATGTATGCTACAGTTTACAACTTCATCTAGTACAATCTCATTGTTTTGTATAATTCTTGAAGTAGAAATAGATAAATGTGTGGGACTGATCTTTGTGGGAGGCTCATCGTATAGACGTCCAATGACTGATGATGATGGGGGTGAAAAGTAAATAACAAAGCAAACAACTGATTTAGTTACGAGTGAAGTCATAAAAACAATGAAGGAATGTAAATCTGCTTCGCCTTTTTGTAGCAATACGAAGAAGGGAAGGCCGGTAAACTTCACAGTGACAGTTGACGACGAGTCATTATTGAGTCGAGCCCACTAGGTCATAATTACCAAGTGCTTAGTCCTCTGAATTCAATATTACTGCTAAACTAAGTATTTACTAAGCCATAGATTGGCTTTATTAGAAAGTAAATACTAAAGTATTTATTTATTTATTTAAATAAATAAAGTACTATCTATTTATGTGCATGCTTAGAACATCGCAAAGCGCTTGCTTAGTAGCGCCTGTGCATCTCAGCCAAATACTTTGCAATAAGTAAACCACAGGGGAAATATAATCTTACAATACCTTACCTTCAGAATCTTGTAAAATAGCTTGAGCTTCAGTCACATCCACTTTCTCCACCTTCGCTTCAACCCTAGCTTCAATTACGGTGAATGGTTGTTCAGTTACAGCATCAGGTAATCCTTGCTTTGACAGCTCGAATGGCATGACCTCGACCTTCGGTGGACCATACTCTTGAAATGAATCTGAACCAGATGCTACGGACTCTTGGAAAACGAAGTCTTTGACTGGATTTTCTTTTGGCTTCTGTAGACATAGTAACAAAAATATTTAGATAATTAATGTAAAAAGATGACGCCATATTTTATAGCTTTTACATTATCTATTGTGGGAGCTTTGTCAAGGGCTAACTTACTGATATCTCATATTTTTGTTAGATGGCGCTATATTAATAAACTTTAGATTCGCTAAAAATCGAGAAATAAACAAATTATTTAATAAAAACTAATCGACTTCTAAAAACTATATTCAATAACAAGTATAAAATAATTTTACGCAAGTAAACATAAGAATCAATTCTTAATCTTACATTTATTTTTGCAGTCGGCGTCAGCCAAGGACATGCCAATATACTAGTATACCTTAAGAAAACTATTTAACAAATGAACTTTATAATATACTAGTGACCCGCCCTGGCTTCGCTCGGGTACCACTAATTATGTTGATCCGATCGCTACTAAAACACAGGAACCCCGGGAACTCGCGTCGACAGTGCCCCAGTGGTAGTTGTAGACCTACCACTGGGGCACTGTCTATAATCGTTAAGCTGTGACAGTAGTCCAAGTTTTACGATATAAACATACTGACAGACATGAAATTTTACATACATAATAATTGAAATTATCACGAAGAATGTGACTGGCCACTACAGCGCACAACAATGCAAGAAAGGCAAGAAAACTCGTGATATGCGGTTGACTGTTCAGTGCTTTAATTTCATAAAGTACTAAGTGTACGTACTACTTGATGAAGGAATGAATTTGAAGGATGATGGTTTCCATACCCTGACTGTACATATTTATAAAATATCTTACAAAACTCCCCACGCTTTAAGATTTTCAAAATTGCTATTCCTTTTTAAACTATTTTTTCTTTTATTAACGTGCAAAGTCGTACAATAATGTTTACTTTAAAGGGGACAGAAGAAAAGATGTTTGCTTACATACCTCAACCTCAGACGGCAGATAGAACGCGGGACCTTGTGGCCTCCAACCACTTGGTAAGTATGGTCCCGAGCCTTTGGCAGCCGCGGAGAATACGAGACAGGCGGCAATGGCAAATATCTGTAATAACTTATTATTAACATATTACTAAAAAAACAGGAAGTCATAAGGACTGCCGACAGAAGTGAACACTCAAAACAGATGGGAAATTTTTTAACAAAAACAAAACCTGTATCTTAAAACCGACTATTTACATTTTTAGCCGGAGTCGACGACCTAAGACGCTCCAAAGATATATATATATATATATATATATATATATATATATATCTTAGGAAAAATCAGTTGGAAATGTATACTTATATTTTTGGTGCCGCAGCTTACGAGGTTGTAAACGGCCTTTTTATGTTATTGTTAATTGCCTTGAGCACGTGCGTTATTACTTTACCATTTTTTTTTACTTTAAAATTGAATAGCAACAACAGCGGGTGAAATGTAGCTCTATACAGATAAACAAAATTAAATTGTTTATTATATCAAAAAATAATTTTGATACGGTTGTTTTATGTTTAATTTTGTACGGTAAAAACAACTAATGTAAAACGTACGATTATAAAGTTTTATTCTGCGAAGTGATTAATATGTTTTACTTGATCCTACGCGGACGAAGTCGCGGGCAACAGCTAGTAACATATATAACTAAAAGTTCAACCTATTCAACTGAAGAGCTATTTTATAGAATTTTTGTCGAACAATTGTTTGACATGGTTCTTTAAATTGATATAACTTTTTTATTTATGAACCGATTAAGATAAAACAAACACTAAATGTTAAGTGAAGCTACCACAATACATTAGCGAAAACCAATTTGGTTAAGCCGTTTAACAGACAGACGAAAATTCTAATAATCATTGTTTTAGGTTTTATTGCGTATATGAAGGAAGTGATAGTTTTTCTCAAATATCTTCCATGTACAGACAGCGATCAGTTCCATTTTTATTATATGTATAGATTAAACAATTAAGAGTCAAAAACAAGAGAACATCCGAGTCCGAAAACAAATTCTTAATTAAAAAATTGATATCTACGCGCTACAGTGTAAATAATACATACTTCACAGAATAAATCGAATAAAAAAACGGCTTAATAAAGAAAAGAAAAACCAATGATTTTCTTAATTTTATGCTATTGCTTGTGTTTAGGAATTCCTCTACACAAAAACGCCTGCTGAGAGGCCTATAGTATTAATTTAAATTTTAAACGATATAAGAAACATATAAGAAATAAATTTAGAAGTTACCCTCATGATGATGTTGAGATGTCACTTGGCAATGATGCCTAAAGCTTACTCCATTCTGTATTTATACCAATGATAAGTTAAACTGAAGAACTTCAAACAAATCAAGGACCATAAGCAGTTAAATATTTACAGATGGAGTTCCGATTAGCTATTTAATTGATTGACTAATTCTAATTAGCGATACGCAAAGATGCCAGAATTAACAAGTACCTACGCTACGTATCTATACCAATAAAGCGTAAGAGTTTGTTTGTTTGTTGTTAATACAACGAATAAAATAATTTTGTTCACTATGGGATAGGACCCCGCGATAAACTTTCAATCATCATCATTTTAAAGATCGTAATATAACTAATAACATATATAACATATATAAACATATATCTAACAGTGGTAGAGTCCGCAGCAACAACATCTGTTGCACGAATTGGCCGGCTCCACCGGTGAAATACCACGACCTCACAAAAAACAGGCGTGAAGTAGAAGTACTCTGCGTTTCGTCTGATGAGTGAGATGCCGGAGGCCTAATTTCAATCCTCTTCCCCTTCTCATCCGTTCTTCATAAAGGGGATAGGATGGGAAAGGGAAGAGGATTGGACGGGAAGGGGATTAACGGGGAAAAGGAAATATCCTTTTCCTGTATACGTCCCTACTCTGTCCATTAAAGGTAGGCAACGCATCTGCAACACATTTGCTTGCTGTAGATGTCTATGAGTAGCGCTCACCTTACATCAGGTGATCCGATTGCTCGTTTGCCACCTTGTCACATAAAAAAAAGTTATATAACTAAAAGTTGAACCTACAGCTGAACAGCTATTTTATAGCATTTTTATAACACAATACATAAGTGTAAACCGCACCCAAATTGAATAAGCCGTTTCTGAGATTAGCGGTAACAAACGCACAGACAAACAGACAAAAACTCTAATAATCATTGTTTTGGGTTTATTGCGTATATAAAGACCCCCAATGATAGTTTTTCTCAAATATCTTCCAGGTACAGACAGCGATCAGTTACAGTTTTAGTATATGTGTAGATTTATACCAAAGTTACCTTTTAAAATCGGGTTTCTTTCATTTGAGATGGATGTGTAATTCGGATAATTCATCCACAGACCAAACGAAACAATTATTGTTAGGTGAGAATTGCTTAACTAAAACATTAGGAATTGGTTGGCAAAATAATTTATATTTCTTATATTTTACGACAAAGATCGAGCGGAACGCGACTCATGTCACTAAGGCGTTATTTTATCTGTTGTCTCTCAGGTTTACGATCCGTTAGGATTGTTAGCACCTTCAAAAATACTAATATAAAAAATGTGGCTTTGTAAATTAAGTTGGGTTGAGCCTGTACCTAACAATATTCTGTTAATATGGCAACATCTTATTGATACGCTTCAATTTTTACAAAATATAAAAATTCCTCGCAATATAAGGGCATTAGATGTAACATACACAGATTTACATATATTTACGGATGCGTCGCAAGATGCAAACGATGCATGCGCATACGTTAGTACGTATAGCGACAGTATACCAGTCACAGTAAGACTGCTTTCTGCGAAGAGTAAGGTAGCACCAATTAAGCCGGTTTGTATCCCGTGACTTGAGCTGTGCGGCGCTTTAGTTGGTGCCAAGTTATACCAAAAAATAAGTAAGTCATTAAGATTAACGTTTGACAATATATACTTTTGGTCTGACTCAACAATCGTCATAGATTGTATTAAGATTTCACCTAATTTATTAAAACCGTTCGTTCAAAACAGAGTAGTACAGATTAATGAGTTGACTGGTGAACTGCCGTGGTTAGATGTTGCCGGTAAAGACAACCCGGCTGACCTGTTATCACACACACATTCGGATATTTGGTGGCATGAGCCCGCATTTATAACCGATATTAAATCAAATTTCACTCGCAACAACAACAATGAAATTATTAATTTACAAAATTTACCAGAAATAAAATCAAATATTAATTAATTATTTACACAATCAAGTGAAACTAGTATTTTTAATTTTGAACGTTTTTCCGCCGCAGCTTATTTGTTACGATTCATTCGTAATTCGCGCCTTAGTGATGAGTCACAGCGTAACTTCGGCCCGCTCACGTCTGATGAATTAAATAAAGCAACTTTAGTTTTGTCAGATATCGTTCCCGATGTTATCAATGCGCTAGATAACAACTTAGAAACATATCTAGTCTTAATCTATTCCTAGATTCCGATCGCATTATTAGAGTAGGTGGTAGATTAGTAAACTCAAAAACATTTTCTTAGAATAAAACATTGTTATGTTCTAAGCACACATTTACTCGCCTGTTATTTCAATTTGAACATAAGCGTCTACACCATGCTGGTCCTCTGTTGCTTTTGGCAACTGTAAGGGATAGTTGGTGGCCACTCAAGGGTCGTGAGTTAACCAAGCAGACAGTACATGGGTGTGATACATGTACACGCCAGAGAGGGAAGGCCTTATCAATAAAAATGGGTAACTTACCAATTGAAAGATTAGAGCCGCGATACCCATTTATACGTTGCGGTGTGCATTACCTATGGTCATATCGAATTGTAAAGGACGAGGTTCAAAACTCGAAAATTGCTATATTTGTCTATTTATATGTTTCACAACTCGGGCAATGCATTTAGAGTTAGTTACGAGTTTTAGCTTTGAGGCGTATTGGCTTTGAAAAGATTCTTATCTCGTCGTAAGCCTGCTTAGATCTTTTCAGATAATTTATGGGAGGCAGATCAAAGGCAAGTCGGTCAAACATCACATCCGACGAGTAGGGAATACAAACCTTATTTATGAGGGATTTTCTACATTATTAACACAAATTGAAGCCATCCTAAACTAACAACTGCAAACAATTAACTAAAACCCATGTATCCCATGTCTTCTGACCCAAACGACCTACTTTTTCTCATTGCACCTGCCTGCGAAGACCTCTGCTGCCAACACTTCGCGCCTGATCCGATACGAGCGCATCAAGCAACTACGACAGAATTTATGGAAATGCTGGTCACAGGAGTACATTGCTGAGCTCTAGACTACGACTAAATGGCAGTACAACACCGACACCATAGTACCCAACACTTTAGTCATCAAAGTCACCACTCAAATGGCATCTTGGACGAGTCATACGCACTTTCACTGGAAGGGATGGACTGGCACGCATACCTGACATTCGACAGCTAACAGAGTGATACAAAGATCGTACCCCAGGACATGTCCACTGTTTAAGGAGGAGTATGAATCATAACTTTCATTCTTCATCACTCATCATCATTGTAGGCATTTGCTCCAGGGCGGGGGGCATGTCTACGGACCACTCGATTCTTACTTCATCGATATTATACGGGCATCCCTATCGACGGCGCGCGACGATGTTCTTGCATTCCCACCACTACGCGGCGCCACTACTACTGACCACTTAACCGATACATTGTTCTAATCAGTCAAACTGTAAAAATTGGAATTACACGCAAAGCAAGCTATCGAAGAAGTTTTATTTTAAATCCAAACAGCACTAAAGAGTATAAGATAATTTGTTGTCGTTGCTTGAGCTACTCCGTATTAGATGGCGCTGTGCGAGACGTTGTAAACGTTACAATACGATGTAGAGAATTCTTCCTCGCCACATAAGTATTCAGTAGCTCACGTACTGAGTTGATAGCTCACAAAGGTGGGGATCGTGAGCTCTGATATTAGATGAAGCTGTAAGAACCGTCAATAAGGTTAGCAGCAACGACATCTTCGAAAACATACATACTGAGTTGATTGTATAGTCGATGTCGAAGGGTGAAATACGTTCTGTAGTGTCCCTCGTTATGTCCTTGCATTTTGTTGTTTGTTTCGAAGAAGGGTCGAGTCTTTTAAAATTGTATATTACGTAGGAGGCGTACAAGTCCTACGGCCGAATAAGTGTTTGTAACACTGAAATAAATAAACTTGTGTTTTGTTATTCTAGGCTCGGATTTAGAATTGGAACTTGTATCGTAAAATAGCGTGGTGGACTAAATTGTATTGTTGTTAGTAGGCATGGGTATGGGTCGTATCGTATCGCTTTTTCTGATACCGTACCTGAATCCAGATTTTTAAACTATGTATTTTAATATCTTGTGCTATAACAATTAAGTATTAAGAATTTTTAATTGATATTTTAACTGTTATTATATTTATTATACCTGTGCCCTGTGGTTTCACCCACCCTGCAATGTTCATTAAACGAAAAGAATCGACCGACATCGACATGACCGTAGCTAAGCTTAACAATCACATATGATTGTTTAAACTGTGACCATAGACCATACTATATAGGGTCTGGCTACAGTTTTTACGGCCGACCGCCTGCCTAATGCCAACCTTCCTCGGGAATAATAAGCTACTAACCTAACCTAACAAAACCTATTAAAAAATAATGCACACATCATTCCTAATCGTCTACACCGCACCGTCAATCACTTCGGCTGCTGCGCGGCTTATGGACTTACGGAAGAGTTTCTGTACCTATTCTCCTCCGCTTGCGGCTCGACATTCCGGCCAGTGCGGCGTCGGCCTCAATCACGTTCGAGTTTTTAATTATGCGGAAGCGCCTCGCACTCTTTACAGATCATGTCGTGCTCTCCTGTCTGTGTCCTGTGTCTTTGGGACACTTTCATCACGCGGGTTAGGATCATCCGCGACAGGCGGTGTCGTATTCAAGGGAGACTAAGGCTGGATGGATAACTCGGGCCCCTCTGTTTCCAGCTGTGTCGAATCCCTGCTTTGTGTATCGCCCCTAGGTGGTTGCCTTAGCTCATCCTCGCACCTTTGTACCAGGCTCCTGTATTCTCCACCACGGCTTTTTCCTTTAATTGCTTCGAGGGTCTACATTCGTACAGCGGCCGGTCCCCTCGATCAACCTAGCCTCCGTACGCGCCATCAGAGCCAGCTACTCATCGCGCTACCTGCTCTTCACCGATGCTGGAGCGGCTTCCGCATTTCCTTCCAACGGGTGGGCTCGACCTTTGTGTACTTCCAACCCCGTTTTGGTGCTAAATGAGCGTTCACACACCGGACAAGGCTAACCGACCTCTGATCCCTGGGCCAGAGCCCCGGTTGGAGCGGCGCAGAATGGGCCAAGCTCCCTGGTTCCTGTGGGAGGTCGTGGTGACCAAATAAATTCCAATAATTAACGACGATTACGATGTTACGATTGCGTAGTTGCTACTGCTCTTTGCTCCGCGTGCACCCTGGCTGCTCAGTTCCTCACCATCGTCCCATGTGTTGTAGCAACTAGCCTTCCATACTTCTTACATATCGCACAGCACTTATTGGCGGCTGTGCATCTCTCCTTCTCGTGCCCAGCCTCGCCACATCTGTTGCATTCTTGCGCTCCGCATTACTTTATTGGATGCCCGTATTGTTGGCATATTCGGCAACAGGTGACGTCTACGTAGTCACAGGGCTCGACCACGTCCCATCCTATGTACAGCCGAGTCTTGCTGATGAGCACGTCAGCTTGGGGGTAAACTGGAGAATCATTGTGGTTCTGCGACTGATCTGTAAAATGATGATGATTGAAAGTTTACATAAAGTTCGGATATTTTGCAAGCTTCAGTTAGATACACTGTGCATTGAGATATTCATAGCACACACACTTCTTTCGGAGACGCACTACGCTCCCCGGTAATTATAGTACACGTATGTAGACGATTTTAGGAATGATGTGTGCATTATTTTTTAATAGGTTTTATTAGGTTAAGTTAGTATATAGGCTTATTATTCCCGAGGAAGGTTGGCGTTAGGCAGACGGCCGGCCGTAAAAACTTTAGCCAGAACCGATATAGTATGGACTATGTTCACAGTTTAAGCAATCATAAGTGATTGTTAAGCTTTGCTACGGTCATGTTGATGTCCCCACATAAGCGGGAAAAGGGCAGGGCGATGATGAGGTTAG
Organism: Papilio elwesi; assembly: GCA_029849275.1. Lineage (NCBI taxonomy): Eukaryota > Metazoa > Arthropoda > Insecta > Lepidoptera > Papilionidae > Papilio > Papilio elwesi. The sequence continues at coordinate 5,068,431 of CM056713.1, forward strand.
GTTAGTACTTAAGTAGGTAATATCATTTCGTTTAAGTGAATTTATTTGCAGAGCGCGTGAAACCTGAAAGTTAAGACGCTGCGGGAGGTATCATATCAGCCCCCAAACCAGGTGACTCGTCAGTCACTGTTTACCCAGAATAGACATATGCAACGACATTCCAAGCTACACCCCTCCTCATATCTAATGCGCCACGGAATACTTACGTGGCGTGACATACTCGTTACACCGCGATGCAAGTTAACGACGTCTTGCCACAGCGCCATCTATGACACAATAACTAAAACGACGCCAGAACAGAGTGCTTAGTACGAGTTTATCGCAAACTTCAACGTGACATAATCGAGTTAACGTAAAACGCGGTGAGTGCGAGTGTAAATCGAGTCTCAGTACTGAATTAATGTTTGTTCGCCTAGAATTGCGTATATCCCATATAAAATAAAAATAAATAAATATGCGTCACGCCCGTAACCCAGAGGGGTCGGCAGAGATCATGGATTATCATTTGGCGCGATCCTGGCACACCTCTCTCGGTTCTTCCACAATCATACATCTACGCATGCATGCTCGTCGTTTATAGGTGCACCTTATATTGCCCTTTTGTAGTAAATGTCAGTTGAGTTGGTGGGTTCGTTAACCTTCAAATCTCACGATCGAATGTACATAGTTCCCAAGTAACTTTCTTTTAAACCGTGGTAAGGGTATGTTAGTGGTCAGTATCCTGTGTAGTGCCCCGGTTCACAAATTAATACCGAAGATATTAAAACAAAACTACATTTATTGCAAATAAACAAATACATACTTATATAAACGTTTTTTACAAATATTTAGAATTTTAAGCTGGCTGGTTTGACACAGAGAAGAAAAAAAAACTGTCATCAGAAGCCGTTAGAGCGGGTGGCAAAGTCGCCGCGGGATGGGTAGCCATTGTTATTGTTGCCATTCGAGCGCGCATTGCTTGCGTTATTGTCGTAGCCGTTACGGTCTTCGGAGTCCTGGTAGGAGACGCGGGATTTGAAGCCGCTGCTTGCCGCTTCAAGGCTCACACTCTGGAAAGAAGATAAATGCAAGACAATATAATCTCTTGAACCTAATCAAACGGAAACAACTTATACTCTTACTTCGACGAACGCACAATGAATGAAGATCCAAATCGCTTCGTTCGAACCCGAACTATATCTAGGACAAAAGTATTGTGATCATAGTAGAAACACAAGAATAGTTAATATTGTATACTCACGTCACTTTCGTCTCTAGCGCGATTAGCCCCAAACTGCCCAACATTTTGGTCCCTAAGACCGTTTACGAATCTAGCATTGCCTCCGCGCTCTTGTAGACCATTCCTGCAAAGTAATTTATGGTTAAAGCTTAGATAATTTGAAATCTATTCGTATACTTAGTATTAACGAAGTCGGTTCCGCTGTCTGTTCCCTTAAATCTTTCAAACTACGCAACGGATTTTAATGCGGTGTTCATATACAGAGTAATTCAATAGGAAGGTTAATATGTATACTGTATGAATAATGTAATACAGAATAGCAGAGAATTCTAAAGATTTGTAATGTGATGTCATAAAAAACATATTTTTGTGAGTGTACATTGCAAACGCTGGCTAAACATTACCAGCTAGATCAAAATAATGTACTACAGAAATGTCAGCAGTCCACTTTAACTTCTAAAAAATGGTCACGTACAATAGGAAAAGTGTCGGGACTGTTCGCTTGATGCGACCACCTCCCTCCGCGCCCCTTGCTGTCGCCCACTGTGCTCAATCTGGATGTGCTTTCAATAAAGGTTAAAATACATCTAGCAATTAATACACCTAATAAAGTTACACAACATACATATATAAATTCTTAGGTGAAACGTAGTTGGCCGGGTCAGTTAATATGATATTAAAGTTTACGAGTTTGATTTAATGTTTGTTTGTTTGGACTCATGTCAGGAACCCCCAGTCTGATTTGGAGAAATGTTTTTTTATTTAACAGCCCAATGATTAAGAAAGAGTAAAGACTTAAAGCATTTGATCAACCTTTATATTTAGATTACAAGCGAACATTTTTTTTTACAATATCAAGGTAACATGCATATAATCTAACCTGCCAAATCCGTTTCCATTTTCCTGAGCCTGGATATCGAGGCTCCTAGCGGCTACAACTCCGGATCCCGCTTCAAAAGCAGGTCCACCAGCAGGACCCTGAGGATATCCCGTGGACCGGCCGGATGGGGGAGGCAGGTAGCTGTATAAATTTAAGACAGGTAATTCCGCGTTTATAATATTAATAAAGATGTACGGAATATAGATTGTATGCAAATACTCTTTTATTACCTTTTGGAGGGCGGTGGTTCGGATACGGTGAGAGCGATCAGGGCGAGGGTGATCAGAAAGGTCTGGAAAAACACCTTTTAATTTTAAACTATCTCATTTAAAAAAAATCCCGAAAAATTTAAAACAAGAAAGAAAAAAAAGTTCGTCGAAATTGTTCCGAATTCAAATAAGCATGTTGCGCACGTGCATGTTGTTCACGCGACCCTATAAGGCTTAACCCTATCAAATATTTAGTTTAGACTATATTTTTAATTTATTTTTCGATATATATTTAGACTATAACGGGACCAAACAAGTTTTCACGACAAACAACCTACCGTAAAATTTTAATATTGGTTTATAGAAGGAAATATTGACATGCTGATTAGTTTTCAAGTAACAAGTTTCAATTGAAACTTACCTTCATGTCTAAAGTCAATGAAACTCTGTTGTTACTACGACGACGATCAGTGTTTAATACTTTAAGCTCAGTACTTAGTGTTTATATAGAGACAGTCGAAGCTCGCCGGCGGGGGCTGACTTATTGCCGCTCATTAGCAGAAGAATACAAGAGCTTTCAAGGTGGATTCGTATTCAGATCACAGGAAAATCAATGGAGTCGCCAAATGGAATATAAATAATTCAAAATAGAAACATACCTTAACCAATTATAAAAATTATTCAGCTGTTGTTGATTTATATCCGACATTTGGTGTTCGCGTGTCAAGAAAAGGCAAGTGGCTTGCTTAACTGCTTGTTGCTTGTTTAACTTAAACTTAAAGTATGGCGTTACATAGTACGTAGATTCGCGAGCACTTCTTTATTTTCGTCGCTGTGTGCAAGATGATTGTATTTTTTTTAGTTATGTTGTATGAATATACTCTCAGAATCAAAAGTCCACTTCGATTCGATTTGACGACTAAGTAATGTTAAAAAGTTATGAAATGCCATCTCTAATCATTCCATTGTTCCGCACAAGGATGCACCGCGATGACGACATAAGAGACAAACTGCTTTAGTTTAGTCGACCTTACTCCGAATTGCAGTCGTGAATATATCGTCCGTCAGTTACTTGTCACTTCCTTACTTTGTCATCGATTATTTTCCACTAGAAGTTCAATTGAAGTGAAAACTTCTTCAGACGACAGTTTGTAGGGGAAAATCTTTTTTTTTTCATTTATTTTTCAGTCAGTAACTCGTCTGAGTTAAGATAATCTTTGCGTCTGCAAAGATTATGGATTCCCATTTGGCGCGACCCTGGCAAACCTCTCTTGTATTCAATTTTGAATTTTATTGTTAAGATGCAAGGGTTTATTATTATTGATTATTTATTTATTGTTTTACTAATTTCACTCCTGTTTCGAGTTTTCACTTCAGTCGGCAGTCATTATACCTGTGTCTTTTTAGTTAAGTACTTGTGTCAATGGGCCCACTAATTCACAGAAGTACCTTGATAAACATATTACATATAGCAGAAGTTTTTAAAACTAATTCCATGCGCTGAGTTAGGTGTTATAACTTAATTTCCAACTTCACTCCTTCATTGATTCGTGTTGTTCAAAAATTGTTTTGGGTTTTATTGCGTTTACAAAGACCCGCAATAATAGTTTATTCTCAAATATCTTTAATGTACAGACAGCGATCAGTTACATTATTATTATACGTACAGTGTCTGTTGGGCTCGCTAGTATGTATTTTAAGGTTATATGTAAATTAACTGACATATTATGATTTGTTGAAGACGACTTAGTATTCTCGCACAACAGGACTGACCTCTTGACCCGCTTATCTGAATCCTTATCTTGTTAAATATTATAAAACAAATTCGGTTCCGCTGTCTGTTCTTTTGATCTTTCAAACTACGCAACGGAATTTAATGCGGTTTTCATCAATACAGAGTGATTCCAGAGTAAGAGAATTTCAAAGATTTATAATGTGGTGTCTGAAAAACATATTTTTGTGCGGCTCACATTGCCAACGCTTGCGTAACCTTAAGACATAGAACAAAATAATGTATTTCAGAATTATATATCTAAAAATGTCCGCGTTATCTATCTTTTAAGGAAAGCTTAGTTTAGCTTTAAGTAAAAATGGATATAGTACATTCAAACTTCTAAAAAAAGTACACGCGAAAATAAAATCAAACGTGGTTGTAATCAATTCGTCGGTTTAATTAATTTACACAGCGCGTGTAACCGCGGGGCACCGCTAGCAAAAGATTCCATAAGCCCTGCCAACAGCTCTAGGTAATCGACGCACTGTTGTGTGTCGTTATGAATGTCACCTTTAAGATCATGAGAATTGAGAGACAATACGAGATCGTGTATCCTATTAAGTTGTAGCGTGACGAGTGGAGCTTTTGTCAAAATCAAAGTTGATCTACTTTGAAAGAATCGACCTTGGCCCTAATTGTTGGACACTTGACGCGGTACCGTGAAGATGAATTCAGTATTGAGTGGCCAAATCATTGTCATTTTGCTACATCGATTTTTGAAGCAAAAACTTTTTTGTCGTATTGAATGGTTTTTGAACAAAAATGAACCCCTGTAACAAAACAGTCAAAAGTACTGCCGCCAGAAGTGAAAACTCAAAACGGGGATTAAGTTCTAGAATAAATAAATAAGTAATAACAAAAACAAAAATAAATAAAAGAAAGTTCGTCGAAACTGTTGAAATAAGCACGTTGCGGACGGAAAGGTGGAAGGGGAAAGTACCTGGATTTTCCACAATGTATTTGCTAGTCTATATTTAGCAGGATTACAAGAAAAAAATGCCTTATTGCGTACATTTTTTTTCACATAAGCTACTATTCTATGATGCTACACGTAGGAAATAAATACAGAGGCAAAGGAAGTCTCGTATAAATAATTACAAAGTTTCTCCGGACACTTTATCGTACACTTTCAAACTAGCTTCCGCATAGAATCCTACACTGATAGTTTCTTTTATTATCACTTCATTCTCTATACCACCACTCTTCATTACGTTATCTATAGACGGTCCCCAGAAATGATGTCCCTTGTAAGCTGATTTGTAATTTACAGCCACATTCCCTCTTAATGTTGCTGCGTACAAAACTTCAACTTCTATTGAACCTTTACTGGCTGAAAGTACAGCCGTAGCTGCTTGCCCCGGCTGTAATTCTGTTTCTACAGAACTGGATGCACTCACTGTGACAGTTTCAGTTCGTTCCTCACTTTCTCCCCAAGTCGAAGTGAAAGAGATACCAGTAGTCCCAGTTGCTTTTCCGAACATTACGTTCACTTCATACTCTATGTCCTGTGAGACAGTCCTTTCTTTTGTCGTCGTCCAACTCGTCGTAATGGTATTTTCCATCGTCTGGCTTATGCCAGTGTTTACCTTTATAGTCTTATTCGATACATTTTCGAAATCATGCGACAACACTATGATTGGTTTTGTTGCTATAGATTTTAGCCTTGCCGATTTCACAGTCAGAACTCTTGACACTTGCTCCCAATTGTATGTTTTATACAAATCGCCCCAGGGTGTCGGACTCCTTAAGAAAACATTGTTAGGTTTTCTTCCATAATGTTTTGTGATTGCTTGTCGTATATTCGTATTACCAATTTTGAACAATTCTATCTCTCGATTGTCTATAACATTAACTTCGAAACCTGAACAGGTTATCGTAACATTATGAGGCGTCGCGTCGACATTAACATCAACTGAAATCTTCGCTTCAACTACAATAGAAACAATTATAAAGGCGAACAGCTTAACCACAGTCATTTTAAATGTATAAAAGTCGAATGAACTATGACACTCGTACGTTCGTTCGCGGCATATGTACTATGAAACTGATTTATTACTTTGGCTTATTTTAAACCGAATATTTTTGTCTGTATTAGCGTATGGGTCATAGGTTAGATATATCATATTATTATCTAAATTAAGTGATATTGTTAAAGTGACTACGACGACGACGAACAACTACGTTTTATTTCCGCGTCTGATATATTCTGCAATAATTTGCAGTACTTGAGTACTGCAGCAATCAACTTGCAGTAACAATTTTACCATATTTTTCGCCAATACCATCGACTCCTTCGTCCTCCAAATTCATCATTGTATTTTCTCGTTATTAATTATTAGAAAAAAAATATGCGTCTATGGTTTGAGTGTAAATGGGTGCATATAATTGTACGCTTTCACTTCTACTCCAGAATTTTTTCACTTCCTATAAGGTCTTTACTTCATATAAAGTAAATTATATTTTAAAGTTCTGTAGACAAAGCAAGGGTGTGTTGCTAGTTTATTTAACATTATCGCAACTAATATAATAGATACGAATGTGAGTTTGTTTTACCTTCACTAGTAATATCGGTTGCCATGGTAATGTTCATGTAATGATAGTACTTTATTGACACCTTTAATTCAAAGTTATTATACGCTGAATCATCTAACAGAAGTATCCAGATTGGAAAATAAAAAACGAATGCGTGGAAAGCCGCGGGTAACAGCGAGTACTTAAATATTACACGATAATCAATGTGTAATTTAATCTACGCAGTCGATATTCTTGACCTGTGATGTACAGGTCAAAGTTACGTTTGCGATAATTTTGTTTTGGATTCAACTATTAACTTTTAACTGATCTATGAATGATTTAGTCGAATGCAAATTTCCGTATTACTCGTATTTTCTATACCAAATATTTATTCCTAGTCTAAAAGACATTGGACAAACATGTTCCACATAATACTAGTTACAATCATTTATCTAATTGTATTTAGTGACGGTAAAATGCAAATTTTCGTGAAGACAGCTTCAAAAAAAGATCGTAGTAAAGTGACATGTTCCGGTGAAGATAAAAAGGGAATAACAGATATGGAAGTTGAACTGTTTAACATAACAGACGGTAATCTAAGAGTTGGCGTCAGGATTGAACTCGGTAAAGAACCTGATGACATATTTCTGAAGGATCCAACGAAATACGGCAACTTATACGAGAAATATAAATGGGTGCCAGTGACGAGAAAATTGAAAGTCGATAATGTTAAAATTGTAGACGTCATAAGCGAAGATGTTGTCCTGAAGAGTCGCGAATACATTAACAATACAACAGAAACAATACAATCTAAAGTGTCAATATATGAAACAGTCGAAAGTACAATAACTTCGTTTTGGAATAACAAAGGATTGCCTGAAGACGATGTTTCATTTAACATTGGTTATAATTTTCATGGACGCGTAATGACGTTTCAAAATCGATGGAGGAAAAAGAATTTCCACAGTGCGTCTCTGCCGTTTGGTATAACAAAAGTCGGCTACATAAATATTGAGCCTGGAAAAAAGGTGACAGTTAAGCTAAAGGGGACAAAAGTAATACTACTGATGGAAAGTAATTATGTAGCAACATTGATAGGAAGTGTTGTTTTAAATTATGCTCATGTATACGGGAAATATCATTTCTGGGCTCCAGCAGTTGATGATATAATGAATGCGATGGGTATCATGAATGAAATCGTAACAATAGAATCGATAGAAGTACGTTGCTATTCAGATCCAAGGGTCGAAGTATTTGATAGTTTTACTGGAGATACGAAACATTTGGTAACACCTCCTACGCCGTTCCGTGTGAGACCTAAGTCTAAAAATAAACGAACTTAAATGATCCTTCTATAAATCTTTCCGTAAAATGACTTTTGTTTCATTTTTCAATAAACTTCACCCAAACTTCTTTGAATCCTTCAAGATCTTCATTTCATCTCTACTAATATTATAAATGTGAATGTAAGTTTGTTTGTTACGCTTTCACGTGAGGGCGAGGCTGGGGCGGCTCTCTAGTTATATTTATGACTTATGCCTTATTCGGTGTTTCATAACTACTACGTTATAAGCGCTACCAAGTGTACAAAGTTTTCTGGGTTGCTACAAAATGGCGAGTGGGCGCTGGACTTACTTGAAAATGTAAAATCATTGAATATTAAGAAGGATAATTTTAATTAGTCTGTTTATATAATGACTGGAAGAAGTTAATTATACAAGTAAAAGTTAATTTAGATAACCCAAATCGCGACTGACTATTTTATCATTCGTATGCTGGCTGACACTTCGGGGAAGAATACGAATATAATGATACCTCCTGATACGCATCAAAATCGGTAACGCCCCAGGCATCAGGATGTCACAATGAAACGAATGGATTTACATACATATGAGATTAATCAATATAAAAGACGGGCATAAGGACTGCCGGCGGAAGTAAAAACTCAAAACAGGCGCGACAATATTGCAAAAATAAATAAAATATCAACAAAAAGCTTTTACATCTTAAAATGAAAATTTAAAATTGAATACAAGGCAAATAAATGTTTACTCCGTCTGGGTCAGTCCCGAATACTAAACCGCGCTCAAAAAGTAAGGAAAGACTTTGGGAGTATATAAAAGTGACCTTCAAAAGAGCGCAGGTGTCACAACCATACGTCGAAGGAGTGAGCAACAATAGACCTAGTTTAAACAAAACTACATGTGTACAAATCATGCAGAAACCTATCTCCTTAGACATAAAGCGTAATTTACAATGAGATTTAATTTGGAAGATACAATAAATGTTGTATAAGATTCTGTTACAGTTACTATTAGTATAAATACGGGTATCGCGTTTCGTAAAATCGTATTCAGTGCACCTTGCTGATCTTAGACGGTCCTGCTTCGAACCCTCAGGGTTGGTAATGCTTTATAAGAAGTAATAAAACGATTTAAATATAAATAAAAGTAACGTTACATTGTTAAATATTATTTTCGTGCTGATTTCATTTAAAGCAATTTAATAACCACTTCAGCTCAATTCAAGATTGTAGTCAGTCCGCTGGACGCGGGGTCAGGGGACCGATCTTTGTAGCTGTGTTATTTGAAATCAACCAACCTTTTATAAATCTAAATATAACACGTCAATAGTTCCCTTATCACGCATCTATACTGATAAATAAAATTGAATTGTCTGTATGTAATATCAAAATAACATTTCCATTCTTAATACACATGATGTATATACGGTACTTATAACGAATATACAATTTTTAAAATTCTTGTCTGTCTGTTTATCTGTTTATTCCGGGTAATCTCCGAAACGACTGAACCGATTCGGATGGGACTTTCTGGAAGACAGCTAATATTGTCGAGATTCAAATAGGCTAATTTAATTTAAGCAAAATACTTAGAATTCCTCGCAAAAAGTGAAAAACCCTCGAAATTGTTTTCTCGAATTTATTTCCACGCAGACGAAGTCGCAGGAAACAGCTAGTTTGTAATATATTTTTGTCTTATTTCAGATGTTCGTTCTTTTCTGCATTATTTCGTTGGCGCTGGCTGAGCCTCCGGCTGGGTATGGGCAAATTGAGACTTTTGATGAATCTATTCTTCACCTGCACCCTCATTCTGCTAACATGATCGAATCGCGACTGTTTGGCAATTGTTCATTGGAATTTTTTTTAACAAATCATGTCATATATATTGGACATTTTTTGTTGCGTTGCCTACTTTTAATGGATAGAGATAGACAGGAAAAAGGATATTTCACCTCCTCCCCGTCCAATCCTTTTCCCGTTCCCGTCCTATCCTAATGAAGAAAGGGTGGGAAGGGAAAGAGGATTGAAATTTGGCCTCCGGCACCATACGAATCGAAGAGTACTTTTATTTACTTCACGCCTGTTTTCTGTGCGGTCGTGGTATTTCACCGGTCGAGCCGGCGCATTCGTGTAATAGATATTGTTGCGGGCTGTACACACTGTAAGATTAGCGCGCTTTAAACTGAATTGTTATATCTAATGCTCTTCTGAAGGTAATTGATCACATTTATAAATATCCGCAACTATAAGCTTCAAATTAGGTAGTAATAGTAACTTTTATTTAAAAAATCTCGGTATTTTTGGACCGACAGGTCCTAAACTTATCGGTACCGAGAAAAAATAACGCGAACGTGAGTAAAGCCGTTTTTATAAAAAGATACTTGGTAATGTCTCACAAAAGCTTTAATAATTTTAAAATAAAAGTTGTAATAATTCAAATCTACTTCAATTTTGGTACATCTATATAAAATTATACGTTGATCAATTTTCAGAGACAGTTACTTGGAAGCGGCACAATCACTACACGATCATGGATCCCACCAGAAATACATTCCGGATCTCACTGCTCCATCTGTTCGTCGCCAAGCAACCTTTAACTCTGATCAACACGCTGTACCTACTTCTAGAAGAGTATCCCAAGAGTACGGAGGACCAGACTTTCGTGACAATTTATCCCAAGTGTATGGAACACCTAGCACTTACCAAACGTCAAATTTGAGGACATTATCTCAGGAATATGATGTACCAGCCCGTATCTCACAATATGATGCCTTCAATTCAAATTTAGGACAAAGTTTTTCACCAGCTTTAAAGAGTGGAGTATCTCAACGATACGGTGCTCCAAGTAATAGGAATATTCCTTCTAGTTCCTATGGTCTTCCATCGCAACGTTCATTATCAATGCAATATGGACTACCAGATACTATACCAGAAGACTCGTCTCGAAGAAGTTTTACCAGAAACTCATCTCCTGTCCAAAAATACGGCGTTCCCAGTTTCCAAAGGAAGTCTCATTCTGGACTTTCTTCTCAAAGTTATAATTCCATAAATTCTGGTCTTTCTTCACTCAGATCAAGTACCTACCATGGTGCACGAACTTTCCCTTCACAAGTCCATGGAACATCCCGTGCATTGTCCACTCAGTATGGCACTCCTGAAGCTAGAAATGCTGTATATCCTGAACATCCAGAAGACAAATATGGTGTTCCCAGTGCTCGGGGTCTCTCTCAAGAATACGGACAGCCCGCTGGAAGATCAACGGGCTTAAAAACTAATGCATTAACGTCATCATACTCAACAATTACGTAAGTTAAAATTCGGGGAGCCAAGTTAGCTAAATAACTTAGGATTACGGACCACGATGATAAACGTCGTTCAATGCACAGCATGTTATTAGAAAAATTTACATTCTCGTTGTAAAAATCTGATCACAAAGTTATTGTTTCGAAATTAGTTTCAATGGCTTAATAATTGTTGATTTGGTATTTTTCTAATCCCTTAATGTCAATGGCGTGAAAGCAGCGGAATTACTATTACGATTCCCCTGTTGGCAAAAACGTTCTAGGCGCCCCTGACAAAAAAACAATATCAAGTCTTGTTCATCAGTCACACATTACTTGCTATCTAATGTTCGTTAATGGAATTTTGACTTAATATCCACGCCGCGCGCCTTTGCCTTAGGGATAATCCGTCTGTGAACACTATGACTGAGGGTTCTGTTTGTAATTATAATTGCAGATCCCCACCAGAGCGATACGGCGTGCCGCAATCTCGGGACATTATGCCTTCCAATCAGTACGGCGCTCCATCCGAAGCACTTCTCGACCAAGGCTATCAATACGCTAGGAATGCACTGGATCTCCTAAACCAGGTATCAGTTATTAGTTGCGAACTCGTTCACGTCTTTTTTTAGCATTTACATTTCAGCCCTTTCAAATTTTAATTTAGTTGGATATTTTAAAAATAGTAATTAGTTACCTGTTTAGCATTCTTTAAACTTATTCACCCCTCTAGGGGATGAAATGCCAAAAGTTTTTTCTTTGTCCTCGCCACCATAATAAAATTAAGCTTTTTGTAAAATTTCTCCATACTTCCTGTAATTCTACAACCAATAGTAATATTTGTCATTGACGGAGGTTATAGAAGTTTGTTTGAGTGTAATGTCTTTATTTCAAAGGAGCCAGCAAATTATGAGTTCGCTTATAAAGTTGACGACTACGAGAGCGGCAGTGACTTCGGCCACGTGGAGACCAGACAGGAGGATAAGGCTGAAGGCGCGTACTTTGTGGTGTTGCCAGATGGAACTAAACAGGTGCGACATTAGATTTGCTGGGTAAAGTGCCACATGCCTCATTACTCTCTGGTTTTTTTTCCGACGCCCTACTCCTATCTCTTTCTCTTCGCATAACGCATCTGCAACTATTTTGATTTGATGATTGTAGCAAATGTTAATGAATAGGCCATAGACAATAGTTTATTGCATACCATAGTGTGATACATTGGTAGTATACAATTAGGTACAGTTCAGTATGGACCGTGTTGGGCACAGCAATATTAGGAGTCGGCTAATTAGAAATTAGAACTAAATTCCAGGTTAAGTTAAACTTATAAAGTTACTTAAGATAATTGTTAAGAAATTTTTGATATTATATTATCTTCTTGTGTCAAGGAATTCTTTAATTGTTTAATAACATTGTGAAACTGTTTTATCGGGCTAATACAATTTGTATTTTTTACTTCTCTTATCTCTTAAGTTAGGTCATTATAATTTTAATCTGTCTGTATGTCTTAGGGTACATTTGGTTTGTTTTCCTCGCGGCTGTCATAGCATTGTGAATGTTTTCGAACGAATTTACTTATTTCCAGAAAGTATTAGCTGGTGACAGTTCATAATTTATGTTTTTCAAAACGTGGTCTACAACTGTCTGTCTGTTCTATATTTATTATCATTCGTATTATTTTTGTAAGGTAAATACAGTATGTGCATCAGTAGTCAGGTGGGTAGGCAAATAATTGGAACAATTTGCCGGCGACAATGTTTCTATGACGCGGGTACGTCATCACGTCATTTGTAAATATCCAAATTTAATATAAAATGAATTTCTAACATGGATAATAATATATATATATATATATATATATATATATATATATAAGTTAATCACTTCTTTATTTTTTCTTACTTTATTGCGCGTTTAACTATGCCTATATCCTACATCTACTTACCTTATGCAATGAAGTTTTAAATAAATTATTTAATTATTGAATCCATTTTTCGAAATACTTAAATAAATATATTTCGTCATAATTAACTACAATATCTTCTTCCGCTTTTTGTTAATTTGCCTGTATTTGTAGATCATCTTTGTATTTCAGGTCGTGGAGTACGAAGCGGACGAGGACGGATTCAAGCCACGCATCTCAGTCGTGCCGGCCGACTCGGAAACTCGCAACGCTGAGGGACCATATTAATTATGCCTTTTTTGTATTTATTTATGTAGAATCTACAATTTATTTGTAATAAAAACATTTTATCAATAATCTTTGACATTCATTTTTCCTATTACTCCAAAAAAAAAATGGTTTCTCGATGAGGACTAATCCGTTAGTATTTTAAATAAAAGACAAAAGGTGTTACGAGCGCACGGCCATAGGAAGTCACACTATTTATTTTAGAAAGTATTATGCGTAAATGTATTTTTTGAAAAGCCTAAAATACTACAACCCGCCATTGCACGCAATTAAAAAATAGGTTTGACACTTCTTTAAAATCATTACTGTATTTTTTTAATTAATTTAAATTTAATTCGTTACTGTGAATATTTATTTCGAGCGAATTCTGTTCACATCCTCTTATCGGTAGTGAACACTTTACTGTACAAAAGATAGAAGACGCTTTAAAACATATACATCCTTTGTAAAATATTAGAATTTTCCAGAAAGTGTCACATAGTTCTATATCCAGGTCTTGATTTTAAAGTCCATTACAAGTGTCTTATCAAAGAAACTAATCTGAGTACAAGGTTTGATTCAAAACGCTTGTGCCGTTTCCGTGAAACACGAAAAAAATAATGTTGTAACAGTTTTATGGGTTAGAAAAATAATAGGAGATTTACTCTTACAAGCCATGGCTGCATGCAACTTGATTAACCTCGTCACAGTCGTATCGTTTGTCAATCCTATAACTGGGTCGAATAAACAAGCGATTCGACAGCTCCGGAACCCTCGCCTTCAATAATAGCAGACTGGTATAAAATTTTTTTTTTTTTTCATATCCTAGGACATATTCACACACGGCCATCTGATCCCACACTAAGTAGAGCTTGTGCTATGGCAACCAGATCTCTGATATACTACATATACTAGTTTTCTTTTGTAAATACATACTTAAATAGATAATTACACCCAGACTCGGGACAAACAGACATGTTCATGCACACAAATGTTTGTCCTGGGTAGGAATCGAACCCACGACCTGCGGCGTGAAAAGCAAATATTAACAAACCACGCTAATCTGCCCGTCAAAATTACATTTTTGAAGTGGCATCTTCTTTAGCCGCGTTAAACGATATTTGATAGTGGAACATTTTGTATTCCTTGTTTCATTGCTATGATTTTTGTAAACAAACAAACAAACGTCATTAACCGTACATGGCGGCCATTACACTTTTTATACTTTCATCGGAAATATTGTAATTTTATGGAAATCGTGAGAAGTGAAGTAATCTGTACTGATAAATAAAATTGAAGTTTTGTAATATAATTGTTTCCTGCGGCTTCGTCCGCGTGGAAATAAATGCGAGGAACAATTTCGAGGGTTTTCCACTTTTTGCGCGGAACCCTAAATATTTTGCTTAAATTAAATTAGCCTATTTAAATCCCGACAATATTAGCTATCTTCCAGTAAAAGTCCCATCCGAATCGATTCAGTCGTTTTGGAGATTACCCGGAATAAACAGACAGACAGACAAAAATTTAAGAAATTGTATTTACGTTAAGTACCGTATATGCATCATGTGTATTGAGTATGGAAATGTTATTTTGATATTACATACAGACACTTCAATTTTATTTATCAGTAAATTAAAACGCGCCTAACAGATGAAATTGGGTCGATTAGCATTACATCACTCTAATAATGATTTTAAAAACTTTTGGAAGGCCACAAATAAATTAAACATTACGCCTAGTCTCCCTGTGACCGTATAAGGAGTCACTGATCTTAAAGGTATCGCAAAAGCATTAGTAAGCGATGCCCGTCCTTACTCTGCTGGGTAGGGTCTAGCTCCAGCAGCATCCTGGCCATCATGGCTACGAGATCAGATGGACCTTCCCTTTATTTTGATACTGTGTCCTATACAAACATATCTTAAAGAAATAACTGTTACTAACATTAATGTAGATAAATCTGAAATAAAGGGGTTAATATCTTACATCGCCGACTACGTATCCAAGCAGGTAATATATCTTTATGACGTAGGTACTAGGTAACGATGTTTCGATGTCGCTAATTTGGCCACGGCTCCCTACGTGGCGCTGGATAGGCTGGTTGGAGTCGCCAGGGCAACATGACGACCGTGGGACGCCAGAGATTGGGTCGTTAGTGACGTCGCCATAGCGTCCTAGTGCGTCCTAGTCAATCAGACGTCTTCCAGTTCAATTGCCGAAATAACA
This sequence comes from Papilio elwesi, assembly GCA_029849275.1. NCBI lineage: Eukaryota > Metazoa > Arthropoda > Insecta > Lepidoptera > Papilionidae > Papilio > Papilio elwesi. Next base: position 5,084,004 of record CM056713.1, read on the forward strand.
AATTAATTATTTTACGTGTATTTTATGAGGAATGCGAATCGATTTGTCTACAATATTGTTCGAATTGTCTCTTGTATAGTCCCAAAACTTTTCAATTTTCTGTTTTGGACTGATTACAGGATTCAGTGAGAAGTATCGCTTTTATATGCTAGCTTTTACCAGCGCCTTCCTTCGTTATGTCCTTTTCTATAGACTTGACCATATGTTTGCAGAACTTCATGATTTTACAGTTATAGGGGCCACAACAACACCTGTAGCAAGAACGGACCGGCTCAACCGGAAGGAGACAGAAGACACGAGCTAAGTGGAGATTCCGGAGGCTGGAATCAAATTCTTTTCAACTTGCCATTCTTTTCAAGGCTTTTTTTGACACCGATGTCTTATACATCATAAAAAATTAAGAAAGTTGCTCCGAAAACCTACCTTAAGTAGGGAATGAACGTTTGTACGGAGAAACCCACAATACAAAAGTTATATTTCCAAGTATAATTTTCAAATCTCACAAGCGACCTTATTCTACACTTGTACTTAAAGTTAAGAAAGCTTTGATAAGCAATCTATCTGAATACGAAATTGAACAATTGACACGTTTAGACCACAAGAGTCTATTAAATTATTCGCATCATCGTAGTGATCCAAATACGGCCAGGTGTCGTCACTTGCGCCTTGAAGGTCCCTCAACAATAGCACTGTTTCTGATCCACTTCAACAAAGTGTCAACCAAATTTCGCACTTAATGCCATGCAGTAGAATTCAACTGCTGGTGAACAGTTTGCGAGGTGAACCAGCCCGATGCTTTCATCCTGTCCAATTCAATCGATCAGTATAAATAGATGCTTAAGCTTTTGGGAAAATCATTCGAAAGATTTAATTCGAGCCGCTTGTGTCAACTGATAGCAGGGTAGGCTGTTTCATTTTTGTTTAGATAAATATCAACTTTCACGACCATCATACTAGAATGGGTAGGCTGTGGGGTTATAGACATTTTGTATTCTAACCAGTTTAGGCTTTTAAAAATCGATTTAGGTGTATAGCGCCTATTTATTATTTACGAATACATTTAAATTCATATCGTAAATAATTTTAACGAGTTTATTTATTTATTTTCGTTCAATATTATCGTTTTTTTAGGGAGAGAGATAAGGGATTTTACCTGTACGGGATGGGATGGGACGTTTTGGAATTATCGTTTTATTGAATTAGCTGTGCCCGCGACTTCGTCCGCATGGAATAGTGATTTTGGGCAGCATTTTTAATATTTTAGGCTAATTATTTTGCTAATAAAATTCATACATACATTAAAATAAGCTAGCCCCGCGCGGCGCAGCGCTCATTGTGTACGGCGCAGCGCTTGGCAAGTTTCTTACTTGCGTTTATTTCAGTTTAACATTTTGTAATGACTCCGTAAATGTCACTGTCTACTTTAATTCCTCTCTTATTTCTTCAATATTTTGTCTCTTGTCGCAAATGAAACATTCACATAAACTTTACATATTTCCATACTTTCATCCCCAATTTTATTCAAGCCCTTAAAGGTATTTTTTTCACAAACTTTGAATGTCATATTTATTTATATCTAATGAAAAGCCTAAAAAATAAGTTTCAAGCTTCCAACTTCAAAAGTGACGTAACTTCCATCCAAATTTTCATCTCCGATTTCAACCCCTTATAATAACTAATACAATCGGTTTAGTAGTTCAGGCGTGAAAGCATAACAGACAGAGAGACAGACAGACTGCTTCACACAGTGCTTCACACATGTATACGAGTGTACGTCACGGAGCCTAGGACGGAACGGGGACGTGTCACGTCCCATTTTATTCAAGTTCCACAATGTAATTTAATAATTTTAAGGTTCCAGTTTACAACACTAGCACGTTAGTTCCGAGTCACTGTCACGGCGCGTATGCATTCAACTCCCCGTCAGTGTACCAAACCACGTCCCGTCCCCGTCCCGGACGTGTACAATACCGTAACGCATGGGCTTGAGACAACAACATCAATTGTTTATACTTAAAACAGTTTTCGTACTTCCAGATGATAGTTGTACTTATAAGTTTGGTGTCGCTGGCGCTCGCTGAGCCTCCAATAGGGTGAGTCTTGATTTTTTTTATATCATAAGGGGGCAAACGAGATATATGAGTGATCACCGCAGCCCATGAACATTCGCAACACCAGAGAAACTGCACATGACTTGCCGGCCTTTAAGGAAGGAGTACGCTCGCCTTTCGAAGGACCCTAAGTAGTATTGGTTTGGAAATACCACTGGAGACAGACCATCCCAGAGCGCAGTAAATTGACGATGTTCACAAGAGTGACATAGATACTGTTAAGGTCAAGAGGTCTATTCGCTTTGAATATTTGAGCTTATTGAAGTCCTCCATGCAATCATACACATTAACTCATCAATTGATATTATTTTTAGTGACGGCTACGAGCGTGCACATCGACAGTACCTTCCACCGGACTTCTCTGAAGCAGTGCGATCCAAATCCACCTTCAATGAGGCTTCGAATGAAATACCCCAAGAATACGGACCTCCTAGCTTCCGTAGTGATATATCTCAACAATACGGTACACCTGGCGCACGCAGTCCAACATCTTTATATGGAGCACCAAGTACTAGGAACATACAGCAGGAGTATACAGCTCCAGCAGGCTTTTCGGATGATATAAGATCCGGAATACCTCAGGTTTACGGTGAACCAATTACAAGGAATTACCCTTCTGAAATCTACGGTGCACCCCAAAGATCCTCAGCGTACAGTATTCCACAAGTTCAAGAAACTAGTAAACATTCATCTCCAGTTCAAAAGTACGGTGTACCCAGATTTAATAACCATTCTCCAGTTCAACATGGAAGTCTTACCAGGTCCTATCAAAGCCCAATGGATACTTTCAAATCCTTGAAGAATCAGTTCAATACTCGAAGTAATATTCCACAAACTTACGGCGCGCCAACAAGGTCTTTGTCTAATGAATATGGTGCTCCTGTTATACCAGCAACTGATTCATACCCTCAAGGTGTGTCCCATTCACTGTCGAATGCATACGGAGCTCCTAATTTAAGAGCTCCTTCAGGAGAGTACGGGACACCTGAAGCTAGAACTGTTGAAAAAACGAATGCAGTGGCTACGTCTTATCCTGGAAGGTGAGCTGTTTATGTTAGTTGTAATAATTTAAGAGTATTTCATGTATAGGCGGGGTAAGAAAAGGTTCGTCACCTTGAAGTCGACATTTGCTTGCACCAGGAACATATTTGATTTGAACTTTATATTGAGGAGTAGTCGTACTTGATAAAGGAATGAATTTGATAACTGACCATGGACCATATCAAATCTACACTAATAAATAAGCTATTGCTTCTTCATCCTTCTTGTTTAATCACATCGTAATAGTTTTGACACTCTTACCAAGATCGTGTTAACACAATAAGGAGGCTGTTCAATGTCTATCCTTTCAATTCTTCAGATCTTACCAAGAGGACTACGAAGTAGCATCGCGCAGTGACGCATCTTCTGGAGCGGGCTACAGCTACTCCAGGAGTGCTCTTGAAGAACTGCTAAATCAGGTAATGCCAATCGCAAAGTACATCCTTCCTCCAGTCCACTGATGGACATGGGCCTTTCCGAATGCTATGCCGTCTTCACAAGGTCATCGGTCCATCTAGAAGGAAGGCTCCCCCGGCCTATTGTCACTTCAGGCTAGAAGCTTTAAGAACTACAGACTGATTTTACGATTATTGACATTTTAATTATTTACTTAAACTGTATGGGTTTTATGCTATCATATGATGCTCTACGGAGGAATACGAATCGAATGACGTCACTCTTCAAAGTTGGTCTAACCATTGAGGCTACAGGAGATCAAAATGGAACGGACATACATACACCCGCGAAACACAATACTGTCTCTCAGTCGGAGAATAAGCAACTCACGAACTAATTTTACTTTTTCGTAAATTCCTTAAATACACTTTAATTCGTCCATAATTTTGCGGAAGTCTCCTATCAGTTGCAATGTGGGTAGAGTGCTAATGAAATACAAAGCTTGTAATAATATTGAGAAATCATTTACGTTTCAGGAGCCGGCAAACTACGAGTTTGGCTACAAAGTGAACGATTACACAAGCGGCAGCGACTTCGGTCACGCGGAGACTCGACAAGCGAAGAGGACGGAGGGTTCATACTTCGTGGTGCTACCAGATGGTACCAAGCAGGTGAGATTTGACATCTACTTATTATTCTATAACAGTGGTAGAGCGAAAACGACTGCTCCCTCACCATCTATCACCTCGGGAAGAACGGAGAAATATCCTCTTTTTCTGCTAATCTGAGAACCCATGGGCTTATGGTTAGCGGTCACTTATATTGATGACCCGTTTGCTCGTTTGCCTACTTCATTGCTGATTCTATTGCAGGTGGTAGATTACGAAGCTGACGAGGGTGGTTTCAAGCCGCGCATCTCTGTGGAGGCGGCAGAATCCGGGCCCTACTGATCAGATAAACCTATCGCCACCTCTCAAATAACGGACGGAAGAAATATGTGTCGCTTATAAATACTCAGAACTAAAATACTCTATTATTATACATTTTAAGACTTTGTCTTTTTATCTTCGATTCATTATTATGAAGTGTAAATGAGGGATTTGAAGTCGTGCGTGTCATGGTTGTTGGTGTGATATACCAACACGCGCATGCGTGAGTAACAACCAATGAGAACGCTGTATTACATTAACATAAGCTTGTCGACAATAGTTGCTGTAACACCGTGTTCAAATGCCGAAAAAATTCACATGAAACATGTTTTAGCTCTCTTTCTTTCTTTCTCAAAAAACTGAGATGCCAATATGTTTTATGTAAATATTTTAGTCATGGTATCGCACAGAAGCAGGTTCATTTATACATACGTATAAGAATATTTCAATATTATTCAACGAGTTTAAATGTGAGGGGAACATGATTTCTGAGCTATTTAATTTATTGTGAAGCAATCATTATAAAATGTAAAAAAAAATCCAACAAATAATTATAAATTAATGTTTGTATGTAAATAAATGAATCATTATTTAATGTTTGGTTTTACTTTAGGCCCATACAAAGTTAGGTAAAATAAATCCCTACTTCCTACTAATATAATAAATGTGAATGTAAGTTTGTTTGTTACGCTTTCACGCGAAAACTACTCAACCGATCATCATGAAACTTTGCACACATATTGTTGGAGGTACTGGAAGTAACGTAGGATACTTTTATAAATATCTATAATATATATATAAAATGCGAAGTATGTGTTCCCTTTTGACCTCTCTGTCTATCTGACTCCGAAAAAGCTGGACCGATTTTGATGAAATTTACAGCGATTGTCCAGATTGGCACAGCGGGTGTAAAAGAAGTTGGCCGTGACGTGGCGCCCGGCAGATGTAAACATAACATTATAATCTCTAAATTAATAGATAAATAAAAACATTTACAAAACCAAAAAGAAATTACGGCGCGCACACGTGCTTTGTGGAATTATCTGTCGCCAGCGGTATTTCCAAACCAATACGCTTAGGGTGCATAAGTAGGTCAAGAAACGAGCGCACTCCTTCCTTAAAGGCCGGCAACGCGTCTGCAGTTCTTCTGCTTATGCGGATGTTCACGGGCGGCGGTGACGGAGGAGGCGGCAAACCCTTCTGCTTCACAAAAACCCACACAACGGAGTCGGTGAAGTAGAAGGGGGAAGGGGGACATCAAGCCCTTTGCCGATTTACTGCCGAGACAATTAAAAAAGTAGGATTGAGGCTTTTACAATTGGTGTAGACTTGACAGGCAAACGTGTTTGTTACACTTTCATTCGTAATTTCGTATTCGTAAATACATGGTGGTTTGCAAACCCGAGTTTTTGTTGTGTTGATTTCATGTAAATAAAAACTTCTTAGCAATATCGGTTGCTATGGTAATGTTTCATGTTTTGACCTATTATACGCGGTATCATGTTACAAACATTTTGAGCGTGTAAAATGCGAAACGACTGCGTGCGACGCCGCGCGCAATGGCTAGTGAAAATAAATTTATTATAATAGAACCGCGATAGACCAAAACTAACCTAAGATAAAGTCACACATTATGCTTTGTAAAATACTTTTCTCGTCGCTCATTTAAATAATAATCGAATAAGTCAAACGGACATTATCATATTTATTGTCTAGCCTTGTATATATACCGGGACAGGTTCGGGATCAGGCCATACTCAAGCTACCGTGTTCCCGATACAGTCTAGAGATGTCGCCAGCTATAGCTTTGTTATTAATTGTTATGTAAGTACGAAAATATAGTTTAAACTTTATACCATAGATACGTTACACTCATACAAAATCACCGATTAAAAGTGTTCCAAAGACAGAGACAGCAACAGTCACTCAAGTCGAATGGTGTAAAAAGGATAGCATTATTTAAATAATACGAAAAAAGAAGACAGCTAGTGTTTGTCAATTAAGCGTAAATGTAAACGCATGACTTGAAGTAAACAAAATCCGTCCCAATTGAGACGTTTTCGAGTCTTCAGTAGACCGATGATGAGATCTGCTACATTTTTGTATTAGAATATTATTCGTTATAACCAGTTTTTTTAAAGTAATTAACACCGGCGAATAATTTTTAAAAGCAAACAACGATTAATGATCCTACCGCTTGTACCCGCGACTCCTTAAGCACTATTACATCAACGAAAACAGTCATTTGATTACTTTGTTCTTGCAATTATATTTCGGGATATGAAGGAATGAAAATGTGGTAAAAGTGCCAATAAATGGGGGGAAAATCTATGTCTGCGAATAATTCGATATTTCGGAAACGACAACTCAATTGATGTAGGTAATTTTAATCACTCGTGCCTCGCCCCGGCTTCGCACGGGTAATCCTAAGCCTTCGTTATATCACTAAACATGAAATCTATTATCGATTTTAAGCCTTCCTTATGAACCAGTCGATTTATTGGTGAAAATCCGTTGAGAAAACGTAACGGGTGAATTTGATAGAGCAACGTTGGTAATTTTTCAGTGCAGTAAACGGGCAGTCGACGAGTGATACTCGTTATGGGAACGGGTTCATGTCAGAGGATCCGGGGAAACCTCGAGGACAATATGTGGCGACTTTCGTAGAACTTTGTCGAAGATGTTTCCTCGATGCCATCAATAGGGGATCGAAAAAACGTAGTGACCTCGAAGACAAATGCAAACCGTGCTTTCTTGATTCCCACAATGATACGGAATACGCAAAGGAGTCATTTTCTACTAACGAAAACGATCGCAGACAAGGATCTATGTTTGAGGCGTACGAGGGTGAGTCCTGTACCTATTACTAGCGATAGCTATATATAGCTGTTTAAGTAAACTTTTAGGTTGGTCGAAACCGTAGGGCAGAGCTAGTATATAACTAAAAGTTCAACTTATTCAACTGAACACCTATTCTATAGCATTTGTAACGAACAAATATTTGACATGGTTCTTTAAATTGATATAACTTTTTTATTTATAAACCGCTTGAGATAAATCAAACACTAAATGGTAAGTGAAGCTCACCACAATACATTAGTGAAAACCGCACCCAAATCGGTTAAGCCGTTAATGAGATTAGCGGTAACAAACGCACAGACAAGCAGGCAAAAATTCTAATAATCAATGTTTTGGGTTTTATTGCGTTTATGAAGGCCCCCAATGATAGTTTTTCCAATATCTTCCACGTACAGACAGCGATCAGTTACAGCTTTATTGTATGTATAGATTTTCTTTCAAAACTTTAATGTTAAAATATTTTTCAACATTTTTAATAGGCCAATAGTATTGAGACAATTGCTATTGATAATAAGCGCCATCTAGTTTAAACTAACGGAGAATTGATTATCGTACTGGTTCCCATTTTTTCCGCTAGGGTTTTAAACGCAATAATGAAAAATATCAAATGTTGACACATTAAAAAATGTGTTGTTATGTGTTATTTCATATTAAAAGTAATACTTAGCTTAGTTCCTTTTGTTATCTTTTGGTTTTGTAATTGTATGTTGCCACATTTCGTTTCTTAATTTGTACGCAGCTACTCGCAACGCCATCTAGTCTTGAAGAATAAACTAATTCTTTACTATGGGTAGGTGCCTCGTGATAAAGTTTCAATCAAAAAGAACGGATCCACATCACTCTCTATACGAAACGGTGTATTCAAGTAGACGGTAACCGATGTAGCATTTACCGATACTGGTAGGAGCTGGTAGCCGCTACAAAAAGCTACAATTGTAGCTTGCAAAATGTCCATCACAGGAAAATGTAGTGTTCATTCTAACAGAACAAGGAGATTTTTCTATTGTCGCAGACCGAAGTCAAACTAAATCCAAATATAACTATCAATTTTTACAAAGTTTAAAATACGCTGTGCCAATCTGAGTAGCAAGATGTCGTATGTTCGCACTGGTGCTCACCAGCAGGGACCAGAAGCGACTACCACGAGAAACTGGTAGACGGTTGCAATAGCTCAGTAAGCTCTCACTCTGTTAACTTTAATGTCATATCTTTTCAGACCTGCTTCTGAAGAACTTACCTAAGCCGAATCAAAATATGTACAGGAAGATGCTTCGAAGTCTGAATATGTTGTGAATGTATTGACAACGCAGCTCCATACTTTGCCATCGATTGTAATCAAATGACGCGTATTGAATATTATTGAATAATAAATTCTTATACAATTTCAAATGTTTCATTAATACATTTGCATTCAATATCACAGTGACCATGTGGCTCATACCGAATGGATTAGGAAAAGCATAATGTTAAATGCGAAAGTTTGTATGTTTGTTTGTTACTCTTTCACGCAAAAACGGCTGAACGGAACTGGATGAAATTTGGCACAGAGATAGATTATAGTCTGGAATAGCATAGGACACCTTTGATCCAGGAAATATCTGCGGTTCGGGAACTGGTTGGATATATATGATGTCACGATGAATGCAATGATAACATATTTTTAAAAATCTTGACTTAATGTAGACGCTCTATACTGGATGCTACTAACGCATCTCGTTAATACTGGCTCGTAAGAATTTGGTTCTCAGGCTCTGCCACTAGACGGCGCTTTACGGGGTGCATCCAGATCTATACTGATAAATTTAAAAAAAAAGACCAAGTGCGAGTCGGACTCACACAAAGGATTCCGTATCATTATCTTTAATCATGTAACGATTCAACTTGATTATTACAATTTTAAATGAATGCGTCATAACGTACAAAAATGATTTTTTCTTAAGTGTGTTTTTTTCACATTTTGCGCGCCATCTAGTGTGTGTACGTGATATGTTCAAGGAAATCGTCGATAAAATTGTAAGAGATTAGATTAGAGATAAGAAGAGATAAATCGACAAAGATCATAAAAAAAATTGAAATCAATATCAAACTTTGTAATTATAGTGACATCTATACCCATCAGACTAAAGTAATAAAACATTTTTTGCTGTGGTTAGAGTTATTGCCAGAACATGGCGCTATATATTTTTTAGTAATAACTTAAGATACCCAGAATGTAATATATACATCGCAAACATGTAACGCATTGCTAATTGAAAAATAAGTTTACTTAAAATATGTACAATACTATAACAAATACAATTATAATTGCTTTTTTGCTAATGGCATCACGACGCAACGTATGCCAACATTTTGAACGTCACGCAAACTGCAAAACTTGGAAAAACGGAACAAAATTGCTACAGCATCGCTCATCACTTCACTTCATTGGCTATTGCAATTCACTTCACTTCATTCAGCCAGTACAGTTCGCAAAGTCACTTGGGTCGGTGGATTATGTTTTGATTCGTGTTGTTTATGTTTTATTTTTTGCACAACTATATTTTGTTTTGTTTAATTTATTGACTGTAATTTACAACTGTGTTGTGGCATATCTGTGATATTGTCTAGATAGAAAGTGCGAAATTGTGCCTCTGACTCGTCTTGTGATAGTAAGGTTGCCTTTTTGTGATTGTTTCCATTATTTTGTGAAGTCATAATTACTAGTAAATAATTGTTTGAATAAAAGTAGCTGTTTTGTGACAGAAAACCGCTGTTTTGGTAAGTTGGACAAAGTTTATAACATTTTAAGAGTATTAAATACGTAAAGAACATTCGATTAAAACTTTATGGGCGGTCAACCTACAACTTGCCGTTTTTGCCTTTTTTGACATCCATTGCAAAAATTTTTGCTTTGTCCCCATCCGAAAACGACCTCGATGATAAATAAAATAATTGCATATGGTGCAAGAAAAGAAAGTATTGTTTAGTTTATTTATATTGAAAAAAAAACAATTTTAAATGTTTAAAAAAGTTACTTTAAATTCACGTTATCTAAAGTTTTTCACGTTGTTTAAAAAAAATCCTTCGAATGGAATTCACCTTTGGTTTTGGACATTTACATTAATTCTATGTAAACGTACATCGAAACTAACTATTTATTTAGCCATTATTAGATTGATTGCATTTGCTTTTTTTAATTGTATTATTTAATGTTTATTGTACTAGAACTTTTATATAAAGTAAGAGTTTTTATTGATATTTTTCAAGTTAACCGTGTGTTTACAGTAAACTGTTACAATGTAAAGTTAATGGAACAATAAGGATACTAGAAAAATATTTATTCTTTTTTTAGCCTGCTTAGTCATATAGGCAAATACCCAACAAACTATCTTCTTTTTGACTTTCTCTCTTTAATTTGAAAATGGTTAGAATCCTGCTACCAAGTGTTTTTTTTTATTATTACTTAAAATAATCAAAGTTGCAGTGGCAACTTGCAGGCTGTATTACCCCAAACTAAAATAAACATACCAGCATACAGCTGGAAATATTTCCCATAGAGTAATGGCCGATGGATCTTGGAAAGGTTCAAGAATGGCAATAATGTACTTGACAAAGAAAAACAAGTCAAGGCTGTGGGTTGCTTGATGAATAATCATAGGTTTCCACTGGCTTAAAATCATGTTGCGATACAAGCTTTCTCTTTATCTTTCTCCCTGAAAAAACTCAGACAATGTTTTATGTCAATGTTTTTGGCAGTGTAAGCCCATGGTAATGCAGACTTGCACTATAAATAAATTTGTGCTCCTGCCCATAACCCAGAGAGGTAGGCAAAGATCATGGGTTTTCATTAGGAGCAATCCAGGTACACCTCTCCCACTCCTACATCCATATATCTAAGTATACATGCTCATCAGGTACAGTTACTACTTATATTGGTTTTATATTTAGTCTATAAATGTTTATTAGATAGCAACTAACATGGTTTTGAAGTTAATAAAAAACTATCGAATCTGAGCGTTCCAGTAAACCATGACATTAAGAACTCCATCCATGCATTCCTTAGAAACATATTGGCTAGATAATTATATATATTTTTACCACTTTGTAAGGTTTTTTGTATAGAAAAAGGTTTTATATATGGCAAACTAGAAAGTGGCTTACTGTTTAGTGACTGCTACCCATAAACATCTGTAACAAGCTAATGAGTTGCAGATGCTTTTCTTTACCTCTAATGGACAGATGAAATAGACGGGAAAAATGATGTTTCCTCCATCCCCTCTTCCATCAAATCCTCTTCCGCTTCCCATCTATTCCATATTTGAAAAGTAAAAAACTAGGACTGGCCACCTATACTCTATGCATCAATGTGTGTCATCTGTGAGCTTGAGTAGCCAGTTGAGCCGGCCCATTTGTGCAAGAGATGTTGTGCAAGGTTTATTCAAAGTAGATTTTTAGCAAAAAAGTTTGTTCATCGCACATTTATAGTGCTAAGTCATTGACTGGGCTATCAAAAGATGTGTGTGTCGAATGAAATGCTTCCCACACTGCATAGCACTCATGTGAAGCAATTGACTAAAACTCGTGTGACCATATTTCATTTGGGACAATGTTGTTTTGTAACTGGATAATAATTTATCTATTTCAAATATTGGCTAATAATAATGAAATATTTTATAATTTTATCTAGGAATATCTGGCAACCTGTTTGATAAAGTATTAATATAATAAAGTTAAAAGATTTCTTGGTAATGTGTTAACTCTTGAAACTACAGTGTTTTATTCTATCTACAGAAATGTTCAAAGTATAGTTAATTGGTAGTCCGCAAAAGATCATTGATTACAAGTTCGTTCTTATTAAATTAACTCAATTTTTCTTCTTTGAAGCGTTATTCCAAATCTTCTATACCTTGCACTTCGTACTATTAACATCTCTGACATCCCTACTAATATTATAAATGTGAATGTAAGTTTGTTTGTTACGATTTCACGCAAAAACTACTTAACCGATCATCATGAAACTTTGTACACATATTCTTGGAGGTATAAGAAGTAACATAGGATACTTTTTATAAAAAAAAGGTATATAAAAAGCGAAGTATGTAAATTCCCTATAGACCTATAGACTCCGAAACGTCTGGACCGATTTCGATGAAATTTACAGGGATTGTCCAGATTGGCACATTCCTGTGTTTAGTAGCTATATATAATTTTCACAGCTGGACGTAGACCTCCATCGTAAATCACCACAAATATCGGACCCTTGTATCCAGTAGATTTCTGGACCTTGACCAGACCATTGGTCCAATTTGTGAGATGCTTACCTATATCTTAGTTTGAGTTTATGTAATAGTATCTAATGTGAAATTCTTGTGAAATTTTATAACAAAAATGAAACTTATCCAGTATTTATTCGAAAGTATGGTGACCATAAGTTAGTCTTGTATGGCCAGTAAACGGGCAACACGTGTGAAACTGGGACGTCGGGTGCGGTACAGTCTCGTACAATTTGTTGTAATTATAACGCATTGGTTTGGACTCGGAGTCGGGGGGGGGGGGGTGTTTCCGAGAAGTCAGACAACAAGCTCGGTTAGGGAACAGTGCTCTGATATCTTCGTCTTCTATATTTAGTTAACACAACGGATGGATTCAAGCCGGGGTCTTACTTGACATATTGGTCAAATCAAGTCTATAATTATTGAAGCGAAAATTTAATTAGCCGTTTTAGAAGATATTTGCTAGGGAAAAACGTTATAAGTCAGAAACATGCTTATTCGTATTTGGTACAGTTTCGACGAACGTTTTGAAAATCACATATTGGCAGGGGAGCCGACATGGGTACCTATAGATTTATAGGACATTTTTATTTTTAGCGGTAGGGTGTTTAGGTCTACAGTCTTTATTTACGACTAGATGTTACCCGCGACTTCATCCGCGTGAAATTAAAATTGTGAAAAAGAAACACAATTTAGAAGGGTTTTCACTTTTCGCGCGGAACCCTAAATATTTTTCTTAAATTAAATTAGCCTATTTGAATCCCGACAATATTAGCTATCTTCCAGTAAAAGTCCCATCAGAATTGGTTCAGTCGTTTCGGAGATTACCCGGAATAAACAGACAGACAGACAGACAAAATTTTTAAAAATTGTGTTTTAGTTATAGGTACCTTATATATATCACGTGTATTGAGTATGGATATGTTATTTCGATATTACATACAGACACTTCAATTTTATTTATCAGTATAGATTCTTGTTAGTTCGGCTTGTCGTTAGATTAGTATTTATTTAAAAATAAAATATAATTTGACCGCATTCGAGGGCCAAGTGACCGGTTTTGTATTCCAAGCTTGTGATCTGTGACACCTTCGCATTCAAATCGTCGGTATTGACATGCACACTCATTATCATACACACCTCAATATAGTATCCTAAAACTACTTAATGACAGAAAATGGGAATATGAACTGCATCGATTTATAACGATTATGGTAATTTTATTATAAGTATGACATGACACTTTTCTATAATTGAACAAGACAACTAATTTAAAATGTTATAATAAAGTACTCGTCAAGACGATTCAAATGAGGTTGTGTCGTTTCATTGCTAAGTTCCTTTGGCCTTTAACAGTGGTAGAGCCCGCAACAACAACATCTGTTGCCGAATTGGCCGGCTCGACCGGTGAAATACCACGACCTCACAGAAAACAGGCGTGAAGTAGAAGTACTCTGCGTTTCGTCTGATGAGTGAGGTGCCGGAGGCCTAATTTCAGTCCTCTTCCCCTTCCCACCCTTTCCTCATAAGGATAGGACGGGAAAGTGAAGAGGATTGGACGAGGAGGGGGTTAGCGGGGAAAGGGAAATGTGTTTTTTCCTGTCTGTGCCCTCCTTTGTCCATTAAAGGTAGGCAACGCATCTGCAATACATTTGCCTGTTGCGGATGTCTATGGGCAGCGCTCACTTAACATCAGGTGATCCGTTTGCTCGTTTGCCACCTTATCATATAAAAAAAAAATCTTCCATCTTCATCATCAGATCTGCACCATGCCTTAATACTATTGCACGCGATTTACACATGTAAAATTTCAGCTCAATTGGTAACCGGGAAGTGGATCAAATTTAATTTGCAAGACTGACAAACACCGGGTAGATGAAACTAAATAAATACTTGTAATAACGCAGTCTCACTACAGCGTAATGCTCTGCTAACAATAAATGTACATAATCTGTATGTTTGGTAAATAATCGAGGCAAGTTTAAACTACTTAAATTGTCTCTAACTGTATGGTCTTTCAAACTTATTACCATATTATGTTCACATATAGTCAATAGTCATACGGTCGAAGTATTATACCAATAAAGTCAATTGAAACAATAAATAGTCGCACTAAAAGTATTGGTCGCGGATGTTTAGTCACAATGAGCATGCTGACCTCAAGCAAAGGCTAACAAGTCTCTATCGATTCGCGTCGCCTGAGCTTCCTTGCTGTAATGAAATGTTTGACACTACCAATGCTGGTGGAGGCATACCCTAAGTTTGTGGTGCCCTACCACCAGATATTAAATGACTGCTACCTACGGGCATCCGAAACATGCTAATGAGTTGAGCACCTTAGGGGTAACTTTAAGGTGTTACCAGATCGTCGGCATCGGTCAACGTCGATTAGTATGACAAAAACTGTCGATCGGCGATCGATCTATTGATCTGGTAACACCCTAAAAACAACAGAGATAGACAGAAAAAAGTATATTTCCTATTGCTATCTATTTATACATTTTATAACTTTTAAACTCGTAGTTATTCTAATTATTTATTTAACTAATGTAACTATTAATTTATTGAAAGTTCATCTTTACGTGTCTTTAACCTAACGATGACATCACACTGATCTACACATTCCGATGAATCAAGGCCCGTTCAATGGTCAGATTAGATTAGTTCACACACTTGTAAAGCGTAATCACAAATGTAACCTTTATGTTATTAGGAATAGGTATCAGAATTGAATATATAGTTTACCTATAAATGACCAATTGAGGTTGGAGGCATTAGAAAGTCGTATTGGAGGATTCTGTGAATAGACACCACAACCCTAGCGCGCATCTCTTGTTTCTTCTACGTGTATTCTTTTCGATTATAAGTATGTTACTGATCTGGTCGATAGGAGTTCGCCAACGACGTCTCCTACCAACACTGCCACTCACTTTTGCAACATACACCTGTGTTACCCTTCTTTGACCTTTAAAACATGCCCAAATAACCGTTTTAAATGTTCGAAGAAATGGCACAGGGAAATCTTGTTTTTGTTTTATAAACGCAGTTGAGTCGGTAACTATATGTAACTCGTAACGTTTATTCTAACTCACAAAATCTCTTGACGATTACCTTCAAGTGCTGACCACACCAATCCCCTATTTTTCTGACCACGTTGTAAGTAGGGCAGCGCCCTTCCTAACGTGTTTTGTTTATCACAAACTGATCCGACAAGGCAAATTTCGATCCGCCCTATGGATGGTTCACAATTTTTTAGCTAGTACTGAATACGTTAAAATAGCGTCGTATATAGCGTACTATTTTTAATTAATTGTTAATTAAATTAGTGGTTAATGTGAGATATCAGTAGAAGATAGAGTTATACCATTGTTGAGTTTTTTGTAGATCTTTATAAGATATACAATATCGTGGTACATTATTTTGATCTATCTCGTAAGGCTTAGCCAGCGTGTGCAATGTAAACGCACAAAAACATATTTGCAAACTATTATATGTACGTACTTATACATCTTAACCTTCCTCTTGAATCACTCTGTCTATCGATGAAAACCGCATTAAAATCCGTTGCGTAGTTTGTAAGATGTAAGCGAACATAGACATCAGAGCCGACTTTGTTTTATACTATGTACTAATGGAATCGACCCGATGCAGTTAAAGCTTCGTACAGACTTGCTGGCGCCACAAGACATTTGGCCGCTACGCAGCTTTCACTTTACGACTAAAATTACATATAGGTTGTTTTGCCATCACGTGTTAACAAGTAAATATTTTTAACTACGTCCGTATGTTTACATTAAAAAAAATGATGTCAATACATAAATAACAAGTATTTCTAGCTGGTCCAGGTTACATATCTGAATTGTGCTGTCGGGTGTTTAGAGTTATAGCTAGTCTTTATTCTTTAGTCGTTAAGGAAGGGATTCAAGTTTTCGTTTATTATGCGTGCAGCTTAACATTGGACCAAGTTGCCAGTTTTAGTGTTCGATTGACGCGGGTAAAACTATTTATAGTTTTCCTTGCTAGATATGGCTTCATTGATGGCAGCTGAAACTATGTATTACAACAGTTAGTCATTTTATTGTGTTGATACTCGTAATAATTATTGTTTGCGCACTCATACATACAAATTTAAGTTACATTAAAAACCTATAAATGTATACCTTGTTTCATAGCAAGATTTGTAAACAAACAAACGTTTACCATACATGGCGGCCATTACACTTTTTATACTTTCATTGGAAATGTTGTAATTTTGTGGAAATCGTGAGAAGTGAAGAGTGAATTTGTGTAATATGCATAGATTATGTTAAAAGGTAATGTGAGGAAAGTTTATTTTTAAAATCTTATGAAATTTACGAGTTTTAACGTAAAAACGTTTTTTAACAAAAATCACATCTTGCCGTGAAACACTCGAACGGGAAGAGTTCCGTACGATACGCCGCCATTCGACCATCAGTGTCGAATAACTGTAATTTATAATGAGAGCAGTAACTTGACCTAAATCACCTGTCACCTGTCACACTCTTGCATGTGATATCCGGCGATATTCAATGCACGTGATTAGTATGCGTTAGTAAGTCTTTGTGACTGTCAGGGTGAGCTAACGTGAGGATTAAAAAAATATAAATTAAAAGCAAAGTATATAAAATATGTAAATGATTCGTTCAGTTTACCTTTTATTATATGGGTAGAGAGATTATAAAGTGACCATATTTACAATATGACGGTAACATCCGACACGTCGCTGTCATATTCAGCGCGCGTTTTTTAGTGGCACGAACTATGCTTGGGAAAACCCCGGGAATTATTCTATTATCGCCTACTTCTGTCTCGTGTAGGTTTGATATTTCAATTCGCTTAAGTTTAACTTACTTTATTCTGGGGCAATCACATGCCATAAAGCGAAGCATCTTTACAAATAAATATGCGCTCACGCCCATAATAGGGTAGGCAGAGATTATGGATTCCTCACACCTCTCGCTTCTACTACATCCTACACATACATTCTCGGTGGTTACGGGTACTGCTATTGTAATTCTTTTTTAGTATGTCACTAATCTGATCGATATATGTAAGTTCTCCCTTGACATTCTCTGCCAACGCTGCCACTCCCTTCTCCTTCTGTAACCGATATTATTACTTAAAAAAAAGAATTCGCATCTTTAAATTTAATCTTAAGTCACGAATATTATAATAGAACTTTTATTACGAGGCAATCACTCAAACGCTGACCACGAACATAAATTTCATAAACACAATACAAAATGTTCAAGTGACATTCATCATTGAAATAACCACTTTATATACATAGCTTGAAGATTGAAAATTTGTCAGCTTATGTTAGAGTTCGACAGATAATTATGTATTGGGTATTTAAACGTGTGTAGATAGCGTAATCGCTAAGTTGAAAAAATTGTTTTGAATAATGACATATCATGGCTTATTGCGGAGCATGGGCTTTGTCGTATTCATGACCAATTTGGAATTGTTTAGATAAGTTCTAACGTGTTGTAATTTAAATGGGATAGACAGAGAGACTTCAGTTAAAAATTTACGTTTTCTCACATTACCCTATTAACATTAGCTATCCATATCACCTCACTTTATGTCACGATTTCTACAAAATTACAACAATTCCGATGAAAGTATATAAAAGTGTAATGACCGCCGTGTATGTTTTGTCGTTCAAAAATGTGGAAAAAACTATATTATAATTTATCGAAATAACGATGTCCGTATCTGATATAAACTTTTTTTTAAAGCCGTTTAATATTACAACTAAAGATTTTTCGCTTTTAAGCGTGGCTGAATGACGCAGGCGGCCGGTGACTTAACATTTTTAATTAAAATAACAATCTAGCGGACATAAACTAATGCGGCATTTACTATTCCGAAAAATACACTTTATTACAGTTTTCTCTGACACTATTCTTAATTACAATGCTAATTTAAAAAAATATGAGGTCTAATTATACTTTGAACATTGTGCGTTTTATATTATTTGTCTTTCTATCTGTTTGTTTTACACAATGGGCAACTTACCACTTGAAAAGCAGCATGTGCTTTTCACAAAAAAAACAATGTATTGAATTACTAAAAAAATATATCTGCTTTGTAACTTTTTAAATAATGAATTAAATTTAACGTGAATTATTCTGCCTCGACCGGGAAAAGATCCCAGGAGAAGGTAATGCCAGGTCAGAGGTCGTCAACATGCGGACCGCGTAAGATCTAAATTTGGACCTCCAAACATTGTTAAATATAACTACATTTTTGAAACAATCATTTCTGGACCTAGATAAGATTTTTCAACAGTTCAACATATTCGCGGATAATTTTTTATCAATTGTATCCGGACCTCACTTAAAAGTAGCTAGCACTAAACTAAACTAGCACTTCTCTGTAATCTAATTGTTATGAAATAGTCTGAATAAATAAATATCTAAGCAAAGTTATTTATTACTAGCTGTTTCCTGCGACTTCGTCCGCGTGGAAATAAATTCGAGAAAAAAAATTCGAGGGTTTTTCACTTTTTACGCGGAACCCTAAATATTTTGCTCAAATTAAATTAGCTTATTTAAATCCCGACAATATTACCTATCTTCCAGTAAATGTCCCATCCGAATTGGTTCAGTCGTTTCGGAGATTACCCGAAATAAAAAGACAGACAGACAGACAAAAATTTTAAAAATTGTATTTTCGATATAAGTACAGTATTCATATAATTCAGTATAAGTACAGTATCATGTGTATTGAGTATGGCAGTGTTATTTTGATATTACATACAGACACTTCAATTTTATTTATCAGTATAGATTTTCAATGGCAGAATGTCAAAATGGCGTTTGCCTCATGTTGTAGACAACTTTCTATTACGTCCGCTAACAACTTGTATGCTATTTTATAATTTCGAACAATAAATCAAAGTCGAAAGTAAAAGGGCTTATATTTAATACGTTTCACTTGACGATAACTGATCGACCTGTTTCAATTCTTTGTACTCGTGCCTTCAGATACTTAAGATTGACGGTGTTGGAAAGAAGTCCTTCACTGCGAATTATGTAACAACTTGAGTGACTGCAGACAGGGTAAGGAAGCCATGCCAAGGATTTACAAGAGGTCATAGAGTAGGGTACTTCATCCTAACGAGCCACAGATTAGGGAAGTTGTGGGGAGTCTTACAGGTCATGGTATTTTTTAACAAACACTTGTACGAGACAGGTATCACCGATAGCCCTCTATGCAGAACAGGCATGGAGAGTCTATTCACGGCGTCCCACGTCTTGCTTGCATTGCAGTGTCCGTATACAGGGTTATATATCACCGGGATTGCTGGGATTCTTTGATCATTGGGTTGGCTGGAGTTTTCCCTGTCCGAATCACACGAAAAATATGCGCTAGTCGTGGAGTTGTGGCAAATAGCTCCTTACTAACTAACTAGGTTTGTCGCGTACCGATTGCGAACGTTGTCATTTTATAATCTCCCTAGTTATATTGTGAACTGAACGAATCGTTTCCAATTTGACGAGTCATAGTCAAACGTATCAGACCGAATTTTTGTAAGGTTAGGTTTTTTGAAATAATATCTACCATTCCTAGAATGTTAACTTCCTAATTTAATCAAAATATCACTTCACAATTTAACGATTTGACATAATACAGTGCTTCTGTCTACTCCTATTCGTAGAACGTACGTGATAGTTTACTCTAAAGTCTTCGAGTTACTTCCAACGTAGTCTAATCTCGATTTAATTTCTACGAATCGAGTATGTTTAAATAAACATTCGATAGTCGGGATTTAGTAGAACACGTAATCGATTCTACGAATGTTCTCACCCGAATACCAATCGATTCTTCGAATTTGCATATAATATTGTTGCTTGACTCGCATAGACAGTTAATTCGTAGTACCTAATCCGACGTTTTCAAAGACGGCTTGTATAGAATTGCCACTATCTGTAATCCGGCAAATTGATATCGTAGGTCGTACCTAATTAGGTATGTATTATTTTCGAAGTGAAAAGGTATTATATAGACGATTTTTCATTAATTTGTTTTGTAATTAATTTTGAATTTTATTGTTAAGAGACAAGGGTTTATTTCTGTTTATATTTTCGCGCTCGTTTTGTGTTTTCTTTTGGTCGGAAGTCCTTATACTTAGAACTTCTCGTATGTAACCTCTTTGTTGAAATCTACACAGACGTTATTTTAAAGATAAATTAGAGCGACGTAACGTCTTTGGTATTTAGGCGGAGATAACTATATCTTGTTCCATAGCGAGATATAATTTTTGTAAACAAACGTCATTTACCGTACATGGCGGCCATTACACTTTTTATGCTGTCAACGGAGATTTCGTATTGTTGTGGAAACCGTGAAATAAAGTGAAGTGAAATTGTGTAATACGGATAGCCAATGTTATATATAATAAATAAATAAGTATGTTAAATATAATAAACTTTGTTTACAAAAATCACATCTCGCTGTGACACAACGCATAGATTGAGAATAAAGGCGTGTACACACTGTTGTTGTTATATTATATTATTTTTCATAGTATAAACAGTTATATAAACGGATATTATACTCAACTCATTCAATGCGCTTCCGCAATCTTGATCACTGGACCATATTGTGGAATGCCTAGCTACGCTCCGTTCATGGTACCACAAGAGGATTTAGTGAGGGATGAGGAGGGAGGGAAGGGAGTTTCATTTATTCTATTTATCCTATCTTCCTGTCCTGGCAACGCATCTGCAACTCATTGGCTTGCTGCAGAATCCTGTGGGTAGCGGTCACTTGATGTCGGATGGACCGTTTGCTCGTTAGCCGCCTACTGCTATACAAAACCTTTCATCGATGATTTTTTAGTTCTAATTTAACGGCAAATGGTAGCCTTTTGTGTTCAATATATCTTTATATCAAAATTGGTTCAACAGTTTAGATTTGAAAATGTTCCGCGTGAAAGGGCCGCAACAACATCTGTTGCTCGAATGGGCCAGCTCGACCGGTGTAATACCACGACCTCACAGAAGACAGGCGAGAAATAGAAGTATGCTTCTATTACCACATACCATCTTTCGACCACGTCACCACTTAACATCAGGTGGTATTGTGGTCAAACGCTAGTCTATTATAAATGAAACACAAGCTCAAGAATTTTTCGTTTATTTCGGTTCTAGTGAACTCATTCCTCTATTATTCCAGGTGTTCCGTTCCCATAACTTCTTGTAATCCGGATCCCTTTGTAAAGTCACTTCCGTCAGTCTTTTGGCTGCAGTTATTTATTGATGTGGGCCACGTTATCTATACTAATAGTATAAACCCGAAAGTTTCGATGTATGGATGTCTGGATGTGTGGATGTTTGTTACTCTGTCACGCAAAAACCTCTTAACGTATCTGGATGAAATTTGGAACAGAGATAGATTATAGTCTGGAATAGTACATAGACTATATCCCGGAAATGTACGTTACCGTGGGATCCATTTTTGTTGTTTTTTTTCAGGTGCATATAAAAGGCGACGTGTGTATGTATAATTATTTTCCCTATATGTTCTGAAATGGATACCCGGGCGAAGCCGAGGCGGATCAGTAGTCACAAGACTATTTACAAGAATATTTCACATGTATTTTAGCCGTTGCAATTGTATTAATAATGCTCGGGTACGGTTTGCGAAACAGTTTATGCTCGCAAAATTTAGGCTACATATTAACCTCTCGCGTACCGTGGTAATCAGTTCGAATCCCGTTTGAAGAGTCAATAATCAAAACCGTTTACCGTAACCTTGTTAAAATGATACGATATCAAATGCGGAATATATAATTTAAAAAAAGGTTAACAAACGATCTCGTTTTAACCTGTACTCTCTTATTTATAGTACTTTTTTATGGTAAACAAGCAAGCGGGTTACCTGATATTAGGTGACTGACACCTATAGGCATCTGCAACAAGCTAATGAGTTGCAGATGCGTTGTCTTCTTTTAATGTTTATATTATTAACTAGTGATCTGCCCCGGCTTCGCCCGTATAGTCGTTGCGGAATCTATAGGAAACATTGCCTTTTATATACGTAGATATGCACTTGTAAAAAAAATATTCCCCGGGAACAGTACGTTATTCCGGGAGGAAGCTTATGTGCTATTCCAGACTAATCTATCTATGTGCGAAATTTCATCCAGATCCGTTCAGCCGTTTTTGCGTGAAAGAGTAACAAACATCCATACATACAAAGTTTCACACTTGTTGCTGACGCATGTTGAGCATGTTGTTCATACGAACATAAGATTTTCCCCTACCAAATATCGTTTACCGCGGCTAAAGAAGTTTCACTTCAAAAATCTGTGTGTAGCAGTCCAGCAGTACAGGAGAAAGCTGCAGGCTTGCGCTGAAGTAAATACGATTGGCGAAATAATAAGTATTAGTGGGCACCAACTAAACAATCACGTGATGCAATACAATGAATATTCCATGATGTTCGCATTCAATTGTGTGTGCACTGTAGTGCATTACAATTGTTCACGTGCGTCAGTTTCTCCGTCCGTCTGTACGTACGCGACCATAATGCTCAAATTGTCTAAATTGACCATATTGATGGACGATCGCTTTCTAATGTTTGTACTTATGTGTGGGCCAAGGCGCAAGATGGCAGCGTGTTTAGCTCAGCCTTATTTTTTATTCATCCTTTAATCTTGACAGTTGCGGAATTTGATGTGCATGTGGTAATATAACATCCAGTGATCCGCTATTTTATTTAAAAAGGTTAGAAGACTGCAGTTAATTTAGTAGATAGTACGAGTCGCTTAGTCTTCAAGTATCCACTTGGACCATTTGCCTTCTTATTCCATAAATATTTAGTACTAGTGACCCTCCCCGGCTTCGCCCGGGCACCATTAATTATGTTAATCCGATCGTTACCAAACACAAGAATGTGCCAATCTGGACAATCCCTGTAAACTTCATCGAAATCGGTCCAGGCGTTTCGGAGTCTATAGATCTATAGGGAACATACATACTTCGCTTTTTATATGCTATTTTTTTATTCATAAAAAGTATCCTTTGTAACTTCTAATACCTCAAAGAGTATGTGTACAAAGTTTCAAGATTTTTGTATTTCTATTCGCTTGTCGCTTGTACCACACACCATCCGCCATAAGTCTCAGTGACTGCTATTATTCCGAACAGCCATTGTTCAAGCCGGTAGTTATCTTACGTCGTATAATCTGTAACGGAAATGAGAATACTCCCCGAGATTGTTTTTAATTTTATTCAATGTTTAATCTATATTATGCAATACATAATGCATCTAAGATATTGCAATCTGTACTGATAAATAAAATTGAAGTGTCTGTAGGTAATATCAAAATAACATTTCCATACTCAATACACATGATGTATATACGGTACTTATAACAAAAATACAATTTTTTAATTTTTTTCTGTCTGTCTGTTTATTCCGGTTAATCTCCGAAACGACTGAACAGATTCGGATGGGACTTTTACTGGAAGATAGCTAATATTTTCGAAATTCAAATAGGCTATTTTAATTTAAGCAAAATATTTAGGGTTCCGCGGAAAAAGTGAAAAAACCTACGCGGTGCCGTATCGAAAGCGCCGCCCGCTACCTGCAATGTCACAAAGGTTGCCTTAAGTATTCTATAAATAAGTTTTAAATGTTTGTTGTAACGTCAAAATATAATTTTGATACTGATGTTTTACGTTTTATTGTGAAAAGTTCAATTATATACTTTTATCCTGCGAAGTGATAAATAAGTTTTAATTTAATTCCACGCGGACGAAGTCGCGGTTAACAGCTAGTCTAGTATATAATGATGTATATATGTACAGGTCAAGTATTTTTATTTATTCTAGAGGTTTCTTACTAAAAAGTCTCAAATCCGAGGAACAATGTTCATGACAAATGGAATATTTTTTCTATAGAAGTAGGTGGCTAACGAGCAGGCGATACCAGGTGACCGCTACCCATAGGCACCTGCAACAAGTTAGTGAATGCAGATGCGTTGCCTGCCTTTAGTGGACAGAAAAGGAGATAAACATTTGTCTTTTCAAACCCATTCCCTCCTCCGTGAAATCCTCTTCCCATCCTCTCCTTATTAAATAAAGGCAAGAAGGGAAAGAGGACCAGAATTAACACCTTAACCTCATAAGACCAAACCAGAAATACTGTTACTACACACCTGTTTTCTGTGAGGTCCTAATATTTCACCGGTCGAGCCGGCCTATCCATGCAACGGATGTTGTTGCGGGCTCTACCACTGTTAAAATCTCTGCCTACACTTCCGGGTTTTCTTTTGACTACTTTGGTCGGCATAAGTTCGTCTGTGATCTCTGATACCAATGTCACTTTCGCACCATTCAGTATGGTTGAACCGCTGAATTCTATTTGTCTTTTTATTATAAACATTGTTATGTTTGTACCTATAAATTACAAGAACACTAATTTCATTTCTAAGAATACATCACGTGGCAGCAAACATTAAACGCGAAAAATCTGTGTTATACAAACAAAACATCTCGTTTAGTGTAACCGTATTTTGTGATACACGTCTTACCAGATCTAGATTATTCCAGTCTAAACTAGTTTATGGATTCCGGTTTATTGTGCACCTAAATAACCCGATGAGAAGAATTGGAATCAGTTAGATGAATTATATAGTCACTAATCTACAAACATCGATTTTATCAGACATCAAAAATTTTATAAGTCAATAAACCTAGTTGGAAATATATGAGTTTTGTCGATTAGTTCTTCCTGGGGCGCCATGTAATATGAATGATTATTTTAAAAACCCGGCCAAGTGCGAGACGGATTCGCGCACGAAGGGTTCCGTACCATCTTTCGACGGGCCGGTTGGCGTGGTTTGTGAAATACTTGCTTTTCACGCCACAGATCGAGGGTTCGATTCCCACCCAGGACAAACATTTGTGTGCATGAACATGTCTGTTTGTCCTGAGTCTGGGTGTAATTATCTATTTAAGTATGTACTTACAAAAGAAAAAGTAGTATATGTAGTATATCAGTTAACTGGTTGCCATAGCACAAGCTCTGCTTAGTTTGGGATCAGATGGCCGTGTGTGAATAACGTCCTAGGATATTATTATATTATTATCATCTATAAAAAATCACGTTTGTAGTATGAGAGCCCGCTTAAATATTATTTTTTAACAACAGAAATACATCATTTGTGAAAATTTCATCTGTCTAACTATCACGGTTCATGAGATACAGCCTGGTGACAGACGGACAGCGGAGTCTTAGTAATAGGGTCCCTTTTTACCCTTTGGGTACGGAACCCTAAAAACTAACCAACTGGTTAGTCTCAGATTAGGGAACGTATCCATACAACGTGACCCGCTCAAGGGGTCTTCAAAATTCCACGCTGGGTCACAGGGTTAAACCCCCTTTGGGCTTGGGGTTTCGTGACGTAGTCCTTTAAAGAAATGTCACTCTTCTTAGTGAATATTTCCTTCTTCCCGTCAACCCCCTCCCCGTCCAATCCTATTCTTATAAGGAAAGGATAGGAAGGAGAAGAGGACTGAAATTAGGCCTCCGGCACCTCACTTTTCAGTCGAAACGCAGAGTATATCTTCTTCTTGCCAGTTTTCTGGGAGGTCGTGGTATTTCACCGGTCGAGCCGGCCCATTCGTGCAACAGATGTTGCGGGCTCTACCACTGTTGATTTCGCTAGAGGATATTATTTACGTGACGAAAATCTAACTTAAAGACCTCCCTCAGCCTTTGAGTCACGTAATGGTTACATTCCCTTGTAATTAATTTTGTCTTGGATTAAATATTAAACAGTGATCGTATTATTGAAGAAATTACCGAAACGTTCGAGGTGTTATCGCGTTACTTACGGTTGTATAATGAACGAAAATTGGTAACAGCTGTTAATTATGTTAACTACGGCCCACGGACAGTTGAGTCAGCCGTTGTGTGCGATAGCGTTATAGCGGGACGCTACAATAATTAGCTCTGTTTTAACGTGATTTTAATAGGGCTGTCACAAGTTTACGATGGTTTTATGGTTCTGGTAACTTATAAACTGGAGTATATTTTGACGTTTTAGACAGGAAAATGGGAGAAATCGTTATGATATAGTTTTGATGATTGGAGACCTCAGGAACATAAAAATCATGGTTTAAGATGCGATATAACGAATTTATATCCTCATCTGTTATTTGATCTGGACCTAGATTGTATCTAGTACCTTTAAACGAGCAATTCTTGTATATATATAATCTGAATCGCGGGAACTGCTCCAACGAATTTAATGCAATTTAGTATGCAGGGTGTTTCGGGGGCGATAAATCGATCTAGCTAGGTAACGTATTTTCAGGTAATGAAAAATTCGGTTCGAGTCCAGATGTCTCAATTTAGATTATTTTTCCTCTACTACGTTTTTTGGAGAGAAAAACTGTTATTCGGATATTCGTATCTAAACATCATTTCCGAAAAAAAACGATTTACCAAAAAAATACCGGTCACCCGGGTACAATTAGATAATATGTATTGATGAATCACAAGTGGGTAGCCGAGCTAAATATGGCGTCAACTCTGTTAAATCGTAAAGACCAAATTAGGTTGAACCCTCGCGTGATTCGCCGTTCACGATTCTAGATGTCACGTTTATTTAGACGTCAAGTCGAACTCGAGTGTATTATCTTTTGTAAGTATGAAATGTATCATCTTACCTAACATATAATCTAGGTCTTGATCAAATAACAGATGAGGGTATGAATTTCTTATGCTGGATCTTATACTAAACTTAAATATATATTAAAATAAGCTTCCTATCGTTTTTATCTAGCTTAGTGTGTAAAGTGTACATGTTGACATCCCTACAAGTAGTGCTGACTGACCTTACCCTAGCTAGACAAAAGTGGGTCATTGTGAAAGACTTCAGGCTGTTTGCTTACTCTGTACGGGCTAGAGATATGTTCTGCGATCTGATGACGTCATAGTATGCCGTGATGCTATGGTCAGGTTTAAGCATACCGCTCAAGAATACCTTATAAGTACCTGAGATTGATTCTGACGGGAGAGAAGGAGAAAGAGTAACCAGCTATTGTGTAATCGTTCACTCAATCTGTGTGTTTCTTACTTTAATTTAAATATTTTAACGAGTATTTTCTCATTATTTTTATTTTTACTGCTGGCCTGACGCCAACCCTCAATATTAACTAACATTGGTTTTATCATAAGGCTTCAACTAGGATGGAAATGGTTCACAATAGTCTAATGGCGGATTCGAACCCAAGTTGTGCGTTCCGCAGTCCGTGTCATTATTCATTAGAACTCGAATTAAAAGTACATAAATGTGAAAAGATGTAGTATATTTCAGAATCTAATTTCAGATACGTGGCAAGTATAACAACATACATAAACTTTGTATACTTTTTTTAATTAAGACGGTATATCACTAGGGTTGTCCAAAAGACATTAAAAACAAAATAACACGAATACACATTAAAGTAAATAAACGCCCCTGACACAAAACGTAATGGATACGCCCGCACAAGATTTGCATTGCACAACCTTAGATAACGCACTATAAAGGTTTCTGTCCGCGGCCGTCAAGGCCAGTACCAGTTACGGGTTTTAAATTTCGAACGTTTGTTATTTTTATCGTGTGCCAGTTACATTAAGCAAAGGAGGTTTTATACTTTTTGATATGAACCCGTTTTTAAATTTCGAATGTTTAAAATAAAATTAAGTTACCAAGACTGCGTGTTTTACAATGTAACTGTTTAATAAGTTTCGTAGCCCAGTTGCCTTATTACTTGGTTCATGAACTTCTAGTTTTAAGTTCAAACGCTAATCGGGTCGCTTATTTTACGAACAATTCATTTATGGAATCATTTTATTTGTTGTATTAATTTTAATTAAAAATCCATTTTGAAACTCCTGTTGAAGATTCATAAAGATGACTAGTGACCCGCCCCGGCTTCGCCCGGGTATTACTAATTATGTTGATCCGATCTGTACCAAACACAGGAACACCCGCTGTACCAATCTGAATAATCCCTGCAAACATTGCAATTTCGGAGTCTATAGGTCTATACGTCGCCTTTTATAATATACTATATGTCGTTGAAGTAGCTAGATTTTTTGACAAACATTTTTCTTTTTTTTTCATAAAAAGTATCCTATGTTACTTCTAATACCTCGAAGAATATGTGTACAAAGTTTCATGATGATCGGTTGAGTAGTTTTTGCGTGAAAGCGTAACAAACAAACTTACATTCACATTTATAATATCAGAAGGGATATATATTAGTTGGGATAAGGTAAAACGGCAACAATCTCTTCTAAAAAAAGGATAAAATATTTAATACCCTTTGTATTGGAATCTAAAATGGTAAGCCATGCATTTTTCATAATTTTTGACTTCGTAATACAATACAAACAAAGACAGAAGAAATATTATTATTTAAATTAAAAAAAATAACCTTAAATTAATAGAGGAACAAGGTACTCTTGAATTTTTTTATGGTTATGGAAAAAATATAGTTAAGGAAAACGATTTACAAGGAATTCCGTTGGAGTCAATGTAAGGCCGTGTGCGGGTTTTGGTACTGCAGGCGTCGCATGCGCGGGTGCATGCAAAAACTACCAATCCCAACACGTTTACGCGTGGAGAAAGATACAAACTGAATCGGATGATCTTTTTTTTTACTAAATTGCAAGCTGCTGTATCTTTGGCGTACAGTGATACCCGTATTATTGACAATTTGAAAAACTAGCAGCCTGCCCCGGCTTCGCTCGAATAGATGAATGGAATAAAACATAGCCTATGTTACTCGCTGACAGAAGAGTTTTCAATTGGTGAAGGAATTTTTAAAGTCGTGTCAGTAGTATTGGAGATTACCCTGAACATCCGAACTGACAAACTTTACTTATTTATAATATTAGTGTAGATGTTACTTTAACATGGTTTACGGGAGGTCCTACGCGAATACTTTAGGTCCGTGTAAATTATCTTAAACTGCAATTGACAACAATGTTATGAATTATGTAAATGACTGTAGTATAATAATTTATTATATCTTTTACCCCTTCCAGGGTAGACAGAGTTAATTATATCACTTAAAATATAACCACCATGATTTGATGTTGTAACTGTACTTCTGTTAAATCCACCAAAAATATTTTTAAGCACACATAAAACGCTGATCGCTTACCGCTTGTGGCAAACTCAACGCAACGGCCTGACCTAGGAGCTGAATGTTTACATAGACTATGCATTACAATTTCTAATCGACTTCTACAGAGACCCCACTCTGTTTACGAATTAAATCATGGCGATTAGTTTATTTACCTACTAGCGATCCGCCTCGACTTCACACGGGTAGTTTCTACGGACAAATTTTCATCCCTTACTTTACACCTTTAGGGGATGAATTTAGAAAGATCCTTTTAGTACACGTAATAACAGAAATCTGCGTAGTTCGGTCCGTACGTTGATATACCAGTAATTGAGATATTTGGTAGGGGAAATCTTTAGGTTACATATATTAGGCTAAATATGCTTAATTGAATTCAGAACCGTTTCGAAATTATTTTGTTAATTGTTTATTTATTTTTGAACAATTGTCTAGCCTGTTTTGAGTTTTCACTTCTGTCGGCTCTGTTTTTTTTTAGAATTTTACATGTTATAATACTTTTTATGTTGTCCTCGAACGATGAATCGAAACCTATCATAAAAATGGGACAGGGTTGAATTTATCTCTTGTCAAAAATCAATATCAAATCGGATTCAATCAAATGCCCATTCAACGTTTTAAACGCCTGTACATTACGATCAGAGACCATTGTCTGGTTCAATGGGATGATTGGGCTCAAGGCCGCGCCGGTTGGTGTCCATCTGTCTCAGTTGCTCTGCTAATGCATGTAATTGTTTTATACGTGATGCGGGTTCGGATTGAAAGCTACAAAAATAATTTCTGTTGTCGGCTATTGAATTTTCGATTTCATTACTGGAAGCACATGCGTTATTTTAATTTGTCTTCGCGTTTTTTGGTATGTTTCTATGCTAATATTATACATGTGAATGTATGTTTGTTACGCTTTCACGCGAAAACTACTCAACCAATCAAAATGAAACTTTGGACACATATTCTTGGAGGTATTAGAAGTAACATAGGATACTTTTATAAAAAAAAATAGTATAAAAAAGCGAAGTATGTATGTTCCCTATAGACCTATAGACTCCGAAACGGCTGGACCGATTTCGATGAAATTTACAGGGATTACATTGCACATGTGTGCATCTGGACAACACAGTGTGCACATTCCTGTGTTTGGTAGCGATCGGAGCAACATAATTAGTGGTACCCGGGCGAAGCCGGGGCGGGTCACTAGTGTTTCTATATATCGATCGTTTATTTTAGGGCAATATTGATGAGTTAATGCCTAAATATGAGATATGTGTCCCAAGTCCAACTTTTTCTCAAAGTACCTCATAACATTAGCTATTCATATTACACAATTTCACTTCACTTTATCTCTATTTCCACAAAATTACAACATTTCCGATGACAGTATAAAAAGTGTAATGGCCGCCATTTATAGTAAATGACGTGTCTTTGTTTACAACAATCAATCATATCTTGCTATGAAACATCGTATATATATATACCCGCGAAAACCATTACCATTCTGTCAGTCGGACAAAAATTACTAATAACTTTCTGATGAAATGTGAACGCTTAGTTCAAGTGTTACATGAACAAATAAAGTCATAATTTCCGTACGTTCGTGTTACGTGTAGTCCACGTAACATCAGCAGGATGTCCGAGGTCCGTAATTACTTCAAGAAACTGTGTGTAGGCGATGCTTTTAGTTCATGCGTGCACCGGAAAGTATTTTGATTCGAATAAAGTATGATTCATAGACGAAATAATAAAGACTATGATACGGGTAATCCTAATAATGATTAAAATGTAACGTTTCATTTTTGCCCGACATGATGGGAATATTTTTCATTGATATATATGTCGGGGACTGGCCGAATGCAGAGTGACTTGACGAGTAAAGCTTTCGAGCTGTCAGCCACTCTGACGCAACCCCAAGCTCTAGTAACGGCGAATCTGGTAGCGGTCATTACATTACGAGGAGTGACGGCAATCGGGTTGCATCGTGGACACGCGCTACGTGTTTGGTGGAGTGTCGATACATGAAGCCAGATCCAAGATTATATTATGTAATGTCCTAATGTATTTCGCTACGTGTCATTCTCCTTACCCTAACGCCTGACGCCCGAGGTATTCAAGATGGAGTTAAATATCATCCTATATATATATGTGTGTGTGTATACCTTGTTTCGTAGCAAGATACGACAACAAACAAACGTCATTTACCATACATGGCGGTTATTACATTTTTTATGCTGTCATCGGAAATGTTAGTTAGTATTTTAGAATGGATAGCTAATGTTATAATATAATATGAGATAAAAGTTGAAATTTACGAAATTTCACGTAAAAGCCTTTGTTTACAAAAATTACATCTTGCTTTTAAACAAGATATACTTCACGCCTGTCTTTTTTGAGATTGTAGCACGTACTTTCTTTCAAGAATTCACGCAACAGATGTCAGTGCAATCCTTGCCCATGTTGCCCAACTCATTATCATTTAAAATATTACTTTGTAAGGAACATTAAAAACAATATTTTAACATTTCCGCATTTTATTGGCTATTATAAAGTTAACGTTAAATGTTATTTAACTGCTCCTATAACAGTTGTAATCGTTTACGTATACGTTTGAAAATGTGGCCGTGATATGTCTAGTGGGCGTGATGGGATGGCGAGAGTTTTAATTCGGAGGACTTAGGATCGAAGCCCTGACATTCGTTTGATTCGGACATGTTGAAAGGATAAACGAAGATAAAGTGACAAAAGTGATTTTATGTAGCAGTCAGTGAGCGTGTGTTACCGTGAGTTCGCGCTGCTGAAAATATTCACTTAAAACATGGTGTCTCACTTTTTCTATCTGAAAAAATTGAAATGACAACATGTTTTATATGAATGTTTTCGGCAGTGCGAACTCACGGTTAGATGAATTTTTTATCGACCAGATTAGTGACATACAAAAGGAATGGGAGATGTAAGAAACTAGGTGTGCCGGGACTGTGTGAATGCAAATTTGTAATCTCTGCTCACCTTTCAGTCGTATAATACGGATGTGTACTACAATTTATGTGCAAGAGCCTCTATATATATCTATGTTCCTTATCTTAGCTCCATAAAAATATATTTCATCTCTTATTATTGTATGTCGTGTAACAGAGACGGAAAACATAATCTGTATTTGGTTAACAGTTACGTAACGGAACGCGAAACGTAACTTCCTTTCGCCCGCCATATTGGATAAGTCGGTAATCCGCGTTCCGAATTTAAATTGCTGTAAATCTTTGCAGATATGAGCGGGATATTTTGCTGTCTGTGATTGGTCAGTTTCGTGACGCGATGACGTGATCTCGCTCCCGATTGGCGGAGACGTTCCCGTGCTCCAGTAAGATGTCTGGTCTGCCGACAAGGAGCGAAGATGTTATCAATGGTGTCGACGTACGAGAACAAGGAAGCGCTTTGAGGTGAGTTAGATTTACCTATAATAGTTATTGTTGAAAGTTTGTTCCAATTTGGAATAAGCTTGGAGCTCTGTTGTGCTGTGTGACGAAACACAGCACCCTTATGTCATCCCGTCCTGTCTTCTAAAGGCTGTGATATTTTAATTTCAGATGAAAATTTACTCGTTGACCATACAAAAGTGTCTGCTATTTCATCTCGGTAAAGTGTAACAACTAAACGTAACGACTCAATATTTTACATCCTGTAATAACTCCCTGCTTAATGTTACCACCGTATAAAACACCTTTAACGATGTTATAATTCTCCCATCTCTTTATGCCAGCTGCTAACATCGCGTCGCTATCCAGACGGTTGTATCTATGGTTGAGTACATTAATAACGATGCACCTCTATAGCTCAGTGGCCGAGTGCTCGACTTAAGTCAATCAGTAATATGACTTCGATCCCTGGATGGTACTGTTACATTTGAAGAAGTCAATGAAAGTTTGATGAGATATTTGATTTGGTTAGTAAGATAGTTGCTACTCACGGTGGTCGTGGGTTCGATTCCCATGCAGGACAGACATTTGTGTGCATGAACATGTCTGTTTGTCCTAAGTCTAGGTGTAATTATCTATTTAAGTATGTACTTACAAAAGAAATGTTGTATATCAGGTATCTGGTTGCCATAGTACAAGCTCAATTTAGTTTGGGATCAGATGGCCGTGTGTGAATAATGTCTCGGTATATTTATATTATTACATTATTCTTTTTATCAGTTTGGTGACAGACAGACAGGTGATTTTTTTTACTAAATAACCCAAGCAAGACATTTTAAATTTCACTTACAAAAAAGATTGTTTCATATCACTCCATTCTCTACCTATTTCTTAATTGTTGAGACTCGTAGCTTGAAACAATACAGGGAAAAAATATTTCCTAAGTGATTATTTTCTTTTATTATTATCTCTACGGGAAATTTAAGTTGTTTCTAAGTTACGCTCTGAAAGGTATCTAGAGCAGAGCCCGCGCTGTTTTTGTTAACATAAGACTAGAAATGTCAAATTAAATTTAATCACGAGACAGAGATTACGGACTTACACTATGGTTCGTTCCAAATCAAGATGTGAAGTTTGTAAACAAACCAACGTCACGTAATTTTGTGGAAATCCGCAATCTGTCATTCTTCTGATGGTCTCTGATATCTATAGATGAAAAAAAGTGTGTGGGAGAGAGATAGTTAGTGTCGGTAGAACTTTGTACACAACCGCAAAGAGGTTTCCCTTCAAAAAGTAGGAAACTTAAAATTGTTCCACGACTCTAAAACTCCACAATATCCTGCAGATGAAACCATTCTCTTACTATCAAGATAAGATGCTCAGGTGTGATGGTTGAAATGGTACAAGCAATTATAAGCTTTCGTATTTAATGAATAAGAATCGGTTTTGGATGGAGTCCTGCTTGCGTAAGGGGATCGTCAACGGAGCAAATAATTAATCGGACGCGCCGCGCTGCGCGTAACGTTCACTTACTAAACTTGTTTATAGACGGTAGACCCTAAACGAAAAATATATATGATATTATATATTATATATTTCCTCTTTAATCTGCTTTAAACCAGTTACGCATTAGTAACGGCCTCAGAGTACTTCAAGTATACAAAAAAGTTAACACACGTTCACAAGTCGGGTGTTGTTTTACTTTTCCTGTATCTATAAAGGAGCAGTGGTGGCTCAGCGGTTTAGGCCCCGACTTACGTACTGTAAGGTCGCGGGTTCGAACTCAGGCAGGCGCTTTACTTTCTGTAATTTATTTCATCACCACTATTTCAAAAACGGTGAAGGAAAACATCGCGAGGAAACCGGCATGTTCTTAGAACCACCAAATTCGGACACATGTGACATCCACCAACCCCCACTGGGCCAACGTGGTGGATTACGGCTCATTCCCTCTCTCGGAGAGGGAGGCCTGTGTCCCTTGCAGGGGCAAAACATTCTAAAAATTCTTTTTTTATAGATAAAAGGCGATGTGTATGTATGTCTCCTATAGATTCCGAATCAGCTGGACCGATTTCCAACCGGGCGCAGCCGGGGTGTAGGAGTAATGTTTAATAAACTAGTTTAAATAAGATCATTTGCTATATTTTATTCGTGGTGTACGGTGTATCACAGGTCCAGTAATTGTCACATCTATCTTACATTTGCGGCCATTACGACAGTTCAAAGAGTTGGAACTGTATATAACTATGTGGGTTGGTGTTTCGTGGAGTGCGTGTGAACCGGTCAAGTCCGGATGCATCGTGTGTACGGCATCTGGTTGCTGCGTATTGTATGCGGGCGGATGGGTGACCAATTATAGCCTAATCATGTAATAGAAGATTGACGTTGTATATCTTTGTTGAATAGAACCTATGCTAGGAACGTTTATAGGAAGAAAACATATAATATGACACGCCGTATAACATATTTTTGACATCCCTACTAATATTATAAATGTGAATGTAAGTTTGTTACGCTTTCACGCGAAAACTACTCAACCGATCATCATGAAACTTTGTACACATATTCTTGGAGTTGTTAGAAGTAACATAGGATATTTTTATGAAAAAAAGTGTATAAAAAGCGAATTATGTATCCTATATTCCCTATAGACTCCGAAACAGCTAGACCGATTTCGATGAAATTTACAGGGATTGTCCAG
This sequence comes from Papilio elwesi, assembly GCA_029849275.1. Lineage (NCBI taxonomy): Eukaryota > Metazoa > Arthropoda > Insecta > Lepidoptera > Papilionidae > Papilio > Papilio elwesi. Next base: position 5,119,886 of record CM056713.1, read on the forward strand.
ATTGGCACATATCTGTGTTTGGTAGCGATCGGATCAGCATAATTAGTACCCGGGCGAAGCCGGGGCGGGTCACTAGTTTACCTATAATTCAAAGTGGTTATACGCGAAATCGAGTTACAAAAATTCCCAGCGAGGGGGACCAGAGACGAACGCGTGCGTAGCCGCGGACAACAGCTAGTTTTAATATTAGTTTTACTTCAGTGGTGAATGATAATAATAGATTTCAAGTACAAATCAATCAGGTCTTACCATGTCAATGCGACAACACGTTTACGTACATTTAAGACAGTGGTTCCCAACCAGTGGTCCGTCGACTGAGAGTAAGTTATAATTTTTGTGTTTTTAAGCGATAATAATAACTTAGATTCTTATAATATTAACCTAGATAATTAATTTGCTGTACTAGTGTACATAAGTGTACAATACTTTAATGTATGGAAGAGAACTTACATAGATATAGAGAGGTGTATCAGGATCGCGCTAAATGGAAATCCATTATCTCTGCCTACCCCTCTGGATTAAGGGCGTCAGTGTCAGCGTCATTTATTTTCCTTTCCTATCGTAGTCCCTTCCAAACATCGATTAAGATTGTTCCCTGGCTCCGTGGTTAACAAATGGTTGAGAACCACTAATTTACAGCAATTATTTTTTTCGTGACGAATGCTTTACCGAAGACAAAGGAAATGTCGGCGCAGAGCCAAGGCCGTCACCGCAATGACTGATGTAATTGTCTTTCAAACCGGTTCAGTTTCATTAATGATTCGAGTGTAGGTAAAAAGGTCTTTAATAATAGTTTGACACGTTTAAAAAAACACGCAATGTTACCGTTACGCGTTAAAGCGCCTTCATTTTCTGACACTACTACTAGATGGCGTTATTCCCAATCTTAAAATGAAATATTTTTCTCTTATCCCAGTAGTCCAGATCAGGACGGAAAGAAAGTAAATAGAATAATTGTCATTATCATTTATATGACTTCAAGTCATACCTATACAAGTTACTCCGGCACCTCACTCATGAGACGAAACGTAGACTACTTCTCTGTCTTCTTGAGGTCGTGGTATTCAATCGGTCGAGTCGAACCATTCGTGCAACCGATGTTGTTGCGGGCTCTACCAATGTTAAGTCCTCATAAGACCTCTCTTAACAGGGTTCGGCCAACAGTTAGGGAACATAGATTTTTGGAATCTGTGGTCACTCAGCATCAGGATTCTCCTCGAGACAACACCAAAACCTTTTGCCACCTTGTTGCGTACTGACAAATATTAGGGATCGTACCCATACTACGTGTGTAAATGGGTTACGTAGTATGGATACGTTTGCTTGAGTACATGTTTACCGAACTAGTGATTTCCTAACGACGTATATCCATTTACTACAGCCGTCTGTTTACTGTGTAAACGCCATGCGCCGTGTAGTGTAAACACTTTGACATCTGCGTCGCTTTATTAGCGCGTTACGTCATTCGTAATGTTGCCCGATTAGAAATAAGTAAATTGAAGGATAAATATTGCTGTTCGTAAAACATCACTTTACAATTTCGCATGTCATTGCATAAGACAGGATCGTGCGAAAGATGACAGGTTTTAGTTTCACTGGGACATATGACTTTCAGACAAACACGCCCTAAATAATATCCTATATATTATAAATGTGAATGTAAGTTTGTTTGTTACGATTTAAGTGAAACGTACGATGTAAGGATAATGCGAAACGAATGCGTGCGAAGCCGCGGACAGGAGCTAGTTAGGTAGTTAGTTGGCTAGTTGGCTAGTTGGCTAGTTGGCTAGTTTGCTAGTTTGCTAGTTGGCTAGTTGGCTAGTTTGCTAGTTGGCTAGTTGGCTAGTTGGCTAGTTTGCTAGTTTGCTAGTTGGCTAGTTGGCTAGTTGGCTAGTTTGCTAGTTGGCTAGTTGGCTAGTTTGCTAGTTAGCTAGACCAATAAAAATGTTACAATATTCACTACATATTGATCTTTTCGTTAACTCTTTATATTTTGTTAGTACTGCTTACGAGATATACGTTGGATTGTAAACAGTTCGACGTGTGGGTATCTTTGCTGGTGTCTTACTTAACAGCTAGGGTTGCCACGATAATAAACTCAGCGTCATAATGGTGGATATTTTGTTTGGCATACTAACCTTATTTGTATATTCAGTAATTACATCTATAAAATCTATTTTTATAAAAGAAATTATACTTGTCCAACATCATTATCTCCCTGACTTTTTCCCACTTATGTAGGGTCAACACAGTATAACCGTAGTCCATACTGTATAACATTTTTTACTGTAATTGGCTACAGTTTGTACTGATGATCTGACACCAACCCTCGGCAATTTCCCTGTCGAACATAAAGCCTGGCAAAGCATCTGTAACTACTAGATCAGTTGCAGATGTTTTGCTAGTTTATGGACTTACCCACCTGGACAGTGATCTGTCTCCAGCGGTATTTCCAAACTAATACGACTTAGACTCTTATTGAAAAGACCGTACTCCTTCTTTAAAGACCCGCTGGGCATCTGCAATTCCTCTGGTGTTGCGGTTGTTCATGGGCGGATGGATAGGCGACGCGTATCTCGTTCTCGTCTCCTACATAAAAAAATAAACATTATGTGACTGACGCGTGTGCTTCTATTATAAAAATCTTCCTTAAGTCCTTATCTTAGTCCTTTTTCCCTTCCTTTTCTAATCAGGAAATAATTGGAAGGGAAGAGGATTCTACGGTGGAGGGTATGGGTAGGAAAAGGAAATTGGGAAAAAAGTCTACTAAAGGTAGGTAAAGCGGCTGTAACTCATTAACTTCTTGCAGAAAACTGATTTGACGGCGCAAAGGATTCTACGGGGAGGTGTTTGGCAGGGAAAAGAAAATGTCCTTGATGTCAAAATGATTAAAATAATAAAGTAAATGATGCACCAAACAAATACAGTTGGGGAAATAGGAGTTGTTGGTCTCAAATATACGGACAAAAAAACGTCTGTTCGATTGTGACAACCCTAGGTTTGAAACGCAGCAACGAACTACGCGCCTTATCAGCGATAACCTAAATCTCTTAACGATTGATGCGTAAAGAAACCGTCTGCAACATCGCAATCCTTCTAGAAACATCTACGACCGAGATGTACCAAACAAATACTAACGAGCTAAATTAATTTACGATAACATGAAGATGCTTAGTTGTCTGTCTTTTTGTAAATATTTACCACCGTTTGTTTTCTAAATAAAATAAAAAACCGGCTGAGGGCGAGACGGAATCGCGCTCGAAGGGTTCCGTGCCATCATCTACAACGGCAAAAATGTCTGTTGTATGGGATCCCCCTTTGAAAATCAATTTTATTTTAATTTATTTTTAAAGTGAATTATATACTTCAATACGTGGTGTACTGATTATTGGTTGTGTTTACATCTTCTATAAGTTTGTTCTAAGGCTTCAGTTTAACCTTGACTGTCAGCTGTTATTCTATTATACAAGTGTGTTACATAAATACTTTGCAACGGATTATAACATGTTTACTTACATATACTTATGCGTTCATAGAAGACATACCACACACATTCTCGCTTATCGCCTTTACATTATGTACGAAGCAGAAAGCAGACATTAACAAGAAATCTAGGCCCCTAACTTAGAAATGTAGGCAGAGATTACGGATTTCTTTTGTAGAATAATTCTTTACCGGACGCTATACGTTTGTGCGAGCTTGACCGAAAAAAAAGTAACAATGATAAAATGCCAAAATCTTTTTGCAGTCATTTTGCGATACATCCTGATCAGCAGAACGAGAACCCTATTACTAAGACTTCGCTGTTCAGACAGACGTCTGTCCGTCTGTCACCTCTCATGAACCGTGATAGTTAGACAGTTAAAATTCTCACAAATGTATTTCTGTTGCCGCTATAACAAAAAAAACTAAAAAAATACTTAAGCGGGCTCCCATACAACGAACGTGATTTTTTATAGATAATGGTACGGAACTCTTCGTGCGCGAGTCCGACTTGCTCTTGTTTCTTTTTATTACTGTCGTCGACACAAACTGGTATCATAAACATTGTATCATGAATTGAATATTGACGTCATTTCAAAACACTTGGTGAGTATCACCGTGAGACTGTAGCATGCGCGAGACCATAACACGTTGCCTAAATAGGATCTGTGACGTCTATAAATTGTAACATTTTACCTGAAGTCATTTCACACTCCATAAGGGTTCACAAGGTCGGCCATTGATTATACATAGACGGGTAACTTTATAAATTGTAAATTGACAGCTATAAGAAACACTTTGTTCTTCTCGTACTTCATTAGGAGAACAATTCTTTTGTTTTCAACACACAAAATATGAAAGAACTAAAACCTATTTTGGACTATGGTCGTACTATGCTGGCCATAAAGTGGGGAAAAAGCAGGAAGATACTGACCATTAGAGTGGACATTCACTAATTCATACATTACAAGGTTAGCTCCGCGATTTCACCGGTCGTGTTATTTAATTTAACCGACGGCGTCCATCCAAAGCTGAACCCTATTTAATATTATAGATTTGAGATCAACTTACATCCTTACTAATATTGTAAATGTGAATGTAAGTTTGTTTGTTACGCTTTCACGCGAAAACTACTCAACCGATCATCATGAAACTTTGTACACATATTATTGGAGGTATTAGAAGTAACTTAGGACACTTTTTATGAAAAAACATAGCATATAAAAATAAAGTATGTATGTTCCCTACAGACCTAGACTTCCGAAATGACTGGACCGATTTCGATGAAATTTACAGGGACTGGCACATTCCTGTGTTTGGTAGCGATCTGATCAACATCAGTGGTACCCTGGCGAAGCTGGGGCAGGTAACTAGTTAGATAAATACTCTCCGTGTAAACTTTCATTCCTCACTTGAGTAGGTCGAAATAGGGGGATTAATTTTAAAAAATCTTTTGTGAGTGCTACGTGTACGTAATAACAGAAATCTGTGCAATTTCAAGTCTGTAGGCCCACCAGCTGGGGCTGTAATATTGATCTAAGTAGCCGATAAACTCGCCTACAGATATTCTCTCATCACATTGTACATGTAAATTGAAAGAAAATAACGCCCACTATCCTGCCTACCCAACTATTACTGTATTATGTTTTTTGCGTACTATTCCTCTTTTAATCGAATATAATGAATAGCTTTTTCTTTGTATGAACTCGTGTCGCAAGTGATATTTTTCTAGCATCAAAGCGTTTCAGAGTGACCGGACGCGCGGTCGCGGCGAATGCGGTAACAATTAATTTGATGCAACTCGGCGACGGGTCGACGGCCGCTCTGTTTATTCCTAGCCACTGTCATAGATCAGATAACGCAGGCTCATCGTGGTTTTATACCTATAAGTGTTATTCACTTTGATGATGTCATTAAATCCAGTTAAATATATCTAATGTTATAAATGCTAATGTGAGTTTGTTATGCTTTAACTCCTTAACGACTCAACCGATCATCGTGAAATTTTGACTTAACTTTTATCCCGGAAATAAAACCGTTCCCGAGGCACAAAAAACCTTCATTTGCAATATTGGTTGCCATGGTGTTTTGTCAATAACAACTTTTTGACACCTGCTACCTAGAATTCCTCCAACGTGGAAAATTTGAAATGAATGCGTGCGAAGTCGAGGGCAACAACTAGTATAAAACGCAACCTCTTCGTTCGAACGCAAAATACACAAGTTTTATAATTAGTTGACTGACACACAACAGGTCATTATGTAAGATAATAGCATTGGTCGCCATTAATTTGACAGACAAGTGTGTGTTTAATTTAATTGTTGCACGATAATACTCTGAGGGCTAGTTAATGACTTTTATTAACCCATTAATGATGCATCTAATGCAATATGTAGATTATGAACCTTATAAAGTTTTTGAGTGGACAATTGAACCATAAATTGCAAATGTCCAATGTCATCTTATAATGTTAGTTTGTTAGTAGATCGATAGATGGCGCCCTATAGAAATGTCTTTTATGTCTGTCTGTCGGTAATCATGTAATTTGTAGGCTTATTACCGAATGACTGTCCTCTTGATGATGTTGCTTAAATGACACGCACGGTAATAGTAATAGTTCAAAAATGAATAAAGAACAAAAATAAACCCTTGTATTGTATCTTAACCATAAGATGCAAAGTTGAAAGGTCCGTCGAAACTGTGCCAAATTCAAAAAAACATGTTTTTGGCGCATATTGAGCATGTTCACGCGAATCTAAAATTTCCCTAACAAATATCGTCTAACGCGACTGAAGAAGTTTACACTTCAAAAAATTATAAGATATGATAAGAAATCTAGTATCTTTATCTATCTTCGGACCAAGAAAAATGGCTTATTATCATTGTCAAGAAGCTCTTGTGAAAGTGAATTCTGTGGACATTTCCTGTAACCTGCATCGCGCAGTGTAACCCCGACTACACCGACTACACCAGCTACACCGACTACACCGGCTACACCGACTACACCGGCTACACTGGCTACACCGGCTACACCGACTACACCGACTACACGACTACACCGGCTACACTGGCTACACCGGCTACACCGACTACACCGACTACACGACTACACCGACTACACGACTACTCCGACTACACCGACTACACCGCCTATACCGACTACACCGGTTACACCGGCTACACCGGCTACACCGGCTACACTGGCTACACCGGCTACACCGACTATACCGACTACACCGGCTACACTGGCTACACCGGCTACACCGGCTACACCGGCTACACTGGCTACACCGGCTACACCGACTATACCGACTACACCGGCTACACTGGCTACACCGGCTACACCGACTACACCGACTACACGACTACACCGGCTACTCTGGCTACACCGGCTACACCGACTACACCGGCTACACCGGCTACACCGACTACACGACTACACCGACTACACGACTACACCGACTACACGACTACTCCGACTACACCGACTACACGACTACACCGACTACACGACTACTCCGACTACACCGACTACACCGCCTATACCGACTATCCACCGGTTACACCGGCTACACCGGCTACACCGGCTACACCGGCTACACCGGCTACACCGACTACACCGACTACACGACTACACCGACTACACCGACTACACGACTACACCGACTACACGACTACTCCGACTACACCGACTACACCGCCTATACCGACTATCCACCGACTACACCGGTTACACCGGCTACACCGGCTACACCGACTACACCGACTACACGACTACACCGACTACACGACTACTCCGACTACACCGACTACACCGCCTATACCGACTATCCACCGACTACACCGGTTACACCGGCTACACCGGCTACACCGGCTACACTGGCTACACCGGCTACACCGACTATACCGACTACACCGGCTACACTGACTGCACCGACTACACGACTACACCGACTACACGACTACTCCGACTACACCGACTACACCGCCTATACCGACTATCCACCGACTACACCGGTTACACCGGCTACACCGGCTACACCGGCTACACCGACTACACGACTACACCGACTACACGACTACACCGACTACACGACTACTCCGACTACACCGACTACACCGCCTATACCGACTATCCACCGGTTACACCGGCTACACCGGCTACACCGGCTACACCGGCTACACCGGCTACACCGACTACACCGACTACACGACTACACCGACTATACCGACTACACCGGCTACACTGGCTACACCGGCTACACCGACTACACCGACTACACGACTACACCGGCTACACTGGCTACACCGGCTACACCGACTACACCGACTACACGACTACACCGACTACACGACTACTCCGACTACACCGCCTATACCGACTATCCACCGGCTACACTGGCTACACCGGCTACACCGACTATACCGACTACACCGGCTACACTGACTGCACCGACTACACCGACTACACGACTACACCGACTACACGACTACACCGACTACACGACTACACCGACTACACGACTACTCCGACTACACCGACTACACCGCCTATACCGACTATCCACCGACTACACCGGTTACACCGGCTACACCGGCTACACCGGCTACACCGGCTACACCGACTACACCGACTACACGACTACACCGACTACACGACTACTCCGACTACACCGACTACACCGCCTATACCGACTATCCACCGACTACACCGGTTACACCGGCTACACCGGCTACACCGGCTACACCGGCTACACGACTACTCCGACTACACCGACTACACCGCCTATACCGACTATCCACCGACTACACCGGTTACACCGGCTACACCGGCTACACCGGCTACACTGGCTACACCGGCTACACCGACTATACCGACTACACCGGCTACACTGGCTACACCGGCTACACCGACTACACCGACTACACGACTACACCGGCTACACTGGCTACACCGGCTACACCGACTACACCGACTACACGACTACACCGACTACACGACTACTCCGACTACACCGACTACACCGCCTATACCGACTATCCACCGACTACACCGGTTACACCGGCTACACCGGCTACACCGACTATCCACCGACTACACCGACTACACCGGCTACACTGACTGCACCGACTACACCGGCTACACTGACTGCACCGACTACAACGACGGATATCTGTTGCTTTGTGAGATGTAAATCACCTTCAAAACGTTCATTTCTTTGATCGCGGTTTCATCTTTGAGTACTCGGGAATTCGGTTAAGCAATAAAAATAAAACCTTTGATGTTAAATATACATATATAAACTTAAGTCGTTGTCCGTGTGTTTAATCCGTTTGTTTAATCATTGATTTGGGTGTTAGTAGACGGGGATCTTATTTTCAGAATCGGTATGGTTCATGTGATAGGACCTTGACGTACTATGTAAGTGCATTCACTGGTGTTTTTTTAAATGTTAAATCATTGGGCATCGGTTGAGTTATGGGAGTTTATCAACAAAGATTTAATTGCATATTACGTACAATATATACCATAATCAGTGAGGTCCCGTAAGTTTGTTGTTCCATTTCTTCTGTTAAATCCTAACAAAATAAAAATACTAGTTTTAAAAATTAGATAAAACACGCTAAATTCCCATTTCATAATGACGTATTGTTATTTAAATTTGTATATAGATGGCGTTATCCTCAATTTTAAAATGAAATTATGTTTTGTTCTCATAATTCAGAACGGCATTAAAGAAAGTTGTGAAAAATGTATTGCGGTCGGTTCTTGATGCGAGTGTAAATTAAAAAAAATAGAGACAGATTCCGTTACAAATACAAATACAGACCAAGTTCTGTCTTTTCTTTACCTATTCTTTAATTCAAAGCCTTTTATTGATATTGTGAAGTTTTATCTGTATTTTATGTGGTTCTAATAATATAATGGCGGCGGCCCCGTTCTGTGAAGTGATTCATTCACATATTAAAGTGTATTTTTGTTCGTCACTAAAATGTTTTAATGCACTTCCCTATGGACGATAGGTTTTGGTATATTTTTTAAAAGTGACATAAATATTAATAATTTTGTCGAGTAAATATGTATGTTACTTCAACACGTTTTTATTGACTTCGTGTGTTTCTATCTATGTAACCGAATCTTTGAAAATAATGTATGTAAGGACAATATATCTTACATGGAACCATCAGGATAGAAAAATATTTTGTTTTAAGTTTGAGAACAGCGCCATCTAGTTTAATCGAGGCGCGATTTATTTTAGTTGTTTAAATTATAAGATTTTATTTCTTATTGTGTAAAACGATTTTTAACATAAGTGTCTATACCTTGTTTCACAGCAAGATGTGATTTTTGTAAACAAAGGTATTTACGTTAAAATTCGTATATTGCAATTTTTTTACGAAAAATAACTTCTCATATTACCTTATAACATTAGCTATCCATATTACACAATTTCACTTCAATTTATCTCCCGATTTCCACAAAATTATAAAAAGTGTAATGGCCACCATATATGGTAAATGACGTTTGTTTACAACAATCATATCTTGCAATGAAACAAAATATACCTTATATCATTTGGACTTAGTTAAAGTAGCACTAACTTAACGAGTTCATAAACAAAACAAGCGATGACTCAACCGCACTGAGTCAGGGACCAGTTTGATGCCTTGGTATGTCTCTTGTGTAACTAATGTTTATTGAATTCCACAATAAATTTATAAAGTAGCCACAAACTCACCCCTTTAACTAGCTTCGAGTCATCGTCGCGTTTCGTTTTAGGTCGAATTTTTATAATAGAAGGCAGCAAACGATATAGCGGTCCGACTTCAAGCGACCACCACCCATGGGCGTCTGTAACATGCTAATGAGTTGCAAATGCGTTGCCTATTATATAATTATCTCCTCTATGGTCAAATTCTCCACCTCCCCCCCCACTCTCAACCTTACTTTATTAGAAACAGATGGGAAGGAGAAGAGGATTGGAAATTGAGCCTCCGATACATCATCGGCTCATCGGACGAAACGCATAATACTCCTACTTCACGCCTGTTTACTGTGAGGTCCTGGTATTTCACCGGTCGAGTCGAGTGCAACAAATGTTTTTGCGGGCTCTACGACTGTTAAGTTGATATGAAATGAGATGTCTACTGATAATAAAATTGCTATCGACAAGCAATATACGGTCTTCATAAATGGGATTGCCACGGTACGTAGGTGTGCAGTGTAAATGCGCACAACTGAATCATGACCTCTGATATACGTCGTGTCTATTTATAAACTTTCTCCGAAGGTGATTCAGGAGCTTGCAGTTATCTGCTGACCGTGTTTATCTGAGCTTTATACGTAGAAAGTGGATATGTCACACTTTTGTCTACAAATCTGGTATGGGTACGGTATGCATATTAAATTTGCTTATGAAAATTCCACCTTGCGCCGGTGTGCAGGAGAATTTGTACATGATTTTCATCTCTCCTCTCTTGTTTTCTCTCCGTCTCTGCTCCTTACCTCCCCTCTTCAGAATATTGCGAATGTTGAGCTGATAAAAAATATGGCATATCATGTTTTATTACGATCCACAACGTGACGCGCGGTGTGTAAACAAACCTAATTCTACTTGGTTACGTTACGACAGTGACTGATGCGTATCTCTGTCCCTGTCTATCACGCAGAAGTGTGTGAAACGTCTATAGTTATGTTATTCCCAAGACATCGGCAATCTTGTGAATTACTTTTGTAACTGATTCTTATAGAATAATTTCTGAACCACAATATGGCTCTCTGAAGTAACAGTGAGACGCACTAAAGGCATAGTACTACTAGAAATATTTTGTCTTGGGAATACTAGTGGACTCTTAATTCTTTATTAGTCAAGAAGTAACCGAATGTGTTTATCTTATGATAAATATCTAATCGCAGTTTGCTAGATATGTCCTTCCACGAGTGTTAAATTCACAGTACAGATAATTTGATTAGGGTTGACAAAAATGTTGAAATATAATAATAAATATTGAATCGTTGTTATTTATCTAATCATGCGATGGATGAGTGGTAGACGGTAGGATACGTCTTCAAACGTTAGGCACTAGCTGCCGCTGCCGACTTCGTCTTCGTACTAAGGGTAAATATAAATTTTGGCGTTAGTAAGTGCAGCAATATTTGTCATTTCATTTCTTGATAATTTTAAAGCCACGCCAAATTAATTCAAATAAAGTTGGTTTATAAGAAGCCTCAAATTATTTTAGTAATAGTTTTTTTGGGATAAAAATAAGTTCTCACTTCTATATAACACAAGGACTGGAACTTTCACTAAACTCATAAAATCCCAAACGTGATAGGTTGAATCCCAGCTAATAATACAAATGTGAATGTGAGTTTGTTTGTTTATTACGCTTTCACACGTAAACTACTCAACCTATGATAAAAAACTTTTGTACACATATTTTACTATTAGACTATATAGACTGCATGTATTATTTTTAAATCATTATTGTTTAAATAGTAACGCCATCTAGCGTACCATTTGTATGATATTTAACGCCATCTGCCATTGCAATAAATAATCAGAAATCGACGCGACCGTAGCTGCAGGTGAAATGATAATGTCAAATCATGAGGCGATGCAATCTGTCACCGCAAAATAATATCAAGTGAATAAAAACTTCAAACTCCTTCAAATATAATTGACAACCCTATTGTTTATTTTCCATTCATATTGACCTTGCGTTGAATTCTTATCGAGCAGCCTCTTTACGAAATTTTAGCGTCCTTTAGTGAATCTTAAGAATTTCGTCGTATTATTTACGTGTGTGTGTGATTGTGATAATGGAGTTATTGTGTTCTAAATAATAACATGGTAGTCTCAAAACCAGATAAGTATGAATTTATTTTTGCTCTAGTGACCCGCCCCGGCTTCGCCCGGGTATCACTTATTATGTTGCTCCGATCGCTACCAAACACAGGAATGTGCCAATCTGGACAATCCCTGGAAATTTCATCGAAATCGGTGCAGCCGTTTCGGAGTTTATATGCCTATAAGGAACATACATTTCGTGTGAAAGCGTAACAAACTTACTTAACTTACATTTATAATATTAGTAGGGATGGATTCTTCACCAACACCTTATAAGAAGGAACAATCTTCACAGGTGCATATTCTATCTCTGACGTTTGACTGCAATTGTTTTTGACGAAGACGGTAATCGCTCTGTTATTTTATTTTTAAATTTGATTGTATTTGTTTATTACGCTTCAACTCCTTACGACTCCAGCGATCGTCATGAAATATTTCATGTATGCAAACATGGTGTACCTTTAATTTCGTAAGAAAAATTTCCCGAGGGATAGGTAAATTAAACATAACATAGGTTACCATTGTAATGTATCATACTACAATAACATCTCTTTGACATTTTGTTATTTTTAATGCATATATACATTACCATGGCAACCAATAACAACTTTTCAACATTTACGACTAATGCAAAATCATTTTACAAAGTTTTCCAGATATTTGCTAATAGAAAAACAACTACCAAACGTATGCGGTTTGTACGGATCATTGTAGTGCCGAGCCTCACTCGACATTGTCGTATTTGGTATTCTGATAACATGCACCGCCATCTCATAGAATTTTAAGGTGCAAAAAGTAGGTTATCATCAATGTATGATGTTATTCATGAATAACAATAAATAAATCCACAAAAGATGGCGCTAAAAATGTTTTAAAAAAAATGCGTTATTCCACAAAAGCCACGTATAAATTAGTTCATAGATAAAAACCTTATCTAAACACAAAACTTCATCCGAATCGTTACAGCCGTATCATAACATAAGCATATCCTTGCGTTCACACTGCCGAAAACATTGACATTAAAAATGTCGTCTCGGTTTTTTCGCAGAGAAAGTGAATGCTTTCGGCAGTGTGTACACGGTGTAAGATAGAAGCGAACTTAGTTCCTAATAGAAATAGATTGTACAATCTTTAGCTGAGGTTTGTACACGGGTGTGATGACATCAGGTAATGACGCAAGCGGCGTCAGATACGCATTCAAAACGACCGGCCTTAGGAATGCCAACACTCCATAAGCTATACTATTATTATAAATGCCAAAGTTTTGTATGTATGGATGTTTGTTACTATACAGGTGCATATCTACTACAGGTCGTAACTCCTGCTATTAAACCCTGGCTTAACCCCAATTATTTAGGGAGCAGTGGTGGAACACACCAGACCGGAACTGGCTTACGTACTGTGGGTCGCGGGTTCGAACCCAGGCGCTTTACTTTGTGTAACTAATTTCATCATCACTGCTCCAAAAAACCGGCATGTCTTAGAACCACCAAATTCGAACACATGTGACATCTACTAAACCACACTGGGCCAGCGTGGTGGATTTCCCTCTCTCTGTGAGGACTGTGTCCACGCAGTGGGAAGACTTACTTTAAAAAGGTTGACGCGCCTACAAAGATACGCTATCGAGACCAGCCGGCCCATGTTTTAAACCGGTCCTAATTAAAACCGTCTTTACATATACCATGCGATACCGCGACCTAGGGGACTGCTATCGCCTGTATTTATAGCCTTGGATACGGTCGTACTTAGTGGCTTGATAGATATTTATTTATGCACACCACACAGTGTAGTCTGTATTGTTGGAATTTTAATAATATTTTAAACTAACTGACTTCAATAAAACCCTAAATTACCCTTAAATATAAAAACCATATTTGAATTATTTACATTTAAAAAATTAAATAAATATGCATCACGCCCGTTACCCAGAGTGGTATGCAGAGATCATGGATTTCCATTTGTTGCGATCCTGGCACACCTGTTTTGCTTCTACATTCATACGTTTACGGATACTTGCTTGTAACGGGTACTCCTAACACCCTTCTTTATTATGTTATAAATCTGAACAATATAGGTTCTCCTTGGACGTCCCCTGACAACGCTGCCACTAATTTTTGCAAAATATTTTTTTCCCCCTTCATTTGTCCTTTCAACGTGCCCGAACCAACGAATTACCTTTCTTAAATCTAGTCTAATTTACTTTAAAGCCAAACATATGTCGCTATTTTTAATCCACATGTATTACTACGCAATTCGGATTTAGCCTACATAACCGTCGGACCTAAACGGCGGAACTTCTAGCGTTTCATGTAATCTAGACTCTCGCTGAGCCTAGCGTTTGGTTACCTAGGGCCGGTTGCCGCGAGCTGTTCAATGCACTGAGATAATTGCGGTACAAGAGATTAACATGGAATTGCTATGTGGTGCTATTAATTACAAACTTACGGTGTTATTAATTGAAGTGAATACTTCTTTAGCCGCGTTGGATCTTACGTGTGCTCAGCAAAAACCGTTAGAGTTACACGAATATAATGTACAATGGAAATGTTTACCTTAAATAGTCCTACAAGAAGCCCGCGACAGCATATATCTATCTTTTATGTGTAAGCCATTATCGCCAAAATAGTGAACCATCTATTAATTATAGGGCGGAATCAAGTTTGCCGGGCTAACTAGTCATGTATATCGATACAACGCAATCAATGAAACATAATATGTAGATTTAAAAGGCTGTCCACTACAGCAAGAGTAAGGTCAGAGCCGCGCAACCGTAACGACCAGACTTCACGCTCCTCTGACAGAGGCTTTATCGGGTTGCCGTATGAGGGTCGGGTTGTTATAAGTTTAGTATATTACGAATAATTACATACATATATTCGATTGGTTGCAGAAGGAGATAGGCACGAAAAAGAGATATTTCCTTTTCCACATATCTCCTTTCCCCGTCCAATCCTCTTCCTCTTCCCCTTTACATCCTATCATTATTCGGATATGATGGAAAGGGAGGAGCACCGAAATTGGGCTCCTTGCTCCTTACTCATCAGACGAAACTCAGAATACTCTACTTCACACCTATCTTCTGTGAGGTCGTGGTGTTTCACTGAGCGACCGGTCCACATAGGTCAAAAAACTGGAATGGAGTGTTGACAGTATACAACTTGTGGGTTTCTCGAAATAAGGGTTTCGATTATTTTTTAAACACGCCTGGAATGAACACCAGTTGAGATTGATTGGTGTTGAACGCGAAGCCAAACACACAAGAACGTGAACCAGGATTTCATTTGCTCTTTAATGATCCCAGCCAAACATCCGGAGATAGTGGAGTATGTTTTATTTTCTTAATTGGTATGTAATTTGTCAAAATGACAAACACGTCGGTTCTATTTCGGGCCACGAACCGAAGTAATACAAAAGCAAAACAAATCACGTGCACCATTTGGAATCCATGAAAACCAAGTACAATTATTTAAGGGAATTTCTAACTTATGTCTTTGGCATTAAGGTTAATTAAAGTGTATGACAAATTGTTTAAGAAGCGAGCATGCATTGCTTGTTGTGTACGCAAATTGAACTTTATCACTTAGGCAATAAATATGATTCTATGACAGATGGTATGTTTAAAAATAAAACTGACACCCGGATTGTGTCGACTGGGGGGCGGGTAGAGACAAGCGCAGCTTTTAAACTGATGACAACTGAAGGATCACGCTAGCGCGCTGCACCTTGCGTACCCTGCCTTTCAGAACCGAGTTTAATGTATATATCTATAGTATATATCATTGGTTTCCATTACATAAAACAAACGAGCAGCAGACTTTTTATTAACGTCTCATGTCATAATAATCGGATTTGTAGCATCTTAATTAGTCGTATCATTAATACTTCCTACAGAAAAGAACTATTGCAGGAGTGATAAAAGGTCATAAGTGTGAGTTTATATTATTATTATTCTAGAGACCACTTTAAAACATGTAGAGATGGCCACATCATTATATTTCATTTGTTTCCAAGGACTTTATCACACTAGCTTTGTTGCTACCCGCATACCCGACTAGATACAAAATCTAGTTTGCTAATTTAATACGCAAGGAGCGATGGCATTCGAATGTACAAAACGGGCAAAAGGTGCACCGATGCGGCGCCACTGGAAATAGACTGGGCGCTTCCTGTCCCCGTGTTGCGCTCTCGCGTGCGTGCATACGTGCATGCTAGTACGGTGGGCATGCGATTAAAATATAGGGGAAATCCCACGGAAAGGCAGCCTGAATTTAATGAAAACTTATAACAGGCGCGACTATAGTTAAAATATAAATAAATACGCAACGAAAATAAATCCTAGTGTCTTAAGATTAACATTCAAAATTGAATACAAGAAAATTAAATGAAAAAAAATCCTGACGAGTGTTGCTCATGTTCTTCACGCGAACCTATAAGATTTCCCGTACCAAATATCGTTTAACGCGGCTACAGAAGTTTTCGCTTCATAAAACTACCCGCGTAGTCCCAATTTCTCATGTACACACTGGTGCTGTGACTTTATCTTCGCTAGCGATCGCGCACGCCGCCGCACGCTTTATATGGCAACAAATTATAACAATTTTATTCGATCGCAAGCAAAGATTAAACGTGCTTTCAACCTTGGTACGGATACTCACATTCTAAAATATATATTGTGTAAAATTTAAATCATACAATTTTATTAGCCCTCACTAGCCCACTACCGACAAACAGGGTTCCTCGTTCAACTTCCTGCCGCGTACACCTCTTGGAATGATTTGTGTTCAGAAATGTTGCCAACCCAGCACATACAACTCGAGGTTTATCTTCAAAAATGCCTATAGTGTGTTTCAAATCAAGATGAAAAGTTTGTAAACAAAGACTTTTTTACACTAAAATTCGTAAATACTAAAATATTTTCGTAAAGTAACTTTCCCAAATTATCTCTTATTTTTTTTTAGTACTACATTATAATAATCGAATGTTGTCAATTCCAGAGTGGCGAGCAACACGCCGCACCTGGTAAGCCTGGGCACCGGCCGCCTCAGCACCGCCGTTACCTTACATCCCATCAAACAAGGTAAATAAACGAGTGTCATCTTCCTCAACGCCCAATAGGCGGACAGAGAAGGACATATTTCTTAAATCCTTTTTTCTATAGAAGAGCGTGGCAAACGAGCAAGCGGTTCACCCGATAACAAGTGACCGCTACCCATAAGCATCTGCAATAAGCTAACGAGTTGCAAATGCGCTTAATGGACAGAGCAGGGAAATCCATTCTCCGTCAATTCTCTTCGATAGGAGAAGGAAGAAGAGTAGAATATGGCCTCCGGCTCTACTGCGCCTTGTCTTCTGTGAGGTCGTAGTATTTCACCGGTCGAGCCGGCACATTCGTGCAATTGTTGCCGGCTCTACCACTGTTAAAACTCCCTTATACCTTAATAGTTTTTTACGTCATACTTTTACCCATGTACCTTCTAATATGACCTCTGTGATTGATAAGATAAATCATTTAATTTCAGGTCGGGTAACGATCGGCTCGGACCCAACATGCGACATCTACGTGGTAGGCACCGGGGTTGCCAGCGTACACTGCCGCGTGGAGAACTCCCACGGCGTGGTCACGCTCTACCCGCTCAGTGGGAGCACGCTGCTCGACGGGTTGCCAGTAGAAAAACCCACTAGATTATCACAGGGCAAGTATATCTCAAGTTAGAAGTAAAAGAGAAATGGGCCTAGAGACTTACACAGAGCTGTCTGTTTTTACGTAGGCAAGCACTAAAAAAGGAATTTTCTAAATTCATTCCACAAAAGTATGATAGCTTGAATTGAGAAATAATTAAATTCCAGTGTAAGTTGATCTCAGATCTATATGAACAGTCATATTAAATAGGGTTCAGCTTATGATTGATACACTAAGAAAATGTGCAATTTCCATCTCATTTCAGGCAGCATGCTGACAATCGGCCGCTCCAATTACCTCCGCTTCAACCATCCTGAGGAGGCTAAGCTCATGAAGTCCGTACTGCCCTCGGGCCACGTCTCCATGGCGCCCATACAGTTCCAACCCAACGAGCAGTGTTTACCGCCCGGTGAGATGATTACCTTCCTAGATATTCTTTTAATGAAGAAGGTGGCAAACGAGCAACCTGATTCCAAGTTAGAGATGCGGTGCCGGCATTTAACGGACACGCAGACAACTAGATAACAGAAAAATATTTCCTTTTCCTATCTATACCCTTTCCCGGCAAACCCTCTTCTCTTTCCCATACTTTCTTTATTAGAAGAGGATGGTAATGAGAAGAAGACTGGAATTGGGTTTCTGGATCCTCACCGATCAGACGAAACGCAGAATACTTCTACTTGACATCTGTCTTCTGTGAGGTCGTTTTCGGACTATTTTACCGGTCGAGCCGCCCCTGCGCTGTACAGACTTTTAATTACAATATTTGTAACGAAGCAAATTATCACCTTTTGTGGTACGAACCAGATTTTAAATGAGAGAGCTTTATTAGTATCTTGGATTAGCGTATGATGCCCATTTTTGGTTGTCGAGCTTTTTGTTGTCATTCCGAAGAGCCTCTGTGATATACCTCTCTGTTCGTCTTTGTTCAATGTTTAATAATTTTAGTCTTTACTTTTTGATAAACAAATGTATTAAATAAAAACACGAGGTACTAAGCTCCGTGGCAAACATTTTTATCTCTGTTTCTATTATCCTACACGTAAATATATTAGTTTTATCGTTTAGGTTACATTAATCATCACACAGAATCGTCACAATGTTACCAAGCCAACATTCAAAGAATCTACAAAGACACATCCCTATCGCAATTAGATCAAGAACTAGATATGACGCTCAAGGAAATGTCTAGAAAAAAACCGCCCCTAGTTCCAAAGAAACCATTCAGAGAACTAGACAACTCAGATTCGAATTCCGATCAGGAATCGAGGCCGAAAATGTCAGGGATAATGGCGAAAGTGTCCAAATTCGAATATTACGCGAAACAACAGAAATGCGTCGGCAGGAGTCAATTCTATACGACAAATGAAAACGAAATCTCCCCGAAAGTATTCAGCTCGAACTCGCTTACTGTAAACACGCCGGCAGAAGACGTCCTAGGCGGCAAGACTGTTCCCAATTACATGACCAAATTCAAACACGAACAGAAAATGATAGTGCTCAATGAAAACAATCTCGACACGAGAAATTCTTACTCGAACGTCGCTATAAGGAATAAAACTAAAATCGAGGACATTGTTAGAAATTTCGACGACACAAATAAACTTCCTAAAAAGATTAACAATGAAATGAGAGCGGAAAATATCTATGGTCGAATTAACAAAGATGTTTGCGAGTCCAAAAGTAATTTAGATTGTAAGAACAATCTAGAAGGTGAAGTGGAAAGTTCTAGAAGGGACCAGAAAGGGATTGTGTCGTCGGCGTACGATAGAAGTCCGCAGTATTTGCCGGTGTACACGAATTGTCAGTATGACAGAAGTGCGGAGGCAGAGAATATGAGAATGAAGGTATGTATTCATAAATTATAACTAACACGTTTAAAATATAGTTAGTATTAACCATAAATAAACACCACATTCATCACCACTGTTCAATAAGGGACACCACTTCTTAATAACTCTTTATTTAACTTTATAAATATCAAACGACAGAACTACAAAACTTAGACTCCAAAACAAAAGACTTAAAGTCCGTCACTCGATTTTTTTTGACTGAAGGGTCACTGTTTGCCTTGAGGAGGCATTTACAGCAACACCGGGCTCGAGGCGGCAGGGCGCAGAGGGCGCCTAGCCTAAGAATCTTTAAGACTAACTTAGCTCGAGGGCTCCCTCCGAAGGGGGAGCCTCGGCTCGGACCGTTACTTTACTAGTATTACCGGATTGGGAGGCCGCCGAGTTCTTAGGTCGCTTCGGCGGACGCTCCATGGAGTGACTGGGCTCAAGAGACCCCGAGATGGGACCTCGGCTTGGGCTGTCACTCAATACGCGCTTAACATTCCGATTCGAGGGTGCCCGAGAGGGCCGAGCCTCGGCTCGATCGGTAGCTATTGTCTGACTAAGCCGTCACTCGATACATCGTTAAATCATAATATATCCCGACGCCAAAATAATGCAAGCGCGATCTAACATATCAGTGGCGCCATCTATTAGCGTTAACATTATCAAAACAAATCTACACTTAACAGCGCTTAAACAACCACAATCATAAACCCTACCGAAGATATATTTATATTGTATTTAGAACATAACATTTAGTTTGTTAGTTACAGTATTATTAGAAATTAGAGTATTAATATCGTCAGATTGTTAGAGGAAATCAAAAGGCATCTCTTCTCAGTTCATTATTATAATGCATTGTTAGTGGCTAGGGTTGCCTTGCCTTGGTTGTACTATAATAATAATAATGTCCTAGGACATAGTCACACACGGCCATCTGATCCCAAACTAAGCAGAGCTTGTGCTATGGCAACCAGATAACTGATATACTACATATACTACTTTTTCTTTTGTAAATACATACTTAAATAGATAATTACACCCAGACTCGGGACAAACAGACATGTTCAGGCACACAAATGTCTGTACTGGTTGGGAATCGAACCCACGACCTGCGGCGTGAAAAGCAAGTATCTTACAAACCACGCCAACTGGTCCGTCAACTATATATGCATATTCAATTTAATTGGCAACACTAAAGTGACGGTGGCGACGCCACTTAGTTTACAATTAAGTTGATAGAATATTAATTTAATCTTCAACCAAAGTACACATTTTCGACTGTAATTGATGACAATAAATACTGCTTTTGACTACCTTCAATTATATAATTAGCACAGCGCAAATAGAAAACAGATAAGAGATAAAATTAAACGAGTCAGTAATTGAAATTAAGGAAACAATAGCGCTATCTCAAGATAATGTTTGACGTAAAGATTAAAAGCACTGCGGCTCTTTAATGCGACAATCATGGCAGTAAACTGTGGAGCCTTTGCCTTGTTACGTGCGGAATTTAAAAAAAACTATTTGTTTTTTATTTGTGATCTGTCTGTGAAATAAACATTGACAGTGGCCGGTTAAAAATGATTTAAAACGAATTTGTGCACATAAAATTAAAATGTTAAATCCAATTTTTGAGTGATGTGACATATTAATTGGTGCTGGTATTACTAAAAGTGTATATGTGAATTCGATATCTTAGACTGTGAATATACAAAACAAACAAAATGATGTACAAAACTAGCCAGACCAGAGATAAGAAACAAAATTCCCAAAGTCGCCTCTTAAAGTTATTCATCAAAACCATAAAACAAAATACATTCGCGTTAAAAGAGTTAAAATTTTCCATAGACAAAAATAACAATGTACAAAATGAAAACGATAAAATATTTGAAATAACAAATTCGGTTAACGAAAAATTGGAGGTAGTTCACAAACTTCGAAATGACATTAAAATATATCGAACGATAAACACTGTGCTGACGAACCATTATATAAAGAAAACGAGAGATCATGAAAATACCATAGACAGTAAAATAATAAGATTAGAGGCACAGATAAAGCAATCGTATGATGATTTAAAAGCGGAAATATCCAAGATGGCGGACGTGAAATGTGAAGCCAGTGACAAATCGAAAATTTCCGCGCCAATACAGAATAGTAATGTATTTCTGGTTGGCAATGATTTCAAATATAATCATTTTAACGAATTTAAATTTAAGACTGAAATTTACAATAATATTCTTAAAAAGATTGACAAGCTGTTTTGTGGCATGGTAAGTTTCAGTTCACATGTACACACACACATCTTCATTGAAAGTACTTTTTATAAATACTTATACACACACCAACGAGCTCTGATTTCGCGTTGGTAGCAGAGTTGAGAGGCCAACTTTTCCATTATATTTTTTTCTTTAACAGTCACCGTCACTGGGCTATACACGAGAGGAACTAAAACTCGTACTCGTGTAAAATTGGTTGAATGTATCCCTCGCAAATTGATAATGCGCCTAACGTCCATTTTGATGACGTAATTTAGTGAGTGACATTGAGCCGACCCGTCAGTACCGTTAGCAACGCTATCTTATTTGCTGCTTTTATTTTAGTCATCTTTGTTTTAAAATAATTTATATTAATCCTCGTAAAATACTCATTTTTAACTAAATGGTAAAGGTTTTGACGGGGGAGGGGATGGATAGGAAAATTAATTACCCCTTTTTCAATTTATCACGTGTTCCAGATGCCTATGGGCAGCGGTCACTCAATTTTAGATCACATTTTTGTACAAAAAAGATAGTGTACGGTTTCACCACACATGCGCAGTCTGCAACCTAAGCTTGTTACGCAGCATTAGCGCAAATAATATTTTTTCTTCGTAACTGTTTTATAATTTAACTTTATTCTGTAACTATTTAATACACCTTTCTGATTGTGTATTTGTGTTTACGTGCTCCAACATTTGACTAGTACAAGCTAACTGGCCTGTACAGACAGCTAACTTGTGTACGGAAAAACTTAAGTTTGAAGTTTTGTATACATTTGTATGTATTTTACGACCTCATGTGGTATTGTGCTGGCTGGTATGTGTGTGTTTGTATGTTGACATAATATGAGTTTTTACGATACCCTAATAATTTTATCTTAATCGGCATTTAGTAATCAGTGCCTAGTGAGTGGAGTTTTTGATTAGTTCAATTAATATATTTTTCTTTTACGCATCGAATTGGTGGATGTAAGATGTTTAATGTTTTAATGTTTTTTGTTGTTTAGTGATACTATACTAGTGACCCGCCCCGGCATCGCCCCGGTACCACTAATTACGTTGATCCGATCGCTACCAAACACAGGAATGTGCCAATCTGGACAATCCCTGTAAATTTCATCGAAATCGGTGCAGCCGTTTCGGAGTTAATATGCCTATAAGGAACATACATACTTCGCTTTTTATATACTATTTTTTTTTCATAAAAAGTATCCTATGTTACTTCCAATACCTCCAAGAATATGTGTACAAAGTTTCATGATGATCGGTTGAGTAGTTTTCGCGTGAAAGCGTAACAAACTTACATTCACATTTATAATATTAGTAGGGATGTGTGTGTGTGACTTAAACAATTGGATATGGGTGATTTTTTCCAAATTATGCAGCTTGAATTGAATCCTTTTCAATAATTTCCACGGACTATCAAAAGTACATATAAATAATTATGACTTCTTTTGTTCCGCCTAAAAGTTAGAATGGGTACGGTAAGCTATCCTCTAAAGATAGATATACGCCATCGCCGACTTTTTTGTATATACAATTCCGTAGCACATTTCTTTGATATTTCATACGCTGGCTAAACCTTGCGAGATATATAGCAAGGTTTAGCCAGCGTATGAAATTCAAGCACATAAAATATGTTAAGACAGAAAATTATTAATCACTGCTTTTCTCTACTGTAACATGCATGTATACGTATTAATCTTCCCCTTGAATCACTCTGTATATTAAAAACTGCATTAAAATCCGTTGCGTAGCTTGAAAGATTTAAGCGAACTTGGTGCAAGTGCATTACCAATTTACATATCTAAGTGCACTTCAATGCATTCTTCTGTTCCAGGCGCACCAGGATAGGATAAAAGAAGAAGAACAGAAGGAAGCGGAGACGGCGCGGCTTGAGGAGATACTCAACATGTGCGCGGAGTATGAGAGGCAGATAGCTACAGGTACGATTTAATATCCTTTCTTAGACAAATCAGGGATGACATATGAATGTTTTTGAAGGGAAAACTTCTTTGGCCGCGTTAGATGATTCAAAAATCTTATAAGTTGCATTAAAGATCTTCAATACTTCATCAACAACATGCCTATTACAATTTGGAACAGTTTCGACGAACTTTTTTTTACATTTATGTTTCTTGTATTCAATTTTGAGTTGTATTGTTAAGAGACAAGGGTTTATTTTTGTAGATTTTTTATTTTCCCAGCTGTTTTGAGCATTCACTTCTGTCGGCAGTCCTTATGACTATATTTTATACTATAAAGCCGCAAACGAGCAGCAGGTCCCATATACGGATAGATGTACGCCTAGGAACATCCACGATACCAGAGTAAGTAGACGTATTGCTGGCTTTTAGAGGAGCACGATCGCTTCTTAAAGGACCGTAAGTCGTATTGGTTTGTAAATACCGCTGGGATCATTCCAAAACGCAGAATACTTTTGTAATACTTAATAGTAGAATTGCCTGAATATATCAAATTGCGTAAAGGAGCCTCAGCTAGTTTTTGTACATCTTGCTTCATTGCATACTATTAAGAATTAAACATCTAAATACTTCATTCAAAAGGGATCCGAGCTCATTCGCCGGGTAAAGTTTTAGTGACAGCCCAACTGAACTAGTGAGGGGACGTGAGTGTCGATGAGTAGTTCTAGAGCTGCGCCACTGCCCCGGTCACAGAACCGATTTTATTTTTAACAATACATACTCCTAATATCTGTCTAGGTAATATACAAGAGTGTTCGCTACGGACTTTGTTTGACATTTGTCTCATGTGTAATCTGTTTAGAAATGCACAAAACCTATTGACACACTTGTGTTGACGATCGAAGACGGCCCAGATTACCCTAGTATCCCATATTCAGGATCGACACAAATTGCCAGCAAGAGTAATAAACTCTACCGTTTACCAGAACATTTTGTTGCAGGCAACCCCATCACCCCGACAGAGAAGAGGTCACACAATAAAATAATTACAAACGGATCTCTACCGCGAAGTGTTACCCTCAACAACCCCAACTTTATACAAACCAGTGACGGATATTTCAAGTTAGTGTTTGCTTAAGCTGTGCACTAGAAGTTTACTTTTGTAGCTGTTCAGTTATTAAATCAGATTTAACAACGCCACCCCGCCCGCTGTGTGGCCAAACCTTTAACATTGACCGACGTGCTAGCTTGTACGGTGCTCTGTTTAACAAAGAACAGTTAGTTTAATCTAAGTACGCGAATGATGGTATGATTTTTGAGGTTCCCATGATTTATATTTATACTGACGTCACATGCCCTATGACATACCGGGGAAGAAGATCACACCGTGCATACCTCCTGTCAGTCGGGTACAAAGACCTTACTTAATACTTAAACCATTCCATGTATGTTGAAAATAATAAAGGTTTGTTCTGGTTCTTAATCAAATTAACATAAACGTACGTAACGTTAAAAAGTATACGGGTTACAGAAAAGTGTGTACGTTGGAATAAAATATAAGTAATCATTAGACTTATATACTAATTTGTTTAATTATTTTTAGATTCGATA
This sequence comes from Papilio elwesi, assembly GCA_029849275.1. Lineage (NCBI taxonomy): Eukaryota > Metazoa > Arthropoda > Insecta > Lepidoptera > Papilionidae > Papilio > Papilio elwesi. Next base: position 5,145,538 of record CM056713.1, read on the forward strand.
CTAGTCACAATCGAAACGCGTCAATGAACAACTCCCTGCCGCTGCAAAGGAATCTGTCCAGTTATGAAAACTTTGAAGAGACCCAATCCCCCACACGGATAGAACAGATTACACCTGAAGTGACCATTGGGCCGTACGAGAATGCCGGTAGAATGGACGAAATAGGCATACCAATTTTCGATGACGAATTCACCGAAATATCTAGTCCCATTCTTATAAGAAAGAACGGTGAAAGAGTCATGTCTTCATCCCCAATCGGTAGCCCTTACGAAAATGTTTACTTTAAAAACAATACTTACACGAATTTCAAACCAAAATCTCCCAACACTCAAAGCCCTAGAACGAGAATAAAGACTAGCTTCGCACATAAGAATCTCTCATCACCACAATACTTTGTCTTTCCAACACCACCACCAACTGAAAATCCACCAAATTTCAATCCAGATATTCTAAATCCTAAAAATTCACTAGAGAATTCAGAAAATATTAAATGTAGTGGTATAGAAAAACGATTAAGTCTAGAAGATGAAATACCAATGATAGACGATGCGGATTTGACTAATGATCTAGACTTTAGATATTCGAAAGTGTATAATGATAAACCGGTTGAAGGGAATGAAACGGGTCCAGCGAATCATAATATTCCTAGTCCAGTAGAATTTGATATTGATAAGGCTTTGATTAAAAATAAAAGCTTTGACGATGTAAAGAAAGAATTAATGGCGGACATTCCTGAGTTAGAAGAGTTCGAGAAAGATCTGAAGGATAATCACAAACGCGATAAAATAATCAAGACTATAACCGAAGACGTACTGAAGATGGATTTGGAATCGAGTTCGATTGACAGTGCTGTGTTGGACGACAATATTGACGATTTGAAATGTAAATATGACAGTTTGAAAGAGGACAGAAAGAAATTGGTTGCGGAAATTCATGAGATAAAGTGTAAAATGTCTGAAATTAGATCGCAGGAGGATGATATTTTACGTGAGGTAAGTTCTTTTGAGTACTTAATAGTGTCTCATTCACAATGACTATAGGACAGTGAGCCTAGCGAGTTGTATGGATTGTTTGAAGGTCTTCTATACATTAGAGAAGTGTACAAAGATTTCTATATATTGGAGGATGGTTGTGACGTTTTTCAAATCTTTACTTAAGTTTATTGTGAAGTAATCGTGAATTTTTGATTTAATTCAGTTGGAAATGGAGAAAGCTCTGATCAAAGGCGAATACGACTCGGAGATAGCGATATTAAATATAGAACAAAGGAAGAAAGCGGAACTAACGGAGAACGCTAAGAAAATAGAAGAGGAGATTAAAGAGCTAAAAGAGAAACAGGAAATACGACAGAATGAGATAAGAGAAAGACTTGAAATCGCCACAAAGAAAGTAGAAAGGTAATTTCCAGCAAATTTAGGCTTTCACTTAAGACAAGAAAACTGACAACCTTTTGCTTTGCAAAACATTAGCGTATATATAAATCGTCTAATTCTATTGCTTTTTTATTTCGTTTAGGAAATATATCTATTTATATTATAAACAAATAACTCATTCAAGATTGTTTTCTTCTACAGAATAGAAAAAGACTTAAAAGAGAATGCGGCCACGCTGGAAGAATTACAAAACGCTCAAGATATTTTGGACAACGAGACGAAAATCTTTGAAGACCTAGAATTCCAGCATTTAGAAGAGGAATCAGAGTTGTAAGTTCACTTTGAGTATGATGAGGTATTTCTACATTCAGTGGGAAGTGTGCTTCATAAAATTATTTCTTCATATTTTTGCCAATTGTTTTCTATCAATTAGTTACTTTTACTTCTACCATTCTCTTTCCGTTGTTATGTTTCAGATTGTCAAACAGAGAAGATCTACAGAACGAAATCATGATCCTAACAAAGAAAATAGAAGCTCAGAAAAGTAGAATACTTACTCTCAAGTCGGAAGCGAACAACAATTTAACATCGGCCTTAGACGAAACAAAAGTGCTACAGGCTAGATACGTCCGACTTCTAAACCAAGTGGAAGAACTAACGGGCAAAGTTCAGATTATAGAAAAAGAACTTAAACCGATCGTAGCTAAGTTAAACGATCTCGAAAGGACTCAGTCACCAGATAGTGCGTTTTATACGGACCAAACTAGAGCGAAATCAGGAGAATTCGGTTATTCCCCGCAAAGTTCTGACAGCGATGATATAGATATTAAAATATCAACCTTTGAAGATCACACGAAACAGATTAAAGACAAATTTAATTCCATCGATCAAATGTCACAGTCCATGATTGTTGACATTGAAAGACGCGTTGGTGACGTCACTGAACAAAATGAAAATCGCTTAAGCGAAAGCCCGTCTAAGTCTTCGACTTCTTCTAAAGAGAAGAAAGGATTTTGGGAGAGGAATTTCGATTCTTTAAAGCGGAAAAGCAAAGATAAGAAACAGAAATCGCCAGAGAAGAACGATCTGATGTCGCAGAGTTTCAATGAGAACATTTTCTATAATAGCGAAAATATTGAAATTGACCTCGACAAATGTAACAGCCTACGACATTCGAAGAGGAAAGAGAAGAAAGACCAGGGACCGCTGAAGAGTAACTCGTCGTCCAAAATACCAACGTTCGCTGCATTGGGAAAGATAATGAAAAAAGATTCCTTTAATAAGAAAATGCAGAAGAACAAAATTGAGGAGACGAGTGAAACTAAAAACAGATACGTGAAAAACGTAAGACCTACTACTGAAAATAAATACATCAAAGCTAAATCTTTATCCCCTGATAAAGTAACTAATGAAATCAGAGAAGACTCCGCCGAAGTTAAAAACGATTTAGCGAAGTCTATGACGGTTACATTTGAAAGAACGGATTTCTCGGATTCAGTTACAAAGGTTCTGCATCGAAAGAGTTGTGGCGATGAACCTAATAGGAGTTCCTTAGAATTTAATAAAATGACCGAATCCGGGAAGATTCCTTCTCAGGACGACATAGACAGGATATCAAAGGTGACGATGGACGCTCCCATATTATCCAGTGATACAGACATGAACTCATTGGGCAAGAGAACTCTGGACAGTCTGATGGAGATCGAAAGGAAACGAATAGAGATGTTGGAAGAACAAGGTAAGTCTGAAATAACAGGACTGTTCTTAATAATTGTAAAAAACCCAGAACAAATAAATCTCCGCAACAACATCTGTTGCACGAATGCCCCACTCGACCGGTGAAACACCACGACCTCACAGAAGACAAATGTGAAGTAGAAGTATTCTGCATTTCATCCGATGGATGCCAGAGGCCTAATACTACTCCTCTTTCTATTCCCATCCATTCATTCATCCATTTCTATTAAAATATTAATGGGTAGGGGTGGGGGTGTAGATTTCGACCGGAGAGGAGATAAATAGGAGAAGGAAATATCATTTGTTATTCTATCCCCTCCTTTACCCATTAAAATGTTTGCTTCTGGGTAGCAGTAGCCATTTAATAGGTAAACCGCTTGCTCGTTTGCCATTTTCTTCCGTAAGAAAGGCACAATCGCCTTGATAGCTGTCACTGTGGACATATTCCATTACAACAGCTATAATTTGTCTTGTCAATTTACCTGAGTAGTGGTAAAGTTCTCATTCATCCCTGTACTCAGGATGCCAAGTGATAGAGAACGAACGTGAGAAGATATCGGAGCTGAAGCGGAGAGCTCAGGACGAGACCAAGAAGCTATGGGACCAGAAGAACCGATTGGGTCAAGCCAGATCGTTCGACGGCGACTGTACCGAGAGCGATCGCACACGCGATGACGCCGTCAAAAGTGACAGATATGTCACTGACGATGTCAGATGTGACAGATACGTCACTGACGATGTCAGATGTGATAGGTACGTCACAGGAGTCGATGACATCAGCGTGACCGATGACGCGTTTAATTTAACCAGCTCTACTATATTTGAAGAGAGGTGAGTAAGATTTAAATATTATTTATTTTAACTAATGCCCTGCCTACCCAAATTTGCGCGGGCTATGATGATGTCATGCTACCTATCTTCTTTAAAATATCAATATTTTAGTCAATTCATACAAGATTTGAAATTCAAAAATTCCAAAAATCATTTTTTGACATTCATGTGAAATTAAGTTACAAAAATTCCAGAGCGAAAGACAAGTAGCGTGCGAAGCCGCGGGCATCAGCTAGTAAGACATTCACGGATATAAACCCATGAAATTATAAAAAAATAGACTAAATCCCTATCTACGTAAAACCTAGCTCCTAGTTGAATGTGCAATGAATCAACCGGTCGTATCGCTCAGTGATAACATATCGCCCGGCTCAGTGACATCGCGACACTCGAACTAACCGCTCGTGTGGACAACGAAAAAAATTATTACGCTACATCGTTACAGTTTTTTTTTAAAGTGAATCGAAAAAACGTTTTAATGTAGGATTTTTTTCGATATGATTGCATGTGAAGTGGCATTGAAGTGAACTATACAATGTTATTAGGATACAGTTTGAATTGCATAAATAAATGTGTGAGATCAACTTAATGAAACATGGTTTTGTTTAAACTAGGCTGATAATATTGAAAGATAGATTGAAGAATACGGCTAAATGTGGCAGGACAAATTTGGTGTCTTAATAAAAAATCACGAATTGCTTACTTACCTATTTAGACCAGCCGTTTCAGAGTCTATAGGTCTATAGGGAGCATACATACTTCGCTTTTTATATACTATTATTTTCCATAAAAAGTATGTTACTTCTAGTACCTCCAAGAAGATGTGTACAAAGTTTCATGATGATCGGTTGAGTAGTTTTCGCGTGAAAGCGTGCCAAACAAACTTACATTCATATTTATAATATTAGTAGGGATTTATTTTAATTTCTATCAAAGCCATGACATCACATTGTCCAATTTAAAGCGGGTCGGTGTTGTCCAGCTGTGACCAGTTATCAATTGCTTTAGATGCAAACAAAACCACTTTATATGCGTACATGATTTTTTGTACCACCAACGAATCGCTGTCAATTGAAATACAAAGTCAGAATGGACTTGCAAATTAATCTATGCTTTAGGTAAGAAACTTGAGATAGCCTTTTCGAGGTATGCGAAGATTCGAGAACTTCCTTAGCGTAACAAAACAAATTGAACTAAAAAAAATTAATCTCTGTTTGAACGAAAATACATTAAATGAAATGGATTTTAACAGGTTAATAAAATAACTTGGAATCATAGGTAAATGGCAACATGTTGTTCTCGGTTGCCATAGCAACACCGCGAGGTTAGTGTCGCGCATCGTAAAAAATCACTCAAATTCACGCGCCAAAAGAAGTATAACTTCAAAAATTCTGTCTATGTTAGTCACGTCTAGAAAAGGGTACACAGACTACTCATTTCACATACTTCTTACCGTTGTACCGACCATTCAGGGACTAGTTCACAGCTCACAATTTGCAATGTTTACAATTTTACGGTGGCATGTACATGCTCATCGGCTGTCCAATATCGCAATCATTGTCTCTTGTTACGCGCAACGCGATAACATCTCGGTATAAACAATGTACAGTCAACAAAACAAGTAAACAATAAAACAATTGAAATTATACAATCTGATGAACATAAAAAGTTATCTTAACGTATTTTAATCCTTACCTTGGACGGAGTGTTGGTACCGACGGGCGGACGGACGGCGGCTCGGGCATGTTTAAAGCATCCCAAGAGAAATTAATATCGATCCGATTAGTGACACACTAAAGAAAAGCGATATAAGGAGAACCCGTAACCAACGTATGCGTAGATGTCTCTGCCTATCCATCTGAGATGTAGGCGGGAGTGTAATTGTTTTGTTATATATGTCATAGACCTAGTAAATTTACTTCGACGATGTTTTACACTTCCAAAATGTCCCATAGTATAGAAGTCCCTTAACTTCGGCTTAAAGGACCAGAGGTCCAATTAATACGAAAAAGTTGTTAATTAACTAGATGGGGCTCTGTATGTTTCAGTCAATTTGCCGATTTTGTTACGACTAATTTGCTTGTTTAATAGTTAAACATCGTCGACCTTGAACGACCTCCCCCGTATCACATTAAAGTAACCAGGCCAAAGAAAATCGTATCTGCACATAAATGAAAACAAACTCTATACGTGCAAGCGAATTTGCATCTTACTTATACTGAATTAAGTAGGTAATCGTCAATATATACGGTGACATCGTTCCATTGACCGAGCACGGCTTACAACGAAAGGCATCTACGAATATGAATCCATTATGACGCGTTCATTTGTGTTGAACTTATATGGAAGTCCATATACAGAGTGTTCCATTTTTAAATTGTAGTATAGCATCGGTCCATAGATGGTCACTTAGGATACCCCAAGGGAACGTCATACGGAGCACTTTTTAATTAATCAAATCTATTGTGACAGTAACGAAGCCCGCCCAACATTTCTTCGTTTAATATTAGTTCTCTATTTATTTAGGAATCAATATATATATATGTATATATATATATATATTTATTATATTATTATAATTAATGTTGCTATGAATTTTATTATGTACTAAATAAATAATGCATATAAAAAAAGTTTCACCCACACTTAGCTGAAATAAAGAGAGTATAATATTATTCGACACAGCTATAATATTTATCGTAAAATAGAGCATCCTGTAGTTATTTGCCGATGCATTATGACGAACATCCTCCACTGTTCACAATTGATTGCACAGATCTTCTTACACGCACACACAAAGCTCGTTTCATGTCTGTTGAAATACTCATCGAAATACCAATACCACTTGTGACAACTTTCACTTAAAACAAATTAGAAAACGAGGGTGATGTCTCATTAAAAATCTGCCAAATATCGTTGCTTGTTATTCAGTTTGCGTAATAAATATTCGTATAGCGGTCGGCAAACTTTTAGAACATTGGGAAACTTTTAAAAATATTAGATAAGTAAGTTAGCCCTGATAATGCAAATACCTATCAAAAGATGGCGCTAATTAATTATTATTTACATAAATATTTATTTTTGTAGAAAACATCTATATAGATAATTTAAAATATAGAATCCGAATCTAAATACAAAATTTCATGAAAATTGTTGCAGCCATTTCAGAAATTGAGATTACAAGAATTGCTCGAGTATTAGACATATAATGAATTAACAACCCGCCCCGACTTTCGCAAGAGTAACAATAATTATCCAGGAAAACAGCTCAGATGACAAGAGATATAGATTTTACTCTGCAACTGGCTGTGCCCCGCGGTTTCACCTGTGCAATTTAATTTAATCGTTTAACAATTTAATTATTTCATTGTCCAGCCAAACTTAATTTAATACCAGTGACCCGCCCCGGCTTCGGCCGGGTACCAATTATGTTGATCTGATCGCTACCAAACACAGGAATGTGCCAATCTGGACAATCCCTGTAAATTTCATCGAAATCGGTCCGACCTTTTCGGAGTCTATAAATCTATAGGGAATGTACATACTTTGCGTTTTTACTGTTTTTTTTTTACAAAAAGTTTCCTATATTACTTCCAATACCTCCAAGAATATGTATACAAAGTTTCATGATGATCGGTTGAGTAGTTTTCGCGTGAAAGCGTAACAAACAAACTTACATTAACATAAATAAAAACTATCCTAACACAGTGATTGACAGACTTCATCATGATCACGATGTAAAGTCCACGACAGAGGAGATAAAACAATTATTTTTGGTCAGGCTTGGTCTGTCGATCGTGTTCCCTGCATTCATTGTCTGTTTGAATTAATCCATTGTTTTTGATCTTACCTTAACTACCTGTAAAAAGTTTGCCTCATATCTGCCTGCTATTCTAAAAAATATTACAGCCAAATATTTATCATGTCTTGATTTTCTAATCAGTTATACATCGTAAAAGTCGATCAAAATTACGTCGAATGATTTACTACGTTCAACATACAGTTTAAAGTAATAAATAATAGTTAATACAATACTCGTGTGAATGTGACATAAATTTATGTGTGACACAACGACAGCAAAAATGTCAAAGGCTAAGGAAAAAAAATCTCGCTTGCTTTGCTGGTAAGTGTTTTTAAATAAAACAACACTAACGTAATAGTACTCATTACATCTATAAGTGATTGTACACTAATTAAATAACAGTTTAACTTACGTTTAGTCAGGTGTATGTGCCGACTAGTTTCTAGTCAGTCGGGGGCCTTCAGGGTAAGTCGAACTGGGATTAGAGCGAGACCAGCTGCGACCACAAACTAACCCCAGTCCCACCTTATCGAGACTAGTCGGTACATACAACTGGTTAAATGTAAGTTAAGTCGTTATTTAATTAGTTTATTAATTTTGTTTGCTGGAGTCGAAACAACCTTTATTAAGTTACAGTGTAACTTAAACGACTTTGCTGTATACAAGGAGATGTGTCACTGGCCCTTCAATCAGATTAAAAGACTTGGTTTTATTATAATTTTTTTTATTTTTTTTGTTTCAGTTCCGGATTCCTGTCATCGTCTATTGAAGAGGTGAGTGATATTTGTTTTTTTTTATGGCTTTCAGATGTTTCCTATGCCCGTGTAGATGATATAAAGTGCAGGCAAGTTGAATGGTGCCGTGAATTTATTTATGACCCTATTCGTAGACATAGGGTTGTCAAATAGTTGGCATACCAGCTTTTTTATATAGGAGCAACGGATCTCCTTAAGCTAAGTAATTACCGCCGCCCATGAACATCCGCAACACCAGAGGAACTGGAGACGCGTTGCCAACCTTTAATGAAGGAGTACGCTCGCTTCTTGAGACAGATCATTCTACAAGGCGGTTGTAGGAAGTAGAAAATCCTACCATCAAGGTTGTGTGTATGGAATTTGTAGGAATTTTGTCTTGAAAAGCCAAAATAAGGGACTGATTATTATTTTTTAATATCATAACAGCATTTGTTGGTAAAGAGAAACTATATTAACATTATCTGGTGTGACAACCCTATAGTCTCGGTAATATAAAAGGGAATATGCATCCGCTTGTTAGGCATTAGGAAGTAATTTATCTCACAACGTGGAAGTTGTATTAGGCGTATACAGACATGAATTTTTAACGGACGACTGGCACACGACTTCCGAAGTGGTTATTGTAGAATGGAATCATATTGAACAAGAAATATTTAATGCGTCGGGTTACACCAATTGTTTGCCTTGACGACGTTACGTTTTGACGTAAATACTAGTGATCCGCCCCGGCTTCGCCCGGATAGCCGTTTCGGAATCTATAGGGAACATAGATACATACACACATCGCCTTTTATATACGTAGATATGCAAAATTATTTCGATGTTTCACATATGCAAGACGTCATGCGACGGCTCGCTTTCGGTTTTACCATAATTTGACAATCTTATAATATGTTTCTGCAGGGCCGACTCGAGCGGTAAAATACCACGACCTCACAGAAGACAAGATTCGAGTAGAAGTATGCTTCTGCGTTTTGTTTGATCAGTGCCAGAGGCCCAATTTCAGTATTTCTTCCTTTTCTAATAAGGATACCATCTGAAGGGGAAGAGGATTAGCCGGGGAGGGGAATATAATTAAAAGAATTCATCTTTTTTTCTGTCTATCACCTTTGTCCATTAAAGGACAGGAACCTTAACCTCAAATGTCCCGCTTGCTCGTTTGCCGCATCTTACCGTACAAATAAAATATTTTCAATATAGCAGTCTACTCGTCTACTCTTCAGTCGTGATGGTTGACGTATTCTTAAAGTCCAGCTATCCCAATTCGTGTGTGGCATCTTTTAATAGCAGGATTTATGGCACACATCCCGCGGGATAACTCTACGCTGACAAAACCCGGCGCCGACGTCACATGTCGCTTTTAATATCCTTTCACACATTTCCAACTTCTATAAATATAACCCAAACGGGATATCCATATTTAGTTAGTCAATTTTTCTATGACCCACCCAACTAGACTCGATGAGCTTTGTAGTATCACTATTATTATAATTTGTTCCACATCAAGATATCATTTTTGTAAACAAACAAACGTCACACGGCGGCCATTACACTTTTTATACTCTCATCGGAATTGTAATTTTGTGGAAGTTATGAAATAAAGTGAAGTGAAATTGTACCCAAATCGAAAAACGGGACCCTATTACTAAGACTCGACTGTCCGTCCGTCACCTGTCAGACTGTTGAAATTTTAACAGATGATGTATTCTTAGTTCCGCTATAACAATAAATACTTAAAAAATATTTGATTTTAATTTTATACGGAACCCCGAGTCCGACTCGCATTTGGCCGGTTTTTTAATTATCCGCATTGTCACAATGTACGTTCGTCAGTTGGACATATTTCTATGTCAACGTCATTCCTCTACGCTGGCATGGTTGATAAGGTAACGGCAAACTTTAATTAACAATCTTATCAACTGGTTATCTCATTGGTTCGGGGAACATAACTAACACTGTTTAGCTTTTGATAGCATTGTTTGTTTCGCCTTATAGAATCGTGGAACTAACGATGGGTTGGAAATAATTTAAATTAATACGCGCTTAAGCCCAGTAACCCAGAGAGATAGGCACAGATTATGGATTTAGATTGGAGAGGGTGGGGAAAATTTATACTTTTTCTGTCTGTGCCCTCTGTACTGGAAAGTAGTTCAACGCATCTGCTACTCATAAGGATGTTGCAGGGAGGCGGTCACTTGATACCAGGTACACTCGCTCGTTTGCCACCTTCTGATATTAATAAAATACTCAGGTGTAGCTTGTAGAGAAAGCGGTTCTACACTCATTCTGACCTCATCAGGTTCGAAAGGTGTATCCTCGCTCACAGCTGTTCGCAGCTTCCCAGAACTGTGCTAAATTTACAAATGATTCCTTGTTTATATTGAAATTCAGAGAAAACAGCACCGTGACGTCAACAAACATCCTTCAGTTGCTACCAATAAATAACACGTATTAACATCGTAACGCCCGCGCTTTCTGAACATTTTAATTATAACACTGAACACGAGTAAAAGCATACATACATACATTTTCTGACACCTCTCGCTTCTCGCGTGTCTACGCATAAATGTTCGTCTGCTACAGATTTTTACATCACCATTCTAGTCAATATGTCTTGACGCGCGGTTTCGGTTAGTTACAATAATAATCGTATATGCTATAGGTACAGTAGTGTACAGTCAGAATGTGTCTATGAAGGCTCGTCTGGCAATACACAATGCTGTACTAGTCCCCACTTTAACGTATGGAAGTGAAAGCTGGGTTTGGCAGGAAAAGCATGCTAGTAGAATGAATGCCGTTGAGATGCGATCCTAAAGAAGTATGTTAGGCGTGACAATGAATGATAGGATTAAAAATAGCGTTATAAGAGAAAAGTGTAGCTTAAAAGTGGACGTTGTGACTAGAATTAAGAAAGGTATGCTTCGGTGGTTCGGGCATGTTGAAAGGATGAATGAAGAGAGAGAGTAACGAAACAAATTTATGCTGCAAAAGCAAGTGGCGGTGTTCGTAGTGGACGCCCTCGGAAAACTCATATCGATTACATTAGTGCCTTACTTAAAATATGCGATACAAGGAGCACCCATAACCGACGAGCATGTGTGAATGTAGAAGAAGCGAGACAGGTCTGCCCTGGTCCTGATGACCTCTACCAACCTCTCTGGGTTACGGGCGTGAGCGCATATTTATTCATATATTCGTATATGCCTGCAAAAAACCTTTCATGGTATATTCTACAAGCTTGGAATTTTCGAAACTCATACCAAGGATATTTTTTCACGTGGCACAGCTAGTTTACATATAGAGGAGAGAAAATAAAAAAGGGGGAAAGGGATTGTTGAAGGGTCTGTGACACCAACTCGTCAAGCTCAGAAATACTTACGAATCCTTTACTTTACGCCTGTATTCCCATTTCGTGATATTTATTATCTTGCCTCGGCTAAGTATTCGTTAGTTTCAGGGTGCTACGCCGTAGCATTACCGTAGATGTTTTAAAAATAGCTCTATAAAACTCCAACTTGTAGCCATTAAATAAAAATGTCTATGGAATTTCGTTGCCTCGCGTGTAGTGTTTACCAGTCAGCAGTCAGTTTGCGTGAAAGACGGACGCGTTCGTTAATTTTATCAAAAATAATCGGTTTGTTTTCGTTATTGCTGTGTTATTTAAGTGATTTGTTCGGTTGTTAAGGTCTTTTTGGTAAATTAATTATTTGTGTGTGTGGTATGTCAAATCTCTAGCGTAATTTGTAATTTATTTTATTTAAAATAAAAAATAAATATCCTTATATAGTCCAAGCTTATACCTAATTATATGTTACTAGCAAGGGTCCGTGACTTCGGACGCGTTCCTTTCGTATTTTCTTTTTGGAATTTTTGTGAATATCACAAAGTTATCTATCGGTTGCCATGGTAATGTTTGATATTATAATAACAAAATCCCATTTATTATTATTTGTGAACTAAATTACTAAATCAACCGATAGTAGGTTTATTTTCTATCCCTCGGGAGGATTTTTTTCAATAAAAGAGTGTTTTCAAAAGTATGCAAAATGACATAGGGTACCTATGTCCTATACTCTTGAAATAAAATATACGAACAAAATGTCATGACGATCGGTTGAATAGTTTACGCGTGAAAGCGTAACATACAAACAAACTGCATTTATAATATTACGTTATTATATACCTTTACAATTATTTATTACATACTAGTGGACCGCTCTGGCTTCGCTCTGAAATTAATCATGATAAATATATTCTAATTTTTAAGTTATATATCCTGGACGAACCTTTCTAACGGTGAAAGAATTTTAAAAATCGGTTTGGTAGATCCAGAGACTTCCATCCCAACATCTTACAAACTCACACACTTAACCTCTTTATAATATTAGTATAGAATATATATAACATTCGCTTACAGATTTTATCTAAATTCATAAATAATCTACGACAATGAAATGTAAACAAAATATAACGTAAACAATGATCACCTAAATGTTGGTAAATTAAGGGAAAGTTCAATCATTTGTTAATTATACTCCCAACACATCAATGATCATGTACTGCTACCATTTGGCTCTAAACCAAAACAATGAAACAGCTATTTTACCCACAACTTCATGCGAATCGATGTACGACAAACATTTACATTCCTTTTGTATCCTAAATATCTCTGGTTATCTGGATGTTTATTTGTATGACAGATTAGGTCATCTGAGTGTCCTTTCCTTATGTGGGGTCGGCACAGTAGCAACATAGTCCATACTGTATAGGTTTGGTTACAGTTTTAATGGCCAGTCGCCTGCCTGCAATATCTTAATTGGCGATAACAGCATTACTAGTGACCCGACTTCGCACGGACGGAATAAATTATGTTGCTACGATAGTCACCAAATTTTACAGGAACACCCGCTGGGCAGATCTGAATGTGTCCTGAAAATCACATATCGCCTTTTATATATATATATATGATAATATACATAACATATATTCGTGTATTTCTGTGAGATTCGAGATTCTGTGAGATTTTGCTAAACTTTGAAATCTCTACCGTTAATTCGTTTAGAATCAATTTTAAAATTTGACCTCAATATACGAGTAAAAAACCTTGCTTACGCAATGCAATTTGCATTTTCCGTGAAACATTCAATAACTCAGAAGTTCGACTAACTCGGCCTAGAAATTAATCATTTTCTATTTTTATTGAAGTGAAAACTTCGAACTTCGTTAGACGATATTTGGTATGGGAATATCTTATAGGCTCGCGTCAACAACACGCTCAACGTGCGTGAGTAACACGCTATTTACGACGGTATTTTTAAGTAGTAATTATCCTTATCAAAATAAATATGTTTGTGGGTTATAATTGCCCTGTACACGGACAGATAGTTTAGGAAGTAACATTTAGAATAAAAAATCATTCAGACGCTCATTATGCAGTAGTAAGAAATCAAAAGCCCGCGAAAGTTACGAGACGGCGGAAGAAAAACGCGCGCTGTCTATCCCGTGACGCGTTTGATGTTTACAATGCGCGTCCGTTCCGTCGATAAATAACTCAAGGAATGCGGCCACCCAACGCATTGTTTAAAATTTAACACTTCAATGTACGCTTGTTTTTAGATATTGCATTTTCGGATGAGGGAAATGTGCCAGCGGTTGACTGAACCATCAGGTTCAGATCATCGCTACGGATAAACATCCGCAATAACTCAGTAGTGAGCATGTTGCGCAGGCGCATCGCTATTATCGATAAAAACGAGTGAGTGTTAATATCACCGCATGTGCACGGTCTGGTCGATACAAATATGGCGCAGCACTGTGCCCGCCTATGAGACCTATGAGTGGAAGAGAAAACAAAATACTCTCTGCACCGCTATACGGCCCAGTGTGCAGCTAGTGATAAACAGTACTACAAAAGCGTCGGTGAGATGTGGGCTTTATTGAGGAAACAAAAGAGATCGACGCTCTGTAAACCTCATTCCACGAAATGTAGGAATGCTACTAAATACTTTTAATAATCTTGGTAGTTTCCAGGTTGTTTGAATTTAAAAAAAATAGATTTCTACATTACGAATGCTTTCACTATGTTAGTTCAAGTTCAAGTAGAAGTAAAAAGCAAAAGAACATGTAAACACACAAGCGCGATTGAAACCTATTTAACGACGCCATCTATTGATATGAGTTGCAACTTTCTGTAATTTAAACTAAGAATTCTACAGTGGTACTACCATTCACGAGTACAATTCAAAAGTATTCACGCGGTTTGGTTTGTACACAAAAGTAGTTTCGGTTTTGGAAATATGTGATTACCAAATATTATGATGAATTGGATAAAGACGCACCCTGACAAATGAATTAGGAATAAACCAAAACTAATGTAAGTATCTCTCAATCATAAACTAATGTAAAAAAATCGTGAAACATTTTTGTGGCGTTCTTTAAAGATAGATTTGGCATTTGGCAGTATGTGTAGAGTAGTCCGAGACACAAATAGCGACCTTGGCATTGGCTCTCAATCTGCGACATCGCAAAATTTACAATAGTTTTGCGAGCGATAAAGATCTAAGTGTTTTGGCAACATTTCGTACATCAATAGGAGTATAAAAATGAAATATTTGCGACCATATGTTTATTCATTTTAATGTCTTGATATAAACATACCTGAATTTATAAAATTACAGCTTTTATTCTCAGCGTGTGTCCCCACCTGCACCGAAAGACGATTTCGTTGTAAAGGTCATTTTTAAAAATAAATACGCAAAAATTTAAATAAAAGCCACAGGGGCTCCCTTGATCCCTTCATGATCTTCACAATCAAACGCAGCAATTAAGAGCAGCACGATTTAACTTTGTACATTCAAGCTTATTACTTATTTCGTATAACATAACCATACCCCGTTATATTAGGTTCGCTACGCTATCTAGGAATTAACAATGTCTAGTACATTACTGCTGCCGACGGCCTGGAACGCATTCGTTTCATAGCTTCCTCGCTGGAAATTTTGTAACTTTTTTAATTTCGCGTATAATAACTATAATTACGTACAATTACTTGGAAAAGGTAAATGTCAAAAAGTTGTCATTGGTTGCCATAATAATATGTTATGTCATGCAATAAAATGTAAAAAAAAATGCTAATATTGAATTTGTGGGGAAAAGTTTTTAATTCCAGAACAGGTTTTGGTGTGGGGAAGGGTGTCCTCACACACACAATTCCCAATCAAACTCAAAACCCAATTCACAGAAAACTTACCGTTCTTGAAAAAGAAATTTCATAAACGTAACCTTTACAATGCCTCGATTTCAAACTCCTTAAAGCTGCTTTTGGCTTTTTTGACTTGTGTTGTATCTGTACCAACCCCTAACACGCAAGCCTTTCCGTAGCTAGCTAGTTGTCGGGGAGTTAGTATTGCAACGTGCCATTTTTTTGTAATCATTTTTGTGTTAAACTCATGCCAAGGTTATAAAGAATTTTTTCTTGAATATAGTGTATTAGCATTCAATTCAAGTGGTGTGCAAATGCAAAATATCTCAACTTCAAGGTCCTGCCTCTGAGTTCTAAACCATTTCCATTCAGCTGCGTCAGAACTGACCCATTAAAAACAAATCTTTCCTGTTTATAAACATTAGGCTTGCAAAAATGTCGTAATGATCAGTGGCTTCCCCCAGATTTTAATTCAGTAGACCAGGTACATTCTAATCGCAAAAAATCCGCATCCTCAGTTTGTTTAAAGAAAACTGGCATTTCGATCGCTCTGCCAGATGTGAAACATTTTGTTTATTATCTTGTAACTTCAGAAGTGGGATATTGTAAACAGGATGTACATTTACTTATACGTAGATAATAAATATATACATCGTACCAACAAATGAAATCATAGCAGATAGTCGACAACACCATACCATCCTTTTCTTAGTATATCGCTTCAGTTGAATTACTTTTAACGGCTTACGATTAAGCACTTTGCTACCTCTTAATAAAATCTACATTTACCAAATTACATTGGCATTGTGCCAATAAATCAAAATTTTTCACCAAACGTTTATCTGTTGCCCTTATCTCATAAAATAAACCTTTTTATGACCAAATTAAGGAACATTTTTGAAACAGATGTTTAAATAAACAATTTATAACTCATCAAAGCAACTGGTTCATCTCAAACAAAGTAAACAAATCTTCAACGAAGAAGAAATGTAACAAAAATGTTTACATTTTAATAATTTACAATTTAACTTGTGAACACGTGTTTATCATACTTCAGTTGTAATGTGTGTATACTCAGGGTTCATGCATTCTCGCATGCACAAAGAACTAAACGAAATAAACTAATTACAACAAATAAATGAAAAAAAATCGTCGAAACACTTCCAGATTCAAATAAGAATGTTATTGACGCATGTTGTTATCGTGAACCTATAAGGTTACCTAATAAATATTGTTTGACGCGGTTAAAGAAGTTCTCACTTCAAAATCAATATGGCAGTCATACGTTCCCCGAAATTGTTCTAAATTCAAATAACCATGTCGCTAATGCATTTTGAGAATGTTGTTCACGCGCATCTATAAGATTGTCCACTACCAAATATTGTCTAACGCGGATAAAGAAGTTATCACTTCAAAAATAGGCTTACTGCGTATGATGTTACGTCAGATCGCAATTATTCGTTCACTTTATCAATTAATAATTTATATTAGAAAGAAAGAAATACACAATTTCCACAAAATTAAAACATTTCCGATGAAAGTGTAATAGCCGCCATGTTTGTTTTATGACGTTTGTTTGTTTACAACAATCATATCTTGCAATGAAACAGGTATACCATGCTTACATTAAGCCCATTAAATAGCAATTTAGGGTCGACATATTAATATAAACTTTAATTGAGTAAACAAGTTTATTATGGTAATTGGGGAAACTTTCAGCGAACATTAAAATTCATTGAAATAAAGAACGAATGGAATGAAATTGAATGGAAAAAATATCATACAAAAGATTAAGGTAATGGAAATGTATCTTTTCTTGTTAATTAATTACATAAATAGTTTCTGCTACTTAAAGTAAATATTTGTTTGTTTCGTAATGGCCAAACTTTGACAGTAATTAACAGATTTTAACAATTCTTACACTATTACATAATTAGTTAAGAAGTAACAAACTTCCTAAAGCCCTAACTAATATTATAAATAAGATGAGTTTGTTTGTTACGCATTAATTCCTAAACGACTAAACCGAATTAGGGGAATAGAAAATAAAACCTTACATAGGTTGCCATGGTAATGCATCATGCATAACACATGTATGACAATAACATCGATTTGACATTTGATTATCATGATATAAATTACCATGGCAACCATTAACAACTTTTTGACATTTACATAATTCCAATTCCAAATATTATACGATAAAGCTAGTTAGAAAAAAATCCGCGAGAATTAAATAAATTTCTGTAATTCTAAAAGAGTTTGATGGCATACCTATCACCATTCTCTTTCCACTTCCACTATATAGTGTTGAGTGTAACTTAATATAAGAAAATCTGTGTTAAATCAACATATAAACACGCGCACATACATAAATGTGAGTGGGCAGTATGTCTGTGTGGCTTATGCTGATAAAAAGTTCGCGCTGGGGTCTCACCTGTCCGAGCAAACCTGTATTCGTGAGTATAAACTTTAATTAGATTCTACTACATTTAACTATCTATCTATATATATAAAAGGCGATGTGTATGTATGTTCCATATAGACTCCGAACACGGCTGGACCGATATCAATGAAATTTTCGGGAAATATTCAGATGGGCCAATTGGTCGATTCTGTGAAGTTTGTAACAGTTTTCACATAAAAATGGCAGCAATCGGGAAGCACTAGCTCTCAAACCAAAAAAGAATCATCGAAGTCGGTTCACTAGGAGCGGAGTTATGAGGTCACATACATAAAAAGCATACAGACGAATCGATAACCTCTTCCTTTTTGAAATCGGTTAAAAATAACTAAGGGCATCTCTTAGCCATCGCTATCGTTGGGTGATAAATCGGTTGTCAACAATGAACAATTTTACTCCTCCCTATAAAGTTTAGGTGAGATGACGCTAGATATCGTTATTCGAATACTAAAATACCATATTCATCGAATATCTGCACCAAATTTCATCGAAATTGTTGAAATAATTCAAAAGTCATTTCACAAAGAGACATTTTCTTTGGCATATATAACGTTAGTCTGGGTTAGTCTCAAATAACTGAACAGTCTCCACAAGTAAGGCTCGTGTAACCCATGTAAACATGATCGCTTGCGTCATGTGACCGCGTACCAAATGTTTCATGTCACGCAGAGAATCCGCATCCGGGAACGTTACCAGCAAAACAACAAAATGTAACCAAAGGGCATAACAATCATACGTTCTACGATATTACAATGTCATCGCTTACTTCTTCTTCATTTAAAACAAAACAAAATAAATAATAATACCTAAAGTAGTACAAAAACAGCCGAGTCGTCTAAGCGGATGAAGAAACGACAAGTCAAATTTATGTTGCAAAAGTGAATGACAGTATTAGTGACATCCTAGATGGACTTCTTAAGCAAAATGGTGACGTACGAAACAGAGGCGATTAAGAGTACCAGCACCGTGGAACATGTATGTGTAGATGTATGGTGATGGAAAAAATCAGGAGAGATAAGTCAGGATTGTGCCAAATAAGATTCCTCAATTCTCTTATCGCCGAAGAAGCCGAGTGGTTAATCCTCGGCATCTACCACAAACGCTTCAGACATGTGAATAGCAATTAAACGCTATTTCGGTATGTAACTGCTAAAATAACGTTATTTTCGCGGCGACCTGCCCGGTCCCGATCGAAATAGAATTACACGCGTAATAGATTTAAATCTGGCCGATTGTTATTAGCTGTAATGGCTTGCGGTAATGGAGTTCTTTATTGCGAATTCTAAGCGTAACTTTGGCAAATATAAGCCAGCATTTGCGTTTTTATTATATTATAGCCAAATTTCAGAAGTTAAATTAACTGTAAATCATTCCACTGATTGCTTCATAACTGTAAGAATACCTTATAGATACCCAATAACTCGTATACCTAGCTTTCTAGAGGTAATCCTCTGGAGAGATGGGCCTATTCCCTCCTCGTAATAGATAGAACCATGGATACTACTATACCCTCTATCCGAATAGCTCCCTCATTACTCATTAGTCTGCTAAACAAAAAAGACACCTTTCTTTTCAAATTGGCACCACTCCGATCGGCTGTTTATTCTGAATCCATAATTGCCATGTTTGATCAGACTGTAGCTCTACCTGGCTAGTTTAAAAATGTAAATTTCGCAAATTTTTCATCCAGTATCGAATTCATTACATTTCCTGAAATTTATGTTTAAAAAAATCTTTATTTTTACTCTTAAGTACATTCTAAAGGGCTACTTTGAATAGCGACCATGTCAACGTAAAAAGTGAAAAATAATTCTAGTTTGGAAACGTGATGAAAACAGATCGAAGGCATCATTTGCAGAATATTTCATGCAAATTGTATTTCTACGACTTGGTGTTTTGTGCCAAAATAAACGCCTTGCACATTTGTCACATCATAATGCAAGATATTATTTCAGAAGTGAGAAATACATATTTATTTAGTGAACTTGATTAAAATAAATATTGCTTCCTTTTATTATCTACCACAAATCGAATAACAAAACCTAGTGACGTCGACGATCCTTCCTTTGTAAATTTTTGGTATTAAAATATGACACGTATTTGATCAAAATGCCTTTGATAGAGTATCACCGCATATTACTTCGACGAAATTGTGTACACTTGAATCATGTGTAATTTGCCGAGATTATTCAAGTCTTATATGTCTATGAAAACACGATGGTGTGTAATTTTCATTACCTATATCTGAGTATAATGTTACCTCTGGTGTACCTCAAGGCTCGGTTCAAGGTCCTTTTTTGTTTTTTATATGGTGTCTGAACGAATTTTAGTATATTATTTTACAATTATGTGTTGATTTAGTTAGTAACATTATTCTTGATTGTCCACAGCTCCAAGTCCGCAACTCGCGCACGGAATCTACCGAGGACGACAAGCGCAGCGACGACAGCCGCCCGCTCAGCCATGCTTCAGACTTCAGCAGGGATAATATATGTTAGTATGATTTGTAGCAACACTCGTGAACACATGAGTGTTCACAAGTAGGATAAAAAAGTGTGCTTTTTTATGATAATACAAAGTGGCAAACGAACAAGCTGTCTATCTGACTTCAAGCGACCACTACCCATAGGCTTATGCAAAAAACTAATGAGCTGCAGATGCGTATGGGTGGAGATGCAACTCATTAGACCTGCAGATGCGTTGTCTTTACAAATGATATTTACTTTTCCTACTTAATCTGATCGAATCGTCTCTTCCTCTTCCCATCATTTCTTTAAAAGAAAAGCATGGGAAGGAGAAAGGTCCAGAATTAGTCTTCCATCACGTCATCGTGAGTAACATCAAACGAAAATAACGCAGAATACTGCTTCTTGACGTCTGTCTTCTGTGAGCTCGTGGTATTTCACTGGTCGAGCTGGCCCATTCATGCAACAGGCTTGTTGCAGGCTCTACCACTGTTACAGAATATTAACTGATAATTCAAACCGCGGAAATATTAAACACACTCGTCCGCACTAGGAAAGAAAAGATCATGCAACAAAATACATCTGTATTTTGTTGATCTTTTCCCCTTTTGACCCCTGGAATCGCCAATGGCGAGTTATTAGATTAGCTTCTTAGCCCAGATTTATCTCGGCAAGCCATTTGTGATTCATCAATGTACATATAATCTAGGTCCTGATCAAATGACAGTACCTCATCTGTATACATTACTTATACCATGTCTTAGACCAGAAGAACTGCTAGTAGACAGCTGTTGACTGAATGTTATGATGCTTATGAATTGTCTTGTTAACAGTGTCGCTCAGCAACGCGCCGCGGCGCAGCAGGCGTGCCGTGGCGGCGCAGGAGTGGCAGCGGCCGCTCACGCGCTACCTGCCCGTCGACAGAGACGACTTCGACCTGCGCAGGCATGTGGAGTCAGCTGGTACGTGCTCATATTTATTAGTAACCTTTGATCCACAACTTGACTAAGTTTGGCAAAATGCACGAGATGAGATCACGTTCGTCTATATCTTAGCAACTTGGGAAGCGTCGTGTTTTCTTCAACATCTGTAGCCGGGTTAGACGATTTTTGTTGGGTGGGGGAAGGAGGAGAGGTTGTTGTTTTCACTTCTAACGTCATTTCTCAATGACGGGCAATGTTTTTTTCTTTAATGGCAGAGGGTCGCAAACGAGCAAGCGACTCACTTGATGTTAAGTGACCGCTACCCATGAGCAATCCGCAATGAGCAAGCGCGTTAATTGTTAATGAGAGATACAGAGGAGATATAGACAGGAAAAAGTATATCTCTGAGAACTAAAAAGAAAGAGGACTTAAATTAAGCACCTCACTCATCAGACGAAACGCAGAGTACTTCACCCCTGTCTTCTGAGAGGTCATAGTTTTTCACCGGCCCATTCGTGCAACAGATGTTATCAAGCTCTGTTCTGTTAAACCACAATTTTCCTTATTGGGTAACTTAATAATCATGAAATATATCTATTAAATACCATAAAAAAATGTACTTATTCGGTATATTTATTGTACAAAAAAAAATTGCAGGCCACCAGATCGAGTTGTGCCCCTACGTGACAATCAACTCGTCGTCGTGTCGCGGATATTTACATAAGTTAGGAGCCAAGTTCCATACTTGGTCCAAAAGGTGAGAACTCTTAGTAGCATTAGGTCATCGTTTGATAAATAGATGGCGTTTTTATCATATTATTATCGATATTCTATCGGAGTTCTTTCGGGATGTGTATCAACGCTGCCACTCACTTTTGCAACATAAGTTTGTTTCGTTACTCCCTCTTCATTCATCCTTTCAACATGCCCGAACCGAAGCATACCTTTTTCAATTCTAGTCACAACATCCACTTAAGTTGCAATAATTCCCCCTATTTGGATTTGCAGGTGGTTCGTTTTCGACCGGGAGACGAAAACGTTCGTCTACTACTGGGACAAGAGCGAGAAGAAGCCGCGAGGTGGCGCATATTTCCAGGTATTATTTTAGACTAGCTGCCTCGGCAAACTTCGCTCCGCCCTATAATTAATAGATAGCGCAAACAATGCAAAAAGATGTCAGTATTGGGCGTTTTTTCATTCTTACACTGTTTCTGGTCTAGTCCCCTCAGCCTCCAAACAAACGAAAAACGTGCGATACAGAACTCCATGTTCTAATATAGTTAATACTTTATCAGGTAATCGAAGAAGTATACCTAGACCACGGCAACACTTCTAAATCACCGAACCCTCAGACCACATTCATAGTCAAGACCAGGCAGAGAAGATACTATTTAATGGCGCCGTCAGGTGAAGCGGCCAGGATATGGATTGACGTTATATTCACCGGAGCTCAGGGCTACACCGAATATTTGGAGTGAATATCCAATATTGTGAGTGTTGGAAAACTCAAGTCCCTCAATATTTGAGTAAGAATATTTCAAAATGTAACTCAACATTCAATCAATCTAATGTAACTAAATATTGATTTGTTCGTATGAATATTGTTTTAATATTGGGGCAATAGTATTGTTAACGTTCATTGGTAATCCAAATATCTGCATATATATACATATAATATTTGGTATTTGGGTACAGTATTTAATATGAAAAAATTGAAAATCTTAATAAAATATTTGTTAATATGACATTCATGTTTTTGGCGATAAAATGTGTGTTTATACGATATTTTATTTTTTATATTCAACTAATATTTCTTTGGGAAATATTCGTTATAAACTCAATATTCATATTATATTGAGAATATTATATTAATATTAATCTTGGACTTAATCTTCGAATATTGGATTACTATTTACATTTTTATTAAAATGGCGAAAATATTAAAAAAAATTGTATTAAAATATTTAATATATGTTTAAAAACTATATGAAATATATACGATAATAATAATATTAAAAAGTTTGTGATTACATCCAATTATTCAAGTATTTAGATATTCTGCGAGAAAATGTTTGTATAAAAAATGCATTTAACTCCTTATAAAAGTTTCGTCCGATATTATTTAAAAAAAAAAACATTTTAAAACTTTAGTCCCTTCTGTTGTTACACTTGATACTCGAATAAATTTTATTTAGTTTTTTTTTAATGTACTTACAAATCTCTGGGCAGACTGACATACAGCCATTTGCATTTTTAGACGAATATCTATAGTATTACTATGAATAACTTAATTTTTTATAGTGTTGCCATATTTAAAAGGCGTTACAGATACATATATAACCTTTTTAAATGTAATTATAAACAGTATTTCGAATTATGAATTTCATTATATTTAACATATTGTATGTGATTTGTCGTAATGTGCCAAGGAATTATATGTACAAGAAATAAAGCAGCTATTTTTGTATACAAAATAAATAATTGGATTTTATTGGTGCCTTTAGAAAGACTGAAACGAAACGTTGCATCGTCTTATGAAATGAGAACAATAAATGTTGTCAATTAATTTGATTTGTAGCTAAAATCATTTATGTGCACGCTTATTTTTATGTAATGTTACCATATAGTGCTTTTAGCAACACAATGTTGCCATTATATTGTCGAGTAATTTCGCGGTTTTATTTAGGTTATTTGTGATTGTATGAAAAACTAAAATAATTTAAAATATAGTCATAGTAAACTCTGTTTCCTAACATATTTCCTACATTTTACATGTAAATATATAAATAACATAATATATGGAAAATTGTGTCGAATTTTACTTGCATGGAATTTTAATATAGCTTGATGCTTTATTATATGCCAATGTCTTCGCTATATCTCTTCTATTTAGGTAATTATTTTGCAGATCATTCAAATCCATAAAACAATTTATTTAAAATTGTGTGTTATTTAAAAAAGTGTAATTTTAGTACAAAAATCGTGATCTTTGGTTGCGATGAATGACTACCAGTGTGGAAATAATTTAATTTGCTTGCAACACTTGTTATGATTAAATAAAATGGCTGATACCAATTACTTTACATGTAAGGTCACATTATTATTAACAGCCCGATTAATAAAATATTAATAATATATGCTTTTTATTGAAACCTATTAATGTAATTTTATAAGTGAAACTATAAAAATTCTATGTGGGTTGAATCAGTCAAATGTGTCCCAAGTCAATATATTAATAACTGCTCCATATCTTAAAAAAAACTGGGCATTTCATGACGTTATTTAGAATTGACATTAGACAGATAAAAATCGTTAGTAATATTACTATTATAACCCCCACAAATTGCTAATGTTAAAATTAAGTGGTTTTGTCAACTTCGTTACATAGGGTCGGTGACGATTGTTGAATTTTTAAATAACCAATTGGGGCTTGTTAAACGTAATTGTAGATGCGAGTGACAACTACACTGTAGTTCTAATGCTGTATCAAGTCACATTCGGACAGTACAATATGTATTGACAGTCACCCCTAGCCTTTTACAAATCATTCTGTTGCATATTTCTTATAAACGATTCCATACTTATTTTAACAAAAATATTATTTATTTCCCGACATCGCCTTCAAAATGTAAGAGAGATTGCGATGGTATGCTCACAATAAGGAAACCTTACTAGGTCAGCGATTTGTCACTACATATTTCTGTTTCCGGTCGAGGAGCCAAAGAAAGACCCAAAACAGGATCGGAAGATGTAGTGCATGCTTGACTGCCAAATTACCGATTATATACATATGGGGTATGTACCTGAGAAATGAGAGAGACAGTTTCCAGACGTGGCGATAAGCCCGAAATCTAAAGCATAAAAGTACAACGTCATTGTCACTTAATTTGTGACAGTTCGATTTGACAGACATCAATAATAAGAATATCACCGATTTAAGACAATTTTATTTTATATTTTCTTACCATCTTATAAGGACGTGTGCTTCAATATATGAACGAGTTCATTTCACTTTTTAAATAAAAGAAATTAATCTATCGAGTAAAAATGTCGGATAAAGTGCAAGGACTGCGTAAATTTGTGAATCGTTGGTATACAAGGTATTTGGTTGCAACAGAATTGTATATGGTGGAACCTTGGGAGAAGGTGGTAATACGTATCCTTTTTAAATAACATTTAAAAGGTATTATTGTGGTAGTCAATGATAAAATATTTTAGTACATACTCTTACTAAGTACTGATTTTGGTAAGAAGCGAGAGTTTTCGTGTTGATAATAAGGTCATTTTCTATCATTATAAATATAGCGAAAGTGCACGTTGTGTCTGGGTCATACAATTTTACCCAAATTTAAATAGTAGTAGAGGCCGCAACAATATCTATTCCACGAATGTGCTGGCTCAACCTGTGAAATACCACGACCTCACAGAACACAGGCATGAAGCACTGTTTAAGTAAGTGAAGTATTAGTAGTAGTAAAGTTTCTGATGTGATGAATTCCAGAGTAGAAATTCTAGTCTTTATTCCTTACCTTTCCATTTCTAATAAGTAAAGAATGGGACGAAGAGGATCTAGAGGGGCAGGTAGTAAATAAGCAAAAGTGGTTCACCCAACATTAATTGGCCGCTGAGTAGCGGTGCATCTGCAACAAGCTAATGAGTTGCCTACCTTTAATGGGCAGAGGATAGACAGAAAAAGTATATTTTCTTTTCCTACCCTACCCTAGCGCCATAAATCCTTTACTCATTAGAAAAGGAATAAATTGCAAATTAAATTATGTTTCTAATTTCTGTGTGCCTTTTAGCATAAGGGCCTCCTCTAAACTTTTTAACTGTTTTCTATTGTTGATGACTCCCCTCCATTTTGGACTGAATCAATTAGAAAAGGATAAGAAAGGGAAAAAGACTAGAACTAGTCCTCCAACACCTCATTCATCAGCTAACCCATTCCAAAAGATGTTGCAGACTCTAACCACTATTTGTAACATGTCTTAAAATTTTCTGTGTAAATAATAAACTTTAGTATTTATTGGTGATGCTTCCACCAAACAGTAACAATGTTAAGATTAAGATAATGTATTCATGTAGTAGAACTTAATGGTTATTATTTTCCTCCAAGGTAATGCTTAATTACCCAGTCACGGTGTTTTTATGCTTGTAAAGCGTGAATTACGTTTGCACATTTTCCTTGTTTTGTTATTTATTAACCATCCATTGCAACTTGAGTGACTACTTGTGACTTCATTGTTTGATATTCATATCTACCGTAGTAAAATTACAGGCCTATTTCAATGTAAAAACTAACAAATTTAAAACCAAACTACCCCATTGGTTATCACTAGGAATTGGTTGAATGTTACTTTTGTTGATATTTTGGTTATTTAGGTACATACTACTTGAGGACAAGACTAATGAACTTAGTATAACTTAGTTGCTCGCTGTAGAAATAATAGTGCATGCACAAAGGTGAGATGTAAGTGTCGATTTCCACACGATTTTTCCAAAACAAATCAGTTCCTTTGTTGTAGTTGTTCATGGGCTACGGTAATCACTTAACTTTAGGCGACCCATGACCCCTTATACAAAAAAATATCAGTAATATAATAAATACTCTTGATCCAAGCCAACCCAAAGTATCCGAGCAAGGCATTGAATATGTATAGTTTAAGCGCCTAACTATATGAAACTGTAGATGCCTCTTTAAGGAAAATATTGTTAATCATTTACATGACATCCTTTGTTGTTATTTACATTTTATTTATTTATCAATCAAGCCTTTTCAAAATCTCAACGAATAAATCCTCAACTATCTACAATCAGATATACTTTTCGTGCTGGTCTTCGGTCTTTTCTGGTACTTTAATTACTCCTTTATCTTGAATGGTGTTCTGCAAATGAGAGACTCCCAAAAACATGCAGAGCTGCTTTGAAGACTTCATAAGACCAAATCTATTTAATCGTTTTTAATGTTTAAATATAATAAAACTTGTTGGATATGAATCATTTTTAAGTCAAATTTTATTGAAAACATCTACTATCCCTTTAATATTTAGATTTCGCTTATATAAAGATCCAAACAGTATGTATTGTGGTATTCATACTTTACATGGGACTTGTGTTGCATTTAATTAACTAAAATAATTTAAATTGAACCTTTGTGGTTTAATTTATTTTGATTTAAAAATGACCTTTATCATATTTTATAATTCCATTATTGTTGGTAAGATTTATTGAATAGATACAAAATATGTTAATGTTTCAAAATTATCCTTTACGGGATAAAGGATAATTTTGAAGCCTCCAATCAAAACTTAAATTATGTGTGGTATGAGAGAAATGTATGTGGATTGTAGTGAGTATATATAAACTATAAGCTATTATATATATTTTAAAAAAATTATGTTTAAAATGGCACAGTTAACATATAAAAGCGAATTTTTAAATTTACAAACATGTATAAAGGTTAATATTATATGAATAAAGCAACCACAAAACTCCACTAATAACTGTGGCTCTGTAAACAAAATGACTAAAGTATTGTAACGGCAAACATTTATTTATATACTTGTCTCATGTATCCTCATTTGACTTGCGGACATATTACCCAGAATAGGTAGTTAAAAGCAAGGATTTTTTATATTTACTTCTTAGCAAGGACAATCAATATGTTGTTTACTAAACATTTTATTACAATACCCATTCTTAAAATTCAATATCTGATAATAGACCCAAGTATAGTGTACCACGACCTCACAGTTGTTAACGATTACTGTAATATCTTTAGAGTGAGGTAGTAATATAAAACCTCCGGTGAAGGATTTCAACGTCGTCGAACAATCGATCGATTGGTCTCGTAACACCTCTTTTCAGTCCATCAAGCCGTTTAGACTAGACAATGGAACGGACAAACTTTATTAGTTGTAGAACCCGCATCAACATTTGTTGCACTGCAGGGCCAGCTGGACCCAAGATGGCGTAAAGTAGACGTATTCTGCGTTTCATCTGATGAGAGATGTCGGAGGCCTACCTACTACTCCCAGGTTTATGTGTGGGTGAAGGAATGGATACGAAAAGGAAATAAACAGAAAATAGCATATCACTTCTGTCCATAACAACACAGATAGCAGTCACTTAATACGACCCAAAAATTGCTTTCCTTTTGGGTCAGTGAGGAAAAAAGATGAATGGATAAAATAAAAGTAACTATATGCTCATGAAATTTATTTATCAGACTTTTAGATAACTGATGGTGTAACCATTGCTGCTGCGGAATGCTTCTGGAACCTTCTGCGATGTGGACTGCAGGTGCTCCAGACCTCTGCAGAACATACTCCTGGATATGCTTGTGGTCACCACCGTAGGGTCAGACAACCAAGTTTCCACTTCCTCGTTCAAACACAATTCCACTTTGTACAGGATTTTGGTCAAAAAACTAGAATGTAACGTAACTTTATCACTTTCTATGGTTACCTCATTGTTCCTTAGAACTTGTAACTCTTTGTCCATAACCCAAATTAACAAGTATTGTTTGTTTGTTGACGATATGGAACATTCTAGAACTATTTTACACATCACCGCATACTGTAGACCCAGGTTTGACTCTTTGGTCATACATTCAATGGTGTATATAAAATCATCTATGCTTATATTATTTGTATGGTTATTATGCGAGAATACATGACTATCTGTACTGTTTTGTTGAATTTTCACTTCCGAGTTAAATAATTTAACTGTGTCTTTAATTTTAAGGCCCAACCATGCTAAACATCTATTGCAATGGTAAATATCCCTTTTGAGGTTAAATTTCTTCGTTTTCTCAGATAACAAATTATTATTCACTACAAAATATGTTAAACGGTAGAGAAAATCGTTCTTGTTCTGTTTCAGAACGATAGGTTGTGAAGTGCTGCCATGTCCGTGCCCGTGGCAGAACCATTCTGACATATCTAAATTTTCCGTTGGCAACTCTAGGATTCTGTCAAATTTGACACAATCAACCGATATGACGTTTGAACAATTGGCGCAAATTATCTTCATATCACTCTCTGGTTTTAGGTTTATTATTAAATCGTTAGTCTTAAAACAACCTGTGAGATTGTTCGCTGATAGAAATTCGGAATAAAAATTGCCGCCATTTTTCGGTTGTGTCAAAACACGAAAAGATATCGTGTCCTTGTCTACTTTGAGACATGACATTGAATTTGGGATTATTTGACAGAAATCGTCAATCGGGACAACAGATGCGTCTTCAAACTCATCGTCAGAATAATCCGAGAGGCTTTCGATAGACGAAAGACTGTCCCGTCTTTTAGAATAATGACTGTCATTGTAATAATTCAGAACAATGCAATTCGATTGTATATTAATTTTGAGGTTACAATTCTTATTTAAGACGATATTTGTAGTTATATAAACGCTGCAGCTGCGTAATCGCGAACGCAGCTCTATAAAAATATTCTTAATTAACATTTTTACTTCATCAAAAACACGTCCAACTTTATTTATCGACATCTGTCTTGATTCTTTCAACATGGCCGTTGGTTTCGTATACATTAAAGATGGTGTCCATTTCACGGATTGTGACGGGTAGTGTTGCTATTTGGTAGTAATTTCCCATCATTTCGATATTGTCGATGACAGTGTCGAGGAGATGGGATTTCTCTGCATATATGCCGGGTGCCTCGTGTCTTAGATACGTGAAGTGAATGTGCAAATGATAGAACGAAGGGTGGTAATGAAGGTAGATGCGCAATTGACTGCCCGGCACCTTGTACTTAGAAAATATAGTTTTCTGAAAATGAACGGTAATATTTGTTAATCTAGTGGGTTTTTTTCTACCAACTCAACATCTATTGCACGAATAGGCCGGCTCTACCAATAGTCCTTTTCGCCTCCCTATCCTTTTCTAATCAGTAAAGGGTGGGAATTTCAATGGACGCCCTTGGTAATAAAATTACTGTATTGGTATAGTCATGGAGTTGCGGAAAACTATCCCCCAACTACTAATTACTGCTGTGCTGTCTTTTAAATATTTTGAGAACATTACATTGTCTTACATCATCCAGTGAAAATTCTTCTCTTACTTAAAATTACAATTTCAAAGACTCACCTTGCCCTCGTCTCGTACCCTCTTCAGTAGTGGTAGGTGGGTCTTATTCAGGTCCCTTAAAGATTTAATTCCTCTCTGCCTGACGATAGCTAGCAGGTATAGAGTCTCCTTGGTGATACCGTCCCACTTTAGATCCGGGACTAGTACAAAGCCTTCGCTCTCGCACTTGTTATCATGTATGACTCTGTCCTGCTCACTCTTGCCTTCTAGAATATTGTACACCCACTGGGAACAATTAGAAATGCAGGATATCATATATCAACTCTGATGTAAGAGACAAATTTTCCATCCCTTTGTATATAAATTGCACCAGATATTGAGTGTACAAAAGAGCACATATATTTGAAATTTATTTCAGTCGTTTTCTTTTTCAGTGTCTCCATGGAATACTATTTTTCATAAAAAATAAAACGATTGAAGTCATACGTTGCACTTTATCTTGTTTCACAGCAAGATGTGATTTTTATAAACAAAGGTTTTTACGTTTAAAATTCGAAAATTAAAAATATTTTTGAAAAACATATCACATATACACAATTTGACTTCACTTTCACGATTTCCGCATATTCACAACATTTCCGATGAAATTATAAAAATGGCCACGTATGGTAAATGATGTTTGTTTACAAAAATCATATGTTGCTATGAAAAAATGTATAAAAAGTGGTAAAAAACATAATTTTGTAATGGTAACGCAATTTTGGATTAATAGTATGGTAAGTACAAAACCCAACTTAATTATTGTGCTTGAAGTTGTAAAATTCTGTAACTAAATTAGTAAGACGTCTTAAGCACTCTATTGAAAAAGTATGGTACTAGTTCGTCACAGGAAGTTTTCAATAATTACAACCAATTTGAACTTTATATTTTTATTCACATTAAAATGTTATAAACAAAAAGACAATAATAATACGAGCTTCGCTCTGCGTTTTTTTATACGTAAGATCGTATTTTTTTAATAAAGCGCCATCTAACAGAAATACGAGATACAAAAAAATAGCTCTTGACGACGCTCCAACAATAGATAATGCAAAACCTATCAAAAGATGACGCCATCTTTTTCCATTAATTATTTTAATAAACTCTCTACCGTTGTTATGGACCAAACACCCATATAGTTAAAATTTAAAAATAAAAACCGAATCTAAAACCAAAATTGCATGAAAATCGTTGAAGCTGGTTCCGAAATGCAGATTATATAGATATATGTATATGCAAGAATTGCACACAATGCTGTACTAGTCCCCACTTTAATGTATGGAAGTGAGAGCTGGGTTTGGCAGGAAAAGCATGCTAGTAGAATTAATGCCGTTGAGATGGGATCCTTAAGAAGTATGTTAAATGATAGGATTAAAAATAGCTTTATAAGAGAAAAGTCTGGCTTTAAAAATTGATGAAATGATGAATGAAGAGAAAATAACGAAATATTTATATTACAAAAGTGAGTGACTGTGTCTGTAGGGGACGCCCTACGGGAACTTATATCGATCAGATTAGTGGCTTACTAAAAAAAGGGCGATATAAGGACCACCGACAACCAAGAGGTGAGAGAGGTGTGCCAAGATCGCATCATATGGAAATCCATGATTTCTGCCTACCCCTCTCTGTTACGGGCGAGAGGCATTGGAGGCTCATTACATACTACCACAATTTTGGTGGTCCCCGGGGGAAAAATTAGGTACATACCTTTACTTACACCAAAGGGGTTTTTTATAAATAAATAAAAAAAAATAGTAATACGTCTGAGGCAACTCTAAATTATATTAAATTTAATGACTAGAATTTTTCAGTGCAGCAAAACATTTTGTGCATTTCTTAAATCGGAAATAATATCACAAGTTACGACTTTTTAAGTCAATAGACAAGATAACAGTAACTGGTACACATAGTGATAGACCTCAAGGGACTTGTTAGAAAGTCTCCAATGTTTTTTTTCTGGACCTCAATAAACGTTTTTCAACTGTATCCGCACTTCACTTATCAACTACATCCCACCGTTGTCATTGCAACATACTTAAATATATTTGGTTACTTAACAATTTTATTGTCACACTTCTTAAACAAAAAATGCATTTGCAAAATATGACTAATGTTTCTTATATATTTACATTTCATAATGTATGACTTCGTCGTCAAAGCCAAAGATACAAGTTCCTTCGTTCGCAATATAGAAACCGTAGAATTTCGAAATATGAATGAATACTAATAACATCTCCATAGTATATCACAAAGCGCAGCCAACATTTGCAATGCAAGTGCACGAAAATTACCTTAAACAGTAAAATTTTCAGTCAGTTGTCCATATTACACAATTTCACTTCACTTTATCTCACGACTTTCACAAAATTACATGTAAATGTATAAATGACATCAGTTTGTGTACAACAATCCTATCTTGCTATGGAACAAGATATAGACTGATAATGTTAAGGCATATTTCTGATATGAGCTCGTTAACAAACAAGAAATATGAGTTCAGTCTTCTAATGTGATTTCATTTTTATGTCACATCACTAGGTGCCTTAGTGTAGACTCAGTTTATGTTAAATTCACAATTATCGAGTATTATATATGTATCTGAAGGTGAACATTGTATGCTATAAGACGTTGTAGGTAATTGTATACTATAGGATGATTCAGGTAACTGTATGCTTTGAGAAGGTGCAGATAACTGTATGTTGTGGGATGGTTCAGGTAACTGCATGAGTTCGGATGGTGCAGGTGACTGTATATTGTGGGATAGTGCAGGTAATTGTATGCTATAAGATGATGCAGGTAACTGTATGCTTTGAGAAGGTGCAGATAACCGTATGTTGTGGGATGGTTCAGGTAACTGCATGAGTTCGGATGGTGCAGGTGACTGTATGCTGTGGGATAGTGCAGGTAATTGAATGCTGTGGGATGATGTAGGTAATTGCACGCTGTGGGATGATGCAGGTAATTGCATGCTTTGAGAAGGTGCAGATAACTGTATGTTGTGGGATGGTTCAGGTAACCGCATGAGTTCGGATGGTGCAGGTGACTGTATGCTGTGGGATAGTGCAGGTAATTGAATGTTGTGGGATGATGTAGGTAATTGCACGCTGAGGGATAATGCAGGTAATTGCATGCTTTGAGAAGGTGCAGATAACTGTATGTTGTGGGATGGTTCAGGTAACTGCATGAGTTCGGATGGTGCAGGTGACTGTACGCTGTGGGATAGTGCAGGTAATTGAATGCTGTGGGATGATGTAGGTAACTGCACGCTGTGGGATGATGCAGGTAATTGCATGCTTTGAGAAGGTGCAGATAACTGTATGTTGTGGGATGGTTCATGTAACTGCATGAGTTTGGGTGGTGCACGTGACTGTATATTGTGGGATAGTGCAGGTAATTGAATGCTGTGGGATGATGTAGGTAACTGCACGCTGTGGGATGATGCAGGTAATTGCATGCTGTGTGATGGTTCAGGTAACTCTATAATGTGGGAATATGTAGGTATTTGCATGCTGTGGGATGGTTGAGGTAACTGTACGCTGTGAGATGGTGTAGGTAAATGGATGCTGTAAGATGGTTCAGGTAACTGCACGCTGTGAGATGGTGTAGGTAAATGGATGCTGTGCGATGGTTCAGGTAACTGTACGCTGTGAGATGGTGCAGGTAATTGAATGCCGTGGGATGATTCGGGGAACTGTTTGCTGTGGAATGGTTCAGGTGACTGTATGGTGTGGGATTGTGTAGGTGACTGTATGCTGTGGGATTGCGTAGATAACTGTATGCTATGGGATGTAGGTAATTGAGTGTTGTGGGATGGTTCAGGTAACTGTATGTTGTGGGATGGTTCAGGTAACTGTATAGTATGGGAATATGTAGGTAGCTGTATGCTGTGGGATTGTGTAGGTGAATGTATGCTGTGGGATTGCGAAGATAACTGTATGCTATGGGATGTAGGTAATTGAATGCTGTAGGTTGGTTCGGGGAACTGTTTGCTGTGAGATGGTTCAGGTAACTGTATGGGGTGGGAATGTGCAGGTAATTGCATACTGTGGGATATTTCAGGGAACTGTTTGATGTGGGATGTTTCAGGTAACTGTATGGGGCAGGAATTTGTAGGTAATTGCATGCTGTGGGATGGTGTAGGTAAATGCATACTGTGGGATGGTTCAGGTAACTGTATAGTATGGGAAAATGTAGGTAGCTGTATGCTGTGGGATTGTGTAGGTGACTGTATGCTGTGGGATTGCGAAGATAACTGTATGCTATGGGATGTAGGTAATTGAATGTTGCGGGATGGTGCAGATAATTGAATGCCGTGGGATGATTCGGGGAACTGTTCGCTGTGGAATGGTTCAGGTAACTGTATGTTGTGGGATGGTTCAGGTAACTGTATAGTATGGGAATATGTAGGTAGCTGTATGCTGTGGGATTGTGTAGGTGACTGTATGCTGTGGGATTGCGAAGATAACTGTATGCTATGGGATGTAGGTAATTGAATGCTGTAGGTTGGCTC
The DNA here is from genome assembly GCA_029849275.1 of Papilio elwesi. Lineage (NCBI taxonomy): Eukaryota > Metazoa > Arthropoda > Insecta > Lepidoptera > Papilionidae > Papilio > Papilio elwesi. The sequence continues at coordinate 5,180,684 of CM056713.1, forward strand.
GGGGAACTGTTTGCTGTGAGATGGTTCAGGTAACTGTATGGGGTGGGAATGTGCAGGTAATTGCATGCTGTGGGATATTTCAGGGAACTGTTTGATGTGGGATGTTTCAGGTAACTGTATGGGGTAGGAATTTGTAGGTAATTGCATGCTGTGGGATGGTGTAGGTAAATGCATACTGTGGGATGGTTCGGGAAACTGTTTGCTGTAGGATGGTTCAGGTAACTCTATAATGTGGGAATATGTAGGTAATTGCATGCTGTGGGATGGTTCAGGTAAATGTATGGTGTGGGAATGTGTAGGCAATTCAACGCTGTGGGATGATGTAGGTAACTTAACGCTGTAGGATGGTGTAGGTAAATGGATGCTGTGGGATGGTCCAAGTAACTGTATGTTGTTGGATAGTTCAGGTAACTGTATGATGTGGGATGGTTCAGGTAACTGTGTGGTGTGGGATGATTCAGGTGACTGTATAGTATGGGAATATGTAGGTAGCTGTATGCTGTGGGATTGTGTAGGTGACTGTATGCTGTGAGATTGCGTAGGTAACTGAATGCTGTGTAATTGTGTAGGTGACTGTATGCTGTGGGATGGTTCAGGTAACTGTATGCTGTGGGATTGTGTAGGTAACTGTATGCTGTGGGCAGGTGCAGGTAATTGTATGACGCAGGATGGTGGTGAGGGTAACTGTATGCTACATGTTGCAGGTGTCACAGTATGATCTTCTGTGTTTTGATCAGCATTCACTCTCTTCTTCTCCCTGTATTTCTTTGAGTTTCTCCGCCAAGCATTTCTCTGTCCTTCTCTTTGCTTTTCCGAAAGTTCGTCTATGGACTTCTTCTTCGGTTTCTTGCGCTGGTAATATTCTCTGTCTTTAGCTCTCTTCTCTTCGAGTTCTTCTGGAGTCAAACTGTCTAAATATTTGCGCTTCCTTTCGTTCGCTCGGTTTCTTTGTTCAATGTAAGCTTTGACCTGTTCATCATTAATTTCTGGCGCCGCTTGTGGTTGATTAACATCTTGTTCAGGTTCCATTGTAAATCTGTGGATGATTAAAATCGTTATTAAATATTTTTAGAACTTTGTGTAGGGCGGTTAACTAAAGCTGGCACCTTCACAAGTTTCGCTTGTGTAGTGTCTGTCAATAAGCGCTTAGCGTGACGTCGTACTGCAAGCGTATCATGAAAAGTATGTCCGTCTTTCTCGCGTGCGACAAGTTTATGAGTACGAAGAAGGCAGTAATTGTTCTGTTTTTGCTACTCGGTATAACTACAGCCTTGTTTTTTAATTTGATTTAATTTACGATCTTCTATAGAAGCAATATTATAGTAAAAGCATAATATCTTACAAGTAACACATTTCTTCTAAGTGCATTTATTCACAACCTCTCAAACCTTACTAAAGAGCGACTGAATATTATAAAATTATTTCATTTAAAACATACTGTACAGTGAAATTTAATTATTACTGTTTAGTTGTGTGGAGATGCCTGCTATATTTAACAGATCTATATTACAGATAGTATACCATATACATCTCATGTTTGTGGGTGTAAATATGAGTATGTATGAATAAGTGTGAGTGGAAAAGTGAGTGGCGTTGTGAGAATCACCCTCACAATTCATTATTATAAATATATGTTCCCAGATGCAAAACAAATCGAACTGAAGAACTATGGGGTGTGATAAACATCCTCCTTAGGAAAATTCATAAGAGATAGTACAGAGATAGCATAGATATTAATTATCAAAGTGCGATGAATATTAACTAAAGACTTCGTCGCACTGTTTCAAGAGGTAATGATGCGGCGGACGAACTAGCCCGGAGGGACTCTAGTAGCCGAGCAACCATGCCACTCACTGCGACCTATGGAAAATCACAACAGTGTGAAAGAGTGCAGACAGGTGCGAGAAGCCTTCCCAAATACAGATGGGAGGACCTCCAGAAGGTTACTCTGTTTAAATAAATCACAAATCCGGAAGGTCGTGGCGGTGCTCACAGGTGACAGCGTTTTCAATAAAAATTTGTTTGACATAGCTATTACAGGCAGTCTTGTATAAAGCGTGCATGGATTACGCAAAGACGGCGACCCACGTCTTACTGCACAGCTCCACAGCAACATAAAAGGGTTACTGGGGTTCTTCGGGGAGCTGGGCTGGTTGGAATGATCCTATTCCCCGGCCACAAGCTAAATACGCGCTAGTCCTGGAGTTGCGGAAAATATCCCCCTACTAGTTAAAAGTTAGTTAGTAGTTAAAAGCTTAAAGTTGTAATACTCATTACTTTCTAGATACTTCTAGTGTTATTTTGTTCAAAGTATAGATACTAGATACGAAAATAAAAAATCAGCAAAAAATAATTGAAAGTGTACTTACCAATTTAGTCTTATCAAGTTATTTCAAATCCATCAAACTTTACGTAATATTTCACTAGAACCTCTTGGAAGGGTTTTATTCACTCAAAGTTCCACTGCAATACCGTAACAACGTCGTTACTAAAATTGTAACGATTAAAAACACCAAACAAAAAATAAAAAGACAACAAATAAATATTTAGGTTCCAATCAATCAATGCCGCAGTTAAATTCAATATATTTAACCAAAAAAAAACATACAAATTCCACATGTATGACATAATGGATTGTTTGCCCTCATCCAATACATTTTTCTTTACATCAACTTTATCGTCTAAGTTTGACATTACCAATTATCAATATACACTTGTGAACACTGTCATATAGCAAACTGTCCAACAGCAAAAACTATTTTTATACTTCTACAGCATTCTATGGTCCCTTTCAACACTTTCTTTTAATGGTTTTATGGACAATGCTGTTATAGTGGTGCTTGCTACCTCGTCATTTTTGTTCTACACGAATCATAGACCATACCAAACCTTTCAATTAAATATGTCAAATCCTGTTCTTCGGTCCATCTCACTGTGCCATTCTGTATATGGCCCCCATTCTTGAATCTTTTGTCATTGATACAAGAGTAAACCCATACTTCGAAGTTAAACCAAGTATCATCACATCTGCACACTTTACAAGACTGTATGTAGACTAGGTGGTACAAAAGAGAATACTAGAAAGACTAAACAATAATAAAGTTACCTGCAAATTAAATTGTTCTTTCTTAATATGAGGTAGAGTCAACTTCTCATACAGCTCTGGAGTTTCCGATATAATGTGGACCTGTTGCTGACTAAATTTAGCTATGTGCTTCTCGGTAGCAGGGTAGATGATTGTTGTTTTCACACCTGGAAACAAAACACACATGTAAAATTAAAAGTGCTAAATAGGAATTTTATCTATATTTATGATTTGTATGGATAAACTACCCATGCAAAGCCAGTTTGGGTTGCTAGTGTAGTATAATATTGTATGTAGCCATGTATTTTAAATCAATTGTAATTCAAGACATTTCTTTTGGTATTAAATTTACCAATCCCTTCACAGTGCTAATCTACATGAAAAAAACCCATATCCCATAGTTTCTGCTGTACATAGTAGATTCTGTCATCATACAATATTTAGCAACTAGATTCACATAAGTGTAGAATACATAATGAATTCCTATACCCGTAAATGACATGCATGTATGTATAGATGTCGATGGAAATCCATGATCTCTGCCTAACCTTGTGGATTATGGATGTGAGCATATATTTTATTCTTATATTTACATAATTACTTTGTCCAAAACATAATACTTAAGTATATAAATAACCTATGCACAATATGTCTTAACTTTAAGTATTGTAAAGTGAAAGTTAAGTAACTTGCATAATTATATCTACACAAGTATATCACATAACTGTATGTAAGCCAATCAAAATGCTTAAAAAATATCAAAAGATTGTATGTAAAATGCATAGAATGAAAATAAATCCTGGTATGATTTAAATCAATTGTTTATTAACTACATATATAAGATAAGACCAAAAGCCCCTAAAGGTTAAATTGGATTTGAATTGGATTGAACCTGTTATTGAAAGCCAATGAATTGTAAAATCACAGAAAGTAGAAAGTAAGTAGTAAGTAAGTACAATGTTGCCTGTAAATATAGAAGTCATGGAAAATGTGGGATCCCAAATTTAAGGAAAAGTACAGAACCTCTTTTTTTAAACACAACATTTTTTAATATAATTCCTTTGTTTTGTGCAATAAGTTATGTATGTTTTGTGATACTCAGTCTATGGTTTTCTTGGTAGATTTTATGATATTTGAGAAATTAAATTTGTAAAACTATATATTTGCACAATTCGAGGCTTTACACAATGAAACTACATGCTGAGACCTTTCCAAAAACGAAATGAACATCCAACTCAAGAGGCAATATTGTACCTACACATACCTCAAGTACAAGGTACAATATCGTCAAATATTGTACCTACTAGCCCTTATGCAAATAGAGAAAATACATTATTTGAGTTTAATGTACTTATGCCTCCCAGCAATACACTATACCATTGAATTTAAAGGAACAATTATATGAATGTCATTTATCTTTATCTGACCTTTACTTTATAATTGATAATGACTTTGTTGCCTTTAATTGCTTACTTATCTAATCTAGTTACAATTAAACCGCTGCAGGTGTTTTTTTTAATTATTCTTAAAATTACGTATATTTTAATTAATAATAAAAAGATGATACACTCACGAATATACAAAAGGACAAGTGACTAATCACTTCAATTTGAAGAAACCTTGAGATTTTTGAAAGTATATTCGATCGAACTCACCGTTTATTTCGGGACGCGGGAAGCATTCGAAGTTACCGTAAATATCGTTCTGGAAGAACGTACGCAGCTTCGTATCAGCACTGAAATAACCTTTCCCATCTAAATCCTCTTCTGTAAAAGCATTCTTTTCAAACAAAACTAAAGCCACACCAGTTTTATCTTTATATGTACCCTGAATACACACGGTTTTCCTATTTGTATTATTATTTAGAATTTTCACGGGAATAAAGTCTTTCAATTCCAATTGAATGTCGCCAACACTGTTCTCATTTTGCTCGACGATTTTAATTTTCTTTGAGCAAGGCGGCTCTACAACTTCATTTTCCGAATTGGCGTCGGACATTTTGTGAGTGTTGCCAGTTTGCCAACTTAGCAAATTATAACACTGACCATAGAGTAACTTGTATGTTATTAACCCCGCAAATCGCAATGCGCCCGCCTGGCCTTTATTTTGGTGACGTAATTTAGTGACATTTATCGCTTGGTATCGTTACCAACACTATCTTGTTTGTCGCTATTGTTGTCACCTTTTTTTAAAATGAATAATAAAATACTTAATATTAATTATTTGCACAACACTCTACACCATAGAGTAACTTAAATATAACAAAAAGCAATGGTTTAGAATTTCTGCCACATTGACATAATTATTTTGTTCGACGTCAGCAGTCAACCCCACAGAGTACATTGTATATAAGGAAACCCTCAACCATTTTAATAACGTAGTTATTAAATTACATTCTCTTTGAGCGTCAATTGACTTGACGTGACGTTGTAATGTTGATAGTAGATTGATATGCATAAACTAATAAAAATGTTATGTATGCTTAGGTCATATAACAGATGAGGGATAAACTTCTTACGCCGTATGCAAAGAAACCCAGTTGACGTACCATATTATGTATTTCATATGTGTGAATAGATTACATAATTAATACATCGTCCTCTAAGATGAATTGATCAGCTATTTGAATGCTGAACGGACAATAAGCAGCGGACCATTGACTTGAAGTTTCTACATTTAATAGATTTTACAGGATGTTTGTTTTGATAAAATCACACATATTAAATTTAAGACTTTATTAAAATTCAAAAGTTCATTATTTTCATTTTGCAATACATTTATAGGTGTTCTGTAAATATGTTTCAAAATTACTTATCACTTGTTTTTTTTTAATCATATTTCATTCGAATAGCCGTGATTTTTATTCAAGCAAATTTTGTAAAGAATTTACTAAAAATTGGTTTTTTTAACTAATCAATCATGAATAAAGTTGGCTAACTAAGGCTCGGATTGGGAGGCTGCTGAGTTCTTTGGTGGGATCAGCGGACGCTCCCTAGGCCCAAGGGCCTCCGGGAGGGGACCTCGGCTTGGGCTGTTAATTATTACACATTTAGTATTCTGATTAGAGATTGCCCTAGAGGGGCGAGCTTGAGCTCGATCGGTAGCTATTATCGGATATTTCATTTGATAATAACTTCATCTTCAATTTCCCATCGGCATACGTAGCAACCAATTGAGTTGTAGAATCGGTACCAGCCTTTATGTTGGACAGTATATGGGGGTAAAGGGGGGAAAAGCAGCGGAGGAGGGGATGGGGAAGAGGAAGGATGAGCTTCTTCGTAGTTAGTACTATGTATTTTCGTTTTATCTTCGAGATTTAAAAAGAAACAGAAGGTGTATATTTTTTAAATCTATTGATATCTCAAACGGGTTGTAGCCTAATATTCTCACTACATAATATACTATACACACTATATACGACTATTTATAACAATCAGTCTCGGGCCCCGAGAGGTGTTGTCACGACTGTTGACAGGAATACAAACCGAGTCTCCTTCCTTTGACAAGTGCTTATAAAGACTCTTGCTGTCTAAAGTCAGCTACGAAACTTTACGCTTCAATATCGTACTCATACATTTCCGGCAAACCGGAAATGTGAGCGACAAGACTCTTATATAAATTGAGTTGTAATTTCTTGAATCTTATTGTAAAATTAATAGAATTCCCTGATTAATACAGCACCCTATATAATAAAATACAGAGCAACGCGTCGTAGAATTATTTAGCTAACAAATAAAGGCGATCACACAGAAAACAATGGTCAAAGGTTCTTGCTACAAAGGGTCACGCTCTTATAAAGATGATTACATATCTTTATTGAAGTGAAAACTTCTATAGCCGCGTTAACTGATATTTGGCAAGAGAAAATCTTATAGGTACGTGAACAACATGCTGAACATGCGTCAGCAATATGCTTGGAACAGTTTCGACGATTTTTTTCTCGTTTATTGTTAAGAGACAAGGGTTTATTTTTGTTTGTTATATATTTATTTTTGAACTATTGTCGGGCCTTACCATCTGATGTGAATTTTCTCTTCTCTCGGCAATTATGACTACCTTTGCTTTTTTTATTCAAGTATTAGCTTCATATTACATATATTCATATTGACTTTTTATTGAATAAACTTTTATGCCGGTTGTAGTTACAGTGTCTATGGAGATAAAACTAAAATCAGGGAGAACTGATTTTAGTTATTAATAACTGTTTATCAATATAAGACTTAAAATAGGGGTTGACGAACTGGTACTATCTGCCGCAGACACTTTGAATGAATTTGAAATTGAATTTTCTTAGCGTGGACAAAGACCCTTATTCCAGCAGTAATCTATCTATATATATGTTAGTGTACAGAAATGACGTTTGCATTGGTAGACAAAAAGTTGAATTATTATGTTGTCGGACGCATAACTTATAATTAACACGTATCCAAAACTTCTTTGTTAAGATAAAAACGTCCAAATATTAATCTTTACAATATTCAAGATGGCCGCCATTCGATTATGACGACCGCGGGCGATGTCGGCAATTACAAGAAATGGCGGTTAGTTGGTAATATTAAGTTTCTGATGTGTTTGGATGTTTTATTATAATTGCTGTGAGATAAATTGACTTAAATTGTCGGTAGAAATATGAAAGAGCAATTATCGAACATTTCTTACAGCAATATTTCATTGTGTAGTTTTGATGTTAAATTTTTAATAAAATTCTTGGAATTACTCATCTTAGAATCCATAGCGCAATCAATCTTTTCATTTTTAAATTGCCAGGCGGTTAAATTAATTAAAAACCTATTGAACTAAGCCCACTCAACCTGATGAAGGACCTATTACTAGTCGGTACGTGTACCGAACCACCCGAACGTTAACTTGTTAATTTTTATGGATGCACAAGCAGGAGCACAGAGGACAAGCCAGTGATATAAAGTGTCTGCCACCCAGAGGCATCTGCAACAATCTAACGAGTTGAAAATGGACAGAGAAGGGAATAGATAGGAAAAAGTATTTTCGTTTTCCCTCGTCCGTTAAATCCTCTGTCGCTTCTCTTTTTAATAGGGAAAGGATGGGAAAGGAACGTCACTTCAGACGAAACGCAGAATACTTCTACTTCACGCCTGTCTTCTGTAAGGTTGTTGTATTTCACCAGTCGAGCCGGCCCATTCGTGCAACAGATGTTTTTGTTGTGGACTCTAGCACAATTACTTAATAATGACTCAAGAAATGTTTAATTATTTAATAATTTACAATTGTCTCTTCTGCCTATTTATTGCGGTGACATTAGTCACGCTCATGTTATTTTTAGTCTGTGAAATTAAATCTGTATTATATCCGGCTATTGAATTTATTTTCTATAGACATGTAATTGTTAATCGTTGTAGGAATTTATGATGTACTTAAACATTTGAAATCTGAGGAATTATACGTGCGTTGGTACTATTTATATGAAATGGAACGCAGGAGGGAATTGTTGGGCTTACGGTCACTCACAATTCAGAAAGGAAAAAGCAAGGAAAAATAAAGTTTTTCTCGTTCGCCAGTTATGTTTTACTGCTATTATTTTTTAAAGTGAAAACTTTTCTAGCCGCGTTGAGAATCGGAAGATCGACAAGTTCGATATATGACATGTTTAGTTGAATTTGGAACAGCTTAGACGAACTTTTTAAATTTGTTTTTCTTGTATTCAATTTAGATTCTTATTGTTAAAATACAAAGGATTTATTCCAATATTATTTATTTATTTTTGAATTATACCTGTGTTTTTCCTTTTAAGCCTATGCTCCCCTCCATTAAGACTACATCATTGATCCATCCATTAAGGATATGTATCATGCACAGATAAAAAGACATACTCAAGTGTATGCTACGCCCAACGTACTATGTCTTATTTGTCTCGTGGAGCACTCCATTTGACAGCTGCTAAGATGCCACGCGACAAATGACTCTCACATTACAAATGCCTTCTTCTTTTTAAAGGTGAATCAATTAATTGACGGGATACGCGGGATGGTGGTACAGTGAGAGCATTGGTGATTTACAAAACATTTTTAAAATGACAACTTTTATACTTATACAACTCATGGAATAATATTGCGTGACAAACATGCGTGAGCAACACGCGTCAGCAACATGCTCATTTGAATTTGGAACAGTTGCAACGAACTTTTTCATTTATTTTTCTTGTACTCAATTTTGAATTTAATTTTCAAGGTTCAAGGGTTCATTTTTGTTGGTTATTTATTTATTTTTAATCTATAGACCCACCTTCCTACCTGTTTTGAGTTTTTGCTAAGAAATGTGTAAAAATTGCGCGGTAGTCGCAGCACGTGCAAAGCAAGCAATTCACGGCCTTCATGATTGTTCATTTAATTTTGTTTATTATTTGTTTTGTTGTCTATGTATTTTAATCTGTATATATTTTATGACGTCAAACTTTTTATTATCTGTTTTATGACGCGTCATTGCAAAGGTACATGTAAGTATTATACATTAAAATTGTATGTGTGTAACAAAAAATTAAGAAATAATATTAAGTGATGAGTGATGGTGCCACAAGTGACAACAACAATAGGAATAATGTTTAAATTTGTTATAACGTAATTAGTAGTAGTATTAATCAACCAAATTAGTCGCCTTAAATTGCCATTCACTAAGCTTGTCACCCAATTTGATTTCGATTGGGTTATATTTTCATACATTGTATATCTGTCCCTTACGGGTGTATGCTCATGCTAAACCTTTATAATTAATTATCTATGGATTTTTAAATTTAAAAAAAAACAGGCAGTTGTCATGAGCACTGCCGACAGAAGTACTCAAAACAGGTGACAAGGCGTGACAATAGTTCAAAAATAAATATATAATCAACAAAAATAAACCCCTTTATCTTTACATTAAATTTAAAAATATGAACATAAATGTACAACAAAAATAAACCGTATTGTCTTGAAAATATTTTATTAAATTCAAAATTGAATACAAGAAAATAAATGAAAAAAAGTTTGTCGTAACTGTTCCTAATTTAAATAAGCATATTGCAAACTATAAGATTCTTCCCTACCAAATATCGTCAAACGCGGCTAGAGAAGTTTTCACCTAAATTATTTGGAGGTAGTTGCGGTACAGTTACGTAGTCGGCGGTAGGTGCGCACTAATACGTCGTTGTTTGACCTTCCTTGTCCTTTGCCACGATCCCCGATAGCACGTAAGGTATTCCGTTTTAATTGTTGATCTATTTTGTGATATTCAAGTTGCTTTAATATATAATAATGGGTAACATCTAAGGAACGAAATGCGTTGGAAGTTGGAAAATTCGTGGCTTTGAAACATCAGAGAGTAGACGCAGAAGTCTGTCGAAAAACTGTTTCATCTCGCATTGGACACACATACGTTTGCAAAGTTAGAGGTGAATCTTCAGCGATGACGAGGCCCTAGAAAAAGTTGCAGTAGGATCAACAGGTTAAAAAACAATGCATATCACAATTGTAGGTTCGTTTAACAATTGTACGTGTTTTTTTACTTTTAGGCTCCTTAAACTTCAAGTGCGAATAGAAAAAAAATTATATACCCGGAGGAGGCTTTACCAGAAACATCTTGTTGATCCTTCAATTCAGTTTGTTTCAAAAGGTGAGTATTGTGTAAAAAAAAAATCATTATGATAGGTTGAGGAGTTAGGTGATTAATGCCTTACAAACAATCTTACAACTGCATTTAAAATATTATTTAGGATAAACCTCTCTTTTCATACTATTCTGATGAATAGCTTATTGTGTCTCTAACTTTATTGTAATCGACGCGACATGCGCCTGAGAGCAGTACAGTCACATTCTGTTAGTGGAATCATACAGACTTCGTGCGCATTTCATATAGTCTGATAATTCCTTGGATTTTTGTATGTACGCACAAACTATAATCATTGTTTTAAAAAGTTAACAAATAATTTGTTTAGATTACTGGCCAGTAATTTAATAATTCAAAAAAAAATAAGACGAGGCAAAGACAACTTGGTTTTACGGCTTTTTAAATTAAATATATTTTTTTAATTCTTTGTTTAAAAAATACAATACAGTTATTTAAATTAGACATACTTTTTTTTTAAATATTAGTAAGAATGTCAGTTAAAACGATGTCGATTAATATATTATTAGCTGTAGCATTGTTTATAAATTTTGGCGGGAGTGAAAAAGTTTTCAAGAGCGTTCCTGTCATTTTTAAGATATACGAAAATGATAGTGTACTACTGCCGTGTTATATAGAAGACAATGGTGAGTTGTTTCGAGATATATATTTTTTATATTCTAATTTTATTCAACTAGAAAACTGGAGCAGCATTCGATATTTAATTCGCTCAACAATTTACGCGACGCAGTCATCATACCTAGTTGCCTAAACGTCGCGTCAAAAGTGAAGTCAATTAAGGTGCCAATTAGAGACTTCATAAAATCCCACCAAAGACTAAAAGTTTTGAATCAATACGTGACGGTTTAGCTTTGTAATCGTGTAAAGGTCGGGGGAATAAAAGTGCAAAAAAAACACAATGTAAATAAACAATTATCGGAATTATTTTACCACAACTAAAGAATAAATTCTAGCTTCATTTTTGAACTTTTAATTGTATTGTACACGCTGTCTAGAGGTATATAGATCTGTTTATAAACCATAATGACTAACGCTCACTACTATATATGCCTTAATATAAGGTCCGCAAACATCCGCATCATTTTGAACAGTCATAGATTGTATTGTCTGCCTTTATGTCAGAAAGAGGAAAAGGTGGGTAAAGAAGGTAGAACCATACCTCCTTTGTGTGGATATGGAGAGTATATCGGCTCCAGAAACTCACTTATCAAGAAAGAAATTTATCTCGAAAATGTAAGTAGAAACTTTTTCGTGTTTATTTTTTTTACGCGTTCGATTTGGCCAGCATCAATTAAAAAGTTATCATTGAAACTATATTTTATCTGTATTGAATCCGGTTCTGGCGTTTGTATGGACGCTTGGATTACAATTGTATTGACATTATCTACTTTTAGAATGTACATCATTCATGCATTAAAAAGGCGGGAAGCTGTCTATAGATTATCTTAGTTTTGAGGTTGTTATTGAATGCGTGGTGCGAAGGATATAATATATAATAGACAAGACAATACAAGGAAAAATACATATTTACATAGTAATAATAAAAACTTTTATCGTTTCTGAATAATGTCAATAAAGATTTTATAGGATTGGCGTATATCACTTTTGTTCATGTAAGTAAATAACATTTGTACATTGATTTGGATAGTGGACGAGCGTAGACAATATTACCTTCTTAGTTTATTCTGATTTCAAAACTTAAAAAAAAGACACAATTAAAAGATTTTTAAATAAAACTTATAAAATTACCATATTTATCTTAACACAAAAAATATTTTTAGTGTTTAAATAAATACATGAGTGTGTAAGAAAGATGGATGAAGAAAAAATTTAATAATTTCATACATAAACGCAGTAATCGCAACATATTTTTTCAATAGTGCTGTTATCCGTTAGGTTGGATTGGACATGATGGTCCAAAAATATATCTTAATACCTAATCCTTTAAAACAATTTAATTTAAGTTTTCGAATGCGAAGAGTATCTTCTGTGTTAGTTCAATTTATGTCCATACACGTATTCAAATCTTCGATGGACTAACAAAGCGACAGACGGACGGACATCTTTTGTGTATCGATTCAATCTAGCGGGGCACATAAAATGCTCCATTAGCATAATAAAGCGGGAATTATTCAAACAAAATGTCCTGTTATTTTTATATTTTTGTAATGGCTTGAATGTCTGAGCTCGAATGTTAGTTATCTTGTACGATACGGTGTTCTACGGAATCTTATGTGTTAAAAAGATCCCAGGTGTCTGGGCGTAATGCGCTCGGCTTGATTCGGTTACTCTCGGCTCGAGCGTAACGGGACAGCGATCGTAACGTACATCGAGGCATACTTTTTTGCGAATGAAGACCACAGTATACCGATTTATAAGACGTTGTAACGTCAAAATATACAGTCATAAGGACTGCCGACAGAAGTGAAAACTCAAAACAGTTGTGAAGGCGCGACAAGAATTCAAAAATAAATAAAATCCAACAAAAATAAACCCTTGTGTCTTAACAATATAATTTAAAATTGAGTACAAGAAAAATAAATGAAAACAAAAAGTTCGTCTGAACTGTTTCGAATTCAAATAAGCTGACGCATGTGAGCATATTGTGTTATGTTATGTTAAAACTAGTGACCCGCCCCGGCTCCGCCCGGGTACAACTAATTATGTTGATCCGATCGCTACAAAACACAGGAATATGCCAATCTGGACAATCCCTGTAAATTTCGTTAAAAAAAACTTACATTCACATTTATAATATTAGTAGGGATACGAAAAATCCAAAATTTTTTCGACATTTTCTCACATTACCTTTTAACATTAGCTTTATTTCCACAAACAACTACATTTCCGATGAAAGTATAAAAAGTGTCATGGTCGCCATGTATGGTACCAAAACAAAATATCTTGACGTGGAACAAAGTATAGGTAACCGATAATGTTCCTACGAATAAATAGCCGTGAACTTTCCGTAAATAAATAATTAACCAAGTTTTTAGTTACGTACCTCCCGAGCCATGTTCTACAGAGGATCAAAGTGAATACTGATCGATAAAACGTCCATACAAATCTATAGAACATTCTGGAATAGACCCAGAACATTGTAAGCAGTTATATAATAATTTAAATGTAAACGTGGGCACATCACATCATCACATCGCTACACACTACAGCTATTGTAAGGATTATATCAATTTAGCCTTTTGTTGCATACTCTTACAGCCAGTCAAGTAATTTTTAATATTAAAAGACGATTTTACGATTAATAAAGAAGCAATGAACCTAATTAAAAAAAACATTAAGTATTTTTGTAAATTGACTTAAATACATATAATGATTTCTTAACAAAAATGATATAGCCGTTTATTGTCTGGTGTACGGATATCAGTGCCTGTAGACGATTATTCCTCAACAGTTGTGCGTAGATAGGTCAGTCATACGGCCGACGCCGGGGCTGGTCGCTAGTATAGTGTAAAAGATGACCTATATAATGCAGGTGAGCAATTATCTAAATGTAATGAAAACTGACGTTACTAGTGCACAAAGTAGAAATCTTAGAGTTACCGATAATTGTGTATCGATAAAAAAAGATAAAAAATTACTGTCGACACAAGGGTTATTTTTGTCTATTAATTATTTATTAATCATTCATTTTTGTACTGTTGTCGAACCTTCCCAACTGTTTAGAGTTTTCACTTCTTTAGGCAGTCATTATGAACTCCCTGTGTTTTTTTCGTCTTTTGTAGTTTAAAATGTCCGAAAGAGAATCAAAATAAAGGTATTTATTATATACCATAATTTTTTGTTGCCTTAAATTTTCATCAATATTAACATAGTTTCAAAATAATGTCTGCATGTTGATAATATGCATGTATCGATAACCAATTGATCAGTAATTAGCACAGCACTATTCATGTCAGTTTGAAAGCTGTCATTCTAATCGAGTTATTTAAAAAAAACTCATCAAATTTTTGACATGAGTCAAACATTTTATTCACCCAACCAAAATAAATTAAAAAATGTGATTCACCTTTTTTTCTGTAAAATTGCCCAGAATTAGATGACACATGTGAGCCATCGTTGTCTTTAAATGAATTCGTTTTACAAATGGGAGAGCTTAGAGCAAATTGCTATTTACGCATTATCTATTTTTATAGTCACATTACAGTCCCGCGCCGTGCTTTATAATTTAGTCATTTTAATTTTCGGTTTAGGCTTCCCGCGCACCGAGCGTTCTAAACTCTATAATTATCAGTTCAACTTCATAACTTGTATTGTAATTATTTTAATTGCATCTAATTAAGTGTTATCGTTTAGCTTTTCACAATTATTGAATAGATGTCGCTGTCTCTTCACGTGATATTATAAATGAGATTCCGACAGCACAAGTCATAGTCATTCCCATCCTATCCTTGAAGAGGACTGAAGGCCTTCGTCACTCAGACGAAAGGCAGATTAATTCTACTAGACGCCTGTCTTCTGTGAGTTCGTGGTATTTAATCGGTCGAGCCGGCCTATTCGTGCAATAGATTTTGTTGTTGCGGGCTTTACCATTATTAAATATTAGAGGTGGTAAACAGAGAGAAAAATTAAAGCACTTAAAATAACATTTTATTGAAGATATAAGTTATTCGACTTCATGTAGAAACAATTACTACACTTTTCCATTTCATAAAACCAGTCCCAAAAGAAGTTTCACTTCAATGACTGCTTAGTTTGTAGGCGGCCTAAACTTTAACAAATCGCTTCTCATAAAGTATATCTTCTGAATAGATTAATTGTATAGATGCTACGGGTACAATTTATTATAAAAATACACGTTTAACCTTTTTAACTTTACCTTTTTATTAAGTTCTTTATAACTATACTTTGGGTTATTATTTAGAGGTAACTTGATTGCTAGAAGCGTAGAAAGCGTTTTTAAATTAAAACAACTCTTAACTAGTTTTAAAAACGATAGATACAACGTTAAGTTCTGTTACACATGGTATCCCTTATTTGAATTTTAACACCAAGATGGCGCTAAATTGTTAAGCCAAAAAATAGATAATCTTAAAGATAACGGGACAAAGACAAAGTATTTAAATTTTTGCATTGTCATCGGTTCTCGATAAATGTGCGAGGTTTAAAATTAATCCGACCTTAAGAAGGGGTTCAAAATCACGTTCAAAGATACCAATACGTACAAACAAACGCCACCAAGATGATAAAGACGTATTAATAAATGGACATTTTAGACCTTTTGGGATTACGATGTTTTATATCACTTGACCTATTTATAATTTATTCGGAATATAACTTGTGTTTCGAATTAAATTGCATATTTTTTCTGTAAAATACACTATTTAACTTAATGATTTGCAAAATATTTAAAAATAAAAATACGAAATGATCGAAATTAAAATGTAATTTCACAATAAAACTCTACGCTTTGGCCGTTACAATGCCATTCGAGTTATTGTCTATATTCACGCCAACAACAACAAAAGGGGTGATCACAAAAGTGATTTGAGGGTTTCGTTCGTCACGGCCCACAATCACGTGAATTGTCACACCGACATCGTCATTGGGAGCGCATATGCGAATTATACAGAGCCTATGGAGGTGACAAATAGTCAAGTCGCCAAACATATTAAATTATAAAATGTAGCAATCTTGAAACAGAAGACAATCTTGGAAAAAGTAGTCCAGGTATAAGAACATCTTGGCTGAAAAATCTACGAGAATCAATGATTCCACAAGAGCACGCGTGTCGAAGGCCCGTCCGGGGAAAAGTTGAAGAATCAAAAGAAAGATCATGGCATCGGATATTGAGTGGTACCTAAACAACATAAAATAGTGATAGTGGAAGGGATGGAAATTGGAGGTGCTGTATGCACCTCGCTTGTGAGACGCAAAAGTACTGCAAATACCTCTACTCTAGTCTGAGCCATTGCACAACAATAGAATAGTCCAACTCGTACCTCAAATTGTACATTATAAAATAAAGATTCTGGCAAACGAGCACGCGGTTCACCTGATAACAAGTGACCGCTACCCATAAGCATCTGCAACTCTTGTTGTGGGCCTACCTTTGATGGACAGAGGAAGGGATAAACAGAAAATGGGTATTCCTATCCCTTTCCTATTCACACCCTCCACCGTCAAGTCCTCTTCCCCTTCCCATCCTTTCCTTATTATCAGAGGATGGGAAGGGGAAGAGGACCAGAATTGGGCCTCCGGTACGTCACTCATAAGACGAAAAGCAGAGTACTTCTACTTCACGCCTGTCTTCTGTGAGGTCGTGGTATTTCACCGGTCGAGCCGACCAATTCGTACAACAGATGTTGTTGCGGGCTTTACCAGTGTTCTAAATAAAGTTCTAAACCCTTCTTCCGTTCCTCCTCCTTATCCACCTCCTCCTTCTCGGAAGTCTAGCAACGCATTCGTAATTCTTCTGTTGAATTACATTACCAGTTAGGAGGACTCCTTCTGCCATAGAAAAGAATACGCTTCTTCCATCTACAACCAGTCTTTGCGCCTTCAATTGTCAACACGAGATACCGTATCCATTTCAAGTGTGCATAGTATCTTCGTACATCACTAGAGGTCGTTACCAACAGGAAGGGAGGTTAGATTGGAATCTTTGTGTAGCAATTGTCGCTGTATGTCCGGCGAGAAGCGAGAACTCTCCTATTTATGTATCAATGGTGACATTGTCAATGAATTAGGGACCCTTAGCGGTAACATCGTGTTTTTTAAATGAAATTTCTTTTTAAAATCAAACTTTACAATATAATGTGTATGGATAGGGTCCGCGTGAGTTTTAATATGCGCTAAATTTGTTTTCCGTCGTAATTTACTCGTTTATTACGATTCTAGTTTATTACAATTCTAGTTTACATTTTATCAATCAATCTCTTAAATTACATTACAGGCACGACATAACAATAGAAAAGAAATATGCGCGTAGCGTATATGCAATACTATTCGTAAGATATTATCCTAAGGCCCTATTCACACCACGTTTTATGAGCGCGCTGACGTCGTTCTTTGCGCGTTTGTCAAAGGCCACAACGCGTCGAATGTCTTGCGTTCTCTAAGCGTTATAACTGCGTTCAGCGTGCAAAAAAATGTCGTGTGGAAATGCCCTAAGTGTTTATATTCATATTTCGGTATAGCTATTGTAATATGAAGTAAACGTTTCAACGCCATCTATCGTTTGTTGCAGAGACAGTGGTACGAGTGCGATGGTACAAGAACAACCGTCTACTCGGCGACACGCTGGATCAGCACACGTTGTTGCCGAGCAGGATGCACCTACATGCCAACTACAGTTTGCAGCTCGACATCCTGAGAGCGCATGATACTGCGGATTACACCTGCGAGGTTAGAGTAACTTCTACATATTAGATGCCACAAATACAGAGAAAGACTTCGAAAAGAGGACAGGCAGCTTAACAGAAGTTAAATGATCACCGCAATCCAAAACCACCAAACTGGCTCTAGGACATACCTACTAATATTATAAATGTGGATGTAAGTTTGTTTGTTACGCTTCCACGCGAAAACTACTCAACCGATCATCAGGAAACCTTGTACACATATTCTTGGAGGTATTAGAAGTAACATAGGATACTTTTTATCAAAAAAAAATAGTATATAAAAAAGCGAAGTATGTATGTTCCGTATAGACCTATACTCTCACTCCGACTCCGAAACGGCTGGACCGATTTCGATGAAATTTACAGGGATAGTCCAGATTGGCAGATTACTATGTTTAGTAGCGACCAGTTCAACATAATTAGTGGTACCCGGGCGAAGCCGGGGCGGGTCACTAGTATATTATAAAAGAAATAATTGAATTAGTACTACTGATAGAATAAGGGTCCGTGCGAATAATGAAGTATCGTAAAACGAAATCCATTAGTCTTTAACTGTACTGTACTGTTAATTTGGAGTGTTCTGTATCACATGAATTGCGAAACAATGCGGGCCGTGTTACTGGCGCACAGACCAATTAATTCGTATACACGGACCGCCCTTCGATCTTAACAAATCTTTTGAAGCTAGTGATGCGAACGGTTGTTATCGAAATAACGATCGATATATTAAATGACCAGCAACAGTGGTAGAGCCCGCAATAACAACATCTTTTGCACGAATGGGCCGGCTCGACCGGTGAAATACCACGACGTCACAGAAAACAGGCGTGAAGTAGAAGTATTCTGCGTTTCGTCTGATGAGTGACGTGCCGGAGGCCTAATTGTAGTCCTCTTCCCCCTCCCACCCTCTTCTAATAAGGAAAGGATGGGAAGAGGAAGATCATTTGACGGATGAGGAGGGGATGGACAGGGAATGGATTTATCCTTTTTTCTGTTTGTCCCCTCCTTTGTCCATGAAGGTAGGCAACGCATCTGCAACTCATTAGCTTGTTGCGGATGGCTATGGGTAGCGGTACTTATTTCCAGGGGCCGCTTGCTCGTTTGCCACTTTGTAATATAAAAAAAAACTAGGTTCATTGATTCATACATATATCTATACTAATATTATAAAGAGGTAAAGTTTGTGAGATTGTCGGGGGGAAGAGGGCTACACATCAAAATATATAAAAATTTCGTGTCACGATGTCTGTCCGGGATAAATTTCGAAACTACTTAGCCGATCATCGTGAAATTGCGTCACTACTCGGATGGGTATCAGAGCATATAGATTTTTTTTATATCGTAAATTTTGTCATTCAGCCAATTTACTCAAATAAATAATTAATTGTACACTACCTTCTTCATATGTATACACTCCGATACCGTATGAAAATCTATTGAGTAGTTTTTGAGTTTATGGCGTTAATACATACAGACGCCGTGACAGAATCTTGTTTTGTGATATGAAATGATATAATTTAAATAATGAGCTTTAATAGATGTTAAAAATGTAATAGTTCTAAACTAACAAAGATTTCTTTTAAAATCTGTGTTGTCGATAGAACCGACATCACCACGGAACCCATACTCTAGCTAGCGACCAATTATGCAATTACTCAATTTGTTCAACTCTTTGTTGAAACTCTTCTTTTAAATTGTTTAGTTATTTTTAACTCTTAACACAATAACATCTATGTTTGAGAAAAATGTACCTTGTTTATGCAAGCAAGTAATCAAAATGTCGCCTCACAAGATTCATTATGGTCAGCTGTCAAAAAAATATATGGACGAAATATCTCACCAAAGAGTTACAGTAGCGTAACGATACCAATAAAAAAAAATTAAAGACCTGACCAAAATTACATTATTTTCTTTCATATGGTACATTAGGTACCAGGAATACATGAGTTGCTGGTTGCTGTAAATAAAATCAGCTAAAGGAATACGTATATAAATTTTAAAAAAAATATAGTGTTCTGTAAACCTATTTCAGTCTAATGAGGTAAAGCCATTTTCAATATATCGATGTTTAGTCAGAATAATTTTCTAAATAATATGTGTCGGTTATAACCATCCGTACTCATTACAACTTGCATAAGTCAAACGTATCACGGATGATCTCGTTAGGGTCAGCTGCGCGATGATTCAGGACTTCCTGAATCAACTTAGTAACCCGATATCGCTCATTTAATGAACCTAATCTATCGTAAAGTAAGACGTTTCAAACGGTGTACGTGAGTCTATGGGTAGTGAGCCTTTGAGCAGCTTATCGATAGGTAACGTGTTTATGGGCAGCGTGACTAGGAGTAAAATATCTATGGGTAGTGTGTATATGTGTAGCGTATCTGTCTCTGGGTAGCGGTGGTCACTTAATTCTTCTTTCATAAAAATCATTTAAATGCGTTTAAAACTAGCCAATACTTACTTTTCCATGAGCACAAGAAATGGTTAGGTAAAATTTATCAAATTTCATTTGTCTGATAATTTGATTTCAGGTGATCCGGCCAGAGCCATTGGGACCTATTAAACAGTCACATTCTATTGAAGTCCAATGTGAGTATATAGCGTTATACGAGAAACCCGCCCCGACTTCGGCTGGGTCAAAATATATAAGCCAACATTTTTTTGTCCTAATGTCGTAACAGCATGTCTTTACGTGAATCGGGTCGTCAATTTTTGAGTTAAAAATGTGGACAAATTCGTCGGATATGATTTGAAAAATTCAAGAACCAATGACAATATTTTTCCATACATCCTCTTTAGGATCGGGGTCAGCACAATATAAAAAAAAATAATTTTATTTTAAGACTGAGAATAACGCCATCTAGTTTAAAGTTGCGAACAAATTTCTTAAGTTTTCAAACAACCTATTAATTATTTTTCACTACCTGATTTACTTATTTAGGAATGTTACGTGTTATCGTTTTAATTTCAGGTTCGCCACAAGTGAAAACAATCCCAGAAGATGGCTTCCTGGAGGTGCGTAAAGGCGAGTACGTTGACATTGGATGCGAAGCGTCCGGGACACCCAAACCTTCGTTCGAGTGGAGGAAAAATGTTTGTATATTATTTAAATAAATTACAAATGAAAAACCTTTTTGTTCCGTATTCTGTGAGGTCGTTACACTCGCGCTCGCGTCGGCGAAGTGACGCAACCGAAGTTGCTGTACTTTATAATATTCTTTCTGGTCGTAGTAGCTCTTATCTGAATCCAAAACCTTGGGAAATGTTTAACCAGATATTTAAGAGCAGATTAGATTAATTCTTAACTATTTGTCTATTGCTATAGTTGAAATTAATGGTTTCCTTCAGGGTGAAGTAATGGCGCTACTAGAGCACCGGTCCCGCATCAGGTTCAGGGCGGAGCACCGTCTGCTCGCGGGGGTCTACGAATGTATCGCTTACAATGGAGTTGGAGACCCGGTGAAGGCAGCCATTAGAGTTATTATACAAGGTAACAACTCGTTATGTCGGTTTCTGTCACAAAAATACCTAAATGTTGACTAGGAGATGTCACATCACAATAGTCCAACGGATTCCAACTGACAGCCGTTTCGTAGTCCATAAGGCTAAGTGTTCAAATGTTTAAGATACTTTTGTTAGATTTATCTGTAATGTAGCGGAACTATACATTGTAAGGGACATTTTACATACAATATACGGCATAAGAAATGTATCCCCTCATCTGTTAGTTGCACAGCTTTTGGGGTTAGCACTATTTAATCGTAAAAACAAAATTAAGTTGAACCACTGCGTAACTCAATACAAAATAAACTATACACCCCTAGAATCGCCAACGGCGAGTTACGACAAGCCACTTGTGATTTATCAATGTACATATTATCTAACATATAATCTGGGTCCTGATCAATTTACAGATGAGAGATTTTCCTTGTATTCAATTCGGAATTTTATTGTTAAGACACAAGGGTTAATTTTTGAACTATTGTCGCGCCTTCCCACCTGTATTGAGTCTTCGTTGGTTGGATAGCAAATTGTGTATAATATTTAAATTAGCGCTCGCTTCAATTAGACGCACCAGTAGTGTCAGCGACGCGAACTTTCGTGCACACGGCGGTGGGGCTGCGCGCGGCGCTGCAGGCCCGGCTCGACTTCGCGGCGCCGCCCGCGAAGACCGCCTGGTTCAGAGACGGGAGACCGGTGAAGAGCGACGATAGGTTTGTACCATTCTGCACCACCCAACTGACCCAGAAAGCTTTTCGACCGACCAATTCAGAATGGCAGTAGACCACCCCATCACGAATGTACGAAGAAGACAGCAGTTAGGGAGGAGTGCGAGTGAAACGGGTCACTGCAACTAATCGATGACCAAGACCAGTCTGGCAAGGCTGTAACTGTAGAGATCATTATGTATGTCCATTCTATTGTGACCTGCTAAACGGCTTGAGTGATATTGAAGAGTGAAGTGTTATTGGAATTGTATTCGTTCCCAGACTATGTCCACATGGGTAAAATGACAGTAATCATAGAGAGTCGGGTATTTTTTTTAAACTATTACCGCTTTAATGTCGCAATGTCAAGTTAACACGAACTCAGCTGATTATAGTTTATCTTCTTCAAACGCTTGTTATATAGTTAATAAGTAAATACTTGCTGTCGAAATACAACGTAGTATTTACAATGCCTAATGACAACATATGTTATAATTTTCTTAGCGACTGTACCTATGTATACAACTTATATATGTGATGCGAAGGCAACTTCGTTCCTGTAGATACTGTCACACAGCGACGCTCCTTGCTAGGGATGTACCTATGATACTTGTAACCGATAATTACTTTGAAATTACGATGTTGTAAATATTTTACAGAATCATTATTATGGGTCACGAGAATTCCCATCAGTTAATATTCCGGACCGTGAGAAAATCGGATTTAGGCAACTATACATTCCGCGCGGAGAACAAGTTGGGGATGGCTGACGTTTCGTTCAAACTTACCGGTGAGTACACATTTATCGGACATTTAAATGTTTTGTTAATTACTCCATTGACAATACATTATCGTTCGGTTTATTACCTAATGATTTATAATTGCAGCCTTGAAATTTGCTTGAAGTTTTGTTCTTTATCTACTCCCTCTTCTCTCCAACACAAAGCCTGTACGCATCTGTAACTTATCTGATTGCTGCGTATGTCTATGGATATGGATGGCCACTTAGAACTCCTTGCTCGTTTTCCACCTTCTTTTAAATAAAAACTCCCATTTATATCTTTAGAATAATATATGCATTTTGTGCTACGATTTATTTTCTACGATTACTCTCTAAGCTTGGGTTTCCACTGGCCTATAAGCTTGTCGCGATTCAATGTTTCTCTCTGAAAAACCACAACATGTTTTGTTTGAAAGTTTTCCTCAGTGTAAGCCCAGAGTGACAAAGTACATCGCTAAGGCTTGATTTTTTAAGTTTAATTTCTGTAATGTGTAAGCTAATGGTAAATATATGTCACATCTTATGTTTTACTGATCATCTGTCATTCGTCAGGAGTTCCTAACGTGGCTTCGTTCAAAGTCGATGCTGCATTAAACAAAGCGACATCAACTAGTTTCACCCTCATATGGGAAGTGGACTCGTATTCAACGATTATTGGTAAGAAATTAACGAAACAATTTATTTATTAGATAACTATACCTTGTTTCATAGCAAGATATGATTGTTGTAAACAAACAAACGTCATTTACCATACATGGCGGCCATTATACTACTTATACTTTCATCGGAAAAGTAATTTTGTGGAAATCGTGAGACAACGTGAAGTGAAATTGTGTAAAGATAGCCAATGTTATAAGGGAATATGAGAAAAAGTTATTTTTGTTTGTTTACAAAAACCAAAACTTGCTGAGAAACAGGTATAGTTTTACTACTTAACATATTTTAAAGAAACTTAGGTATTACAAAATTCGTTTAAGAAAAGAAAAGGACTCCATTGTATTATTTTAAGAAATAG
Source organism: Papilio elwesi (assembly GCA_029849275.1). Classification (NCBI taxonomy): domain Eukaryota; kingdom Metazoa; phylum Arthropoda; class Insecta; order Lepidoptera; family Papilionidae; genus Papilio; species Papilio elwesi. The sequence continues at coordinate 5,204,769 of CM056713.1, forward strand.
CTAGTCTTTATGCTTTTGTGAATTGGTATACCTTCAAGAAAACTTTCACAGTTATTTGAACTAATGCGGACCACAATCTTTGTAGCGTCAAAAGCCGTTGACGCCCGCTATTTGTTCCAACCCTTCTCCGTACACACAATAAATGTAGACTTAAAGCGTTTATAAAAAAGAAAAAAAAATACTGTAAGATAATAAACATTCCGCAGAGTATAATCTGTGGATCCGACCGAACTACGGCAGGCTCGCTACAGCAGAGCCGGCCTTCTCGACAGTAGCGCCGGCCAACTTGTGGAGCAAGATCGTCGTGCCCGGCGACGCTAATGACGGTGTGTTGCTCTTTGGACTTAATCTAGGGATGTGAACAAAAATCGGTAAAAATAACTAAAAATCATTTTGGATTTCCTTTCATATATGTATTAATTTTTTTTTTTATCTAGTTTTTAGAAAATAAGTACTTAAGGCCGTCACGTATAGTGGTAGGTAGAAATTATTATTACTGACTTCTATTTAGCAAAGGCACATCTCTTTGTATTTCAAATTACTTAGAATTTTAGTATCGTTCTTAAATTATTACAGGCCTGTTACACTTTGCCAACTCTGTTTTTGGTGAGGCTTATACGGTAATTTTTATGAATGTATATTAGCACTAAGTTTTCTATTTAATTTCTTGTTTATTTGTTGCTTCTATTGAGCCTTTCAATGTTCTAGGACCAATCCACAGTGCAAGCTACACTGTAAGAGGTCTCACGCCATCGACAGTGTACGAAGCGACTGTAACATCTAGAAATAGGTGAGTGTTTGTACAGTTTCTGACGCCATCTCTCGGAATTAATAGTAATAGTCTTTAATGTTTTTAAATTTTACAGTTTGAGCCTCTATATGGCATCGATATGGTCTCAGATCATTTACTAAAATTAGTAAACTGTCTTGTCTTGACTTCATTCTGTGTTAGCGGTTTCAATTATATTTTTTATTTGTGATGCTATTGTATTTTTGAAAATAAGTTTTTAGGTTTAGGGTTAAATTGTCATTTTTAAAAGTGAATCAATAGTACTTAAAAAACCGTTTTTCAGATTTGGTTGGAGTAAGACGTCTGCAGTTCTGCATTTTGCAACTGAACCCGGAGGTAGAGCTACATTCATTATAACTACATTTCCTATACACGACCTTAAATTATATTTAATTTATTAAATTTTTAGAAACAAACATATTTTACTTTATAAAAATTGTTTTATTTTTTTTTGAGCACACAACTTATTTGATTTATTCTAAGTCTCCACCAAATATTTACTAATTTATCCTAATTTATTTATTACAGTGGGCAGAACTCTACCGGCGACTTCATCCGATTACACGGACATAACTCCGATGTTAGAACCCGATTCAGTGCAACCGCAGAACATCACTCAAGCTCACGTTTTCGAACGTCTCAACGAAATGCCAATGTCAGATGCGGGAGCGCGGGAACATTTACAGATAGGTGCCATTTTTATATTTTTGACGTCTATTGTAATTTCGTAGTTATTTTTAAGAGAAACATATATTAAATAATTAATTTACTTATTTTTTTATTATTTAATCAATACAGTGGGTCTGTACGAGTCTCCTACTCGATATCGACATATTTCCGCCAATTTATACAAACCTTGATGAATTACATCCAAAGCCCTCATATATCTTTCCCGTCTATTAGTAATTACATAAAAATCGTAAGTTTTTAGTTTATCTCGTTCAGACAGACAGACGGCGTCGAGTTGCTTCGTTTTGTGTAGCGATAAAAGTTATAAACCAACTAATATATCAAAACTGCATACTTATTGAAACCGTGGAAAAATCTAGAATAGAAAGTGAATAATGCGTGCTTAATGAAATTCAAGCAACTGTATTTATTATTTATTCCATATGTCAATACATTCATTTCGTAATAATTATTAAACAACCATTTTTTTAGATTGTTGCAATACAACTTTGGTTTAAAATTACATGTGACCGTATTGCATGTATGTATACATACAAATACATACTAAACATTGATTCTCCATCTTAAATAGAAGTAAATATACTACAGTAAACAAGTCTCTTTATATTTCTAGAAATTAGGGAGCAGATATTTTTCGACCGATATTTAAAAGTCAAAATTCAAATCTTAAACATTATATATAATTAAAGAATTAAAACACTGATAATACACAAATACAACACTTTAAAATCTCTTTACGAATGAAACAATGCGGCGTAACATTGTATTTCAACGAAACTGTCTCAAGTCAATATGAAGTGGTTATATGCTACAATGAATTGTACATCTTGAACTGTTCAACTATTACACCATCAAACTTTGCTCCTGTCTCCGATGTGGTTCCACAATCGATTCTAGAATAAAAAATCATCGTGTATTTTCATAGGTGAGCCCTTTATCCTATGAAAATCATGAGATTTTATATTCTTTATACCAAAAATACTATTATATTGTTATATGTCGGTTGTTAGATTGTAGCATATCACATCTTACTGTGACCGAAGCCAGTTTTGTTGTATTAAAAACATTTCGTCTTGATTACCATAGATTGACTGGAAATATCCAGACGTTAGATTTGTACACAACAAATGAATGTTTTTTAACATGTAATATAAACAATTTTTTTTCACATTTAAAATGATTAGTATATTAAATACGTATATATATCAATTTAGTTTTGTTATACACTAATAGAATTGTTGTTTCAAGTGACATTACAACTTCCATTGCACAATAAAGAGTACTTACACATTTAAAGAATATTTGATTCTCGTAGATTATTAAGAGGTATGGAACGGGTACATGCCATATATGCCAAACGGCAGGCATCTATAACAAGCTAATGAGTTGCAGATGCATTGATTACTTTTACTGGAATAAAGAAAAGGATATTTCATTTTTCTTATTCATCCCCTCCACGGTAATATCCTATACCCCTTCCAATCGCAATTAGAAAAGGAGTAAGATTAATGGTAAGGATTTGCATTTAATTTCTGTAAAATTTTAGGCAAGTCCTCATTGTGAATGTATTTGATTTATTGCGGGTAAATAAAAACTCTTTGCTGCGCAAATGGATTCAAAACTATTCCTATAATATACAGATTATATCTAAGGTTTTATTTATTAATATATATTAAACAATACAAACTTAAGTCTTCCCCTAGTACATATATTTAGTTCCAACATCGAATGAACGATAAAAGCACAATTATTAATAAGATATGTTAACATTATTATATACACACATATATACGTATACACATACCTTTATATACATATATATGTTATGTAATAGAATTTCCAACAAATTCAACTGACTGATCTAACTGTCCAAAGATATATAACAATTCTGTTGTAACGAACTTGAGGGACGGGACACTTTGAAATATGTGAGTCAAACATATATTTTTTATTTAGAGGATTTAAGAGATATTTTATTCTCAACCTGTAAACACCAGAAATTACTCTATGTGTTTTGAATATTGACCGTTTGACGGTAATAAAGCATTGTATACGGAATCAAAGTGCCCCTCTCAAATTGCCAGCCTTGGAAGACTTAAAGAAACCTTTATATCAATTGATTTTTTAAAAATTATGGCACATTATATACCCCAACAAATAGATTATTAAACACATGGCGAATTGATAGTTAAAGACATTAGCACAATACAAAGTTCACAAAACATGTTTCGCAACATGTTATAATAATACTGCTAAAAATATTCACTCACCGATTGTCCAAATTCTGGCAACACTGGAGAACGTTGTCACTTGCAGTGCTGCCGTTTCATGTAAATGTTTATGACAGCACTAACACTGGTAACACTTGCACGATTGCGATTCAATAAATCGTCCACGAACACTTTTTAATACGACGAATAGTTTCGTAATTTTTTTTCTTTTATAATAACATCCAAGTTAACACTAAAGTACATTTTAAATAATTAATTATTTTAAAACAAACACATTATTAACGTGTAATATATTCAAGAAATAATAGATTTTTGTACCATAGATTCAAATTTGCTTGTTGTACAATCAATACGGGTAACTTTGAATTTCAAGGCAACGGACACACTGCAGTAAATTTCACAAATTTTGGGGATAATCTTACAGGTACGCGTGAACAACTTCCTGAACACTTCAGCAACATGATTATTAGAATTTTCTGCAAGATTATTTGAACTTTATTTATATCCAAGATAATTTCTACGCCTGTTTTTACATTTTTAGAATGTCCTACAAAAATTAATAATTCAAAAATACCTAAATGTATTGTATTTAAATCTGTAAATATTTAAAAAGGAACAACCTTATCCGGGTTAAGTTACCCTAAGTTTTTAACTTAAAGGGATATAATAATTTAGTTTTCATCCTATAAATTGTTTTAATACTAACACGGTACTTAAGCGTAATCCGTAAGATACCACTAACATAAGGTATTTATGTATAAATATATATCTAGTATGTACGTCATGTACGTTCGTACGGCAGTGTTTGGAATTTCTTTTTGACATTATTCTGATAACATTTTTATGTCTATTAGTTTGTAAGACAGATTACGATGAAATGTTTATTTGAATGGGTCTATAAGTTTTTTTTAATTTCTTCACAATTAGACCCGGTATGGCGCTGCGTGTGCTTCAAGTTATTTTTTTAAAGATGTTTAGACCTTTAATTTTAAATTAGATCGGAATATTGGCAAAAAGAAATTGTATATATATAACTCCAGATCGACTTGTGACTGATTAATAATGTATAAATATATAAATACAGACATGTTACTTTAAATAAATACTGAGGTATTTATTACATTACACATTAGTTTATTTTAGCTTTTCACTGTCTCTTTCACTCTTGTGTGGTTACAATACAACCGTACTCTTTTAACACACGAATCAATTACTTTTATATATTGTTGCTTTCATGTACGGCAGTAATTTCTTTCTTCGTTCTCTTTCACACTTGTTCAAGTGCCTTGCCGTCCCTCCACCACTTCTGATTTGTAAATGATCGAAACTAACGGAAATAGATCCGTAAGTTTCACACTGGGAAGAGTAATTCAATTGCATAACAACTAATTGTGTATCGTAAGAATCTTACATTTTCTACCACTATTATACCTCATGTCACAACTATATTCCCTTCTCTTTCCTTCAAATAACTAATGATCATCTTTGATCTCACTCTTGCACATTTTCCATGAACATTCCAACTTCCGTTAGCGGTGGGCGTGGATAATTACATTGGGGGCGGAGCTAATTGATGTGGGTGTGGCTAGTTGCGATGCGTGCGCTTGATAGCATCCGGGGCCTAATTCTGGTGTGGGGCGTGGTGGCCGCCCGCTAGATGGAGCGCCTTCGCGCCACGATGCGCGCACCGTAATGGCAGATAGCAGCACAGGCATGGAACTACCAGACTTAGTAATGCCACTCCAATCCATCTGTAATGTAAAAGGATTTACAAAAATTGTATTACGTTAGTGACAGTAAGAGAGACGGTATTAGGTCCCGCAACCGACGACGATCGGGGAACAAATATTAAATGGGATCCCGCTATTGCTGATTTTTTAACTTAGCTTAAATATGTAATTATATTTAGCGATCCGAGGTTGGATGTTCCGTGGTCCACCTGCTGCCGACCGCTGGTACAGAAGTAGACTACAATGTATTTTTCTTACCAACTCTATTCCTTTTCCTATGAAGAATGGTAATGTGTCTGACTCTTGAACGTACCGAATGTTAACAGATAGGAGTACTCCCTAACTCTTGATATCAGTTGAAACGGTATTAGTACTTATATAAGTACTGTGCTACTTCTTATGTATGTACGTATAGTCAACACGTAAGCTTTGCCGACTGCCCCTCCCCCGTCGGCCACCGTGCAAGCATGTAAATGTGCGGCTACCTCTTGGTGCAGGCGTCATCGGGCTTGTTGCAGGCGCACGGGTGCATCGCGAACTCGCCCTCCGCGTCCGACATGCAGTGGTACAGCATACACTGTAACACACAAACACGTGGAATTTTCAATATGATTTTTAAAAAGAAAAGCAAGCGGGTCACCGGTAAGTGACCGCTACCCATAGACATCCAACAAGCTAATGAGTTGCAGATATCTTGCCTACATTTAATTGACAGAAGAACGGATATTTTCCCCTCCCCCCTCAAATCCTCTTCTGCACATTAATTCCTGGTGAGGAATAATTACGAAGAGTCCTTCAGGATATCACTCATAAGACAAAACGCAATATACTTCTTGACGCTTGTCTTCTGTGAGGTCGTGGTATTTCACCGGTCGAGCCGAGTGCAACAGATTGCGTCTACCCCTGTTCCTTATGCTTGTGGCGAGGGTGGGCGGCAGTTACCTGCGCGCACTTGATGCAGGAGACGCAGTCGACGCAGGTGCGGCAGCAGTCGGGCGCGAACTCGCAAGCGCCCGGGCGGTTCGCGCTCTCCAAGTACCACTCGTGGCAGTGTCTGTTGGTAATATTTTATTATTAGATATTTCATCAACATATGCGTACTACAGGTTTAAAATCCCCCTTACATTACTTTTTGTTATGCTGTCACCTTGTCAAACAATTGCTGCTATAATATATATTAATATCATAAATGCAAAAGTTTGTATGTATGTTTGTTACACTTCCACTCAAAACCGGCTGAACGGATCTGGATGAAATTCGGCACAGAGATAGATTATAGTATTAAATAGTACATAGGCTACTTTTTATCCCGGAAAAATGTACGGTTCCCGTGGGATACATTGTTTTGACAGATGCATATCTACGTATATAAAAGGCGATGTGTGCATGTGCCCTATATCACTAGTTATTAATAAAAAAATATTGTACCTGCACTTTAGCCTCGCTTGGAATGTCTCTGCCGGCTTCTTGTCCGGCAGCGGCGGGGGTCCCGGGTAACTACACTTCTTTATTGACCCTGTAATTAACAATTGGTAGTCACTAGACCGCATATAACGGGGCGGTTAGAATCAACAACTGAGTGGTCCGCTTTTCACTAAGCGACACATTTTTCTTGAAGAAAATTGGCCACTTACAAATTGTCAAGTGACCTCTACCCATAGTCAACTACAAGCTAACGAGTCGCAGATGCGTTGCCTACCTTTAATGGACAGAGGAAAGAATAGACAGGAACAAGCATCTTTTCCCCTTCTATCTTATTAGCGAAGGATGGGGAAGGGGGAGGACTGACTTTAGGCCTCCGGCACTCATAAGTCGAATCGCAGAATATTTGCCCTTTACGTCAACAAAGTGCAACAGATGTGACAGGATTGATTCAAGAGGAAGATTTAGGTTTCATAACACGGAAAACATGTTGACGTAAGCTCTAACTGTGGAAAGACAGTAGGTGAAGTGGCAAAGTTTACCTGAATCCCTCTTGAGCAGTGGCGGCTTGGTGTTCGGCGAGGACTTCTCCGAGCCGACGCCCGCTGCCACCTGAGGGTACGTGTACTCGTGTACCTGGAACAGTAGGATTTAACATGATGCTTGAATAAACAGACGTCCCATAACATGTGCTCACGAATAATTGTAAGTAAGTTTGTTTGTTAGGCGTGAAACTTGAAAACTACTCAACCGATCATCATGAAACTTTGTACACATATTCTTGGAGGTCTTAGAAGTAACATAGGATACTTTTTATGAAAAAAAAAGTATATAAAAAGCGAAGTATGTGCGTTCCCTATAGACTTATAGACTGAAACGGCTGGATCGATTTCGATGAAATTTACAGGTGTTGTCCAGATTGACACATTCCTGTGTTTGGTAGCGATCGGATCAACGTAATTAGTGATACCCGGGCGAAGCCGGGGCAGGTCACTAATCGGCGGTTTAACTTTAAACTTCATACCTATTAGATCAGATAGCTATATAAAGGTTAATATTATTTATACAAAAGGCGATGTTTGTATGTATGTTCAAGACAACGAAGCTGTTGAGAGGTGAGTGAAGCTGGTGCTCCTGTGAGGACCCGGGAGAAGCGTGGTCACCAGTTTCGTCAAGTCTAGTTTGAAAGAGATGTACAGACGGACAGAGGAACGTAGCAATGAAGTTTGTTACCGCTCTCAAGTGGACGTACGGACAGCGGCCGGGTTCGGATTCATCGGCCGTCACTTTCTCGTCGTACTGCACTTCGTACTGTTTAACGGACTCTGGGAAAAGAAAACTTGAATTATTTTTTTCTTATCACATCTTGTCCGTTTCCCACTTTTTGAAGTGATAACTTCAAAGGGAAAATATTTTTCTATATAATTTCTTAAAGTTTATTGTTTATTTATTTCTTGAACTATTGTCGCGTCATCTTGTATTTTCACTTCTATCGGTAGTCCTTGTCCTTTTTAACCTGTGGTCGGTACAGTACAACCGTAATCTATAGAGTAATTGGCTTAAGTTATTTACAGCGCCTGCCTGAAGCCAATAAAATGAGTAAATTGCCGAAATAAGTTCCCAACCAAGTTCAAGCTTAGTTGGAAATTGTTCACAATAGAATGGCGGATCCGACACGACCATGTTGTTCATCAGTCCGTACCCTAAACCAATAACCCGTTGGCGTTCCCGTCTTACATGGTAAATCAAAACACAAAGTCTATTTTAATGCAAATGGTCTTCAGTTTGTGATGGAACTCGTCCGCCAGCATTTCTTCATCCAACACCAAAGCATTAAATACATTTTAATCTTACCAGAACAACACTTATTTTTTTATATGCGATAAGCTTCCGTACACAAGTTCATTGGATACATCTAGCGCTGTGGTGGTCTACAATCTATCATGCAAAAGTCTGAATTTGATGTTTCAATCAATATTTTGACGAATGTGTGTGTCTCACCGTCGAGCGGGTGCCGCTGCAGCGTGATGGCGGACAGTATGGGCGTCTGGGTGATGTCCGCGCGGCGCCGGCTGGCAGTCGACGTGTCGGAGCTGGACCGCGAGTCCGATGGCAGGTTGAGGCACTGACAACAAATAGCGTTAAACCAACCTCACCGTATGTCACCGTAAGATATCGTTAGTTTATAATCTGACTACGATTTTGTAAACTTACGTATCGCTATCAAACCTGCTTCTATTTAAAGTGCTGCGCAGTAATAACATCAGGCTAGATGATAGTTTACAATTTAACGAGTACTAACGATATTTGGGATTGTAAACACTTTGTGTCCAGTTCACTACAACAGCGAACGGACTTCAGCACGTAGTAAATAAGCGCGCCATCTATTGTTGAGTAAATCAAAGTCCATTAATTTAAAATTAGTCCTTATTTTTTATATACAATAAATTATACGGGGAGGGAATAGATATCTTATCTTCTGTCCATTAAACTGCAAAGCTACGCGTCTGAAGCTTGTTGTAGATGGCTATGGGTAGACATCGCTTGATATCAGATATGAAGCACAAGTATGCTTCTGCGTTCCGCCTCCCCTTTCAATCCTTTTCCAATATGGAAAGCAGAAAGGGGAAGCGGATTTAACGGCGGAGAAGTAGAATAGGACAAGGAAATATCCTTTTCCCTGTATCACCCTTCAACTACATATTAAAGGTACATTAGGATACTCACTTCGAATATATTCTGTTCCTCGTCATCGTCTTTCGGCGCTGGATTGTGTTTTTTGTACGCGTGAAGCGACGGCCACGCCCCGCCCAAGCCTGACGAACAATTAACACTTTTTCAGTCCCGAACACAGACGTAGTGGTTCGACTTAGGTGTGCGGAGAATTTAACCCTATCTCTACCCTGTACCCACTTTATGGTGGGGATATGATTTCGTTTACCCAATCGTTATATTAGCCGCAATTGCAGTTGTCAACCCCTTCCCAAACTGTCATCTTTCGGGTAATCCGTTCATCTTATCTATGGTCCACCCTTACCGATGTATCCCTCCACATTCATATATCAAACTCTGCTTGTCACATGCCATTCTTCACTTAAGTAGAAGCAAGAGAATCACACCAAATGGAAATCCAACAGTTCCGATGAAAATATGAAAAATGGCGACCATTAGCAATGTAAGTGATTTGTCAGTCAAAAAAAGTCAAATATGAAGTAACGCTATTGGTTTCTCGGTAACGACACTATATTTACTTATTAAATTGGTATCGTTAAAAAACAAAGGAATTTTACCCACCGTGTAGGAATCCAGTATACGGTACAGGGAAAGCAAAAGAAAACACATTAGATAAATTAGTTCACGTTTATGTTTGTTTATAAATAAAATATAATAAATAAATCAATATTTCTTCTGATTTTGTAATTATAATAAAAACAGAATAAATTTCCCCAAGTTAGTTCCAAAGTCCAACGTGCTACATTTAAAAGTTCGATTGAAATACCTGCCTATCCCACTTACAGATCTTATGGCATTGCATGTTGAGTCAATGTTTGTATTGCATCGATAAATCCTATCGATATATTTGTATCGACATTAATCCATGGAACAGACTTGCACATCACTAAACCACCGATATATTAAAAATAAAGTTTTGGTTCAAAGATCGAATAACCTTGTAGTGGTTAATTCCAATTTATTCCATATTATTCCGCCTTTGAATGAATTTCGATCTTGTCATTTGTATTTTTTTACATCACATAACAAATCTTTGAAATTCTCACCTTTTCTTTGCTATAATATACATGTGGCATACATACCTTCCTCTTGAATGATCCGTTGCGTAGTTTGTAAGATCTAACACATGTGACCGCAGCTTTTATTCGCATTACAATGGCTGACCGACCGCTCGTAGCGACTAGTCGCAATTGCAACTTGCGGCCAGTCGTGTTACGACTAGCTGCAGTGCGCACGCGGCTTAACACAGTTAATTAAACTTACCGTCCAGCAATTCTTCGATAGCGGTGCGCACGCCTCGGTCGAAGGCGCGCGCGTCCGCCGCCGTTTGGAAGGTCAGACCGAAGCGCTTTTCATCCGTCACCCAGTGATGGAAGGTCGGCATCACCTTGTTGTACTGGAAGTCTTTCTTGATAGTACACTCCAGGACAACCTGGAATATGATAAAATATTAACTCCTGTAACGTTGATGATATGACACGGCGTTTTTTGGCCGCAGAGGACACGCTCTTTAAAACGTTGTGTGGAAAGGCCCTAAGATACTGCAACATAAACTTGACCCCTAGAATCGGCAAGAGCGAGTTACGCAAGGGTTCTACTGAATTTGGTTTTTACGATTTAATAGGGTTCCAGATTTATCTTTGCCACTTGTAATTTATGAATGTAGATATTATCTAGGTCCTGATTAAATAACAGATGAGGGGATACATTTCTTATGCTGTATGTTATACGAATAGTAGAGAAAAGCGGTACTAAGCATAGGTTTAACCGACAAGTTTACGTAGATGTATGGATATAGAAGTGAGAGAGGTATGCCAGGGCCGTGCTAAATGAGAATCCGTCTCTATGGGCACGCATACATACTAGCCGGTACTCTTGCGCCCGGTTTCTAAAAGGCTGATCAAGGGACAAATTAATAAGTTGTCAAATGTCAAATCAAAATTTATTTTTCTCGTATTGAATTTTGAATTTAATTGTTAAAATCCAACAGTTTATTTTTGTTGATTATACACCATGACAATGGACCTCGTCCAGAACAGTTCTCGGTTGTTTAACGAGATAATTCGTTTAGTTAATTGAATAATAAATATAAATAAAATTGATATTGGTTTCGTGTTTTGTTATTAAATAAGCAACTAGCGAGACGCCCCGGCGTTACACGGGGAGCAGAGCACAATAATATGCCATACCAATATATTTGTATTAGAGCCTATATTATTATCCCCACTTCCCTACTAAATCTATCTATCTATCCTTACTAATATTATAAATGTGAATGTAAGTTTGTTTGTTACGCTTTCACGTGAAAACTACTCAACCGATCATCATGAAAGTTTGTACACATCTTGGAGGTACTAGAAGTTACATAGGATACTTTTTATATGTATGTATGTATGTTCCCTATAGACCTATAGACTCCGAAACGGCTGGACCGATTTCGATGAAATTTACAGGGATTGTCCAGATTGGCACATTCCTGTTTGGTAGCGATGGGATCAATATAATTAGTGGTACCCGACCGAAGCCGGGGCGGGTCACTAGTACTTAATATTATAAACGCGAAAGTTTGTATGTATGTTTGTTACTCTTTCAATCGAAAACGACTGAACGGATTTGGATGAAATTCGGTACGGAGATAGATTATAGTCTGGAATAGTACATTATCCCGGAAAAATGTACGGTTTCCGTGGGATACATATTTTTTACAGGAGCATCTACATATATAAAAGGCAATTTGTGTACGTATGTCCCCGGTAGATTCCGAAACGGCTGCCCAGGCAAAGCCGGGGCGGATCACTAGCCTATCATATAAGTCTTTCACTACTTGTCTAGGGTCTTCACTGTATGATCAGTTTCAGCCAGTGAACTTTCTGACGCCAACTCTCATCTGAAATTAAAATACACCAGTGTTCAAAATGTCCTACCATATTATCGCTGATGCGTTTCCCGTGGATGTAGTATTCGTGAGTGGGAGTCGACGAGGAGGTAGATGTTGTAGTGCCATTACCATCACCACAGCCAGCTGGAAAAGATACATCACGACCGTGATATTGTGAGGTAAGCAGAGATTACAATACATGAATATATATTGCAGTTTAGAAGTTAATGCCTTACTAACGCACGAAGTGAGACTCCTAGCCTCTAATAGGGCTCCCACATGAGTTCGCCGATGGGATCGTTCTGGCTTCGTTGGAGTAGACGGATAGATAGAATACGTAGACTGATTTGACTGGGGGGGGGGAATCTCTGTCCATTAAAGGAAGGCAACGTTGCAACTCATTAGCTCGTTGCGGATACCCAAGTAACGGTGTCCTAATATCAGGTAAACATGTATGTATGTTGACATTTAGTGGTTTTTAATTTGAAGTGCTCACCGGAGGACGGTCGCTGGTGGCGGCGCTTGCCGACCATGACATCGGCGAGGCCGCCGCCGCCGAGCGCCACCCAGCCCCCGGTGCCCTCGTCACGGCACATCACTTGCGCCCGAACGCGCACCAGGTAACCACTGAGGACAATAATACGTTACACTTGAATAAACATATACATACTAGCTCTGTCCCGCGGTTTCGCACGCCGCGTACTTTGATTTACACGAAATCGTTTTACAAATAAATGACAATCCGTTTGTTAAAAAAAATATGTACAAACAGACAAATAGCTATTAACTATTTAAATGATATTTATCTAAAGATAACAAAACATTTGACAGGTAAAGACATTATGGTTTTTCCGCGCTAATTTTTTTTTCTCTTTGATAAGAAAAAACTTTTCCTGATAATCACAAAATGATAAGAATTAGTGAGGTCGGTCCAGCGGTTCACGCGTGATGCGACCAAGGGAAATATGGATTCACTGTTAGGATTCCGTTCCCAAACGATAAAACGGCACTCTATTACTGAGACTTCACTGTCCGTCTGTCACGAGGTATCTCATGAACCGTGATAGACAGTTTAACAGATGATGTATTTCTGTTGCCGCTGTAACAAATACTAAAAAACATAAATATTTCAGAGGGCTCCCATATAACAAACGTGTTTTTTTATAGATAATGGTACAGAACCCATCGTGCGCGAGTCCGTCTCGCATTTCGTTTTTATATAAAAGACAGAGGCGTCTTATAGTCTTATAATAATATTATGCGTTCTCGGCCGTAAACCAGAGAGCGGAGGGTTGGCGTCAATGAGGAGGCCCAGGCGTAAACAAAACTCCAGGCAAAACCTATTACAGTATGGACTACGGTCTTACTGTGCCGACCCCACGTATCAAAACTGTGGGAAAACGGGAGGGAGAGGAAGAAAAGATACAATTTATGTTACAAAAGTGAGTCGCAGCCAAGTGTTGGCAGAGGTCGTTCAAGGAGAACTTATATCGATCAGATAAGTGACATACTAAAGAAGCATATAAGGAGCACCCGTAACCGACGACCATGCATGCGTAGATGTATGAATGTAGAAGCGAGAGAGGTGTGCCAGGATCGCGTCAAATGGAAATCAATGATCTCTGCCTACCCCTCTGGGTTATGGGCATGAGTGCATATTTATTTATTTATAAAATATACTCAATAAATTCAGAACTATGACTGTATTTCGAGTATTAATCCACGTGTAGTTAATTAGATTACAAAGGAAGCTATGTGTACAATTTCACCGTGACATATATACATATCTTACATGTTTGCCATATCGCGATAGGTGAAGCGGTAACAATGAAATGGGCGTTACGTGCTGGCTCCATTGATGTACATTTTCATTGAGAAGGCTCCACGGCACTTGACCCGGAGTCCGCGGCCTTGCGGCGCGCGCACACAGCCTTCAATAATCTAATGCGATCGCTTCATAATTATGGTTTTTTTTTTTAATTAAAATGCGGCAAACGAATGAAAAGGACACCTAATTTGTCATCCATTAAACAATAAACAGTCAATTTAAAAAACAATCCCGATTTTTGTAATATGGTTCCGCGTACAACATCGAATATGTCAATGTCAAAAGGTATATTGTGTCAAAACATGAAATATTACCATGGCAACCGATATCGTTAGTAGAAGTTTTATTTTAGGGGATAAGAGGTAAGAACCACATGTCACTTCCTGTACCGCTGATTCATTCAGCTTGCCGTCAATTTTGAGAATATGTAAATTTATTTACAGTTTTAACGTTTTTACTAACTAATATGTTATCTACACGTTATCTTTAATTAGCAGTTGTCATACATGGCAACATATTTTTCCTTACCATTTCCAGGTTGGAAAATGCCAGTATCAGCGAATAAAATTGGCTATAATTTATTTCCTATTCGTCTTCCCGAGCGAAGCTGGGGCGGGTTGCTAGTTCATTATACACCTAAATCTTTCTCGTGAATCACTCCGTCTGTTGGCAAAGCAATAATCCGTACAGTAGTTTATTTTTTACATGGCGTCCAGACGCGACAAAGGAACTTAGATTTTTGTAAACAAAGGTTTTTGCGTTAAAATTCGTTATTTTAAAATATTTTCGAAAAACAGCTCTTTCTCACATTACCTATCCATATGATAAAAACTTCACTTCATTTCATCACGAGATTTCCAAAAAATTACAACATTTCCGATGAAATTATAAAAAGTGTAATGGCCGCCGTGTACGGTAAATGACGTTTTTTTTACAACAATTATATCTTCCAATGATACAATGTAGTGATTCTTACACAATATTGCGAGGCGTCAACAACGATTCTAAAATTAGCCCCCTTTGTCCTTACGTGTACTAATTATACTGTTTCCGGCACAACCGGAAGCTGTCGTTAGCAACGCGTGTAATACCGTTAATGTGTTTCTATGTGCCGTTCTTTGATTAAAAACCTTTTTTTATGGAAGATGGTGGCAAACGGGCAAGCAGTTTACCATATCAAGTGATCGCTACCCACAGAGATATGCAGATGACCTTTAATGGGCAGAGGGGATAAACAAAAAAATGTTTTCCTATCAATCCCCTCCCCCAGCAAATCCTCTTCCCATCCCATCTTTATTTGAAATGGAACAGAAGGGGAAGAGGACTTGAATTAGGCCTCCGGCACTTAACTCATCAGACTCATTTACTTGAGTCCTGTTAAGTCATGGTATTTCACTGGTCGAGCCGGCCCATTAGCTGCGGGCTCAACCACTTGTCTATTGTCTTTTTTAATTGTCTATTTTAATAGAGCGACAGGATTCCCTGATAGTGAACAGCACACGACAACCGTGCCTCGCTAGCCTTTTCGTTCGAAAGATAATGGACAAGAAGGATTTTAGATTGTAGGGCTCGCAACAACAATGTTGCACTGCAGGACCGTCTCGACCGGTGAAATACCACGACCTCACTGAAGACAGGCGTGACGTAGAAGTATTCAGCGTTTCGTATGATGAGTGAGATGCCTGTATCCCAAACCCAGTCCTCTTGGGCGGCCCTATCCGACACCCTCGAATCGGAATGCTAAGCGTGTAATGACTGACAGCCTAAGCCGAGCCTAGGCCGAAGACCATCTCGGGGGTCCTTGATCCCAGTAACTCCATGGACCATGCGCCGAAGGGACAAAAGAGTTCGGCGCGAGCCGCAGCTCTCTCTTCAGCTCTCAAGCTAAGTTAATTTTGAAGAGGTTTAGGCTAGGTGACTCCTGCACTCCTCCGCCTCGAGCCCAGTGTAGCTGTGATTCCTCACAGCTCCACAACACTTTCGTTTGTGACAATCACAAAAAGAAACCTTTATACCCTGTGCACAATACCTTCTACCTACCCCCCAAAAACCATCTACCGAGAAAAGTTTACCAAAACATCTATTTATTAACGCATATATTTATCAGGTATGGGTATACCTTTGTTAAGTATGTCAAAAACTGGTTGATATATGTAAGTTTAGCTAAGACACCCATACTATACTATATACTATATCTATACCGACTTTACTACTCACATTTGCAACATAAATTTGGCTTGACTACCATTGCCCCATTCATCGTGGCTAAACCAACAAAGCATACCCTCCTTAATTTGAGTCACACATCACACTATCCTTTTTCAATAGAAATGTGTCCCTTACAGAATAATTTCTAATCCGACACAGAAAGAGTTTCTTTGGAATAAGAAACTATTTCTGTGGCTGATAGTCATGCATAGCATTCTCCTATTTTAGAATAGGACAGGTAGAGGAAAATGCTAGGATTAGAACTCTGGCACCTCACCCATGAGATGAAATGCTGAATAATTTTACTTGTCTTCTGTGGTATTTCACTGGTCGGGCTAGCCTATTTGTGCAACAGATGTTGTTGGGGTATGTACCACTGTTTCACTGGTATGTAACGGACTTTTTTAGGTTATCCCCCTTCCAAATTAGTTAAATTAAATTAAAACTTTGTCATGTCATTGAGGACCGATAACAAAATGTTTTTCATAACTTAATTCCGACCAGGTTCACCTATTAATTAAGTACTAGGAAAACAACACCTAATTACAAATAATGAAGAACAACAGCTTTGCATGTGTATTTTAGTTTTTAAACTATTGATTTTGAAGTAATTTCTGCATTTTGTCTGAGTTAGTGATCAGCCTAAGGCCCAATTTCAGTCCTCCCCCCTTTCCCAACCTAGCCTAATTAGGATAGAATGAAAAGGGAAACAGAGGGGGTGGGGAAGGATAGGAAAAGAAAACATCCTTTTTCCTGTCCATCCCCTCCAGTAAAGGTAGGCAATGCATCCGCAACTCACTTGCTTGTTGCAAATGTCTATAGGTAGCGGTCGCCTAACATCAGGTGACCCGCTTGCTTGTTTGCCACTTCCTACCATAAGAAAGGAAGAGTTTTTACTTTCTGATGATTTTGTGATTCAAATATTGTCAAGAAAATTGTTTTTTTGTAATTGATAACATTGTTTCTAGTAAATAGAGACATTTTTATTTGAAGTATTGCTTTTTGTTTACTATAAATTTAATACTTTAACTAAATATGGCTGCAGAATTAATGTATTTCAGCATTGCATACAATTCAATCCGAGAAGTCAATAAAAATTACCACCTTTTGTATGTTTAATATCAAAAAATTTATTCATTTTTAATAGACTTCAAAAAGGTGGTTATCAATTTGTCTATTTTTTTATTGTAATGCATTTTTCAAGTTTCATTATCAATGCTGGCAAGTGAGATTTGTTACATGGAAAAAATAAACTACAGTTGAAAGTAATAAGAAATTAATAGGTGAAATATGTTTCATTTCTTTTTAATTTGATTTTGCAATTGGTTTGTCAAACATAATGGTATGGTTTAAAATTAAGAATATCAAAAAATTAAGACAATTATAACACGGCAGATGTTTCCATTCATTAGTAGTCCTTTTTAATTCTCGCAGAATATTCCTAACGTCATTGGTCGCACAGCAATTGGTGTAACGCTTAATTCATTGAGCGAAACAGCTCGGCAGGGGCTTAGCTCCGTATGACCCCGAAAGGAGTCGCCTGTTTTATTGTGAATGAACTAGGAGTCATTGATTACACCTACACACCACGCAGGGTCACATAAGGGCGGCGGTCACATACCGTTAATAGAGTTTTGACGTATAAAAATGTTATTAAATCTGTCTCGCTTAGTAATATATTGGTCCGTTAAGGCGCATAAATATCGCAAAACTCCTATACACAGGCAAAGCTACGGAAAATGGCCGGGGTAGGACCCTACCTACCTAGCAGAAGGCGAAACAAAAATCGGTTAAACCGAGTAATATACACGAAACTTACTTTTCAGATGCCTCGGTCATGATTCGACACGTCGAATATCCTAATTTCCACTCGCCACTTCACAGATTTCACCATTTTTATGACATAAATACATCAGACACACTTGCGAACCGTTCTTATTTCGGCCCTTTGTTGGGCCTCAATGCGCGTGCGTCAATAAAGCAGTCCGCCGGGCGGGTTTATTCAATGAACGAAACGTGTTCGCGCGACAGGTGGCGCGATTATCGCTGGGAGATTTGAAAACTCGGCACACTATTGGCTGATAGCGTTAACTGGGGAATATCAGCCAATCACAGCTCAGTATACTAACTACCGACCAATGACGTCGTTGCTAACAGCGAATACAAAGACGCGGGGTTTTTTAAACGTCAAAATTTTCGCCTAAAATTTTATGGCTCTTATAAGCAGTTTTTCTATACACTTTTACTTAGCAGAAGGGAAATTATCACTGACATTTAGAACTGGTAAGGTGTTTTATAGTGGAGAAACGTTAAAATAGTCGAAGAATAAAGCCGGCGAGCGACAGCGATATAGGTCAACTCGGAATGGAGGCTCGGCGGTTACTGAATGGAGGCTCGCAATGGGCCCACCCATCCCCGTTCATGCGGCGACCCATTGAAAAATAAATAGGTCAGATCGTTGCAGCGTGCTCCAGTTGCAAGGCTTGCATTCACGGGCGGGGGCCGACGAGCCCCCGGTTCTATTTATAGCCGTTCTATATTTGGGCAGGTCATTCGCTTGCAAACGTAAGTGCAGCCTCCGCTAAATCTAGGTTACCTGATTTTCTTTGTTAATAGCCGGGCGATGACGTAGTTGCTGCGAGCGTGACGTCAGAGATGAAATTTTATTACACACCCTCCCAATACAATATTACGGAACTAAATTCTTCCTAGTTCGGTTTTTAATAATGGCGTTGATTGATTTAAAAATGAAAGGTTTTATTTTCAAGATACAAAGTCATTCTTTAATTACATTTCCTTACTTATTTACAGGTTTAGTGAATAATCAATAAAAAAAAATTATTACGTATCCATTATAAATTTAAATTAATGACAATACAGTATTTTTTTAAAACTTTGATGTAATATGGTTACAATTTATAACAGTCTTAACAGCTTATAGTATAGTAGGTATTGTTCACACATGTTGCTTGCTGTCCACCCAAGATATATCAAAAAGACTTGCGTTGTTCCTAAACATATTGTTTAATTCATATCGAATCCATAACGAAGCATTTATTTAAACGTTTAATTAACATAAATATTCAAAGGGATAAGTAAAATAAATGACCCGTTTACAAAATATATATTTTTGATTCATACACAATTTTATTTATTGTTATCTAAACTGATAAATAAAATTGACGTGTCTGTATGTAATATCAACATAACATTTCCATACTCAATACACATGATGTATATACGGTACTTATAACGAATATACAATTTTTAAAATTTTTGTCTGTCTGTCTGTTTATTCCGGGTAATCTCCGAAACGACTGAACCGATTCGGATGGGACTTTTACTGGAAGATAGCTAATATTATCGGGATTTAAATAGGCTAATTTAATTTAAGCAAAATATTTAGGATTCCGCGCAAAAAGTGAAAAACCCTCGAAATTGTTTTCACGAATTTATTTCCACGCGAAGTCGCAGGAAACAGCTTGTTATTTTTACAAATCATCGAAATCCGCGTCCGTTTTGGTCGCTTGGCCGATCGCTGCCTTCGTGAGATCGTCACTTTGTAGCATTGTTTGATTGACGACACGCTGCAAATAAACATAAGTATAACTCAATTATCATAACTAATGTTATGTATGTGAGTTCGTTTGTTACGATTAAACTACAAAACTGATAATGATGTACACATATTTTCAAGAACACACACAGAAGACCGCACAGAAGACAGGTAAAGTAGGAGTGTTTTAGGGTTTTGCGTTTTGTCTGATGAGTGAGGTTCCGGAGACCCGGTGTCAGTGCACTTCCCCTTCCTATCCCTTCTTGCAAAAGATAGGATCGGAAGGGAAAGAGTATAGGACAGGAAGATGAATAGAATTAATTTGCTTGCTGCGGATGTCTATGGGTAGCGGTCACTTAACATCAGGTGAACCGGAAAACTATTTATAAAATTTAAGAAATAAATTGAATATGTGTTACAATTTATTTGCCCGAGTAGACGTTTCGGAATCTATAGGGAACATCGCCTTTATATACGTTGATATGCACCTGTAAAATGTGCATCCCACGGGAACCGTACATTTTTCCGGGATAAAAAGTAGCCTACGTCCTATTCCAGTCTATCTATATCTGTGTCAAACTTTTTCCAGATCCTTTCAGCCGTTTTCGCGTGAGAGTGTAACAAACAGCCATACATACAAATTTATAATATTAAGTAAATGTAGATAATATAGATTGATGCGCTGGTAGGGGACGTCAAAGGAGAACTTATAATGATCAGATTAGTGCCATACTGAAGAAAGGCGATATAAGGAGTACCCGTAACTGACGAGCTTGTATGAGTAGATGTATGGATGTAGAAGCGGCAGAGGTGTGCCAGGATCGCGCCGCGAAGTAGCAATCCATGATCTCTGCCTACACTTTTATATACATTTTACCTATATATTTACATATATAAAAATTGACTGACAGATATATCGACACAAGGAACCAAACTAGAGGGCCTAGAAACTTGAAATTTTGCAGATAATTCTGTTATTACTTTGGTAATCTCCTAAAAAAGGATTTAAAAAATCATCCATTAAAGGTCTAAAATAGAGGATGAAAATGTGCATGAAGAAATATTAAGTACGTAAGTTGACCTCAGATTTATATGATCAGTTATATTAAGTAGGGTTCAGCTTAGGCTGGACGTAATAATAAAATAAATTCGCACGGCAGTTTGTAATAAAATAGTTTTGAATCAAACTCACAATATGTTCCAATCCCTCGGGCGTGGGCCGACTCTGAGAGTAAACCAGTGATTGTTTCGTCACTTGTACTGCGACCGGACTCTTGCGGGCTATGGTCTGTGCCACCTCCAACACTTGCTGTATAGCACTGAAACAATTATTAAATAATCCCGACCATAGAGTAAGCTGGTACAGTCCTGGAATGACTTCAAGGTTGCAGGAGTCCACTGGACAGGTGGATGACGTAGTTGAAATGAGAGAGAGGGAGAAACGCCTATCTCTGCAGGATACGCACTTCCTAGTAAATGGCTATTTTGGCAAATTTTGAAATATACCTTTGACAATTTTTATGTAAGGAAACTGTATGTAAATCGATTCCCTGACTTATAGATAACAAGGTAAACCCTTAACTAAGCTATCTATGGGTAAGGGTGTGATTTGACGGTGTCATAAATTGACCAAGAAAGTGCGAAGTGGAACATTGCATTGACAATGTACATGGTTACAAATTTTCTGTACATTGATGTTTGAATAAAGCCCAATGTCCAACTGCCTACTATAAGATTTTAATATAAGAATTAATATTAAGCTGTGAACGATTTGTAAATTATTTAGTCTGATACCACGTGACCTTTCAGAAAATAATGAAAGGGCTAACTAGCGACAGCTTCCAACTTCAACACTTAGTGTTCCCATAATTTAACAATAGATGGCACTAAACTCACCTTCGCCTCCATTATCGGAACAAGCGGAGGCAAAGCTTTACAATTCTATATCCGATAAGGTGCTAGTTACCCTAATATTCATGGTGGAAAGGACAATGGCTAATTAAATAGTAATCTGCCTACCCCTGTTGGTAATAAATGAGCGGCGATGTTTTAATGAAAATAAAATTGAAAAAAATGGTATTACCTGTCTTTATCCGGGAAGACTTTACTGACAAGACCGATTTCCAATGCTTCCTTCGCTGGTAACTTCCTCGCCGTGAAGCAAAGCTCCCGAGCAATGGACGTGCTGCCTATTACCTGCAAAAGTAACATATCGCATACTGGATGTCTACACCCATTTATGTGGGGTCAGTTCCCATTTTATGTGCATCAGTTCCAATTTTATGTGGAGTCAGTTCCTATTTTATATGCGGCTAGTTCCTATTTTATGTGGGGTCAGTTCTCATTTGATGTGCAGTGACTCCCCATTTTATGTGCGGTCACTTCCTATTTTATGTGCAGTGAGTTCCTATTTTATGTGGGGTCTCAGTTCTCATTCTACTTGGGGTCAGTTCCCATTCTATGTAGAGTTGGTTCCCGTTTTATGTGCAGTGAGTTCCCATTTTTTTTCTATTTAGACCTTACCTTTGGTAATCTCTGTAGGGTCCCGACATCAGCTGCCAAGCCAACATCTACTTCTTTCACCTGGAACCACGCTTCCTCCGTACAATATCTGGCAGTGAGGATAAATTGAATAATAATGGACAACATCCTAGGTCAGTGGTAGTGCCTTACTTACTAATGATAAAAATTAGCCTTGACTCACCTGACATCCGCAGCTGTTATCAGATCCACACCTGCGCCTACGCATGCGCTGTGGACGACCGCGAGCACCGGCTTCACACAGCTCTCCAGCGCCGTGATACCGTCCTGGAAAGATAAGATCATTTCTTTTTATAATTGAACACTGGTACAAGCAAACATACTGTATACTATAGATATGTTATACTCATACAGATTACTCCCCTTCATTTTCACAACAAAAAGCAGTTAGTGCATAACTTTTGACCACTACAGAAGAGTGCACTTGGCACAAGCATACTTACATAATATAATCCCGCTCAAAGGCAACTATGACAAGTAAGATGTCTTGCCTTTTGTGACAAATGCCCAAGTTTTCATTGTCCTATTGTGTCCCAAAACATTTATATGTATTTATTGAATTTAAGTACCTGGTATTGTTGTATCATTTTATATAGGAACCTCGCCCTCCTAGCAACATCACTCAGTTCGTGTGCCTTGCAGGCACTCTCCACAAACCCATTGAGGTCAATGCCTGAAACACAATTGAAATTCAATCAAAATGATATAAAGTTAACTGATTGCATGTTTCTATGATTATTTATTATTAATAGAAAGACTAATAAACATTTATATGTATATCTGTTCATATAAATATATATATCAAAATAAATCTATATTTCCCTTGGCCCCGGCATCCCATGTGAATGGCTGAACCTATTTCGCTAATTCTTTTTTTGTTATTATCGGGAGAAGGTTAATGAAGGAAATTAAATTAGTCCATTAGAAATTTGAGCACCTTAAAAGACATTCAGAAACAAAAGTTTATCTTTTTTTCAATTTTTTTTAAAATACTAATGTACAACTGAGTAAAGTCTTTGTGGGATGCCAGTGTGGAATTTAATGTTTTTATATTCTAATTCATTCTTTTAATCTATCAATAACTTACCTCCGGTAAAATGTTTTCCTTGCCCTGACAACACCACAACTCTACACTCCGGGTTGTCACTTAATGCAGAAAAACATGTGGTCAGCTCCCTGAAATTAATTATAAAAGACATATCTGTATGTTGTTTTACACAAACATCCCATTGGGGATTGGGGATTCAAAATAATTTTAGACCAAAATATAACACACCAACCTCTTTGATTACAGCTCGTGTAAATAATGGATAAACTGACACCTTTTATGTTTACATAAATTTATGTGTAAAGTATTATCTAAGCTGCAGCTATTTTATCTGGACCAAGATGAGAAAAAACACAGTGTTAAGAACTGCTCACAGAAGTGAAAAATTAAAACAGGTAGGAAGGCGCAACAATAGTTCAAAAATAAATAAATAGTCAACAAAATAAACTGTTTCAAATTCAAATATAAGTCAACAACTTAACATGGACCTATAAGATTTTCCCATACCAAATATTGTCTAATGCGGCTATAGAAGTTTTCACTTCAATAAATATTCTTATCCGTTCTAGCACCCGTACCTAAAATTAAAGAAATTTCGTTTTTTTTCGTTTAAGCGCCTCGAAGAATTAGAAGCTCATTCTACTAGCTCCTAGTATATCATACAAAAAGTTTCATCTAATTGGATTCTTATTAAAAATGAACATTAAAGTTAACTGTAGTGTCATATGTAAGTAACTGGCAGCTTAAAAAACTTTTTAGTTACTTTTCGTTTGCTCTAACATACAGCAAAAATAAAAACTTGACTTACTTCCACATAGTAGGTGTGAAGGTATTGAACTTGTTAGGTCGATTTAATTGTACATGATAAACATATTTCTTTGGCACTGATACAGCTAGCGTTTCGTATTGAGGAGGTCCAATATTTGATGAATATAACCTCGTAAATAATCCTGTAATAAGACAAGTTGTAATACTTCGAAAAGGTCGTTTCGGCAAAATTTATCAATCTTTCGATTTTACCTAAAACTCCTTTACTATTTCTCACATAAACAAATTGCTTTGTTACAGAACACATTTTTATGTTAACTATATTACAATTCGTAGTACAAAGGTTATAATCCACTAGCACCAGAAATCAATTAAATAGGTGAAGAACAAGAATCCAAAGTACAAATTCCAAAAACAAGATATAAAGATGAACTTGACCTTGACCGCTAAAGGTTCCTTGTGTTGCCATTACGTATTATTCACATTGTACGTTTGATGTCTGTGAAAAAGTTTAATTTTTATATAATTTGGTTTATACACAAATTAAAAGTAATAATCACGGTAAATAAATAACCTTACTATAAAGTAATTATTAACTTATTTACTTTCAAGTATTTCAATTTACTTTTAGTGTAATTATTTCCAAACACGGCGGTAGATGGAGTTAGTATCATCAAAGTTAAAAAAAACATTGCAATTTTTACATGGTGCAGTCACTTTCGCTACGCATCGTATTTTTATGCGGTTTTCATTAACAGACAGAGTGATTCCAGAGGAAGTTTAATATATAACTTTAAAAAAAAATGGTGACGTACAATGCGGTAATTGAAAAGACATTTAGACGAATACAGCAGAGGCGGATTTAACCGTAAAAGTATTTAAAATTTTAAGCGCCTGTAAGCAAGGCGACGAAAAAAGTCACCGGTCAACTTAATCAGCCACACTCAAGTTACCCAATACTCTGAATAAGTTATGGAAATGAGTAATTTTCGCTTGGGCGGCGAAAGATTGCCTTATCGATCCTCTGATCACTCACAGTTATGTGTGAAGTTCAGGACGCCAATGTGTCGCGCCCTAGGCACTTTGCCTTATAAATAATCCGCCTCTGGGATACAGTATTCATCCTTATCAACGTGAATACGTTAGTTCCCTTACGCATTCTATGCCCAGTATACCTAATCCTTACAACATAAAATTATGAATATCGGACGTATTGCAAAATCAAAACTAATGCGCGCGAATATAAAATCAAGCGCGGGTCTCACGCTGATGTCGCAATCACTTGATGCGACCACTCCCGCGCTGCGCCCCTTGCTGTCACCCACTGTGCTCAATGTGCGTACAATAAAGAGATCGACCCGGGAATAACGGGTAATAAGGAAGAAGCAATTATTAAACGACAAAAGCAATTATTACAAAATGGTTAACCGTGTTAAGAATCCCGTCTCTTACAAACCTTATATCCTGATTCCTGTCTCCCCTTCTCCGTCCGTAAAAAGTAGGAAACGCTTCTTCGATTAACTTTCGGACGACAAAAACTCGGTTCGTTTCTTATTTTTCAAGCTGGAAACTCTTGTAAGCTGATAATGCGTACAGTAACGCACGTGTCACACAGTTGTGTTGTCGATCACATTTCCGGTTTGCCAGAAATGTATGAGTACGGTAGTGAAACGTAAAATTGCGTGGCTGACTTTAGACAGCAAGAGCCTTTATAAGCATTTGTCAAAGGTAAAAGTCTCAGTTTTGTACTCCTGTCAACGGTCGTGACAACACCTCTTGAGGCCCGAGCCTGATTGTTATAAGTAGTATATAGTGTGTACAGTATATTGTGTAATAGAAATATTAAGCTACAACCAGTGAGAAATATCATCAGAAGTGTGTATGTTCATGAAAGGAGAAATTGTGAGTACGAGAACTTGTACATGTGGGTTTTTGACCCAGCAGAAAATTGAATCGTGGTGAGTTTTCCTGATTCAATTACTATTTTCTGTTCTGACTTCTATTAGTGAGATTGTGTCATACATAATTTGTGCTTAAATGTGAACGTAATGTTGCCTTAAAAGGTTATCGCCAATCGGGTGCCACGGTAAAAATAAGACCGCGGCTTTATTTAGTATTTCTAAGGCTTACGATGTTAAGCTGCTGAGATTTACAGATACCCTCAATTTTGATAACTTAAAATATAAAATCATTTGTGTGATATACAGTTTTACCGTTATCGATCCTGACGTGGTTTAGTGTTCAGTACTACAGTACAGTTAGTACTGTTGTTTCAATTGAGAATCTGTATTCGAACAATTTTATGAACGTTTTCTAGCAGATTAGCGTACAACATTTATGAACCTTTAATTTAAAAAAAACCTGGTTTACAGTACTTAGTGCGGAAAAATGAACTCGTTGAAAAACGAGTGTATAGTCGTTACTGAATGGTAGTGTTATTGTACAAAATACTTTTGCAAGTCATACGTTTTGCGTACAGAATACCACGAATTCATTAACATTACCATACCGGCGCGGCAATGAGGATGGTAAAAGGATTCCTTGGGTTACATCAACTACGTTTTCGTCAACCAGCTTTCAATTATAAGTCAAAATAGTTTTATCGTCGATTAATGTTGGAGGGGCTAATGCTCGTTTGACTGGTAAAATGATTAAATGTGCTTCACAAATTTCGTAACACGGATAAAAAGTCTTAATCTACTCATTCCCGCCAATATTTAAATATTTATATTGAAATAAAACTATTGAAGAAAATGTACTCGTTATTTTATATATTTTACACGACTGTATATTCTGTATGTGGATTATACAGCGGGGTCGCACCGCTGATGCGGTGGCGATGGGGCTGCGAGAGGGAGGTTACCCTTCCCCTTGCAGCTGCATTTCGCGGAATCCTGGCGCCGACGCTGTGACCGCGGGCCTCTGTCTTTTTCAAGAGCGATGCCACGAGGAGTAAGCCTTTGTAAAAAACTCAAGGCGACGCCAGCGAGGGAGGGCAGGGACTCCCGAACTTGCATTGCAAGGTGCCGTCTGCTAGGAGCGCCCCAGACCATCTTGGCCGCGGCGTCCTTTTAAGGGCGCAGAGCGGGACCTCATCGTACGTGACACGTGCTTGTCATGCTCCCGTGGCGCCCACACAATGGTTATGAGTGAAAGCGTGTGGTTTTTAATGGGTAGGCCCACCTCGGTGGGAGAGCCCCACATACCCCCCTGTTGCCCCGAACAGGGGGCGTGCATATGGTTGCATTTACCATACCCCAAAAGAATCTATAGAATCAGTATACACTCGTATATAGAATAGTGTTCCATGGAAACCGATACTGTAAATTAATGTTTTGTGTACCCCGGGAACAGTTGTCATTTTCTGTACCCTGTGATCGTTTCAGCCGTTAAAGCGTAACAAACCAATAAACAAACTCGCATTCACACTTATAATATTAGTTACGTTATTTTCTTGTTCCCAAAACAATGGTAATATTAATAAAACAAATTTAACGCAATTTGCTGCCTTACTCCATTTATCTGACCAATAAATATTTAATGAAGCCTACGTGACTAAATAATTAGTATTTAGCTTCGACATTGTGTTTAATGAATGAATTGAAGCGTTACGCTCGCCACCGATCTTTACAAATTTCAACTGGCAACATTAGCAGTTAGGGCACGTCTCTGTACGGGACATTGTACCAAAAAAAGTATCGCGTTTCGCGCGTTTTTAATGATTTATTGACGTGAGTCGGTCGATGTCGGTGACGACATTTTTAGTGTTTGTATTTTAATTCGCAAGTTGAATGTTTTTGTTGTATTTTTAATGAATGCAGACGAATTTAGCAATGAGTAGTTTTATAGATGTGCTATAAAGACTTGAAAATACGAGTATAATAATAATAATTGTGCAGATTTAGGTCTTCTGTGACATTGTTTTCGTCGCGAGTTTAGTAAAAATATTTTTACCTTGTCTTACATTTTTTATTTTGGCAAACGTGGTTACCCTATTTTTTTTTAATTCAACACCCGAACGATGACATCAACGGAAGCCGAGACGCGACTTTCTCAGACATCAAAGCGGCTGTCTAGCGCCTAGCTTTTTTAGGCGCCCTAGACGTAGAACCTAATATAGCTTGATACTATTGTATTCCTAGAAAGGCATTCGTTTTCGGCGCCCGAAATATACGATGCGTTTGACATTGACACTACTAGCCGAATATATAAAGTATATGCATATTTTTACGATCTTACTGTTACTTGACGTGTTTTATATTAATTTTGTAGAAAGTGAATTTAATTAAAAAATAATCATTCATTTAAATTGGGACAAAATTCATACAATAGTCGTCTACTAGGTCGAATGGAAATAAATTAACGAGAGTGTCCTTGTTGGTGTATTCACTTCTAACTTCATTACCTTGTCGTTGTTGAATTTAAACGGTATAAAATGTTATACAGTCAAAGCTGTTTATTTCGATGATATATCGAATTACAGGTACCGTATGTCAAACAGTTGTTACTGTCAAAACATGACATCACCATGGCAACTGATTTGGTGAAGGTCTTAGGGAAAAAAATATTTTCAGGATTAGAAGGTAAATGGTATAATTTTTCTGTACTCATGAAATTGGTGAGGATTTGAAGTGTGACAAACAAACGAACAACTCGGAATTTTATTTGTAAGGATATTTTACGAGCACTTTCTAGGCTCCGTGTTCCTGTGCCACAAGCATCATGATACATACTAAGCAGTGAGTACACTGGTGACATAAATCATTCGCTATGCATACACATGTGATCATTCAGCACGCAAGTTTTATCGCGTTGAATCATCGAATCGGTACAAAGGCACCTTCACACTAATGTTAAGCTGCGCGTTTTATCATCTTATTGATTCAGTAATAATAATAATAATAATTTTATTTATTTATTGTATACTAGTGACCCGCCCGCCTTCGCTCGGGTTATTTATGTTGATCCAATCGCTACGAAAATTCACAGGATCATCCTCTAGGGCAATCTGACAAATTCCAGAATTATAACATCGAAATCGGTCCACCCGTTTCGGAGTCTATATGGACC
This sequence comes from Papilio elwesi, assembly GCA_029849275.1. NCBI lineage: Eukaryota > Metazoa > Arthropoda > Insecta > Lepidoptera > Papilionidae > Papilio > Papilio elwesi. The sequence goes on from CM056713.1 coordinate 5,234,262, forward strand.
ACACAAACAGATTGCAGTTTCATCTACTGGGTTTATTTGTGAATCTAAACCATCCTTGAATCCACTAGAACATACACAAAAATTGATTCAAATCGGTTCAGCCGTTTAGGAGTTCACTGTCAACACACGTACAGAACAATTATATATATAAAAATTATTGTTCTCATAATACATTTCTCTCTTATGTTGTTGTTTTTTTAATATTTAATTTTTAATATCGAAAATAGTCGCTGTTGGTGTGTATACGCCTTTATGATGTTTTGTGAAATTCGAGGAAAATAAAGTGTGACAACACCCTTAAAACTAAGACTTTAATTAGGCTGTGCGTAATAGTTTTACGACTTCGTGATGAAGGTAGATAAATAATCATACGCTGTGTTCAACGTGTACGTGGTTTAACAAGATGGCGGCAAGCACGCGGCTCACCTAATATTAAGTGAGAGTGACCCAGGTATCTCCCAAACGCATCTGCAATTCATTAGCTTGTAATGAGTTGCAGATGCGTTGTCTACCTTTAATGGAGTCCGCAACAACAACGTCTGTTGCAAGAATGGACCGGCTCGACCGGTGAAATACCACGAGCTCACAGAAAACGGGCGTGAAGTAGAAGTACTCTGCGTTTCGTCTGATGAGTAAGGTGCCGTTACAATAAAAATAGCCTATTGCTGCTTATGCCGTTTGGCTGACTGATATATGTGTTAACGCACAGCACAAATTACTGGGCCAAGAGACTTAAGATTTTGCACAGAGATTTCTGTTATTGTGTAGGCGAGCACTAGGAATGGATTTTTCTAAGTTCAACCCCTAAAGACCCACCCCGGCTTCGCCCAGGTACCACTAATTATGTTGATCCGATCGCTATTAAACACAGGAATGTGCCAATCTGGACAATGCTTGTAAATTTCAACGAAATCAGTCCAGCCGTTTCGGAGTCTATAGGCCTATAGGAAACATACATACTTCGCTTTTAGTATATACTTTTTTTTTCATAAAAAGTATCATATGTTACTTCTAATACCTCCAAGGATATGTGTACAAAGTTTCATGATGATCGGTTGAGTAGTTTTCGCGTGAAAGTGTAACAAACAAACTTACATTCACATTTATAATATTAGTAGGGAAGTTGGCATGTACTTTGATCTCAGATCTATTATAATTAATCTTATAAATTGATTTGTTCGACGAGTAAAACCGCGGGACTCAGCTTGTATAATATCATGATTTCATATTTATTCTATTAGCAGTTAAAAACGTTACGCATATTTCTAAATAAACATGAACTAAGTGCATTTTATGACTTAAACAACAATGTTATGGTGAATGAAGCAATGTCAAACCAACCTGTGGTTAAACATTCATACTAACAAACTATTTTTGATATTAGATGCAGTTAGAAGGAAATTAGTCAAGTGTGGTAAAACCAGATCTCGTTTTCCTCAACGGTTATTTATTGTAAAAAATAATTTACTGACGCATTCTTTACCGCGAAAGAATGAATATAAATTATATATAAAAAATAACGTTTTTTTAGCTTCATTTGTTTGTAGGCAACTGAATCTTTCAAGTAAATCTTTTCTTACTTGAAGACGTCCTATTGATTAAATAATTTGGCGCTTTGTATCAAGTGCAAGGACCCATTAGAATACTTTTTTTAATTAAAAAAAATTAAAAAAAATTAAAGATTAAGAACAACGCCACCTAGTTGACAATTGAAAGAATACGAGAGCTTTGCGTGCTTTTTTAAATGCTCTTCAAGATCATGCAACGTCCTAATACCTTATAACTGCTTATGGAGGATGGAACTGAAGGAGTTTGATCGTAATCCGATATTAGCTACCGATCGAGCCGAGGCTTGGTTCGGGCACCCTCGAATCGGGCCCTTGAGGCGAGTCACTCCACGGAGCGTCCACCGAAGCGACCTAAAAGCTCTGCGGCCTCCCAATCCGGTAATAATAATAAAGTAATGGTCTAGCCCAGGTTCTCCCTGCGGAGGGAGCCCTCAAGCTTGGTAACTCTTAAAGAGGCTTAGGCTAGGCGCCCTCTGCGCCCAGCCGCCTCGAGCCCAGTGTAACTGTAAATGCCTCCTCTAGGCAAAAAGTGACCTTTGTCACAAAAAAGTAAAAATAAGGAGTTTGTGCAAAGTTAACATTTTAAGGCTGCAAAATGCATAACGAGTCGTAAATGTGTATCAAATGGCATGACTTGCATTCTGCGAAGTGTCATCGATATGTTTAGCTAATGTATGCAGCATTGCGGTCTAATAAATATATGGAACTGGTTGACTCAAGACTTCGGTTATAGTGTATTTATAAAGAATTATTTCATAACAGTGTATTGTTTTAACTAACTTAACTTTTCACGGAACAGTATCGAGTATTTTGCGGTATTTCCAAACCAATATGACTTAGGGTGCTTTAAGAAGCGAGAGTGCTCCTTCCAACGCCGGCAACGCGTCTAGACTTCTGTGATGTTTATGGGGGTTGGTGATCGCCTTTGATCCCCTTATGCTAAATAAATGTAATCCAGAGGAGTAAGCACGATCTTGATGTAAATGTTAGTTTTTAGTGGGTCAGTATCGGAATGGTATCTATTCACATTTAAATCCGGTAGGTGGCGTTGTAACGTTCATACAAGACAACGTCTACTGTTTCCGCTAGCTGCAAGAATTAAGGAAGTACGGGTGCAAATTCGCCATCCGCACACAAATTCACTTTGGTTTCTAATACAAAGTAATTGTTGACCGCGGCTTCGCATGCATTCGTTTGTCATTCATCAATTACTCGTGTAATAACTGTCAATAACAGGTGCCTAACGTGTGTCAAAAACTTGTTATTATCAAATCCTGAAACATTCATTACCATGGCAACCGATTTAATGAAGCTTATGAACCTTTCTGCTTTGTCATTTTCTGTACCTCTGACAATCTGTGTATAAAATTTTGTACACTAATATATGTCTACATGTATGAGCAATGAATTAAAAAGTAACGAATTAAAACTAGGAACGTTGCCCGTTGAAAGCGACACTAAACTACCCCACTAATTGGCTAATCTACTTCATGACCTTACAATAATTGAACAAGGAAGTATAACTCCGCGTTAAATGGATACGGCGTTAATGACTAACTTTTGCTAAGCCTAGCCCCCTGCTAACACAATACTGCAATAGTTTCTTAATAATATTTATTTTCAAGGGGGGTTCAAGATATATTACATTACAAAGTCGCAAATTGTTTGATTTATGTTTCCCAGTGTTCTTAATTCCTTCATATTCCTTCCTAAAGAGATATTGCGCAGCGCTCAGTGGGATACCGAACACAGCAGTGAATCAACAAATTAAGATTAACATTGACTCCGCGCGACCTTTTGTCAATAATCGTGTTATTTTGCATCCAATAAATAGTATTATCTATACTTAAGACTAGCTGTTTCCTGCGACTTCGTCCGCGTGGAAATAAATTCGAGAAAACAATTTCGAGGGTTTTTCAATTATGCGCGGAACCCTAAATATTTTGCTTAAATTAAATTAGCCTATTTGAATCTCGACAATATTAGCTATCTTCCAGTAAAAGTCCCATGCGAATCGGTTTATTCGTTTCGGAGACTACCCGGAATAAACAGACAGACAAAAATTTAAAAATTGTATATTCGTTATAAGTACCGTATATACATCATGTGTATTGAGTATGGAAGTGTTATTTCGATATTACATACAGACAATTTTATTTGTCAATATAGATAATAAATGCGAAAGTTTGTATGTGTGGATGTACATATGCATGTTTGTTATTCTTTCACGCGAAAGCGGCTGAACGGATCTGAATGAAATTTGGCACAGAGATAGATTATAGTCTGGAATAGCACATAGGCTAATTCCCGGATTTTTTTTATCGAAGACTGACTTGTAAGAGGAAATAGTACAAAATTTGTACTAACTAAATTTTTGCAATTACTTTAATCAGCGGTCGACAACACGCGGCCCGCGGGTTCCTATTTGCGGGCCGCGATTGTTTTGTAAATTAGTTTCTGGGTAAAAAATATTATTGATTCTAAATAAATAAATTGATCAAAGATTATCTGTAAGTTAGTTAGCACTTTGTTTTTTGTTTCATCTTTTTGACAGTGTAACCCGCAACATCTGTTGCACGAATTGGCTGGCTCGACCGGTGAAATACCACGACCTCACAGAAGACAGGCGTGAAGTATAAATATTGTGCGTTTTGTCTAATGACTGTACCGGCCTAATTCTAACCCTTCTCCCCTTTCCATCAAAGGACGGGTAGGGGGTGAGTACTTAGCGGTGGAGGGGATGAATAGGAAAGGGAAATAATAATTTTCTGTTTATCTCCTCTGTCCATAGAGATCAACGCATCTGCAACTCATTAGTTAGTTGCAGATGTCTATAGGCAGCGATCACTTGATATCGGGTGTCCCGCCAGCTTGTTTGCCAAAAGTATTTTCTATGTGATATTTATTATATTGTGTGGGAAAAAAATACCAATCGAATTGGACCCGCTCCTTTTTTATTCGACCTTGAAGCAGCAAGCGTAGGCCTCTGACATGGTGTGAGGTTTCGGTGGTTGTGAGAGTCCACCGGATATATGTCCAGCAATGTTCAGCCCATTTCATATTTAAACTAAGTCAATATACGTCTTTATGAGGTTTGATTTAGTTTTAATTTAAGAATTATAAATTCTTAGTTACTTATTGGCTTTGAAGATATTTTCGGCCAGTGTTTTCGGTTACGGCTGTACGATTGGGAATGTACACCTACGATGTCTTTACAAACAATAGTCTATTAAAGGCTCATGTATTCCCGCGCCCGCAGCGATGCAGTGCTGTGGATCGTGCGCGATAGCGCTGCCCGATCATAATTCCCCAACTTTCTACTAGTGATGGGACTTTTCTAGACTACAAACATGAATTCTTATGGTTTAGCATAAGGAATAAGAAATTTGTACCCTCATCTGTTATTTGATCAGGACCGAGATTATATCTATTGTATGTTTATAATTAATGTGCGCCATCTTTTGATATGTATTTGCATTTTTGTTGGAGCGTTGTCAAGGGCTAACTTACTGATACCTAATATTTTACATAAAATATATACGATTTTACATAAAAAAGACAACGCAGAGCCAAGCTTGCTATACCACGTCCACAGCTACTTTACATTAATAAATCGTGAGTTACCAAACATTTGGGGCCAACACTGTCAATTAAGTTAATGTTGACAACCAAGGAAATGGACAGGACTCGAGGGGTTGGTAAAGAAAATTCTTAGTTTATCACCTACATATAGCAAAAATAATACTCCTCCTCCTGGGTCTTATGGCTTGAGAGATTTCGTGTTAAGCATCCATATATATAAATAAACGTACGGAATCTCATAATTTCGTCTAATTTACGTTTTGAACTTTAGTCTTTATGTTATTTCGATATTATCTTCAACAAAAAACCTGTATCTGTGTAAGCGAGGCACATCACTAGTGCGCCTGCGATCAGTTCTCTATGTGGGCCATCGTGACATACCGCTAGCTAACCACCGGCGAGGTTATTCAATGTCCGTGGTACAACAGACTTGCTTCTTCACCACGTTGGATATTCATTCCTTTTTTACAGTTTAAAGTAAACTAGCTAGAGGGTCACCGATGTTATCTGTTTTCTTTCAACAACCCCCTTTACTAAAAGACCGTTATTCTTATATTTGGGGATACTAGAGTTGGTAGTACATAACCATGGTGGTGCATCGCATTTTTTTATAGAAGATGTTAAACCAGCAAGCGGTTTACCTGATACCAAGTGATCGTTAACCATAGATGTCCGGAACAAGCTTAAGAGTTCTGAATGCCTTGCCAGTAATAGTTCCTGGGTAGAAATCTATCTCCCCGCCAAATCATCTTCTCCTTTCCGTCATTTGGGACTAGAGTTAGGCCTCGTGCATATTACTCATCGTGGTAGTCGAGCTGGTGGTATTTCACCGGTCGAGCCGGCCGCACAGATGTTGCGGGCTCTACCACATTACAAATTTGTTCCAGTGACCTGCTTGCTCGTTCTGAAATATAAAACATTGCTGTACCAATGACAAAAGAGAGTTCACATAGCTTATATTTGCGTCTATGATTTCAATATACATAAAGTTCGCCTTGGAGATGAGTGAGTCACAGACGTTGAGTTTATGTCGACCTTACTCGGTACTGGGGCGGAATAAATTACATATAATATTTAACCTACATGCGCACATTCTATTCTGGGTCGTGAAATAATTAATGATCGCTTTTACTGTACACCAGTATAAAGATTGCTTGAAGCTGTGTGGTAGATGGTGACCCCGAATTGGTCAGAGTTCACTTGTAAGTAAAACGATTTTCGTGTGCACGCTGTAGGCAATCACTCTTAGAGCCTAAATTGGAAAAGGAGACTAATTAATAGGTCTTACACTACCTATTAGTATTTCCCCTACCACATATCGTCTACTGCGGTTAAAGAAGTTTCATAATAAAGAAGTTTTCACTTAAGTAAAAATTACTATAACATCTTGACTTTTTGAGAGTGCTTAGGTGGAGTATTGTTTCAATTTCTGAAGTGAAATCTTCTAGGCGCGTTGAGTAGTGTACGATGTGGACGATAGATGGCGCTAGTAGTCTTCTCTGTTGCACGCTATTCTAATTTTCATGTCTTTAATTTTGAATTAAATAAATAGCATTAAAAGTAATATTTTTTAAAGTAATTATTTCATATTGACGGAGTTAAAACTTCAATTGTATCATTGTTAGCTCAGAGCTTTGGCATTTATTAATCGATTTTATTTATTTTGCAATCGATACTTTGGTTCCAGGTTGGTCCCATTTTAATTATATCCCGACCCGCTATGTGGTTTCTGAGTGATTCAGGATTAACGCGAATATTAAAGACGAATTTTAGTGGCGTAGTCATTGGGTATTACCCACTCGGTCTAACAGAACGAAGATTCACTATTTTATTATAAATAATTCCAAACCATTATAATTTTCAATAACAATATTTATGTAGTTCTATGACTCGGGCTTGAGTGCCCTGTGACAAGGAAAATTTATATTAGCAAAAGTGAGTGTGTCCTAGACGAAATTATAATTACCTACCAAATTAGTTACAGGATCCCCTAAATCCGGCCCTGGATTTAGAAGAGAAAGAGAGGTGTGCCAGCCAAGACCGTGCCAAATGGAACTCCCCAATCTCTCTCGGTTACTGGCAGGAGTATTTATTCTGATTGGAAGGAATCATAACATCAATGGTTGTCTGATTGCTTTTTAAAAAAAATCCTAACGAAATACTTGGTAATAGTTGTTTCGGCATTGTTAACTAACGAAATAGTGTAAACCGAATCATTTTTAATGTTAAATAAGCGATTAGCTATTATTTATTTAAATACAATACTATTTCACTATATTTAAAGTCATGAAACTTTACCAAGATGTATGATAAAACAAACAAGGCGAAAAGACAATAAAATCTATTAATCTCTGGCGCTGTGAAATCACCTACAACAGTTATTCAAGCCAAATTGAACTTTATACAAATGTAATAAGGTCGAAAATAGTTTGAATAAAAAGCTAGCTTTAAGCTCTAATTCATCGAGTGCGCTTGTGTGAGGAACGAAATTTGCGTGTGTGTTATGGGATAATGTTCCGGGTTAGTGATGTGCTATGGTGTTTTTGAAACGGGTTATTTAATACGACGCTATGTTTTTATTTTCGCTTCTCTACCCTGTTGGTCTCGTTTTTATTATTATCACATGATTATTTGTTTTATTATAACATTACTATAGCGATTTAAAACTATATATAGATATACAGAAATGCAGATTTATGGGTAATTAATGAAATAAGTACATGTCAAGGAACAAACAGTGGTAGAGCCCGCAACAACAACATCTGTTGCACGAATGGGTCGACTCGATCGGTGAAATACCACGAACTCGCAGAAGATAGGCGTGAATTAGAGTATTCTGCGTTTCATCTGATGAGTGAGGTGACGGAGGCTTAGGCCTCTCTAGTTCTAGTTCTCTCCGCCGTCCCATCCTTTTCTTATAAGAAAAGGGAAAAAAACCTGACGGTGGAGGGGATGTATAGGAATTGGAAATAACCATTTTCTGTTTGTCCCCTCCTCTGTCCATTAAAGGTGGGCAACGCATCTGCAACTCATTAGTCAGTTGCAGATGTCTATGGGTAGCGATTACTTGACATCGGGTGAACCGATTGCACGTTTGCCACCTTGTACTATAAAAACAATTGGAAAATGCGACCTTATGCACGTCCCCTGTTCGGGGCAATAGGGGGGACTGTGGGATCTCCCACCGAGGTCGGCCTACCCACTAAAAACCACACGCACTTACACAGTTTTTTATAAAGGTTAACTCCTCGTGGCCTCTGTCTTGAAAGTGAAAAAGTTGACAAAAGCTACTTCAATCCACTTTTTAAAATATTAATTCAATTGGACGTAGGTCTCAGCTAGATACGATTTAGATAGGTTTAATAGTTTCTAAATAACTTGCCAACCATCAAAATCTCAAAGTTTCCCACCCTTAAAATAAGCATGCATCATTTAACTTACTGGCATTTATTTGTAATGTAACAGAACACAGAAGTCGAAGAAGAAGTAGAAGAGAATTATCAAGGTTTTATATCTTCATGAATATCCATTAAATCCAACATATAATTTGAAAGAAAAAAAACTAACCCATAACCCAAACATAATTAAACAAAAAGATATAATTAAAAACCAATCATACTAAGAACAAATACCGGTAACAAGACGATTTTATTTGAAGGTGTCCAATTGTTTAACTAATTGCCAGACGAAATAAAGGATTTTGACGGTCGTAATATTTTCTTAACATAGTATAAAACATAGTCGCTTCTCTCTGTCTGTCCGTATGTATGCTTGGATCTTAAGAAATAAACTATTTTTAAATAGATAGAGTGAAGGTTTATGCGTATATAAAATAAATAAGGCGGAACCAAGTTTGCCGGGTCTAGTTAAAAATGAACTCAAGTTATATAATCTAAATTAGTTTTATTACCCTCCCTGACTTCCTGACTTCTTCGATTCTTTCCAGTTACAGTCTTATTCTTATTAACACACCCATATAGTTTTTCTCCATTTCCCATTATAAGTGAAATTATGTTTCTTATGAAAAGCAGAGATCTTTAAACTTGGTGAATCAACACGGCTTCGCTCGGGTAGTCGTTTCAGAATCTATAGGGAACATACACTAATCGCCGTATATGTACGTAGATATGCACCTGTAAAAAGATCCCACGGGAATAGTATATTTTTCCGGGATAAAAAGTAGCTTATTAGCTATTCCAGACTATAATCTATCTCTGTGCAAATTTTCATCCAGATCCGTTCAGCGGTTTTTGCGTGAATGAGTAACAAACATCCATACATACAAACATTCGTATTTATATAGAACATTCAAGGTCGTTCGACATATAAAAGAAGCCTGGAATCGGTGTATCTTGCCCATACAAACCTTTCCAGTGATTTAATCTGACAACAAGGTCACTGTTTACGTCAGTGACTATGAATTTTTCGACTAGATGACATTAATGTGAATAGCTTTAAACTTTTTTTTAGCCGCGTTAAACCATATTGGGTAGGGGGAAATCTTATAGGTTCGCGTGAACATGCGTCAGCAACATGCTTATGTAAACAGTAAAACAGTTTAGACGGACCTTTTTAATTTATTTTTCACATATTCAGTTTTGAATTTTATTGTTATGATTGGGTTTGATTTAATTTTTGATCTATTGTCGCCTTCAACGTTTTGAGTTTCACCTTTGTCGACATAGTAATGACACATAGTATTTTTGTAAGTAATTAGGTATATATTAAAATAGTAACTAAGCCACGGCACGCAGTCATTATCTATGCGTAGATTGTCGCTGAATTTATTAGTAAACAATGTGTTTACAGTTACAGGGATTAAATGAATTGAATAGCGGAATAAATTACATAAATAGGTAGCGAAGTGAACGAAAACAACGGAAAATATTATTCAATAGATTATATAGCGAACGATAAAACTAACCTATCGACATTACGTCCTTCACTACAGTCTCACTACACACACAAACTAAAGAAAGATGGCAGAGCTTGTTCTGAAAGCGAAGCGCTCGAAAAAGTCGCCTCAGTCAGTAAGAGTTTCCGAGCGCGACGGTACAGTCGCGTTATAACGACCGCTCGGTACGTTTCAATTTCGAATCAACTATTTTTATTTTTTTATTACACAAAATGCGTTCCGTTCAAAAACATAGCGCGTTCATATTTATTCTGGATTATTTTTTTTAATTTGACAGCAAAGAGTTTTTATTTGTGTCTTAGGTTTTTTTTCTTTCGCGCTCTCTTAGGGAAAAGTCACGTGTTGTGTTTTTCTTAATTTAGTTTTTTTTAGTTGTGTTTGTGAAAAGTTTTTTTTTATAATAAAAGAGAAGTGACGAAGGAATATTTTCGGTAGAGCCTGCGTGCATTCTGTGTCGTCGGGAGATGTCTATTAATAAGATATTATGCTATGCCTACTTTTTTGTTTTGTGTCTGAGCGGGTTTGTTGCGAAAACTTAAAATAGCCCCGCGGTGCGGTAAGGAATTTATTTTAGACAAGATGCATTGGCTCTGGGAAACTCGGAGAAAACTAAATATTCACAAGCCTTTTTGTTCTTTTTGGTAGCCGCGTGGGTATGATCTTACTTTAAAACTAAATTTTAAAAAAAACAGACTTTAACCCAGCATAGGAACATAATGTGTCATGAGATATAATAATATGTTCGGGTATATAATTGGGTTGATCAGAAACAGTCATTTTAATTTGCTAGAGATTTTGTGAACTGTTGTGATAGGCCAGTTCGTAAGTACATGTTTACGAAACAAAATCGCCTCGTCATTTAGCGGAAAAAATATTACCTTATCTATTGAAATTAAAATAAATACAGAATTAAAAAGAGGTCAAGTGTTTATATGTTTGCATTTTTATTTGGTAAATAATGTTTACAAAGATCATATTACTAAAATTTGAATAGGACATTCAAGTTACGAGTAATATATTTTGTTATGCCGGGTATCGTATTGCACGTGCAATCACAATTATCGTGGGCCGTAATCTCCAGGTACACGATAACGCCTAGCTGTCATTAGGACCAAGGTTGGTTCGCAATTTCATGCGCTATAATCTGTGGAAGATTAAGCTGGTTATTTTTTTGTCTGCGCAATATACTAATGGTGGTAATAATGACAGCACATTGTAGCGTTGTCTAAATACATTTCTTTGAGCTTTTTATTTATTGTAATAACACATAATTAAATAATATATAGTGAAATAAATAACAATAGGTTATTGTTTATTGTAGGACTGTCTATCTACATTTACTTAAACATAAATTATAATTTTTTGTTAGGTTATTCATCTGGGAACAAGTAATAATAGGTTGTTTTTTAAGTTTTTCACCGTGGAAGACTCCATTTATTCGCCGCGAGAATCCGTGGCTTATTTTACTTTCAAATTGGAACCGAGAGGCGTGCATTATGAAGGAATTCGTATCCAGTTACTTCTAGTTACTGGCATCGGAACTATTCACTCGTATGTGACCATTTCACGTGTACTATGGACTTGAATATTAATAAGGCGACTGTCAAATTTTTATATGACATTGTTGCGATGGAATTTTTGACGTATGACGTCACCATCATTTGATCCAGTAACTAATATAGTGTGAGCTGTCATATGTATTTGTGAATAGTGAAATCGAGATGTCTTAGCTTTCACACGATTTCAGAGGTCGCTCAGAAAGCTTAGAATGGCCACCGTGAAATAAATACTTTGGTCTGTGCACACTAATATGTACGTGTTAGGTTTTGTGATATTCACCCATATTCACTTCCTGGTATATTAAATAACAATAATATTAAGAGTTAAGACTAATACGAGAGAGAGAGAGAGAGAGATATTAAAAAGCGGCGTAACGGTAACTTGTCATGCAGAGATTATCTGCCATTTTGAAAATATGTTTATAATTATTTTACTGACAGTTAAATTCGATTTAGACATTTTGAGAAATAGAAACGATTTTCCTTCCTTTCAATTTGTTTCGGCGCGTAGTGGCATAAAAAAATTATTGGGCTATTAATCCTCGAGAAAAATCATTATAACAGTTTTTAAAATTGTCAAGGAATAGACCATTGTGTGCGTGATCTAAGAATGATAATATTACTCTGTCAGAGATATGTGTATTTATTTGGGCCGGATTATTCTATTACAACCTACGATTAAAAACCTTATATGATTGTCACGATGACATTTAATGTATATTTCAAGTTGCTGTTCATACCCAGTGTTGCCAGTATAAATTTGGATATTGCTATAATCCATTCAGTAGTTACTGACATCACATATTACAAAAAAATAAAAAGCACTCCCGTCTGTTACCTGGAGACAACCTTACTAGTAAAATATATTTTTTAATTATTACGAACGAATTGGTACACCTTTCGCTTCTTTTATATCCATATCTACTCGTACATACTGTTCTGTTACGGGTATGTGTAGTACCGCCTTTCCTTACTATGTCTCTAATCTCATCTTAGTTCGTCTGAGACCTCTGCCAAAACTCACGTAATTTTTGTAGCTCCTTATTAAACTTTTTGAGTGAAAGAGTACAGCTTACATATAGTTTTTGTTTTATATCAATTCATCAAAAATGAATAAATTAAAAAAATACATTAATATCACGTAAAAAGAAATTAATCCATTTGCCATTTTAAAATTAAAAAGTTAGAAAACGGCGCGAGAATGTAATGCGTTTTGTTTATGCTAATCCAATGCATATTTGCAAATTGCTAATGCGCTATTAGCGTATCGGTAACCGGTTTGCATAACTATGTCTTGTAAGCTTGACATTGACTTGCATAACATAGTTTTTTAGTCTGTGTGCCATAAAGTTGGAAAGGGAAAAAATAACTACTATTTTATAGGGAATTGAGTTGGATAGGTATGTATGTATCGATATTTTTATAACGTTATTAGCCGCTAGAACTTAGTTATTTGCTTTGTAAACACGCGGGCATTACTTAACAAGTCGGGTACGTCATTGGATTCACCTTGCCGATAAAACTTTATATTACCGTATTAGCATTTGATTGGATAACGATGTGGTATTATCAAATGATTAAACTTATTGAGATATAAAATAACAGACATAGACAATTTCCTCATGACCGTCACCTTGTGTAACGGGTATAGACAACAGATTTATATTTTGTCCAGTCCTTGCGCACTTTTCTCGAATCTTTCACATCGAGGGTTATAGGCTTTGAATGTCACCGTATATTATATATTCAATGACTGACGGCGTTCTTCGTCAGTTTATAATCGGACTTTACTATCTAACTATCGGAAAATTATGAACCGGACGAATCACGATAATTTGACGTATCGCCAACGCAATAATCTGTTTTTTTTCCATTAATAAATATCTTTTTAAGATATTTTGAAACATAATGTGTCCAATGAACCTAATCTATAAATATAATAACGCGGGCAAAATAATAGTTCCAACAGTAGTGGTTACCAACTTATTACGAACAATTACGTAACGATTTAGGCGTCTCGATATAATTTGCATTATCACACGGACGTAAGCACCCTTTTTAATTTCCAGGGCGTCACCCTTATGTTACTTTCACACCTTTAATTTTTTTTATCATCTCGCATAATATACCTATTGTTTCGCTCCCCTGATGCTTGCTAAGTGTTTCATTGTATTAAATTTCAAGGTTGGCAACCACTGTCCCACGATATTGTCAGCTGTCTGATGACATTTTTTTAATAACGTTCCGTTCTATTACTTTTTTGAGTGGCAATGCCGAAAAGTATAATGTTTCAATAAAACTATCGGTTTTTTATATGTACGTATAATATTAGGTTTAAATAACAGTTATTATTTTACGTCGAAATATTGTATTTTCTGTATTTAAAAATCGAATATAACTATAGTCATACACACATTTCAAATATTCCATTTTTTTCCATACCTATCTTCCAAAATAAACCAAAATAAATGGCAATTTACAAATATAACGTTTCTATTATATAATTAATTGAACAAAAATATTGACTGAAATCATCTAATATTTTAGAGAGATTAATAAAAAAAATAATTTCGTCTTAAATAATACTTATTAGAGTATATTTACATTAACTACATTGAGTTTTGTCGTAAGTGCGAAGTTTCGATAGAAAACAAACTTCCGAATTTATTTCTCTAAGATTATTTCACGTACAATCAAACAATAATTCTGTAATATGTCAAATGTCCTTGGTCAAATGGTGGGAAAACAGATAATTGTATATTTTATACTGCATCCACAACAGACAGTAAATAATTTGTCACAGATTAACAAACATTTCATTAAATCATAGAGTGGCAGATGACAAGTCTTGTGACATTTTCCCGCCATAACGAGTGTCATTACTCACAGATGAATTAACAATTTATAAAGAGACAATAAAATAATATTACATAACGCATGCGCGAGACGAGCACGTAAACACAGTTCCTATCAATACTTAGCCGGTGTTGAAATAAACGATAACACGCAGTCGTGCATCATTTATTGACATCTAACATATGTTTCGCAATAACGATGCAAAGTTATACACCCACTTTAGGGGTCCGTGACAAATTATTACTGGAAAAATCTAGATTTTCGAGACGTTTGCCTTTCGTCTGGCAACTTGAGTACATAAACCCCAGAGATATCACTGTTATAGTTACAATGAGGTCGTAAATTTTTCACTTTTGAATATCTCTTTTATTTGGAATTTTCAATAGTAACTGATTTGGATTTCTTGGATTTGATATCATAGGATTGATAGCTCAATAGTCTGCATAAGTGGGACAAGTTATGAGGCATTTATAAACAGTCCCTTCCATACTTAATTTTTACTAAACTGGATAATTAAAAAAGTCTAACAGTTTTATTTAAGGTCTCTTCACTCGTATGTTGTTTCCAATACACTTGACGTGCAGTCGATGTACCTTTTGCAAGATGGAGTCGAATTAAACAATTTATCTGAATTCATGCCTTTGGAGTTGTTTGAAAAATTATGTTGTAACTCGACAAATTATGTAACATCACGTGGTAATATATGTGGAAATTAGGAAACTAAAGAACAGTATTATTACAAAATTAACTAGTTGAAACCGGTTCACGCTTGTTTCATGACAAGGGGCGTCGGATGAAGGTGCTGCATCACAGGGAGTCCAACGTATCTACTATTAATAGGACGAACAATATGACAAGCTACTACTTCCTTAAAGTTAGTCACAACAACACACAATTGCGATAAATAAAACAAAATGTACGGAACCCTTTAACAAATAGTTTAGAGTACATTACATTATTTTCGTTTATCGCTAAAGGTTAGCCGATGGTGCAGTGTAGTTTGTGTACTCACATTGCAGCATACGGGCTGTTAGTTATGGCTAAATATTGATCAGAAATAATGTTAGTATTTTAAAATATTAATCATGGATATTGATCCAATGTAGATGTCGGTCAATGGTTTCCCTTTGACTTCCTAATACAATACGTCATAAATGTTTGTCCCGCAATATAGAATTTCAGAAGGACAATGCACAAGCAGAAACATATATAGCCTGATATTACAAAGAGGAAAGATTTGTATTTTTGTATGTTCGTAACGAATAAACTCAAAAACTACTGGACCGATTTCAAAAATTCTTTTACCATTAGATTGCTGCAATATTTTTGTATAACTTAGATTATATTGCTGGAACAAAATCGGGAAGATTGTGCAAATATTCAGCGAGGAAAATCAGTAACAGATGCGTGAAGTCCCCAGCCAGTTTATAATCTTTCTTCTATCTTTATATATATGTATATATATATATTATATATATATATATAAGATATAGACACCGAAACGGCTGGATCGATTTCGATGAAACTTCAGGAAATCTTCAGATTGGCCTCGCGGGTTCGGTAGCGATCGGATCGACATAATTAGTGCTACCCAGGCGGATCGCTTGTAATTTATAAGAAGAAAAAGAGTTTATCTCTCTTTAAACAAGTTGTTTGCTATACATTTGACTACTCAGCCACCATTATATTTATACCGAGCTACTGTTACCTTCCACTTGAATGCCTAACCAGACGTGTCATAACGCAAACTCTATTCAGACGCGAACCGGTTGCTTATCTCGCAATATTTAGCGACGCGAACCAGTACTTAATATGTATTATCTGTAACGGCTGAGGTGAATAGACGGTTCGTTCCAGGGTTGCCAGAAAAACCTATATAACTTACATTTAGGGTAATTACGATTTGAATTGTCAAATTTTGAATATCTTAACTGTATAAAGTAGTTTTAAATTTTATTAGTCCAATTTTTATATTGTGACTTTTATCTGGTAATAATTAACGCAATTGTAGTCCAGATTTTAAATAATAATATGAGCTACAAGAGTACAATGTTCAGTTTTAATATACGATATAAAAACTCTTTGGTCGTTTAATACCTGGCAACAAAGTTGTTTACAAAAACCGGTAATATGTCGTAACGTGGTAGCAACCCTATCAACAGGCGGGTTATTTTTGTTGTCCTACGTGTAATAGGCTTACTGATTCATTCAATGTGCATACGTTTATACCGGTTTTAGTGTAACGCTTAGCCCTCGTTCAAATGAACTCCGTCGATCAGTCTTATAAAAATAGCCGTAATAGAATATGTATAAAATGGCGGGAAAATTGCTGCTTAGTTTTCTGATCTTAGCGATAATCTAATCTCGATTAAAATTTTTCATTAAAGCAGATTATAATGCAAGCTTTCATTATCTGCGTTTTATTTTTGATGGATGTAAATATTTTTGATGTCATGAATCCGGAGAAAATTTGGAATTTTGGGGCAATCATACAAAGGAAGCTCATCTTGTACGGTAGGATAGTTCACGACAGTTGAATCAACTCGGCGGACTCGAAACTTTGACCTTACGTTTCTCATTCCATACCTTAAACCATTATCCTATTGGCACTTTATTAATGTACCGTTCAGAACAGGTTTGAGTCCCAGAAAACGTTTATGTAAAAGCTTTCGATTTTCACACATTTTTCATCATCTCCCTGTCCTTTTCCCACTCGTGTGGGGTCGGCACAGTATGACTGTAGTCCATACTGTATATAGGTTTTGGCTACATTTTTACGGCTGGGCGTCTGACGCCCCTCCTCGTGTTTCATTTTTATTTTTAACTCTTATCATAGAATTAGAAATGCGTAGTCTCTGACCACCCCTTTGGGTGGCGGGCATGAGCGGATATTTTCTTTTACTTTAAAAAGAATTGTGTCTGGCGTCATTACATTTGAGAACTTTTAAAGACGTAAGACGTAAGCTTATAAAAAGATTAACCTCACAAATGTTGCCAAGAAAGAAATTGATTTCGCAATTTTAATATGGTTTGGTTTATTTTAATTTTTGTTTTGCACTAGATTCTTACTGATAAAAGTTTCCCGTTTAATAATACAAATTTGATGACATTTTGTGTCATGTTCAATGAATATCTTAAAATAATTTAGTCATCAGAAAAAAAGGAAATGGCTCGAATTGGCGGGAAATCATAATTACGGTACTGGCAGGTAAGAAAAAGTAATTTCGTCGCGACGACAATTTTAATCGTTCATTAAAAATGCGCGGTAACATCGAGAAAGGCAACTTGAAATTCGTGAACATCCCATGATCCGTCATAATTGTTTTACAGTTGCTGTTTTTGGTAATCGACCGACTGTTGTGCGATGTTTTAAAACCAAACGAGTTCGATCGAAGATACTTTTAAGGGTAGTGTTGAAATGAACTTACCGTATTTAAAATATCTTATTTTGGCATATGTCACGACCTTTGCTTTTTTATTGTCTTCGACATAAGGCAAAGGCAACTTTATTATCTAGATGTATTGTTTTTTTAAAAGGTTATAAATAGTTGCCAGATAAAACATTTAAATTTTGCGTTTTTTCTGCCAGTTATTAATAATGACATTTTAAAATGCTATCGCATATTTTACTTCCTAATAATGTACCTTCCTTATGAAAGAAACGAGTTAAAAATTCAAACCAGTTTAGGTGTCACACAGACTAACATAACTAATATAAATAAATAATTATGCACTCACGCCCGTAACCTAGAGGGGTAGGCAGATATCATGGATTTCCATTTGGCGCAGACAGAATAACAATAAAAATTAAAAACCTTATTTATACTATGCTAAAATTATAAATGTAGAAAATTTGTATTCCCCATGGTGCAGCCATATACATATGTGGAATAGCGCTGTCTGGGATGTAAATTGCAATTTGTAGGTGTCTTGTAGTCGTTTAGGAGCTACAAAGAAAGGTCTTTATACAAATGCGCGCGTTGGCCAGCAACAAGAATGAAATTGTCTATGCCTCCAGTGGTATGTATATCCATGTAATAAATCTATAAACGATAGGTTCGATGGCTACAAATAAACCTTACTTAGAACCCATATAAAACATTTTCAACTATCATAATTCCCACGCCGAATCGAATTTCAAATCGATTTGGACGCCTCTGTCGTTCAATATCGATTTTCAATCGAATCAAAATATCGATCGTGACTAAATCTTTTTTTTAAAAAGATTGATCATCACTACCGGTAAATTGTTAAAAAAGATTCGGAACTTGTTTGTTTGGGTCCATTTTAACAATTTGTCTTTGCTGACAGTTATCGATTTGCACAAATTTAGACCTAATTCGATTGTGTTAGGGTTGACGGTTGCATATTTCGTTTTCGTACTGATTCGTCAGGCATAGGAGCGGGTTATGGTAATTTTGTTCGGTCAGTGAATGGGGCCTGTGTACTTCAGACTTTCTTTCCGATGTAATAAAAAGTCAGACATTCTTTATGTACTTTCGACCAAGGAACTTTGGGATCAAATATTTCGTGTTGTGACAAAAGTGTGTAATGTTTTTAATTTGCTTAAAAACGTAAATGTTTGTACACGCATTTATGTGGACACGAAATGTCTCTGACACTTATGATATTAATAATAAATTAAATCTTCGAATTTTCGGGGAAGAAAATCCAATCTAAAAAAATTACACTTGATGTTAAATTTGTTTATTTTCTTGTATAACAGCTATTTACAATCATCACTTTTATTCCCGCGCTTTTTCAAATCTTTTTCCTTTTTTTATAACACATCTCGATACGCATGGCCAGTGCGATCTTCTCGGTAGCATATGACCTCTTACTACCAAAGAGTTTGAACATCGATTTAGCGTTAAAAACAATGGTTTATGTTTACGACTCTTATCTCGCACTTTCAGCCGCGTGGGTAGAATGACGCAAGCCCGATAACTTATCGATTTAAAGTATCGCAGGTAACGACTAGTTGTTATACGGTAACGTAGAACAATATGTGATTGTAGTCTCAGATTGTAATAATTTAACAATAAGCTTAAGGGAATTTTCGTTCGCAAGCGATCAGCAATGCAGACTGGAGGTCCTAAAGTGTTGCTGGCAATGGTTCGAACATGGTCGTTGTTTACGGGTTCCCTTAATATCGTTCTGTATTGTCACTAAACTGGTCGGTATAAGTTCCAAGTACTTAGATACTTAAATCTTCTTCTGCTGCGTTTTCCCCACTTTTGTTATGTGGGGTCGGCGCAGTACGACCTTAGTCCATATTGTAATAGGTTTTGGCTGTAGTTTTTTTACGGCCGGCCGCCTGCCTGACGCCAACCGTCCTCGAGCATGTTTATGAAATAATTTACTAATATGGGGGTACGTGTCCACGACCATGTTGTGCATATTGCGAATAAATTAGGCTATTGCTTTATTAGTATTACCGGATTGGACAAGACAGTCACCTGCGTATCCTGAATGGTACTCACTGGGACGGTTGCTTCTATGTTGCAATGTATTTACTTAACCTAAAAAAATCGATTAAAATACAATCGATTCCTGAATACGTCTTACGAAAACAAATTAAAACAATAAAGATACGTGTTTACCTTTGACTTTATAGATAATACTGGCCCACACTAAATTGATGAATGACAATCTAATATCAAACGGCCCTTTATCAAGAAAGTCGCCCCAGTGACCTCGTGTCACATTATTTCACAATAACGACGTTATAACGTTATAGCATTTATAACGTTATTCTGTAATTGAAATTAATTAGGATTTCGCACAATGAGAGTTCTGTTACACTTCGTATATTCGTTGTATATTTTCATAAATCACTTAACTAATAAAGATAACGTAATTTATTAGTTATCTGTACTGATTTTGTCTGGAAATTATTATATCAAAATTTAAATGAGTATTTATCAAATTACTAGTGAACCGCCCGGCTTCGGTACCGCTAATTATGTTGATCCGATCGCTACCAAACACAGGAATGTGCCAATCTGGACAACACCTATAAATTTCATCGAAATCGATCCAGCCGTTTTAGAGTCTATAAGTCTATAGGGAACATACATACTTCGTTTTTATATACTATTTTTTTCATAAAAATGTTAAATGTATCCTATGTTACTTCTAGTACCTCCAAGAATGTGTACAAAGTTTCATGATGATCGGTTGAGTTGTTTTCGCGTGAAAGCGTAACAAACAAACTTACATTCACATTTATAATATTAGTAGGGATTGTCGTTTTAAATATAAAAATTCTACGGTAAAAATTACATTTGCTATTTTATACAATCTGTACATTAAGTTTATATTTTTATTTATAGCATTTAAAAAGAAGTTTATATTTCCTTAAAACGTTTTGACGTCACATCTCTTCAATTAGCCACGGATGTACAATCACTCACAAAACGCATTACTGATCACTTTCTACGTCGCTCTTCATAGAAAACGAGAATGTTGTCAATATTTGTCCAACGTTCGCTTGTCGACGACCTCTCGGAATTCCACTGACCCATATTTGTGTACGAAATTCACAAGTTGCTTGTATTATAACAACGTCAGTTTTAAAATGCATGGTCGTGCCGTTTTGTAGCTAAATATAATTTTGAAGTTTATTTTCTCTTGGTGGCTTTGATATTTATTTGTTTATTTTATTATGGTATCAGGAGGATATAGGAGCAGTGGTGTTGCGGGTTCGAACCCAGGCATGCGCTTTACCTTATGTAATGTATTTCATCAACACTGCTCCAAAAACGGTGAAGGAAAACATCGTGAGAAAACCGGCATGTTCTTAGAAACCACCAAATTCGAAGAGATGTGACATCCACTAACCCGTATGGCCAACGGGGTGGATTACGGCTCATTCCCTCTCTCAGAGAGGAGGCCTGTGTCCCTGCAGTGGTAAACATTCTAAAAAGTCTGATATATTATTATTATTATATCCTAACAAGAATAGGATGGGAAAAGAAAGAGGATTACACAGGGAGGTAATGAAAGGGGAACAATACTAAATACTTTTGCTACATAAATAATTTAAAAAGTTATCTTGTCACATGTTCATTATTACATGCCCGAAACAAATTAAATAACTTGACGTTGTTTGTTTTAATTTTGATACTTGAACTAGTATTGAACAGGTTGTATAGCCACTTCAATATATGCATAAATAAATATTTATTTACCTACAACCGGTTTCGAATTCCATTCATATTTTTAACGTTACGTTTGCTTAGAGATTTTGATAACAAACTTTTTAATTCGCCTTCTATGTTATTAGCAAGGGAATAATTTAAAAAAAAACAATACTCGAGTGACTGTCGACCTAATCGAATGACGCCTCACTCTTCAAAATAAGTAAAGCCGTCAAGTCACAATGGATCGAACATACATACCTGCGACAAACGTGACCCTCCTGTCACTCTTGCCCTACTAAGTACTAGTAAACATATTATAAAATAAATTCACTTCGTCTGTCTGTCCATAAAGTTAAAAAAACTACAAAACTACCAAATAAATAATCATGTTGTTTTGACCAACGGAAATCATTCATAAGGAAGGTTTGTAATATAATTCGTTAGTAGTAAAATTTGGTATATAATTAATTTTTAAATTAAAATCACATACACAGAATGTAAGTTGCTTTACATTGTATAAGATATGGTATAAGAAATGTCATCCCTCATCTGTTTTTGATCACGACCTATATTATATGATAGACAATCACATCTGGGGCAAACACGTATAAATCTAATATGGTTGAAATCTTGCGTAACTGACTATCGGCGATTCTAGAGGTCAAGTTTATGTTGACTTCAACCAAGTATTCAATTTAACGTTCAAATAACAGATGAGGGTAAGTAATTATCTTGCCGTATCTTAGACTATTAGATACAATTCCTGGACGATCATGGCAGGTATGTTTTTTATTCTTTACCTATAGTTGCAATTCAGTTGCTATAAAAATACGTCTTGAATGCAGTTCTCAGTACAGACATTAAAATTAACGATCCTTACTCCCCAATGTCGTAAATTTATTTATTGGGATAGTACGAAAGACCCCAGCAATAAATCCTATCATCAAAGTCCCCAACGGAGATGGAATTGGCTAAGTATTGTTATGTATTACCATGGTAGTCGTTAGATCCAAAAATATTACGAATGAAAGAAAGTAGTGTTGTGCCTTTGACATTTAAATTTTAAAAAAAAAACAGTCATAATTACAGTTATCAAAAGTGAAAACTCAAAACACGCTCGAAGCTACAAGAAATCGTTCAAAAATAAACCTTTGTGCCTCAACAATAAAATTCAAAATTGAATACAGGAAAAATAAATGCAAAAAAAAGTTTGCGGAAACAGTTCGAAATTCAAATGAGCATGTTAATGCGAACCTATAAGATATTTCAGTAACAAATATCAAAGTGTTCGCTTCTATACAGTTCAATACAGTAACCAAAAATTATTAGATTAGAGAGAATTTCCACGTGTATGTATGTAGTCTGTATGTCCATTGTAACTCCTGTAGTCTTGCTTGACCGATTTTAAAAAGTAAGGTGTCATTCGATTCATATTCTACCACGGAGGTTTATAGCGCACGTGACGTCGGCATAAAATCACATATACTTGAAGTAAAGCATTAAAATGTCAAGAGATTAGAGAGTTCCATATAACCTCTCTCGCTTCTTAAACATCTATACATCTACCCATTCAAACTCGTCGGTAATGGGTGCTCCTTATATCGCCCTCTTTAGTATGTCATTAATCTGTTAAACGATTACTGGTAATGTTACGTTTTCTTGATCAATTATATTCACTTCACATCTTACTCGTATGTGTAGAAATACAATGATACGTGTACCCAAATATGTGTACAATTATGATCCCATTAAGGGCCAATGCCAAAGTTAGTGAAGTGTAACTTGATTAGACAAAGAGTTAAGGCCGGTTGTGGCCTCATGTTGGGCTCGTTTCACAACCATCGTCATAATTTGGACCACCATTGAACCGTTTCGACCTTGTAGGTGAACTATAGTGTGGGATGTACCTAACTTGGTCTTAGCACATCGTTGGTACAATAAATTACAACGATAATGTATTTCGAAATGTCCCGTTGTAAAGAACTGAACAGTTTTTAGTTTATTGGTCAGGTCACAGTAGTACTTAACATTATTCAAATTGTTCCATAACATTTTTACATCTAATGTTATAAAGCGGAAATATGAAAAAAGGTGACCTGATGAATAATTTTTAAACCATATGAATCCTGATAGGCGATAGATTATTTTTTAAATATCCGTGCGAAGTCTGGACGGGCCGCTAGTATGTTATAAGGAAAAAAAACGGTTTGTCTATGTACTACAAATAAACAGATTTAGACAATAAGTACTGAAATTATTTTAATCATCCTTGTAAATTCGTAATGCTTCACTTTTGGTTTCTTTAAAAATATATTTATATTTATTATCTGTTCATATTTAGATTCCAAACTATGTTTCAACGTAATTTTATTGTTGTTCATTGAAGAAAATAAGTTGTTAATTTGACTTTATATTAGTTTTCTTTTTTCAAAGACCGTTTATCGTTGACAGCTATAAAATCACAGTCCCTTTCAATGGTATAACCTCTAAATTACTCACGACCGATGAAAGCGCTCAAACTATTTGGTAAACATCATCCACGATAAGGAAAGTGTTTCGCAATCCGAACTGTCTTATCTAGGTGCTCTGGTGCGGTCGGGACGGGTCGGACTATCAACTTTATTACAAGCCACACCGATATCTGAGTGGGTTTCTATGTAATGCAACAGTATGGGATTTTTATATCTCTCGATTGGAGAATGTGAGCTTCACGTGTTGAATTTAAATTCTTAACGTTGATTTATTTATGACTAAAAATTTAATTTTAATTTTTGACGTAATGTCAAATCTGACAGTTTCTTTTTCCCGCTATTTTGACAAAAGTAATCAGAGCGCGTTCTGCCAGTTTGTTATGCTTGTTTACAACACGATTTTGATCAAAACCTTTGTTCACTAATCTGAATTATCTGTTTCATTTGAGACTAGAATAGAAAGTAACCTTATACTATCGAATCTAACAGTTAATTTTCACGGTATTTTGTTGAAATTAACAAAAGGAATCGAACTTTCGTGAGATTTGTTTCGGTCTGTTATATCACAATGTTGATTTAAATGCCTTTTTGTTCATTGGTCTGAATAGAAAAGCGTTCTATTTAGTCTGTGAAATATATCAAATTAGAGAGTTCATTTTCCAGTTTTATATCCATTTAGTTGTGCGAATACTTTGATTTTGAAAATATTTTACTATTAATGTAAATAAAAACATGTTTTTAAGATAATTTTAATCCTATAAATGTCATTGTCACATGTCACAGTTTGTGTTCCCGCCATTTTGTTCCATAGACAAAAGCTATGACGTTTTGTTTTCACTCCGTCACAACACGCTGTTAGTACTGATTCTTAAAGTCGTTACTTTAACAAACATCAAAGAACCTACGGAAGGAAGCTGGGATAAGTCAATAAATTCTAAAGTTTATTTTTAAAACACCAGCCGCTCCATAAGTACGCGTTTCCTGGTTCGATAGATAGATTACTATAGTATGGGCACGTATGTTTTTTATTAGTATAATCTATACTGACCGAATGGGGAATGATGTCTGTGGAGTTTATATGTTTTGCAACTTTATAGTGTTTTACCCCCTTTTTATTATTATTACCATAATAAAAAGTTAATAAAATAATGAATTATCTTTAACATGTTTAATTGAGATTTGAACTTCTAATATTCTACAATAAGTTTACTTTTGCCACACATTTTTGTCACGTGAACTTGACCCCTAGAATCGCCAACGAAGAGTTACGCAAGAGATCAACATAATTTGGTTTGTACGGCTTAACAGTGTTGTGAGGGTACAAATTTCTTATGCTGGATGTTAGACCATACCGCTTCTCATCGAGCGAGCCGCTTCCTCGTTCGACGGCTTCTATTATAAAATAACTGTGTAATTACCACTTGAATCTTAAACTCTTAAAAATATGTAGTTCTCAGGTTAACTCAAGTCAACGACCTTAAAAATTGCCTAATCAATACTATACGTTATACAAAAAGTTTTGTGTGTTCTTTATTAAATTTTAAATTAACAATTTTCCATGCACCTAAATGTATGTAAATTTCGATTCATACATTAATATGATGCATTCAATTTATGATGGACTTTCATGAGTACTATTATTAGGTTAACTGTTAAGCCTTAAAATATAATTTTAGACGATTTCTTTAGCAACCAACCATTTAAGGCATAGATTCAAAGCGCGATGTGATGTTTGTAAACAAAGGTTTTTACTTTAAAATCCGTAAATTCCAATATATTTGCGAAAAACAACTTTTTCCCCTATTACCTTATACTATTAGTTATCTTTACATAATTTCACTTCACTTTATCTCACGATTTCCACAAAATTACATTTCCGATGCAAGTATAAAAAGTGTAATGGCCGCCATGTACGGTAAATGACGTTTACAACAATCATATCTTGCAATGAAAGAAGGTGTACCGTGCGTCAGGTAACCCGCTAGGCCAATATGAACATTCCAATTTGCAATTAACATTTGAACAGCAATTTAATGCAAATCGGTTTCCTTTTATATCAAAAATATACATTAAAAACCATTCGTAAGCACAAACTCGCAACAAATCCGTAATCATGTATTCTAATTAATTTTAGAACAAGATTTTATGCTAAACTTCATTTAAAGCTAATAATTTACATTATGTTCGTATTTTGAAGATATAAAAAGTACATAAATATGATTAAAATTAAGCGCAGACTATAAATATTTCGTGTGAACGGAACGCATTTTAATTTTGACTTCTGTCAATTTTGTTGTTATAAATATCGAATGATTTATACTTATATAATACAAATTTGCCATAGATTGTTAATATATTTTTAATTAGTCAAATTCCCATTTAATTATTTATCTCATTTTCTTACAGATATCCGAAAGTGCCTAAAAGGGATGTGCCTTCAGTGTTAGTGAAACTCAGTGCCTATTTTAACAGAGTTCAAATTCGTTTGTTTGGGTAGTTACACGGTACCGTACTGTTGTAGTGTTTTGTTCTTGTGTGAGAGATACAAAAATAGCTGCAGCCATGGAATTAAGATGGGTGTTGTACTGCACGGCGATCTTAGCGGTGGCATGCTTCGCACAGAATACAGGTATGCTATTTTATTTTAATATATATTTAGAATATATGTATTTTCTATATTCATGTTCGTATATTATGTTGATTGTCGGCTCCGGCTTCACACGGGTAGAAGAACTAATTTTTTTGATCGGATCGCTACCAAACTTCACAGGATCACCCGCTATGCCAATCTTAAAATTACCTAAAAATTTAATCGAAATCGGTCCAGCCGTTTCGGAGTATATAGTGAATATACATTTTTTTATGGAATAAGGTTGCAAACGAGCAAGCGGGTCACCATATTCGCGGTAATTCGGTTAAGTGACTGCTACCCATAGGTATCCGCAACAAGTAAATGAGTTACAGATCTGTTGCCTACCTTTAATGGCCAGAGATGTCGAGGTAAAAAAAGGCTCGTCACCTTAATATCGACATTTGTTCGCACCAAGGAGATGTTACGGATGTCCATATGCCACCTTCTTTTATAAAAATAAAAGATTTGTTCGGGCGGGATTACGCTATTGGCGGGAATATTTTATTTTATTTTATTTTAATAGGAAAACTAACAGCTATCTTAAAAAGGCCGTTCCCGTCATTTGTTTTCATTATTCGTTACTCTATGTTTTTTTTATTCAAACAGATGCCTATATTTATCTGCATTGCGGATTTAGTTTTTGGCACGATCTCCAAATTATCGAGTCGTAACGAGGTCATCGGACCGCTAACTCTTCGAGCTAGTCAAATTGGGTGGACAAAAAAATATACAGCAAAAAAATACGAGGAAGTACGCGACTGTCGGTTGACTCATGCGAACTACAATTTCGATTCGCTATACGGTACATGTCAGCACATATAAATTAGACTTGTCTACATTCAGAATTAAAAAAATAAGTACCGTCTATTGCCATTCATAGACACGCGGAAAAAAAAGTCCGTCGTCTGATCTCGTCATGGTAGTTTTTTTTATCGATTTGCAGACATAGTAATACTTTTAGTAATTGAAGAAAAGGTTATAATGAAGTGTCGTATATTGTAGTTGGTTGCAATATGGTAGTTTTCCCATTTCGATTATGAAGCCAATAATTATCACAGCCCTTGAGGATTCCAGGCAACAATATTATATTATACTAGCCATCGTCTTACTTAGCGTAATCCCGACAACTGTCAAACGACTGACAGCTATGCCAAAAGCGCTAAGGTTACCAACATTACAAAAGTAAATATATTCGTTAAGTTTTTTTCAATTTTCTAAATTTTGTAGCCGTTTACGCGTGATGTCTTAACCAAGGAATAAATGGATTTATATTTATATATATATATATATATATACACATATATACACATATATAGATTATAGCCTTCACTTCATATGAATTACGGACCTCCTTATGTATGTCAAACATCATAAGCGACACTAAATACAAATGACGTTTATCATGAAAACAGAATATTCGAGTTGCGCATTATATTGATATCAATAAATCAATTAGTCATTGTTTTTATTGCCGGATAATATTGTGCTAACTGAAGTTTCCCTGGTACTGTTCCGTAAATTAAGAAATCTGTGCAAATATATCTTGATTGGCTGGTTGTATAAGCAGACTTTATACGTTTAGAATCAGATTGATCTCAAGGCCACCTAAATCTGAAGCGATTGAAAAATAAACGAATAAACCTCTCAATTAGTTTTTTTTTTCAAATTCCAGATAATACGAACATTCAAAACGCATACATACTTCACTGTAACCCAATTGGGTTTAGTATAAATTACTAATCGGTTCTACTTACGCGAATGTTACTATGTACTACACATACTAAAGAAGGACGTATGCGTAGATGTATGGATGTAGAAGAAGCGAGAGAGGTATGCCAGAATCGCGCCAATTGGAAACCATTATCTCTGGGTTACGGACGTGAGTGAAAATTTAAGCAGCCTCGGGTATAGAAGGGATGGGGGGTAATTTCAATATAATATGATTAAAAATAAAACTTGCTCCACAAAGCGCCCAGCATACGGAATAGCATACAAATAAAATAGATAATATAGTGTACATATTTTATTAAAGTTTTCTGATTGTCTCTGTTGAACATTATATATTTGTGAAGTTTTTAAGTGATTCATCCCAAATACTGGACGCCATTATAATGTTGTTGCCCCGGATTGAAAAAAATCGTAGTCCGAATCGATTTATTTAGGGAAACCTACAAAAACAAAAGATAAAAAGTTCGTTGAAACTGTTCCAATTTCAAATGAGCAATGTAGTGACGCGTGTTGAGAATGTTGTTCACGCGAAATTCAAAGATTTAACGCGACTAAAGAAGGTTTAACTAGAAAAGTTAGATAGGGTGATACAGACTATAAAATAAACGCTAATGTTTCGTACAGATTGTCTCACTGAAAACAATTAAGAGAGGATTAACGTTTGTGCTAACACGTGTAACAGTTTGTGTTACAATAAATCGACAGTTTAAAACAACATCCATGACCTAGATTTTTATTTCGGCCCTTAACGAATCTGACAAATTAACTTGCAACTGTCAATAGAGTACTCAATTTTTTTTTAAATAATTTATTCACAGTTAAATGTTCCTTTTTTGTCTCGGTTTGTAAAGCGAGAAGCTTTGTGAGACCATGGATTTAATTAGTTACGGATGACGTTAAATAATTCTCTAGTTTTAAATTATATGTACATTTTTCTTGTTTTTTTATTATAATAAAAAACTAGGAAGACAAAATTGTGTTTATTCTGCCATGAATTTTTTTTGTCTTGCCAGCCAGTGTGCAAATGGAGTTTTAATTACTTATATTTTAAGTTAAGAATTTCTTTTTTTTCGACGAATTCAAGGCATTTTAAACATAGACTATTATTATACATACATAATTTTTGTGTGAATGTTTATTTTACTTGGGTATTAAAAGAAAATGTTATCAAAATAAATCCATTGTAATTATTAATTCGCCACGCGCAACTGTTATAAAGTTATTTTTATACGTAATAATCTGTAAGTCATTATTACGTAGCCAATATGGCGTCCATCTCTATAATCACGACCATAGACACCGTCAAACTTTTTTAATCAATTTTGACGTTCCGTTAAACTGCCGCCGGCTGACATTTGATTTGGCGTTTCAATCATTCAATGTAACGGTAATTGCGTATAATACTATAATTTAATACTCTATGTGTCCGTTTTATTAGTTCGGATATATCAGCCGGGCATTGCATTGTAATTGGGCGATTGGAGTGTTAAAAGTTTTTTAAAGCGTCTTTCTATTTAGTGTTTTGACAACTCCTTACTCCCTGATGTCTGATACTATTTTTTTAATATTCTATTTTTGTTTTTAGTCTATTATAACGGACAAAGAAAAAGCTTGTATAGAAAAAAATGTTTGTATGTCTGTTAGTTGTTGAACTGAACAATTGTTGAAGTCAACAATTTTATACTCGGCTCGGAACAATGACGCCAGCAAATTTCTTTGCAACTGCATAAAAATCAATACAGTCACACCCGAAGTCATGTCGGAGGTCAAAGACCTTTTCAAATTAATTACGCGTTCATTACCAACGTTGAATAATATTTCACGTGTACGAGAGTTACGAAGATTACAAGGTTTTTGGATGTGGCAATATTTTTGTATCAAATATACATTTTAGCAAATATTTTTTTTAAACTTAAAATATTATTAATTAAATTAGCAACTTCGTTAATTCAGACATGATCCATGACACATTGACTACCGTGGTTAAAAGCTTGATGGGTGGACAAAAATTGCAAGATAGAATTACGTATCTCTGCTAAATTCTTTATTGGACTTCAATGATTTCAATATTTCCTTAAAATTGTAGATACAGAGATATCATGAAAAGATTTTCTAACACTTATACAGTGCTATACAGTTTAAATTGTTGCTATACAATATCAACAGTTTAATTTTAGCATTTTAACTATCGTATCAACGCAGCTGCACACTGCATACCGTGCGATACAATTCAAACCTCGAGTGCATCAACCTATTTCACCGACATGTGGCATAAGTCTGGATCATTAGCTTTGTATATTATATTGCAAGTGCATAAACACAACACATGTGAGAATTACCATTCGATGTTAACCAATGCGAAATTGTAACGGACATTTATACGTAATACATTAACGCCTCGTGTGGGATAGTCATACTTTTTTGGGATGTATTACACAATTGTTACAATTATGACGTGGTCAGCTTTTCAAAGATGGGGAGTGAGAAGGAAAGGAAGGGTTCGGGGTGTGGATACTGCGGCACCTTACTCACAAATAAATTATTTATTAAAGCATTTAAACCTTAGGTGTAGGCAGAGATTATCTTACTCATCAGAAGTATAAATACTTCGAATTCGTGGCGTTAACTTTATTGTGGCGCCATGTTATTCCCTCGGTTGAACAGGACGATTCAGGCAACACCTTCTGCTTCAGGTTCTTGCACTGTTAAAATTTGCCGACTTCTCATCTTTCAAATTTCATGAGTCGTTAAGGAGTTAAAGCGTAACAAACAAACAAACTCTCATTCGTGTTTGTAGTACCAGCATAGCACGTTTTATATATCATGTAATTAAGTATATGACAAAGTATTGCTATAAAAATAAATGACGTAGATACCGCATCCATTTTACATAATTGCGTCATGAATGAAAGTGATTCTCGTAAAGTGTGCGGGGAGACAAAATGGACGCGACTCACGCACGAAATGTAAAGCCTGATGCGATTTACATCAGGTTTTTGAGGAGAAACGTGCAAGTGGATGCGATACAACCACACGGCCGTGGTTTATTCGACACATATCCGTCAGTCTGTTTCACGTATGACCTGATACCAGCAGTGTTATCGGATTATACAACTTTAAAATGACTTATCTTGAAATTCGCAACAAATCTAGGTGAGAGATAAAGTGTTGTGAGAATCGTTGAAATCGTTATCTAGTAAAAAATGTGTAACACGTTGCGAATTGAACGGATGAAATGTTAAATTTGCTTAAATATTGACATGTCACCAACCTTTGACATTTGATTGACACCAACTTAAGAAAGTATTTTCAATTTTATGCACATTCTTGATCCTGTTATGGAATTATATAAATGAACTAGCTGTTTCCTGCGACTTCGTCCGCGTGGAAATAAATTCGAGAAAACAATTTCGATGGTTTTTTACTTTTTGCGCGCAACCCTAAATGTTTTCCTTAAATTAAATTAACCTATTGGAATCCCGATAATATTAGCTCCGTTGTTCCCTGCTCTCAGCTTGCTTGCTTGACGTTGGCAACCTCGTATGCATAAGTTAATGTAAATTAAATAAAAAACTGCCATGCTGTGCCATTAGAGCTAAGCGATTGAGGGGTTACGGTTGTGTTCCGCATGGAGATCCCGTGACCCCTTGTTAGCGCTGTTAGCGACTATCGTAGAGTTTTGGTCTGTGCGAGTCCGTCATAATTCGAGTCCTCGCCCCCACAGAGTCAAATATGCGTAGGTATTTAAGGTCAAACATACTTCTCAAGGATTGTATCTTCAAGTACAAAGAGTATTTATACTTAAACTAGTGACCCGGCTTCGTCCGGGTACCACTAATATGTTGATCCGATCGCTACCAAACACAGGAATGTGCCAATCTGGACAATCCCTGTAAATTTCATCGAAATCGGTTCAGCCGTTTCGGCGTCTATAGGTCTACAGGGAACATACATACTTCGCTTTTTATATACTATTTTTTTTCATAAAAAGTATCATATGTTACTTCTAATACCTCCAAGAATATGTGTACAAAGTTTCATGATGATAGGTTGAGTAGTTTTTCGCGTGAAAGCGTAACAAACAAACTTACATTCACATTTATAATATTACTAGGATTAGTAGTAATAGGGATACCTTTCATAATAAGATTATGCCCACTCGTACGTAATGTTAATTACTCAAATACGCCCATAACGTATTATCAAATGTACAAACAATGGTATTGCGTTGCTTCATTCAACATTAATCTGTTGTTTGATCACTCAATCAAGCTACCGAGTGATTCATGATTGGGAGATCGTATTTGTTGGTAACGAACGTACTTCTGTACGCAACTGTACAATCCTATTACATAAAAATGAACTATTTCTTAAGTATGATGCAGAAAAAAAAGCGTTTTATTGAAAACTCACATCTCCAAAAGAGTTTTAACATCATAGCGTATAGCAATCTTTTATAACATTTTCATAGCATAGTTAGTTAGTACTGGGGGGCTATTTACAGTAACTGCACGGTTAGCGCGTATTGTGCGTGTGGGCGGGACATGGATCACTCCAGCCAGCCCAACTCCCCGAAGAATCCCAGCAACCTCTTAATATTTCTCTAACTTAAATATATAAGCTCATTGATAAAGTGGTCAAGACAGTAAAACCTTTTTACATTTAACAAAATATAAAACTCATTAGACACATGAACTATACATTTATTTATATTAATTATACACTGATATAGTTATGTACTGTACTGTATTTGTACACGTGTATGTAGCCCAAGCAATTCCCGCTGCGTACACTCTGTACTGCGCAAGATATGTTGAGCATGAGTTCCGTTTCCGTAACGCTATTCGTGTAACGTTTAATAAGATTACTCCTCATACATTTTCATATCCCTTGTATGAAAATCGATTCTTAAGAAGTAAACTCTATAAATCCGACTGATAATTATAGTTTATCATATTAGCTACTAGCTGTTTCCTGCGACTTCGTCCGCGTGGAAATAAATTCGAGAAACAACTTCAAGGGTTTTTCACTTTTTGCGCGGAACCCTAAATATTTTGCTTATATTAAATTAGCCTATTTGAATCTCGACAATATTAGCTATCTTCCACTAAAAGTCCCATCCGAATCAGTTCAGTCGTTTCGGAGATTACCCGGAATAAACAGACAGGCAGACAGACAGACAAAAATTTTAAAAATTTTATATTCGTTATAAGTACCCTATATACATCATATGTATTGAGTATGGACATGTTATTTTGATATTACATACAGACACTTCAATTTTATTTATCAGTATAGATGAGAATCCGGGAAAGAATACGAATTTAATGGCGCAAAGGTCTGGCGCACTATGGATCAGATGAACATCCACGTATACGAGCGAAAAACATTGCTGTACTGCTGTGTCGCCTAATAAAGAAATAGATCGGAAAGAGGACATTTCACTTATGGAACGAAAGAATTATGAAGTCTTAGTCCCTTAGATCGTGGTATTTTCGTCACTGCACTATAATATTGTCAGTTTGTTTAACTGTGAAAGGTTTATACCCGTCGTTTCAACATTCCGGACGTTCAATTGCAACGCGTTCCGTGATTTAGCCTATTGCTTAATCTCGACTGCCTCTCGCCCTTTGATTGAAATACCTTTGAAGTTGTCTAAATAACATAGACAAGTTTTATTGCTTTAAAAAGATAAGAAAAGCCGAATGACACGAAACACTCTTATTAAATAAATATAAAATATATAAAGTAACTAATTTAAATGGCGTGCCACTAACAATTTTAAATATTTTTTTTAAATCGCTTAATAAACTATTTTCCGGTTCGTTCTTTCACATTCCTTGTTACATTGACAGCTGTCAAATTTTTTTAAGTTGCCTAAATTATGCCGAAATTACTTTTATTAACATCATTACACATTTAGACATTATTTAAAGACCAATTATAACACGTCCTTAAAACTAAATTCGGTGTACAGTCTGAGTAAAAAGGTTCGTTACCTTAAAGTCGATATTTGCTTGCAGTAGGATTTATAAGAAGATATACCTAAGTACTTAGTTCTGATGGCACGTTATTCGTTTATTTGCAAAGGGCACCACAGACCGACGTCTTTTTGCAGGAATTTTTGAGATACTTCCAATCACTTAGTAAAGTAAACTGTTTTCAATCTATCTATAGTCAATTTTGGGAATATGCAAAGGTATTTATAATTTTAACGTTAAAATACCCTTTCTATTTAATCATTCCTTAATACCAACATGAAAAAGAAACAACCGTGTGTTCAATTCGATATGATTAGCCCACTAAAAAGATTTGATGTCGGTATAAAAGTAAATAATAAAAAGATGTCATACTATTTTGAACCTTAATACAAAGTAAGTATAATTTTATATGCAGCTATATTAGTTTAAAACTACGACTTCATAAAGAAAGAATTTGCAAACTGTCTAAGGTTTTTGTACTCCACTATACATGACACTATACTGTTACTTCTTCGACGTTTGCCAATACAGTATTAAAAATGGATGCCATTATGAATGATATATTCCATAGAATATAGAGTCGATCTAAACACATCCTTGACTACGAACAATGGAGGATGAATGGAATTGAATGTGAAATGCACTGTACCGTTGTCACTATGTATGTTTGTACTCTTGAATGTAATTTGTTACTTAATCCCACTATATCCCTACTAATATTTTAAATTTGAATGTAAGTTTGTTTGTCACGCTTTCACGCGAAAACTACTCAACCGATCATCATGAAACTTTGTACACATATTCTTGGAGGTATTAGAAGTAACATAGGATACTTTTTATGAAAAAAAATATTATATAAAAAGCGAAGTATGTATGTTTTTTATAGACGTATAGACTCCGAAAGGGCTGGACCGATTTCGATGAAATTTACAGGGACTGTCCAGATTAGCACATTCCTGTGTTTGGTAGCGATCGGATCAACATAATTAGTGGTACCCAGGCGAAGCCTGGGCGGGTCACTAGTTTATTTTATTTAACTTACAGTGGAGTTAAACCATTTAAAATTTACATATAATATTCGTTTCAAAATTGAAAAAACACGCTTCAGTTCCATTTAAAATGCCTGCTGACTTTATCCTAACCTAGATACCCTCTTTTATCAGTCAACCTTTATCTACAGCTACTTAGGTAAGACAGGTAGTAGCGTGTCCACCACAGATTTGAGATTGTATTATCAAAGATATTCAGGGGTATTGTAAAATCTCCGACATTGTTTTGCGACATCGTCTCGGCCGACTTTAAGGTTAAATTTCATATCGGAGTTAGATATTTTAAGTGAAAACATCTTATGGCAACATGCTTATTTGAATTTGGAACAGCTTCGATTAACTTTTTTTTCGTTTTTTTTTCATGTTTTTATTTTGTGGCCTGTGTTTTTATTTGTCTATCCGAGTGAAGCCAAGGCGGGTTGTTAGTAATCTGTAAAAAGGTTACAATGTTGTAATAAACAGTAATATCGTATTTTATGTTACACAATATTTTTTCTTTACGTTTCTGAAGAATATAAATGACCTTGTTCCCAATGACTATGGTATTCGAATGCTCATGACTGTCAAACGCCATCGGTTATGTAAACCTCAGGGTTTTGTTTGTCTTAATGG
Organism: Papilio elwesi; assembly: GCA_029849275.1. Classification (NCBI taxonomy): domain Eukaryota; kingdom Metazoa; phylum Arthropoda; class Insecta; order Lepidoptera; family Papilionidae; genus Papilio; species Papilio elwesi. Next base: position 5,270,360 of record CM056713.1, read on the forward strand.
TTACTGCGGTCGCACTTGTACGATTTACGTAAGAATAACTAAATTATGGCTGTAGTAAAGTGGGATAACTATTTCTTTTACTATTTAAGTTAACAGCATAAAATGTTACGATAGTCTGTGGTGGTCATAAGTTAAAATCTATAGATTTTCACACATCAAAATCGGAAATCTTGTAAACAACGTTTTCGAAAACAACTTTGTCTTTATTCAATTCACTTTATCTAACGATTACCACAAAATTACAATATCTTCAGTAACGTTTGTTTGTTTACAAAATATATCTTTACCCACCAACATCATTCCCTGTATGTTTGCCCGGACTGACAAGCTCATATGGCTTTTACTATTGAAAGTAATAATTAATCATTAATTAATATGATATCTCTAGTAAAGTCCCAGGATATCAGATTTATTAAAAAAACCGGCCAACTGCAAGTCCGATTCGCGCATGAAGGGTTCCGTACCATTATCTATAAAAAACAGCTAAAAAATCATATCTGATGTATTGCAGCTCCCTTAAATATGTTTTTATTCGGTTTTATTTGTTGCTATAGCGGCAACAAAAATACATCTGTGAAAATTTCATCTGTCTAACTATCACGGTTCATGAGATACAGCCTGGTGACAGACGGACGGAGTCTTAGTAATAGGGTCACATTTAACCCTTTGGGTGCGGAACCCTAAAAATGTACAGCTTTGTAGTTTCTAAGTTGTCGCACAAATTGTAAAGGGACTTGATGATAACACATTCAATGAACATGAAACGGGCAAACCGTGTATCATAATCGACAAATTAGGAAGTTTGTTTTTCAAACACTTTTATATTCATTTTGATCTTATCAGCATTTTAATTATTTTACTTTAATATAAAGGAGGAAGGAGCTGCTTAATGAAATACCTTTATCAACAGTTTCACCATATCGATAAAAAAATATTTACTAGAAGTTCTCGATTTGTACTGTCGGTTCTCGATTTTGACAGTGGTAGAGCCCGCAACATCTGTTAAACGAATGTGCCGGCTCAACCGGTGAAATACCACCACCTCACAGAAGACAAGCGTGAAGTAGAAGTATTATGCGTTTCGTCTTATGGGTGAGGTGCCGGAGGCCTCATTTTACTCCTCTTTTCTTTTCCATCCCTTTCTGATGAGGAAAGGACAGGGGAAGAGGATTTTAATAGGGAGGGAATGGAGAGGAACAGGAAATATCGTATTTTCTGTTTAACTCCATACTCTGTCTAAAAGTAAGTAAGTAAAGGTATGCGTCTGCAACTCATTACCTTGCTGCAGATGCCTGTGGGTAGCGTTCACTTCATAGTGGACGAACAGCTTGCTCGCTTTTAAGTCTTTAAAGTCTTCTAACAAAATTGAAATACAGTTGAATGGGTTTAATTAAATTGGTACGTTTTACGTAATTAATAAAGTGATTACACAATCTACAGTACTTCGATCGATCGGCGATCAAGTTGCGACTTTCAATCGAGTTTAGAAAAGCGTATCTACGAGTTACGGTAGTAGGGGTCACAAGTTTTGTAACGCTAATTACTTTATACAAACACGTGGACGAACAACCCGCAAATATTGCGTCATACTTGATAAGGGAATCTCTCTTTTTAGACTACTTCCTGTACTATTTTACTGTATAGAGCGTTTTTTAAAACATTTTGAAGAAATTAAAAAAAAATAACCTTAAAATGTATGTATTATCCTTGCTTCTGTGTCTATGATTGACTTTATTTATCTTCCAACAAAACTCAATCAAGTTATTGAGTGTGTGATATATTTCTGCCGGTTATAATTTTTTAACTCAACAGAATATTAGGAAATTTATAACATCCTATAATCATTATGTTTACCTGTAGGTCAGCGTGTTTATAATAGTTCAAATATTTACGTTAATTAAGGTAGGGAGGGGAATAAGTGTTGTGTTATTGGATAAACAACTGTACAGCGTGATCGGACGTTCCATAAACACGACGAAGGCCGAGTAACCGAGGTATAATAAAAAGCAAATATCTAGCGTCGTTGTGTAAACGCACTTGTTTGTTCGTTTTTGTGTCGTTAGGAATTGTGTTCCAGGGTGTGAATTAGGTTTTTTGTCGTATAATCGTTGTTTGGCCTGGATTACAGTTCAATTTTTAGGGTTAATGTGTCTTTTCCCGGTAATTCATATCATCCTTCACAGGTTGTGGTTTATTATTCTCACTACACAATATACTGTACTATAAGATTACTTATAACAATCAGTCAATGCTCGGACCTCAAGAGGTGTTGTCACGACTGTTGACAGCAGCTAAATGAGTCTCCTTCCTTTGACAAGTGCTTAAACAGACTCGACAGAGCTGTATCATTCTATAAATTGTCACGAAAAAAAGGAATAAGTTGTAGCCATGGGCAATTTGACTTGAATTTCTTTGATTTAATATTACGATGGAGCAGTGGTGGCTCAGCGGCTTAGGCCCCGACTAACGTACTGTAGGTTGCGGGTTCGAATCCAGGCAAGTGATTTACTTTGTGTAATTTATTTCATCACCACTGCTCCAAAAATGGTGAAGGAAAACATCGTGAGGAAACCGGCATGTTCTTAGAACAACCAAATTCGAAGACATGTGACATCCACCAACCCGCACTGGGCCAGCGTGGTGGATTATGGCTCATTCCCTCTCTCGGAGAGGAGGCCTGTGCCCCTGAAGTGAGGAACATTCTAAAAAAGGTTGATTTATTATTTATTAATATGTTATTATTAATTTTATGATATGGCAATAATGTGTTGCATTTCATTCTTTACTTATCATCATGTCCTTGCTCTTTTCCTATGTTATATGGGGTCGGCACAGTATGACCGTCATCGATTTGGTCTGACACTAACGCTCCTCGGGGATAATTCCGCTACCAAGATAATCAAATTTTATTGGTCGGGCGCAACCCGTCTCATCAGGTTTGAGGTTAAATACGGTGCAGTATGAATCAAAAACCCGTATTACCGAAATTTCATACTTTATTATAACTCGAAAAAAAAATCGGAACCAGATCACAAAAAGATAAATTTCGTGTCTTCGTTAAGAATTCAAAGTAAGTCGTTTATACCCTTGGCTTTATTTCCTTTTATTTCTTCATGTTGATTTATCGACAGCATAATTTATTGAGCCTCAAACATTTTACCGCGAAATAACTTTTGGTTAATGACTCCCGAGGAATATTAATGGACATTCATTATGAACTTTTGGGTGCGGTGAGCTAAAATACTCTGATGCCTTCGTCTTTATTATCGTATTTTTTAATAACAATGAACAATCTATAGATTGAAACGTAATTTTTTATAACACAAAATGTTGACCTATAAGACGCATTTTATACGGTGAAATACATGGAACATCCATTTACGTTACATTTTTATTAACTTTTTAAAGATATATATTAATTAATATACATATTCTACTAAGAACTGAAACAACGCAGCAAGAAATTATTGCGTTAATAGTAATTGAAGCTGTACAAAAATAGGCGTCCCTCAGGGTGCTAATATTAGACCATACTTATTTATAGCCTTTATAAATATCATTTCCAATATACGCGCAACTATTAAAGTAACATGACATTAGTAATAAGGTATAAAAAACACCGGTGAAAACTCAAAACAAAACAAAATAGGCGCGACAATAGTTCAAAAATAAATAAATAAGCAATTAAAACCCCTTGTATCTTAACAATAAAAGTATTGCAGACGCATGTTATGTTGTTCACGCGAACCTATAAGATTTTACCCTACCAAATAACGTCTGACGCGGCCAAAGAAGTTTTCACTTCAATAAATGTACTCCGTGGTACATTATAAATCATAAACCCGTGTAACATCCAACAGCGGAGATCAAACCACAAGCTTATCTTGTTATAAAAGAAAATAAGAAACCAATGCCATTTCAATCAGTTCCGTTTCTCGAAACTAAACTTTATTGCTCAAGCAATAAGCACTTAAATCAATTATAAGTTTTGATATAAACTTTAGAGATTTCGCAGAAACACTTAGTGCCCTTTTGTTTTAACACAAATGTAAACTGGACGTCTTTACATAGCACAGGGAAGTTGTTTATTTCATTTAGTTTCGCATTAAATAATAAATATTTTAAAGTGCTCTGATCAAGGCCCTGTAATGTATGACGTTGTTTTGCTATGAAGGTATACCAAGTCATGTTCAAAGTATTCGTTGTATGTAAAGTGGTTTACAATCCTTAGGAATTCTTTATAGCTTGGATAATACGAAATATTACCTCAACTAAACGCCCATTGACTATCAATTTATTTTTATTGTTGCTTCAGTTAAAGGTACTAATATCGACCTCGTAGCTGGACTATACCTAGATATGAATTTTAAAGTCTCTTTTTGAACCTAAAAACCCCGTTTAAAAGTCGTAAGGATGGGTCGTCACAATTAGGTTAAACATGAGAAAACTTATTTCGTAAACGGGATGATCGAATCCTTAGCTGATAGAGGTACTTATGTGTGGATTATGAAATTTTAAAATATATTGTCCAGAATGCAGTGAAAACTTTTGACATTGGGGCGTTAGAAATCTGTCCCCTCTGACTTGAAATGTCGGTAACAAAACCAAAAAATAATCTGTAAAATTAGTTTTATTCCAATGTATTCGTGTGCATTTAATAAACCATTAAATGAACTATTTCATTGTCTTACACATTGTACGTACGTAGAAGAATGTGCGTCAATCGGCTTATGCCACCGATGGTCCACAGCGTATGTTTGCGATGGAGAAAGGGTGGGGTATTTTTAGACGTGCATCACAGGATCGTGTACTTAAGGTTTTGTACGTTTTAAGTTCCACCTCGACTTCGTTACTGGGAGGTGTGCTTATAAAGAATCGATGAGTTTACTTTGGAATTATTTGAGTGATGAATAGATATAACTCGGTACCAATGATTCATGAACTCTATTATGTTTTTCGAGCCATCAAATCCATCCGCGACGGTAATATATCTTATGTGTGAAGTATCCATATTTATTGTAACCTACTGTGTTCTGTCTGTCTGTATGTTTTCACGTCTCTATGCTGTTCCTCAGGATCCATACTCTCGACAATAAAGGCTTTAATACTGGTCTCTCAACCTTACTATCTTATTCTTCAACACGTAGGACAAACCTCAATATTATCGGGTACGCCTAATCAAACAGTTGCTTGTTTGTCCTAGGAAGTTATTATAGTTGTTTCTTAAAAGCTTGTGGCTACCAGAGCGGTTGACTACTGATCATACGTTATCTTTTATGGTCTAACTGCCCTTTACAAGACAAAAGAAATTCCCACGACACCTTAAATAAAATAATTAATTACACTTATATATATTAATAATTAATTATCTGTTTCTCCCTCTCTAATCGTGCACCTTTTGTTCGTGTATATTAATTAATTGTACTGATTTGACTGTCATGGCGCCCCCCTACGAAAAGCTCCAGTATCCACTGTTGGGAACCTGTTAGCTAGATTTTAGCTCCATATCTCGCATGTGTCCGAATTCTAGTTATATCCAGTTCTACAAGGATATCGATATATAATTTTGGAGGGAAATTATTGTCAACCGTCGAAGAGATAATAGGATGAAAACGTCACTAACAGTGCCATTTCGTTTTGTGTAAATATGTAACAAAAATCTCGTGTTTAGAATATGGATGTATAGATCTAAACTGATGAATGAATTAAAAATAAAATTAGTTTATAAGGAAACTGAAACTAGGAACTAAAAGTGTCACAACAAGTATTGAAATTCGTTACGCTTACTTGACAAAAATCTCTCGTTGAGGGTGTCGATATTACACGCGACATAGGTGGTGTTTTAACATACGCCGCCCCTCGCGCTCGCAGCTGCGGGCGCAGACTAAACAATATTACCGTCGAAATGACTAATCACCGGTTAAAAAATAAATTATACGCGCCCGTAACGTAAACAGAGCGCTAACCATCGCCGAACCAGTTTGTTGTGGCCTCCGCGTAGAGAATTCTTTCACACGCCCGCTCAATACTCGAAGTGTTAATGCAGAAAAAACTAAGTTTGGAACAAGTTCGAGTGCTTTATTGTGCTTAGACTTTTTTCTACAAATTTGTCTGAAACTTATTTGTCGCCTGTCCTGTAAAATGTCCATTTTAAAAATAAATTTTGTCTAAGGAGTTTTTACATCTTGGTCGACATGTCAGGTTTAAAATCCTGGCCGCTTACAATAAAAAGAGTAAATTAATTTTTGTTATAAATAAATCTTAGGTCTTTTTAAACTTTTCGCAATATAATATTAGGTAGTGGAACAAAGTTTTATTTTTAAAACCTAGGGAATGAACAAATTTAATAATATATGTGTATATAAATACATATTAAAGTAAGCTTTATGTTTGTGAGTATAATATGACTGCCTTTTTTGTATTTACCTTTGCTCTTTATTGCTTACTTTTTTTCACGTACTCCTATAACAAAAGGTACATTACTTATTACTATATAATTTAAATTAAAATAATTTATTGCATTCATTAAAATTTAACCTTTATTTTTTTAATGATTAAATGTTGAAATATTAAAATCAGTGATGTTTTTAATTCTATAGAAATATATACAGAAACACAAGTGTAGAATTAGCCTTAAAATCTTCGAATCACAGCTTATATAAAATTCAAGATTCAACGTGGAAAATATACCACCCCAATAAAACAGTGGCAGAGTACCTGCAATAAAAAAGATAAAAAACCGGCATGAACCTTTCAACCGCCCTGCCGTATTCCAGATAACGCCAATTAGTACAATTCTGACAGCTCACTACAAGATGGCGGCACGCACGTGTGCGCGACGGCGATGTGGGGGTTTGACGCAAGACATCGATGCAATATGTTCCCAATTGAAAACAATCGATTATTTTTAGTTCATTTAGCTTTATTTAACTTTAAAAAATAATGTCTCTTTAATATTATTGAAGATTGTATATAGAGTACTATGTAATGGGGTACAAATAGAGGTATTTTACTTCTAGCGAACGAAATGTCAAGTTAAAACAAGAGGTGCAAATCCAGAATATCATATAGGCTATAATTTATAAAAATATTGTGTGAATTGACCAAAATATTACAATAAGTGTCAAATAAGGCGGAAAAAATTTCGCCATATGCGAGTGATTCCGGTGTGCGCTGCAAAAACAGTTAGAGTTACACGTATATAATGTACAATGAAAATTTTTTCCCTTAAATAGTCCTACTAAAAAGGCCTGCGATAGCATATACCATCTACTAATTAAACATCTATTAATTATAGGACAGAATGAAGTTTGCCGGAAATTGTATGTAAATGGTGGTATAACCTTCAAATATGAAACTGGCGAGAGATGGCGCGGGATCGAAGAGAGTGGAGACTCTTGTGGGAGCCAAGGCCCTGGTCACCGCGCCACTCTAGTTATTTCATCATATGATATAACCTGATATTATATTTCTAAACTACAATGCATCATTTCCTTTTAACATGAACTAACTAACTAACGGCAATTGATATTAATTACAACATTACATAACCTTGAACGTATTTCAGCTAAAATGAATCCCTCCAGTGCTGAAGTGCCGTAAAAGTCATTCGACAAATGAGAGTGCGCCAATAAACGTCCGCGCCCGAATTAATTGCGAACTGACATTGACCTTCGAGAATTAGCACTGTTTATCGAGAAGCAACGCACTTAAATGAATCCTAATTTCGTTAAACAGTTGGATGTATTGCAAAAATTTTTAATTGTCATTTGACTCTTTGGTTTAGTTCAGATAAAAGATTTTTTTAAGGTGACTGGTAGTCATAATTGTAATGGAGGTAGGAGTAAGTGCGATTTGGACTCGCTTAAATATTTATTTTATTCTGTTTTTTCGTATATGTTGTTATAGCGGCAACAGAAATACATCTGTGAAATCTTCAACTGGCTCACTATCACGGTTCATAAAATACAGCCTGGTGACAAACGGACAGCGGAGTCTTAGTAATAGGGTCCCGCTTAACCCTTTGGGAACCCTTTATAAATCATGGTCGAGGAAATGTAATTATTTTTTTTTAAATAATAATAAAAAAAATATATTTATATTTGAACTAAATCATCGCATCAGTTATATTGACGTGTTAATAACACGTAAATATAATAAACAAGCGGTTATCGTTTGGTAGATACGGGTTGTCGGGGATTACATCACGGGGGTAATGAAGCAAAGTCAGCGATGTGGTTAAACGTACCCTTTCTGACACCGGCTTAAGTTCCTTCCCTAACATGGCTTGAGTTACACGCGTTTAGAGATAAACAATTTCTTTTCAATTTAAATTGGACAATGGAAATATTGTTTGGTTACAAAGTTATCGAATTAAAATTAAATAAAATTAATTAAACCGTCTATAATTAATAGACGGCTCTCTAATTTGTCGCCAATGGCTTACACATAAAAGATAGATATATGCTGTCGCGGGCTTTTTGTAGGACTATTTGAGGTAAACATTTCCATTATACATTATATACGTGTAACTCTAACGGTTTTTACAGCGAGCACCAGAATACCTCACATATGGCGGGAAATTTTCCTCTACTCGACATTTATCGTGACATTTTGGACAATTCACACAATATCTTTATATATTATAGCCTACGTGTATACGAGGTACATTAAACCTTCATTTACAATATCGGTTGCCATGGTGATGTGGCAAGTTTTGACAATAACAACGTTTTGACATATTTTATCTATAATTCAAATTTCACGAATAAATTTTGTCTAATTTGAAGTTCTAGTTTGTTCTAGTTTGAATTGTCTTACAAAAGTTACCAGTGTGTATAATTAGAAATTAATGCATGCGAAGCCGCGGGCAACACCTAACGCTGTATTATCTTGCACCAAACACCTCGACTAGTGAATGACGAGTAAGTGACTATTTAAGTCACCATTTAAATAATTAAACAGTTGGTCTTTCAACATTGCGTCATATTGTTTTAAGCGATTGAATTGGATATGGCAGTGACGAGAGATTAATGGTATGGTTGAAGCATTTTATTGTATGATTTGAGATATTTTGGGTAACTAACTATCGTAACGGGAAGTTTGAGTGTTTTCTTAATCTGTTATTTACAGTATTGTTTGCTTCTGTTCATTACAATAATAGATTAAATTAAGTTAAATAAAGTAAACTTAACTTTACGAACGAGTTTAGAATACAGATAACTTTGCAAAGCAAAAGTGGGTATATTATATTTGCCTTTCACAAATCCCCCAAGCCGGCATTCGATGCGCATTCCTTACAAATGAATCAGCTCGCACTTCTCGTGAACTCGCGGAAGTGGGGGGGGGGGTAAGGGAGGGGATAACGTAGTGGGGCGATGCTTAATTATGATGTACGATTACTGGGAAATTATTTGAAGGGTCACTTTTAAATTGAGTAACATACAGATTAATTTTGTTTAAAATTACGTGATGGTTCTAAAGGCTTACGGTTAGAGTTGTCGCGGGTCTTGTGTTCGAATCTCAGAAGAGACAAAAAATACCTACAATTATAAAGAGAAAATATTTGTTTGTTACTTTGTAATAAATAAACCCCAACAAAGACACTTTACACCGTTAGTTAAAAAACACATTTAGCCACTGACTGTAGACCCCTATGACACTACGGGGAAGGAATACCAATCTAATGGCTTTAAGGGGTACAGGAGGTCACAGTGGAACGGGTTTAAATCTATATTATCATAAAGAGGTAAAGTGGGTGAGTTTGTGAGGTTGTCGTGGGTAATCTCTGGATCTACTGAACCGATTTTGATAATTCTTTCACTGTTAGATAGGTATATTACCCCTGCGTGCTATAGACATATAAAAATCTCGTGTACAATATTTGTCTGGGATACATTTCGAAACTACTAAACCGTGATGACATTTGGTCGCTGTGTGTAATTTGGTCGCTGTGTGTAATTTGGTCGCTGTGTGTAATTTCATCCAACTTAGCATAGTTTTTATCTCAATTTATTTTACGTAATATTACACCATTACCCTCTTGCCAGTCTAAAAAAAACATACAGTACTTTTTCTCTGTACGTAATAATAATAATATCTTAGTTTAGGTTGTTAAACATTTGGTGTAACCAATTAAACAAGCTCGCGTTCTAAACAGCTTCTGGGTAATTCATTAAAAGTACAGTCACTTAAAACATATCCAGGAAACAATTCGGCTAAGTTCTTGCGTCTTAACATTTTCAACAGCTAGCTTATTAAGTGAAGTTTAAAAAGTTTGATTTAAGGTAGTAATTTATGAATTACATAATTCTCAGTATACTATTTAATTTTCAAATACATATAGTTTTTTTATTTCTTTAGTTACACCTAATTTGTTGTCGACTGTACTAATGGAGAGCATTTCTCCGATTGTCGGTTTAATGAAGATGGCCGACTTTACAGCTCCGATCAATAAAACTTGTCATGTACAATCGTCCGTCTGTCCGTCACTTTGTTTTAGGTCAATTGGATTTTATGAAAAGCTCAAGAAATTGCAACACGTACGCCATATGGAGTACATTATTGTGTTCGTCGTTGACTGTACTTGTGGAGTTTTCCTTGTGACTGATATATTACTGTTTGCCTCAATATATTGCGGGCTTGTGACATCTTGGTACTTTACTAATATATTTGTATAGTATATACGGAAATCGAAACCTTTGCGAACATTTCAAGACTATTAGATGCACAAAAGTTTGTGAGATTTGGTTTAAATTTGGTTGAATGTTTTTGAATTGAAATGTGTTTTGGGACGGTGTTAATTGAATTCTAATTTTAAATCTTACTTGTTGTGCTTCAACCGGTCGTGTAGTGGATCGCTTTCTCTTTCTCTGGTTACCAACTTCACATTACAGTCATCTAATTTTCTTACAAATTAACCAGTAAACACTATGCTTGCTTTATGGTAGCTAATAAGCCCGTCCATAATAACTATTTTGTTTATCAATTCATCATGGGACACTCTGTGTACCATTTCATCATGGGGCACTCTGTATCTTGTAAGCATTCTAAGCTTATTAAAATGAAACCCCGGCTTCGTCCGGGTACCACTAATTATATTGATCCGATCGCTACCAAACACAGGAATGTGCCAATCTGGACAATCCCTGTAATTTCATCGAAATCGGTCCAGCCGTTTCGGAGTCTATAGGTCTATAGGAAATATACATACTTCGCTTTTTATATACTATTTTTTTCATAAAAAGTATCCTATGTTACTTTTAATACCTCCAAGAATATGTGTACAAAGTTTCATGATGATCGGTTGAGTAGTTTTCGCGTGAAAGCGTAACAAACAAACTTACATTCACATTTATAATATTAAGTAAGGATTTCGATGACCACGCGAAAGTCATAAAATTAATTCTGATCGTGTTTTGACCACTGAGCGAATATTTTAAACGATCCCATAATCAGAATTAGGTCGTAATGAAATACTATGCTACGGTCTTACGAGTGTCTAGTGCCGATAGCAGTATCACAGCATCCGGTAACAGGCTTTGCGATTCGCCGCGTTCTGAGAACTATTGCTCGGCGAGAGATCGTCTCGTATGTCATCTAAGAATAGTGGAACTCGACACCGAATGATGATGGAGGTTTTTGCGTCTGATTATACTTCTAGAACGTAGTAATCCGAGTAGTGGAATCGTATTTCATCGTTAGAAATCATCTTTAGATAAAGATTGTTTATGCTATATCTTTAATAATATATTAAAGATATAGCATACCTCCAGATACCTAATTATAAAAAGCAAGACACTTAAGTCGGCATTTGGTGACTGCGTATATTCCATGCATTTCCCTCGGTACTAATTAAGTTTGTAATTTTAAACAATGACGGTTGGTGTGTTATCTTGTAAAGCTTCGAAATAATAAAAGTGCAAAATGAGTCAATCATATTTGCAATTAAATAAATCTATTGTTGAAAATATTTTTGCACTAGTAAGGTAGAAAATCGGGCTTTTAAATGTTAAATGTGTATTGCTGGTATACAAATAACACAACAGTGGTAGAACCCGTGACAACATCTGCTGCGCGAATGGGCCGGCTCGACCGGTGAAATACCACGACTTTGAAAACAGGCGTGAAGTAAAAGTACTCTGCGTTTCATCTGACGAGTGAGGTCCCGGAGGCCTAATTTCAGTCCTCATCCCCAACCCTACCCTTTCCTCATACGGATAGGATGGGAACGGGAAGAGGATTGGACGGGGAGGGGCTTGGCGGGGAAAAGGAAACTGTCCATTAAGGTAGACAACGCATCTGCAACACATTTGCGTATCGAAGTCTGGCAGCGCTCATTTAAGCTACTTTCATAAAAAAGAATCTATGACATTAGTATTTAAGGAGATTATATTACTAGACCAGTCAACGATGCGATTCTTGAGCGAGAACTAGGGCATCCGTGTAAGAGGCCTACTATTCCCGAACATTGTCACACCATCGGCCATTCGTTCCGAAAGCAATGTGTGACAGAGTGGCTCAGCTAATTCTGCAAGATTGGCAGCGTTCGAAGGGGACGTCCGAGACGAACTTACAATATCGTTTATTTCAAAAATGCTACATATTTTTCACTTTCGTTGTGAGTACAATGAATACGTATGGAGTACAACTGGTTATATGCCCGCATGATTCCCTGATAACAACTGAACTAAGCACTCTAAATTAGTATAAACGGCTTAAACTATATTAAGACTATTCAGCCGTCCCGTTCTAATTGTATGCGTGTGAAAAGGATGTACGCATCCAAACGTGGGAATATATCTCTGGATTGCATTCATTACGTAACTTAGTTTATGATTTATGTCTTAATTAGGTGTTAAGGAGCAATGCACTACGAATGTCATAAATATTGTTTAATTAGAGCATTGTTGGGCTTACAAAGTTGTCAACGAAATGTCATTGTCAACAAGAATTAAAACTTCATATTACGTACTTAAAACGTTTTGCACTAGAATTAGTTGAATCTCTAAGTCTTATTTAGATTTTACTGGTACATTTTCTTTACCAGTATTATTAAGGCTTTTGCCTTGATAATTCTTTAGTACTTATGACGCTTTTGGAATGTTCCCCATTACATCACCAAAAATTATGACAAAAATTTATTACTATTATTGCACATGAAAAGAGTTATTCCACGAGGTCCCAGGTTTCATTACAACGATTCGGGTTGACTAAAGAATATACATAATCGATATTGCAATCACATCACTACGCTCACCAAATCAGCAAATATTAGCTGGCCACTTTAACGATCATTCGAATTTTATTATTAACTGCTACCCTGACGCCCCAGCCCCAAGCTTGTCAAAACATCTGAGGGTAGAACCGGCTAATTGGTGATTTCACATTTCCGCTGGGGTTCAATAGACGTGTATATTTTATTGCACACATTGAAAGGTAACTTATTGCTCGGATATCGGTCGATTTGTTGATTGCCTTTCCGCTTTGATGTTGCCGGTTTTATTGACTTCGTGTTAAAGAAATAGTTTTTTGGGTTTTTGCAGTTGAAACATCTTTAGCCGCGTTAAACTATATGTGCCTTGGGAAATCTTCCGAGATTGCCATGCTCGACAAAACTTGCTTATTTGAATTAGAAACAATTGAATTCTATTGTTAAGACAAGGTCTTATTCTTGTTAATTTTTTATTTATTTATTTATGTGTTAGTTTTATTATATTCTTCCTTACAGAACGCAGGCGTGAAATAGTGTATTCTGCGTTTCGTTTCTGCTTCTTCTCACCCTATTCTTAAAATGAAAGGAGGGGCGGGGGAAGAAAACTTGACGGTGGAGGGGATCTATAGGAATTGGAAAGAACCTCGAAACGCCTCACCTATAACGTAACGGTGCTGGACTCTGCCGCGAGTGGTGATTTGACACGACTTATGAATTCGTCTGAGTTACAAATAGGATGTAAAGATTTAATAGCCTAGTGCCGTCTGACAATCTATTGAATACGGTGGAAGTATCGAATCCCAGCCAATTGTGCATTACAAAGTGGTAGTCGGGCGCGAACATCTACAAGGACACTTCATATTATTCTATCAAAAGAGGGCGCTGTTACTCATTTATAGCCGATCTCTTCTGCTCCAACTATGTTATGGCATAGTGGTAGAACCCGCAGCTTATTTATCTACTATCAACCAGCCTGGGCTTCGCTTACAACCCCTTACAATTTCCAATCACTAGGACCAGAAGTTTGGGCTGTGCGTTAATATATCAGTCAGACAGTTTCTTATTTTATATATATATATATATATATATATATATATAGATGATAGTCACTGGGAATGAAGAAAATGTAAATGTGTTTTCAAACTATGTACAAAGCAGCAAATGTCCGCGATGATTATTGGCCTTGGCATTGGCTTGTGCATGTCGGATGCCAAATGAAATCGATTGACATAACAATTACGAGTAGCCGCAGCATGCGGGAGTGTGGCAAACATGGCCAATTCCGAATAGTTGGGGCCGATGTTGACGACCAACCACTGATTGGCTGATCGACCACTACTATGGTAACTCGAAACATTCACTCTTTGTTTTCAATAAAACTAAATATTGCCTAATACTCCAAGATTTCTAATAATCACTCGGATGTTGTAATGTTACAAAATTGCTTCAATAAACAGTTTTCATTTAATTCGTTCCATATTCCTAGCGGAAAGGCTTCATTTTAAAAATAATTCGAGTTTAAAAAACATTATTCTAGTTATATATTGATTTCAGTTCTTGTAAGTTACAAATTTGACGGCTAAACGATGGGAAAACGGTTTTTATTGCCGACCGAATTCAAGATGAATCATAATAGAGGTAACCGGTACTCTCGCCACAAAATGAAAATTTAATTGAAAAAGTAATAGGAGATAATATTAATTATTTTAACATTAAAAGATTGAGTAAATTTAGACGACATATGTTTCTGTTTATTTTAGTTGTAATTTTAAGAAAACCAGCGCGCATTCGTTTTACACTCGAGTTTAAATTCGAGATTCATTGGTAATTCTCGACGAAATAATAAATGTAATTTTGAATATATTGCCAAACAAGGTAGGGGTCGCCACAAAGGGAGTGGCAGGAATAAATATCCCATTAATATTCATGCGGGAATTGAGCAGTAAATATTAGCTGACTAAGTTTCTATTAATATATCTTTCTGGTGTAATATTTTTGAATGAGCCATCAGGGTATGTCAAGAACAGGAGGGGGAGGGGAACTTGTCAAAGAAATTGTTATGCTTGCGCTAAAAGCAAATAGAATCGTTGGTAAGAAACACACACGTAAAAAATGTGCTCACGCCCGTAACCCAAAGGGGTAGTCGGAGATTATGGATTTCCATTTGGCGCGATCCTGGCACACCTCTCTCGCTTCTTCTACCATACATTCATACATCTACGCATGCATGCTCGTTGGTTATGGGTGCTCCTTATATCGCCCTTTTTTAATAAGCCACTAATATGATCGATATAAGTTCTCCTAGGGCGTCCCCTACATCATCATCCTTTCAACATGCCTGTAACACCGAAGCATAACTTTCTCAATTCTAGTCATAACATCAACTTTTAAGCCACACTTTTCTCTTATAACTCTATTTTTAATTCTATCATCATATCATATCAAAGTCACGCCTAACATACTTCTAAAAGATCGCATCTCAACGGCATTAACTCACTAGCATGCTTTTCTTGCCAAACCCAGCTCTCACTTCCATACATTAAGGTTGGGTTTATGTTAATAATACCCTCAATTTTATATCAGGCCTCTGTAAAGTCATTGTGATCCCCGGTGACTTTTATTTCTCTACTGTCCTGTCTACCCCTCTTAATCACAAACATACATAATACAATTTGGTAGCGACCGGATCGACATAACTAGTGGTACCCAGGCGAAGCCGGGGCTTTACTAGTATTTTATAAAACAATGGTATTTGTATGGTACACGCAACAATAAACGATTTATCACATTCCGATCCCTCACACGTTACTAGCATCTGACAGGACAAACGCTTTTCTATGCGCGCAGTTAAAAATAACGGCCATAATAGCATGCTAATAGGCAGTGCTCGGTATAACATAAATTGTATGACGCGATGGAATGCAACGTGCACCAGTGAACATGTCCAAACACGTCACTTGGTGTAAATTGATTATTTCTGACAAGAATACAAATTAGATGACAATATGTACATATTTCATTGTATAGTATTTTATTATTTACTAATCCAACCTACTCTATAAAGCAGCGGATTGCGTCTGTGAATGTTTATTTTGCCGAACTTTTTTTTTCATTTATTTTTCTCGTATTTAATTTTGAATTTTATTGTTAAGTTTTTATTAAGGATGGACTATTTATTTACATTTAAATTGTTGTCTCACCTTACCACATGTGAGTTTTCATTTCAGTCGGCAGTACTTATGGAGTGCTTGCGTAATTTTTACTAGCCAATTATATCTTCAACAATTATAGTCATATTTCAGGCTATTTACATAAAAACTTAATGAATAAACTAAACCTTCGTGATCACTCCATGTATGTGTGAGAATTGTGTAAGACTCCATTTAGTAGTTTTTGAAATTAATATTAATATATTATAAAGATTGTAATTAATTTTCTTTTTGTTACAGGTAATACAACGCACGATATCAAAATTTCAAGTAAATTATCCAATCAATTATACTCCGACGCCGAAGGCCCGCTTTCTAAATGTAGGAATACAAAGATAATGTTTACATGTTTGGTAAATTAGTTAGTAAGATTATGTTGGTACATAGATGTCGCATCCGGGACCCAAAAGTGACCTCACCTTAAGTCGCCAATTGAATTCCAGCTCAGTCATTTGTTTCGTGCCTCGCGATTACAAAATCTCCTTATTGAAAAACAAATGGCGGTTTGTGATATGCTATATACGATAATTATATAAAACTAGTCGAAGATAACTATATGAACTGTAGATTTCACAATCGAGGCAAAATCGAGTTTGTATCAAGCGTGTGATCTGGAGATTAAATCTGTATCAATATTATTGTACTAAAAGCTGATTTATCGCTACCAAAATATAATCAATATGTCAATTGTTCGATTAAGATAAAATGATAATTCGGTGCACACACAGTGCGAAGAATGCGGATGGAATGAGTTGTGTTGACTACAAATCATTCTATCACGTTGGTATTTGCTTCTAGATTTTTTGTCTTTCGTTACAAAATAAACAATTTAATAGAAATTAACCAAGTAATTCTAACCAGAATAACTTAATACGCCAGCCTGAGTTACTTTTACTGTAAGCAAAAATTATAAATTAAAATCCATAATCATGATTCTGCATAACTTTATTATTTACTGTTGTGTGTGAAACAATATAAATATTAAAAAAATGCAAACCTCCTTCTGTTTAAGTAACCAAAGAGTTTATATATGTTCTTAGCCGCCAGTGACATCTGTTGCTCTGAGTATGCAATAAAATGTAGACATGCTAATAAACGCTAACGATATTGCCACGATCTATACTGTAATACTACTTTGCGTGAACGCATTTAGTTAGTACTATTAAGAACAACAAAACTGTCACGACCGTGGCGATGGAATGACGTAGACAGAGCTAGACACATCACTTTCATCATTAAAACGTTCAATCTTTGACGTATTGCTCTATGAATAGCCATAAACTTCGGTCACTTGACGCTTTTGACTCATGCCTTGTACTACCAATTCATTACACAAGGATAGTTAGACGGATGGTAGATTAGATTAGACATAAGGTCGTATAATCCTTACTATGTATGTATTTGTTTCGTTTCAATCGATTATCATTCGAAATACACAAATTGTAATCGATAAAGAAATAAATATAAAATTGTTACATTCATTTACAATACCGGTTGCCATGGTAACGTGTAACATGGTAAAATGTTTTAACGATTGATCAATGCTACCTACAATTTAGCTATACGCGGACTCATCTCACAAAATTTTCCACCGTGGAAATGCAAACCCGCTGGCTATAGATAGTTCGTCTTACAGTCGTAAGTCTTTTCTAACGCAAGTATTGCACATTTTAATATAGGCCTTTACATTTGTGATCTACGTACATATGTACGTATTACGTACATATTGAACGGACATTGTATGTGCGTCAGTCACGTGCAGTACTGCGATCAATCGAAGCGAAATCGTCCGTAGATGCGTATGTTACTACACTTTATTCAGTGCTAAAAATACGTAAAAGATTAATTAACAATATCGGTTGCCATGGTAATGTTTTGACAATCACAACTATTTGACACACACATTATAGCATGGTAGTACTAAATAATTTTAAAATAATATGTAATTAGTCAATAGATATTTCGAATTTGGAACGATATTATTTCCCGCGCATTATTCAAAGCGCGCGCTTGTCTATCGGAAGTCATATTTTAATTACTTCCGCTTTATTGACGAACAAAATAATTGAGTTATTTATTCATTGATAGATAGATTAAATGTTCATTTGAAGGATTACTTTTACAGGTGAGAAACAATGAACTCGCGAGACACTAATCATTCCCTGCTTCGTGTTATATATCTGTTACATTACGATGTTAAGCTTCCGTTCCATTTTAAAATCGATATTCAATAACAATCGATTATCCATTACAATATCGATGCGACTCGATTCGCAACAATTGTTATCGTTGGCGCTGCTCCATTGATGTCTGAAGACATTGATTTTGTATTCATATGCTAAATAATATGTGAATCTATCTAGTACTACTAATAACATGAATAACGCAGTTGTAACAGGGGCCTAGGAGGTCTTGGGTATCCTATTATGTTCTAAGTACTATCTATTGTAGTACATGTAAAGGTACCACGACTTTTAATAAAAATAGAATTAATATGTCTGTACTCTCCTCCGTCCAAAATAAAGATAGGCAGCTAAGGTACAACTCACTTGCGTGTTAGTTTAGTCACTTAACTTCAGATGAAGTTATTTGTTTGCCACATTTTATAATAAAAAGTTTAAGTAACAAGGATAGATTAAACAGTAACTTAGGCGGTGATCTCATCTCATTGTGTTTGATATTGTGGGTAGTTCATAA